>CM061280.1:85356259-86810009 GCA_030848825.1 Tadarida brasiliensis
ACGAGGCCTGCTTTGTGCAACAGGAACACGGTGCCCACAGTCTCTGCCCCAGGCTTGCAGTCTGGGGGGAAATGTGGGCACTGAACAATGGCACCCATTCTGGGAGGAGTGTCCTGGAGAAGGCAAGGGTCAGGGTTGTCCTGAGTTGGGCTAGGCTTGACCCACCCTCCACCCACAGTTCTACCCCTCCATGGCCCAGCGGGAGCTCCTGGTGCCCATCTACGTCACCCGGGGCGAAGGCCAGCGGCTGGACAATGCCCGTACTCTTCATGGTGAGTTTGGGGGTGGCAAGGCAGTCAGGGTAGGGTATGCGGCAAAAGGGAGGCGCTTCAGTGTGCTGCCTGACCTTCCCTAGTGACCTTGTACGACTGTGCCGTGGGCCACCCCGACTGCAGCCACTGCCAGGCGGCCAATGGGAGCCTGGGCTGCCTATGGTGCAGCCACGGCCAGCCTGCCTGTCTCTATGGGCCACTGTGCCCACCTGGGGCTGTCGAGCAGCTGTGTCCAACACCCAGCATTGACATGGTGAGTCCCCCAGCTCCCCACCTTGGCCTGCATCCCCCATTCCTCCCCAATGGCCCAATCTCCCACCTCCTCCAGAGAAACCCTGCCTCCAGCTGGTCAGCTGGCCAGGCACTCCCCACTGCAGAGCACGTGTGACTTTGAGGATCCCATAGCCATTCTTCCCCGCTGCAGATCGAGCCCCTGACTGGCCCCCCTGAGGGCGGCTTGGCCCTCACCATTCTGGGCTCCAACCTGGGCCGAGACTTTGCCGATGTGCAGGATGCCGTGAGCGTGGCTGGCCAGCCCTGCAGCCCTGACCCCTCTCTCTACCGCACCTCTGCCCGGTGAGGCCCTCAGCGACTGGCCACCCAGAAAGAAAGGCTTGCAGCCAAGAAATGTGGGCTTGGGTCAGATGTGCCAAGGGAAGGGAGGGGAGGGGAGCTGGCAGTGAGATAAGTGGAGGGGGCAGGCTTCAGGCAGTGGCTAGTGGGTGGCCCACAACTCCCACTAGGGAAGGGCCCAGCCCATAAGGGCCCCGAACAACTACCGGGCCTCTGCTCACCAGGATTGTGTGTGTGACATCTCCTGCCCCCAACGGCACTACGGGGCCAATCCAAGTGGCCATTAAGAGTCGGCCACCAGGCATCTCAAGCCAGCACTTCACCTACCAGGTCAGTGTCCACAGTGGGAAGGTCCCCATGCAGGGGATAGTAGGAAGGAGGGGCAGAAAGACATGGACACCTAGATGAGGATTTCAAACTTGACCCAAGTGTAGCCAGAAGCGTTGCCGCATGTCCAGTAGGGAAGCTACATGATGTGAGTGGAGGGCGGGCTGGGGGCAGAGGCACAGTGAGAACACTGCTGGCAGCAGCTGTCCAAGAGGGAGGTGGGCAGCAGAAGCAGTAAGTACAGAGGGTGGGTGGGCCAGTCTGGGACTCGGAGCTGTTGGGACTTGCTGCAGGCCTGGCTGCCTGCAGTCACGGGGATGGGGGACAGCAGGGATGCCTTCAGGTGCTAACCTGAAGCTTAGGCACCTGCTGGGACCATTTCAGGAGCCGAGAAGCCCAGGGCAGAAGCAGGTTAGCATTGAGTTAGCATCTGCTTGGCACATGCAGCACCCCAAGGATGCAACTGAATCTCAGGGTTTACCTCTTGGGGGGCCTGGGTGATGCAATCGATGGCAGAAGAGGCCCTCTGAGAGGGGCAGACACAGTAAGGAGAGAAGAGTTCCTCTGTGGGGCAGGGCGCCTGAGAGGAGAGCTGTGGGGCTACAGAAGCTAAACACAAGGTTTGCAGAAGGTGGGTGCCCTTGGCTGTAGCCCAGGAAACAGAGCTGAGAAGTGAGCCAGCACCTCACAGCCCAAGGGCCTTGGGGGTTGGAGCTGAGGCAAGGAAGCGCCAGGCCGGACTGCCATGCCTGCCCCAACCTGCCTTGTCCCCCAGGACCCCATCCTGCTGAGCCTGAGTCCCCAGTGGGGTCCCCAGGCAGGAGGCACCCAGCTCACCATCCATGGGCGACACCTCCAGACAGGAGGCAACATCAGTGCCTTTGTGGGCAGCCAATCTTGTCCTATGTGAGTATTTCTCTCCTCCCCATTCTAGCCTGGCTGCTGTCAGCTGGGGACACTCCTTGTGGGCTTCAGTGACCCCTTTTGTACAGCACAGGGGGTGGACTCAGGGATCCCCAAAGCCCCCATGAAAGTCCAAGAGAAATGGTCACTGTGACCACCCCTGGTGAGCTCTGTCCTAGAGGGAGGCAAAGCGGGGCTCTTGTGGGCGGCCAGGCTGAGGCTAGAGCCCAAGATGTGAGACCCCTCCCCCCTGCAGCCAGGAGCCAGTGTGTCCTGAGGCCATTGTGTGCCACACCATGCCCCAGGCCAGCCCAGGAGAAGCTGTGGTTCGAGTGGTCTTTGGCCATGCCGAGCGCACACTGCTGGCCAGCCCTTTCCGCTACACTGTCAACCCCCAGCTCATGGCGGCAGAGCCCAGCGTCAGCTTCCGAGGGTGAGGACCTGGTCCCCTGGGGCAATACGTGTGTCCTTCCTGGGAGGCCCAGAGGTGGGGAGGTAAGGCTGAGCTGGGCTGCCCGCTGCCCTCACCCCTGCTGACTACTATCCTCGCACAGGGGCGGGCGGCTGATCCGAGTCAGGGGCAAAGATCTGGATGTGGTGCAGTGGCCCCTGCTGTCTGTGTGGCTGGAGGACACAGCTGGGCTGCAGGCTGCGGGGGCCCAGACCCAAGACCTGAGGAGGAGCTGCGGGGCCCCTGCTGCAGCCCCGAAGGCTTGTGTCCAGCTTGAGGGGGGATTGCTGCAGGTGAGCCCCCATCAGCAGTCATGGGGCTGCTGTGGGGCCATGCCCAGTGAAGGGGGCAGGGCAGACCATCGTGTCCCTGGGAGAGCAGGGAAGCCCAGCTCACCCCACCTTGTCCCTGCCCCGACTTCCTCGCAGTGCTCCACTGTCTGCTCCATCAACTCCTCCAGCCTCCTCCTGTGCCAAAGCCCCGCCGTGCCAGATGGAGCAATCCCCAAGCGGGTCTTCTTCATCCTAGACAACGTGCACGTGGACTTTGCCAGCGCCAGTGGGGGCCAGGACTTTCTGTACCAGCCCAACCCCCGGTTGGCCCCCCTCAGCCGTGAGGGGCCCGCCCGCCTCAAGCCAGGCAATGTCCTGGATGTGGAGGTGAGGGCTTCTGCCACCACTGTTGCACAGGGGCTGTGGACACAGGCTGGGTAGCCTGGCTCAGGCCCCTGGTCTGTCTCCCAGGGCGAGGGCCTCAATTTGGGGATCAGCAAGGAGGAGGTGCGCGTGCACATTGGCGATGGCGAGTGCCTGGTAAAGACGCTCACGCTCACCCACCTGTACTGTGAGCCACCCCTGCGAGTCCCACAGCCTGCCAATGGTTCCAGCACACTGCCGCAGTTTGTGGTAAGGCTGGGCCCTGGGTGCAGGGGTAGATGGCTGGTGGAGTACTGAAGGCCCATGCTCAGGACCCCTGCCCACCCCGCCCTCCAGGTGCAGATGGGCAACCTGCGGCTGGCCCTGGGCCCTGTCCAGTATGAGGCTGAGCCTGCGCCGTCTGCCTTTCCCGTGGAGGCCCAGGTAGGCCTGGGCATGGGTGCCGCTGTGCTGACCGCCGCCGTGCTCCTCCTCACGCTCATGTACAGGTGAGGGGCCCTCCCCACAGTGCGCACCTGCACAAACGTCCCTCTTCACTTTTAGAAAGGGCATCCCACGGCAGGCCTCCAAGCAGGCGGCTATCCTGGCTTGGTGGCACAGCCCAGGCAGGCCCGGGTCTGTGGCTAACAGCTGGTCCCTGGGCTGCAGGCACAAGAGCAAGCAGGCCCTGCGGGACTATCAGAAGGTTCTGGTGCAACTGGAGAACCTGGAGATTGGTGTGGGCGACCAGTGCCGCAAGGAGTTCACAGGTGGGGAGGCGGCAGTGGGGAGGGAGGCAGAGGACCCACTCAGACCTGAGCCCACACCTTAGTGGCTCCCGGTCTGCAGATCTGATGACCGAGATGACTGACCTCAGCAGCGACCTGGAGGCCAGCGGGATCCCCTTTCTGGACTACCGCACATACACAGAACGTGTCTTCTTCCCAGGGCACGGTGGCTGCCCGCTGCAGCCCGTGTTCGAAGGGCCTGGGGAAGAGGGCCACCGTGTCCCTGTGCGCCAGGGCCTCACACAGCTCTCCAATCTGCTCAACAGCAAGCTTTTTCTCCTCACAGTGAGGGCCATGCGGGCAGGCAGGGGTCTCGTGGTGGGGGCAAGGAGGTGGGGCTGGGTACAGACTGGGCTGGGTGGCAGGTATTGGCACAAAGGTGGGAGGACGCATGGGGTGTGGGGCTTCCCGGAGTGAGCACAGCTCCCCCTGCCCCCCGCCCCCACCTAGCTTATCCACACGCTGGAGGAGCAGCCCAGTTTCTCCCAGCGGGACCGCTGCCACGTGGCTTCACTGCTGTCCCTGGCGCTGCACAGCAAGCTTGAGTACCTGACTGACATCATGAGGACGCTGCTTGGTGACTTAGCCGCCCATTACGTGCACAAGAACCCCAAGCTCATGCTTCGAAGGTTGGCTTTGGCCTGCTCTTGGTCCCAGCAGCAGGAGTGGTGGCTCCCCACTCCCCGAGTTTTCCCCTACCTAGGTCTGTCCTGGGGTAACCAGGGCCAGGAACCCCCAGGAGGTGGGTTAGGACAGAAGCCATTGATAGGGAAGTAGACAGGCATCCTCACCAGGGACCTGGGCACAGAAGGCTGACAGGGAAAAGCCCTGCGTTGCCTCCACTGCCCACCTCAGCCCAGGGACAGGGTGGCCCTGCAGCACCCATCTCTAACCTGAGGACTGCTCCCTACAGGACGGAGACCATGGTGGAGAAGCTGCTCACTAATTGGCTGTCCATCTGTCTTTACACCTTCCTGAGGGTGAGGGGCACCCTGGATAGCACCTTCTCCCCTTGCTGCATTGAGGGACTGCTGCCTATGGCCTCATTAACTTGCACCCAGATTTCCTTCGGGGCCTCAGGGCTTGAGGGCACAGCAATGGGGGTGGAAAGTCAAGGGCTTTGAACTTTTTCCTGGGCTGGATGTGAGGTAGAGGCCAGCTGTCACTGTCCACTCTCATTCTGTGCAGCTGGCTGCCCCTCCCCACCCCCACCAAGTCCTCTGAGCTTTGCACAGCCCCCCAATCCCCTGCCAATGCTGGCCTATCCTAATGGTTGCAGGAGGTGGCTGGTGAGCCGTTGTATATGCTCCTCCGGGCCATCCAGTACCAGGTGGATAAGGGTCCTGTGGACGCCGTGACAGGCAAGGCAAAAAGGACCCTGAATGACAGTCGCCTGCTTCGGGAGGACGTGGAGTTCCGGCCCCTAACACTGATGGTGCTGGTGGGCCCTGGGGCTGGTGGGGCCGCAGGGAGCAGCACAGCGCAGCACGTGCCCGCCCGAGTGCTCGACACAGACACCATCACTCAGGTCAAGGAGAAGGTGTTGGACCAAGTCTACAAGGGTACCTCCTTCTCCCAGAGGCCCTCTGTGCACACCCTAGACCTTGGTGAGAGAGCCTGCCTGCCCTCCCCTCCTAGGTCTGTTCCACTTGTAGAGGCTCAGCTCTGCCTTGCTCTGAATGGCAGACTTGGGGAACAGGCTACAGGCTGATTGGCTTCCCTGGGTCCCCCCAGAGTGGCGCTCGGGCCTGGCTGGTCACCTAACCCTGTCAGATGAGGACCTGACCTCAGTGACCCAGAATCACTGGAAGAGACTCAACACCCTGCAGCACTACAAGGTTCGGGGTGGGCACAGGCTGGGGAGCAGGCCTCCTGCCTCTGGATCAGCCAGAGAAGGAGCCCAGCCTCTGCTTCCCTCCCGTCCAGGTCCCAGATGGAGCCACAGTGAGGCTCATCCCCCAGCTGCACAATGGAGGTGCCATCTCCCAGAGCCTGTCTCAGAGCTGCCCCTCTGGGGAGAGTGAGTCCCAAAACTCAGAGGTGCTCATCTGCACCCCAGAGCTTGAGGCGGGCAAGCAGGAGTCCTGATCATGATGTCACCTGGGTCTCCCCATACTTTGCCAGTGGGCCAGCCAAAGCTCCAGGCTGAGCCAAGGGCCTGGGGCAGATGAGGACAACAGTATGTCCTGGTCAGGGAGCTCCAGGGCTATGGGGTGTTGGGCTGAGCAAGCCCTTGGGCTGTCACCCTCCTTTCCACATCGCTACTCTGCTTCCCTGGGCTCCTCCCACCCTGCCAAGTAGGGTGGGGTGGGCAGCAGAGGCATAGGACTGAGGCCAGCACATGTGTCTTCAGGCATCCCCATGCTGGAAGATGGTGAGGAGGGCGGGGTCCGCCTCTGGCACCTGGTGAAAGGCACCGAGGAGCCAGAAGGGAACAAGGTGCGGCGCAGCAGCCTGCGGGAGCGGGAACGGGAGCGGGCGCGGGCCAAAGCCATCCCGGAAATCTACCTCACCCGCCTGCTCTCCATGAAGGTCCGTGCAGCCCCAGGGGAGCCAAGTGACAGGAAGGTTCACCAAGGGGCCCCTGACTGAGCTGGGAAGAAGGCATGCTCCTGAGAGGCTGAGGGGCAGCCCCATACCCACTGATGGAGCCCACTCCCCTTCCTTCCAGGGCACACTGCAGAAGTTTGTGGATGACACCTTCCAGGCCATCCTCAGCGTGAACCGGCCCGTGCCCATTGCTGTCAAGTACCTGTTTGACTTCCTGGATGAACTGGCAGAGAAGCATGGCATCGAGGACCCAGAGACCTTGCACATCTGGAAGACTAACAGGTACCTTGCCTGCTGTCCCCCATCCCCTTGCAGATGGGACATGGAGTCCCAGAGGGACAAGGACATTGCCATGGTGAGGGCAGCAGGACCTGAACAGGAACCCAGGCTTGGAGGCATCAGGTTGGATTTCTGGCCACCCCCAGCATGGACTCGCAGGACAGCTCCCTGTGGAACTCAGGGCTGGGGGGCTGATGTGTGCTAGACTAGCCATGCTTCACACCCACGGCCGGTCTGTGTCTCCAGCCTGCTGTTGCGGTTCTGGGTCAACACTCTGAAGAACCCACAGCTCATCTTTGACATACGGGTGTCAGACAACGTGGAT
Source organism: Tadarida brasiliensis (assembly GCA_030848825.1). Lineage (NCBI taxonomy): Eukaryota > Metazoa > Chordata > Mammalia > Chiroptera > Molossidae > Tadarida > Tadarida brasiliensis. The sequence continues at coordinate 85,363,363 of CM061280.1, forward strand.
GCCATCCTTGCTGTCATTGCCCAGACCTTCATCGACTCCTGTACTGTCTCAGAGCATAAAGTGGGCCGGGTGAGAGTAGAGCCGGTCATGGTGGCAGCCAGGGGGTTGAGGAAAAAAGGCTTGTGGAGGAAACCATGGGGGTTGGGTGCAGACCGACCTCTGGGTGGGGCTGGGGGTTATGGTGCCTAATGGGGGCCAGGAGAGGGAGCATTGGTGGCACAGTCAGGATGACAGGGCCAGAGCTCCCCCACCTCCCTACTCACACCCACCCCCCACCCGGAGCAGGATTCCCCGGTGAACAAACTGCTCTACGCCCGAGAGATCCCTCGCTACAAGCAGATGGTGGAGAGGTAGGTGTCAGGGCTCGCGGCTGGGGGTGGAGGCTGCCTGTCCCTAACTGTGGCCCCTCCTCCAGATACTACTCTGACATTCGCCAGAGCTCTCCGGCAAGCTACCAGGAGATGAATTCAGCTCTGGCTGAGCTCTCGGGGGTGAGGCATGACCCAGGGGTGCACCCCTCCACATTTGGGGGACAGGGTGCACGGGGGAGGCTTGGGACTTGAGGCCCAGTCTGGAGTCTCACACCCCCCCCAACGTGCTGCCCCCAGAACTACACCTCTGTTCCCCACTGTCTGGAAGCTCTGCAAGAAATCTACAACCACATCCACAGGTATTATGACCAGGTGAGGCCAGGGCTCTCTAGGGGGAGGGGCACGTCCCTGGGGGCAGAGGAGGTATCTAGGCCTACTCCAGCAAGCAGATGGGAGAAAAAGGCCCAGGTTGGGAAGGGGCTTGGCTTCTGTTTAGATTCCCCAGGGAGGCCCAGGGCAGTCCATGCTGAATCCCCCAGCCACTGCTGAGATACAATCAAGGCTGGGGAGCACTAGGTCAGTGGGCAGAGGGCTGGGGGCTCATGCAGGGTGCCCTCCTCTGCCCTGGCAGATCATCAATGCCTTGGAGGAGGACCCTGTGAGCCAGAAGATGCAGCTGGCCTGCCGCCTGCAGCAGATAGCTGCCCTGGTGGAGAACAAGGTGACTGACCTGTGAGCTCAGGCCACAGTGGGCGCCTGAGGCCCACCAGCTTGGAGAGCAGCGAGCAGAACCCACCACCACAGTGCCTTATGACCCCTGGATCAAGCCAGCGACAGAAGAGGGGCTGGCAGAGAGTGGGGGGGGGGTCCCTGCAACCTCTCCCCCACCCCACCCTTCCTCCCTGCCCCAGGCTTTTTTCTAATTTATAGCAATCCTTCCCTCTCCCCCTCATTATATTTATTTGCTTGCTGGAAAATTGCATCTGGAAATAAAATCTGTCTTTTTAGAAAAAGCCCAATCCCCAGCCCCTTCCTTCCCCTGGGGTCTACACAGCCCTTTCCTCAGCCCCATGGCTGTGACTTCTGTTGCCTGAGGAAAAGAGAGGTCATGGAGTATCCCCAGGCCTTGCTCTCCTCCCTCTCCCATCTTGGGCTAACTATAGTCACTGCTAAGCCCCCTGTTTCATCCTGACTCCTCAACAGTCCCCAGCTGGCCTCCCGGCTCCACTCTTGCCCCCTCCATTCCCTTCTGGGAGCAGCCAGAGTGATCTGTCTATTTTTTTCTTTTTTTGTTAATCCTTACCCGAGGATATTTTTCCATTGGTTTTTAGAGAGTGGAAGGGAGGGAAGGAGAGAAAGAGAGAGAAAGAGCAATTCGAGAAAGACCCATCAATTGGTTGCCTCCCACAAGACCCCAGAGCTGGGGATCGAACCTGCAACCCAGGTACCTGCACTTGACCGGGAATCAAACCTGCGACCCTTCGTTCCGTGGGTCGACGCTCTAACCGCTGAGCTAAACCAGCCAGGGCCAGACTGATCTTTCTAAAGAGCAAAAGTGCTTATCAGCCTCTCCCGGAACCCCATACTTGGCCACTCAAGGCCTCCCTTCCTCTCCCCCACTGCCAGCCACTCTGGCCAGGCCAGCCATGGAGGTCGCAAGCCCAGGAGGTTTCCAGCCTGTCCAGCTTCTGGCCTTACCCCAACCAGGCCCTTTGCTACCCTGGAGGCTAGCCCTTCCACCCCCTTTCTGAGGACCCAATTCTTCCTGGTCCCTCAGATACAGCTCCAAGATCACAAGCTCTGCCTGACCTGGACATCCCTTTGTTACCAGCCCACTAGAGCTGTGAGCTTGTTTGCTCCCCACTAGAGGAGGACCCCTGAGGGCAGGATCAGTGAGGACAGCTCCCTGTGCCTCCCACTCGGGCACATGGCACATGTTGGTGGAGACAATGAGCAGGGCAGGGAACAGCGGGCCTGGAACAGAGCCAGGAAGGAGACTGCATAGGCTCTCAGTGCCAGAGTCCTGGCTGGACAGGTTCCCAGGCTTTCATTCGGCCGGCACCTCTGGTGGGAGGAAAGAGTTGCCTTCAGCCCATGCCCCAGACTCCTGCTACACCAGAGCTCCCAGTGACCCCCATTCAGGAAAAGGAGGACACCGGGCTCTCACCTGTCTTAGGGGTCAATGAGGCACAGGAAAAGTGGGAACCCAGCTGAGAGTAAGCAGGGAATGGGGTACCCATGGAAATATGAGGGGTCACCGCTGGGAAGTCTCCCACAAGGTCCAAGTGGGAAGCCAGAAAATGTTTCAAAAGCGACAAAGGTGTTCTAGGCACGGGGGTGGGGTGCAGGGGTGGGGAGTAGAGGGTGTTCTTGGCTTGAGGACTGGGTTGCAATGTCCACAGCGTCCTTGCCTGGCTGTTCCACTCAGCTGGCTCTGGATTTCAAGAATTCAGCCTGGGGTCTGGTCGCCATGTCCCCACGCCCCACCTGGGTAACTCCTTTGGTCCTGAGGTGTCTGTGGGGCTGCTCAGTATGGTGGCTGAGTCACACCCTGTCCCCAAGGTGGCTCCCTCTGCCAGCCCTGGGGTAGCAACAGGGGGCTCCTCCTGGGGGCCGGGCTATCCCTGGCCACTGTCACTGCACTGCCCTCTCCCCGCTGCATACCTTGCCCACAGCTGAGCAGCTGGGAGGCTATTTATAAAGGCGAGTGAGATCAGCGGCCGAGGCTATAAATTCACAGGCTAAGGCCAGCCCCACAGGAGCAACCACCCGAGGCACCAGAGCTGTGGGCCTCAAGGCCGGGATGAGCGCCAGCACGGGTGGTGGTGGTGGGGACAGTGTCGGCAGCAGCAGCAGGTAGGGCTCGACCTGGGTGCCTGGGGGTGGGGGTGGGGGTGGGGGTGGGATGGGCCCTGGCGCCTCACATGCTCACTCCTACCCACCTGCCCCACTCGCAGCTCACAGGCCTCCTGCGGGCCTGAGTCCTCCGGTTCTGAACTAGCACCCACTGCGCCTGCACCGCGGGTGTTGCAGGGGCTGCTGGGCTCCGACGACGAGGAGCAGGAGGACCCCAAGGACTACTGCAAGGGTGAGGCCTGGCCTGGGGCGCAGGCGGCCAGGTGCGCTGCTGTGGGAGGCAGGACAACCCAGGAGAAAGAGGGTGCTGGCATCAGCCAATGTGGGCCAGGGGGACAGAAGGGCAACGCCCCCCCCACAAAGCTCTGTTGGATCCCTTCCCCAGGCGGCTACTACCCTGTGAAAATCGGAGACCTGTTCAATGGGCGGTACCACGTAGTGCGTAAACTGGGCTGGGGCCACTTCTCCACCGTCTGGCTCTGCTGGGACATCCAGTGAGTGTCCCCTTTGCCCCCTGGGTCCCAGTGCCAGCTGGGATCCTGCCTCTGGGCTTGGTTGGGGCCACCACGAAGTCCCCATGAGTCTGGCTGTGGCTGGCAGCCAATTCGGGTCTCGGCATTGCAGGCGCAAGCGCTTTGTGGCCCTGAAAGTGGTGAAGAGCGCAGGGCATTACACAGAGACAGCTGTGGATGAGATCAAGCTCCTGAAATGTGTGAGACACCTCCCCTACCAACTTGCAGCTCCCTGTGAGCTGCCTGGGGCCTGACAATGTGGGTGCAAGGCCTGCCGGGGCTCCTGGGGTGGGGTGGGACTCACAGAGGGGCAGGCTCTAGCTGGCTCTACCCCAGTGGGAGGACCTAGAGAAGCTGGCAAGGGAGGGGCCAGCAGCCTGGCCGGAATGGGAGAGGGGGCTGCTGCTGCTGGGAGCAACTGGTGAGAGGCAGGTTGGAGCCATCCATGGCCTCTTGGCTTTTGCTCCAGGTCCGAGACAGTGACCCCAGTGACCCCAAAAGAGAGACCATTGTCCAGCTCATCGATGACTTCAGGATCTCAGGGGTTAATGGAGTCCGTATCCTTTGTAGGCTGAGCAAAGCTCTGTGGCAGTGCAGGAGCCAGCTTGTGCCTTCCCAGCTACTAGGGCCTCCGTTGCAAGTCTACATGATGGGGACTTATGCCTTCCAGTGACACTTGTCTTTGAAATACCCTCACTACTTTAAAAAAAAAATTTCCCTTTATTGATTTTACAGAGAGAGGAAGTGAGAGGGAGAGAGATAGAAACATCGATGAGAGAGAACATCAATTGGCCGCCTCCTGCATGCCCCCCACTGGGGATCAGGCCCACAACCTGGGCATGTGCCCTGACCGGGAATTGAACCAGCAACCTCTTGGTGCATGGGTCGATGCTCAACCACTGAGCCACACCAGCCGGACTACCCTTACTACTTTTTTATGTGGGGGAATGGGTAACCAGGTTGCTGAGTTATCCCCAAATAGCAGAGTCTGCCTCTGTGGCACACCTGGGCATAGGAGTGGGACTGGTCTGAGAGGCTTCTTTATCTGCTTAAGTACCCTCTCCCTAGGATGACCACAGAACGTACCATCCCAACTGGCACACTTGAGTATGACAGGGACACTATGACACTGGGACCACCCAGGCCCACCTCTGCACTGCCTGAGTTTCCCTGTTCCCCATCCCAGCTGAGGGTGAGCAGGGCCTGTGTCCCAGCTGTGTGCCTGCCAGCCACCCTTCACTCCCAGTCCCAGATGTGTGCATGGTGCTGGAGGTCCTGGGCCACCAGCTCCTCAAGTGGATCATCAAGTCCAACTACCAGGGCCTGCCCGTGCCCTGCGTGAAGAGCATTGTGAGACAGGTGAGCATCCCCGGCCCTGTGAACAGCATTGGGAGGCAGCCTGGGCAGGGTGGGTGGAGCTCAGAAGTGGCTTTCCCCAGGTGCTACATGGCCTGGACTACCTCCACACCAAGTGCAAGATCATCCACACAGACATCAAGCCCGAGAACATCCTGCTGTGTGTGGGTGACACTTACATCAGGCGTCTGGCCACTGAGGCCACAGAATGGCAGCAATCAGGGGCACCGCCCCCGTCCCGCTCCACAGGTACTACAAGAGCCTATGTGGGACTGGGGCTGGGCCTGTGGGCCTCAGCCCCTGCCTAAGTCTCTGTTCCTTTCTCCTGTGCTCCTCTTGCCCCTCAGTGAGCACTGCTCCCCAGGAGGTCTCGGTAAGTTGAGGCATCCCTCTCTTCCTGTGCCTCATCTCCCATGTCCTCAAAGCTCATCTCCTCAGCCTCCCCACCCTCCCCAGCATTCCTGCAGTGGCATTTCCAAAAGGCTGGTGGTTTGGATGAGAGTGATACACAGGATGGATCACATGCCCCAAAGTGCCCACATCTTGGGCCAGGCGGGGTCAAGGCTGCCCCCAGGGGAGGCAGGCTCCCAGTCAGAGGCAGACCCATCAGCTCCTCCTCAACCTTGAGCTTTGAGGAGGGAAGGCAGGAGGGAAGGCAGAAGGTGGGCGAGAGGCTGGTGCCAAGGGGTGGGCTGGAGGGGGTAGTGTCTCGTTCTGATGTCCACAGGAGCCCTGGGGCCTGAAGGTCTTGTCCCCTGTGGGGCACATGGGCCACAGGCAGAGGCCTGGGCTGGTCAAGGGATGGGTGACAGAAACCATAAGGTGACCCTGGCTCTAATGGCAGCCAAGTAAGCTGTCGAAAAACAAGAAGAAGAAGATGAGGCGCAAAAGGAAACAGCAGAAGTGGCTGCTGGAGGAGCGGCTGCGTGACCTGCAGAGGCTAGAGGCCTTGGAGGCAGCGGCCCAAGCCGAGGGTGAGGAGCTGAAGGGGCTGGAGGGGCCAGGGGGCTACCAAGTGTGGCCACCACGTTGTCGGCTCACAAACCACCCCTGCCCATCTTCCCAGACTCTGGCTCAAGACTAGGGGGCAGCGGCTCCACCTCTTCTTCTGGCTGCCATCCTGGAGGGGCCAGAGCTGGCCCCTCCCCAGCTTCCTCCTCCCCGGCCCCGGGTGGCAACCGCAGCCTCAGCCCAGGCTCCCAGACCTCAGGCTTCTCCGGCTCCCTTTTCTCTCCTGCCTCGTGCTCCATCCTCTCAGGCTCATCCAATCAGCGGGAGACTGGGGGCCTCCTGTCACCCAGCAGTAAGCCGGGCAAAGCCAGTGGGTGTCGGGCAGGTAGGGTGTGAGGGGCCAGGCCAGCTCAGCCTCTCCCTTCTCTTCCTTCCTCAGCACCATTTGGTGCCTCAAACCTCCTGGTGAACCCCCTAGAACCCCAAAATGCAGACAAGATCAAGATCAAGATCGCAGACCTGGGCAATGCCTGCTGGGTGGTATGAGTGTGCCTTGGAGAGCAGAGCTGGGTGCCCTGCCGTGAGGGTAGAGGCACAGGCCCACTCCTGGGGTGCCCCAACTTGGGTCTGTGGGGCACTTGATTATTTGTTCAGCAAGGAGTCACCCAGCAATACACTTGACCAGACCCCATGGTCTGCCTGGCACGGCAGAGCCCATAGGTCCTGTCCAGGCAGCAGAACTGGGCCCATGGCAAGGGGCGGGGGGCACTGGGAAGGGACCAGCCTCTTCCTCAGATCACCTGGCCAGTTCCTCCTGGGATTTTTGGGGACCCTGAGGAGCACAGTGAGCCCCACTGAGCTCCTTGGGTGCATGGCCCAGAGGTGGGAGATGAGTGGGAGACTGGTGGGGACAGGCCAGCTGTGGCCCCAGCTCCTCCCCAGAGTGCCCCTTGCCTCCAGCACAAGCACTTCACTGAGGACATACAGACGCGGCAGTACCGGGCCCTGGAGGTGCTGATTGGTGCCGAGTATGGGCCCCCAGCTGACATCTGGAGCACAGCATGCATGGTAGGCTGGGCTGCCCTGACCAGGGGCCAGCCTGCTGGCCAGTAGCCTCAACCTCTCCCCTTTCCAGGCCTTTGAGCTAGCCACCGGCGACTACCTGTTTGAGCCCCACTCTGGAGAAGACTACAGTCGTGATGAGGGTAGGGGAGGCATGCCCTGGGTTTGGCCTTGGAGCCTCGGGGCCTTGCAGCTGCCTCCCAGCCTCCTCTCTATCCACAGACCACATCGCCCACATCGTGGAGCTCCTAGGAGACATCCCCCCAGCCTTCGCCCTCTCAGGCCGCTACTCCCGGGAGTTCTTCAACCGGAGAGGTGCGGCCAAATAGGCTCAGGCTACCGGGGTGCAGAGGGTGGGGCAGGAACCTTAGGGTCTGAAAGAGGGGCACACGGGCCCCAGAGTCAAAGGCCATGCAGGCAGAGCCTAACCTGAGTCCTGCTGCCCACCCCAGGAGAGTTGCGGCACATCCACAACCTCAAGCGCTGGGGCCTATATGAGGTGCTCATGGAGAAGTACGAGTGGCCCCTGGAGCAGGCCACGCAGTTCAGTGCCTTCCTGCTGCCCATGATGGAGTACCTCCCCGAGAAGCGGGCCAGCGCAGCCGACTGCCTCCAGCACCCTTGGCTCAATCCCTAGCCCCTGTCAACTTCTGCCCCAACCCTCACCTCTCAGTGCCTTCAGGAAGTGAGACAACTCCTGCCACCCTACTGGAGCTGCCCTCTCCTACCCTGCAGGTAGCAAGCTCTCACACACCCCCATGGCAGAGTAGACAGATGCTGGGCCAGGCCCAACTTTGAGAATTTGTTCTGCCCCTGACCCTCACAGAGGGCCCTATGAGTGAGAAGTGTGCGTGCTTCCTTTCTTAATAAAGTGTGAACTGAAATACCAGCGTCCTGGAGTAACAGAAGCACAGATTGAGGGCTGGGACAAAAGCCGGTTTATTCTGGGTCCAACCAGCAAGCTAGCAGGAGTGCTGTGGTTGGGAGGCAGACAGCCTAGGCCTCCACAGCCCGGCCGTTGATGATGCGGATATGGCGGATGATGTCCTGGATGGCTTCTGATGTAGTGCCCTGGCCCCCGATGTCCGGAGTGTGCATCTGCGGGAGATGGGCAAGCTTGGGCACACAGCAGGGCCCCATGAACACCTAACCCCTACCCTGCAAGTGGCCCAGGGCTGGCCACTGTCGCCTGTGGCTTGCAAGGGCTGGAACTGCCACCAGGAGGGTAGTGGTACCAGCTAAGGCCCAGAAGCCCTACCCTACCTGGTACCACCCTCCCCTTGGGGGCAGCAGGAAGTGCCAGGTCACCATCTCCAGCCCCTCAGGCATCACACCAGCTCAACCCAAGCTGGAGGAAGGGCTGGGGGGGGGGGGGGAGTGGGCAGGAGGGGAGAAGAAAAGCCTCACGTTTTCATTGTCCATGGATGCCAAGACAGCCTTGCGGATGGAGGTGGCATAGGAGTGTAGCCTAAGGAGGGAGAGCAGCCTTCAGTCCTCGGGACCTAAGGGGCTGGTTGGGGGGCTGACAGCCGAGCATTGAGAAGCTACTTACTTGAGGTGGTCGAGCATCATGCAACTTGCCAGCAGTGTAGCCGTGGGGTTGGCAATATTCTTATTGGCAATACTCTTGCCTGTGTTCCTTGTAGCCTGGAAGAGGCAAGATGATGAAGAGGGTAGCAAATGTAAGAATGTAGGGAGTATGAGTCCATTCATGTGAAGTGTCCAAACAAGCAAATCCATAGAGACAGAAAGCAGATCAGTGGGTACCAGGGGCCAGGGAGGGGGAATGAGGAGTGCCTGATAATGGGGACAGGGTCTCCTTTTGGGGTGATGGAAATGTTCCGGAACTAGACAGAAGTGATGTACAACACTGTGGATGTACTTAATACCCCTGAATTATTCACTTTGAAATGTTTTCACTCTATGTTATGTAAATTTTACTTCAATTTTTTTTTAAAGACCAAAAAAACAACAACCAACAAATGGATCAATAAAACATGGTCTATCTATGTAATAGACTATTATTCAACCATAAAAAGGAATGAAGTACTGACAAGCTACCACGTAGACCAACCTTGAAAACATTATGCTAAAGGAAAGAAACCAGTCACAAAAAGCCATATTGTATGATTCCATTTATATAAAATGTCTACAACAGGCAAACCCATAAGACAGAAATCAGATCAGTGGTTGCCAGAGGCAGGGATGAGAGGGATGGAAAACGGGAGCTGACAAGTACAGAGTTCCTTTTTGGGGTGATAAAGATGTTCTGGAATTAGATAGTGGTGATGGTTGCACAACTGTGAACATTCAAAAACCACTGCATTGTACACTTTCAATGGGTAAGTGGATGGTGTGCGCGCTATAGCTCAAAAACGCCAGCAGCCCTGGCGCCACTGGCAGCACTCACCGTCTCAAACACGGCGTACACATGGCCATAGTTGGCTCCAGCCACGAGGCCAGGGCCCCCAACCAGCCCTGCGCAGACGTTGTTGACTATGTTCCCATAGAGATTGGGCATCACCATGACATCGAACTGCTGGGGCCGGGACACCAGCTGCAGGACAAGGGGGCAGACAGAAGCCTGAACACGAGAGGCCCAGGGTGCCTAGAGCAGGCAGCCATGGAGCCCAGTAGGTTAACTACCTGCATAGTGGTGTTATCCACAATCATATTCTCAAAGGTGATCTGGGGGTAGCGGGCTGCCACCTCCTTGCAGCACTGGAGGAAGAGTCCATCGCCCAGTTTCCTATGGGAGGACACAGGAAACCAGCTTGGCCACTGCAATGGTCAGCTGGAAGGATGGGGTATGCAGATGGCCAGAGAAGGCTGGGTTCTAACCTCTAGCCAGTCCCCAATCTGAAAAATGGGCAGAATTCTGCTCCACCTCCCCCAAGTGTGTACTGGGGTGAGGTCATGGCTGGACACAGGCAACAGGGCACAACCCTAGGCATGGCCCCTTGGTGGGTGGCCAGGGTCCTGGGCCCTGAGTCCGAAACCAGACCAAGCAGGCTGCTCATTTCAGCTGCTTCAGGACTATTGGCAGAATGGGCAGGAGCATGGTGGGGCGGGGAGCATACATAATGTTAGCTTTGTGCACGGCTGTCACTTTCTTGCGCCCACTCTCCTGGGCCAGTTTGAAGGCATATTCAGCTATGCGCAGGGACTTGGCCTTGGTGATGATCTTCAGGCTCTCCACCACTCCTGCCACACTCTGAGAAGGGGACGGGGGAGAAGAGACCCGGGTCCTCTCTGGTCCTGCTCTCTAGCACAAGCTTCTCCTTGGGCACAGCCTTCCTTGCCACTGACCCTCATCAGGCTCTTCCCCAGGCCTCACTCACCTCGTGCTCCAGGCTGCTGTACTCGCCTTCTGTGTTTTCCCGGACAATGAGGATATCTATGTCCCTGTGCCGGGTCACCACTCCTGGCAGGCTCTTACAGTGGATGACGTTGGCATAGAGGTCTAGGCTGGTACTGGGGACACAGAGAGAGGCAGCTGGCCAGTGCCACCTCTCTCTGCTGGCACAGCCCATTCTACCCCTGCCGAGCCCCCACCCCGTGTACTTGGTTCTCACCGAAGAATGTTGTTGCGGGATTTGTAGGATGGTGGCAGGTTATGGTTTGTTTCAATATTGCCTGCAGGACAGAAACAAGACAGGCAGTCTGAAGAGGGGAACCCCAGGCTCAGTTGTACCACCATATTCCCCTTCCTGACCCAGGGGATGCACACCAAAGGCAGCTCCAACCAGAAAAGATGGCTTTCAGCAGTGGAAATACTTCATAGAACACTAGAGTGTAACTTCCAACATAAGCCCCTTAAGGGCAGAGGAGGGTACATGTGCTCGCTTCACTGATGGGTTGTGAGGACCTAGAAGAGCACCTGGTCTATACCAGACACTCAATAAATACTTAGTGAATGAATAAATGAACAAGGCTTGGCAGCTAACCAGGAGGTCTTGCCAGACCCTAGGAGGAGAATGACAAGACCAGGGTCTGGCTGGATAGAAATGACACTCCTATTTACTAACAGGCTAGTGGACTAGGGTGGTGCCAGCAAGGTGACCTTGGCCAGGGTAACTACCAGGCCCTGAATCAAGGTGTCACACAAATCTCACCTCAGGGGCAAGAAGGAGCTACCTGAAAAAGACCACAGCTTGGCCCTGGCTGGAGCCAGGGCACCCAGAGTGCCTCAGGCACCCTGTGGGCATGTTAGCCCCTCCATCTGACTGGCAGGTCTCTATTCTGGTTCACCTTTACTCACACACTCCTCACACCAAGCAGTAACAGATAGAGAACCTGGACCAAACCAAGGCAAACTCAGGAGGGGTTAAAATTCTTGTCTATAACATCCATAGATGTGCCAGCTGGAGCCAAGGCAGCAGACAGAGGTTGAGCACTGAGTCTCTGTGACATTTGGTTTATGAAGACAGACTCTGAGGGTTAAATCTGACCGCAACAGAGAGGGCTGCTTCAGGAGGGAAAAAGTAGGTGGGAGGCAGCCCATCGCCACTAAGATCTCAGAATCATAGCACGGACAGGCCCCCAGAAACTTCTGTCCACTCTTTAAACACAAGGGTCCACGCTAGCCAGAAAAGTCCTGAAGTCAGAGCTATGGGACCCCAGGGACAAGTATCAGCTCAGAAGTGAAATAATCATGTACAGCACCCCATCCTGGCCCCCAAGCTCACCCTTCAGGGCCACGCGGTTCCGACGGATGGCCATGATAGCATTGCGGATATCCTCTTCATCGGCATTGGAGCTCACGTGCACCTCTTCAAAGTCCACTGGTACACATGCGTGCCTGGGGCAAAACTGGATCAAGGTGGCTGGCCCTGGGCCTTCTCCACACTTCTAAGAAGCCTGCCTGGACCACTGGCTGCAGAGGCCTCTCTCCTGCTACTGCCCACCCTGACCTGTCTCTGGCTGATAGGAGACTGGGCCCACTGTGACAACTAATGGGGACTTGCTTGAATTCCACAACACAGTTAGCAGGACTGGTGCCACATTCCCCATGGCCAGGTCAGCCTAGTGGGATTGTTAGTACCAGGATGAGAGGCCTGGGCTTACAGCCCTCCTGCCACTGGCTCAGTGGGTGCTTGGGCAAAGTCCCAGCCACTGGGCTTCTGGGCTTACTGTCCCTCTGGCACAAAGTTCTCAGGGTATATCCTGGCTGGGCGTGGGGCACAACCTTCCCTAGGGGGACAGGTCAAAGGGAGGTGACTGGGGGCTCCATACCTGAACACAGACTTGACATGCAACATGAGCTCCGGCCCAATGCCATCCCCTGGGATCATAGTCACTGTGTGCCGCCCACCATACTTTGCAGATGGAGGCTGGAAGGAGAGGGAGGGTGAAGACAGGTCTTTAGTTCCCTTCCTCCCACCAGCACTGACCTCTTGGGCCAGCCAATCGTGAGGTGCCAGGATGGGGTACCTTAGCCCTGTGCCCCACTCCATCCCAGACAAGGCTGCTCACAGGGGTTCCTGGCCAGGAGGACAGCAGCAAAAGTAGTTTCTGCCCCCACTTGGACTTGGGTCAATCCCAAAGCAACTAAAGCCCCAAATCTAATAGGCAGATGAAAAGAATACTCACAATTGTTTGTTGCTAGAGGAGAGATAGGAAGGAAAAAAACTCAGATCAGCCAAGGTTGGAGGAACAAGGCTGTGCCTTTTCCCTGGGGATGCTGTCTAGCACAGTTCAGGTAAGGAGGTAATAAGGAGGGGTTGGTGACCTCTGGAGACCACGCCTCAGAGGGAAGGGCAAGGAGGACCAGGGAGCAAAGAGGCATGACACACACATGAGCATATGCACACATCTACACATGCACACAGACAGGTGCATATATGCCTGGACATAAATCTACATACGTGCAAGCACACACATACCATGCAAGTACACACACACACCCAGACAAGTACTTACTGAGAAGCTCCTCCAGGGGGCCTCATGGGCACCTAGAACCTGGCAAAGAGAACCCAGATGCTAGTGGTTATTGTCCAGCCCAGAAAGTCAATTTGGCAAGGAAGAGCAACTGTCCCCACTGTGCCCAGACAGGCCTTGCACATCACCCCTTCCACGTCACCCCTTCCACCTATGTACACTGGTGAACAACAGCACACAGCATGTGCCCAGACAAATGGCTCCAGAGCCATTCCCAGGGACCAGCCTGCTGAAGCACTATGGAGGGTCATTACAATCCTTTATGCCTCCTTCAGCTGCATGGTCAGTTTTTAAAAAAATGGTTATGTCTCCCTCCCCCTCTTTAGTTGTTTCTGTTTCTTTTTTTGGCCAATTATTCCTATTCAGTGATGTCTGTAACATAGAAAAGTTGGCACACTAAACATGGTACAATAAGGAAATCATTATAACAAACCAGAAGGCCACCACACGATCATTTTATTATTTTTGATAATTTTTCTTTATTACAAAAGCAGAACATGAAGAAAATCTAGAACATGGAGATATGGATATCAGAAGAAAAAGACAGCACCCAGTTCCCCCTCCAGAGACAAGCATTGCCTAGAATTGCCCTCCAGAATCAGAAATCCAAAGCAAACATGCAGAAAATAAATCCAACCATTTTCAGAAGAATAACAGACACCAATCTTTTGGAAGGCTTTCATAAAGGATTGCAAAACTGCTTCACGGCCTACATGGATGACAAATGTCCCCAACTCTGACTCAGAACAGCCATGTTTGGCCACATCAGTGCCACATTTGACAGCTTCAGAGCAAAAGCCACCAAGCCAAATAGGACAAGTGTTGAAAAGTGACCAATGTGGAGTCCCCACATTGTCCTGGAGGAAGAAGTCCTCATCCAAGGTCCCACTGCAGGGGGGCTATAGGCCTGTACACTTTCCTCCCTGCTGTGCCCCACCTGGGAACACACCTGGGTGTCCCTCAATCCAAAGAGGAAGGGGCAGAGCCAAGGTCCTCCTTGTCACTTGGGGATGCCCTGCCACTTGCCTGTGGAGCAGCAGCAGCAGCGGAGCATTCCAGCCAACAGCAGAATCACCGTGGCCATGTCTCAAAGAGCCATGCCCTCCTGCTAGAAATCTAGAAAGCTCAAGCAGAGACTGACCATCCCCATCTGAGTCTCCTGGTCAGTATTCACAAGGTGCCCACTTGCACGAGCTCTGGAAGCACAAGTGTGCCACTCACCCACCCAAGCCAGGAGCTAAGAGGGGGTTGATCACTAAGACAACATGCTCCGGGGATATGTGTTAATCCATGTGGCCCCTGGATCTGTAGCCACAGACACACTCAGGGCTTTTCTGTTTTCCTTCTAGCACTTATCCAGTATTTGGATTCGTCTTGTTTACAGGCTCTCCATACAAACTTGTGGAAGGACACTTAGACTGCCCTTCCTCCAGAAAGCCTTCCCTAATGCCCTAAGGGTGCTGAGCTATTGGTACTCCAGCCTCCCAAAGCCCTACCTCGATTCATCCCCTTCCAACCACAATCTCCCTGGTTGTTGCTCCCTTGTTCCTTCCCCAACCCCCAAGACCCTGAAAGTGGAAGCCGAGTCTGTCCAGTTCCCCATTGTCACCCCAAGACCCAGTAGAATGCCTAGCCCAGAGCTAGGACACAGAAACATTTCCTGAATGAATGAGCACATCAGAAAATGAAGAAGAGATGGAGGACTCTGGAGGCTAGGGAAACCTCAGTCCAAATCCACATCCACTACTCTTGGCAGCAAACAGCTTAACACTGCTCAGCTTCCCATCCTCACCTGAAAGCCCCAGAACACAGGTGCCTATTTTATGTGACTACTGAAGGATTGAGCAAGAGGAGGTATGGGAGCTGTTCAGTCCCTAGCAGGACACACAGAACTATGCAAAAGCATACCTGTCCCTTCACCCCAACAACCCCTCAGGCCAGTGTTCAAGACTGGTGTCCAATGAAAGATGCTGGGCTGACCCCTGCAGCTCCTGGCAGTAATTCCTCCTGGGCTTCAAACCTCTGAAGTCCACTGGATAGGTAACTTGGGCATGGTAGTGAGCCAGCCCTTGCACCAGGCCTGGCTCTGCTTCTGTGCAACTCCCCTCCCCAACCTTGGATCACATCACCACCACCAGGGCTGAACCTCTTCCTCACCAGGTCCCTATGCTAGATGTTCCTTCCAATTTTGGCCAAAGACCCAGAGAGCTCTCAGGATAGAGACTTCCCTGACCTTGCTCTGGACACATGCAGGTACCTTCCTTCAGGGTTACAAAGGTTCTGCCTCACATTCAGGCCCAGTGAAGCTACTCATCAAAAGAGCTCAGTATGCGGCAGGATGGGATATATACACAGGCTTCCTGCTAACTCTTCAAGCAGGAGGGTGGACTGTCAACCCTCGTTCTTTGATGATGCTATGGAAAGAAAGGAGTCCAGGGTGGTATGTGTTCCCACCAGAGGGCTCCCACACTGCACAGCTTAGTGAGGCTTCCCTTCAGCATGTTTCTGTTGGATCAAGTGTCAATGGTGGGTACATGTTTTCCCACAAGGTTCCAATTAGTGGGAGCAAAAATCTGGGGTTCATTTCTAAAGGTTCCCATACCCAGGATAACCAGTCTCAGGGCAAGGCACTGCCCAGATTGTTCACAGGCCCCCATGCTCACCCAACATGGACACAAGCACACACACAAGGGAGGTCAGGGGAAGAGACAAATGTCTTCACCAAGACCCTGTGGGAGCCTGGCTGCCAGAGTCATCAGGGACTCTGGAAAGTCTGTCATCAGCAATGTGGAAGGAGTGAGCATTTTAAACAGAATTTCATAAAGCATATGCTGTTACAGAGCCATCTTCCCCAGGGGCCAGAGAGGAGATGTGTCCACAAGGAGTGTCAGCAAAGTTGCAAGGTTGTGGAAGGTCAGAGTTGGCTAGATCCTTTGAGATCCTTTGAGACAGAGGCGACAATGGATTCCAAATAGAGGAGGGGCCTGGCCTAAGGCCACACAGTGGGTCAATAGGGTAGCCAGGCCTAGAGATCATATCTCTTGTCCTCCAGGTTTGAGAGGTCTCTGGGTCTTTAATCCTGGCTCCCGACTTCACCCAGGGGCTAAATTATCCTCATTTAAGTGTGTAAAGAGAGAGGAATCGGATCCGAATAACCAAGATCCTAAACGGAGAACTGTTAGCAAAGCCCTGGGGGCCTTTCACCCCGCCAGCCTCAAAAACCCTAGCTCTCCTCTATTCCATGTACCTGCGGTGGGGAGAATTGGGGCTATAAGAATGTCCTGGGGACGGTTGGGGGTACTGGCAAAGTTCAATTCTCCATCTCCACTGGGACATGTGGCAAAATAGTCCAGAAGAGAAACCCGAGGAACGTTGGCAGGTAACGGGATTCCCAAGGCGGCAAGAACAAGGCAGGCCAAGATACGTGACCGCCTCGAGAAAGGTCCCACAAAGGCACTAAGGAGATGACATTCAGGCTGCCGAGGCCCACTCTCTCCACCTGTCTGGAGCACCCTCACCACAAGATGCAGACCCCTGGGGAAGCAGGACCAACGGCAACTTTAGCAGATCTCCTCACTGACAATGGAGGCGGCCAATCAATTCCAGCGCACAGCCCTCTCCCCGCCCCCCACCGGGCCTGCAACCAATCGGACTCCAGAACGCTCTGGGAGCGGAGGCTCCAGATCCAGCCCCACCGAGGGGCAAGGACCCCCAGCGAGCGCTGCGACTGTCCCTGCAGCCTGCTCCCGTTCTCACCTCCCAAGGACGGCAGAGGAGGGCCGGTCTGAACATTGTCTTCGCAGGGCCGCTGACAGCCATCGCCACCTTCAGCGCCATGACAGAAAGTGAGAACCACCGTACGTCCCAACACGCAGACGCCGCTCTCGCGATACTTTGGAGGGGCACAAAATCCGCGGAGCGCGGCCTGGCAGTGCGCATGCGCGTGGCTTGCTGGTTCCCACGCCCTTTTCCGGCGCCGGGAGCGCAGCCGCCGCCGCCATATTGGGGGGAGCCCAGCTGGGCCCCTGGTCCAGTAAGGGGACACGTCAGTGCCGCCAGCGACGTCACAGGCCCGCCCGGCATGCCGGCGCCTGATTGGTTGCCGCGTCCTCTTACGCGTCGCGCTTCCTTGTCTGCCCCTCGTGCTCAGTAGAGTTGCTCTCTTTTTACCTCGGCATAGAAGAGGCGATGGTGGCGCTGGCATCTCTCGGCGCCCTGGCGCTACTCCTACTGTCGGGCCTCTCCTGCTGCTCAGGTAGCGGCATGGCGGGAGCTCGTTTCTGGCGAGCTTCTCTCCCACGACTGGTGGTGCGTGGCGGGGAGGAGGGGTGCGGGCGAAGCGGGTTTCTGGGCCTTTTTCCTCCGAGAGGCAGGTCCTCGGGGCGCGACGACCAAGGCTCCCACGCGCTCCTGCACCACACACGTTTACCCAGCAGCCAGGCTGCCGGAAGAAACAACCAAATCTTTCCCCCTTCTGCTCCTGCGAGGAAGAGTTCCAGAGGCCCTCCCGTGCACCCGGCCCCCGTATCCGGCAGGGAAAGTGACACACGTCCCTGCTCCCTCTCCCAGAGCTTCTGGTCTAGGAGGAGGGTCGTACAGGAGCAAAGTTCTACAGCGCTGGGTGATCGGGGCGAGAAACTGGGCTGGTGGAGAGGAGTCACCTGACCGGGGGCGGTGGGGCCAGGCCTCCCCGAGAAGAGAGGTCTTAAGTGAAGAGGGAGCAGGGACCGCCCTGGCAGAGTGGCCATGAGCGTGGGCGAGTTAGATCGCAGCTGAAGAGGTTAAGGTAAGCGGAAGACTTGAGTGTCAGGACAGACTGTTGACTTTTGAATTTTTACATGAGACCCTGATGTAACCTTAAAGGGGTTTTCAGCAGAGCGGAGCCACAGTCAGATCAATTGACATTCTTAACACCTAGTGGCAGAGTTGAGCTCAGACTGGAGTCCAGAAGTGTGCTGAGGAGGATGTCCTTGCAGGAGCCAGAGCTGTCTAGGGGCTGGAATAGGGAGGAGTCGCTTTCTGCCCATTCACTTTACCTGCCCTACTTCATTCAGGCCAGAGCCCTTGGTGCCTGGAGTGTTTCACCTTCCTAACTGGCCTCCTGCCTGCACCCTTTTCACTTATCCATCAGGAATCCCCCATGCTGTAGCCAGTGGTGTCTGGAAATGACATACCTGGCTGTAAAACCCTTTGGTGCTCCACAGTGTCCATAGGAAAAAGGCCAAATTTAGCAGGGCACAGAAGGATCTTCAGGATAGGGCTCCTAAGAACTGCCCCCACCAGTGTTCCCAGGCGTCTTTCAGATGTCGAGACCCAAAATCTGTGATTGCCTCAACCTAAGGCATAGCTCTGCAGGGATACCACATTCAGAGAGCAGTTGGCTGAGAACTTTACTATTGGTAGCACCCTTCTTTCTCTGCAGCCTCTAGCAGTGCAGAGATAGCCAAGGCAGCATTCTTTCTCTCAGGGTAGCCCTGTTCAAGGGGACAAGTTGTGCATCTGGATCCAGAACTTCTTCCATTTCCTTCTCTCAGGAAACACTGGGCTAGTATTGGGCTTCTGTCAACTATGGTTGTGGGTAAAGACCCTTCCCCTTCATCTCGAAAGCCCACATGCTTTGCCAGCAGCACCATGTTTGGTGTCTGTGGAGGACACCTTCGGTTAACTGTCCAGGGCTCTCCATGACTCTGAATTGAGGTCAGCTTAGCCTCCTGGTCTTCTGGGGTGCTACAGGCCAGGGCAGGCTGCTGTCCCAAACCATTGCATGGCTTCCCTGTCTGTAGGTCTAGGGACAGATATGAATTGTGCAGTGAATCCATCCAGTGCCGCCTCCCCTCCCCCTACCGACTCATCTGCTCTTTTGCCCTTGCATTGAGGTTCCATCTGTAGAAAGCCTTCCCATTCCCCACCTCCCCCTTGCCACTGCACTTCTGACTGGTCATTTATATCTGTCTCCTACATCCCACCTGGCAGGGTCCAAAGGGCTCCATGTGTCCTCAGCTAATGAGGTGTGGGAATTGAGGTCAGGGTGGCCCTCTGCCTCCCCAGCCCAGCATGCACAAGCTAGACTTTACCCAGGCATCTCTCTGCCTTCTCCCCACAGCAGAGGCCTGCGTGGAGCCCCAGATCACCCCTTCCTACTACACAACCTCTGATGCTGTCATTTCCACTGAGACTGTTTTCATCGTGGAGATTTCCCTGACATGCAAGAACAGGGTCCAGGTAAGGCAGTGGGGGTTCAGCCAGGAGGGTGCTGAGGTGAGAGGCAGGTAGTGAGCCTGGGGCCTTGGGCATCAGCTACTCAACTGGCAGTTGATGGGGTGAGACCCAGGCACCCATGTGGATTTCGATTCACAGGTGTGGGAAAGATCAGGGCCAAAGATCAGATTCTAGCAGGTGTTTAAAGAACGTTCTCCTAAGCTGCCTGGTCTGTTTTGCCTAGGTGCAGTAATGTAGGTAGACGTTTTGCTGTGTCTTAAAATAATGTACGTGGAAGTGGGAAACAGCCAGAGGTTAGTCCCCAGGCTCCTGCATCCGTTTTCTGGTTGCTCTTCACCAAGGTATATGTCCATGTGGTTTCAAGCCCTGACCTTAATCTGCATCCCAAAGGCCCAAAGTAGGAAGTTGGGCCTTTTGGGTACAATACTTCTTGGGCAGCTCATTGGGCACCCCTTGGACCCAGCACCCCCTTACAGGCACATAAATAATAAGAACACAGCTCTGGCCAGTTTGGCTCAGCAGTAGAGCGTTGGCCGGTGGACCAATGAGTCGCGGGTTTGATTCTGGCCAAGGGCACGTACTTCAGTTGCGGTTCATCCCTGGCCCTGGTCGGGGTCATGCGGGAGGCAACCAGTCGATGTGTCAGTCTCACGTCGATGTTTCTCCCTTTCTCTCCCTCTCTCTCCCTCCCACTCTATGTGAAGATGAATAGAAAAATATCCTCAGGTGAGGATTAAAAAAAATAAGAACACATCAATCATCCCACCCTATTCACAGTTAACAGGCTTGCTGAGGGTTAGGGAGGCCAGACCATAAGAAGAATGTGTCCCCTACCCCTTGCATTAAGGAACCAGAGAAATAGTGACAGCATCCTTGGGTGTTGGCTTCCTGGCAAGGCTCTGGGTTGTGCCAGGCCTACCTCCATTATTCTCGCATGATGTCCCCCACCAGACACTGCAGTCCCCAAATATGCCCAGCTTCCCTGCCCAGAGGCCATGAGTGCTGCTATGGGCAGCACAGTGGGGCCTCTGCCAACAGTCACATAGGGGAGAAAGTGACTCTCCCTTTGTCCTCTCCCCAGAACATGGCTCTTTATGCTGATGTCAGTGGGAAACAATTTCCTGTCACCCGGGGCCAGGATGTGGGGCGTTATCAGGTAAGGGATACTTTGGTTGTCATTTTGGGCGAAGGCCACCTGTTCACAGGTGTGACTTGAAGCCCTAGAGGTGGCCTGATCAAGCAGGGTCAGGGTTCTGTCTTGGGCCACTGGTTGTGGTGCTGTGTTAGCACTGACAGGGAGCCCTAATGTGTTCATTGTGCCCACCCCGTGCCAAACACCCAACCCAGGTGTCCTGGAGCCTAGACCACAAGAGTGCCCATGCAGGCACCTATGAGGTCAGATTCTTTGACGAGGAGTCCTACAGCCTCCTGAGGAAGGTGAGTATCACCTGGAGCTCCTCCCAGGTCTGCAGGAGGGAGGGCACACCCTGCTTCCACAGCCACCTCCACCCTACCGCCCCCCCTTCCTGGAGCTCTAGGTTACTAAGGGCCTTGCTTACAGGGAGCAGTATGGCTGGGTGGGTGCCTTCCTATCTGCCTGACCCACATGTGCTTGTACCTTCTGGGTTTCTCCCTTACCCATTTCTCTCTCCTCTTCCATGACTCAAGCCAGTGTTCCTGTCTCTTCTACCTCACCCCACCCGACAGCGCCCCTAACCCCAGCACCTCCCTTGCAGGCTCAGAGAAATAACGAGGACATTTCTATCATCCCACCCCTGTTCACAGTCAGCGTAGACCATCGGGTAAGTGGGCTAAAGAGGCTGGCCTGGTCTTGGGAAGCAGCACGCTTCATCCTTTTTTGGGGGTGGGGGCTGGGCCATAGTTGGCCACTGTGTCTTTGTGCCCCAGAAGGAGGGTAACCAGGGCTGGCTGGGCCCCTCACCCATCCCTACCCTGAGCTTTCTTTAATCTCCTTTCTTGCAGGGCACCTGGAACGGGCCCTGGGTTTCCACCGAGGTGTTGGCCGCAGTTATCGGCCTAGTGATCTACTACCTGGCCTTCAACGCCAAGAGCCACATCCAGGCCTGAGGGCAGTGCCCCCAGACCCCCTTGCTTCTTTCAATAAACAGTTAGACGGCTCCTCACTTGCGTTGCCACACCTTGCCTTCCACATAGGTCAGAGCTGGGCAGCCAGCATCCCTTGGTCCACCCCAGACAGTGCAGTGCAGCAGTGAGCAGGGACGGGGCTGAGACTCCTGTCTCATGGGTTTGCTTTGCTCTTTGCTGTCACAGGCTCTCCTTCCTCAGCCCTCAGCTAAGCCTACCCTGCCTGGTGCCCCCAGTGTCCATCTTGTTTCCAGGTTGCCTGTGTGGGTTTGAGTGGGGCGTGGAGTTTCCCCTCAGCAATGCTGTCTTCTAGCAGAGAGGACTGCTTTATTCTCTCCTGCCCTCCCCCAGCCCCTCTGGCCTGCCTAGGGTAGGGCCCTCTGACTGCCTAACATTGGGAGGGCAACTGCCCAGCTTCCCCAAATCTAGTAGTCGGCAACATATGTAGACACAGCCCTGCCTGGCCTGCAGAGTGGTTCGGGTGTTAGGAGCCCTGGGCAGGAGCCACACACTGAAGTACTTTCCATGCTTACATCGTGAGTGCCCATTTTACTGAAGAGGTTGAAGCCAGATATACTTGGCCGCTGTCTGGGGTATGATCATTCCAAGCCCTATACCCTGTCCCCTCCATGTTGCCTCCCAATGTGCTCCCACTTTGTGGTGTCAGGTGAGACCCATAGAAGGCACAGAAAGAAGAAATGACCTGGGCCCCCATACCTCTGAGGAGCCCATTGCTAACCTCTTCCAGTTTGGCCTTACACTTTCTCCTCCTAATGACCCCACTCCCCTGAGGACCCAGTGCTGTCAGGACACCAGGCAGACATGCCTGTGTCTGCTTCATGCTCCAGATCAACCTTCAGCTCTCCTGCCCAGCCAAGTTTCACTGGTGCCACCCATGGATGCAGAGGTGCCGAGAGCCCTGGGGTCCAAAGGGGCAGATGGCAAATCCCAGGGGAGTGCTTCCCACATGCATGTTCCAAGTCAGTTTGTTCAGGTCTGATGTGAATGTGTCCTACAGAGTCTCAGTGAGGGATCATTGGGCCCATCTGGCAAAACCTCTGGCACCCTAGTGCTTGATCACCATTGCCTGTTACAGAAAAGAAACATCCACATGAATAATACAGTAGAAGCCTCCAGAGAGGCTGCACTCAAAAAGGAAGGTAGGCCCAAAACCTACCTGGGAGGGCATGGGCTCCTCAGTGCTTGGGCTCTGTCCTTCATGTCAGGAGAAAGGGTTGGGAGCGTCGAGAGCAAATGGCTTGTGACCTGGAACTGCCTGGGGACCTCCTCCAGACTATGGGACACCAGCCTCTCCCTACTTGTCAGGATGGGGGCAACTGGAAGGAATGGGGAGGCTCTTGAGAAGAGCTGGGTCTTTACCCCCAAAAACAGTACAGCTAAGAATCCTGAGGACCAAGCCAGGCTAGGGCTGCTGGCTGCTAGTTTCTGGATTCCAGAGAAAGACCAGCAGAGGGAGCTCAAAGGGTACCTGCTGGCAGTGCTCAGTGCTCACTCTCCTCCTAAGGAGCAAAAGGAGACAGGTGCTTGTGTTCTGCACTGCCTGTGCAGAGCGGGCGCCCGGTAGAGCAGGAGGCAAGGCAGGTAGGGTAGACAGTGGCAGCTGTGTGCAGCCCAGTGGCTCTTTTTTTTTAATGTTTTTTTTTTTATTTTTTTTCCTTTATTGATTTTAGAGAGAGAGGAGGGAGAGGGAGAGAGAGATAGAAACATCGATGAGAGAGAACATCGATTGGCCACCTCCGGCATGCCCCCCCACTGGGGATCAGGCCCACAACCTGGGAATGTGCCCTGACCGGGAATTGAACCGGCGACCTTTTTTAGAGAGGAGGGGAGATAGAAACATTGATCAGCTGCCTCCTGCACTCCCCACACTGAGGATCAGCACTGAGGATCGAGCCCGCAACCCCCCTGAATGGGAATCAAGCTGGGACCTCTCAGTCCATGGGACGATGCTCAATCCACTGAGCCACACCAGCTAGGCCCAGTGGCTCTTTTTTATCCCAGCTCTACCATCCTGCCCAATGGCAATGGGACCTGAATGTGAAATCACTTCCAGGGTGTTAGTAGCCAAGGGCTGCCAACCCTCCTGGCACCACCTCTCCAAGAATCAGTGAGAGCCAAGCCCTAGCACTGACTTGCATTCGGCCAAGGGACTCCAGGTTCCAGGCTTCTCTTGGCCCACATCCCCCGAGCACTAGGCCTCCAAGCAAGTCCTCACTGGAACAAGAATAGGGTACCTCTAGAGCCATCCAAGTGAGCCTCCCAGCAGCTGGATAGGGATGCTCAAGGAACAGTTGGTTTCTGTATTCAACTCCCCCCTATTTTCTGTGGCAGGGGAACCCCATCCTCCTCCATGGGGCCATGTCTCCTCCAGAGAAACAGGCCACAAGAGTCTACATACCTAGTCCTCAGCAATAGGTCTTAGAGGGCTGAGCTGAGAAGGGGGCATCTCTTGCCCCCACCCCTCTGCTCCCATTCACCCCTTTTCACCAACAAGCCCTTTACTCCATTCCCACTCGATGGTGTTCCAGCCTGCAGTGTGATGCACTGGGTCTTCCCTCCCAGCTGTTCAAGACAGTAGCTGGACAGATGTGGCTGTCTTGGGAACCAGCCTTCCCAGCAGGGCACTGGGCTTCTGGGAACATGAACTCAGATTCCTTGCTTATGCCCATCTCAACCAATTAGTGAAATTACTGAGCTCTACATTTTTTTTTCAAGAGAATTTTAATGTGTCCTTGCCCACTTCGGCTGCTGGCAGTGCCCAGTGTCTGTTCAAAAGCTCCCTTCATGGCTGCACTGCCCACTCCAGGGAGTGCCACACACAGAATAGGTAGGCCACACCTGGAGTTGGCCTTGGGGCCCTAACCCACACCCAGCACGTAGCAGATGCCCGCTGGTTTGCTGCACTAAACAGAACCACAAGCATTTGGCTGCATCTCCGGAAGTCCCTGAGCTGGAAGGGCCCTCTGTGGTCACTCAGGTATTAATCCATCTCATGGCCAAGACATTCAACATGCTAGGCACTGGGGTTTCCAAATAGGGAAGGTAGCTTGTGCCTTTGAGAAGCTCCCAACTTATTGCCCCTGCTAGGGCTCTTCTGGAGCAGGGGGGAGGGGGTGGGTAGAACCCACTTCTCTCAGACTCTACCAGTAAAGGAGTGTTGGCCTCATTCAGTGGCAGGCCCTGCCACTGGTCCTGAGCCAGGCCTCTGCCATCCTTTCTGCATCTGGATACTACCCCTGAGGCCATGTCACACCCCTGAAATGATTCAAGTGACCTTGTCATACTTCCTCCCAGGGTACAGAACACTGACATCAGAAGATCTTGTTATTCCTCAGTGACACGCCAAGAAAGCTGAGGCACAGCTTTCAACTGGCCCCAGTTCTCGCTTGCCCTTCGCCCAGCCCCTCTCCCACCCCAAACTGTCATCTCTTCTCCCAGCCGATTAGAATGAACACAGAGAGTCCCAGAGTCACCATAAAAAGGCAGCTTGCTTTATTGTGATGCCAGTAGGGGGCAGGGATGGGCAACCTATCTGCCTCCAATCTGAGGCTCTCTGAGTCCTAGGGGCCCCAGGGATCTCGAGGCCAGCTCTCACTAAATGTACCAGTCCCTGAGGGTTGCCTGGTCCACACCTGCAAAGTGGGGTGTGGGACATTTCCCCAGTCAGCCCAGCTGGCCAGGCACACCTCTCACTGGGATCCAGGTTGCTCCCTCAACTCCAGGTGAGTCTTGTCACAAAGGTCTTTTGCTATTATTCATGGGCCTTGGCTTCTGGACCCCTCACGTCTAAGCACGACCCTCAGAAGAGAAGCCACACTCCACGTGGAGTCAGGTACAGCCCTGGGCTCAGTTATTTCTTCTTGGATGGATACTGCCCCCTCAGTCCCCCCAATCTCGGCTCTCCTTCGGTTACAAAGGTAGCCCCCAGGGTGAGCCTCCCAAGCCATGTCAGAGGCTTCTTGTCCCCACACCTCAGAGTGGAGGCCAGCAGGAAAGCTGCTTCCCATTCTTCCCTTCCTTCCCATCCCTTCCCTCCCACCCTCACCCTCCCTCTCTTACTCCCCCCCACCCACATCCTTCAGAGCCCTCACTAGGTGGGGGGTTCCACCTTTGTCAGGCTGCCTGAAGGAGCTGCCAGCCACCAGAGCAGGTGCACAAAACAAAAACAATTGGCAAGCACAGAAAGGGAGAAAAACCACAAAAATCTGGGTTGCCTTTGTCTACAAGTAGTGTAGGCTCCCAGCAGGGGGAGAGATTGCTCAGCTCAGAAGCTGGACATTCTCTTGTGCTTAGGACAATCCTCTTCACTTCTCCTTTTCAGCTCAACTTCCCTGTCCCCAAGTACTCACACTGAGAGAGCTCTGGAGGAGTGTGTAAGAGTGTGTGCACGTGCATGTGCCTGGGCTCATGTTGCACATACACTCGCACACAACTGAAGGGGTGCCCATGCTCCTCAGGGGTTTCTCTCTGGTAAAGTCCTGTGCACAAACACAAAGACAGACAGGTGTGCGCACACCTGTGCACACACAGACACACACTAGATTCTAAGGGAGAGTAGGGAGTGGGATTCCTGGAGGCTCACTGGACCTGGGCTGGGGCAGAGGGCCCGCCCTGTAGTGCAGCTGGCTCCCATTTGGGCGGCTCAAACGGTGGTAACTGAGAGAAGAGGGTTGTAGACCCGCTTGCCGTCAGCTGAGCGAGTGCCGTGGGCCAGCATCTCCTGGATGGTGATCCAGTTGTCTAGAATCTTCTTGTTCCTCTTCTTCATGGTTTTGCGGTGGCTCAAGGCAATGATGTTGAGCTCAGCCTTGCTGTCGCCGTTCTGCTGTTCCCTCAGGCATTCCAACCGGCTCTGCATCATGAACTCACGCCGCTTCCGCTGCTCCCGGGCACGGATCAGGTGCTGCTTCCGCTCCTCCTTGCTCCAGTAGCGGCCCATCTTCATCTCACTCACCGCGTCGTCGTCCGTTGTCATGCCACTGCGCTCCTCCCGGATCTTCAGGGCCCGGGCTTTTAGGAGGCGATCACGCACAGGCCGCTTGGCCACATAGCGGGTTCCATCGCTGCGCACCTTGACCTTCCACTCCATGCGGGGCGCTTCGGTGGCTGCTGCGACCGCTCCGCCCACCCGAGGGCCACCAGCCAAACTCAAGGGGCCATGGCCCAGATCCTCCAGGCAGCGCGACGGGGCCAGTTGCACACAGCTGTGGTAGTACTCACTCTCCTGGCCCTGGCCTCGGTGGCGCCTAGAGAGGTAAGGGCTGCCCTCGGGGCCCACACGCTCCAGGGTCACCCCCATCTTGGGGCTTCGGCGAACACGCTCCTCTGAATGCTGTCTCCGGCCCACCTCTGGATCCCGGGAGAGGGATCGGAACTTGGCAGGGCTCCCCTGTGGAGGAGCTGCCTTAGGGTGGGTGGTGACAGGGGGCCCAGAGGGGATTCGGTTCAAGTTGGAGTTGCCAGCAGTGGCCCGCCTCAGGGGGCTCTCCGGCAGGGGCTCAGTGAGCAGCGGGGTGCTGCGGCAGCTCTCTCCTGTGTTGTAGGCACTGGTGCTGTCCTTGTCAGACTTCTCAGGCAGCTCAGAGATGTCGGACAGCTCGTGCTTCTTGGGCTCGCTGGCCCCCAGCTCATAGAGGCTCTCCTCCTCCAGCAGCCAGGCCTTCATGCAGCGCTCCCGCAGCTGCTGCATCTTCTGCGCCCGCAGGATATTGCGGCACTTGAATTCCAGGTGCCGTAGCTCCTCCTCCAGCATGGCCATCTCATGGCCCAGGCTCTCATTGCGGTTGACGTCCAGGGCGCTATTGCCACCGGAGGCCCGGGCGAAAAGGAGGCCCAACTGGTTGCCGTTCTCCAGGTGGCACTTGATCTCCAGCAGCTCTCGGTAGCGCTCGTACTCCTCATCGGTGAGGCCCGGGACTTCGCCACCCCCCAGCCCTGCCCCCTCAGCCAGCAGGGAATCCATGCTAAAGTGGAAGTCCCTGCTCTGCAGGGCATCCCCTTGCAGGCCAAACTTGCGGAGGGTCCCAGGCGTGTTGGTGGTGCTCGGGGCCTCGTCCCCCAGCAGGTCATGCTCAGAGCTCTCCTCGTTGCGGGTGCTCTCATCAGTCCGGCCCACCCCACTGTCCAGCTCCTGGCTGTTGCTCAGGCCTGGGCCCACATCAGGGGCCCCTTGCTCCTCTTGGTTACCGAGCTGGGGTAGAAAGATGAACCCTACTCAGTCTGGGTCCCACTAGCAGGGGCGCCAAAAGAGGACTGGGATCAGAAGGGCTTTTGGGTCCAGTCCACCTCCCACGCACCCCCCAGCCCCTCCTCACTCTCCCTTCCCGCTTGCCCTCCCCACCACCTGCCCTTCATCCTCACCTGCTGGGCAGGGGGAGATTTCAACTTCCCCTCATTCTCTGAGCCCAAGTCATCCAGTAAGTCATCCCGGTCACTGTCCTTCAATCGCTTTGCCAGCTGCAGAGACAGGCCTGTGATGTCCCCACTGTCTTAAGAACCTCCCCAGACATCCCTCCAGTTGCCTCAAGGTTCCATACCCAGCATCCTGGTCTCAATGAAGTCAACAACCCAAGAGAGGGAGTGGTCCCAGCCATCATATGCCAAAAGGGGAAACAGGCCCTGGGACACTGCCAGCCCTTCATCAGTGCCAGGTTGTTGGCATGTCTGTGCCCTTGTCACAGATCAGCAGATTTCAAGACAGAAAGCCTGATGTGAGGGGACCCAGAACACCCTGCCAGACACACACACCTGGCTCTCAGGCCGGGCCACCAGCAGGGAGATGTTGGTGTTCTCTTCCTGGCTCAGGATGGCCACCGCCTCTTCCCGGTTCTGGACGTCCACACCGTTTATCTGTGGCAGGCCGAGGAATAATCAACAGGATGCCAGAGCCGTTGGGCCCTGGTTGAGCACCCTGGGCTAGAACAGGCTATCAAGCTTTGGCAGGACAGAAAGAAGTGGAAGGTGCCTCGGGAGAGGACAGCCTGGCCTGTGCAAAAGCACATGTGCTCAGAGAACAGTGTGGAATAGATGTGCTCACATCTGGGGGATAGAGGGACAGGTTGGCAAGGTGCCAGAGCAGATCCCATGGGCACACAGGAGTCACCTGGAGCAGTTGTGTAGGAGAGATGAGGCCCAGCCCCAGTTTCAGCCATGGCAGGATGCCTGGCACCAGGCTAAGCTCTTAGCAGGACAGAGCTAGGATCAGCTAAGAAAAGGTAGTGGGACGGCTGGCACAGTGGAGCCCTGGGTCAGGTGTGCCTGCCCTGCTCACCTGGATGATTCGGTCTCCCTCTCGGATCCGGCCGTCTTTGGCTGCAATGCTGTTGGGATTCACCTGCAAGGCACATACATCCTGGGGACTTGGCACCTCTGCTAAGGTGCCCTTTCAGTAGGAAGGGTCAGCCTCACCTCAGGGGCCCCCAAAGCAAACCAAAGGCTCCTTGTTTACTCCCTCTTCAGCTCAGACCAACAGCTTCCAAGCTCCAGGAGGCAGGGACAGAACAGTGGGCCTGGGGCTAGTCACTTGTCCCTAGCACGAGCCACCAGCTTGCTGACCAAAACCTTCTAGCCCCTGCCTGCCACCCCCATGCCCATGCCCATGCCCTGGTTGGCACTCCTACACTCTTTTGCATGGAAGCCTGTTCTTTTTTGTGTCAGAGGCTAGGCACATGCAGGAAGCTGGATACTTTCCCATACTCAAAAAACATCAGCAGTAGGATATTCATATGAAGGTTTTAACTTGATTAGGATACTGCTAGAGTGTGGAGGACAGCAGAGGAGTCATCCTCCCTCCTGCGGACACACAGACATCTGCCAAAGACAGGTGGGGAAGAATGACCCCCCATGAGTGCCAGGAGGGCTGGTTGCAAGATGTGGGAGGAAGAACAAAGCCTGGCCAGGACTTCTTCCTGCCTCAGCCTTGCCCACTGTTCCACCCTGGCCACGTGTGCTGGGGGAGGGCTGTCAGGCTAGACATACACTGAAGCTATTGGCTGCCCTGGCCTCAACTAACCGGCAGCCTCGCTATCATGCTAAGCAGGCCTTATCCCTGGCAGCTGGATCCTTGTGGGCAGCCTTAGAGCTGTGGGCAGTATGGAAAGGCCAAGAGGTTGGATGGTATGGGGATTCTCTGTGTGCCAGACTCTGCCTCAGCAGCCACCACCGTAGTACCCACTCATCGCACTGGTGCAGTACAAATGGGCATCAAAGTCCAGCTTTGAGGTCCTAGCACACAAGACAGCATGGGACTCTGCTGCCTTCTAGAAGACTCCACCCCCATATCCCCACATTCATACCTCTCCAACGTAGATGCCCAGGTCCTCCTCATCATCGGTGCGGTAGCAAACCATCAGGCCCAGCTTGTCCTGGTGGCTGGCTTTATACAGCTCCACCTCCTGCCACAAGGGGGAGCGGGGGAAGCAGAGGAAGAAAGCCCAGGAAATACATGAGCAAGGTCCCATGCTGCAGCGGTGGCAGGCGCGGCCCAGCCCTGACCCCCAGCAGCACTTCACCTGAGCTGAGCTTCCAGCCCCAGGTTTGGAGGCTCTTTCTTACCATCCCAAAATGGCGCATGTGTTCAGTGGTCTTCCCTACCAGGAAATGCCCAAGACATACGAACGAGACACACAGGATGCACAGGACACAGACATGTTTGGGACACAGACTCACCAACATAAACTGACCATGGGACCTCACCCAAGCCCTCCCCAACTCAGCCAGACCTGGTGGGTGAGCCTGAGTAACCAGCCACACACCGGGAAGGACCACAAGGCCCAGCAGCCTGGAAGCCAGGAAGCAGCAGGAGCCAGGCCCTGAGCTGGACTGTAGACAGCCGTCTGGGGCTGGCTCCTGAGGCTGGCTGCAGGCCCTGCCCTGGCTGCCCGGCTCACCTCATACTCCAGCTCGTCCATACGGTCTGCCTCCTGCGGGCCGCCCTCCATGAACTCCGCTGGGTCATAATACTCATGGCTGATGGGGGGGCTGCCCAGGAGAAGGGGAGGGGATCAGGCTGGCCATCTGCTCCTCTCGTGCCCTTGTCCCAGCTTCCCAGGCTGGCCAGTCCCACTTCACTCAGCATGGAACCCTGCTCTGGGTATACCCTCAGGGAAGATGACCAGGCTAGTTCTTCCAGAACTCCCTCCTTCTGAGCTACATGCATCCATGCATAGGCCAGGAGTGTGCAGGGGTCCACACTGAGGATGCAGGCATGCCTAGCTCTCTAACCCTGTCCCTCAGCTGGCAGAGACTGACTCCTCCAAACTGTGGGTGCCCCTCCCGCCCAACACTGACCCCACTCATGCAACGCCCCCAGGAGTTATCCAGGCCCTGGAGGACTGCTAGGGAGCAGAGAAGGACCTCCAATGGTGGCCTCCCTTGCCCAGAAGCTAAGCTTGGCTGCTGGTGGCCCTGGGCCTACCTCTCTGAGGAGGGGATCCCGGGACCACCTCCCTGCAGCCGAGGTTTAGACTAGCAGAATGAGTCAGCGCTCACAGTCATGAGGCACCAGGCCTGGATGAGAGGCCCTTCTTCCGAGTAAGCCAAAGCCAAAGAAAGAAGCCGAAGAGATGGAAGAAGTTCAGAGCAGGAAGAGAGATGGGACAGACAAGGATGCAAGAAG
Source organism: Tadarida brasiliensis (assembly GCA_030848825.1). Lineage (NCBI taxonomy): Eukaryota > Metazoa > Chordata > Mammalia > Chiroptera > Molossidae > Tadarida > Tadarida brasiliensis. The sequence continues at coordinate 85,394,313 of CM061280.1, forward strand.
ATTCAAGGGGTGATGCTTGTGAGGCAGAAGACGATGGGACGGCAGAGGAGAGAGGATGGAGGAGGAGCTGAGGACCTCAACCTTCCAGCAGCAAGGTCCCAGGATGGTCCTCCCTTGGCCCTGGGGGTAGATACAATGAGGAGCCTGCGTGTCAGCCTCCCCTGGCCCCTTCCCCGGCTGGTGTCCAGCCTGAGGCTAGAGGCCTGGAGATTTGAGCCCTTGGGTGCCACAGTCAACTCTGGAGGCCAAGGAGCCTGCTTCCTGCCTGAGAGGGCAAGCCAGTCAGGGTCTCCCTGCCATGCCCAGAGCTGCAGCAAGGTAGCCTCTGGGTGGTGTGGGATGGCTGCCCCTGGTGGCGGGCCCTCTCTGGAGGCAGGGCCCGGGGCCCTCCTGAGGGCGACTCACAGCTCAGACAGGACGTACGGCTCCAGGATGACCATGGGCGGGGTGGGCGGGCGCAGCTTGCCCAGCGCCATGATATGCTCGAAGGTGATGTCAGTCTGAGTGCCACTGTCCACCAGCTGCAGGTCATGACAGGAGCTGTCCCCCCGGAGGCGGGGGCTGCGTCTCAACACCTGGATCACCAGGGGCTCCTTGGAGGAGCGCAGGGCCTCCAGGGTTTGCTCCTGAGACAGCTTGGAGAGCTCCTTCCCGTTCACCTGCGGCAGAGACACGCCTCCATGAGAACCCACTGACCAGTGCCCCAATCTGCTCAACCAAGAAATCTGCTCTCCACCCTTGGCCCTGCTTACCCTTAGTGGCCTCATTTCCAGGTGAACCCCAGAGACCGGGGAGCCCCAGAAACTCTGCACTGGGTTTAGGGGGTCTGCTCTCACACTAGAACATCCTTCAGCCCTCCTCCAAGCGCCATCCACTCTTCTGTCCCCCTCACTCCAGCCCTGCTTCTCCTTCAGGCAGCGCTGAGACCAGAGCTAGCATCTAAAAGATTTCAGAGTCCCCCTTGGTAATAACTGAGCATCTGCTGTGTGAGAGGAAGATCTTGACTCCTCTCCTGATGGGTGTCAGTCAACAAATGGGTTCAGGTGGGAGGGTCGGGGAAGAGTAAAGATGCAAAGGACAGGATCTCTGTCCTCAAGGTAGTGAGGGACTCACCAAAGAGAAAAGGCCAACAGGCACAGAGCCTCCTAGAATCGCAAGGCAGTCTGAGGTCAAGGAAGTGGCCCTTATACAACCACTGCCATTTCTCGGGTGCCTGATGTGCCCAATTGTGACCCCAACAATCTATGTGGCAGATGAGGAAACCAAGGCTCAGCAAGACAAAGGGAGTGAGTCATGGTCACGTGCCAGGCCAGGATTCTCGCAGTGGGGTGGGGTGGGGGGGGGGTACAGGGGAGGAGGAGGCCATAACAGGCTGTGAGCCAAGGAGGTGGGGCTGGAGTAGGCTCAAGGGAAAAGCAGGCTGATACCGGCTGGAGGATGGAGGGCCTTCCAGACAGAGAACCAGGAAAAGAGAGATCCAGGGCAGGGTCTCAGCTGGGTGGAGCAAGTTGCCCTCAAGGCAACTGGGGACAGAAGGCTGGCCCCAGCCCAGCCCCTGATTTCTGTAGCAACCTATGTGCTTTGGGCTCTGGGATGGCCACTTTTCTCTGTTAAAAAAAATTTTTTTTTTATCCTCACCCAAGGACATTTTTTCCCATTTTTTTGTTCAGATAGAGTGGGAGGGAAAGAGAGGAAGAGAGAGAGAGAGAAACATCGATGTGAAAGGAACACATCGAGTGGCTGCCTCCCTCACGACCCAACCAGGGCCGGGGACAAACTGCAACTGAGGTACATGCCCTTAGCGGGAACCGAACCCAGGTCTCTCTGGACCGCAGGCCAACGCTCTAACCGCTGAGCCAAATCGGCCAGGGCTGGGATGGTCACTTTTCAATTAGTGAACCCTGCAGCACACACTGCAACCTCAAGGCCCTCCTTGGCAGGGAGGCAAGAACACTAATGACCAAAGAAACACAGCCAGAATCTGTCATGGGGCCAGTGAGGGAGAATTGGGAAGCAGTTCCTGGAGCAGGGGGATAGCAGGGCCTTCAATTCACTCAGCAGCTTGTAGAAGGGCTGTTCTGGGCCTGGGAAGGCCACACACTAGCAGTGACACCCCAAATGGCTACACCCTGCAGGTAAGTGCTAACGCAGACCCTTTAGAGAGCTGCAACGGAAACACAGGGCCTGCCTAGGAAGGGGGGGTGGGGGGCGAAGGGAAGGCTTCCTGAGTAGGTGCCACCTGGCCCTGCATCAGGGGAAGTGAGAGGGGGCCAGAAAGAGACAGGGAGGCTGGTCTGCAGCTGGAAGCAAAGACCCTGACAGTCAGCATAGAGTACAGGTCGAGGATCTAGTGTGCACCCATGGACAGAGCTTCTGCAGGATGAGAGGGAGAAGGGCCCCCCTTGGGCAAAGGCACAGGGGCACAGGCGGCTGTGGCAAATGAGCCCTTTTCTGCTTGGCTGTGCTACCTTCTCATTCTCACACACCACCTTCCTCCCTGGATGTCTCAGGGGGATGGGGTTCTTCAGAGAGATGCCCAATCCAACTGTAACATCATGTCTTCCCAGCTGCAACGTGACAGACCAGCCTCTGGATGGCATTTCCAGGAAGCAGGCTGTCTTAGGAAAGCACAGGGAGTCCAGGGACCCCTGGCCGGCCATGGCTCCTCTGAGTAATTCCCTTTCTGCTATGTGAGTATGTCCCTGTAGATAATTTCAGTTTTTATGTCTCCCCTCTCTCCAAACATTCCATGGTCAGAAAAGATTGTGTTAATCAATTTTGTCTAATTATGAAAGAAACACAGGTTCACTGTAGAACATTCACAAAATATAGAAAACTGTCACATGCCTTCAGAGTTCCTGAGTTTCCACAGAACAGCTGGAGGAGTCCTGAGGAGCCACAGCATCTCAGGCCTGGGGGGGGCCGCATGGGGCTGGGGGTTCAGGGAATGGGGAGTGGGCTCAGTTGGGGACCTGGGAGAAGCCCCCTCCTTGCTTTATGTAATAGGGGCTGGGGTGGGGGTTATGGGAGGTGGGTACCCATGTGGGGTGTGGATAGGAGTGGGGCAGAGGGTATGTGAGTGGGGGTGGGAGGGGGTGGAAATAAGGGTATGGGGAGGCAGTGGAGATGTGGGTGGGGTTTGGGCTGAGGTGTGGAGGCCTGGAGGTAGATGTGTGGGTACAGTGTGCGCAGGGTGGTTGTTTATGAATGTGGTGGGTGTGGTGGCCTGGATAGGAGTGTGAGTGGGGATCTGGGTGTGAATGGATTGTGTAGGTGAGGGGTAAGGCTTGGTGGCTGTATGACCGTGTTGAACCCTCTTCTCCTCCAGGTCTTTTCTCCCACCCCCACCCCCACCCCCACCTCCCCACTCAGCACCAAGTGTCAGCCTGTGTCATTATCCTCCTCTGTCTCCATCCTAAGCTTTTGGTAAATTATTCAGCTGGGGAGATGGGGGGGGGCACTGGGGGGCCTCTACATTGCCTTTTTATCCCAGATTTCACAGCTGCCACTCTTTCCTGCCCCCTCACACATCCTTCTTTCTGGGAAAGTGTCCTTGGCACCTGCTGATCACTTCCTGCCCCCCTCCTGTCACATATACCCACTCATGGCCAGGTGCCCAAGTGTGTCCATCCTGATGGAAGAACCACACTCGCTGGTAAGCAGACACACTGAGGCTCTGCCCGAGCACCTGTGCATCTGGAGCCATGAAAGGTCCAGCGAATGCCCAGGGAGCGTGCTGAGCACGTGGCACAGGCTGGGCCCTGGTAGATCTAACACGTGGGTGAGGTTTCACAGCCATGAGACTTGATTCCCATCAGGCCCTGGGGGACTCACCGAGTACATTCCCACCACACCTTGATTTCTGACCTGAGAGGGCCCACCAGAAGTCAAAGGCTGAGGATGGGCATGGGGAGGCCCAGACTGGGCCAGAGCAGACATGGAGTCCTCAGCTCATCCTCAGGTCAGAGAGGAAGTCCCAAGGGGCCCCATCCAACCTTCCCAGGAGCTCCCAGGCAAGGTAGCCCTCAGCTCTGCTTCCATGTCTGTTGCCCCACCCCCCACCCTCAGGGCAGTGTGCTCGAGGGCAGGGGCCCGGCTACTTATATCCAGAAGGAATCCAGTTAGAATCATGTTCCATGTGGACCTGGGTGGTCAGCTTCGCCAGAAGCCCCTCCAGTTCAGAACAGTGATACTTGCTGGATGAGCCCAATGTCAGAAAACTCATGAGCAAGTGCATACCTGCCTCTTTTGGAACAATCCAGAAGAAATTCACTTTACCTTCCAATACTTCATATACCTGGAAGCCCACCTGAATGTCCCATGTACCCCTTTGACCCCAGTTCCCAAAGGCTCTCATCTTCTCTAACACTCCAGGTGGGCTGTGCCAGCCTTGCCATGTGCCGGGCATCATTTCTTGCCTTAGCTAGAAACTACCCTTTGGCAGCCAGTCCTGCTGGTTTCAGTGCGCTTGCCTTGCCTTAGATTTCATGCTCTCTACTTGGAGCCTCTCTACTCATGGCTCTTTTTCCTGCTGCTGGGATGGGCCCAAACGGGTTGGCCTGTGGACCATGGCTCCAACCCAATCCCAGCTGAGCTGGAAGTCACTTCACTTCTACCAGGAAGAGGGGACTTGAGCCTTAGGAGGCACTCCTTTGCCCAAATGTGACCCAGGTAGCCCTCACACTCTGCTTTCAGACAGCCTGGTTCCTGTTTATGCACCAACAGACCACTCACTGTCCAGTCTCCACAGGTCCCAAGAGCAGTAGACACCTCCAGGCCCCATGGTCCTCAGCATCCCTCATCCTCGCTGACCCCATCATTCAATCACACACTCAGTCTGGATCTTACCCCAGAGTGTAAAATGGTTATCTTTCTGAAGTAATTTGTCAATAATTATAAAGGTTGAAAATGTTCATCATATCCTCGAATCCAGTAAATTTGGTCTAAATAGATCCCAAAATGACAAATATTATGCGGATTGCAAGGATGTTGAGAGCAGCGTTATTTTTTATTGTGGTCAAATATACCTAACACAAAATTTACCATCTTAAACATTCTAAAGTGTACAATTCAGTGGCATTTAGTGTATTCACATTGTGCAACCATCACCTCTATCTAATTCCAGAACATTTTCATCACCCCAAAAAGGAGACCCCCTACCAATTCTCTCCACACTCACTCCAGCCCCCGTCAATCTCATTTCTGCCCATCTGGACATTTCAGTTAAATGGAATCCTACAGTATGTCGTATCTGAGTGTCTGGCATCTTTCCTTGGCAAATGAGAGATAGAAACATCAATGATGAGGGAAACATCAATTGGCTGCCTCCTGAACACCTGAGCCTGCAACCTGGGCATGTGCCCTAACCGGGAATTGACCCTGTGACTTCCTGGTGCATAGGTCGATGCTCAACCCCTGAGCCACACCAGCAGGGCTATATATATATAATTTTTTTTAATCCTCACCCGAGGATATTTTTCCATTGATTTTCAGATAGAGTTGGGAGGGAGGGGGAGAGAGACACACACATTAATTGGTTGCCTCTTCCACGACCTCAACCAGGGCCAGGGATCGAATCACAACCGAGTTGCATACATGCTCTTGACCAGAATCAAACCTGCGACTCTGGTTCGTGGGCCAACTTTCTAATCGCTGAGACAAACTGGCCAGGGCTGTCATTCTATATTTTAATTCACTGAAGTACCAGCAGTCATTTTATTTTATTTTATTTTTTTCCTTTATTGATTTTAGTGAGAGAGGAAGTGAGAAGGAGAGAGAGAGAGAAACATTGATGAGAGAGAACATCGATTGGCCGCCTCCTCCATGCCCCCCACTGGGGATCAGGCCCACAACCTGGGCATGTGCCCTGACTGAAAATCGAACTGGCGACCTCTTGGTGCATGGGTCTACGCTCAACCACTGAGCCATACCAGAGGACTCTTTCTATTATTTTTTAATTTTAATTTTTTTTTATCCTCACCTGAGGACATTTTTGCATTCATCTTCAGATAGAGTGGGAGGAAGCAAGAGAAACATCGATGTGAGAGACACATCGAGTGGTTGCCACCCACACGACCCCAAATGGGGCCAGGGACAAACTGCAACCAAGGTATGTGCCCTTAGCAGGAACCAAGCCCGGGACTCTCTGGTCCACGGGCCAACGCTCTAACTGCTGAGCCAAACCACCCAGGGCTATTTGTTAAATTTTTTTAAATGTTTTTATTGCCCAGCCAATGTGGCTCACTGGTTGAGTGTCGACCCATGCACCAAGAGGTTGCCAGTTCGATTCCCAGTCAGGGCACATGCCCAGGTTGTGGGCCCGATCCCCAGTGGGGGGGCATGCAGGAGGTGGCCAATTGATGTTCTCTCTCATCGATGTTTCTGTCTCTCTCTCCCTCTCACTTCCTCTCTCTCCAAAATCAATAGAGAAAAAAACTTTTTAAAATAAATAAAATGTTTTTATTGATTTTTTTAGAGCAAGAGGAAGGGCGAGAGAGAAACATCAATGTGAGAGAGATATATCAATCAGCTGCCTCCTGCATACCCCCTACTGGGGATCAAGCTGGAAACCCAGGTATGTGCCCTGATCGAGAATTGAACCAGGCCCTCTCAGTCCATGGAGCAATGCTCAATCCACTGAGCCACACTGGTCAGGCTACCAGCATTCTTTTTAATGCCAAAAACTTTACAACAACCTCAACTGTAAGTGTCTACCATAGTCTTCTAATAACAAGCCTGTTTCTTAAAATGACACATGAACTATGATGATTACCATGTAAAATATGTTTATGGGAAAAGGCTTGGAAATAATAAATTAAAATATTGTGCAAGGGAAATGGAAACCTGAGATTTCTGGGAGTGTGGATCTTGGCATGTGGTAGGCAGCCTAGGCTGGGTGGAAGCAGTATTTATGTGACTTTTCTCTTTTGTTCTTTACAGCATTTTCTCCAATGAACATTAATTTTCTAATCAGAGAGGAAACCTACAAAAACAATCTAGCCTGTGATCTGTTCTGAATTTTTCCATTTCCCTACAGACTATGAAAGTTGGCTGGTTTGTGCTTCTGGCTCCTGGACAGCCAGGCTCAGACTGCAGCCTCTGGGCTCCGGCCCCTTGAGTGCCATTAAAGGAGAGCAGTGGCAATGAAGTCACATCAGACTTCATATCCAGACCTGATCTGAGGAGGCTCAGGAGGCCCTACTTTTTCCCTCCACTGCCTTCAACTTCTTGCCAAAAAAGAAGGGACAGCTCCCAGGAGCCTGGAGTCCCAGAGGGGGTAAAGTAGTGGGAGGTGGGGAGACCTTGGAATGTGGGCTCCAGGTAGGGAAAGGGCCTTCACTCTAGGACCTCCTGCCTTGAAGGTGAGGGGGTGAATCACAGCCCCCCCCCCGGCTCTCCCTTAGGGGAGGTGGCCAAAAAGACTCTACATACACCCATACCAGGAAGCACTGGGAAGCTGGTTCTGCAAAACTGAGAAGGGCCTGGCCACAGGGCTAGCCAGTCAGCCTCAGCGGCCCTCAGGATCAGGGCAGGACTGGGAAGACACCCTTCAAGCCCCCATCCCCACTCCCACTGGCTCTCTCTAGGACTGCATTTGCAGAAATGATTCTGTGGTGGCCAAGGTGTGGTCCGTGATCTCCCCAGCCCAGGGTCTGAGCAGAAGAGGCCACTAGACTTATCAGGGTGATCACTTCATAAGTTACACAAATGTCTAATCACTATGTTGTACATCTGAAACTAATATAATAATGTATGTCAACTGCCATTGAAAAAATTTTATTACTTTTTTCTAAAAAAAAGGATAGGAGGCCTTGGTGGGGGTTGGGGGACATTGACCTCCTAGATGCTGGGTCTGCCTTCAGTGGGAGCCCGTGCCCATCCAGCACCCCAATGCCCACCCCAGCCACTCATTGCAAGCCAGACCTCTATGATGTAACCCCTCCAACAGGAGCTTGGTGACCAAGGTTACCAGCCAGAAAGTGGGGTGAGGGAGGGAGGGGTTGGGGGAGGGGATAAGACACAGCAGGGGCAGGTGCCTAGCTCAAGCCAACCTGAAAGGGAGTATCTGGAGGGAGTCGTGGTGAGTGCTGGAGGACTTTTCTAATAATCAAGGGTGTTGGAGGTGAGCAACGAGGTTGAGGGGTCCCAGCAGGTGGACTGTCAGAGGCTGTACCAGCAACAGGGAGTCTGGACACCTGAGCCACTGCCTGCTGCTCTGTGCTCTCGGCCCTGGAGGACCCAGCTCTCTCATCACCAGAGGGCTGAGGACGAGGACAAGACGCAACTGAGTTCGCCTGAATGCTGATGAGACAGGTTCAGAAGAGGAAAAATTCATAATGCCAGAAAATGAGGAAAAGAGAAAGCCTTGGGGACATTGGAGATAGGCGAGGGGAACACGACGTTAGAAGAAGGGACACCTTGCCCTGGCCGGTTTGGCTCAGCGGTTAGAGCGTCGGCCTGCGGTCTGGAGAGACCCGGGTTCGGTTCCCGCTAAGGGCATGTACCTCGGTTGCAGTTTGTCCCCGGCCCTGGTTGGTTGTGCGGGTGGCAGCCACTCGATGTGGCCCTTTCGCGTCGATGTTTCTCTCTCTCTCTTCCTCTCTCTCCCTACTCTATCTGAGCAAAAAAAAAAAAAAAATGAAAAAAAAAAAAAAAAAAAAAGAAGAAGAAGGGACACCAGTGGCAGGTGAAGGAGATATGGGAGTAACAAGGGGACAGATGAGAGAATTGCAGGAAGCTCAGGGAATGGTAGCAACTGGGCAGAGGCCAGGTATGGGCGAGGGCCGGCCTCGGCCTCTGCTGCACCGCCCTCCTCCGGCCACTGTGCAGCAGCCGCCAGTAGCTGGTGGTGGAGGGCGGGGCCCTAGGCACGCTTGCCCCGCCCCCCTCCCAGCCCAGAGCTCAGACAAAGAGTCAGGGCTCTCTCTCCTCTCCCGGCTCTCCCGGCTCTCCCTCGCCATACTTCCCAAATACTCTGCTGTGGAATCTGGGCAACAGAGGAGGGAGGGGGAGGCTGAGAAAAAGAACCCAGGCCTGGTTTTCTGGGGGTCCTGTGGGGACTCCCAGGGAAAGCCCTTTCACCCACAGTAAGACCTCAGGGAGGTGGTTAACTACGTAATTGCTATTATGACTCAACTAACCCCACTCTGAGGATTAGGAAACTGAGGCTAGGAGAGAACAGAAACCAGAAGTTACCCTCTGCCCTGGGCAGGGAGTTCTGATGGACCAGCTGGCTCTCAGCTCTGCAGTCAGGTGTGTCCAGGGACACTTTGGAGGAAGCTGTGTCTCTGGTTTCCCCAGTCCAGACAAATGTTATGGGGACCTCCAAACCGATAGAGCATTGTTGAAGAAAGAATCCTCTGCAGAGAAGGGTAGTCTGAGCCAAGGGCAGGTTCTCTGCACTTCTGTCTTTTCAGTGGCCCAACAGAAGTCCTCATTCATGTCAATCCACAGGAATATTTGATAGTGAACATCTGCACTCCCTTCACCCAGATCTCCCCAGAGTGCACATTCTGCCACCCCTGATCCCTCCTTTCTATACACACACTTTAAAAAGCAAGATGTTGCCCGGCCGGTGTGGCTCAGTGGTTGAGCGTTGACCCATGCACCAAGAGGTCACCGGTTCAATTCCCGGTCAGGGCACATGCCCAGGTTGTGGGCCCGATCCCCAGTGGGGGGCATGCAGGAGGCGGCCAGTTGATGTTCTCTCTCATCGCTGTTTCTATCTCTCTCTCCCTCTCCCTTCCTCTTGCTAAGAAATAAAGAAAAAAATTTAACAAAAAAATAAAAAATAAATAAAAAGCAATATGGTGAAACGAACACTGCCATTCCCTGGGGAAACCACAACACCCCTAATAAGCTCATGGATTTGGCAGTGAGATAGCCACCTCCACATCTCTCCAACTGTACCAACTACTGCCCTTATAGCTTTCTTTTTTTAGATCCAGGATCCAATCAAGGACCACACACATTATATTTGATTGTTATATCTCTAGTCTCCTCTAATCTAGAACAATGTATCCTTTATTTATTTATTTATTTATTTATTTATTATTATTTTTTTTTAGAGAGGGAGATAGAAACATTGATGTGAGAGAGAAACATCGATCTGCTGCCCCCTGCACACACCCCACTGGGGATCGAGCCCACAACCCACCCGGACCCGGGACCTCTCAGTCCATGGGATGAATTTCAATCCACTGAGCCACACCAGCCAGGCAATTTAAACTTTCATGACATTGACCTCTTAAAAGAGTCCAGGGCAGCTGCCTTGAAGAATGTCCCAGAGTCTGGATTTGCCTTCATTAGATTCAGCTTAAGCACTTTGACAAGTTGCTGTATCCCCCCACCCCAACATTAGGAGGCACTAGGGTCAGGCTGGCCCACTGCTCGGAGCCTTGGTTGGTTTGATCATGTAGTCAAGGTGGAGGCTGCCAGGTCTCTCGGTGGCAAAGTTGCATTTTCCCTAATTCACAAGAAAGTTAAGACTCTGTGAATATCCTGTTCCTCAACAACCTTTATCTAATGGTTTTATCATCCAAGGATGACTCTTGCCTGAATAAATTGCCTCGGTGGCTACAAAATGCCTTAATTTGTACGAATTCTAGCAGGGACACAGCAGTACACTCCATCACCATGTGACTAGCCCAGTGAATGGTGTGCCCCCAATTGAGGCTCCCTGGACAAGCCATACCATCCACCCCCAAAACACCCCCCAATAACCTTTCTGCCCAGGGGCAACAGCGAGAAAAACATGAGAGGCCTTCATCTCCAAGGTCTTTTTAGTAGTCTAGGGGTGGTGTGTGTGTCTGGGTGCCCATGTGAGCCACCTGTATGTTGGTAAGGCTGTGGATGATGGGAAAAGAGGGTCAGTTACCATATGTGATATGGAAAAACAGATTATGTCCTTTGGGACCCACCCACCTTGAGCAATGACCCCTGGAAATTGATTCAATAGGTGAGGTGAGGCCTCACTTCTTATTTGTAACAAACTCACATCCTAAGTGATATTGATGTGATTTGAGGCTTCATTGATTTAATCCAAGTTCCTACCTGAGGTTCTTGCTACTCAACGTGTGGCCCAAGGACCAGCAACATGGACATCGTCTGGGAGCTTGTGAGAAATGCAGAATCCCAAGCCGCACCCTGTGCCTGCTCAATCAGATCCTATATTTTAACAAGGCCCCAGGATGGAGTCAGCTGTCCCAGAGTGCCCCCTTGAGGAATGAGGGGGTACTTGCACACACCTGAACAGGGTTCAGACACCAAGCCAAGTGCTTCAAAGGGTGTCTCCTTCTCTCCTCTCTCCTCCTCCCACCCTCCCCAAAGCTTCCTAGTGGGTGGGTGGTGCCCACACATGGTAGGCTGAAATCTGACCCATCTGCCCTGCCCCCGCTTTTCCCAGGGAGAGGAGATCTCTCAGGAACCTCTGAAGTCCTGCTTGGAAAGACCAGCAGGGAAGGAGGGATGCCCCACACCTCCTGGGTGAAAAAGCAAAGCAATTCCTGAGGTCATCATCAACATCAACCTTTAGGTGTGTGCTCCCAGCTTCCCAGGCCCTGTGGATGACAGCTGAAAACATCCTCCCACCCACCCACCTCTGGGCTAACCTGGCTGGCCCTCCCAGTCTAGCAATAATCAACATGATTTTCTTTACGAAGTGCTTTTCATTTCCGCTGCTCAAAGCAAGCAAAAGGAAGAAGCAGATTGCACTACGAAGAGGGGAGATGCCTGTGACACCCCAAAGCCAACCCCAAGCCCCAGCTTCTCAGTCTTTCCTCCTTTGGCTTGACTCTTGAGCAAAAGGACCAAATCTGTCCATTTCTTTTACATTAGAGAAACCCTCAGAATAATGTCACTGGACATTAACTGTGACACATCCATGAGTAGGGCCTTCTCTATCCAATTTCAATGTTAACAACAGATGGCAGCAACTCCACCCCCCACCCCACCCAAATGAGATCCCAGGGGACCCAGTGCCAAAGATACTGATCTTGCCAAGGCAACAACTCCAGGAGGCAGGCACTCTTATTCCCATTTAGCAGGTGAGGAAACAGGCACTAAGCAAGTGAACCATTCAGTAACAGCACACCATACTGGCTTACCTACCTGACAGGGACCTGAGGTAGACGGAAAGAAAGACCCACTCAGCCCCACTAAAACCTGTGCTGGGCTAAGTATTCTTACCTGCTTTTTGTCCTTTGGGGGGGTGTGTGTGTGTGTTTCTTGTTTTTAAAGCTTTACTGAGGTATAATTGCCATACAATCAACTGTACATATTTAGAGCACACAATTTAAAGTTTTGATATATTATATATATAGATATACACATACACGTGAAACTATCACTGTCACCACAATTAAGATAATGACCATTTCCATCATCGCTAAGTGTCCTCATGCCCCTTTGTCATCCCTCCCTTCCAACCATCCCTGCAAATGCTGCTCTTCTTTCTGTCACTATAGATTAATTTGCATTTTCTAGAATTTTCTATCAATGGCTCAGACAGTCCTCGGAATGAGGTAAAGAAGGAAGGGCATTTTAAAATCTTGGGTCAATGGTAAAGCGTGGTGAGCCTACGCACATGATGGCTATTGGAATTCAGTGCCCCATTCATGCACTCCACAGTGATTTCCAGAGGACCTATTTCATGCACAATGACAGTACCAAAGTCCTGCTCACAGGAAACCCCCCACTCAAGTGGGACAAAGCATGTTGGGTGGGGAGAGGTGCCATGGAAGACAGAGAAAGATGTCTCGGAGAGAGGGGACAGGCATGGACCCACTGCCCTCTACCCTGCTCTCAGTAGCAGATTGGCCCTTCTTCCCCTCACCGTTGTGCCTCTTTGTTCATGGTCAGTACCTCCCCCATTGTAAAAAGGCCCCAGGTGAGGGGGATTGTGGTGTTCCAAGCTGGATCACTAGCACACAGGATGGTGGCTGGCACAGTGGGGGCTCAGCAAGTAGGTGCTGGACAAAAGAAGGCATGGGAGACTACCAAAAGGACTGGAGGGGAGTCCTTTGGCCTTTCCTGATGAGGGCAGAGGGGAGAGGACAAGTGGTTGACTCATTCGTCCTAGAGGCTGAAAGAAGAGCAGAGATAGCTAGGCCCTGCAGGGAATGGGTGGAGCGGACTGGAGGAGTTTCCTTTGTCATATAGGCTTCCTATGTGCCAGGCCACCAGCTAGCCAGCCAGCATATGATGATGTCAGAGAAGGGGTACCAAAATCAGGAAGACTGTGGTGACAAGGGGGAAAGACAAAGAGGCAAAGAGATGAGCTCAACAGAGTGGAGTGTGATTAGATCCACCACAGAGAGAAGGACAGAAGCCCAGAAAGCAGGGGCACATGGAAGGCATTTTGTGCCTTGGTGCTAGATGGAGCCGCTTCCTCCCTTTCCACCCTGTGTAACCTGGCTCCTTCTGATTCCTAACCCAACATACATTACCCCCCACAACTCAGCGTCCTTTCCAGATTTTTCAAGCTCACCCCCCCCTTCACCTGCTACCCCCAGCACCCACCCTTGGAGGACATGACTGGGATAACAGAAATACGGCTGGAGCTCTGACATGCTGCATTTAAAGTATTGTGATAGACCATATCAGTAGAATAAAGGACCAAAGTCACAAGAACATCTCAACAGCCACAGAAAAGGCATTTGACAAAATCTAACATGCTAAGAACACTCAAACTAAGAATAGAAGGGAACTTAACCTGATATGGAGCGTCTGTGAAAAACCCACAGCTAACTTCATACTCATTGGTGAAAGACTGGAAGCTTCCCCTTAGATCAGAAACAAAGCAAGGATGCCAGCTTCTATTCAACACTGTACTGGAGGTTCTAACCAAAGCAAATAGGCAAGAAAAGAGATAAAAGGCATCCAGATTGGAAAGAAAGTAAAACTATCTGCCCATGACATGATCCCATATACAGAAAATCCTGAAAAATCCACTAAAAACTATTAAAGCTAATAAATGAAGTTTAGTAAGGTTGCAGGATACAGGATCAATATACAAAAACCTATTGTACTTCTATACAATGGCAATGAGAAAGATGAAAAGGAAATTGAGAAAACAATTCCACTTACAATAGCATCATAAAGAATAAAATATTCAGGAATAAAATTTTTTTTAAAGATTTTTTTTTTTATCCTCACCTAAGGACTTTTTTTTTTTTTTTCATTTATCTTGAGATAGAGCGGGAGGGAGAGAGGGAGAGAGAAACATCGATGTGAGAGAGACACATCGAGTGGTCGCCACCCACACGACCCCAACAGGGGCCAGGGACAAACTGCAACTGAGGTACGTGCCCTTAGCGGGAACCGAACCCAGGCCTCTTTGGTCCGCGGGCCCACACTCTAACCGCTGAGCCAAACCGGCCAGGGCAGGAATACATTTTTTAAAAATGCACAACATCGGTGAAGGAAATTGAAGACCCAAATGTAAAGATATCCCATGCTGGCCCTGGCCGAGTAGCTCAGTTGGTTAGTGTTGTCCCAATACGCCAAGGTTGCGGGTTCAATCCCAGATCAGGGCACAGACAAGAATCAACCAATGAATGCATAAATAAGTGGAACAACAAATCGATGTTTCTCTTTCTCTGTCCCTTCCTCTCTCTCTAAAAATCAATAAATAATTTTTTTTTTAAATAAAGACATCCCATGTTCATGGGTAATAACTACTCCCCCAAACTGTTCTACAAATTAAATGCAATTCCTATAAAAGTGCAGCTGGTTTCTGTTCAGAAGTTGACAAGCTGATCCTAAATTTTATATGGAAACTCAAGGGACCAAGAATAGCCAAAACAATCTTGAAGAGTACAAAGTTGGAGGACTCACACTTGCCAATTTCAAAATTTACTTGCAAAGCTATAGTAAAAGCAGTTGGTACTGGCATAAAGATAGAAATTTCTCCAAAAAAGATATGCAAATAACCAATAGCACATGAAAAGATGCTCAACATCATTAGCCATCAGGAAATGAAAATCAAAACCACAATGAACCTGGCCAGTGTGGCTCAATGGTTGAGCACTGATCCATGCACCAAGAGGTCGCTGGTTCGATTCCTGGTCAGGGCTCGTGCCCGGATGGGTTGGGTGGGTTGCAGACTCGATCCCCAGTAGGGGGTGTGCAGAAGGCAGACATTCGATGTTTCTCTCTCTCCCTCTCCATTCCTCTCCCTGAAATCAATAAAAACATTTTTTAAATGAGGTAAGCACCTTTTTAAAAATGTGTTAATTCAACAATAAAAATTAGATAAAAGTGGGAAAAAAACACATGTTGGGGAGGATGGGAAGAAACTGAACCCTCTTGCATTGCTGGTGGGAATGTAAAATGTAAAATGGTTAAGCCTTGGTGGAAAACCGTGCAGCAGCTCCTCAAAAAAATCAAACAGAATTATATGATCCAACAATTCCATTTCTGGGTATATACCTAATAAAACAAAGTAAGGACTCATAGATATTTGTACACCCACAGGAGCATGATTCACAATGGCCAAAAGGTGGAAGCAACCCAATAGCCATCAACAGATGAATGGATAAATATTATGTGATATAACTATACAAGGGAATATTACTCAGCAATAAAAAAAATTTAGTACTAATACATGCTACAACATGAATAAACCTTGAAAACATGATAAATGAAAGAATTCGGACACAAAGGGTCACATATTGTATGGTTCCATTTAGAAATGTCTGGAAAAGGCAAATCCACAAATATAGAAAGTAAATTAGTGGGTGCCAGGGGCTGGGAGGTATGGGGGGAAATGGGTACGGGGTTTCTTTTTAAGGTGACAAAAATGTTCTGAAATTAGTGGTGATAGTTGCAAAACTCTGACTACACTAAAAACCTCTGAAGTGCATACTTTAAGGGTAAGAGTATGCGATTTATCTCAATAAAGCTGTAGTTTGTTTTTTTGTTTGTTTGTTTTTTGTTTTAAGTGCCTGGGAGTCATCAAGCAAAAAAGGCCTGGAACTCAAGGCTAGGATAGAGACTTGGGGGGTTTCCTTAACCTGGGGGTCAGAGACCTCTGGAGATCTAGGAAGAGCCCCTGCACAAGTTAGTCACATAGCAAGTGATGTAGGTGTACATGTTCATTTCTCTGGGCTGCACTGTGTCTTAGTGGGGTCCCTTACTCTGGTAAGGTGCAGGACTCACTGGCCAGTATGGAGGAGACAGGGAGAAGTGCCACTGAAGCTGGGAGAATACCAGTGTTTAAGGAGCACTGGCCCGGCAAGGAGTCCTGGAAGTTGGCTGGTCTTTTGGGACAAAAGCTCCCTTCTTTGAGAACAGGTTCTGGGCAAAAGTTCTCTCTTCTATGCCTGGGACTCCAGCCCCCAGAAACGGGGTCATCTGAGATAGCTAATGGTTTTCTCTACTTTCCAGATTTAAAAAATTCAATCTTCTTTCGTTTTCCCTTAATTTTAAAGGATGTTCCTCTTTTAAAACTTCATCCAGTCTCCCCTTCTGTCCAACCTTGCAGGAACTTTAAAAAGGGGCAGCGTTCCCAGGGACTGGTCAGGGATGGCTGCAGTTCAGACCAGGAAACATCAGAGGGCGGCTGGCCTTTGGAGGCCACCCATCCTGGGGGCCTACTTGCCCAGGCCTTGGGGCTCTCACTCAAGGAGGAAAACCTGGCCCAGGAATTTTTATTCAAATCCTCCTCCAACAGGGAGACCTCTAAAGGCAGTCCCAGCCCAACCTGCGGTGCCTCCTCCCACTGCCAGGTGGAGCCCCCCAAAGGGTTACCACAGTGTCTCCTCCCATCCATGGCTCATTTCAGGCCAGCAGTGCAGTGCAGGTTGCTCTCCACTTTTCACACATCCCCATGAGTCTGGCCTGAAATGAAGTACTACATCAATGCCTCCCCAGCAAAGTCCAGAGCCCTCTGCTTTGGAAACTGCTTGCTTTCTTTTTTTTTTTTTACTGAATTTATTGGGGTGACATTGGTTCACAAAACCATACAGGGTTCAACTGTACAACTCAATAAAACATCATCTGCACACTGCATCGTGCATGCGCCCATCGCCCCAAGCAAAGTATCTGTCTGTCCCCCAATGGAACCACTTGCCTTTTGATGAAATGATTCCAAGAAAGGAAGCAGTGAGGATGGGATTCCACCGCCTCATCGACCAACCAGCACGGCCCACCTCCCTCCGGCAGCCTGGGTGCCCAACACTGGGATTTCACAGGACTGTCTCTCCGTCCCAATCCCAACCAGGGTCATTCCTGAACCCGATCCCATGAGGAGGCAAAGGCAAAAGCAATGGCCAGGAAGGGGTGGGGGAAGGCCACGAAAAGCAGAGGGCAGAGGGCTCGTGTGCCCGGGAGACCTGCTGGGAGAGCGAAGGAGTGCCACCAGGCTAGGGAAAGATTCCCCTCCTGCCCACCCCGCCCCCTCTCACGGTGACCAAAGGAACTAGGCTCCCAGCACAAATGCTGGACTTTCCCAGCCTCCCCAATCCTCTGATGCACTGATTCCTCCCCCTTCCCGCGGCCCCACTGATACCTGTAGGGGTTCTCCCTATTCTTCTAAGGAGACCCCATTTCCCCACCCAACATAGCTCCCAGCTGCACTTGCTCCCCAGTCTCGACCAATGAACACGGAGTTGAAGCGCGTATCTGTATGAGTCCGGTTTGCCCCAGGGTCTCGACTCCCTCTCACCTTGAACTCCTTCCACTTGGCCCTGGGGGCGTCTCAGGCCACACCACCTGGGACATTTCTCTAGACAGCTCTCCGAGCGCACACATAAAGTACACACACGCGGGGGGGCCACAGGAGCCTCCGCGCACATACAGATGGGGTACAGGCACGCACTCACAAAATAACGCCACGCACAGGCAAGGAAGCCCTGCTCCCAGCCTCGGGGCTGGAGTCCAGGTCGGAGCGCGCAGCCGGGTGTCTCCAGTTCCTCCCAGCCACACACCGCCCGGTCCACACCCCCCGAGGCCCAGCGGGAGAGAGAGCAGGCCAGGCACCGCCGCCAGCGGACGACCCTCCCCGCTGAACCCGACGGCGGCCACTCACCCGAGGCACCCCAAGGCCTGGGAACCCACCGTTTGGGCCGGGCGGGAAAGGAGAGTGGGTGCTGGGGTTGGCATCCCCGCTCGGGCCATGCGTCTGCAGGGCACCGGGTTGCCTGTGCAGGCTTGCGCCCCTGTCCCACGGAGACCTGGATTTGACGGTACCCCGCGCTGCGGGCGCCAGCCTCCCAGCCCTGCCCTGGGTCCAGCACCGCAAGCGTGTGCGGGGTAAAGAGCCCGTTGCTATGCAACCTCCACCCCGCGCTGGCGCCCGCAGCATCGCGCCTCCCAGCTCCCAAGCGCGCTGGATTCGGACCGAGCCCAACTTCCCAACCCGGTCCGATCTGAACCCAAGGCTCGCGTCCCAATCTACTCCCGGCGCCCAAAGGATGCGCCCCGCACCCCCATCCCCACGCAGTTTCCCCCCATCTGTAACTGGTTCCCACGGAGCGCCAACACCCAGCAGCTGCAGAAATTGAGGGCCGAGGATGGCTCCCTACCTCTTCCTCTAGAACCCTCCAGCCCTCCCACATCTGCGGCCACGGCTCCACCAGGCCTTACCCCGCAGCCGGCTTCCTCCCAGGTGGCGCCCACGCCTCCCACCCCAGCGGCCCCGCCGCCCTACCTGAAGCATCACTTTGTACTGCTCCTCCGGTTTCTGGACCACGCACATATTACATCCCATGGTGCTGGCCGGCGAGGGAAGAGGGCGGAATCGGGTAAACGTCTCTCACTGGCCCTTGCGCGGGACCTCGGGTCCCGGGCCAGGGCCGGGAGCCATACCCTAGAGCGGGGGGCGGGCCGCCTAGCGGGGGAGGGGGGAACGCCCCCGAGGAGGGGGCAGCTCCACGCCCCTCGGGTTAACTCTTAGCTGGCTGAGGCCAGGGGCGGGCATGCTCCCTCGCACCCGGCCAGGAAAAAAAGGGAAGCGGGGGATGGGCGAGCGCGCCGGGCGTTGCTTGGCTACGGCCCCCCAGGAGGCGCGGGGGCGCGCCGGGCCGCCGGGGGCGTCAGGGGCCGTGGGCCGTGCGCCTCCCCGCCCGCGGGGCCCGCCGCTGCCGCTGCCGCTGCCGCCTCCGGCTCCCGCCCATGGCCGCCGGCCCCGGGAGCCCGGCCCTCGCGCTCAGCGCCGCGGCCCGGCCCGCCGACTGGGGGGCGGCGGCGCGGCGGCGGCCCCCGCTCGCGGCCAGGCCCGCGCCCGCGCTCCCGCCTCGCCCGGCCGCGCTCCCGGCGCTCCCGGCGCCCGTTCTCCGGCCCCCAGCTGGCCCCGCTATCTGCAGCTCCCGCCCGGGACGACGGACACGCGCGCGGGCCCGCGGCGGCGGCGGGGGAGGGGCGCGGGGACGGGGCGCACGCGCGAGGGGGAGGAGAGCGAGGCTGGGTGGGAGCGCGAGCGGCGGGAGGCCTCCGGAGCTGGCGCGGGAAGCCAGAGGCGGGGCCTGGACGCGGGCGTTGAACCGGGTGGGGGAGACCCCTGGCTCGGCCAACCCCGGCGTCGGCCCCCGGGCGCCCAGCACTGGACTTACCACCTGTGCGGTGCCGACCCGGGAGACACGGATCCCGTTTGGAGGAGCGCCCCCCGGATCCCTTAGAGAGCTCAGGCCCTTCGGGGCGAGGTGGGGAGGCGATTTCAGCCCCTTTGCCAGGTCCTTTACACAGCAGCCCGAATGCCTCTACCCCTCCCCCCGGTTTTCCTTTAATGACGGCTTCTCTCCTTTAACTCAGCCGTTCCTTCGCTGTCATTGAAATGGGCACCTTTGTTAATTTTTTTTTTTTTAAGAATAAAAAGAAAACAGCTTGAGGTGGCATGGATCGTGGGGAGAGCCTGCCAAGTGGCTTGGGATGCCCTGGAGCCCTCGCGTGAGCATAGGACTGGCTCGGCCCGCCCGGGTCTGCTGCCTTACCTACCTGTGTCTCTAATCGCCAGCGCGCGCTCAGGCACGGCGCTTTAACATTCCCTCCATCTTTTCCTCTTCTCTCCCACAACCTGTCCTCTTCTTGGACAAGCCGAGAGAGAGAGAGAGAGAGAGAGAGAGAGAGAGAGAGAGAGAGAGAGAGAGAGAGAGAGAGAGGCCTTTGCCTGGAAAGTGCATCGGTTTGAGGCCTACGTTCCCATGGGGTGCCAGGGAGAGCTGCTGAGCCCAAGCCCCCGTGGCTGCATGCTTTATTTCCAGGCTTTGGCAAGTGACAAAATCATTAACCACACAGGGCTATTCAATTAGACCGTGGCGGTGGGGGAAGGCCCTTCCAAGGCCTTTCCTTCCTCCTTGACTCCTGGTTTATAGGAATCTGGAGAAAGGATATGAGTGTCCCCAAAAGCAGACCTTGAGACAAGAGCTGGTGGGCAGATTGCTTGTGTTGGAAAGTGGTCTCAGGATGAAAGCCAGGTTGCACTCTCAAGTTGGTGGGCACTCGGAGCTGCTGGGACTTGACCTCACTAGGAACTGGATAGAGTGCATCTCAGAACTGTCTGTCCCAGACCTGAAGAGGGGACTGCCATACCACAAAGGACCCCAAACCCGGTGGCTTAAAATAGCAGAAATGTATTCTCTTACAGTTTTGGAGGCTCCGAGTCCAAAATGAAGGTGTTGGCAGGGCCCAGGGCCTTGCTCCCTCTTAGGGCTCTAAGAGAGGGTCCTTCTTTGTCTCTTCCTAGCTTCTTGGGGGCTCCCAGCAATCTTTGTTGTTCCTTGGCTTGTAGCTGCATCTCTCTAATTTTTACCTCTGTCTTTACACGACCTCTTCCCTGAGCGGGATTGTACTGAGGTAGCAGTCTGTTTTTACCAACATAATGAGATGACCATCTATGAACCAGGTCTGAGTGTTTCCCCCTTATCAGTCAGTCATAGGGAACCTCCTGCCTTGAGTCCATAGGTGTGAGCTGAGAGGGAGTACCAGTGTGTTGGAGTACCTGAGGTCTGGACTACCTGTCCATATACCTGACATGAGCATCTGGCTCCAACTGGCCCTGGCCCTGAAGGTGCCCTCTGTACTGGATTGCTGCTCTGCCTACTTGGCCACATGACTCAGTGGTTCTGCTGGTACTCAGCTCATGACTGACAGCTCCAGTCACACAGGCATTTAATGTCCCGTGGTCAGGCTCTAAGTTTGTACCACAGCCCAGTAGCATGATAGCAGCTGCTTTCTGAGTGGTGAGTAGTTCTGCCACGGAAGATATGGCCTTGCTCCCAATCTTTATGAGTCTGTGCTGGGATCCTTCTATTGAGGCTTCCCACAAACTCTGAACAGCATCATTATCTACCATGGACAGATCCCTCTCTTGCACCTTTGGTTGTGGTTGCATCATGGCTGTAGCAGCAAAGCAGTTTGCACTGCAGCCCAGGCCTTAACAGGTCATACCTGTGCATCCCAAAACATGTTTGATCTGACATTCCACCAATTTGGTGATCTATCCAGCATTATGCCAGATAAATCCCTTTTCTTGCCTAAGTTAGAGTCAGTTTCTTCCTTCGATCAGAAAACCCTAACAAATATGAAGGCTTCTGAGAGTATAGGAAGGAAGGAATCAGAAGCAGTTGATCCAGGGGCAGCTACTTTGATCTGAGCTCAGCAATGAGAAAGAGGGTGGAGGGACATCCCAGCATGGCAGGAGGGTGACAGATGTGGTGGGCATCCTGTCTGGAGTAGAACAGGGTGCTCAAGATACAGACATGGTGAGGGCTTTCGCCACCATGATCACTGTGATCATTGTAGCATTCTTTAATCGGAAGACCAAATGCCACGGTGAGCCTGGCCCAGGTTATTTTCTGAACTGGTCCTGTTATGACTGTGCTGCTCTCCCTCCATGCCCTGAAGCTTGGTTCTGCTGAGGGCACCAGGTGACCCCACAGAATGGTTCTACTCCAGTGGTTCTCAACCTTCCTAATGCCACAACCCTTTAATACAGTTCCTCATGTTGTATGTGGGCATATCTGCATGTGGGCAGACCCGCCTGGAGACGGATAGAGGAGCGGTGTCTCGGTTCCTAAGACCATCGGAAATATGTGTTTTCCGTTGGTCTTAGGTGAACTCTGTGAAAGGGTCGTTTGACCCCCAAAGGGGTCACGACCCACAGATTGAGAACCGCTGTTCTACTCCAACCCACCCCTCATCGCAACAAAGAGACCAGGAGCCCATTCTTCTATTTTTCCACTGGCTATAAGGTCTCTGGTCTCCATTCCAGCCCTGCCAGATGCCCCACTGGGGAGCCCTATTTCCCAGTACTTGGCTTGTGACCTTGCCCACTGGCTCCCTCACAAGGGAACTCCCAGGGACGCTGAGGTCAGACCTGACCTGAAAACTCTGTCTAGCTTCTCTTCTTTGAGGAGCCTTGACTCTTTGTCTTCCGTCATCCCAGAGTAACAAGGTTGCCCACTCCTAATGTGGCTGTAAGTTTTGTGTATGCTATTCCATCTCCTGGGACCTCTCAGTCCATGGGACAACTCTCAATCCACTGAGCCACACTGGTGGGGCAATCTACAGGCCGGCCAGTGTGGCTCAGTGGTTGAGCATTGACCCATGCACCAAGGGGTCACTGGCTCAATTCCCAGTCAGGGCACATGCCCAAGTTGTGGGCTGAATCCATAGTGGGGGGCATGCAGGAGGCAGCCAATCGATATTCTCTCTCATGGATATTTCTATCTCTCTCTCCTCCCTTTCTCTCTCTAAAATCAATAAAGAAAAAAAATTTTTTTTAATATGATCCATTTTGAGTTAATTTTTTGTGAAGGATATAAGGTCTGTCTAGATTCATTTTTTGCATATGGATGTCCAGTTCCAGCACCATTTGTTGAAAAGATTATCCTTTCTCCATTGGGATCAGTTGACAGTATTTGTAAGGGTCTATTTCTGCTATTCCATTTTGAAAAACTGAAAAGAAACCCTGTTGATGGCAGGGAGGAAACAAATGGGAGGCCCAGGGGGCTTCTCATGTTCTATATGAGAACATGTCCTGACTCATGGGAACATGGGTATTTGCTTTTCTAGTGTGTTCTTTTTTTAATTCAGATGCATAGAATCGGATTACTCACTATCCATCAAATTAGTCCATTCAGGGCCTGCTTCATTTTGTTTATTTTAAAAATAAGCATTAATACCTGTGAAGCCACCATCCAACCCTGGCATGGGACCATTACCAGTAACTTACATATACTATCCTGACCACCCACTTCCCCTACACCCCACAGTGACCAATAGCCTGCATTTGGATTTATCATTCTCTTGTCTTTAAAATTTGTCATAGAATATGTATAACACAAAATCTACTGTTTTAACCATTTTCAGTTCAATCCAGAGGCATTAGTTACATTCACAATATTCAACTATCACCACTATTTCCAAAACCTTTTAATCATCCCAAACAGAAACTCTGTATCCATTTCGCATTAGCTCCCCATTCTTCCCCCCCCCCCCAGGCCCTAGTAACCTCTATCTACTTTCTATGAATTTGCCCATTCTAGATAGTTCATATAAGTGAAATTGTATAATATTTGTCATTTTATGACTGGCTTATTTCACTTAGCATAGTGTTTTCAAGGTTCATCCATGCTGTAACGTGTGTCACAGTTTTATTCCTTTTTTATGGCTAAATAGCATTCCATTATATGAATAAGCCATATTTGTTTATTCAGTCATCTGTCAGTGGACACTTGGGTTGCTTCCCCCTTTTTAATACAGCTTTAGTGTCTATTTATATATGCCTAAAATTATATGTTTTCAGTTTAACATATATTTTTAACTTTATGCAAAAAGTGTACTGTCTATAGTTTTCTGAGACTTGCTTTTCTCTCCTCAACATTACATAACTAAGATTTTTTCCCATGATGTCATTTCCATGAAGGGCATTTTGGTTGCTATGAACTTTTTTTTTTTTTTAATTTTTTTCTTTATTGATTTTAGAGAGAGAGGAAGGGAGAGGGAAAGAGAGATAGAAACATCAATAAGAGAGAACATCGATTGGCCGCCTCCTGCATGCCCCCCCACTGGGGATCGGGCCCACAACCTGGGCATGTGCCCTGACTGGGAATTGAACTGGCGACCTCTTGGTGCATGGGTCAACGCTCAACCACTGAGCCACACCGGCTGGGCTGGCTGCTATGAACTTTTGTGTGCATGCCTCCTAGAGCAACATATGGAAGTTCCTCTTGCATATGTGCCTAAGAGTGGAAGATGTGCACATGTTCAACTTGACAGGTGAGGCCTAACTTTGTCCCAAAGTGGTCCTACCAGTTTACACTCCCACCAGCAATATATAAAAGACCCGTCAGTACTACCCACAGGTTCAGGCATCCACTGGGGTCTTGGAACATATCCCCTGAGGATAAGGGGTGACTACTAGATATTTCTTTCTCCATTTGTTGAATAATTCCCTCTTTCTTCCCTGATCTGCCATCTGTGTTACATATTAAAGGAATGTCTTGTCTTTGAGGAGTCTGTTTAGGGCTCTCTGTTTTGCCCCACTGGCCAGTTTGTACTAATGTCAGACTTTGTTAATTGTTATAGCTTTATAATATGTCTTGTTATCTGCTAGGCAAGCCCCCACTCATTTCTCTTCATCTAGGGTGTGTTATCTCATCTTGACCTTTTCTCTTCCATAATGCCAACAATAAACCTAATACCTAAACCTACTAAAGAGAGTACAGAACAAAACCTATGGATGACTCTCACTTTTGAACAAAAAATGCAAAAATTCTAAAGAAAAGATAAGCGAGTGGCCTCCAGCAATATAACAAAAGAATAAAATATTATGAATGACCAAGTAGGGTCTGGTCCAGAAATGCAAGAGTGGTTCAACATCGGGAAATCTTTTCACAGAAGTCATCACTCAGAAAATTAGAAGAAACTGCTTGATCACATCAGTAAGATTTGTAAGGCATTTGATAAAATTCAATATTCATTCCTTTAAAAGAGTATGAACATAGGAACCTGGCTGTGAGAGACAGTGCTTTGACTGTTCTGGTGATCTCACAAAAGCATTTTCAGCAAAACTCGGAGACCGGCATCCTCAGCCCCGGGCTAGGTGTGGGGGCTTCCCAAGGCAGTGAGAATTATGGAAGCAGCCAGGGACGGGCATGCAGAGTCAACAATGAACTGCCCCGGGCTCTCATATCTCATATAAGAGCAGTGCATTTTGTCTAAGTATGGGGGTTATTCTAAAGTGGGACACCTTTATACCTGCACACAGCAAGAGCTACAGGACCTGGGGAACATCGGGAAGGGATATGTGCAATTAAAAGGCAGCAAGCATAGCAAAGCAGCCAAGGGGCAGCACATCTCAGAAAACACTGGGAACAAAGTACACTTCCGTAGGTAAGGGACTCATCCTGAAGTACTAATCCTACATGCCTTGCATAAAACAGGAGCTTAGAGATCTGGGATAAAGGCAATGGAGACAGACCAGAAGCCACACTGTAGGGGGTGGGTGTGGGGGAGGGGACAGTGAAGATGTGCGAAGAATAACAGATTGGTTTAGTGATGGCAGAACTCAGAAAACACTAAGTTATCAATATTTTCCCTATGGTTAGTGCTTTTTGTGTCCTGTTTAAGAAATCTTTCCTCAATACAAAATAATATTGAACATAAACTGTAACTGACAAATTAAAGTAAAAAATGCAAAATCAATTAATAAAATAAAATTGGGAAAAAAAGGGAAAAGAAATTTTTCCCAACTCAGAGATCATGAAGATGTTCTCCTGTTGTCTTCTACAGGCTTTTTTGTTTTGCCTTTAATTTTAGATTTACAACACAGCTGGAACTGATTTTTGTGTATAGTGTCAAGCAGTGGTCAAGATTTTTTTTCCCCTTGAAAAAAAGAACTCTTCCAGGCTGAAGATGTTCAGGAACACTTTCTAGGGTAGTAACTACAAGGTCCAGGTTGGTTTTTTTGATTGTTGTTTTTAACAATGCCAGAAAGCCTACCAAAGTGCTCCCTTCCTTCAAAAAGTACATTGCATGGCCCTGGCAGGTTTGGCTCAGCAGTTAGAGTGTCGGCCCGGAGAGTCCTGGGTTTGGTTCCCGCTAAGGGCACATACTTCGGTTGCAGTTTGTCCCCGGCCCCGGTTGGGGTCGTGTGGGTGGCAGCCACTCGATGTGTCTCTCTCACGTCAATGTTTCTCGCTCTCTCTTCCTCCCTCTCTCCCTCCCGCTCTATCTGAAGATAAATGCAAAAAAGTCCTCGGGTGAGGATAAAAAAAAAAGTACATTGTACGGAGATGCAAGTCCCTTTGGGGGCAAGGCATTTGCTTTTACTTATTAGGTTGTAAAGAAATAATAATATAAGCGGAGCCACTGTAAAATGGAGCCAGAGCTGCCATGCCAGAGGAGCTGCCTTGCAGGTCTTACTCCTCAAACCTGTGTAAAGTTGAAACAGGGCAAAATAACCTTTGGACTGGGCCTAGGGCAATGTTGTGTCCCAAAGAACTGTTTGCAAACATAATAAGAAAGCAGATTATTATGACTACCGGACTGATGACTGCTGGACTGAAAGTTAAAAACATTGTTTAGGCCCGGCCAGTGTGGCTCAGTGGTTGAGCATCATCCCATGCACCAAGAGGTCGCCGGTTCGATTCCGGGTCAGGGCACATGCCCAGGTTGTGGGCCCATCCCTGGGGGGGAGAGGGCATGCAGGAGGCGGCCAATGGATGTTTCTATCTCCCTCTCCCTTCTTCTCTCTCTAAAATCAATAAAGGGAAAAAAAATTTTTTTAAACATTGTTTACCATAAACATCATTATGTTCTGTTCTCTACACCACTAGCAATGCCTTCCTTCTACGGATGTAACTATTCTCCTTCCCCATCTCATAAATATCCATCACCTTTGTCGCCTAATGTGAACACTATCTGGGGTTCTGCCTGAATCAGTGAATCCCGAATGAATGCTTGTTGCCTCTCACTTTGGCCTTTTGTTTTTAGGTTAACAGAGTCTTGGGCACTTTTAAATTTTAAGGGAAGCCCTTGGAAATTCTTAGGATCAGATCACAATTGCTTCCAGGAGTAAATGCATACTGAGTTTCTGGGGAGGGGATATTATCAGAACTCTCACTTTTACAACTGTCCACTTATCTACAAACTAGGTGCATAGAAATGCAAGTCCCTCAGAGGGCAGAGGGGCTTGCCACTTTTAAATTGTAAGGGGTCCATTGGAAGTCCTCAGAGAAAGATCACAATTGCTTCCCCAAGTCAATTAATCTTGTGATTTCCTGGGGAAGGGAATGGACCCCACCTGTCCTTTCTGCCTCGAATCCCACCATCTCTTGCACTGATCTTGGCTGTAGTCTCCAACTTTCTGTCTTTGGTTTCTGCACGTCCCCCCACTCCCTCTCCCTCCTCCCCCAGGCTGCTTTTGCAAATGGGTCTCTGTCCTAGGGAAAGGGTGTAGGGGGAGAAATTTTCTACCCTCTTTGGGTCTCTTTCTGGCTGGGCTTAAGAATTAAACTGAGGTAAGACATATTAACATGAGGAAAGCATATACGTACATTTTATTAAATTTTTACATGTACATCAGAGCCTTCAGAAGAGAATGGAGACCCAAAGACGTGACCAGAGCAGGGAACTTTTATACCCTTTAGACAAAGAAATGATGAATTTGTGAATAATTGACAAGACTAAGGGGTCTGGGCTAGAGGTAGTCCATAGTGAAGTAACTAGGAACATAAGGGTGAGATTAACAAGGTTTGTTTGTACAGATTTCCAGGACTCCAGTTCCCCATCTCTGGTGATAAGAATGTCCTCCTTCCTCCTGGTACAGGGAGGGCACCTTTCACAGGGGAGTTTTATCTCCTGCTTTCAGGAGGGAAAAGGAGGGTCAGTGTCCTTATTGCACCTGCTGTTTCTTCTGTGCCTTTGATTCAAAATAATCAATATGGCAAAGTGGCTAATTTGGGGTGACATACTCTGGTTTGCTTCTGGGGCTTCCTGGGCATTAGACTTGGGTTCTTGGTTACATGGATGTGTTCACTTTGTGAAAATTCATCAAGCTGTATATTTATGATTTTGCACTTTTCTGTCTGTATATTTGTGTAAAAGTTCACTTGGATTGTTTTCCTCCATCTGGATAATCAGTTGATACAGCTCCAATTAATGAAAAGTTGCCCTTTCCCCATTGCTGTGAAGTGTGTGGGGGAACTGTGATTAAAAACAAATTCTCCCAGCTCAGAACAAAAGCAGAAAAGACAAGAAACAACCAATGAATGCATAAATAAGTGGAACAACAAATCGATGTTTCTCTCTCCCTTCCACTCTCTAAAATCAATTTTAAAAATTAAAAATAAACAAAAGCAGAAAAGAAAGAAAACAATTGTATCATTGAATAAGCATGAAAACAGAGCATAGCGTGCATGACAGGCCACCCCCTGCAGGGCTGCAGAGACACTAGGAAGTCTCGCCCTCTACAGAGCCAGGTGGATACTTGCCATTCCAATAGGGATGTTTTGCCATTTGGAGCCTGGCGTCAGCTGAAGTCAGACCCATCTCCTCCCAGGAAACTAGGCGTCCGGAGGTATCTGCCTTGATTACATTTCAAAAAGATGCTCCCAGGTCCTTGAGGGGAGGAAACATTCCTGAGTTGTGAGAAAGACCCGAAGATTATTTACCATTTAAAAGATTTACATACATTTGAAAAGACAAAGGAAGAAATTCTGAATGAAAAAGTTGAGAGGGGCAAAGCCTCCTGCCTTATTTTCTACTGGGAAAATTAAGGCTCTTACTTTCAGTTTGGATTTGTCCTTACAATCACTTACCTGTATTCCTATGAAACAGTAACTACAATACTCTCTTCATTGTTGTTTTCACCTTTTTCTGGGCAAATTGCAGACGCTTCAATAGCCAGCAAGTAAAATACAAAGCAAAACAACCAGCAGAGTTACAATAGGATGAGTTTTAAAATTCACTCTGATATATGCCTTGGGAGAATGACCTTTAAATATATCATGCCTATGTTGAGGCTTAAATCAGATTCTTGGTTAGCAATTGTGATCATTTTTCTTCATCATACATGGATTTTACTATCTGTGGTGACATTACTCTAGCTTTCAAACAGTTAACTATTTGAGTATTATTTTTAAGTTCTTAACCAATCCAAATCTAAAGAGTAGCTTAACTCCGAAGTTTTGTAATTTAAATTTTTAATTAAGAGTTTTTCTTGTAAGGCCCAATAAATTCTCCTGAGTTTTCATCAAATATATAAGTAGCATCATATTTACATGATAATTTAGGCTCTTCAGTGATTGTACCATTTTCTCAAGTAATATGTCTCAGATGTGAAAGACACTTAAAGAGAAAACCATGGGCCCCAAGTGGCATCCCTTGTACTAAAAGCCCATGATACCGCCCTGGCCGGTATGGCTCAGCGGTTAGAGCGTCGGCCCACGGACCAGAGAGTCCCAGGTTCAGTTCCCGCTAAGGGCACGTGCCTCGGTTGTGGTTCATCCCTGGCCTGGTTGGGGTCGTGTGGGTGGTGACCAGTCGATGTGTCTCTCTCACATCGATGTTTCTCTCTCTGTCTTCCTCCCTCTTTCCCTCTTGCTGTATCTGAAGATAAATGCAAATAAATAAATAAATAAATAAATAAATAAATAAAAGCCCACGATACCAAACCTAGTTTTGATACTTGATCTAATTGCAGTTTCAACTTTTCCCAGAAACATAATCAACCAGTCTGGAATTACCGGTCAAGCACCAACCAGTAGGGTAGTTTTTCATGTGGGCCTTTCTATCCCCCATAGAAAGAAGAGGACATAGAGGGCATTATGCTACGTGAAATAAGTCACAGACAGGCAAATACCATATGACCTCATTTATATGTGGAAGCTAAAAAAAAAAAAAAAAAAAGTGAACAGAACAAAACAGACCCAAAAACGTAGAAAACAGTTGATGGTTGCCAAAGGGGAAGGGAGTGGGGGGTGGGAGAGGTGATGGAAATTTTCTTTAAATTAAAATAAATAAGTAAATAAGAAAAGTAGAAGAAAGCTAAAACAATCTAAAGTAATAAATATAGATTAACACATTTATTATCTATGTATCCACATAACAACAAAGTAAGATGCATTAGTTATCATGTTAAATGTAATAACATGAAACCACCTATTAAATTTTATTATCTATCATATTAGGTTAAAAGGAAAAACTCAAATATATGCTATTTAGAAGAAGCACGCTTAAAAGAAACAAGAATAATAAAAACAATGGGTAAATTCAACACATGCGAACCAAAGAACACAGGAGAGGCAATATTCACATCTGATATTAGTATCAAGTAACGTGGAGTTTAGGATTAAAATACCAAACAGAATAAATAGGGATACTCCGTAATGATAAAATACACAACTGATGAAAAAGGATGGTCAGAAAGGTATATGCACCAAATTGCAGAAGAGCTACGGTCATAAATCCAAAGCAAAATTAAAGAATTTTTATTTTTAAAAAATAGAAAGAAATAAGAGGCAACCGGCATGATAAAAAAAACCCTTGCCTTTCTCTTTCCCCAAAAAAAGATGTCCGGGCCCCCAAATAATCTCTTTCTTTCTTTTGTTAATAGTTCCCTTGCCCCAACCTTCTTCCTACAACAACCTTCCATTTGCTACTCCCCCCGCCCCCCGGAAGAGCCCTTCTAGTGCTGAGTAGAATGCTGCCTGGTTCCGGAATTGCTTAAGAAAGCCAATTAGATCTTCACATTTACTCCATTGAATTTTTTTTTTAAAACGACACCCCTGGCCATCATCTAGTCTTATTATGAGGCACCAGTTCATGAGTACCGATAGAATTTCCATGTTTTGGTGTACACGATCATATTTGTCTTTAGTCTTGGAACAAACCTGTCCTATGGACCATTTTTTTTCTTGCATCATTCCAAATCTGTAGTCATATTATTATAACGTTAAGTCAATTACATTTCCCTGAACCTTTGTTTATCCATCTATACTGGGACTGGGGCAGCTTGTGTCCTAAAGTTAATCAAGTGATATTAGATCATCTTCTGCAATATCTATCTATAAATGCCAGATTTCTGTTTGTCTGTTAATTAGATGCTTTGCTTCTCTAGTCCGTCCTTTAACCTCTTCCAGAAGTCATGGCTCCCATACCTAATTGTTTCCTTAAATGTGAACAATCCTATAACTTTGAACTAATAACAATATCTTATAACTATTTTATAGCTGATTGATGCTGGACTCAAAGGGCCATTGAGAGCTTAGTGGAATGATTTTTTCCCAGCATTAAACTATTTCAAGCAGTCCAATTTCAATTTTTAACCAATTGCATGTTTATTAGTAAATGCAATTCTTAAAGTGATTCAAATGGCAACTACTGTGAATAGGGCAGTCTAGCCCACTATGAGAACAGACCCAAATTCAGTGCCAGTATCAGATACCCTGGAAAAATCCTCTGTGGAAACCGCAGTCCAGTCCTTCTGAAGGGTTGGTTTCATGTGGGCAGCATGGATCCAGCTGGGTCTTTCTCTCATTCTGATGGCCCTATGAATGATTGGCAGCACTTGGAAGGGTCTCTCCCAGGGCAGTGACAGCCCACCTTCCCTCTGAGAAGGCCTTTATGTAACTGAAATCTCTGAATTGGGATAGCAACCTTCTTTGGAGTGATTCTTCCAGGTCCTTCTAACTTGAAATCTTATAGGGTTTCTAAGAAAGAGTGAAACCTGCCCTGGCTTGTTTGGCCCAGTGGTTAGAGCTGAGTCACAGGTTTGATTCTGGTCAAGGGAACGTACCTCAGTTGCAGTTTTTTCTGAACCTGGCCCTGGTCCGGGTCATGCAGGAGGAAGCAGCCAATCGATGTGTCTCTTTCACATCAATGGATGTTTCTCTCTCTCTCTCTCTCTCTCTCTCTCTCTCTCTCTCTCTCTCTCTCTCCCTCCCTCTCTCCCTCCCACTCTATCCTAAGATAAATGGAAAAATATCCTCAGGGAGGATTAAAAAAAAGAAAGAGTGAAACCTTTTTAAGTAACAAGCATGACCCTGGAAGGATTCATTTAAATCAGGCACAGAGCCCTGGCCAGTTTGGCTCAGCAGTTGGAGTGTCGGCCCTCGGACCAGAGAGTCCCGGGTTCGGTTCCCGCTAAGGGCATATACCTCGGTTGCAGTTTGTCCCCGGCTCCGGTTGGGGTCGTGTGGGTGGCAGCCACGTGATGTGTCTCTCTCACGTTGATGTTTCTCTCTCTCTCTCCCTCCCTCTCTCCCTCCTGCTCTATCTGAAGATGGATGCAAAAATGTCCTCTGGTGAGGATAAAAAAAAAAAATCAGGCACACAACTTGTGCTCAGACTCAAACTCATAGGTCTCCCACATATAAGGCCAAAGGGAGCTAAGACCATGCTTGCTTAAAGGGGTTGCTCTAATTTTTAAAAAGGTATGTAACAAAGTTGTAGGCCAGCTTAACATAGTAGATTGTAGAACTTTGGCCAATGAGTATTTTATTTTATTTTATTTTATTTTATTTATTGATTTTTTTTTTTAGAGAGAGAGGAAGGGAGAAGGAGAGAGAGCTAGAAACATCCATGAGAGAGAACATCGACTGGCCGCCTTCTGCGTGCCCCCCACTGGGATCTTGGCCCACAACCTGGGCATGTGCCCTGACCGGGAATCGAACTGGTGACCTCTTGGTGCATGGGTCGATGTTCAACCACTGAGCCACACCAGCCGTGTGCCAATGAGTATTTTAGATTTTGAGTGGTTAAATCTTGGAAGAAAGTAGAAATAAAATTTCTTTTTCTGTCAGATTCAAATGTTTTGGGATGCCAAAAGAGAAAGTCATGTTTATTAAGAGAATCTATCATTTCCTGAGCAGTGGCTTTTGAAGAGGGCATGACTTCAGGCTGTCATGATGTAACACACAACACAGCTAGATAAAGTCTCTTACCTTTTACAAGCATTAGTTCTATGAAATTCAGCTGCCACCAGGTTCCCAGTAAAGTTGGTCAGGGAAAACTTCCTGTGCTTATCTTGTCAGTGGCATATAGAGAATTCTGATGATAAATGGCACATCTCTTTGATATGTTTTGAATAATTTCATTTATTTAGTGGACATAGTAAGGGTCTAGTGGCTTTATTTATTTATTTATTTATTTATTTAAATCTCATCTGAAGATTTTTTTAAAAAATTTTTTCCCTTTATTGATGTTAAAGAGAGAGGAAGGGAGAGGGAGAGAGAGATAGAAACACCTATGAGAGAGAACATCGATTGGCTGCCTCCTGCAGTGGCTCACCGGTTGAGCATCGACCCATGCACCAAGAGGTCAATGGTTTGATTCCTGGTCAGGGCACATGCCCAGGTTGTGGGCCTGATCCCCAGTGGGGGGCATGCAGGAGGCGGCCAATCGATGTTCTCTCTCATTGATGTCTCTGTCTCTCTCTCTCTCCCTCTCCCTTCCTCTCTCTCTAACATCAATAAAGAAAAGAAAAAATATTTAAAAAATAAATAAATAAAAATTGATTTGAGAAAGAGAGGAAGGGAGAGAGAAAAAGAGAAACATCGATTAGTTGCCTCCCGTACATGCCCCAACTCAAAACCTAGGCATGGTTTTGGTGTACAGAACGACGCTCCAACCAACTGAGCACCCGGCCAGGGCAAGAGTCTAGTGCCTTTAAAATTTCTCTCTCTCTCTCTTTTTTTTAAAAACTATGTTTTTATTGATTGTTTTAAAGAGAGAGGAAGGAAGAGAGAGATAGAAACATCATTGTGAGAGAGACACATCAATTGGCTGCCTCCTGCATGCCCCCACTGGGGATCAAGCCTGCAACCCGGGCATGTGCCCTGACCAGGAATCGAACCAGGACCTCTCAGTCCATGGGGCGTCGCTCAATCCACTGAGCAGCACTGGCTGGGCTAAAATTTCTCTCTTACTCAGATGATTTTTACACAACAAAACTAACCAGGCAAATAGGGACTGCGGTAGAGGAATGATTTTGTTAGGGAATTCTCACAGCCCAAACTTCTTTTAGCCCCTTTTTCATTTGCCCATTTCCTTTTGTGGAGCAATTTTTTTTTTTTTAATCCTCACCCGAGGACATTTTTTTTCCATTTTTTGTTCACACAGAGTGGGAGGGAGAGAGAAGAAGAGAGAGAGAGAGAGAAACATCCACGTGAAAGGGACACATCGAGTGGCTGCCTCCTGCACCACCCAACCAGGGCCGGGGACAAACTGCAACCAAGGTACGTGCCCTTAGCGGGAACCGAACCTGGGACTCTCTGAACCTCAGGTCGACGCTCTAACCACTGAGCAAAACCGCCCAGGGCGAGCAATTTTTTTTTTTTAACAAAGGAAAGCTTCGTATTGTATTCGGAGTGGAGCTTTTATGTTTGTAACATTTGTAACTTTAGCAGGACAATTCTTACCTTTAGAAATTTCATCCCTTTACTCTGTGTGGGTTCTAAAATGCTATACAGGCCCTGGCCAGGTAGGTCAGTTAGTTAGAGCGTCCTATACACCAAGGTTTTGGGTTTGACAACCAATGAATGCATGGATGGGTGGAGCAACACATTGATTCTCTCTCTCTCTCTCTCTCTCTCTCTCTCTCTCTCTCTCTCTCTCTTCTCTCTCTAAAATCAATCAATCAATAAAAAAATTTTAAATGCTATACAGCCCTGGCCCCAGATGGCTCAGTTGGTTGGATCATCGTCCCATACACCAAAAGATGCCTGGGAACTGAACAATATATTTCTCAATAATCCATGGGTCAAGGAAGTTTTGATGCAAATAAAAAAATACACTGAACTGAATGGAAATGAAAAAACAGCATAGCAAAATGTGCAAGACACAACTAAAACAGTGCTGAGAGGGAAATTTATACACTAAGTGCATACTTGTGAAAAGATGATTAAGTCTCAAATTAATAACCTGAGTTCCCACTTCAAGAAACTAGAAAAAGTCCTGGCCTGGTAGCTCAGTCAGTTAGATGGTTAGAATGGCGTCCTAATATGCCAAGGTTGTGGGTTTGATCCCCAGTCGGGGCACATACAATACTATATAAGATTCAACCAATGAATGCATACATAAGTGGAATAACAAATCGATATTTCTCTCTCTCTCTTCTCAAAATCAATCAATAAATTTTTTTTAAATAATAAATCCTACAGTTAACATTATACTTAAAGGTGAAAGACTGCTTTCCTCCTAAGATCTGGAGGGAACAAAGCAAGGATGTTTGCTCTCACTACTCTTATTCAAAATAGTGCTAGAAGTTATAGCCAGTGCACTAAGGTAAGAAAAATAAATAAAAGGCATACAGATCAGAAAGGAAGAAATAAAACTGTTATTGTTTGTAGATGACATAATTGTCTATGTGGAAAATCCCAAGGAGTATACAAAAATCTCTTAGAACTAGCACAGGAATTCAGCAAGGTTGCAGTATACAAGATCAGTATGCAAGAGTCAATGAACATGTGGACACCAACATTTAAAATGCAATATCATTTATAAGAGCTCAAAAAAAAATGAAACACTTAGGTGCAAATCTAACACAATATGTAAAGTACTTGTTTGCTGAAAATTACAAAAAGCTCATGAAAGAGCTTAATAAAAGGAGAGACATAACCTGTTCATGGATTGGAAGACTCAACATAGCAAAGATATAAATTGACATGCAGATTTAATGCAATTTCTATAAAAATCCCAGCAAGATTTCTTGTAGATATAGAAAATATTATTCTAAAATTTATATTGAAAGGCAAAGGAATTAGAATAGCTACAACAATTAAAAATTTTTTTTTTATTGATTTTTAGAGAGAGAGAAAAGGAGATGGAGAGAGAGATAGAAACATCAATGAGAGAGAACATCAATTGGCCACCTCCTGCAGGCCCCCCACTGGGGATTTGGGCCACAACCTGGGCATGTGCCCTGACCGGGAATTGAACCCGTGACTTCTTGGTGCATGGATCGACGCTCAACCACTGAGCCACACTGGCCGGGCTAGCTACAACAATTTTTTAATAAAGAAGAATAGAGTGGGAAGAATCAGTCAACCCAATTTCCAGATTTATTATATGACTACAATGGTAGAGACAGTGTGTTATTGTCAGGGAAAGACACATAATCAATGGAACAGAATAGAGAACCCAGAAATAGACCCACACAAATATACCCAACTAATTTTTTTACAAAGGTGCAAAAACAATTCAATGGAGTAAGGATAGACTTTTAAAAAATTCATTGATTGATTGATTTTAAGGACAGAGGAAGGACAAGAGATAGAGACATCGATTTGTTGTTCCACTTATTTATACATTCATTAGTTGATTCTTGTATGTGCTCTGACTGGGAATTGAACCCGAAACCTTGATATATGGGAATGGTGCTCTAACCAGCTGAGCTACTGGGCCAGGGCAGGATAGACTTTCACACAATGGTCCTGGAACAACTGGACATTCATAGGCACAAAAAATGAACCTTCTCCTAAATCTCACACCTTATACAAAAATTAACCCAAAATGGCCCTGGCTGAGTAGCTCAGTTGGTTAGAACATCATCCCAATACACCAACATTTTGGGTTCGATCTCCAGTCAGGGCACATACAAGAAGCAACTAATGAATGCCTAAATAAGTAGAACAACAAATCGATGTTTCTCTCTCTTTCTCCCCTCCCCCCAATCAATAAATAAAAAAATTTTTAAACTAACTAAAAATGGATCATGGATATAAGTGTAAAATTTTTAGGGGGGAAAAAAGGAGAAAACCTGCAGGACCTAGGGCTAGGCAAAGAGTTCTTAGATTTGACAACAACAGCATGATCTTTACAAGGAAACATTGATAAATTAGACTTAAAAAACGTTGCTTTCTGAAAGAGTCTGTTAAGTAAGAGGATGAAAAGACAAGCTGTAGCCCTGGCCGGTTTGGCTCAGCGGTTAGAGCGTCGGCCTGCGGTTCAGAGAGGCTCAGGTTCAGTTCCCGCTAAGGGCATGTACCTCGGTTGCGGTTTGTCCCCAACCCTGGTTGGGTCGTGCGGGAGGCAGCCACTTGATGTGTCCCTTTCACATTGATGTTTCTCTTTCTCTTCCTCTCTCTCCTTCCCACTCTATCTGAACAAAAAAAAAAAAAAAAAAAGGAAAAACCTCCTCCTTAGGTGAGGATAAAAAAAAGAAAAGACAAGCTATAGACTTGGAGAAAATACTTACATACCACAAATCTGAGAAAAGACTAGTATATTGAATATATAAAGAACTCAAAACTCAACAGTAAAAACAAACAATTTTTGTTGTTAATCCTCACTTGAGGATATTTATTCCATTGATTTTTTTAGAGAGTGGAAGAGGGTGGGGTGTGGAGAGAAACATCAATGTGAGAGAGACACATTGATTGGTTGCATCCTGTGTGCACCCCAATTGGGGCAGTGGGGATCGAACCTGTAACCCATGTACGTGCCCTTGACCAGGAATCAAACCCCCGCCCCTTCGGTTCACAGGCCAACGCTTTAACCACTGAGCCACACAGGCCAGGGCAAAACAAACAATTTGATTAGAAAATAGGCAAAAGACATGAACAGACATTTAACTGAAGAGGATATGCAGATGGCCAATAAATACATAAAAAGATGTTGGCCATCATTAACCACTAGGGAAATGCAAACTAAAACCACAATGAGATATCACTACATGCATATCACAATGGCTAAACTAAAAAAATAGTGATAATACCAAATGCTGGTGAGGATGCAGACAACTGGGTCACTCATACAGTGCTGGTGGGAAAGTAAAATGGAGCTGCCACTTTGGAAGATAGTCTGGTAGTTCTTTATAAAGCTAAACATGGAACTACCATATGACCCGGCAATTGTACTCCTGGGCATTTATTCTAGAGAAGTGAAAACTTATGTTCACACAAAAACCTGTACATGAATGTTTATAGCAGCTTTGTCCGTAATAGCCTAAAACAGCAAACAACACAGATGTCCTCCAGTGGATGACTGGTTAAACAAACTGTGGTACATCTACGCCATGGAATACTCCTCAGCAATGTAAAGGAACTATTGATAAATATTGATACAGGCAATAATCTGGATGAAGCTCCAGAGAATTGTGCTGAGTGACAAAAGCAGGCTCTAGGAATGAAACTGTGTGATCTCTAAAATCCCATTCATGTAACATTCTTGAAATGACAACATTGTAGAAACGGAGAACAGATCATGGTTACCAGGGAATAAGGAAGGCTTGGTGGGGGGTAGGAGCAGAGAACAGTGGGTAAGACCATAAAAGGGCAACAGGAATGACTATAACAGCTATGACTATAAAAAGACAACTCCAGCCCAGCCGGTGTAGCTCAGTTGGTTGAGCAGTTGTCCCAAGCATCAGGAGGTCATTGGTTATATTGCAGGTCAGTGCACATGCCTGGCTGGGTTGTGGGCTTGATCTCTAGTAGGGGGCGTTCAGGATCAAAACTGATCCATATTTCCATCTCTCTCCCTCTCCCTTCCTCTCTCTCTAAAAACCAATAAAAACATATATATATATATATATATATATATATATATATATATATATATATATAAAGAAAGAGCCCTGGTCAGTCATCAACCCTCGGACCAAAGAGTTATGGATTCAATTCTGGTCAAGGGCATGTACTTCAGCTGTGATTTGATCCCCAGCCCTGGCCCTGGTCAGGTCGTGCAGGAGGCAGCCAGTCAATGTGTCTCTCTCACATCAATGTTTCTCTCTCTCTCTCTCTCTCTCTCTCTCTCTCTCTCTCTCTCTCTCTCTCTCTCCCTCCTTCCCTCTTCCTCCCTCCTACTCTATCTGAAAATCAATGGGAAAATATCCTCAGATGAGGATTTAAAAAAAAAAGAAAGACAACTCCATTGTGGAGTAGTAGTAAGGATCAAGCACCCCAGCCAGCACAGGAACTGTGTCCTTTGTTGATTTAGAAGCATGAGAAAGTTAAGTAGTCTTAACTTCCAGTTCAATAGAATCACTGCTTTATCTCCTGGTGGAAGCATTCCTCCCTCTGGGACTAAGAACCCTAGGCCCGAAGAGCATAAAGTTACAGGAAAAGGAGACAAAAAGTTTGCTAGTAGGTCACTAGGGGTAATAGTGAGTGGTCCACTTCCATTTCCTCCCCTTGATTCCCGGACCCGTGAATCCTGCCTATGGGAGAATCAGAACAATATATTGGATACTGATTCACATATACAGCCTTCTGGAGAGCCTTGCCCCAGCCTTAGAAGGTACTGCCACCTAGCTGGCCCTGTAACTGAATCTTCAAAAGGCCATTCCACCTTTCTATCAAGCCAGCTGTTTCAGGATGGTGGGGAACATGGTAAGACAAGTGAATTCCATGAGCATGGGCCCATTGCCTCACTTCTTTTCCTGTGAAGTGAGTTCCTTCAGAGCAATGTTGTGTGGAATACCATGACGGTGGAAGGCACTCTATAAGCCCATGGACAGTAGTTTTGGCAGAAGCATTGTGTGCAGGGAAGGAAAATTCATATCCTGAGTAAGTGTCTATTCCAGTAAGAACAAATGGCTGCCCCTCCATGATAGAATGAATACCATATATACTAATATTTAAAGTTTTTATTTTATTTTTTTCTTTATTGATTTTATTTATTTTTAAAATTAATTAATTTATTTTTTATTAATTTATTTTTGTTACAGATGTTTCTCCTTTTTCCCCCATCGACACCCTCCTCCTGATCCCACTCCCCCACCCCCAGTATTATTGTCTATGTCCATGGTTACACATACATGCATATAAGTTCTGTGGTTTATCTCTTCCCTCACCCCCGTCCCCCTCTTCTGAGGTTTGTCAGTTTGTACCCTACTTCTATGTCTCTGGGTCTATTTTGTTTATCAGCTTGTTTTGTTCATTATATTCCACAAATAAGTGAGATTATGTGGTATTTATCTTTCTCTGATTGGCTTGTGTCGCTTAGGATAATGCTCTCCAGGTCCCTCCACGTTGTCTCAAAAGATAAGAGATCTTTCTTACAGCTGCATAGTATGCCATTGTGTGCATGTACCACAGCTTTTTTTATCCACTCATCTATTGATGGACACTTGGGCTGTAAATATTGCTGCTATGAACATAGGGGTGCATATATTCTTTCTGATTGGTGTTTCAGGCTTCTTAGGATATATTCCTAGAAGTGGGATCACTAGGTCAAATGGCAGTTAATTTTTAATTTTTTGAGAAAACACCATATTGTTTTCCATAGTGGCTATACCAGTCTGCATTCCCACCAGCAGTGTACTAAGTCCCCTTTTCTCCACACCCTCGCCAGCACTTGTTGTTTGATGATTTGTTGATGCAGCCATTCTGACAGGTGTGAGGTGATACCTCATAGTTGTTTTAATTTGCATCTCTGATGATTAGTAATGTTGAGCATAAGCATCAAAATGGAAAGGGAACCCACTATATGGGAGAGCATAATTGCCAACGATACATCAGATAAGGGGTTAATTTCCAATGTATATAGAGTGCTCATACAACTCAACAAAAGGAAGACAACCCAAGTAAAAACTGGGCAGAGGACCTAAATAGACACCTCTCCAAACAGGACATACAAATGGCCAAGAGACATATGAAAAAATGCTCTTTATTGATTTTAGAGAGAGAGGAAAGGAGAGGGAGAGAGAGATAGAAACATCGATGAGAGAGAACATTGATCGGTCGCCCCTGCATGCCCCGCACTGGGGATCGGGCTCACAACCTGGGCATGTGCCCCGACCAGGAATCGAACCGGCGACCTCTTGGTGCATGGGTTGACGCTCAACCACTGAGCCACACCAGCTGGGCTATTTAAAGATTTTTAATTTGGTAAATCATGTTTCTTGCTTGTTATCTTATTGAATTAGGTCAGTTTGACAGCACTTTTTTTTTGCAGGAGATAATGTATATTTCAATCTTTTAATGTTTTATTTTTAATAAATCTCATAGTATAGAAATAATGATATATTGTCAGGAATAGAAGAAGAGTTTTAAAAATAATTTTCACAAACTGAGAATATTCTTTTTTTTTTTTTAGAGTGGGAGGTGGGCAGAGTGAGAGAGAAACATCGATGTGAGAGAGACACATCGATTGGTTGCCTCCTGCACAATCCCAACCAGGGCCGGGGACCGAACCACAACCCAGGTACGTGCCCTTGACCAGAATCGAACCCACGACTCTTTGGTCTGCAGGGCTCTAACTGCTGAGCCAAACCGGCCAGGGCTGAGAATATTCATTTTAAACTTATCTAAAATGAAGCAAGTGATGTTATATTTTCAAAATTCATCTTCAAACCTTAATCAATAACCAGTTCCAACAAATTATCCTGTACAATTACAGTCAAATTTAAAGTCTTTAAAAAAATGTTTTTTCTTTTTATTGATTTTAGAGAGAGAGGGGAAGGGAGAGGTAGAGAGAGATAGAAACATCGATGAGAGAGAACATCGATTGGCTGCCTCCTGCATGCCCCCACTGGGGATTGGGCCCACAACCTGGGCATGTGCCCTGACTGGGAATTGAACCGGCGACCATCTTGGTGCATGGGTCCACGCTCAACCACTGAACCATACCGGCCGGGCTAAATAGTCTTTTAAGAAGAGAAATTGATTTCAAATTTTATATACTTTCAGCTTTACAATTGACATACTATCTTAAGACACACCTTGTAACTTGATCCTACTGTGCATGCCTAACCCGCACCTGGCACCACAGGTGATTCTCCACACAAGTTGGACAAGATCACAACTGGCTTATGTCCTATTCAACAAGACAAGGCAACTGACCATGCTATCTAGATGTCTCAGCACTGTGCAATTGCTCTTAATGTTTCAAAAACTTAGGACTTTCTTTGGTAAAGTTGATAAATAAGGAATTCAGTCAGGTTTTTTTCCCTTGAAAATGTCTATTTTACTTGTTCCTCAAATAATATTTTATCAGTTAGCTTTTGCTACGTAGGGAACCACCACCAAACAGTAATTTATTCGATCACAATTATGTGTGCCAACAATTTGGGCTGGGCTCAGCTGCGTGGTTCTTCTTTTGGTCTTGCCTGGACTCACTCATGTGGTTGCTGTCAGCTGACAGTTTGGCTGGAGTGATGGGGTGACTGAGGCCTGTGTCTCCTGTGGACAAGTCGAGGTGTATTCACATGGTAGTGGTCACAGAATTCCTGAGAGCAGCAAGGGGAAGCTTCCTAATGTACAAGCACTTTTTAAATTTCATGCTTCTCAATGCCCCATTGACCAAAGCAAATCACATAGCCAAGGCCAGATTTAAGGGTGGAGAAATGGACTTCATCTCTTGAAGAGAGGAGCTGCAAAGTCATATTACAAAAGGATGTGCATACGGGATGGGAAGAATTTATTGCCATTTTTGTGATCTATCATAGATATTTTCATTGGCTATAAAATTTAAAGCTGGCAGCTATTTTTGTCAGTAAATGAATATACCATTTCCTTGTTTTCTGGTTTCTGTAATTTGTACTGAGAAGTTGGCTGTCAGTATAATTGCATAATTATAAAGGTAATCTTTTTTCCCCTCCTCTGACTACTTTGAATGTTTTTGTCTTTGCTTTACTCTGATGTGCCTAGATGTGGTTTTCTTTAGTTTTACCCTGCCTTGGGTTCATATGACTTCTAGAAATTGTGACTTGATGTCTGTCATGAATTTTGGAAATTTTTCATCCATTAATTCTTCAAATATTGTTAATGCCCCATTCTTTCTCTCCTTTCCTTCTAGTAGTCCAATAAAACATCTATTAGACTTTCTTTTTGTATTCTCTATGTCTTTTACTTCCTTTTACTTTGTCTTTTACTATCCTTTTACCTCTCCAAGCTTTATTCTGGCTATTTCCTTCTGACTTAACTTCTGGTTCAATAATTCTCTCTTTAGTTCCTGCTTAAGTCACTCATTAAGCTCTTAATTTTGGTTATTGTATTTTATATTTCTAGTATTTTTATTGGATTCTTTTTGTAGTTTCAAATTGTCTGCTGAATTTCTCAATTTTGTCTTCTATTTCCTTAAATGTATTAAATATAATTATTTCAAAATCTGATTGATTATTCCATTGCTGAAGTCCCTGTAGCTCTGTTTCTGTTATCTGTTGCCTTTCTAATTTTATTTTATTTATTTATTTATTTATTTATTTATTTAATCCTCACTCGAGGACATTCTTGCATTTATCTTTTAGATACAGAGGGAGGGAGAAAGGGAGGAAGAGAGAGAGAGAAACATTGATGTGAGAGAGACACATCAAGTGGTTGCCACCCACACGACCCCAACTGGGGCTGGGGACAAACTGCAACCGAGATACATGCCCTTAGCAGGAACCGAACCCGGGTCTCTCTGGACTGCGGGCCAATGCTCTAACCGCTGAGCCAAACCAGCCAGGGCCTAATTTTATTTTTATTACATATTCTTCCCTCCCTATGAGAGAGAGAGAGAGAAAGGGGGAGGGAGAGAGAGAGAAAGAGAAACATTGATTTGTTGCTCCACTCATTCATGCT
This sequence comes from Tadarida brasiliensis, assembly GCA_030848825.1. Taxonomy (NCBI): domain Eukaryota; kingdom Metazoa; phylum Chordata; class Mammalia; order Chiroptera; family Molossidae; genus Tadarida; species Tadarida brasiliensis. The sequence continues at coordinate 85,437,761 of CM061280.1, forward strand.
TTCATTGGTTGATTCTTTTTAAAAAAAATATGTTTTTATTGATTTTTCAGAGAGAAAGGAAAGGAGAGAGAGGTAGAAACATCCATGTGAGAAATATCAATCGGCTGCCTCCTGCACTCCCCCTACTGGGGATCAAGCCTGCAACTCGGGCATGTGCCCTGACTGGGAATTGAACTAGGACATCTCAGTCCATGGGATGACGCTCAGTCCACTGAACCACACTGGCCAGGCTCACTGGTTGACTCTTTTTTTTTTTTAATTATTTTTTATTAATTTATTTTTGTTACAGATGTTTCTCCTTTTTCCCCCATTGACACCCTCCCCCCCCCCCCCCCCCCCCACTGGTTGATTCTTGTATGTGCCCTGACTGGGGATCGAACCTGAAACCTTGGTGTATCAGAACAACGCTCTAACCAACTGAGCTACCTGGCCAAGGCCCAGAGAAGATTTATATTTGCTTTTGGCAGACAGCTGGGACACTAGAAATTCTGGATTTGTGTTATCCAGTCTTCAGGGATTGAAATGGCTCAGAGCTTGACTATAGTCCCTTAGGGAACAGGGCTACTCTATTTCCACTTTACTCTTACTCCTAGATCTTTGGGTTTTCAACCCAAAGCATGAGGTGACACCTCTTTGGTGGGCCCTGAACTCCAAGTTTTGATTTCTTACCACACAAGTCTATCTAAACAGCTGTGTTCAGCTTCTCAGCTTTTCATCTGCCTCTTCTGGAATTAGCAGGTAGCATTAAGGGATAAGCCACCTAAATGCTGAGCTCACCTCTCTGTTTCTTCTTTCTCTCGTATCTTTGCCCCATAATTCTTCACTACCTGTTATCACTTGGACATTTTTTTTGACTGTCCTAAATTGTTTATTAGGTAAGAATTTTACAAACATTACTTATATTAGCAGTAACAGTGGAGCTGGAGAGTATTGCGCCTTCTCCAAGCTGCATGGCGAGAACCACCAATATTGTGGTGGAACATGTGGCCCTTTCCAAGGCCATGGCTCTTGCGGCCTGCGGATGTCAGCCCTCGCATCTCCCTGTGCTTGTGGACTGGTTTGATGAAACATTGGGTGTCAGGATTCCTTCTGATAGCTTTACGTAATGGATCAATGAGGATAACCTCAAAGAATTTGTATGCGGAATCTTCACCAACCCAGTAAGAATTCAGGACTCTCAGAGCCCCACAGTGGTTTCCAGGTTGCTCTTCAGCAACAGACTGAAGACTTCGAGCAAATTTGAGCTGATTAACACCATGATGGACATGCTTGCCATAGGTCACACCCTTAGGAACAGGGTGTTTTCGGCCACCATGGCGCACACGAATCGGATATATGACATAACCTTGCTTGGCCTTGTATCCCAGCCTGCGCGCTTTGTCGGGCGGGTAGGGCGGGGGGCGGCCCTTTGGGTCACAGAGAGCTGGCGGTACTGCCAGCAGCACACCTGGAGAAGAAAGCGCATTATTGTACATCAAACTGCTTCTTCCTCCATAGCTCCTGGGTGTACTTGAAAGCACCCATGTTGGCTTACCTAATGGCTGCAGCCACACGGAAAAGATCATTTGGATATTTTCAAGCAAATGTTTTTCATAGTTTGTTGAGCTCATCTAGTTGTTCTTAGTGAGTGCTATAGTTCAGATTACTCACTCTGTCATTACTGGCCACAGGAGTCATTCAGCATCATGCTTTTAGGCTTCTCTTTATTTTATTATTATTATTGTTTTAAGAGAGAGAGAGAGGGAGGGAAAGATACTAATCTTTTTTTTTTTTTTATCCTCACCCGAGGACATTTTTTCATTTTTTGTTCAGATAGAGTGGGAGGGAGAGAGAGGAAGAGAGAGAGAGAGAAACATCGACGTGAAAGGGACACATCGAGTGGCTGCCACCCGCATGACCAACCAGGGCCGGGGACAAACTGCAACCGAGGTACATGCCCTTAGCAGGAACCGAACCCTGGTCTCTCTGGACCACAGGCCGACGCTCTAACCGCTGAGCCAAACCGGCCAGGGCGAAAGATACTAATCTGTTGTTGCACCCATGCATGCATTCATTGGCATGATCAAACCCAAAACCTTGGTGTATCGAGACGACACTCTAACCAATGGAGATACGCAGCTAGGGCTAGGATCTCTTTATATTGCTGGATCTACATATAATCTTTTTTTAAAAATTCTCACCAAGGATATGTTTTTTATTGATTTTAGAGAGAGAGGGAGAGAGAGAGAAACATCAATGTGAGAGAGAAACATCAATTGGTTGCCTCCCGTACATGCCCCGACCGAGGATTGAACCCAAAACCTAGGTATGTGCCCTGACCAGGAATCAAATTCACAACCTTTTGGTGCATGGGATGGTGCTCTAACCAACGGAGCCACCTGGCCAGGGCTCTACATGTACTCTTTTTTTTTTTATCCTCACCTGAGGACATTTTTCCATTTTTGTTCAGATAGAGTGGGAAGGAGAGAGAGGAAGAGAGAGAGAGACAGAGAGAAGTATCGACGTGAAAGAGACACATTGAGTGGCTGCCTCCCGCACGACCCCAACCAGGGCCATGGCCGAATCGCAACCGAGGTACGTGCCCTTGGCCAGAATCAAACCCGTGACTCATTGGTCCGCGGGCTGACGCTCTAACCGCTGAGCCAAACCGGCCAGGGCTCTTACATATACTCTTGCTGGCAAATACTGCAGTGTTCCCTAATGTCTTATCTGCTTCCTCGATGACAAATGTCGAGATTACCTGCATCTGCTAGTCACTGCAAATAAAGCTGCAATAAGAGTTGTCACACATGCCACCTATACCTTGTGTAAGAATTTCTCTGTGATGTATGCCTAAGAGCAGAATTATAGGGATTTAGGCTAAGTGTATACTTAATTTAACTAGGTACTGACATATTGTTCTCCAGAATGGCTGTGCCTATATTCCTAGCAACAGTACACAAGGGGTCCTGGATCCCTATATCCCTATATCTCTACATCAGTACCAGCATTTGGTATGACCTGTGTTTCTAAGTGTGTGTGGTTGTGGTTTCGTTTTGTTTTGTTTTTTTCCAATCTAATGGGTATACAGTGGTATCTCATTATTGTTTTAATTTGTATTTCTCTGATAATCAATGGATTTGAACATCTTTTTTTTTGTTGTTGTTCAGATAGAGTGGGAGGGAGAGAGAGAAACATCGACGTGAAAGGGACACATCGAGTGGCTGCCACCCGCACGACCAACCAGGGCCGGGGACAAACTGCAACCGAGGTACATGCCCTTAGCGGGAACCGAATCCGGGTCTCTCTGTACCGCAGGCCGATGCTCTAACCGCTGAGCCAAACCGGCCAGGGCGGATTTGAACATCTTTTTATGACTGTTAGCATTTTGGGGTTTTCTTCTATAAACTCCTTAATCATATACCTTGCCCACTTTTCTTATTTTTATTTTTCCAGTGTTATTGAGATATAATTGACAAATAACCATTAAAAGACACTATGAGTCAGAATCCAGCTGGGGAAACAAACTGCACAAAGTATTTCAACAGAGAGGATTGAATATAGAGAATAGATTAAGCGGGCAGTGGGAGGAAGGCGTTGGAGGAACTGAGACAGCACAGAGGAAATAACTGCAGGAAGCAGCTCCCACTTTCAGGCTGTGAAGACAAGAGGAAGAGGTGGGGTTATGAATTTCTAAGCTCAGAGGAGGGGCCCTGAAGAGCTGGAAATCAGACTCTGAGGAGAGGAGGGTGCTGAATGGCTGTGGCCAATACTGCTAAAGCTTAGGAAAGGGGCCACGTAGATCCCGGACTCCAACTTCTTAGGGGGTTGTTCCCTGACTGGTTCTGAGCTGGAGATGGAAATCAACTGATGTTTTTAAGCTGGGGGCCAAGGCTGGGTGACAGCAATAGCAACAGAAAGCAAACAGGAAGGAGCAAGACCCTTGTTCCCTTCTCCAGCCTTGCAGTCCTTCTCTGGTGTCGCTCCTGGGGGAACCTAACAGAAACCAGAGACAAGGAAGAAATGTGGTTGCAGAGTCTCCATGTGCCAGCATCACAAAGCCAGATGTGGCATAATCCCCCCCCCGACCCCTTTGGTTTCTCAGCATCAATACAAACCCTTCTACATGTATTTGAACTTCCCTCAACAATGCTGACAACTTGATGTTTCTGCCTGACAAAATGCCAGCATCTTTAAAAACAAATTGCTCTCACCTTCTTCCTAAAGGGGAGAGAAACAAAGTCCCGACAGCCTTTGTAATCTTCTCCAAATGACAGCCGCAGTATTCATGAGGTTAGTTTCTCCTCTAAATAAGTCATAATCCCACTTGAATATTCTGTGACTAAGAGACTAAATTGTAAAGTTTCCCATTAAAACAATTGCTGTGTAAAGTAATAAGGGAAAGGAGAAGAAGCAGAAAAGAAAAATCCTCAGTGGCAGACCTTTCAAGGTGCTGTCTCCACCAGAGGCTGGTGCACCCCCGGGGAATAGTGCCACACCTGCGGCAGTACGATTGTCTGTTGTTGGCAGATTAGGCCCTTAGAAGCAGCCTTGGCGAGAGGAAGTCTATGTTGCTGAGCCCATGCATAACCCACTGTTGTCACCATGGCCACCTTGTCATGGGCCCATTGAGCATGCACTGGGGTGGCTGGGAAAGAGGCTGGCTGGCATCCACAGAGCACATCATTTTGTCCACCTGTATACCGAGAGTTTCCTCTGCACTGGAAACTCCTTCTGAGAAGTTAATTCATATTCCTCTTCCTCAAACCTCTGTAACCAAACTTCCAACTCTGTTCTTTCCAAGTCATGACCATTCAGCCAAATCATTAGCAGTTTCCTATGAATCAATGTAGAGCCATACTTCTGGTCATCTCTCAGGCCTATCAGAATAGGCAATGAACTACATCACTTTTTTTTTTTTTATCCTCACCCAAGGATGTTTTTCCATTGCTTTTTTAAAATATTTTTTTATTGATTTTTTAGAGAGAGAGGAAGAAAGAGAGAGATAGAAACATCGATGTGAGAGAGAAACATCAATTGGCTGCCTCTTGTACACACCCTACTTGGGATCAAGCCCACAACCTGGGCATGTGCCCTGACTGGGAATTGAACCGGGACCTCTCAGTTCATGGGACAATGCTCAATCCACTGAGCCACACTGGCCAGGCTCCACTGATTTTTAGATAGAGTGGAAGGGAGGGAGGGAGAGAGAGAGAGAGACATCGATGCGAGAGAGACACATCGATTGACTGCCTCCCACATGACCCCTACTGGAGCTGGGGATTGAACCTGAAATCCAGGCATGTACCCTCGATCAGAATCAAACCCGTGACCCTTCAGTCTGCAGGCTGATGCTCTAACTACTGAGCCAAACTGGCCAGGGCTGAACTACATCACTTTATTTTATTTTATTTTTAAAATTTTTTTTCTTTATTGATTTTACAGAGAGAGGAAGGGAGAGGGAGAGAGAGATAGAAACATCAATGAGAGAGAACATCGATTGGCCGCCTCCTGCATGCCCCCCACTGGGGATTGGGCCCACAACCTGGGCATGTGCCCTGACCGGGATTCGAACTGGCGACCTCTTGGTGCATGGGTCGACGATCAACCACTGAGCCACTCCGGCCAGGCTACATCACTTTAAATAGCTTCTGCACAGCCAGGGAAACCATAGACATAATGAAAAGGCAACCCACAGAATGGGAAAAATATTTGCAAACCAGATATTGGACAAGGGGTTAATATCCAAATTATATAAGGAACTCCTACAACTCAGCAGCAAAAAATAAAATAAAACAAAACAATCCAATTAAAATGTGTAAAGTACCCAAATAGACATTTTTCCCAAAGAAGATATATGAATGGTCAACAAGCACATGAAAAGGTGCTGGACATCACTAATCACCAGGAAAATGCAAATCAAAACCACAATGAGGTATCACCTCCCATCTATTAGAATGGCTATCATCAAAAAGACAAGAGGTAAGTGTGGGTGAGGATGTGGAGAAAGGGGAACCCTTGTTTACTGTTAGTGGGAATGTAAATTGGTGCAAGCACTATGGGAAACAGTATGGAGAGCCCTCAGAAAATTAGAAATAGAACTACCATATGATCCAGCAATCCCACTTATAAGAATATATCCAAAAGAAATAGAAACAGTATATTTAAAAGATATCTGCACCCCCACATTCATTGCAGCATTATTTACAATAGCCAAGACATGGAAATAACCTAAGTGCCTGTGAATGGATGAATGGGCAAAGAAAATGCAGTATATGTATACAATGGAATGTTATTCAACCATAAAAAAGAAGGAAATCCTGCCATTTGTGACAGTATGGATGGACCTTGAGGGCACTGTACTTCCAAGTGAAATAAGTCAGACAGAGAAAGACAAATGCTCTGTGATCTCACTTATATGTGGACTCTAAAATCATTGAACACAATGAATGCATAAATAAGTGGAACAACTACTCTCTCTCTCAAATCAATAATAATAATAATAATCTCAAATCAATAATAATAATAATAATAATAATAATAATAATAAAGAATGGACAATCAGCTGTACTGCTCAAGGTTCTGCCTTCTTGGAGAATTTTCCTTTGCCACTGTCCTCAGGGTCACCCATCAGTGATGCTCTAATGCTGTAGCCATCTACTAGCAGATTGTGCAGAACCATCTATAAACCAGGCTTGAGTTACTTCCTCCTCAGTCAACTGGTCATAGGAAACATTCCAGGAAGCATGGGCACGGTTGAGGGAGAAGAGGCCACGTTGCAGGACTTGGTGTCAAAGGAATAGGAGGCACTTGCTCATGCTACTTTTTGTGCTTTCTTTTTTTTAATCCACATTGGAGGATATTTTTCCATTTATCGCTGAGCCAAATCAGCCAGGGCCTTTTTTGTGCTTTCTGAAACCACCTGAGTTTCTATCTCTAAAATCCCATTTCTGAATATATACTAAGATTCCCCAAAACACCCTTAAGTTCATAGCAGTTATTTACCATAGCTAAGATCTGGAAACAGCCAAAGTGCCCATCAGTAGATAAGTGGATACAAAAAGCTGTGGTACATTTACAATTAAATACTACATTGCAAAAAGGAAGGAAATCTTACCCTTTGTGACAGCATGGATGGATCTGGAAGACTATTATGCTAAAGGAAATCAGCAAGTCAGAGAAAGACAAGTACCATATGATTTCACTCATATGTAAAATCTAATGAACAAAATAAACTGACGAACAAAATAGAACCAGAGGATGAATACATGGAACGGACTGACAGATGTCAGAGGGGTGGAAGGTGGTGGGGACTTGATAAAAGTAGGTTAGGGATTAGCCAAAGAACACATGTGCATAGCCCTTGGACACGGACTACAGTGTGGTGAAGGCCAGAGGAGGGGCGGTCGGGGCTGGGGAGGTGGGCAAAGGGGGAGAAATTAGGGGACATCTGTAAGAGTGTCAACAATAAAAAAAAAGAAAAAAATTAATAAAACTTTCCTTCTCACCAAAAAATAAATAAATAAAATAAAATCCCATTTCCATTCATTGTGATAAACTGCAGCAGGTGCCCAACCTATGGCTTGACAGATCAGACAAACACCCAGTTCCTGTTGGAACACTGAGGTCACATGGTCACTAGTAGTCCTAAGAGTTCAGGCTCTACCAGGGCCTGATAGCAAGCCAAAGGAGAAAGGTAATTGAAAGAAGAGGGCATGGATTTTCTACAAAATCCTACAGATCTGCACAGTGCCTCTCCTATTGGTGCTTGCCAGAGACTCCACACAATATCACTACTTTCCACAAACACTTTAGTATTATTGAATCTGCTGGGTCAAAAGGCCCAACTGGAAGAGTAGCTTGCACTGCAGCCTGGACTCACTGCACAGTTATCACTTGCTCTGATTCCCACACAAAATTGGGAGTCTTATGAGTTACACAGTAAATAGGTCAACATAACACACACACATGTGATATAAAAGTAGTTTGTGCAAGGTGCAGCATCATGGTTTTTTTGTTTGTTTTTTTTTGTTGTTGTTAATTCTCACCTGAGGATATTTTTCCACTGAATCGAACCTGCAACCCAGGTATGCCCTTGACTGGGAATCAAACCCGAGACCCTTGGGTCCTCGGGCCAATGCTCTTAACTGCTGAGCCAAACCGGCCAGGGCAGCATCATGTCTTTTACATTGCAGAGGATATCTTCACATGCTTTAGACTAGAGCATTGAATTTCTAGAAACTTCATTGAGGTTTTACTTTCCTAAATTTTCATGGGGGTATATCTCCTACCTTCTAGTTTGCATATGTCTTACTAAGGCATTTATAGTACTTTCTGCTTCTTGCTTATCATATTCAACCAAGATGATGTCATTAGTGTAGTGGACCAGCGGATGTTGTAAGGAATGGTAAGATAATCTAAGTTTCTAAATACTATATTGCGTCAAAGAGAAGGAGAAATGACATGGCCCATAGGCAAGACTGTGAAGGTGTACTGTTGGCCCTCCAGGTAAAAACAAAGTGCTTCTAGTGGACTTTGAAAATTGCTATAGATGCCCGGCCAGTGTGGCTCAGTGGTTGAGCATCGACCCATGCACCAAGAGGTCGCCAGTTCGATTCCCAGTCAGGGCACATGCCCAGGTTGTGGGCCTGATCCCCAGTGGGGGGCATGCAGGAGGCGGCCAATCGATTTTCTCTCTCATTGATCTTTCTATCTCTCTCTCCCTCTCCCTTCCTCTCTCTCTAAAATCAATAAAGGAAAAAATGTTTAAAAAAATAAAAGAAGAAAATTGCTGTAGAATAAAATACTTGATAGGACAATAGCTGCATACCAGAGGCCAGGGGTTGTGATGCTTCAGTAAAGAAAAACTATATCTGGAACAGCAGCTGCAGTTGGCATCACTGTCTGATTAAGCTTACATTAATCCACGGTCATTCTCCAAGATCCATCTACCTTCTGTTCACAGCAAAACAGACAAATTGGGATATGAGAGATATCACCATACCTGCAACTTTCAAGTTTAAGACACTGATGGCTGCAGTTCACTCTAGGAATTACACCTTTGGATTCTTTCCCAAAGCCAGCGTTGTTCTGGCATTTTGATAGCATTGAATTTGGTCCACAGGTGAGTTAAATTTAAGTCAACCAACCAAATAGGCTGTTAAAGTCCCTTCCAGCTGCATGGGCTAACATTAAATGTAGAATCTTTGGTAAATGGACCCCAGCTTAATAAATTGTGCCCAACCCACTGTTACATTCCATCTTCCTTGGTATAACATCCTTAGAATCCACTCCCACACACATTCTCCCAGGTTTCTGCCAGTATTTACTAGGAAAAAAAAATCTTGCGCCCTGGCCCGTGTGGCTCAGTCGGTTGGGTGTCGTCCCTTGCATCAGAAGGTTGCTGGTTCAATTCCTGGTTAGGGCATATGCCCCGGTTGTGGGCTCGGTTCCCGGTAGGGCGCGTGCAGGAAGCAGCCGATACATGTTCCATTCTAACATCAGTGTTTCCCTCTCTCTCTCCCTCTCCCTTTCTCTCTTTCTAAAAATCAATTTTAAAATTTTTGCTATACTTTCGGTGTATAAGTTACTTCCTCCTGGGTCTTAGCATGTGCCTGTACCCCTAGATCATGCTGAGAATGGACCTTCACTGTGACTCTAATGGCACCAGGGGATGGTTGTGGTGGGTCTTGAAGAGACTGGGTATTCCCTTGCAAGGCAGCAGAGAGCTTCCATGTCAGCTCTAAAAATTATCTTTTTGTAGCCATAGGGCTGACAGTGCTGAAAATCAAGCACAACATTTAATTGTGTGGGTTATAGAATCCCATGTCCGTTGAATTTCCAGCCTCTTCACATTTCTCATGTGAAAGGCAGGGCAGTGGATAGAGATGAGTGGGATCCTGAAATTTAATGGTGCTTTCAAGCCCAAAGATGCAGATGAACAAACCAATCTCCAAGGCGCCTCTTTCAGAATATTATTCCTGACACTACTCCTATTACCAATTTCTCAATCAGTCTGGATCCTATCAGGAAGCAGAAACAAACGATGGCAGATCCTTCCCTAGCACCTTCAGAGGGATCAAAAACCCTGTTGACACCTTGATCCTGGACTTCTGGCCTCCAGAACTAGGAGACAATACGTTTCTGTTGTGTAAGCCACTTGGTTCATGGTCTTTTGTTACAGCAGCCCCCCCACCTAAGGCTGCAACAAAAGGAAGAGGCTGCAACTCCTCAAACTTAGCAACCTTCCAGGAGAAACTCAGTCTAAGGGGGACAGAGCCTACCTAGTGCTAGGGTCTCTGAGCTGAGAAGAGGGCCCCATGGGGCTGGGACCCAGACCTCTCGGGAGGAGGGGCACTGGTTGCTTGGTGTTGGTGTCTCAGAGCTTGGACGCAACAAAGCTGCTTTTGTAAGTGTTGGGAAATCTGAAAATTGGATTCAGCTAGTGCCATGGAAATGAGATGATTGCTGCGAAGGCAAAGAAGCCTTGTTATGGTGATGCTGACAGGAAGGAGCATGTCCCTTCTTCCTCCTTCAGCCTTGCGGTCTCCCTCTAACACCCTCTGTTAGCAGAGCCTCACTTGGAGCCAGCTGGCAGAGCATGAATGTGTTTTGCAGAGTCCCCACTCTGGCATCATGAAGCAGAGGACGGTAAAGTGAGTTGGGACCTAAGAGACAGTATAATAACTTAATAACTGCCACACCCACTCTCTGGCCCAACAACCATATTCCTAAGGCATATACCCTCTCCCTCACCCCCCAAAAAAGACTGCATATAGTCACTGTCTTTGTTTTTAATTGATTTGAGAGAGAGAGAGAGACTTGTTGTTCCACTTAATTATGCATTCATTGGTGGCTTCTTTTATGTGCCTTGGCATATCAGGACAACGCTCTAACCAACTGTAACCAACTGATCTACCCGGCCAGGGCTGCATATATCCACTTTATCCATGATAGCCAGAACTGGCAATGCCCCAAATGTTCACCAATGGAAAATAGATAAGTAAGTTGGGGTGCATCCATGCAATGGATACTACTCAGCAATGAACAGGAGGGAAGAATTGACACAGACAGCCACATGAATGACGTCACAATGCCGGTATTGGCTGGATGGAGGCATGAAGGGGCTTTCTGGAGTGACGAAAATGTTCTAAAGCTTAGATCTGAGTGTGGATTCGCAGATAAAAAACTCAGCTGTGCATTTTATTTCATGTCTGCTAATCCTCAATAAAGACATTTTTAGGGGACTTTTAGGGCAGTGAAATTACTCTGCATGATGCTGTAAAGGTGGATCCATGTCATTATACATTTGTCCAAATAACATACAACCCCAAGAGTGAACCCTGATGTAAGCTGGGTTTTTTTGTTTGTTTTTATCCTCACCCGAGGACATTTTTGCATTTATCTTCAGATAGAGTGGGAAGGAGAGAGGGAGGAAGAGAGAGAGAGAAACATCGACGTGAGAGACACATCGACTGGTTGCCACCCACACGACCCCAACTGGGGCCGGGAACAAACTGCAACTGAGGTACGTGCCCTCAGCGGGAACTGAACCCGGGACTCTCTGGTCCGCAGGCCGACGCTCTAACCGCTGAGCCAAACCAGCCAGGGCATGTAAGCTGTTGTTAAAGGCTGGGTAGCTCAGTTGGTTAGAGTGTCATCCCCAATACGCTAACGTTGTGGGTTCGATCCCTGGTCAGGGCATATACAAGAAGCAACCAATGAATGCATAAATAAGTGGAACAAGAAATTGATGTTTCTCTCTCTCTCTACTAAAAAAAAAAAAAAAGATAACATACCACCATTGGCTCATCAGTTGTAACAAATGTCCCACATCAATGAAAGATTTAATAGGGGAAACTGCTACAGGTCGGGAGTGAGAAACTCTGTATGGGAACTTTCTATTCTCTGCCCAATTTTTCTGTAAATCTGAAATTGTTGTAGAAAACAAAGTCTATTAATTTTTTTAACATGCAGAGAGGAAGCCCAGGGCAGACGTGGCAGCTCCACGTTAGGACCCCAGGCTCCTTTTATGTTGCTGCTCAGCCGTCCTCACTAGCCAGCTTCCATTCAGTGGTTCACGATGGCTCTTCAGGGCCCACCATCAACTTGGTATTTTATGTTCCCCCTGGTGAGGAGATGGACAGGGAAAGGCATTCTCTGCTACTTTAAGGGCACAGCCCAGAGGTTGCCCCTCCACTCAGACTGCACTGGCCCCACCTAGGTGCAAAGGAGGACGGGAAATATATCTTCAGCTATTGTTTGTTTTTTAATTGATTTGAGAGAGAGAAAAATATCTATTTGTTGTTATGTCACATCAGAGAAGAAAGAGGCTCCTGGGTCCCGGCCACACTCTGCCCCGAGCCTGGCTCGCTGCAGGAATGAGGGTGTCCAACGGTGAGGACAGCCCAGAGCTGCCTGGGAGGCCCCAGAGGAGAGGCGCAGGCAGCAAGGCCTGGAAGGGGAGGCAGAAGTTGGCCCACTGCAGGCAGTGAGGGAGATGACAGGGAAGTTGTGCTTGGTAAAATGACAAGTTTCTCTTCGTTTCCAGGTTTTTATTTGCCTGTTATAATTCTGATATTTATATACATATATATATATACTTTTGTTTTTTTGTAAAGGACTCATCAACAGACCAAGCAAAGGCAGACAGGGAGATGGAGCTGCTGGCAGGAGCACAGCAGAGCTGGGAGAACCCATCTTTCCTTTTTTTTTTTTTTTTTGTCTGTTTTTATTTTTCCTGGGATGGGATCATCAAAGCTAATTGCTATAAAACCTAGAAACCACCTAGAGACTCAGACATCTGCCTACACACTAGTGGCACATGGGGAAAGGGAGAGGGTAGGAACTTTCAAAGTCACGGTGTATTTACATTCCCAAGGTGGGCAGAGGGGAAGGCTGAGGAAGGAAAGTGTTCAGACTGGGGGGGCTGCTAAGGGGTCCGAGAGTGTGGTAGCAGCTGGGAGAGGCAGGGGCCATGGGAAGTGGGGAGGAGGTGTGCCCGCCCCGCACCCTGGCAGTGATGGAGGCCACTTGGATGTTGTCTGGTGGGTACCGAAGGCAGCGTGTGTATGGAGCTCCTGAAAGCCAGCCACAGGGTGGGGTGAGCAGTGGGAGGAGGGTGATACTGGCAAGTGGGAACTCTGGGCTTTCCAGATGGCCTCCTCTGCACCCATAGCCAGCTTACCCAGCCCCCACTCCGGTTGGAGCAGAGATGGCAAAGAAAAGGGAGCAGATGGTGGGGACACGAATTCTATCCTCAGTCCCAGCCAGGCTGGCCAAGGAGTGGCTGGGGACGAAGGTGACAGTCCTGGTCCTGCGACGATCCCACCAGGCAGCATCTGGGAGACCCCTCTGGGGCCATCCCCACTTCCCCTCCCCGACCACCTCAGCCTCTATCTGCCCAAAGGCTGGCAAGACAGCACCTGAAGGCTCCTGATGTGAGTGATCAGCCGGCCCCGAGCTGGAGCAAAGCAGTGTGTGCCCAACAAGGGGTACAGCTGGGATTTGGCAATAAAGTGGGGTGCGGGTAGTCAGAAGGGGATTAAGCAGTGAGCTCCTCTCTTCTGCTCCCAACCCAAGCCTCCCACAGGCCCAGGGCCAGAGAGTGGGGCGAGGCCTAGTGGAGACAGGGAGTGGCCTCAGTCCCAAGGTCAGGGACCCAAAACAGGCATTGGGCTGGGAGTCTTGGCCTCTGACTCCCTTGTGGCCCGGCCCTGGGCTGCACCCTGCCTGCCTTGCCTGGCTGGACCCCACTACTCCAGGGTCCCTGTAGGGTTGATGGGGGAGGCAGCCCCTGAGCTGTCATTGCCTCCTGCTGCCTCCTTCTCCTTCTTGCCGCTGTACTGGCCAATGAAGGAGCCATCCTCGTTGAACTGGACGTCCACGCTGCCCCCATAGTCAGCCAGGCTGTCGTCACTGCCCAGGGGCTTGATGTCTCCATTGAGGGATGGCTGGCTGCTGCCAAAGGCCTTCTCCTCATTGTCGCTGCAGGGGCAGAGGGCGGAAGGGAGTGAGAGGCTGCCCAGTGGGGCCCAGCAGAAGCTGGCAGGTGCTGGCCTGATGGAGGAAGCCTGGCTGGGAGGCATGGCGGGGCCCCAGTGGCCCAGGTTTTGTCTGTCTTCCATTTGCTCTGAATGCAATGGAGAACAGGTTCTCATCCTTGACACACATCTGGAAGGGCAAGTGGCATGCACACCACCAGAAGGGCAAGGTTTGAGCATACTCAGAATCCTGGCAGGTGTGAGGGAGCAAGGGGGCACTCAGCCTGGGGGGCTCATGGGGCCTGGCTCTTTGCCTGTAGGTGAGCCAGACAAGAGACCTATCCAGGTGTTAGCCTTTGCAGAGTCCAGAGTGAAGAGTTGGGAAGGTGACAGACAGGCCTAGAAGCTGAGTGTCAGTGTGCCGAAGAGGAGTTGGAGGTGTTGGCTTGTCCCTGAAACAGGGAGCTGCCAGGTCAGAAGGCTGGGGGAACGCAGAGTCTGGCAAGCGGGAGCCCCTGGCATTCCCAAGCACACACTGTCCACAGGAGGGTCCCTGCCATTTAGGGTCTGACAGTATCTTCCCACCACCCCTGCCTTACCTCTCCAGGGACCTGATGTCACCCAGCAGCACAGAGAAGAGAGAGAGACAGGGTCAGATAGGAAAGTGAGGGTGGTGCTGGGCAGTGAGTTGGCAATGTTCCCACCCCCAGCTCACCTGTACTCGCCGAAGGTCTCATCCTTCATCGGCCGGGCCTCAGAGTCCACCTGGGTGTCCTCCTTATCCTTTACTGAAGACACACAGAGAGGAGCTGGCTTCTTCAGCCTATCCCTGGACACTGGGCCCCATCCCCAGGTGGGGGACACAGGTGAGGCTCCCTCTGTGTGCTCTGAGCACCCCCAGCACTGTCTTGGCAGCTCTCAGAAGGCAAGAAACTTTCAAGGGTGTATCACTCACCTCACATGGGCCTGGTTGCCATTTGCTCTGGGCCCCTATCTGCCCCCAACATGCTCATGCTGTCCTGCCAGGAGCTCAGGGACCACGGAGGACTTGTGGAAGGGACGTAGGGTAGCCCGGGGTCAGGATTACCTGAGTACTTGCCACCCTTGCTGCGCTTGATAAAGCAAAGGATGAGCAAGATGAGGAGCAAGAGAATGATGGCGCTGACGAAGCCGATGAACCAGCCCTCGGTGGCAAAGCCGGGGGGAGAGAGTCTCACTGGGCCTGATGGGTAGAGCCCAGTCCGGGGTGAGACAGAGCCCCTGGGTACTGCAGACCCTCAGCCCAAGCCAATGGCCCCAGGTTTATGGCCTTGTATGCGGGCCTCACTTTTGTCACAACCGCTCTGCCCTCAAGGAATCGGCAGGGGCAGTGGCAGGCCTGGGCCACAGACACCAGAGGGCCAGGTGGGGAGGGTGATAATGACCTGGGGCTGCGAATGCCTGTAGTTGATGCCAGAGCAGGGACTCTCTGGAGAACAGGGGCAGGGAGGAAAACCTTCTGAGAAAATGATTGCCATAGAAAGTTAAAATAGGATACTACAACGGGCCATTTCAGGGGCCTGGATTTCTCTGTCATGGGTCAAGGGGCACCCAGATTCTGAGAAGAGAAAGGAGCCATGGGGCTTAGGGTGGTGGTGGCTGAGCTGGGGCAGAGGGAAGCTAACTGGGCAGTGTCCCCAGCTCTCTGGGGCCTCACCAGTGCCATTGGTCCTCACAGGTATTCGGTGCAGGACCACACTCTCCTTGAGCAAGTGGATCTCGTATTCAGTATCAGGCTCCAAGTTCAACTGTGTGTAGGACCTCTGGCTGTAGTTGACACACTGTGGTAGGATATAAGTGTCCTCCTCATCTGCAGGGGCGAGAGGGCAACAGGGATGAGTAGGAGTGCCGGGCAGCACCCTGGCTCCACACCACCCTCAGCCCCTCTGGACCCAGAGCCCCTTTCCTACCGGAGGCCCCATTGTGCTCACCCCTCTGGGGTTTGAACCAGATCTGGAACCCAAAGTTGCACCGGCCCTCCTTGGGGACCCAGGAAACCACGCTGTAATTCTCGCCAGCCACAGCTGAGATATTGCCAAAATCCGGGGGCCCTGGGGAGCAAGAGGAGAGTGTGGGACTTCGAGGCAGCTCAAGGTCTGCCCTCTTGGGCCTGGCTTCCTGGCAGGGCCTCCTCAACCCTTCCACCTTACCAGATAAAGCCATGGTGCCTCCTTCCTGCATAATGGAGTCGCCAGGGCCCTCATTCGTGGTGGCCTGCAGCTGGAAGCGGTACCGCAGGTGGGGACTAAGGCTGGTCAGGTTGTATGCCCGTAGCTCAGGGTTTGAAAGGTTGAAGGACAACTGTTCCTTGCCCTCATCATCCACTGCAAGGACAGGCAGGGATGGGGTCAGTCTTGGCAGACAGTTCTACCCACACTCCAGCTCCCCTCCATCTCCTGCTCAGACTGGCCTGGGGCTCTGGGCCCACAACATACGTACGTGGGTAGTAGGAGAGCACGTAGCCAGTGAGCACGCCATTGTGGCTGAGCGGAGGCTTCCACTGCAGCAGCAGGCTGGTGTTGGACTGGCACTCCAGGTGCAACGCCTCAGGTTGGCTGGGCACTGCAGGGCACAGAGACGAGCAGCAGGTCCTCACCCAGGCTCACTCTGGGACAGTGAGGAGGGGCTGGGACAGGGGCACAGAGTGCAAAGCTCACCTCCCTCTGGGGTGCTGAAGTTCTTCTCGCTGGCGGGCCCCAGTCCCCGGCTGTTAAAAGCCTGCACCTCCAGCCAATAGAAGCTGTAGGGCTGCAGGCCTCCCAGGATGATGCTGGTGGTGTTGGCGGGCACCAGCTCATGGCTTTTGTGGATATGCCTCTTGCTGTGCTTCCTCTGATTGCCCTCTAACCAGTACGTCACCTGCAGGTGACAGGAGACCCCGTAGGGGCAGAAAGCATCCAACAGTGACCTCTGGGAACATGCTATCCACTGCCTTGAATGGGGACCCTTTCCACAACCTAAGGACTTTCAGAAGAGCAGCTGGCAGGTGGCAGTGGCACGCCATCAGTCTTCGCTCACTCTTGGTGGCCTCACACCTCACCCCAGGGATTGCCCCAGCTCCCACACCTTGAACCCTTACATTATATCCAAGGAGGTGGCCCTTGACCTGGGCTGGATCCACAGGCCACCATTTGACCAGCACGGTGGTCGAGTTGAGGATTTTGACGTCTTCCAGCTGAGGTCTTGCCTGGGGGTCTGGAAACAGCCAGTAACATGGCTGAGGGCCTGTGGCATCCCGAGGCCAGCCCAGAACCCTCCCTCGGGGGAAGATGGGTTTGGATGCTCTATGGGAGCAAGCAGTTTGAGGGGCAGGGCATTTGTATGGCCTCAGGGTCGCTCCCTAAAGACTATTTATTAGTTGCAAGGCAAAAAATATTAACTACAGGGAGGAGTAACCAGAGAAGATCTTGACCAGGTGATCAAAATGAATATCTGATAATGTTTCAGATTCAAGGGAAAGCAGCAGGGCACCTAGACCCGGTGTGGGATCCTGGACTGGACCCTGGACTGGGGGAAAAGACAGCACTGACTGATACAACTGA
The DNA here is from genome assembly GCA_030848825.1 of Tadarida brasiliensis. Taxonomy (NCBI): domain Eukaryota; kingdom Metazoa; phylum Chordata; class Mammalia; order Chiroptera; family Molossidae; genus Tadarida; species Tadarida brasiliensis. The sequence goes on from CM061280.1 coordinate 85,455,303, forward strand.
AATATCGACTGCCAACTAGAGAAATGTACTGTATCAATGTTAACTTTCTGGACTTCCATAATGGCACTTTGGTTATCTAAGACAATATTCTTCCTCCTAAGAAATGCACTGTCAAGAGGTAGGGGCTGGGTGCGCAGTGGGAGGGGAGTGGGCTGTGAAGGCACAGGCAGGCTCCACACCCGCTACTCACAGTCTTCCCCAGAGTAGCCAATGGTGACCTGGGGTTCGGGGCCCTTGCCCTGGCTGTTGATGGCCTGGACCTTGATCTCATAGGGCACAAAGGTGGAGGTGTTGGACACCACCAAGAAGGGGTCGCTCACGATCTGTTCCTGCCAGGCCCCTGGTGTCCCCTTAGGGCGCCACTGCACACGGTACTGAACCTGGGGGGCATTCCAGTCCATCCATCTGAGTGGCTGCAGGGGATGAGCAGAATAGGAGCTGATCAGCCAAGAGTAGTCCCCTCCTGTGACCCACCCCCCAACCTGTGACCCGGCCTCACATCCCCAGTCATCCTTTGGTCCTTAGCACAGCCAGGGGGTCAGCAAACACGTGGGTCCTGGTATGATGTCCAGGGGTGAGCTCAGCCCAGGCCCCCTCACCTTCCAAGTGATGACCATATTGTTGGTCTCGTTCCCTTCTCCCTTCACGTCCACAGGGTTCTTCTCTGGGGCTGGAAAGTAATGTGTTGTTAATACATCAATGCTGTGGGCTCTTGCCGAGGCAGCGAAGGTCTGAGAACCAAGGAAGGAATGGCCCATTCCGGCCCTGGAAACTAGGAGCCAATAGCCCTGAGGGAACCCTATCCCCACAGCTCCCTCTAGAAACCTGAAAGCAGAGGAGCTTGGGCACAGTCACCTCTGTAGGCCTTCCTGGCAGAGCCTGGGGACCCTGGCGACTGAGACCTCTCCCAGGTAGCTCACCTGCCTCAGGTGTGACCACAGTCTCAGAGGCCGGGCTGGGCTCCCCAGGGCCATATTTGTTGATGGCAGTAACTCTAAAGGTGTAATGGACATAGGGTGATAGCTTGAGGGTGGTGGAGGTCTGGTTTCCAGGCACCTTGCCCAGACTGTACCATTTCTCAGGAGCCATCTCCTTGTCTTCAAATTCAATGTCATACTCTGCAAAAAGAAGTGAGTACGGACAATGGAGTTGTCAGTGTGTGGCTTGGGGGAAGGGTCATGGGGGTACAAGTCTGGCTCTCCCTGAGGGAGTGAGTGCCCAAGGCAACTGGTATTCTCTGACTTGCATGAGGAACCGTGAGCCCCAGGAAGGTGGCAGCCATGGAGCCAGAGCCCAGGGAGGAGCGAGGGCTAGTGGGGGTGGCAGTGGGGGAGGTGAGTGGCATCATGCTCAGGCCTCTTACTCTCAATGGGAGAGTTGTGGTCGTCAGCGTGGCTCCAAGACAGGCGCACCTGGCTCTGCTTCAGCAGGTGACGATCAGACAGCTCCAGCTGAGGCACAGGCCCAGGGCTCCCTGAGGGCCACAGAGAGTGGGTTCTCTGGCCCACACTTGAGGCAAAAGACCCAACCTCCAGCTCAAAAAGGCCCTGTAATGTGAACCTGGCCCCTGTGCTCGAAAGTCTGGTGCCCCCCATGCTTCCAGGCCACGAGCCTGCTACCACCCTAGGACTCACCCACCACATGGAGCTCTGCCCTGCTTTTCACCACATCCAGCTTTGTGCTGGCCACACAGCTGTAGTTGCCCTGGTCGCTATAGTCCAGGCTGTAGATGGTCAGGCTCCCGTCCTCTATGAAGTACCTGGTGGGAAGGGGAGGGAGAGATGCCTGTCCTTATGCTCCCAGCAGACCCACCACTTTCTACCATCTGTGCTCTGCTCCCTACCCCTCCCTCTCCTGCCAGAACCTTCTCCCTCAAAGCAGCAGTGCTCCCCCCATGCAAGAGGCCAGGAGGTCTGGACATTCTGTTTTTCCCACATTGTCCCCTTCCACTGAGCCCTGGTTGGGGCTGGGCCCGCACTTGTCACTGTCCCCAAGCTCCTGGAGGTTTCGACCATCTCTGTGCCAGGTGATGCTGTGCTGCAAAGAGGGGTCAAAGGAGGCCTGGCAGGTGAATATCACTCTTGAGCCTTTCTTCTTGATTGTGCTCTGGGGCCCCTGTGTGATCTGAGTGGCATCTGAGGGCAATGATGGGAAGGGAGGGTCACTCTGGTGTCCTCCAGAGACCCTGACCATCCCTCCCGGAGGTGTTAATCACATGGGGGGGTCACCTGACCTTTGACCTGCAGGTTCGCCACGATGGTTACATTGTTTTGGTCGTTGGCAGCCTGGCAGAAATAGTGTCCCGTGTCATTGGCCTGGAGGTCTCGAATGCCCAGGGTCCCGTTGGTGTAGGGGAAGAAGCGTTCATCCTGTAGCACGGTCTTTCCTTCCTTGTCCAGCCTAGCACACGCAGGGTGGGCCTAGCTCAGACCCCACCGATGTGTTCCCCTGCCCTCCCTGGCTTCCTAGGCCAGAAGATGGCTTAGACCACCCCTGCTGGGGTGGGGGCACTTACCACTGGACGCTGGGCACAGGGGCTCCAAAGACCTTGCACAGAAGGTAAGCAGTGCTGCCTTCGACTGCCAAATAGGTCTCATTGTCTGGGGTCAGGATCTTGGCCGGCAGCTCTGGAGGAGTCACACGAGATAGCACAGAGGGCAGATTCCCCCGCAGAGCCCTACTCATCTTGCTTCCCTGTGCCCAGCTCAAGCTCCCGCCAGGCTGAGCCTCTCTCTGCCTCGAATGTGGCTCCCTATCACAGCCACCCAAGTTTTACCAATTATTTGAGGCCCCACTGATAGTCTACCCCTTCCCGAAAGCCTTCCTGCCCAGTCCCCATCTTCCCTGAGGCTCCAGGAAAGAGCCATCATGTTGGTCTTGAACATATCCTGGCCAGGGTGACACTCTCTGAGGCTGCTTCTTCATCTGCCCTTCCTCCGTACCCCCTGCCCTACTGTTGTGAGGATAAGTGAGAGATGGGGTGAAGGGCCCCGGAGGGGCAAAAGGCAGCGTGGTAGATAAACCAGCTGCTGGCTGAGTCAGCCTGGTGGGCTGCAGGGACAGGCTGGGGGTTGTGAGGCACAGAGGGGAGGGCAGGCAAGCCTAGCCTGCTGGCACTCACGGACAACATAGATGTAGGCATTGGCCAGCAGGACCCCATGCCGGTTGCGGGCCTCACACTGGGTCACCATCGTGTCACTGGGCTGCACGTTGCTCAGGATCAGAGCTCCATGCTGGATCCGGTACTTCTGGTCCTTGGCCAGCTCTGTGCATACAGCAGGTGGACCCACAGGCCAGGGCAGTGAGCCACGCTGAAGCCTCTCCTCACCCTCCTCTGCCTCCCCCATTCCTCAGGGCTCCCCATGCTCCCTGCCCCTGCCCCAGACCCTCTCACCCTCCATGGGGATCCCGTTGATTCTCCAGGTGACCTCTGGTTCAGGCCTGCCCTGCACTTGGCAGTCCAGGCGGGCAGTCTCCCCTGGCCCATACAAACGGCTCTGGGGCTTATGCAGCCAGTATGGAGCAGCTGCAAGGAAGGGGAGAGCTGCCCTGAGCCCGAAGCCTGCAGCCAGCTCTTCCCCTGGCCCAGATCCACCGCCCCCCCATCCTGGCTCCCCTCCTCGGACCCCGTGACAGTGGGCATTGTAAACTTCGGTCCCCAGAGGTTTTTTTTGTTTTGTTTTTTTAAAAGATTTTCTGATTCTTTCTTTTTTAAATTGATTTGAAAGAGAGAAAAAAAACTTCGACTTCCTGTTCTACCTATTTTACGCATTCATTGGTTGATTCTTGTATGTGCCCCAACCGGGGATCGAACCTGCAACCTTGGCATATCAGGATGATGCTCTAACCAACTGAGTTGCCCACCAGAGCCCCAGAGGTCATTCTTGGAAGTCTTGCAACAGGGCAGGGGTCAAGCCTGGCAGAGGCACCATACCCTCCACGGTGACATAGTAGGCATGCCGGTCACTGCCCAGAGAGTTCTCAGCCAGGCAACGGTACTCGCCATCATCCTCTTCGACCACATCCGTCAAGTACAGAGTCTTGTTGTGGTTCTGATAGGTGACTCGGTCGGCTGGCATGGGGCCGCTTGGGCGCAGCCACTTGATGGTGGGCGTGGGGCTGCCCAGGGCCACAGTGCAGGGAGGCCAAGGAGGAGAGAAGAGGGGAGAGAGGACAGGGTCACTGAGCCCCACCCCTCAGCAGAGACCCTGCCCGACCCCACCCAGGGCTCCTAGACTCACAAGCCCTCAGCGATGCATTCCAGGACCAATGGCTGCCCCTGCAAGGCCACCAGGTGGCTGCTGGCATTGGTGGGGAACAGCAGGCTCGGCTTCCTGTCGATCATGCTGTTGGCTGTGAGGAACAAGGGAGTGGATGATTCTGGACACCCAAACAAGCCTCTGGAGTCTCAGTTTCATCCTCTGCTAAAGGGAGGGCCCCATCTCTAGGATGGGGTCTGGGCAGGGTTGAGGTGGGAGCCAAGCTGTCCTTGAGGAAGACTGAGGTCTTCTGATCTAGGGAATGGGCCAGGCCTGAGGGTGAGAGAGGAGTGGGGGTATGTCAGAGCCTTTAGGACTCACTGGCTTTGACCCGGAGGTCAATGGGTTCCTTTTGAATGATTGTCCGAGTGCCAGGGAAGTGGGCATGGCAGATGTAGTCTGAGTGGTTGTCCGAGGTGAGCACATTGGCAAAGTAGAGGTTGCCATTCTGGCCCATTGTCACCCGCTCATCCTGTTTGATGTGCAAGATCTCTGCGGGGGTGGGGGTCAAGGAAGCAGAGGTCAGGACCTCCATCCAGGAAGACATGCCCACTGGCATCCCCACCCCAGGCAGCAGCCCCTCGTGGGCACTCACTACTGTTCATCCAGTAGATCCGGAGTGGCTCTGCACTGGGTGGAGGGTGGCAAGGCAGAATCACTGACTCCCCTTCCTCTACCTCGACAGGTTTTACTTTCTCCTTTGGCCACTTGGGAGCACCTAGTAGGGACAGAGATGCCAGCATGATGGGTCCCAACTCTGTTCCTGGTCAAAGCAGGTCAGAGTAGGGGAAAGGTGGAAGGATGACTGAGGGCGTGAGAGGGCAAGACCATAAGGAAAGTCACATAAAGGGAGGCAGAGACTTTGGGTCCTTTTTGGGCTCAGCGCTGAGATTGGCACTCCATGCAGGAGAGGATGGGCAGGCCAGATGGTTGTAAAGGGTTAACGCTTCACAATTCTCAGCTCCCACCCCCAGGACAGGACAAGGATGGGTGGGGGGAAGCTGAGGTGCAGCAGTGGGGGAGGGGAGCTGTGGAGGGATTCGGGAATCGCAGACCCTTCCATCATCCTGACACAGAAACCATGGCAACAGTTCCCAAGGTAACCGGAGGGGCAGAGAGAGGAGAAGCGAGCTTGGGAGGCAGAAAGCTCAAGGAGGATGGAATGCAGAGGGAAAACCCCAGGGAAAGTGCGACACAGATAAAGACAGAGCCAGAGAAGCCAGGTTGGAGGTGGAGAGAAGGAGCAGGAGAGAGGGAAGAGGGAAAGCAGAGGGAAAAAGACATAGTGGAGAGAGATGACCCAAGAGTGATGGAGAAGGAAATGGAACTGCAGAGACAGAGAGGGGACAGAAGCCCAAGCCCAGGCAATGACTCAGACAGAGACAGGGCAGGCCAGAGGGAGGGACAATGCAGGCAGAGAATCAACCATCCACCCACTCCATCAGGCCAACAAGCCTGAGCCCATAAGCTCTCACACAAGGTCCCTGAGACCTGGTCAGGGACCCTCTCATGTATCCCAGGCCTTTCCCCCATTCCTACAGTGCCTCGCACCCTCAGCCATGAGCTGGATCTCGTGGGACATGGCGGTGCCCAGCTTATTGCTGGCAAAGCAGCGATAGGTGCCCTGGAACCTCTGGGCAAAGTTGCTGTTGTTGCCGGTGATGGTGAAAGAGCCAGAGTGGGGTGCCTGGTGCACAGTCACACCCACTTCCTTCTTGGGTTTGAAGTGGATGCCATCCCGAGTCCAGCGGAACCTGTGGGCAGAAAAGGGCTCAGAGGACTGAGGCCCTTGGAACCTGGGTCAGGAGTTGGAATAGGCCAGAAGCAAGGGCAATAGCAGCCAGGGGCCCCTGGGATAAGCTGGGACAGCGCAAGGACCAAGGGTGATGAGGCAGATCTGGGGCTTCTGGGCTCAGAAGTTGGAAGTCTGGGAGGCTTGAGGACTAGAAGTTGAGGTCAATGGTCAACAACAGGGCTTAAAGGGTGAAGGTCACTCACTGCACTTCAGGTTTGCCACTGGCCTCACACTTCAGGCTGATGTCATCTGTGGGGAAGACAACCAGGCGCCGTGGAGACTGTTCTGTGATGACAGGTGGCTCCATCACTGGGGACAGGATGGGGAGAGTGGTGGTAAGGATGACATCATGGCCTCAACCCCCATCCCATCATAAGAGAAGCAGAGTCTAGAGCCCCGAGAGGCCCCAGAGCCATGGGGGTGAGAGAAGAGTTAGAACAAGCTCAAGAGACTAACTAGCTTTGCCATAGGCATGTGGGACATGAAAAGACAGAAAAGGACATAGCACAAATGTAGAAAGAAACAGAACAGAGAGAAAACAGCAACAAAAGTTACAAAGAACACGGCTGGTGTGGCTCAGTTGGTTAAGCATCAACTCATGCACCAAGAGGTCACTGGTTCGATTCCCGGTCAGGGCACATGCCCAGTAGGGGGCGTGCAGGAGGCAGCGGATAGATGTTTCTCTTTCATCAATGTTTCTATCTCTCTCTCCCTTTCTCTTCCTCTTTCTCTAAAAAAAAAATCAATAAAAAACATATTTTTTAAAAAGTTACAATGAAAGATGCCTAAAAGAGAGAGAGATGAAGCCAAAGAGAGAGGCAAAGAGTGTGGAAGGAAAAAAAAGGAGACAACAAAACCAAGGACACAGAAACCAAGGACTAACCCCTCACAGGGAGAGAGGGGATAACAGAGAACAGAGCATCAGAAAAAAGACAGCAAGAGTGACAGAGAAAAGCTAGGCTAGGGCACTGACAGAACAAAGACAGCCCACACAGGTGAGAGAGAGGGAGAGGGAGAGGCCGAGGTGGACCTCCAGCCTGAGACAATGGGACAAGGACCCAAGAGCCAGAAAAGGTAGCAACCAGCACAGGGCACATGGCACACAAGGAGAGGAGGAAGGAGAGGGGAACATGCTAGCACCCCCTCTTTCCCTCTCTCCCTGGTCTCCTAGAAAACATTTCTACCCTCCCCCACTTACCATGGTGTCCTTCATCTGAGAAGTCCAGGCAGCAAGGGAGAAAGTGGAGAGAAATGCTGACACATAGCCCCAGTAGGGGGCCTGATGGCATGGGAAGAAGTAAGCATGTGCAGACCCCCTGGGGAAGGGGAGGGTAGGAGAAGAGGCTATGGCGGTATAACATGGCGTGGAAGGCACATGATGGGCTGGAGCTGTGGCAGGTCAAGACCCAGGACAGGACAGAGCCCAGATCACTGGTTCAGGGGTGGGGCAATGCCCAGGGGGAGCCAGGCCTCAGTGCCAGAGGGCAGGGGGAAAGAAATGTGTGCCTTTAACAAGGAGTGTCCTTTGGATAGATGCTTACATCTCCCTGGCAGAGACTGCAGAACTGACCCCCACCCCACTCAGGATACCTTAGAAGGCTGGGAGGCAGACAGCCAACAGCCAATGCACCCTCCCCTGCTCCAGCCTACTTCCCTCCTAATCCAATTAGCAGGGCTCAGTGTTTTCAATTACCCAGGCCCAGCCTTCAGAGCCCAGCTGCCCCCTCCCTGCAAAACCCTCCCAAAGGCCCTGCTGTATCTGAGTTTCCATCGCCCGCAGGGCTGACACAGCCCTCGTTTTCTCCCCTTCCTTCCTCCCAGCCTGCCACCAAGCTCCCTGGGGTTGAGGCCAGAGCCATTGCCCAGTTATAGGACTCAGCCCAGTGCTGGCCAGGGTGGCTGTGAAGAGGGAGGAGAGGGAGGGCAGGCAGGGCAGGGAAGGTAGCAGTTGGCTGCTTCTGAAAGCTTTGTGCCTGCAGAAGACCTTAGTGTAAGGGTCCCCAGGAGAGAGGAGGGGTCTCCTTGGGGACACTGCAGAGAGAGCCCTGAGCTGGGAGGGGCCAGTACAGGCAGCCCAAGAGCAAGAGACAATGACAGGGACTACAGGATAGGGAAAATTGACTGAGTGGAGAAAGCAGGAAAAGACAAAGGGGCCTGGAATGGCTGGGGAGCAAGCTTGAGCTGGGGGCCATATTGTATCGGGGTTAATACCAAGTGCAGGCCAGTGGCCAGGGCAGCCACTGAACTGCCGTGGTCTTTGGCCTACTTCTTTTTCCTCACTCCTGCCTTTCTCCAAATTCTCCCTGCCTCTCCATACACAGACACACCCAGCCAGATGACCCAGTCCGTGTGGTAGCAGGGTGGGCTGATACCCAGGGTAAGGCCTGAAAAGCAACTCAGAGGAGATGGAGAGGGAAGGAAGATGAGTACATATGTGTGAATGTGTAAAAAGTGTGAGACCGGCACATGTGTGGATGCCCTGGTGTGTACTGCAGTATGTTTGTGAGTGTCTGCCAGTGTATTTGTATAGGGGTGTGTCTTGCCAGAGTACATCTGAAGACTATGTGTGTACATGCTTGCATTCAGTGTACAATGTTGTATTGTACACCTGCCTTTGCGTCTGTGTGGATGACTGTTCCTTTGTGTCTAAACCCCTCACTTGTGTGTGTGTGTGTGTATGTGTACATATATTCATGTCTGTGTGCCTCCTGTGTCCTCTCAGGGTCTCTGCCCCTTCTGTATCTTTGTGCCTGGCTGGATACAGTTGGTTAGTCTGTCTATCCACACGTGTGTCCATGTGCATCTGTAGCTGGGGGAGCCCAAATAGTTGTGACTGCATGGACCTCCATGTGTGTATCTATGGGGGCATCCCCAACATTTGTCCTGTCAGCCCTTCTCCACCTCCTCTAAATCCTCACTGCCCCTCAATGCCAGGTGTCTTCTAAGCCCACCTCCTTTGGCTCCTGTTCCATTCCTGGAATGGATAGTCTTTCTTACTCCTAGCTCCCAGCTCACCTTTTAGGGACACTGGCCTCCTCCAGGTCCAGGCTCAGAGACAAAGGTGGTAAGGTGAGGGGGGAAGGGATTGGAGCTATCGAAGGAGCAGGCTCAAGATACACAAATACTATCTTGTGAAATGCCCCTCACTAAAGCCCAACAGCCACTTACAACAGTATTTACATCTCCTGCTCACACTCAGGAGAAAAGACCCTCACAGTAACATACTCCCCCACACAAACAGGTACTCATATGCACACATGACCCCCTACAATCAAATGTTAACAGTCAAATATTTACAGACTTTCCCAAACCTGACCAATAAGTAACAGTTCTGGTGATTCACAATCTTACTCATATAGGAAATCAAAATCACACTCAGGAATCACACTCAGGATCCACACTTAGTCAATCATAACCACGCACATCCACATATACAAATATACAGTCTGTCCAACTCACAAGCATACACAAATACTCATGTTCAGTCACAACCCTCTAGTTACATTCCCAAACACCGCCCCCCCACCTACCTGTGATCCCCTACAAATGTAATGCTCCAGCAGACCCACCAAATAACTACACATCAAATCATTAGGATCCAGAAGCCCGCTGGGCCTTCGCAAGGTGTCTTTTCCGGTCTCAGTTCATAGGGCTACATGGGCCCAAGATGAGATTACCCAAGTCAAAAGTGGGATCAAGACTTGAATCCAGGCCTTTGCACAAGCTAGTTGAGCACTGGGGACAGCCTCATTTTCCCCGCCCACCACACCCCTGGCGGATCCAGGGAGAGCATAGAGGAGGACCAAGGAGGCAGGTCCAGTGCCAAGCCCGCTGTCCGTGGTGCTGAAAACCCCAGCCTGTCCGCTGCTCTGTTCCCCGTCCATGGTGCTGACACACCCTGCACCTTCCATCCTGTTCTCTCCAGAGGTACCCAACGTCCTGGGTACCGCCTGCCCACTCCATGCCCAAGAAAGGAGGGGTGAGGGTCCAGAACTAGGAGAAGGTGAGGAGTTAGAAGATAAAGAGGAGTCAAGCACGGTGGTGAAAGGAGGCGCCAAGGCTCCCTCCAGCTACTCACATTCCTCAGGGATCTGGATGAGCAGGCAGGGACTGCACAGGAGGAGAGGCCACAAGCACCGCAACGCCATGGCCATCTTCCCGGCGGGTGCCGGCAGCTCGGCGCGGCACAGCCGGCCGGACTTGACTCAGGCTCCGGCCGGGTGGGAAGGGGGCTGGTGGGCGGCTTGGGGTGGGAGCTGAGGGTGGGGGCACTGGGAGAGGGGAGGAGGGAAGGGAAAGGTGGGGGAGGAGAGAAGAAAAAACAGACGGTTGTTAGTGACTAACATCTGGGCAGGCCAGGGCTCCTGGCCCCGCCCCCTCCCTCCTCCCCCTGCTGTGGCTGGCCAACTCCCCCCATCCCTCCCTCCCCGCCCCCCAACTTCGAAGAGACTAAGCACTGGCTGGGCCTCCAGGTTGTTTTTCATTCCCTTCCTATTCTCTATATTTGCCTTTCCCATCAGCTGCCTCTCCAGCACCAACTTGTTGCCTGAATTGGCTCCCCTGGGCGTGCCACAGGCCTCTCTGTGCATGTTGTTCCCATGTGTGACTGGATGTGCCAGCAAGCAGGTGCCTGTGGGCATGAGTGTGGGTGTGGATCTGCATGTAGCCAAATGTGCACATCAGTATTTATGTGGCTGTGTGTGTGCATGCAGGAGCACATTTGTATGTGTCTTCTTGTGTGTTTGTCTGTATCTATGGCAGATGAATCCTTATGTGGGCTATTTCTGTGTGCACACAGAAGTATGGCTGCACACATATGTAGAGAAGAACTCTTGTCACAGTCTCATTGGTATGGGCTCTTGAATGCTGTACAGGCCTAAAAATGTAGCAGGGGGTGAGGGGCTCGAGAAGTGGAGACAGGGAAGGAAGGAAAGGGGCCCAAGGAGGCTGCATTTCACAGAATATGTTGAGGAAAATGAACAAAGAAGGGGGAAGAAAGCCTGACCCTAGGAAGTGACAAGAGGGAGGGAGAGAGGGAGGGAGGGAGGGATGGAGGGAGGGAGGGAGGGAAGGAGGAAAGCACCTCTCTGCTGTCCCTCAGGCCCCTAGGGGGCAATAGAGATGACTGTGGCCTCCCCACTTCCAGATGCTCCAGGCCAGGGTCAGGGCAGGGGTCAGGGAAAGCTCTGGGCCAGTGCTTCTGACACCTCTCCACTGCCTGGCAGGCCCAGCTTCTGAAAAGGAAACAGACTCCCAAGAAGACAGACCACTTTGACTCCAAACAGGAAAAGGTGTGAGAAAGGCAAGTGGTGGAAGTGGAAGAGGGGCAAGAGTAGGATGCTGAGTGGATGAGAGGTTGGAGGCTGGAGCCTGGGTCTGGATGCCCTCACCAAGTCCATACTGGGCATCCTCCTTGTGCCAGCCAGGACCTTATGGGGGGCAAGCTTCATCCAGGATGCCAGAGGGGTGGGTGGGGAGGCCTGGAATGCTGTGCTAAGATATCTAGACTCCATCAGGAGGAAATTAGGAGCCAAAAATTGGTATTGTGTAAGGTGACCAATGAAGAGTGACAAATGCAGCAGACTTCCTGGGGAATGGGCAGGGAAAACTGATGGTGGTGAATAGCAGTCAGTTTGGAGCTCTGACTCCCCCACCCAATGCTGCAGGGGGAGGTGGAGAAGCACTAGAGTGGGTCAATGTGGATGGGCTGAAGGCCAGAATGACTTAGAGGAGAGGAAGTGGCAAACACATGGCCAATTCCCAACTTGCAAGAGCTAAGCTGGGGCCCAGAAGGGAGGAGCAACAGCAGACCTGTTCCACCCCCACCTTCCCCTACAAAGCTAGTGCAAGCAGGGTGGGTCCTAGGCAGCCTTGGCCTCAACTTCAAGGCCTGTAGGAAGCAGTAGGAGACTCAGATCAGAGGGCAGGCGATCAAACAGCAGCCTTGGGAGCTCTGAGTGTTCTGGTTTTAGGAGGGGGAGGGGAGGGAGAAGAAAGAAAAGACACTCAAAGAACGACCTTCCTGCACTCGAGGAGGCCCAAGTGCTCCATTTGCTGGAATGATATTCCCTGTCATGCCAGCTTCTCCATTTGTCCTCCAAATCTAGGCTCCCAGAACGGGGTGTGGCATATATATCCTGGGTGTGGCATATATACCCTGGGTGTATACACAGGGGAAATGCAATAGCCCCAAACTCCTGGTCCCCACTGTGCCCCATCCCAATACCCCAGTCTTACATCCAACCTCTTTTTGTCTCCTGGTATTTGCCAACCAGCTCACCACCTTCCCAGGCACTCAGAGACAGGCAGGAGCCAGGTTGAGAGGCTCCCTGAAAGCTGGCAGCTCTGCCTCCTCTCCTCCCACTGCTGCTGGGTCTCTGATCTCTCACAATTCCTCTGGCAATTACAGAGCAAGCAGCTCAGGTTGTCAGCTCAGCAGCCCCCCCCCCCAGCACCTCCAGGGGCAAGGGAGGGAGGGAGTATTCCACAAGCTGGTGTACAGATGGAGCCAAGGCCATGACTGTGAAGGTGGGGCAGAATGGGGAAGACTGAAGGGTGACAGACAGGGCGAGAAAGAGGCAGGAGGGAGCTGGAGAGGCTGAGAAGTAGGGCTGGGGGAGGGAATGGAAGACAAAGACAGATGCTGGACCACCATGGTAACCAAGATGAAGAATCCAGAAACAGAGCCCAGGCAGCAGGGAAAGACAGAGCAGAGGGGAAAGGAGTACAAAAGGTGGGAGACAGCTGCAGAAAGCACTGATGAGAAGTGGCCAAGCAAGAAGAGTGAGGCGTGTGTGTGTGTGTGTGTGTGTGTGTGTGTGTGTGTGTGTGTACAGGCCTAGTGGTGCCTCCTCCATGTCCTGGTCACTGGGGGATGCACCAGACAAGGGGTGGGGAAGGAGGAGAGGAGATGAACCTGAGTCAGAGGAGGGGGCTTTCTTGGACTTGGAAGTCAGGCTGGACTGATAGGGTGGAGCAGAGAAGCTGTGAGCCAGCACCAGAGAGACAAACAAAGCCCTCACGAGGAAAACAACAATGACAGAGACAGAGCAGCAGGTCCTTGGCCACTTGTGGCATTGGAGCAAGGGTGTGGTAGTAAGACAAGATGAATGAGCCACTGCTGGCTGGCCCTCAGGGAGCAGGTGCCCCCCCTCCCCGAAGAGGGGGAAGAAGGACCCAGAGGACCACAGTGGATTCTTCCAAGATTGCCGCTAAGGCAGAATGAGCTGCCGCCTGGCTGGGGGTTGCAGGGAAGCCCACAAGCACAACAGTGAGTGTCCATGTGCACGCCTGCATGTGCACCCACTGCATAAACCCGTCACTGTGCTGGGGGAGGTCACAACAAAGGCAGACTGCTCCTCTGTGGGTCCAGCTGGGAACCCATCCTCCCCTGGGGCCTCAAACACCACTCACAGCCTGGCAGAGAGAAAGGGTGTGGCAGGCACTGAAGTGGATGAGGTTGGCAAGGTCAGGCCCACTGGAGCCTGTAGGGAGGGGCTCAGTGGGACCTGGAGGAGACCCACCCCTGACCACACCCTGGCCCCTCTGTGCCTCTGGAATTCCTGTCCTCTGACCTCTGTCCACTGACTGCAGGGGTGGGGGGTGTCTTGGGAGGACATGGAACCAGGCTGAGACCTGGGGTGCCTTGATTTCCACCCTGCACACACACACACACACACACACACACACACACACCCTGGGAACCTTTAAGGGTACCCTGCATGTGCTCACCTCCTGCCAGCTCTCATGTCCTGCCTTGAGACGTCTCTGCCCCTCCCATCTGATGGAAATGCACCTGCCCAAGGGATAAGTAACAAGAAGGTCCTCCAGCCCAGTGTCTGTTGAGAATGGCAGTGCCATGACCTGGCAGGCCTGAGTGGGAGCAGGGCTGGGGGCTCAGTGTCCATGTGTGAGATGGTTAGAGTGTGGGTGCCACGCCTGCATATTTGTAGGTCTGGGGGGCATGTGTGGTGACACCAATGCCTGGATTGTCTCCTCAGCAGGGCTGGTGGGGGCCTTGGAGTCTGTCGGTGTGTATATGAGGGTGTGGGTGTCACCTACATCCCATGCACCGTGTTCCTTTAAGTCTCCTCCTCACCCTCCCCCCCAGGCTGTGGCTGGCGGGTTTCCATGGAGATGGAGCCCAGCTCCCTCCACTGGCAGAGATGGGGGAAGCCTAGAGGAAAGCTTGCTGCAGCCTAATGGGTTATTTAGATAATACATAAAGGAGGCCGATGGGTGAGAGCCCCCACAGGTACCTGGGGGCCTGGAAGTCTTAAAGGACTGCTGTTTCATCTTCTGTGCTCCCTGCCTCACCCCTCCGGAAAGTCTCCCCCCTACCCCAATCCAAAGTGCACCCTCAGTCCCTACAAGGCTGAGGTCTCCAAGGCAACAGAAGCTTACCTGTAGAGGACCATTCTCCTTAAAGAATGAGGAAGGGGTGGGACAGAGGTTAACCTTTTGTGGGAGAGCAAAGAGAACAGTCTACACTGGGGCAGGAAGGGGGAATCTCACCGGCAGGAGCGGTTTTTTTCTACACACACACCCTGCCTCCGAGTCACAGTCAGCTGCCCCATTTTATTGAGTAAATTCATGCATAGCACTTACCACATTCCAGGGACACTTTTACACACATCACTCATTTAATCCTCAAAATTTCCTCGTGGGAAGGATGTGCTATCATTATCCCCATTTAACAGATGAGGAAACTGAGGCTCAGAGAACCAGAATACAGTGTCCAAGGTCAGTGATGTTCACCAGGGGTGGGGTTCTAGATGGCGCAGAGGCTCTGCTCCCTCTGGGGGTCAGCTTGTCTCTCAGAGACTTGGCTTCCCAACATGTGTACCCAGAGGGCCAGGAGCCTGGATGAGAATGGCCTCCAAGTCATCCTGCACCCTGGAGAAGGGCCTATTTGCTAGGCAGATGGCAAGCAAATGTGGGAAGCAGGGAGGGAAATCTTGGAAGGAGGCCATGCGTGAGTAGGATGTGACCCTCAGCACAGAGCAGGAACCAGCCCATCCTTCAGCCTTGGGTTTTACTTGACAGCCCATCCAAAGACACTGCCTATTCAAGGACTCTGTCCAAGAGAAAACAAATTTCTTTCCCTGTTCAACTCAGGGACAGCCTGGGTTTCTTGGGCCCCTCCAGTTATCCAAAATGTTGGGTTGCTCTGACCCCTCTCTTGAAACCAAAGGCCTCAAGGCCTCCTCACAAAGAGGCTTCGACTACCTGGAAGGCCCTTCTCTCCAGTCAGGACTTAGGAACAGCACTGACTCCCTGTGCAGAAGGGGAAACTGAAGCCCAGTGGATTAGGGACCAAGATCCTGGCCTCCCAGACCTCTAGAATGTCAGCGGTACAGCCACGTTTCCCATGTACAGTCAGGGAAACTGTTGCCCACAGCCTAAAAGCTGCATCTCCACCCTCTCTAAGTCCTTCCTCCGGCCCTGGAAAGTAGACTCTGAACAAGACCTGAAAGCCCTGACCTGAAAAATGAACGTGGGACTAGAGAAGGTTTCTGGGACTAGGTCAGAGGGGCAATGTACATCCTATTCCTATGCTCTGGCAGGGCCTGCCTCCAGGACTCCAGGGGAGAGAAGGCTGCAGAGCAGACAGGCAAAGCAGGGAGAGAGCGTGCTGAGTAAAGTGGAGAGGCAAGAGGGGCCCAGCCCCAGGAAGAGGCACCAAGCCCCATGCCTCGGAGTTTGATGTTCAGACCCACCAGTCCTGGGATGCCTGGCCCCAAGTTGGGGGTGGGGATTGGGCGTCTAGAAACAGCTCAGACACTGCCAGCCTCCTCCAGCCCCTTCAGGGGTCCCCACTCCCAATGGGTTAAAGGGCAGAGGGGCACAGGAAGACTGGGGGCGGACAATGGAGCTTCTGTCATCCCAGGCATTCCTAAGGCATGAACACAGGCGGCCAGGGGAGGGGCCAGAGGGCACCCCTAACGGGAAGCCCCACATCATGCAACAAGGCATGCCAGCCTCTGAAGCCACCACCATCAGTCCCACCCCTTTCTAGCGCAGGCCCAGTAGAGGCATCCGAGGGAATTCATGTGGGCATAGGAAGATCTGTGTACGCAAGCGCGTGCTCTCTCTCTCTCTCTCTCTCTCTCTCACGAATGCACACATGCAACCAGATATATGATCCCTACACATACAAATAGGAATATGCACACACTCACACACCCAAAGCCATCCCCCATACAAACCTCCAGCCCTGCTGCCCTACCCCAATTTGTCTGGCTGTGATTGTTTTAGACCAGAGAGCTGAGGGGAGGGGGCTCCTTGGGACTCATACCCTCCTTTCAAGCTCCACCATCAGGCTGACATCAAGACGGGACAGCTCATAAGGCCCCCATGGCCAAGTGGGCAAAGCCCAGAATGCTGTTGCCCTCCCGTACCACCCAATCCCAAGGCCAACACAGCTGTCCTTACTGGGTTTAGGACCAGGGATTGGCATGAGTGTCAGGATAGTGCCTGCGTGCTCCCTCCGCAGCTTCATGACCTGGGGAGAACATGGAGGACCCAGGCAAGTTCCTGAGGCCTTGGGTGGGGGCATTGGACAAAGAAAAGCTTCTGGAAAGAACCAGCAGTCCAGACCCTCCCCCTGCAAAGGAACTCCCCACCCTCCAGGCTCCTCCCTCTCACCAACCTTTAGGAAGCCACAAAGATCCTGTAGATATCTGGGGAGAAGGCAGGCTGGCCCTGCTAACCTTCTACTCCCCAGTCCTCTGGCAGGAGGTGACCAGGTGCCTCCTGTCTACCCTCCAGGTCAGATGAGGTCTGAGTCCAATGGAAAGTCATGGAGCCCAGTGGACATGTGCTGGGCTCAGAGCTCAGAGGGACCAAGTTTAATCGAGAGGACATGAAAGAGGTGATAAGGTAGGAGGGCAGAGGAACAGAGAGAGAAGCTACACAAAAGGGGATGCTGAGAGAGAGAATCCAGGGCACATACAGGGAGGGGTGGAGCAGGCAGAAGCAAGTGGAGGGAGAGGGGAGTGGTGCACCCCCACAGTGAAACTCCAACTGAGCAGGGAGGAGAAAGGTGATGGGGGGGGAGTGGAGAGGTGGTGGGTAACTGACTTGGAGAGTAAGGGGGTGGGGAAGCAGAAGAGGGGTGTTCAGGACTGGCACCAGGCCCCATCGAGGGACCCAAAATTACCCTTCCCAATCAGGGGAGGAAGCAGGGCAAATGCAGCAGTCAACTTGGGAGCCCTAGAAAGGGGATTCAGACCCCATGCCTTCCCCATTGTCTGAATCAGGGTAGGGCGGGGCCCTTGGGGCTCAGAGGGGGCCTAGTGGAGCAGGGGAGTTGGCTGGGATGCCGATCTCTGCACAGGACCCCCATCTCTATTCCATTCTCCCCAGAACATGCCCTTCCTAGGCTCAGGGCACCCACACCCCCTCCTGGCCCCAGAGCTGTTTCAACCTTTAGCCCATAAAGGAGATCCAGGAAAAGCTTCCATCACACCTTCTCCTAGGCTTTCCTGGAGGCTGGGCCACTCTGCAAGACCACATGGCCCTCGCTGCCCAGAAAAGTGCCCCAGAGACCTTCTTTCCAGCTGTAGGCATTTAAAGGGACTGTTTGCCTTAAAAGGGACCTTGGAGATTAAGGAGTCCGTGCCCTCATGTGATAGCCAAGAAGGTTGACATTCAAAGTCAGAGAAGGAACTGAGGATCTGGCATCACTGGGCTGGGGAGTGGCAAGTATGGCACAGGGGCTGCCTCCTCCACTCTCCCCAGCTGGTCTTGCCCAAGCACATGTCATGGAGGCACCCACCCCAGCGGCAGAAAGAGGCTGATGGGAGTGCAGCCTGGGTGCTCCTGTCCACTGGAGTAGGCCCTTCCTTACTCCATGCCTCCTTTTTCCCTTTAGATAGTCACAAAGGAAAAATGAAAACCAATTTGTGCCCCCAGAGGACGAAGACAGTGTCAGTCTGGTTCATTACTGGCTTTTCCATGGGCAGTCGTGAGCCAGCCCAAGTGGGCACTTGGCAGTGAGCAGCTGCCCAGTGAATGACTGCCTACCCCATGGGCCACTGAGTCCTTGGGCAGGGAGGACCTCATTACTGCACAAGGAGGGGTCCCTGCTGCCTCAAGTTGCTGTGTGCCCACTCTTTGCACACTCAGTGCTCTGCATGGGTCTGGGCACTAGCGGAGGAACCTCTCAGGAGCAGGTTGTAGCAAACCAAGGAGACTGAGGTTGCGGTGTGCTAATCGGGTTTCTCTCTTGGTGATCATATCACCAGTGATTCTTAATTTCTTTTGTTCTTTTCTGTATATTTCAAGTGTACCACAATAAGATCACACACACACAGAGACATAAATAAGTATGGAAAGAGACTAGGATGCAGCATAGAAAAATGGCCAGGAGCTGGGGGTAGAAGGGTCCCAGCCCTCACCTGAGCTCCCCAAGAACCCCAAAGGCTCAGGAGCCCATAGGTGCATATGCTGGCGCTGCATGGGCACTGTGCCAGGTGAGAGGCCAGGCCCAGCTGAGTCCAATTGCCCTACAATAAGGAGCTGGAAAGAGACCCCAGGCAGGCCCCTGCCCCAGCCACACCACAGGGAACAAGAAAGATGGGGTTCAGAAGCAGTTTATAGGAAGGCTGACTGGATTATTCACTGTCAAGGCCATGTGAGTCAGCAGAGATGGCACTGGGCTGTCCACCAACCCCTGCCTTCTGGGTGTTAACTGGAAGCATCTCCGATTTGGAGGGGGGTGCCAAGCCCCCACTCCTTGAGGGGGGCAGATGGCCCTAGGCCTGCCTCCCTGAGACAGGCAGTGATGGGCGGGGCTCCAGATATCCTGTAGGGGGCAGCAGATTGTACTAGGTGCTCTTTGCAATCCCTGCCAACCAAGAAACTCCCAAAATTTGCCTTAGGAAGGGGATAATAGGAATTGCAGACCCTCCCATAACCAGAGGTAGGAAGACTTTCCAACAGGCAAAAGACCTGCAGTGGGTAGGGGTAGGGTCTGAGCCGAGCATCTTGCTTTCCAGAATCCCTGGCCCTGATGCCCTCCCTACCACCCCTCTACCTGATGGATCCACATTCTACAACCATGTGCACAGGCGCACACCGGTGGGCGCCCAGGCGGATCTCACTCGATGTACCCTTTCTTGGCCACAAGAGCCTGCAGAAACTGAGGCTCCAGACGCACTCTATGCCTCTGGGGAGGAGACCTCGGATCTGGTGCAGTCTTGGAGGGGAGCCCCGGGGAGTGCAGGCTGGGGTTTGGAAAGAAGAGTGAGAAGAACAAAGCCCCCCACCCCTACCTTGGGGCGGAGGGCCAGGCAGCGCCCAGCCCGGTTCCCTACCCTCCCCCATTGCAGGGGCAGCCTAGCCCAACCTCCCCTCCTACCACGCTGGCGGCCGAATTTTCAGTGGGACAGAGACCTCGAATGGGTAAGAGGGGCAGCCACACCCAGGGCCACACCCCACGGCAGCGGATAGGGGGTCATCAGGCCCCATCCGCGCTCCCTTTCTCACACACGCACACACCCATAGGGACGTGCCAACTTCAGCCCCCACCTGCCTGCACAAACCTTGCCTGACTTCTCCACCGCCCCCCCAAGAGTGTCCCTCCCCGGGTCGGCATTTTGGGCGCAGCCCAGGTGTCCCTCACCTGTCGGGCTCCGGCCCTGGCCTCCTTCCCCGCCCTGCTCCCGTCCGCAAGACCGAGCCGGGGGGCACCTGGGTGGGGCTCCGGCCGCCCCGCCCGTGACCATGGGCCCGGCGGAGAGGCTGTCCGGCTCTCGCCCCTTAGGCAGGGGTCCGGGGGCCAGGGGCGTCGCAGCCGCGGCCAGGTCGCGAGGGCAGGTCTGCCCGCCT
Organism: Tadarida brasiliensis; assembly: GCA_030848825.1. Lineage (NCBI taxonomy): Eukaryota > Metazoa > Chordata > Mammalia > Chiroptera > Molossidae > Tadarida > Tadarida brasiliensis. Next base: position 85,475,190 of record CM061280.1, read on the forward strand.
TACCTGCGCTACAGCCGCCACTGGGGCTGCCCGCCCAGCCTCCGCGCACGCCGGCCTCGGACCCGCCGCCCGAGTGCTCTGCGATGCCTGCCGATGCTGCTGCGGCTGCGGCGGCGGCTACGGCGGGGCGGGGGCGGGGCGGGACGGGCGTGCGCGCAGGAGAAGGGGAGGGGAGCGCAGAGGAGGCGGGGGAGGGGGAGTGAGATCACCTCCCCCGCCGCCCGCCCCGCCCCGCCGCGCCCTAGACCCTGGTCCCGGCGGAGACAGGCTGCGGAGCCCCGCGCGGGCTGGGCACCCCTGGTGGTCCCTACTGGGAGCTCAGTGGGACCCGCGCCCACAGCCCTGGAGTGCCTCGAACGCCCGCACAGCAGTGGAGGCTCCGGGCAGGAATCGCGGGGCGGGGGTGCTCCCAAGGTGCGGGGCTGGGCCTTGGAGAGAGGAGTCGGGTAGGGAAACAGACACCTTCCCCGCAGCCCCCTTTCTGCCCTCCAGGGTGCTGGCGAGCTATGGGCACTCACACGCAACGGGGTCCCGGCCGTGTCCTGGTCTTGAGGTGTTTGGGCGCCTCCCCACCCTAGTCAGGATTCCCGAGTCCCTGGGCTCTCCCCACGAGTCCCCCGTAATCCTGGGCGCCCAGTCCGGGAGGGGCGCGCGGGCCTCGATCTCAGCCAGCCAGGGATGCACAGAGGGGCACGGGCTCCTGAGCAGTCCAGAGCCTGGCGGCAAGGAGGTCGCGGAGAGGGCGCCCCTCTAACTGCCACTCCCAGTTCCCAGATATTCCTCTGATTCCCTGCCAGCTTTCCCAAGCTCGACGTCTTATTTCTTTGTCGTGGGGATTGGCCTCATCCCGACCTTTCCCAGTGGCCCCACTCTCCCACAGCCCTGTCCTGGAAGCGTGGGGAAGAAGCTCCTCCTCAGTGCCCCCCTAGGCTCGCGGTGGTCACGCGGAGGGCGCAGGAATTCCCGAGTGAGCCCAGCCGGCCGCAGGGCAAGGAAGGCCTAGGGCCCAGATGGCAGATTGCAGCCCTGGTGGCCACGGTATTTTTATGGGCATGCCTGTTGCCCAGTGAAGCATTCCTGGGGCCCTCAGCTCAGCCTCCTGAGACCCTCCAAGCCCTGCAGGAGGCCTACGTAGGAGGGGCTCTGGCATCCTGGCCTGTTGTCCCCACCCCATCCAACCATCTCCTTGCCAGCTTGTTTACCCTGGAAAGGGAGGCTTGGAGTGGCCCCACCTTCCGTCAGGGAGGATGTGGATGCCATGTTTCTGGCCCGCTTTAGAAGGAGCACGCACAAGACTAGACACCTGAGTGAAGGTGGAGGGTCTTTCACACCCAGCTCGGACATACCCCCAGGCCTGCCAGTGGCCTGTCTTTTGGTTCCAGGAGACCAAGAGTGGGAGTGCTGGCAGGGATCTTGTGCCGCTGATCCAGCCTCTTCAGGAGCAACAAGGAGGCTGAGCTGGGGCACAAGGCCAACGGGCCTGGAGCTGGCTGTGAAGGGCAGGCCTGAGCACCCAACATGGGGGTATTTTCCATGAGGCACTGAGTTGCCCTCTGCTTCCTGTCTGCTCTGATCATACCTCTGATAGGCCTGGCTTCTCTTCTTTCCAGCCACCTCTACTTGCACTCACTCCCTGTAGTTTCCAGCCTCTTTCCCCAGCCCCAACTTCCACAAATTCTTTATGGAATATGGGGTTTGATGCTGATCACTGCGACGATAGGAGTAAGAGGAGGATAGAATGCACTTAGTATGCTCTAAGTGCATAATGATGGGTTTAGTCTCCATTTATTACACTAGCACCCATTGCAATTATTACATGAAGTCACATTTATTGAGCCTGCCATTGTTCTAAGCACATTTCACATATTAGCACATTTATTTTGCGCACCAACCCAGGGAGGTTAATCATTAGTCTATATGACAGATGAGGAAACTGAATCCCAAAGAGACCAAGGAATGTGTCCAGGGAGCACAGCCAGGAAGTCTTTCTCTTTACTTGCTCATTGTATCTGCACATGAACCTATGATGAAGATTCTGCTTTTATCCTCACCCTCCAAGTGCGGAGCCCCAGGTCACGCAGTCATGCAGCCAGGAGGTGCTGTGCTGCGCATTCCCTGTGCATCTGCTCACTGACTCCTCAGCTCGTCACTATTAAGTGGGCACCAGTATTGCCCCCATTTCACAGATGAGGAAACAGGTTCAGACAGGCCAAGTGACTTACCCAAGATCATCCAGAAGGTAAATGGCAGAGCTGAGATTTGAACTTGCTCCTGTGTGACTGCAAAGCCCATTCATTCTCCCACTGTCGTTTTGCTGAGATGGAGGGGTCAATGGGAGCAAGAGCAGGAGGAACAAGAGAGGACTTAGGGCAAAGCAAGTCCCAAGAGAAACAGAAGGGATTGGTTTTAAACAAGAGGTGAGCCATCACCCATGCCACGTGTTCTCTGTGGAGGTTGGAAGAGTACTAGACAGACAGAGGGCTGGGTCTTGCCCATTCACATCCCCTTCGGTGGCAAGTGCTCCTCACAGCTCGCTGTGACCCACCCCTCTTGGGCACAGTCAACTGATTGAAGGCAGCCCCCCAGAACCTGGCCAGACTTCCCCCAGACAGCCATGTGATGAAGAGGTGTGAGTCACAGAAGCCAGTGGAGCAGGAAGAAAGCCCTAGAGGGGACTTTATCTATTCGTTCCCTTTCAATCTTTCTATGTTTCCATGTCTTACGAGTATCTCTTGAAACAGCATATGGTTTGGCTTTAGTTTGATACTGTCTAAAAGTCCTTATCTCTTTTTAAAAATCAGCTTTATTAAAGTATAATTTACATACAGTAAAATTCACCCTTTTGAAGTGTACAGTTCAATGAATTTTGATAAATCTCATGTAACCACCACTAAAATCAAGATATAGAACATTTCCATCACCTCCCAAAATTCCTTCCAGCCCCAGCCCCAGGCCTCTGGCTCCCACTGGGCTACTTTCTGTTTTTGCTAGAATTTATTACAAACAAAATCGTACAGTATGTAGTCTCTCATCTGCCTTCTTTTTAAATTTTTATTTTTATTGTTGCAAGTATTACAGATGTTCCCCTTTTCCCCCCATTGACTCCGTCCACCTCACTCCTGCGCCCCACCCCCACCATCTGGCTTCTTTTGCTCAGTGTAGTTTTTGAGATTTGTCAGTGGTGTGTGTGCATGCGTGTACACATGTGTGTGTGTGTGTGTGTGTGTGTGAGCAGTTTTTCCTTTTTATTACTGAGTAGTATGCTATTGTTTGTTTAGCCATAAACCCATTGAAGAACATCTGGGTTGTTTCCAGCTTTGGGCAATGATGAGTAATACTGCTCGCAACATTCACTGTAGAGGATTTTGTATGAGCAGCTTTCATTTCTGTAAAGTAACCACCAAGGAGTGGGACTGCTGGGTCACATGATGACTTTGTCTACCTGTCTGTCTTTTACCTGTAGGGTTTAGTTGACCACATTGGTGGTGGTTGCTGTACATTTGGATTTACTCTTGCCCACATATTAAGTGTTTTCTATTTGTCTTCCTTTCCAAATTTCTCTCCCTCTGCCCCCACTTTCTATCAGTGAAGTTTCAGGGCAGGAAGCAGAAATTACTCCAGCCATCTTATACAGAAAGGGATTTTGTACAAGGAATTGGAACCATACACAACCATCAGAGGGGCCAGAGGGGTGTGTTCTGGGCAGGATCCACAGGACACCATCACAGAACCGGCTCTCCAAAGGAGCTGCTACCTCTGCCACCATCAGTAAGGTGGGGGAACAGGCGGTCAGCAGTGTAACTATTGAGTTCAAGAAGACACCACCATAGTCATGAGCCAGGGATCAGCAAGCTGGGACCTGGAAGCCATTGCTGCCACAAGAAGCAAAGGCTGGACACAGGAGCATTGCGACTGAAGCCCCACTCCTCCTTGACCTTGATATCCAGCAGAAAAACAGCTCCACACAGTAAAAAGAAAGCCTCCTATTCCTTCAGCCTTCCAATTCTTGTATAAGTGCACCTAACTGGCAAAACCTAATTTACATCCCAGAGCCTGCCTGTACACAGTCTGGGAAACACCCTACCTCAGCAGTAAGTACAAAGGCACATTAAAAGGAGGTGGGAATGCCCTGGCCGGTTTGGCTCAGCGGTTAGAGCGTCAGCCTGTGGTCCAGAGAGACCTGGGTTCGGTTCCCACTAAGGGCATGTACCTTGGTTGCAGTTTGTCCCCGGCCCTGGTTGGTCGAGCGGGTGGCAGCCACTCGATGTGTCCCTTTCACGTCGATGTTTCTCTCTCTCTCTCTCTCTCTCCCTACCACTCTATCTGAACAGAAAATGAAAAAATGTCCTCAGGTGAGGATAAAAAATAAATAAATAAAATAAAATAAAATAAAATAAATAAAAGGAGGTGGGAATAAATGCTGAGCCCAAGCAACCATCCCATTCATTCCCTCTGTTCTTGGTCATCTTTTAGATAGGTTGAATTTGTTTTCTTCTTTCATTTTCCTCTCTATTTATTTAGAAGCACTGTATTAATTTTTTAGTAGTTACTCTAGCTATTTTAACGTGCATTCTTAACAAAGTCTAAAGTTAATCAATATCTCTGCTCTGGTGGTTTTAACCTATGGCCACAAATTTTTTGATGCTCCTCCCTTCAAGAGGTGGTGCCTACTTCCCCTCCTCTTGAGTGAGGGCTGGACTTGGTGACTCATTTTTTTTTAATAATTTTTATTTTTTTTTATTTTAGAGAGAGAGAAAGGAAGAGAGAGACACAGAGAGAGAGAGAAGTGTCGATTTGTTGTTCCACTTATTTATGCCCATTGGTTGCTTCTTGTATGTGGCCTGACCAGAGATTGAACCTGAAACCTTGGCACATCGAGACGATGCTCTAACCAACTGAGCTACCCAGCCAGGGTGATAGTCATTTTAAATGAATAGAGTGAAACAAAAGTGACAGCTGCCAACTTTGAGGAACAGGTCATAAAAGGCACCTGTGCTTCCTTCTTGTCCTCTTTCCTGGATTGCTCCATCTGGAAGAAGTCAGCCGCCATGTTGTGAGGATACTCAGCAGCCCTATCGAGAGACTCCTTTGAGGCTCTTCTGATTGGGCCCACCCAACTTCTGCACCTTCTTATGCTATCATTCTGCCACATTCACCAAGGACTCCCAACCTTCCACTCACCCAAACAACATCCCAACCTCTCAGTTTCTTTCTTTTTAAAAAATATTTTAAATTGATTTTTAGAGAGAGGAAGGGAGAGGGAGAAAGGAAGAGAAACATCAGCGTGAGAGTGGAACATCAATCAGCTGTCTCCTGCACGCCCCCTACTGGGGATCAAGCCTGCAAGTGGGCATGTACCCTGACCGGGAATGGAACCAGCAACCTTTTGGTGCACAGGATAATGCTCAACCAACTGAACCACACAGGCCAAGGCCTGGCCTCTCAGTTTCTTGACCTTACCCTCAAAGACCTTCACCTTGCCTCAGTCTCCCTTTCTCACAGTTGTGCCTTATAGACCTCTTCATCATCCCCAAAATTGCTCTGACATGTTAAGATCCAAATACCAACTCTGGGCATGACCTTCAATTTGTTCCTTCTCGTTTTCCAACTTCCTTCCTTCTACCACCTCTGCATTTTGACCTCACAGAACTTTCTAGTCCCTAGATCCCTGCACCAAAGCTATTAGTTTCCACTTGGTCTTTCTCTCTTCCATATCCCGCCTAGACCCTATAGTGTATTTCTTCAACATACTCAAGTTTCTCCATTAATGGGGGATTCATGTAGGAATGAGGATGGCAGTTGCATTAGTCAGGGTTCTCCAGAGAAACAGAGCCAATAGGATGTGTGTGTGTGTGTGTGTGTGTGTGTGTGTGTGTGTGTAAAGAGATTTATTATAAGGAATTGGCTCATGTGACTACGGAGCCTGAGAAGTCTCAAGATCTACAGTCAGCAAGCTGGAGACCTGGGAGAGCTGATGGTTTAAGTTCCAGCCCAAGGGCAGGAAAAGGCCAATGTTCCAGCTGGAGTACTCAGGCAGGAGAGTTTCCTCTTACTCTACCGCTTTATTCTATTTAGGTCTTCAATTGATTGGATGAGCCTCACCACATTGGGGAGGGCAATCTGCTTTACTCTTTTTGCCAATTCAAACATTAATCTCATCCAAAACACCTTCATAGACATACCCAGAATGATGTTTAACTAACTGTCTGGGTACCCCACCCCATAGCCCAGTCCATTTGACACATAAAAATAACCATCATGCCTGGTTGGAGTGGCTCAGCTGGTTGAGCGCTGTCTTGTACACCAAAAGGTTGCGGGTTCAATTCCTGGTCAGGACACATGCCTGGGTTGTGGGTTCAATCCCCAGTCGGGGGACGTATGGAAGGCAACCAATTGATGTTTCTCTCTCATATTGATGTTTCTCTCTTACATTGATGTTTCTCTCTCACATCAATGTTTCTCTCTAAGCATGTCCTTGGGTGAGGATTAAAAATAAAATAAAATAAATAACCATCACAACAGTAACCTCAGACATATGGACAGGAACTCAGGCAGAATCAAACACCTGAGCTTTGATGAGTTTGAACCAGGTTTTAAGCAGCTCTGGGGACAGGTTCTCTTATTCACAGCCCCAACCTCCCACCCCTGAGCTTTTATTTTGGTCACTCAGTCCCTGTTCGTGTCACCACCAAACAACTACATAACCCTCTCCTACTGTGTCTGTCTTTTCTTCATCTCTTTGCTTCTGCCTAATCTTGGTCTCTGTTCCCCTTGGCTTCACAACTATTACACATTACCTTTTCTCCACATATCTTTTGGCTTCTAATTTCTCTGCAGTTTAAGTACCCATGAGAAAGAAGCTTATTAGCCCAAATACTCACTATCTCTATTTGGGAAGACCTTCATGTCAGGTAACCTGGATAGGGAATTGACCAGTCTATAGACTGGCTGTTCTTGGCCAGGTACTTGTTCCTGGTCCAAGCAGTTGAAGGCTAGGTTGGGGCAGGCTATGTGATATACAAAATGGACATCTGCTATGGACTGAATTTTGTGTCCCCCTGCCCAAATCATATGTTGAAGCTCTTAGACCTTCATGTGACTATATTTAAAGATGGGGCCTCTAGCCCTAGACAGTGTTGTTCAGTGGTTAGAGTGTCAGCCCATGGACCAAAGGGTCGAGGGTTCGATTCCCGGTCAAGGGCATGTACCTAGGTTGTAGGTTCGTTCCCCGGCCCTGGTTGGGGTCGTGTGGGAAGCAACCGATCAATGTATCTCTCTTACATTGATGTTTCTCTCTCTCTCTCTTTTTCTCCCTCCCTCCCTCCCTTCCATTCTATCTAAAAATCAATGAAAAAATATCCTCAGATGAGGATTTTAAAAAAAGAAAGAAAAGAAAAAATGAGGCTTCTAACAAAGTAATTAAGGTTAAATGAAGTAATAAGGGTGGTGTCCTGATTCTATAGAATCTGTGTCCTTATAAGAAAACAGCAGAGAGTGAGCTCCCTCACCCTCCCTCTTCTTTCTCTCTTTTATGTGAGGATGGTGCAAGAAGACAACCATTGCCTTGGACAGTTTGGCTCAGCAGTTAGAGCGTCGGCCTGTGGACCAGAGAGTCCTGGGTTCAGTTCCCGCTAAGGGCACGTACCTTGGTTGCAGTTTGTCCCCAGCCCTGGTTGGGTCGTGTGAGTGGCGACCAGTTGATGTGTCTCTCTCACATCGATGTTTCTCTCTCTCTCTTCCTCCCTCTCTCCCTCCCGCTCTATCTGAAGATAAATGCAAAAACGTTCTCAGGGGAGGATAAAAATAAATAAATAAATAAATAAATAAATAAATAAATAAATAAATAAATAAATAAATAAAAACAACCATTTACAAGCCAAGGAGAATGCCTTCACCAGAAACCAGCCCTGCTTGATCTGGGACTTCCAGCCTCTAGAACCATGAGAAGTAAATGTCTTGTTTAAGTCTTCAGTCTATGGTATTTTAAAAATTGATTTTAGAGAGAGATGGAGGGAGGAGGGAGGGAGAGGGAGAGAGAGATCAATGTGAGAGAGAAACATGGATCGACTGCCTCCTGTACACGCCCCGACCGGGGACTGAATCTGAAACCTGGGCATGTGCCCTGACTGGAAATCCAACTGGCAACCTTTTGGTGCATTGGACAACACTCAGCCCACTGAGCCACACCGGCCAGAGCAGTCTATGGCATTTTGTTATGGCAGCCCAAACTGACTAAAACACCATCTATTTATAAGTCACTGGCTAGAGATGCTCCCACAGCAGGGAGTTATGTCTTGGTAGGCATCTTGCTTGGTCTATACAGTCTCACCACACTTAAGTCACCTATTCTCTTGTTTTTCCTACAAACCCCCAGGATTTTAGCAGAATTGCCCATTTGACTTCTCTGCTCTCCCTCACAGGCTGCAGAAAGTGCTGCTGGAGAAAACCACATCAATATGTAGACAGGTATCACTGGGGATTCATAGGCTCCAAACGTGATGGCTTGTGAGTACCACAATCCTGCCACATGACCCTAGCCGGCCTCCCTGTCTTTCCACTCAGTTGTTCTTCCAGACTTTCTCCATGTACTGTTGAAATGGAAACAAAGGGGACAAGTTAAACCCATGAATTTACTTTCTCACCTTCCTGAAACCTCACTAAAATGACATTAAATGACTTTTTAAAAGCAAAAATTCCCAAGGACAAAAATAACAGGAGATGAGATAACAGCAACAAGATTGTGCTAGCTGAGCAGTAACCACTGCAGCAAATCCAAGGAAGCTGGGGGTAGTGGGAACAACTGAGCACCAACTGAATTCACATGGCAGAGCTCACACATGGTTTAAAAATCAGCAGAGGAAATGAAAGTGAATGTCAAGCTGCAGTTGAAAATCTGTTTAAGAGGCAGTTAGAGCTCCAGATACTGTCCTCCATCCCAGCAGAAGAGAAAGTTCATTCTTTAAAAAAAAAAAATGTTTTTTCTTTATTGATTTTAGAGAGAGAGGAAGGGAGAGGGAGAGAGAGATAGAAACATCGATGAGAGAGAACATCAATTGGCCGCCTCCTGCATGCCCCCCACTGGGGATCAGGCCCACAACCTGGGCATGTGCCCTGACCAGGAATCGAACTGGTGACCTCCTGGTGCATGGGTCGATGCTCAACCAGTGAGCCACACTGGCTGGGCAAAGTTCATTCTTTAGAGACCATGAAACAAAGAGTGTCTCATTTGGGGAACACCAAGAACAGCTTTAGGGGTACTACACTGAAAACAGGGAGACTAAATAAATATTTACCCACTGTATGTGGAGCACTCTGGGCCTTCTTGCCCTACTCAGTTCCTTGAGTGCAGACTGCCACCCCAGGAATCAGACTGAAGCTCTTTCTCTGGGCTATTTGACCATTCCAAGAGGAAGGAATTAAAGAGGGTGACATTGGGATTCTCCATTAAAACAGCCCAGGTACGTCACCCGAAAATTAAGCCCGTAGTTGACAAGCTCACTCTCCCCAATACATTTTTTAGTAACACATTCTTAAATATGAGACAACAACCGAAGATCACTAGACATCTGAAGAAGGCTTTAAGACAAAAACATAAAAGGTAGAGCTCAAGCTGAAGAAGAAAACAATCTGTGGGAAACAATATTATGAGGGATAAGAAATATTTTCTTTAAAACTCCTTAACTTCAGGGAGATAATAGAATGTGAATATCCATGAAAAAAGAATAGGGTGCTAGCTCAGCCGGTGTGGCTCAGTGGTTGAGCATCAACCCATGGACCAAGAGGTCGCCGGTTCGATTCCTGGTCAGGACAAATGCCCAGGTTGTGGGCCTGATCCCCAGTGGGGGGCATGCAGAAGGTGGCCAATCCATGTTCTCTCTCATCAATGTTTCTGTCTCTCTCTCCCTTCCTCTCTCTCTAAAAATCAATAAAGAAATTAAAAAATTAGTCCTGGCCGGTTTGGCTCAGCGGTTAGAGTGTCGGCCCGCGGTCCAGAGAGACCCGGGTTCGGTTCCCGCTAAGGGCACGTACCTCGGTTGCAGTTTGTCCCCGGCCCTGGTTGGTCGTGCGGGTGGCAGCCACTCGATGTGTTCCTTTCACGTCGATGTTTCTCTCTCTCTCTCTCTCCCCCTCCCACTCTATCTGAACAAAAAATGGAAAAATGTCCTCGGGTGAGGATTAAAAAAAAAAAAAGAAAGAAAGAAAAAAATTTAAAAAAAAGAATAAGGTGTTATAAAAAGGAGCATTCAGAGAACAAACAAGAATTTTCTGTGGTGGCATAAATTAAAAGGCAGTAGATGGATATTTTGCTTCTGCTTAGGATACAAGAAGTTGCAAGACAGCATCACTTCCACCCTAGCTACAAGAAGCTAGATAACCTACAAAGTAATAGTTTTTTTCCCCTTTTAAGCCTATTAGGAAGCTGAAGTTGCCAAAAAAAGAAAAAGAAAAAAACAAGTGAGCCAAAATCTGAACAACACCAAGCCCTTCCTAGGAAAAAGACCTGTTGCTGCTTTTGTCCTTGGCAGCAGCAGCAACAGGAGGAGGCTGCCGTAAACTTGTGTAAGAAGAAAATAGAAGACCTTTTAACAAATTTTTAAAGGTCAAGTGTGGGATGACATGACAGTTTGGATCCCTAGGGACCTCAGACACAAAGTGAGTTTGCATTTACTCACAACTCTTTTCCATAGGCCTTCACTAAGAAAGTTTGGAGGCAGGGCAGGTGGACTGAGTGATTCTCTCTGAGGTACAGATGTACTAGGAGTGCTGAAGTGTGAGTGCAAGGCCGGAAAAGTGAGACAAACCACACTCCAGACCTTCCAGTGGCAGTTGGTGGCTGAGAAGGGCAGAAGAGCAGAAAGACATCAACCCCAGGATGAAGGGACACAGAGGACACACAGGCTCCCTAAGTCTTACTCTGAGTACAAAGCAGAAGCCTGCTATGGCAGGAGTTGAGGCAGAAAACCTGAAAGAGACATTCCTGAGGCACATGTTCATAGATCTACTGAAGTCTAAGGGTGAGGTGGAATTAAGACAAATCCCTCCATGTACTCGGATCACAAGTCCTACTAAAGAGAAGGTTCTAATCCTACCTTGAAATACTCAGAAGTCTATGGGGAACTGAATCTAGCTAAATCAATAAAAAAAATCTCAGCCCTGGCTGGTTTGGCTCAGCGGTTAAAGAGTCAGCCCACAAACTAAAGGGTCTCAGGTTTGATTTCCAGTCAAGGGCACTTACCTGGGTTGCAGGTTCCATTCTCTCTCTCTTTTCCCCCCTTCCTCCCTCCCTCTCTCCCTTCCACTCTCTCTAATAATCAACTGAAGAAATATCTTTGGGTGAGGACTAACCAAAAGAAGAAAAATTAGAATTAAAAAAAAAAAAAATCTCAGGTGAAGCTTAACTACAGACCAAATTGACTCAAAAGTCTCTCTCTCTCTCTCTCTCTCTCTCACACACACACACACACACACACACACACACACACACACAAACTAACAGCTTAACAGAAGAATAGGTATGTCCTTTTGGGGTGGCATAAATTTTATTATACTCCTTATTGTTCTATTACATATAACATTTGGCACTCAATTAAAAAATTAAGATATATGTGAAAAATCAAGGAACTGTGACCCATCATAAAAAGAAGACATAATCGCCCTAGCTCTTGTGGCTCAGTTGGTTGAGTGTCATCCCATGCACTGAGAGGTCACTGGTTCAATTCCTGGTCATGGTACATGCCTGGGTTTCGGGCTCAATCCCCAGTAGGGAGAGTGCAAGAGGCAGCCAATTGCTGTTTCTCTCTCCCTTTCCCTTCCTCTCTCTCTAAAATCAATTTTTAAATATTTTAAAAACTTCTAAATAATAAAAAAAGAGAAGAAATAATCAATAAAACCAGACTCATAGATGGTCCAGACCTAGATGATGGAATTATCAGGCAGAGAGTTTCAAAATAATAATATATTTATCAAAATTCCAACATCCCAATTTGACTTATAGTCAAATTGCTGAAAAGCAATTTTTTAAAAACAAAACCTGAAAGCAATCAGAGAAAAAAAGACATGCTACATACAGGGGAATAATGAGTGACAACAGACTCCTAATCTAAAAACAGTAAAGGCCGAAAGATAATGGAACAACATCTTCAAATGATGAAAGAAAATAAAAATTTCAATCTGGAATTCTAGATCCAGTGAAAATATTCTACAAAAATTAAGACAAATTTTTGGTCAGGTGGCTCAGGTGGCTCAGTTGGTTGGAGTGTTGTCCCATACACCAAAAAGGTTGTGAGTTCGATTGCTGGTCAGGGCACATACCTAGGTTGCAGGTTTGATCCCTGATCAGGGCTCAGATGGGAGGCAGCCCATTGATGTTTCTCTCTCTCTCTCTCTCTCTCTCTCTCTCTCTCTCTCTCAAATCAATAAACGTGTCCTCGGGTGAGGATAAAAAAAAATCTAAGACAAAATAAAGTTGCATCCCCACATGAGAATAACTAAACAATTCATCTCCAATTTTTAAAAAAATGCTAATTAATTATTTAGATATAAGATAAATTATACCAGACTGAAGAAAGGAGTGCAAAACACCACTAAGAGTAAATGTATATGACTATTTACTGTTTAAAGTGAATACAATAACAATGCAATGTGGAGTTACTTTTTGCATATTATATATAAAACTAATTTGTATATTGTATGTAAAAATATTATGTGACAGCCCTGGCCGGTTTGGCTCAGCGGTTAGAGCATCGGACTGCTGTCCAGAGAGACCTGGGTTCGGTTCCCGCTATGGGCATGTACCTCGGTTGCAGTTTGTCCCCGGCCCTGGTTGGTCGTGCGGGTGGCAGCCACTCGATGTGTCCCTTTCACGTCGATGTTTCTCTCTCTCTCTCTCTCTCTCTTCCCCTCTCTCCCTCCCACTCTATCTGAACAAAAAATGAAAAAATGTCCTCGGATGAGGAAAAAATAATATTATGTGACAACCAGAACATAAAGGGTGGGGCTGTTGCAATTGCAATACTGTTGTAACATTCTTATACTGTTCATAAAATGGTAGAATATTTCTTTGAAGGTAGAATGTGCTAAATTAAAGAAACAAATTGTAATGTCTAGAGCAATCATTTAAAAATAACACAAAAAGATTTATATCAGCCCGGCCAGTGTGGCTCAGTGGTTGGGCATCGACCCATGCACCAAGAGGTCACTGGTTCGATTCCCGGTCAGGGCACATGCCCAGGTTGTGGGCCAAATCTCCAGTGGGGGGCATGCAGGAGGCAGCCAATTGATGTTCTCTCTCATCGATGTTTCTATCTCTCTCTCCTTCTCCCTTCCTCTTTCTCTAAAATCAATAAAAAAAATATAAATAAATAAACAAATAAAGTGTATGTCACCCTTTAAAAAAATTTATACCAAAGAAGTCAATAAAGAAGATGAAATACTACAAAATTAAACTTGTACCCCCAAAAAACAGGCAGAAAAGGAGAAAAAGAACAAAAATGGATGGAACAAATAGAAGCCACACATTGAGTTGGTAAACTTAAACCCAAATATATCAATAATTGTATTAAATTATAAATAGACTAAAACTCTATCCCAGTTAATTTTTTGCGTAACAAATTGCCCCAAAAGTTAGCGTTTTAAAATAACTACAGTCATTTTCTTTTTGCTCACGTTTCTGTGAGTTCAGTATATGGGAAATACATTCCTCAAAAAGCGTCAGCCTGCGTACCAAAGGGTCTTGGGGCCCTGGCTGGTTTGGCTCAGCGGTTAGAGCGTCAGCCTGCGGTCCGGAGAGACCCGGGTTCGGTTCCCGCTAAGGGCATGTACCTCGGTTGCGGTTTGTCCCCAGCCCTGGTTGGTCGTGCGGGTGGCAGCCACTCGATGTGGCCCTTTTGCGTCGATGTTTCTCTCTCTCTCTCTTCCTCTCTCTCCCTCCTACTCTATCTGAACAAAAAATGAAAGAATGTCCTCGGGTGAAGATAAAAAAAAAAGAGTCTTGGGTTTGATTCCTGGTCAAGGGTACACACCTGGGTTGCAGGTTCAATCCTTGGCCCAATCAACCAATCAATGTGTCTTTCTCACATCGATCTCTCTCTCTCTCCCCCTCCATTTTTCTCCCCCCTCCCTCCCTTCCACTCTCTCTAAAAAAAAAAAAATCAATAAAACCAAATTTTAAAAAGTACTATAGCCATACAATAGAGTGGTTCTCAACCTTCCTAATGCCGCGACCCTTTAATACAGTTCCTCATGTTGTATGTGGGCGTATCTGCATGTGGGCAGACCCGCCTGGAGACAGATAGAGGAGCGGTGTCTCGGTTCCTAAGACCATCGGAAATATGTGTTTTCTGATGGTCTTAGGCGACCCCTGTGAAAGGGTCGTTCGACCCCCAAAGGGGTTGCGACCCACAGGTTGAGAACCGCTGCAATAGGGTATTATTCATTCATAAAATGGAATGAAGTCTGGATATATGCTACAATATGGAGGAACCTTGAAAACATTGTGAAAAAAAGCAGACACAAGAGGACAAATATTGTATGATTCTATTTATATGAAATATCTAGAATGGGCAAATTCATAGAGACAGAAAGTAAATTAGAGGTTACCAGAGACTGAGGAGAGGGAAGAATGGAAAGTCATTGCTTAATAGGTACAGAGCTTCTTTTTATGATGATAAAAAAATGTTTTGTAAAAAAGAAACAGGGGTAATGGTTGCACAACACTAGGAATGTAGTTAATGACACTGAGTTGTATACCTGAAATTATATAGATATAAGTATATCTATATATAGATATGTATGTGTATATATATGTGTGTGTATACACACACACACACAGGACAGGGCAAAAATAGATTTACAGTTGTTTGTATGAAAAATAACACAATAATTAATAAATAATAATACAAAAATAAACTCTGTTTCACATACTCAAATCTGTAAACCTACTTTTGCCCTACCTGTATATAAGAATCTGTGGAGGGCTCAACTGGGCAGTTCTGGCTGAGAGTCTTTCATGTGGTTACTGTCAGACAGTGGCTGAAGCTGGAACAGTGGCTGGGTATCTCTCCCTCTTCATGTCGTCTCAGAGCCCTTCCATGTGTTCTCTCCATGAGGGCTAGTTTGGGCTTCTTCCCAGCATGGCAGCCTCAGGGAAATTGGACTGGTTAGGTGTCGGCTAAGACTGGAAGAGCGAGTATCCCTGCTAACAAGGCAGAAGCTACATTGCCTTTTCTGACTTAACCTCAGAAATCAAGTGGCATCACTTTTACCACATTATGTTGATTCAAAGCAAGTCACAAGCCTTCCCAGATTATAGGGGGGAGGGTTCAATTCCACCTCTTGATGGGAAAATGGCAAGGTTCCAGGAGAGCATGTGGGATGGGAGATATTGTTGGGGCTACCTTTGAAAAACACAATCTGCCACACACACCAGTTAAAAGGCAGAGACTGTCAGGCTAGATAAAATAGCTATGTGTTATTTACAAGAAGCACACTTTAAGCATAAAGACATAGACAAGTTGAGAGTAAAATGATTGTAAAGATACACTACGCAAACACTGAGCATAAGAAAGCCTGTATGGCTATATTAACATTAGATAGAGTAGAATTCAAGACAAAGAGTATTACCAGAGATAAAGATGGACATTTCACAATGGGAAAAGGACAAATAATCAAGAAGACATAATCATTTAAAATATGTAAGCAGCTAATAATAAAGCTCCCAAATACATGAAACAAAAATTGACAGCACCAAAAAGTTCTAGAAATAGATAAATCTTCAAACATAGTTGGAGACTTTAACATCCCTTTCTCAGTAATTGATAAAACAAGTAGGGAAAATCAGTAACAAATAGAAGACCATCAACTCTCAACACTATCAACCCAAGTGACCTAATTGATATTTTTAGAATACTACACCCAGCAACAAGAGAATACACATTCTTCTCAAGTGCAGATGTAACACTCACCAACATAGATAACATTCTGGGCAGTAGAACAAGCCTCAGTAAATTGCAAAGGATAGAAGTCATACAAAGTAGGATTTCTGACCACAGTGATGTTGAATTAGAAATCAATAAAAGGATATCTAGGAAATTTCCAAATATGTGGAATTGAAAAATTATGCTTCTAACTAACCCACGGATCAAAGAAGAAATCACAAGTTAAATTAGAAAATATATTTATTTTATTTATTTTTTTTAAATTTTGTGTCTTAGAAATAAAACTGGAATGTTATTTCACTTAAAATGTACAGCATGCCCAGCCCGTGTAGCTCAGTGGTTGAGCGTCGACCCATGCACCAAGAGGTCGCCAGTTTGATTCCCGGTCAGGGCACATGCCCAGGTTGTGGGCCAAATCCCCAGTGGGGGGCATGCAGGAGGCGGCCAATCTATGTTCTCTCTCATCGATGTTTCTGTCTCCCTCTCCCTCTCCCTTCCTCTCTCTCTAAAAATCAATAAAGAAAAAAAAGTGTTAAATGTACAGCATGCAGCTCTGACCAGTGTAGCTCAGTGGTTAGAGCATCAGCCTGTGGACCAAAGGCTCGCAGGTTCAATTCCCGGTCAAGGGCATGTACCTGGGTTGCAGGTTTGATCCCTGGCCCTAGTCAGAGTCAAGGAGGCAACCAAACGATGTGTCTCTCTCACATTGATGTTTCTCTCTCCCTCTCTCCCTCCCTTCCACTCTACCTAAATATCAATGGGAAAATATCCTCAGGTAAGGATTAGCAAAACGAACAACAAAATGCTCTGTAATGGTAAAAAAAAAAAAAAAAAAAGTACCACAATGTAAATTTTCACAGTTTTCCGGTAAATGACATTTCTGAATCAAAAATTACCATTACAAATCATTTATTTGTTTGTTTAAATCCTCACCCAAGGATATTTTTCCATTGGTTTTTTTTTTTTTTTTTTTTTTTTTAGATAGAGTGGGAGGGAGACGGGGAGAGAGAGAGAGACACATCGATGTGAGAGAGACACATCAATTGGTTGCCTCTCGCACAACACTGACTGGGCTGGGGACCAAACCTGCAACCGAGGTACATGCCCTTGACCAGAAATCAAACCCAAGACTCTTTGGTGTGCGGGGCTGACGTTCTAACAGCTGGGCCAAACAAGCCAGGGCACCATTATAAATCCTTTAATCAAATGTTTATTTCCTGTTTCCAGCATTACAATTTGCTATAATTCAAACTTCAGTCTAAGTAAGCATTAGACACTTGACCTCATGTAGTTAGGTCCTTATGTCAAGCACTCACTTATCCAGCAAAGAGACCACTCAGCCACCACTCTTTCGTGGACAATACTCAGTGCTACCTGAACAATTTAAAGTGCATATGAGTTGGCTGCAAGCCCTGAGGTCGTCGTGTGCCGTGGGTGCACCAAAATCGTGGCTGAGTTCTTCTTTGGTATCAGTAGCATTTTATCTCAGCGTGGCATCTGAAACCTTTGCTTGAGTGCAGAAATATGGGCTCACCTTGCTTGTAACTACTGATTCTGAGCTCACGAGATACCTAAATAATGTGATGGAACAACTGAAAGACTGGTTATACAAATGGTCAGTGCAGAAACTGGGGGTAGTCATCTCAAATATTGAAAGTGGCGAGGTCCTTAAAAGATGGCAGTTTGATATTAAGTGTGACAAGACTACCAAAGATGACAGTACACCAGAGAAAAGTCTCAGAAAGCTATCCAAGATGAAATCTGCTTGGTTATCAGACAGATCACAGGTACAGTGACATTTCTGCCACTGCTGGAAGTTTCTTGTTCATTTGATCTGCTGATCTTTACAGACAAAGATTTGGTTGTACCTGAAAAGTGGCAAGAGTCAGGACCACGGTTCATTATCAATTGTGAGTGAATCCATCAGCATTCCTTCACTACTACAATCCACAAAGTAAGCATGGTGGCCTATAAAATCCTGTCCATGCCCTGGCCGGTTTGGCTCAGCGGTTAGAGCATCGGCCTGCGGACCAATGAGTCGCGGGTTTGATTCCAGTTAAGGGCATGTACCTCGGTTGTGGTTCATCCCCGGCCCTGGTCGGGTGGTGTGGGAGGCAACCAGTCGGTGTGGCTCCATCACACCGATGTTTCTCTCTGTCTCTCTCCCTTCCTCCCACTCTATCCGATAATAAGTGGAAAAAATCCTCTGGTGAGGAATTTAAAAATAATGGTAATAAAATAAACTTAATAATAAAATAAAATAAAATCCTGTCCATGACTGGAGATGAGCCGAGAGCAATAATGGAATTCTCAAATGTGTTTCCTGAAACCAAGTCAACTAGTTTGTTTTATTTCATTGATTAACTTTTAGATGGGGAAGGCTTAGCATTATACTTTACTGAACTGTGCATAACTGTTCCATGTTTTGTTACCTGTTTGACTTTCCATAGGGTTGACATCATTTTTTGCACACTGTTCAAAGGGAACCGGCAGGTTATATCAGCACTGTAATGTTCATTCCTTTGAAGGTGGTAACTGTAAGTGGAAAATTTTTGCTGTAAAGCTAAATGCCTTCCTAAGTCAGACCTTTTGATCAAGTAGATTGACTGAGAATATAGGTAAATATGAAACAGCAAAAGAAGTCTGAATATTCAGAATCTTTGTTTAGGACCTAAAGTAACTGATAATCCACAATCACAAAATATTCCTATAAGGTCATTTTGCCATTTATTTCATTTGTATAGTTTCCATATTGGAAAAAAAAACTCCAATTATTTTATTTTAATGTATATAATTTACACTTACAAAGCTATCGCTGTTTCTACTGCTTAAATTCCATTGATACAGAACTCTTAAAAATGTCTTTTTGTGTATAAAATCAAGTTTTAAATGACAGCGATAAATAAGGTTAAATGTGTATGTTTTTAAAAAATAAATAAAAAAATAATATGCATATGAGTTGTTTTGATGAATAGAGACAGAGCTATAGTTTTGCACCAAATTTTCAATTACTGAATTGTATGATTTTTCACCTTGATACATATGATCATTAGAAAGCTACTTACATAATGTTATAGCCATATATTATGTTAAATGCCCATTTGTAACTGCAAGAAACTCATGTTACAGACACACTACTGACTATGATATTATACAAAGTTATGGCCACAAGTTTCTGCATAAGAGATTTACTTCTCTCTCTTTCTCTTAAAGCAAGAAAATATATTTAATTGAATAAAACTAAAGACATAAAATATCAAAATTTGAGAATTCAATTAAAGAAGTGATTAGAGGAAAATGTATAACATAAACTGGTTATATTAGAAAGGGAGAACCCAGCCGGTGTGGCTCAGTGGATGAGCATCGACCCATGCACCAAGAGGTCGCTGGTTCGATTCCAGGTCAGGGCACATGCCCAGGTTGTGGGCCCGATCTCCAGTGGGGGGTGGCCAATCGATGTTCTCTCTCATCGATGTTTCCATCTCTCTCTCCCTCTCCCTTCCTCTCTCTTTAAAATCAACAAAGAAAATTTTTTTTAAGAATCTGTAACCAAAATATGTTAAAAAGTGGAAAAAAAAAAAAAACTCTTACAACTCAATAATTGAGAAAACTTAAAAAAATTGACAAAAAAGCCCTGGCCGGTTTGGCTCAGCGGTTGGAGCATCGGACCAGAGAATCTCAGGTTCGGTTCCCACTAAGGGCACGTACCTCGATTGCAGTTTGTCCCCGGCCTCAATCGGGTTGTGTGGGTGGCAACCAGTCGATGTGTCTCTCTCACATTGATGTTTCTCTCTCTCTCTTCCTCCCTCTCTCCCTCCCGCTCTATCTGAAGATAAATGCAAAAAATGTCCTCCGGTGAGGGTAAAAAAAAAATTTTTTTTTTAAATTGACAAAAGATTTGACTAGATACTTCACCAGCGAATATGTACAAATGGCAAATAAGCGTGTGAAGGTTCTCACCATCATCTGTCATAAGGAAAATACAAAATAAAACCCCAATAAAATACCACAGAAATGGTTCGGATTAAAGAGGCTTAAAAAAACCAGACTGATCATAGTAAGTGCTGGCAAAGATGCAGCATAAATGGAACTGTCATGTCATACGATGAGTGTGGAAAACATTTTTTTTTATATTAGAGAGAGGAAGGGATATATATATATCCATATATATATATATATATATATATATAGAGAGAGAGAGAGAGAGAGAGAGAGAGAGAGAGAGACATCTATGTGAGAGAAATATCGATCAGCTGCCTCTCGCACGTGCCCGACCAGGAATGGAACCACAACCTGGTTACGTGCCCTGACTGGGAATCGAACCCACCACCTTTTAGTGTACAGGACGATGCTCTAACCAACTGAGCCACGTGGGCCAGAGCCCATTTGCCAGTTTCTTTTGTTTGTTTGTTTGTTTTAGTAAATATATTTATTTTGTCTTAATTTCAGGAAAATAATTGATTTTGTTATTATAATCAGAATCCTCACATAATTGTGTTCTAATAACACCAGTAATATAAAGGATAAAAAATAACATGTTCAATCTGTATAGTGTTTAAATATGCTTAGAGAAAAAATGTAAAGTTCAGTAAAAAATTGAAAAAGTAAAATCATTTTTTCATATTTATTTTTAAAAGCTATTTTTCTTCTATGGTATTCAAACTTTTTAATAAAATAAAACTGTATTATACAACTCAAAATTGATTAATATAAACAAAATTTTAACCAAATTTTATCAGTAAGGACGGGATTTTTAAAAACTTTTTGAAGTGGTGATTAAACCTTATTAACTTTTAAAAATATATATTTTTTCAATTTATTTTTTATTTTTTTATTAATTTGTTTTTGTTACAGATGTTTCTCCTTTTTCCCCCATTGACACCCTCCTCCTCAACCCGCCCACCCCCCGCCCCATCCCCAGCCCTGTTGTCCATGTCCATTGATCATGCATACATGCATATAAGTTCTGTGGTTTATCTCTTCCCCCCCAACCCCCCCTCCTCTGAGGCTTGTCAGTCTGTACCCCACCTCTATGTCTCTGGGTCAATTTCTTTTTTTTTTTAATTTTTTTTCTTTATTGATTTTTAGAGAGAGAGGAAGGGAGAGGGAGAGAGATAGAAACATCAATGAGAGAGAACATCAATTGGCTGCCTCCTGCATGCCCCCCCACTGGGGATTTGGCCCACAACCTGGGCATGTGCCCTGACCGGGAATCGAACCAGCAACCTCTTGGTGCATGGGTTGATGCTCAACCACTGAGCCACACCAGTCGGGCTGCCAGTTTCTTATCAACTGAAACATACACCTATCATATGACCCAGCAGTCCTACTCTAAGGATTTATCTAGGGAAATTAAAACATGTGCATACAGCCCGGCTGGTGTGGCTCAGTGGTTGAGCGTTGACCCATGCACCAAGAGGTCACCAGTTTGATTCCCAGTCAGGACACATACCCAGGTTGTGGGCCCGATACCCAGTGGGGGGCATGCAGGAGGCGGCCAATCGATGTTCTCTCTCATTGATGTCTCTGTCTCTCTCTCCCTCTCCCTTCCTCTCTCTCTAAAATCAATAAAGAAAAAATAAAGAAAAATATGTGCATACAAAGACTTGTACTCAAGTGTTCAGAGTAGCCTTCTTCATAACAGCCCCAAACTGGAAACAACTTATATGTCCGTCCATCAACTAGTATTGGCATAAATGATCTGTGGTTCATCCATACAATGGAACACTACTTAGAACTAAGAGGAACAAATTCCTGAGACACAACAGAGAGGAATTCAAAGGCATTCTGCTGAGTGAAAGAAGCCACACATGCCCTGGCCGGTTTGGCTCAGCGGTTAGAGCATCGGCCCATGGACCAGAGAGTCCCGGGCTCGGTTCCCGCTAAGGGCACGTACCTCGGTTGCAGTTTGTCCCCGCCCTCGTTGGGGTCGTGTCTCTCTCACGTCGATGTTTCTCTCTCTCTCTTCCCCCCTCTCCCCCTCCTGCTCTATCTTAGGATAAATGCAAAAATGTCCTCGGGTGAGGATGAAAAAAAAAAAAAGAAGCCAGACATGAGCCCTGGCCGGTTTGGCTCGTGTGGGAGGCAACCAGACTATGTGTCTCTCTCACATCGACAACGTTCCTCTCTCTCTCTCTCTCTCTCTCTCTCCCTCCCTCCCTTCTACTGTATCTAAAAATCAATGGAAAATATCCTTGGGTGAAGACAAAAGAAAAAAGAAGTAGCCCTGGCCGGTTTGGCTCAGCGGTTAGAGCATCGGCCTGTGGTCCAGAGAGTCCCGGGTTCGGTTCCCGCTAAGGGCACGTACCTCGGTTGCAGTTTGTCCCCGGCCCTGGTTGGTCGTGCGGGTGGCAGCCACTCGATGTGTCCCTTTCACGTCGATGTTTCTCTCTCTCTCTCTTCCTCTCTCTCCTTCCCACTCTATCTGAACAAAAAATGAAAAAAATGTCCTCGAGTAAGGATTAAAAAAAAAAAGTAGTAGCAGCCGTCGCCGCCAGGTATGAAATACTACATTCTCTATGATTCTACTTATATAAAATTCTAGAGAAGACAAATCTATAGTGATAGAAAGATCAAAGATCATGGTTGCCAGGCTCCAGGTGGGGGAAGGAGATTGCAAAGGGCCATGAGGGAACTTTCTGGAACCTTGTGGAGTGATGCAAACATTCTATATCATGATTATGGTGGTAGCTGCACAACTGTATCCATGTGTCAAATTTCATCAATGGATGAATTTTATTTTATGCTAATCATACTTCAATAAAGCTTATTTTTAAAAGCCATTCAGAACAAGGAGAGAAATCATTGCTTGGGCTGTGGCAGTCAGAGCAGTGGACGCACTGAGCACCGACGAAGTGGCTCTCCATGCAGCCACGTGGAAGGAAGGCCAGGGGAGGAAGAAGGATGTGTGTGGTGGCGATGGTGCGAGCTGGAGGTTCATTACTGAATCAGACAGAGGTAATTACCCAGAGAGCCCCTGGAAGGAGCCGAAACCGGTTGGTTCTGGGAAGGCGAAAGGAGGAGGAGCAGCTGCTGCTTTTTGTTACAAGCCTCAGCCTCGAACAGTCTGCCACTGTAAGCCACATGACTGCATAACTCTGACCAAAACGGAGACGCCTCCTACAGGGTGCCTTCCCCTCAGATGGGGACCTCATGGCCATCCGGGGTCACAGCCCTCAACTGCTCACCTGCCTTCTATATCCAAGTTCCTCAGCCCAGGAGAGGAGTCACCCCAGAGCCTCTGGGGGACCCTGCCCTTCCTAGCCTGCAGGGCTCCTAATCCATCAGTTATATCATTCTCCTCCCTCCCACAACTTTACAAACAGGCTTTGTCTAACTTTCAAAAATTACTATTCACTTTACTTTGGCCCTCAGATGAGTGGACACCCTGTCTTCCTATTGTCATTGGCCCATGCTTGTCCCAGTGAACACTTTCACGCACACGTGCACACTTTCCCCCTTGCAATCCCACCCTTGG
Organism: Tadarida brasiliensis; assembly: GCA_030848825.1. Lineage (NCBI taxonomy): Eukaryota > Metazoa > Chordata > Mammalia > Chiroptera > Molossidae > Tadarida > Tadarida brasiliensis. Next base: position 85,498,602 of record CM061280.1, read on the forward strand.
ACCCAATGCTCTTTTACCCGATCCGCGCCTCTCCTAGGCATTTGAATGACATCCGCTCTCCTCATGGTGCTCCTATGTATCATCTCAGTTGGTGTGAGCGCATTCATTCTTCCCACTGCCACGCAGATCCACCATCTACAATGTGCACCCAGTCAGTCAGGCGGCTGCCCAGTTGGGGCGCCTCTCTCCTCCCCTAGGCATGGCCTCTCGGCAGCTTTGCTGTGTCTTTCCTTCCATCGGGGCACCTGTCTCTCTTCCCAGCCTTGTGAACCCAAGCTCTCCCTGTTTTTCATCACTCCTCCATGTCCTTGGCTGGCTCCTCTTAATCTTTCATCCCAAATGTCTTTCAAGGGTCTATCCAGGACCCAAGAAATGCCTTCCCTCTCCATCCCCACTGCCTGGTGGCATTAATCACGTCCCACCATTTCTCTCCCAGCCTCTCTGCCCCCGCTGCTCTCAGCACAGGACCCTGTGCTCCCCCTGGCAGGGCCCCGGTCTTTTCACTTCCGCATCCACAGTGCAGGGTCAGCAGAACTCGCTGTTTGTTGAGCAAAAGGTTCTGATTACAGAGAGCCAGTGACAGAGCAGGACAGGCAGATCTGGGGTCCTGCCGTTCTGATCTCCTGCCCCAGCGGCTGGCACCTGGGATAGGCAGCACTCCCTGCTTCCCGGGGCCTCCTGTCCTCTTCTGCTCAGACATCGGGCTAGTGGAGACACAGGCCCACACCTTGACCACCCACAGAACTCTTTCTGTAAATGAAATCTTAGAGGGAGATGGTGGAAAGCAGGGCAGAGGGGGCTGCACTGGGGGCCTAGGGGATGAGGAGGGTGTCTGCTCAGTCCTGCCCCAGGCCTGAGGTCCACTGAAGCTAACTGGTCAGCCCCATGGCCAAGCCCTTCTCCAGCCTTCCAGATGAATTTTCCACTGCTCCCCAGAGTGAACACGGGCCAGTTAGGCTACCCCCTCAAACACTTCTCAGGGATCCTGTCTTCTCTCGCCTCTCCAGAGCCCCCAGTCATCTGCCTGTCTCCAGGTATGTGCCTTGTTCTCAGTTCATGCTGCCCAAGGGACAGCCCAGTGCCATCTCTGCTGACTCACGTGGCCTTGACTGAATAATCCAGTCAGCCTTTCTTCCCATGAATTGTTGCCAATCTCAAGCTTTCTTGTCCCCTGTGCGGTGGCTGGAGCATGGGCCTGCCTGGAGCCTTCACCTCTGACCGGCTCCTTGCTGTCAGCAGTGAGACGCAGGCAGGCCTGGCCTCTCACCTGGCACAGTGTCCATGCAGCGCCAGCACGTGCACGCATGGGCTCCTGAGCCTTCGGGGCTCTCGGTTGAAGAACCAGACTCTCTCTGGCACCCCCTCCTGCCTTGGTAGCTCTCAGTTCCTCAGAGGTCCCCGGTACTTATTCTGGTTGACCAGGGGAGTTCTATGAGCAGCTTCCCTTTATGTCCGGGCCTTGGTGTGGACACAAACCCCTCCCCTTGCTTCTTGGAGCCTAGAGAAAACCACAAGAGGGGGGCCTTCCCCAAGACTTTTCCCTGTGCTCAACAACAGGAAACAAGGAGTGCACCGAACAGAGATGGTCACGGGCCTAGCCTCATGGCTCAGGCACCCCGCCCTGTGTCAGTTCTCCGCTGGGATCTAGCCCTGCATGGCCTCTGTCGAATCCAAGCAGAGAAACTCATAAGGAAATGATTGCCCGGGAAGGCTGGCACCAATTCCTGACCAGTCTCAGGAGCTTCTCTCCCCAGCCTCTAGCACTGCCATGTGGAGTGAAAGCAGACGTTTCTGGAGGCTCGTCGCCTGCGGGCTCAGGTCCTTGCCCATCCTGCCACCGTAGGTTGACCTTCAGTCATTAGATTCCCAGTGTACAGAGGGGGAAGCTGAGGCGCAGAGAGCTGGGCATAGCCTGTGTGAGGTCACACAGCTGGGGAATGGCAAGGCAGGGATGTATACTCCTCTGCAGGCTCCTCAGTTCCCAGGGGGGACCAGGGAGGTCCCATCTCATCTGCAAGGCTGGGAGAGTCTTGGAGACCAAGACCACAGAGGCGATTCCAAGCTGGCACATGTGTAATGTCGGGGTGCAGGGTGTGTGTGTGTGCGGTGTGCATGTGTGTGCCCTGGGTTCTGTGTGTGTGTAGGTGTAGTGTGTGCTGTATGTTATGTGTGCAGTGTGTAGGGTGGGGGTGTGGTGTGTGTATAAGACCCCTGCCCCCACATCCCCTACTGCCCAGACAGAGGCTGGGAGGGGCTGGGGTACAGCCAGTCTCTCTGGCTAGGAAGAGGGGGACTTGGCCTTGGTTGTACTTGAGCCTGGTCAGTGAGGGGCTGTTTTGGTCTCTTGGCTTGCAGGTCAACAGAGAAGACAGACAAACAGGAAAAAGGAGTCGAACTCAGGCCGCAGTCTGGCCCTTGGCAGTGTGCAGGCCACTGCCTTGGGCTGGGCTGGGCCAGCCAGGGCTGAGCAAGGCCAAGGCCTGTGGCAAGGGCAGGGGAGGGGTGGAAAGAGGGCTCCTGGGATAGGGGAAAATGATGGACTAGAGGTTGTAGGGAGTCCTGGAGCCTAAGGAGTGGGGGGGAGACAGGGAAGGCCCAGCCCTAAAGCCCCTGGCAGGAAAGCTCCTCTCAGGCCCTCCACACAGAGTGCAGGAACACCAGTGTGTGTCTGTGTCTACAATGCCAGGTGTGTGTGCTTTTGTGGGCATATGGCTATTTCATATAAGTGAGGGGGTGTGTGTTAGAAAGAGAGAGGGGGTGAGAGAAAGAGAGGGAGGGGTAGAAGGGGGAGGGAGAAGTGGAATATGCATGACTGCAGGAGCTCAGAAGCCCCCTCCTCCTAGGACAGGTAGTTTCAGGTGGGGGAGGAGGAAGAGGGCAGGGGTGTCCCTGGCTCCCACTGGGCCTTGGGGAGGAAACTGGATCTCACAGGGCAGGTTAAGACCTCGATCCCACCCCACCTCCTCCCTTCCTGTCCTTCATCTCCAGCTGGCCCTAATTGAGGAGTGGGAGGGGCCTTCGTGGGCTGGGAGGGGCCGGCACTCTGTTAGTGGGGATCCCTTGAGCTCTCACCCTTTCCGCACTCCAGCCCAAAGAGAGACGAGAGACGGAAGGAGCCTGGCTTGGGAAAGAGAAGTCAAGCTTTGCCACAACAAAGCTGTATGATCCTGAGCCAGTCCCACCCGTCTCTGGTCTCAGTTTCCCCACTTATAAAATGGAGACACTGAACTAAGTGATCTCCCAGAGCCCTGTCAGATCCGACATTCTAGCGAGGTTGGCCCTGTGCGGGTGAGTGAGGCAGGGGCAGAGATGGGGGAGGGTAGCCAGCCTGGCGGTCACAGCTGGGCCAAGCTGGGGACCAGCCTCAGGGCCCTCAGGAATGGAATCCTGGGGACAGACCTGGGAGGGGCTGGGGGCAGGAAGGGAAGCAGTCCTTCCCGGTGCCACAGGCAGGAGGCCAGGGGAGGCGCAAAGGGAGGAGGGGAGGAAGTCCACTCCTGGGCAGGTCACTCCCAGAGGCTGGGTTGGGGTGGGGCGGGCGATGGAGAGCAGATCTGAGCTCCTGGGACACCTTAGAGCCCGCTGCTTCCCAGCTTCCCAGGAACCCAGGAGCCTGGCCAGGTAAGGGGCTGCAAGGGGCCCCAGGGGCACACTGGCCCTTCCCACCCAGTCCCTAGCTGTCCCATGGCCCCTCTCTTGGCGTCTGTTAGGGCAGAGGGTTCTATATGTTTGCCTTCGGTCTGTGGACTGCCTAGGTGGGTCCTAGGCTCGGTTTGTCTATCTGTTTAATTGTCCCTCTGTCTATCTTCCCCTGCCCAGTCCTGAGAGGAACATAGGAGGTTCATGTGTGGTTCAGTGGGGCCAGACCTCACCAACCGCGATCAAGCTAAGGGTGTACCCCCAGCTGCTGATAGCTAGGAAACACATGCGCACACACACAAACCCCAGTGCCTGATCACTGGAAAACACGCAGGCGTGCATACACACAGTTGCATGCACAGGCTGGAACCCCCACCCCCACCCCACCGCACACACACTCTGCCACCCGGGGAACTTTCTAAGGGCCTCTGTCCAGAGACTCTGGCCCTTTGGATGGGAGGCTAAGCTCACCACCCTATCTCCTCCAGGTGCTCAGGATACAGCCCCAGGCCCACCATGCTCATGGCTTCCACCATCTCTGGTAAGGTTCTAGCCACTGGGTCCCTCCCCTCCCCACACTAGGATGAGCCAAGTGGGCTGAGTGGGGGTGGCTGGAGTGGGTTTGGCTGAAGCTGAGAAGTCCCTCTTTCAGAGACTTCTTTCACCCTTCTCTCCAGGCTGCCCATGGGGGCTGGGGCTGCCCTTTCCTCCCTACCATGTGAGGTGGGGGGATGATGTGTGCTCTGCTGGTGAGATGAAAGCAGAAGACGCAGGCCACTGGCCAGTTGGAACCTCCTTGGTTTTTCTGGGCCCCCTTCAGAGCACACTCCCTAACTTGCCCCCTCCCCACCCTGTTCTTGCCCAGCTGTGCCTCGACCCCTCTCTCAACCTCTCCCACCTGGCAACAGCACCAAGGAGAAGCCTGGGGACGCCCGGAACCAGCTGCTGGCTCAGGCGGAGCTGGCCCTGCTCTCCACAGTCTTTGTGGCTGTGGCCCTGAGCAATAGCTTGGTGCTGGGGGCCCTAGCACGGCGGGGCCGGCGGGGCCGCTGGGCGCCTATGCACATCTTCATCGGCCACTTGTGCCTGGCTGACCTGGTTGTGGCTCTGTTCCAAGTGCTGCCCCAGCTGGCCTGGGATGCCACCGACCGCTTCCAAGGGCCTGATGTCCTGTGCCGGGCTGTCAAGTACCTGCAGATGGTGGGCATGTATGCCTCCTCCTACATGATCCTGGCCATGACGTTAGACCGCCACCGTGCCATTTGCCGCCCCATGCTGGCATACCGCCATGGAGGTGGAACTCACTGGAACCGGCCAGTGCTGGTGGCCTGGGCCTTCTCGCTCCTTTTCAGCCTGCCCCAGCTATTCATCTTTGCCCAGCGTGAAGTGGAAAACCGCAGCGGGGTCATCGACTGCTGGGCCCAGTTTGCCGAACCCTGGGGTCTCCGTGCTTACGTAACCTGGATTGCCCTAATGGTGTTTGTGGCACCTGCCCTGGGCATTGCTGCCTGTCAGGTGCTCATCTTCCGGGAGATTCATGCCAGCTTGGTGCTGGGGCCAGCAGAGAGGGCCAGGGGGCACCGAGGAGGGCGCCGGACAGGCAGTCCTGGTGAGGGAGCCCCTGTGTCAGCAGCCATGGCTAAGACTGTGAGGATGACGCTAGTGATTGTAATCGTCTACGTGCTATGCTGGGCTCCCTTCTTCCTTGTGCAGCTGTGGGCAGCGTGGGACCCAGACGCACCTCTGGAAGGTGGGTATGGCTGTGGCTTGGGCTATGGGGAGGGCTTGGGCTTGGCTGCAGGTACATCTCCACCTGCTCCCCACACTCAGCCATGGGCTCATGACCCCCTAGTAGGCACATGGGGTCAAAGCCCTGCCTGGGCACCCTCAGCCCCAACCCTTCTCCTTTACCTACACAGGGCCCCCCTTCGTGCTCCTTATGCTGCTGGGCAGCCTCAACAGCTGTACCAACCCCTGGATCTATGCCTCCTTCAGCAGCAGTGTCTCCTCAGAGCTGCGCAGCCTGCTCTGCTGCGCTCAGAGACGCGCCCCACCCAGCCTGGGGCCCCAAGAGGAGTCCTGTGCCACTGCCAGCTCCTTCCTGGTCAAGGACACTTCCTCCTGAGAAGCCAGGGGGCGCCTTCCTTCCAGAGGCTCCACAAAGCTCAGCTGCCTGCCAGGGGCTGGCCCTGGGATTCAGTGGGAGAGGAGGGCCCACTGGGAATTGGCTCTCAATTGTGAGGGGCCCAGGAGGTCAGCCCCTTGGTGCAGGGTATGGGGAGGGGCTGCAGCAGCATGATGGGGGCCCATGGCTTCCACCTCAGTCAGTGCCTGCCTGGGAGATGGAGGTCCTAGGGAACCCAGGAGGAATGAAAGGGGGTGAGGCCAGGGACCTTCACCTCTTTAGTTCCCCTCTGCCCTCCTTTCTCACTCTCTCCCTAAAAATAAAAGTGTCAGCTCATTTTCCACCCAGTGAGTCTCCTTGGATCAGGCTACCAGTGGGTGTGAAGGTGGCATGGAAAGATGTTCTTAGAACCCCCCATACCCACAGACATATGTATGACTCTGGAACCCATGATGCAGGTGACTGAGCCTTCAAATGTACAAGTCCCCAACCCACACAGCTCTGTGCCAAGCCCCCCACCACCCCCAGCAGAAGCTGTTCCAGACACCCAATCTGCCGCATTTGCTGAGCACCCTGGCATCTGCCCTCAAGCAGTGAGGGTGCCAGGGAGTTGGCCCGGTACCCACCTGCCCAGTCCCCCAAGACAAGAGAATTGGCTCACGTTGGGGAGTCAATGCACAAGTCTTTATGAATAGCTGCCAATGCCTGCCAACCCCTGCCAGTCTCATGCCCTCAGCTGAGGCAGAGAAGGGCCTGGGCACTGGTGGGCATGCTCATCTGAGCAAGGACACCCACCACCCAACAGCCACTGATGAGCCCTCACAGAAAAGCTGGGGAGGGGCCTGCCCCCAGCCTCCTTTGGCTGCCTCCCAAAGGGACCTAAGCCGGGGCTGGGGCAGGCACATGTTTGGGCAGCTATGTCCTCTCTGCAAAGGGTCAAAAGCAGGTGCTCCATGCTTGCTGGACAGGGCTAGGGAGAAGCAAAGGGCCTGGGGAGGGTGGAGTGTCTTGCCAGTGACCCCCTAGGGTGAGGGAGTCCTACTGAGGAGCTAGCAGCACCTCAGTGTGGTTTGAGGGGTGAGTCCAGGCCCTGGGGTTGGGACGCTGAGGGTGAGGCTGGTGCCCCAGGGCTTCAGGAGAACCCTTTGTTCTTTCCGAGGCGGCTGCAGCCTACAGGCTTCGGGCTGCGGGGCCCGGGGCTGGGAGAGTTGGTGGATGCTGACCCGAGGCCCTGGCGGATAGCAGTCTTTCCCAAGAGCTCCTTAAACACTGAGTCCATGGTCTGTGCCACACCCTGGCAGAGAGGTGAGAGAGGAAAGGCATCTGGTAGGAGTGTCCCCTACTGCCCAGCCACTCCCCCTACTCCCAGGTCAGTATGTTGACAACTAACCCAGGAGTGAGCCCTTTCTACCTTCTGCTGCCCAAGCCTCCACCAGAACTCCCCACTCTGAAAACAAAGTCCTCTGCCACCAACCTGTCACCAGGCCCTTCCTCTCTGTGGACCCAAAGCTATTGTCCCTCCTGCCTTGCCCAGTTGCCCCCCTGCCACTTTTGGTGTGGCTGTCATGACCTGTCTCAGCTGGGAGCAGTGAGCACCCATCAGGTGGGGGAGGTGGGCCCATCAGACAGAGCAGGGATCCAGGTGTCCCCAGGCTGCACACCTCGCTGGGCCATGCACAGCACTTGCTCTCTCCCCCTGAGAGAACCACTGTTCTGCCCAGCTCCACAGCCAGCCACCCCCTCCAACCTCTTTCTCATCTGTCCCCTTCATTCTCCCTGGCCCACCAAGCTCCTGCCATGTCACCACCTGTCACCTAGCCTGACTCTAGATTCCAGCCTTGAAGCCTGCCTGGTAGCACCTCGCCCATACCACTCGCCACTTCCCACTCAAGAATCAACCATGAAGTCCAAATGCATGAACCTCCATGTCCCCCTGACTTCTGCTGCTGGGCCCATCCTTCCCCTCACTTACACACTTGCTGGCCTGCCCCTTCCTTGGTTGGGCTCAGCCAGCCTGTCTGAGGCCAGGAAGGCCAGACTCAAACCTCAAGAAGGAAGAATTTGGTTTATAAGGGGAGGCAGAGACACCCCCCCACCCACCCCAGAGAGATATCCCCACCTGCCACTCAGCCAGTCCCCACTCTCACCTTATCCACCTCCACATGTCGCTCTGGGGAGGTTGGGACCAAGCAGTGCCGTCTGTGCCCAGAAGGGCCCCCAGGGGGGGTGCTTGGCTCTGGCCTGCAGGGCACAGACAGGGAGTCTGACGGGGCCCTGGGAGGTCTGCACTAACCTGGCAGTATCTCCTCCCGTCTCGAGGTGTGGCCGAAGGAAAAAGACAGTGAGGCTGGCCCAGAGGGTCCACTCTGTTCTCCTTTGGCATCTTTCACCCAGACAACTCTCCCCCAACTGGACCCCTCTCCATGTGCCCAAAACCTGACCCCAGCCCCCTCCAGCCTGGCCCGTTGCCTGCTCCTGGGACAGGCTTGGCCCCCAGAGCAGTGCTCAGCTGAGGTCACTAGAAGGGGTCTTCAGGAGGGGCCGGATTCACCTTACTCACCGATGGATGAACTCCATAGCCAAGAGACCCTCTGGACTGTTCAGCAGCTCCCCTGAAGCCTGTAGCCCCTGGCCCACCATGTGCTTCTCTGCTCTGGGGTCAGAAACATGGCCTGTTTAGGGTGCTGGGGCTAGTGGGCTTTGTGCCTCCGTGCCGGCCAGAAGCAGTCAGAAAGGCACACAGAAAGCCTACAGACCCTGGGACTTGGCATATGGGAAGGGCCAGGACCTGGGTGGAAGGGAAGCTGTGAAGAGCCTCCTGGCAGCATGGGGCACTCACTCACCCCTCAGGCAACGTGATGTACTTGTGAGGAATGAGTCCCCGGGTGCCAGCACACTCTCCCCGCCACCAGTCGCCTGAGGCCCGCTCGTGCAGCCGCAGCACATCCCCGCGCTGGAAGGTCAGCTCCTGGGCCGTGCGGCCCGTGTAGGCAAAGCAGGCCACAGCCTCCACCACCCCCTCCAGGACTGAGGAGAAGAAGGGGTCTGAGTGGGGGGCAGAGTGGGCACCCAGGGCAAGAACAGGGTGGGGTCCTCCTTCCCAACACCCTCACCATCCTCCTGGACTGGGATCCCAGCTTCCAGCTCCAGCTCGTTCTCCCCTGCTAGGCCCTCCACCTGGGTGTCCCTGAGGTCCAGAGCAGAGCGAGGAGGATGAGTGGTTGAGGGGGCTCCCCTCCACTGGATGCCCCCCACCCCACCCCCCGCAGCAGCACAAAGAGCATACCCCAGGCAGCTGGCGGAAGGCGGTGCCATGCACTTCTCGTAGACAGGGCCTGGCAGTAGGGTCAGGGGTGGGAAAACCCGTGCGGGCTGCATAATGAGCGTCTGCACCAGCTGGTTCACCCGGCCCTGCAAGGCCACAGGGTCCTGCCCAGGGGGCACGGGCAGCAGTGTCGGCCCGAAGCACACGGCCAGGTTGTATGGGTCCATCATGTTCTCATCGCTATATTGGGCCAGGCTGGGGGCACATGTGGGTCACAAGCAAGGAACTCCCTGCCCAGTAGCTCCTGCACCTCCCACATCAGCCGCCCTTGTCCCCTAAGAAGCACTCACTGGTTGAGGAAGGTGAAGAGGTAACGCAGGACCACCAGCACCGGTCCTGGGAGCTGTGCCAGAAGGCGGCTCACGAGCTCTACCCGCTCCTCCATGGCCTCCAGCTCTGTGGCCAAGGCCACCACCCGAGAGGAAAGAAGCTCGTGAGTGTAGTCACAGGCCACTGGGGATCGGCCCCTTCCACACGGCCGGCCTCAGGCCCCGGCCTCACCTGCAGAAGCCAAAAGCTCTCCAAACAGGTCGGGGGGGAAGAGTGGGGGTTCCAGGCTCCGAAAGTAGAGCTTCAGCACGCCGGCCACTGAGTCCAGGTCGTGGGCCGTGCAGCCTTCCACCAGTGGGTCCTCCCCTGAGGACAACACCACACAGGGTGCAAGAAGGCTGATCCCACCCATTCTAGCTAGCCCCCCACCCCCACCCCACCCTGCTTGTCCCCACCTCTCTCAAACGCGTCGCGGATCTCTGAGACCCTGAGCTGGGCACCCGACACTCGGAAGATGCCCTCGTGCTGCAGGCCTGCAGGAGGACAAAGAGCCAGGTGAGTCCTCTCCCCACCCCCTCTAGATGGGTGCCAGGTACTGGGTGCCAGGCTTACCATTGAGGTTAATGAAGCGGACACAGCTCTCCACCACCAGGGGCACGGGCTGGCCTGAGCTCTGGGGACAGAGAGGGTGTTCACTTCTCTCTGGACACAGCAAGTCCCACCTTGTCATTCGCTCACTTTTATTTTCTCTTAACAGTGCATTATGGTTGTTGGCAACGAGGACATGCGGCTTGCAAGACTCGCTCCCAGGTGTCTGATGCCCCGGTGCCGTTTTAGGCAGGGCCTTACATTTTACTTGCTGTTTATTGCTGGCACGTGAAAATGTAATCCGATTCTGTATGTTGACCTCGAATCATGTAACATTGCAAAACTCAAATTTGTTCATTTAAATAGTCCGTCGACTCTTTTGAATGTTTGCATACATAATCACATCATGGCAAATACTAGCTGCTGCCTGAGGCTTTCTGTAGATGCCTGTTACTAGTTAAGGACAGTCCCTTTGATCAGTGGAGGCCTGGCAACGGCCCACCCAGGAAGGTGGGCTGATGAGTGGTTGGCAAAGAAGGACACTGGGGTCACAGGCAGCCGGGCCACAGAGGTGGCCCAGGGCTGGAGAGAGACCAGAATCCAGGGGGAGGGTCTGCATTTAGTTGGAGGGTGAGACAAAGCAAGTACCTGGATAAACTTCTCCATGTCTCCCCCGAAGAGTTTATGGTTATACTGGGAGCTGGGGCGGGGGTGGTGGCTCTTCTGCAATTTTCTCTGTGTGTACTGGGTCCTGTGGTAAATGAGAGCTGGCTCTAAGGGTTGTGAGCATGGAGAATAGGATGGCCCACCTCCTCCCCCAGCCCAACCAAACAGGGCCCTAGAGCTTTCGAGTTATTCCAGAATCCACTGGGCAATGTGTGAGATTGAGGCCACAGAGGAATGAGCAGCAGAGCTGGGCCCCAAGGAGAAGGATGGTGGGGACATCACAGCTTGATCCCTGCAGAGCCCCAGCTCCTTGAAACAAACTAGCCCCTCCTGAAGGACTCACCAAGGCACCTGCCGCTCCTCCTTGTTACCTGTAAAACAGAAAACGTTGGTGTGCCTCTCAGGCCAGGAGTTCCTTCTTCTACGACAGAGAAAGGTACAGCCTAAAGGCCAAGGGTGGTAGCAGGGCCAAGGGTGCAATAGAGGCCAGGACCCTTGCTGGTTATTTCCTTCACACCGACCAACCTCTCCGGGCAGAGAGGAGCACAGGCGGGATGGGGCTCCAAGGCAGGAGAGCCAAGGGCAGGTGCTGCTCCTGGCCCTGGGGTGGAGTGGAAGAGACTAAGCGGGCCAAGAATGGGGCCCACCTCGATGAATGGCCTCCTGCAGTTTCTCATGCTTGGCCTGCAGCTTGGCAAGGATGCTCCGTCCACTCAGGTACTCCTGGAGCTTCTGGGAAGCCCCCCAAAGAACCCGAAGTTTTAGTCCCAGCTCTGGGCCTTCCCTGTACCCCATCCCTGCCCCCCAGCCCAGCCCTCCCCACCGTGATGTAGAAGGTCTCGGTCTCCTGCTGCTGGCCCCGCCTCCGGCCAGCCTGCCGAACACCTGGGTCCGAGCTGGTGGACTTGAGGGACTCAGTGGAGGGACTGGCCTGCAAGGAGTCAAGCACGTCCCCGTCTTCCAATGCCACCACCTCCAGCAGGGCCTGCAGTGTGGCCTTCAGAGTCTTGTTCACCTGGGGAGGAGACAGGAAGTGCAGGGCAGGAAGAAATGGGGTACAGGCAAGGGATAAGAAGTCTAACTCTGAAGGAAGGGAAGGGGAGGCCATGGCTACCCAGCTCCGTGTCTCCAAGTCCCTGTCTCCCACCTCAGGCCGGGCCACTCATACCTCCTCTGTCTCTATGGTCTGTCGGTCCAGGCGGCTCTGGATATTCTGGGCTCTGGGCAGAATCTCATCCCGCAGCTCCACCTCAACCCGGATCTCAGCCACCTGCAAAGGGCGGCGTCAAAGAACTGAGGGCCAAGCCTGAAGACAGAGAGCTCAGACATGGGAGTGGGATTGGGCAGCAGGCACTGATGTCTCCAGGGCGTGAGGGAATTGAGCACATTTCCACTGCCTGATGTACAGGACCACCAGGCCTTGACGCTAAAGAAAGGAACATGCCCGGCCCGTGTGGCTCAGTGGCTGAGCGTCGACCCATGCACCAAGAGGTCGCGGTTCGATTCCTGGTCAGGACACATGCCCAGGTTGTGGGCCCGATCCCCAGTTGGGGGCATGCAGGAGGCGGCCAATCGATGTTTCTCTCTCTCTCTCTGCCTCTCCCTTTCTCTCTCTCTAAAATCAATAAAGAAAAAAATTTTTTAAATAATAATAAAGAAGGGAACACAACCATGCACACGCAGACTTGCCCATAGACGCTCATGGCAGCACACTCGTAACAACCCAAAAGTGGCAGCAACCCAAGTGTGCAAGAGCTGATGAATGGATCAGTAAGTGTGGTGCATCTGCACAACAGAATGTTATTCAGCCACGAAAATGAAGTCCTGGCTGATCCACGCTACAGTGTGGGTGAACCCTGAAGACATTCTGTTGAGTAAAAGAGGTCAGACACAAAGGCCATATATTATATGAGTCTATTTACATAAAATGTCCGAAAGAAGCAAATCCATAGAGATAGAAAGATTAGTGGGTGCCAGGGACTGGGGGGAGGGGATGGGGAGTGACTGCTTAATGGGTCCAGGGTTTCTTTTTCGAGTGAACATGTTTGGGAATTAGATAGTGGTGATGGTTGCACAACTCTGAATATTCTAGAAGCCATTGAATTGTACACTTTGAATGGGTGAATTACATGGCACGTCAATCATACCACAATAAGGGAGTTTTTTGTTTTTTTTAATGGTCAGGAGGGCTGGGGTCTGAGACAGAAGAGGGAAGGCCCAGCCAGACCTCTCCTGAGGAGAACAGAGGGCAGAAAAACTGCTTCCTTTAATCAGACAGAAATAGACTCCCATGGGCAGGTGGAAGATGGAAGGAGAAAGCTTTAGGAAATGAAGAATCTCTCTCTTTTGAACATGTAAACATCCAGAAAACTCTGACATCAAGTTAAAATTGAGAGTGAGGACTTCATTTATCCATGGCAGGTTAGACATGCCCTGCTCCTGCTCTCCAAGCCCCACCATAAAGGGATGCATGAAGGTTTAAGTCACAGGGACACCAGATAGAGCAGAGGGGACAGCAGCACACAAGATATGTCAACAGACTTGTGGAAGATGGAGACCGGTGTATCTGACTCAACAAAGCCCAGACAGAAGCCAGTCAAAGCAGGCCACTGAACCCAGAAAAGCTCAGAAGATGGGGGCGCAGAAACCAGGACTGGCTACAAGTCTATCTAGGAAATAGTACCACAGTTCCTCAAAAAGTTACACAGAGACTTGTCAGATGATCTGGCAATTCCACTTCTGAGTATCGACCCAACAGAATTGGAAGCAGGGTCTCAAAGAGATATTTGTATGCTCGTGTTCATAGCAGCAGTATTCACAGTAGTCAAAAAGTGGAAGCAACCCAAGTGTCCATTGATGGAGGAATAGATGAACAAAACATAGTCTATCCATGCAATGGAATATTATTCAGCCTTAAAAAGGAAGAATATTCTGACATGTGTTTCAACAGAGATGAACCTTGAGGACATTATGTTAAGTGAAATAAACCAGTCACAAAAAGACAAATAGTATATGATTCCACTTGTATGAGGTTCTAGAGGAGTCACATTCATAGAGACAGAAGGTAGGAGGGTTGGTGCCAGGAGCTGGTGGAGGGGGAATGCGGGGTTACGTGTCCGATGGGAATAGAGTTTCAGTTTGGGAAGAAAAAGTCCAGGAGATGGATGGTAGTCATGGTTCATGTGGTTAAAAATGGTAAATCTTGTATATATTTTACCACAATGATAAAAAAAATGTATATCTAGGCCATAGGGAGCACTAACATTAGAAGACCCATCCCATCAGAACCCACACAATTAGCAGAAAGCTAGAGATTTAGCTCAGCCGGTGTGGCTCAGTGGTTGAGTATCGACCTGTGTACCAAGAGGTCGCCGGTTCGATTCCCGGTCAGGGCACATGCCCAGGTTGTGGGCCTAATCCCCAGTCGGGGGCATGCAGGAGGCAGCCAGTCGATGTTCTTTCTCATTAGTGTTTCTATCTCTCTCTCTCTCTCTCCCCCTTACTCTCTCTCTAAAATCAATAATGAAAAAAATATCAAAAAGAAAGAAAGAAAGCTAGAGATTTACTCTCTGGAAAGGATAAATCAGAGGAATTCTGGACTCAGGGATAATAGTCACAGCTGAAGAAGGAGACGAAACTCCCTACTGATGAGAAAGAGCAAAGCAGCTGCCACCATCTGGAGCTGGCCGGGCACTCACAGCTGGGGCTTGGTGCTGTCCCATTGAACATAAGGAATGTCAGAGAGCATCAACATCAGACAAGGCCCCTCTGTGACCATGATGGGTGAAGACAAAAAGAAGACCACCTTGTAATCATGTCTGAGCACAGACAAAAACAAAAATGTTGTCCAAGCCATAAAAATAAGCAAACCTCCCTCTGTCCCAGCTCATGAGTGACTGCTGCTTCCTCACCGATGACAGTTTTAGCCTCTCTTCATCCCTCACCCTGCCTTCTAGATAAGATTTATTAAGACACACAGTCAGAGTTACTTCCTGTCAGCATCCAAGCCAGAGTCAAGCCCCTCCCCCACCCTATCCCCCAATTCTAGCCCAAGTACTAGAGTTTTTCCTAGCACCCTCTCACTTTGACACACCTCCCTGGTTCCCCAAGGTGTGGGTCTCCCTCACAACAATGATCTGACTCCCTGCCCAGCCACCCTGTGGGGAAGGGCACTCTTGACCAGCTCTCCTCACGCACATCACATATTTCATGCCCCTCTCCGTGCCTCCTCTTAAATATGAATTGATGGCCAAGTCAGCCATTTCAGGGAAGCTCTAAAATGGAAGACATAGATCAGAGCAAGGTTTTGAAAAATGCTGCAAGAAAACAGAGAAAATGCAAGGAACAGAGAAAAATGTTGAGAAAACAAAAATAAACATTTCAGAAAGATTTGAGAAGATATTGTATTCATGAAACAAGAACAAAGGGTTGTGTTAAACAGGAATTTAGAAAACAAAACAGAACTCTTAGAAACAAAAGTATGAAAGTAATTTTTTTTTTAATCCTCACCCAAGGATATTTTTCCATTTATTTTCAGATAGAGTGGGAGGGAGAGAGAGAGAGAGAAAAACATCGATGTGAGAGAACACATCGACTGGTTGCCACCCACACGACCCCAACCAGGGCCAGGGACCTAACCACAACCGAAGTACGTGCCCTTGACCGGAATCGAAGCCGTGACTCTTTGGTCCACAGGCCGATGCTCTAATGCTGAGCCAAATCGGCCAGGGCTGAAAGTAAATTTTTTAAAAAATTCAACAAGGGGCCCTGGCCAGTTTGGCTCAGCGGTTAGAGCGTCGGCCCGCGTACCAGAGAGTCCCAGGTTCGGTTCCCGCTAAGGGCACGTACCTTGGTTGCAGTTTGTCCCCGGCCCTGGTTGGGGTCGTGTGGGTGGCAACCAGTCGATGTGTCTCTTTCATGTCGATGTTTCTCTCTCTCTCTTCCTCCCTCTCTCCCTCCCGCTGTCTGGAGATAAATGCAAAAGTGTCCTCGGGTGAGGATTAAAAAAAAAAAAAATTCAACAAGGGGTTGGATGAGGTAGTTGAAATCTCTAAGAAAGCAGAATTAAAAGGCATAGAGATGGGGAAATAGGAAAGAGAAAAGATAAGAGAATTAACCCATGAGGTCTAACATTTAATTATAAGAAATCTTTTTTATTTTATTTTTCAATTACAGTTGAAATTCAATATTATTTTATGTTAGTTTCAGGTATACAGCATAGTGGTTAGACAATTATATAATTTATGAAGTGATTCCCCCCGATAATTCAAGTACCCACCTGGCACCATACATAGTTATTACACTATTATTGACTATATTCTCTACGCTGTATTCTACATCCCCATGATGTACACCAATTTGTTCTTCTTAATCCCTTCACCTTTTTCACCCAGCCCCCTAACCCCTTCCCATCTGGCAACCGTCAGTTTGTTCTCTGCATCTATGAGTCTGTTTCTGTTTTGTTTGTTCACTTAATTTATTGTTTAGATTCCACATAGAAGTGAAATCATATGGTATTTGTCTTTATCTGACTTATTTCGTTTAGTATAATACCCTCTAGGTCCATCCACAATTACAAGAATTCTTGAAAGAAAAGAAAATTAAGGAGAAGAAATTATCAAAGAAATAACATAAGCCCAAAACCTAAGGACACAACTTTCCAGACTGACAGGGCCCACTGTTTGCCCAGCATCATGAAGGAAAAAGAATCGCCAAAGCACAGCATCATACAATTTTACTACAAAGGGGGAAAGAGACTACCATGAAAGCTTCATGGAGAAAAAGTACAAGTCACTTACAAAGGTTCAGAAATAGGAAAGATCTTGGACTTCTCACCTACAATACTGAAAGGAAAATGATTTTCTACCTTGAACTCTTATCTCTAGCTAAACTACCAATCAATTTCAAGGACAGAATACCGACATTTTCACACATGCTCCAGGACAGGGCTCTGAAATGAAGAGGGAGTGCACAGATTATTTGGTGTGGTAGATAGGACTGAGAGGACTATAGCAGGGAGGTGGGGTGGGGCTGAGCCCGGATCATCCATGGAAGGAAGTCAGTAGAGCCTATGGAAAGTTGAAAAGCAACTAGCAGCCCGCTGCATGATTTGAATACACAGAGGGAAGTTCCAGGAGCAGCAGCTGAAGACTGGGAAGTGGCTATTTCTGGGGAGTGGGAATCAGGAACAGAAAGGGTGAGTTCGAGAAAGGCTCTGTGACATTGGAAGCCTTTAGTAAGGCTTTTCAACTATTTGACTTTTTCAACTATTATTTTAGTTAAAATACAGATAAAATAACTAGAAGCTCCATGTAATCCCAGTCCATGTGCAATGCCCTTTAGGATAAACTGGTAAAGGAAAAAACAGCACAGAGACAAGTAAAAAGATGCCTAGTTATATTTTACTGCTTGCATGGTTTATTTCCCTCCAAATTTGTGTTATGAAATGTCGAAAACATACAGAACAATTGGAAGAAGAATATATGGCCAGCTATATGCCCACCTACCACCTGGTGTCAACACTGGTGATATTTTTGCTGTGTTTGCTATTGTGGGGGGGGGGGTGTTCATTCGCTGGATGAACTGCAATGAGCCACAGAAGTTTGTTTGCTTCAAATGCGAGTGGGGAGACCTCATGTGTCTCAAGGCCATTGAATGAGGGTCTGAGAAATAAGCTACATTCAGGAGTTTCGACTCCTTAGCAAAGTGAAATTCACTGACTTACCTGAAGGACAGAGAACACAAAGCCCTTGACGTTGATGCTGGGGGCATTAAGGGGCAGGGGCAGCGACCCTCACCTCATCCCCCTCATGGGGTTGGTAGTCAAAACGCAGCGGAGGACAGAAGGCAACTGCATGCACCTCCAGCACCTTGGCCTTGTCCCCTGGAGGATCTAGAGCCTCCACCGCCTCTTCCAGGCTGCCCAGGCCCTGCATTTGGGAGGCTTGGGTGCGGCTCTCGGCAGCCGTGTAGCTCCGGAGCACCTGCCCCAGGGCCAAGTGGAACCCTGTGTCACAGCACTGAGGAGAAAGCAAGGACATGGCTTGGGCGGGCCCCAGTGCACTGGGCACTGGCCCCCCATCTGTCCACCTAGCACTCACGTCCATGAGGTCCAAGACGTCATGCAAGTAGTAGTTGCTCACAGCAGCGTTGACACTGGCCAGGCTGAGCAGATACTCGTTGCGCGCCTTTGTGCACTTGAGTTTGTGCTCCAAGAACTTGGCCTGACGCTGCTCAAGACCACACAAGTACACCAGGGTTATCTACTTGGCCAGGCCCCACACTCTTTTCCCCTGCCCTCTCCGTGTGGACAGCTACACCCGAAGTCCCACAGGCCCCTCAAACAGCATGGCCAGAAGTCCCAGCATGCTCACCCACCTCACCCTGCTGTGCACAAACCCTCCTGTCTCGGGCTGGCAACCCCAGCTCCGCCTCAGCTCCTCCTTGCTTGGCACCTCCACATTCTGGTATTTCTGCTACCCTCAACCTCTTCATCCTCTCTTCAAATGTACTTTATCCCTGCACATTACCCGATCACCCATTCTACATGTCTTCTTGCCCCCCTGAAAGCTCACAGTACTGTGTGAGGCAAGGAGGGTAGATGGAAAGGTCCCCAGGCTTGGAAGCACCAGGGCTCTCTTCACCCCTGAGCTGGGGGGGAGGCAGCTAGGAGCACGGGGGAGACAGTAGTTATCCTCCTGACCTCTCTGTGTACCACCCCAACGTGGGGAGCCCTCCAGAGCCAGCAGGGCTGACCAGGCCCAGGCCCAGGCCCTCCCCTTACAGCCTTGCCAGAGGTCTGTGGATCTCCCCTCTCCAGCCCTGCCTTCCCCCTCCATGCACCACCTCCCAGCAGGCCCCAGTGAGGGCCAGGGACTCGAAGGGACAAAGGCCAGGAGCCATAGCCTTCACAGACAGACCGATGCTCCCCAGACCCACCTTTTCCACCAGCCGTGATCCCTTCTTGAGGGAAGTCTTGCGGAGGGGCCCTGCCTCCGTGGTGGTGGTGGCTGGGGCAGCAGCAGCACTCCGGCCAGCCCGCTTCTCCTCCTGACGCTCAGCTTCCCGGAGCTTGGCCTCAGCATTCATGCTCTCTGTGTGGTACACCTGGTACGTCTTCTTGGCCTACAGGGAGGCCCAAGGCCAGGCAGCCCTGCTGAAGGCCAAGGCCACAGCCAGCCCTCCCCCTCTTCCTCCTGGCCCAGCTGAGACTCAGACCTGAGAGTTAGGCAATCCCACATGAGCACCAGGCCATCCACCCTGTGCCCAGAGCAGGGAGAAAGGGCCATGTTTGCAGTCCTTAAAACCCAGGTCTCTCCTGGGCACCAGATTCTCCTCCTCGGGCCTGGCTTGGCAAGATATAATGTGATAGCCTCCCTGAGATTGGCGCCCTTACCGTCTGAAGCTCTGACACCACCTCCAGGAGCTCCTCCTGCAGCTGTTGCTCCAAATCCTTACTCTGGGGAGGAGAAGTGTGACCAAATCACTGCCCCAGTGCAGCACCCACTGCTGTCCTGGGGTGGTCACTACACCTCAGTTTGGCACTCAAGGCTCCACCTAGCTCACCCCTGCCTGACATGCATCTGGCTTCCTTCGCCCTCCCAGCCCTGAAGCCTCTGAATTGAGTATCCATAGGCTGCCCTCAATAGATCCTGAGGCCATCCACACCTCCTATCCCCAGGGCCAGGGCCTTACCTTCTTGACTATGCGGCCCACATCCTCCGCAATGTGACCCAGGCGCTGGACCAGTGGCCCGGCCAGCACCTCGCTGAGGGCCGCACTATCCCGGCTCTGCTGCCGCGTCTGCTGCAGCAACACAGCCCAACAGTGCAAGGACGACAGGAGGGACGGCTCCTTCCTGGGGGCAGAGGGGCACTCAGACTGGGAGCAGGGCTTGGGCCCTGCCACAGCCATCCTGCCAACGAGGACCTACCGGAAGCTTTGGTACTCCCGGCTACTGCCCCCCAGGCGGCCTCCACGGCTGGAGAAGCGTTCAGCCAGCTTCTCCAGGCCACGGGAGTACTCCAGCTCCACCTCTGCACGACGCCGCATGAACTCCGCCAGCTCCTGCAGCAGCTCCCGCCGCAGCTCACCCTGTAGCTCCAGGCAGCGCAACTGCTCACTCAACTGTGAGCGTATCTCTGTGGGGAAACCGTGGCTCAGGCCTGGGCAGCAGGCCGTCCTGTCTGCCCTGAGGGCGAGGGCTGAGGCTGAGGAGGAAGAAGGAGGCCGGCCCCCAGGGAGGAGTTCCGGGTTCAGACATCCAGCTGGGCTCAGGACAGTCCTGAAGAAAGGGACCTCTGGGCTGAGGCTAAAGGGAACCAGCCAGGCTCAAATAGTTGAAGAGGAACGGGAAGGCTATTTCAGGGAGAGGGGAGAGCCATGCAAAAGCCCAGGGGTGAGAAGGACTGTGGCAGATCCAGGAGGGTTGGAGCCAATTGCGATGGTGGGAACACAGAGCTGCTCCAGCCCCACCTTGCCCTGTCCCTAGCCAGGCACCTTTCACTTAGGCTTCCCATAACTCCCGGGTTCCTGGAAAGCCCCCTGAATTGCTTCCCCTGCCACTTCCTGTCCCTTAGGTGCCCAGGACCCCAGGCAGACCAGCCTCCCTGCAAACACAGACACACAGGGGCATGGCGGCTGTGGCGCTCTGCCAAAGCTGCAGTGAACTTGTGGCAAAGGGCAGCCCCCAGGTGAAGGCTGGCGGCCGGGGAGAGCTGGTCAGGGCTGACAAGTGAAGGGACTGAGGAAGCTGGCCTGTTTTCTGTCCCCAGTTCCCACTCCTGATCACCCACCCTCAGGGCACCCCCAGCCCCACCTCCCAGCAGATAGAGCCACACCCAGGGCCCCCAACTGCTGGCTTTTGGCACCTTATCACTGGCTTGATTGGGCAATGCTGCTTTCTCCACACAGACCTAAAGAAAAGAACCGCCTGAATGACAAGCTTAGGCAATCGCTGCAAACACTTTTGCCACCCACGGTGTGCCCAGGTGGGCACTGGGGCGCCCGGGTAAATAAGTCACTGTCTTGGCTTCTGACAAGCAGGTCACCCACTTACTAATCTCTGCCCATGTGCCTAGGACATTCTTCATTCAGCAGAATGTTGATTATGTACCCAGTCTGTGCCAGACACGTTCCAGGCACAGAGATACAGTGACAAAGAGGGTTGACGGAGTGCCTGCCCTCATGGAGTTGAGATGGGAATGGGGGAGACAGATAGCCAGTGAACAGATCAGAGCAGGGGACAGGGAAGGGTTCTATTAGAGGAGGGTGGTCAGGAACAAGTGACACTGGAGCAGAGAACTGAAGGAAGTGATGGAGGGGCCATGGGGACATCTGGGGGAAGAGTGTTCAAGCAGAGGGAACAGTGAAGGCGGCTGGAGCCAGTATGGCTGGAGTCAGCTGTGCCAGGGAAAGTGAGGGAGTCAGAGGCCAGTGGGGGCAGAATGCACAGGGACCCTGGTTCAAGAGACTCCCGCTGAGGCTAAGGGAGAGGGAAGCCACAGCCCCCTTGGGCTGCCATGGGGAGCCCAGGAGGAGGTCAGGTGACAGAGGGAAGCACCCAACCCAGTTGGCAGCTACTGCACCAGTCCAGGCAAAAGACAATAAGGGCTCAGACCAGGGAGCCAGCCTGGGAGGATGGGTAAAGTGGCAGGACCTTGGGTGGCCGTTTGAGAGGACTCCACTCTGAACAGGATAGTACCAGTACTATTTGGATTTCTGTGCCACCAGTGACTTCCCAGGGGTTGTGGGGTGTGGAGCAGCCTCAGTGGGTTCTGCTTGCCAGGCATCCCCATCTCTGACTCTTATCTCCCTTTGGAGAACACCTCTTCCGATTCTCCGCCCCTGGGTCCCCTCTGCCTGACTCCAGGTGCCCCAGATGTGGCTGTACGCATAACCAGTCCCTCGGCCCCTCCACCCTCATCCACCATTGGGCTCAGCGATGGGCACAGGGGCCACAGTCCTCACATTTTCACTAAAATTACTGAAAAGGTGCTCTTTTTCCACCGAGGGGGTCAAGCTGTGTAAATGGAAGCCTGGGGAAGGCAGGCAGGGGTGGGGGTGGGGAGCTTCCTGACCGTGAAACCAATGCAGACCAGGGCAGAGGCAAGCAAGATAGTGTCCTATCATCTGAGGCTGGGCTCCAGTGGCTGACTCTCAGCTCCGCAGACCAGGTGGAGTGGGTTCTACACTACTTGCAATCAGGAGACTCTTCATTGAATCAGGGTAACATTTTTTGAATAAAAGTAAATGTCATTTCATGACAAGAAACGTCTGAGACCTCCCAGCTCACCTCACCTTCCTCTGGCATCTGCCCCGCCTTCCTGGAGCAACAGCTCTCTGGAGACAACGGAACAGCCAGCCAAACTGTTTCATTTATTCTTCAGGGCAGCCATGCCTTGGTCAGGATCCAGACATGCACACTGGCTGGTGTCAAGTAGGAGACTTGTGAATTAGTGCTGTCTAAACACAAAGAGCTGGTGCCTAGCCCCAGCCTGCAGGCTGTGTCTCTGTCCACCTCTCAGATCTCAGCTTAGATGCACTCATCAGAGAACCCTTCCCTGACCTCTCTCCAAACTAGGACTGGCCCTCTTCCCACCCCCTTTCTTGACATCCAGGCTTTCCCCTTATAGTGGTTAGCATCATAATTAAAATTGTGTGATGCCTTGTTTACTAGATGTCTCCGAGCTATAGGAGGGCAGCGACTGGTTCTCTTTTGCTCAGCAAAAGAGACAGAATAGATGCATACAAAACATCTGCCATAAGGAAGGATGGAATCTACTATGCTTGGGCCCCACCAGCACTTCCTGTGAGCAAGGCCTAGGTCTCACTTCTGCTGACAAGCAAAGCAGAAGAGAAGATGGCCTCCCAACCACGACTATGCTGACCTTTCAGAATTTAGGGTGTCAAGACAGTGATCCTGTTTTCTAGCATGGTAGGAAGTCTCTTTCGGTGGTGGTGGGGGCAGGGAACAGAAGCTAAAATCATTAGAGGGCCAGAGCAGGTAACGAACATCTTAAAGATAGCCTTACTCAAATTCCCAATTTCTCAGTGTGAATTAATTGACCCATATTTGCTAACTGAAGAGTTTCCAAAGTCCTTCCACCTCATGACATTTTGGGGAAGCAGGATGGGAATCATTATCTTCATTTGAGAAATGATTAAGGTGAGGCTTGGAGAGCTGGCTCTGGGTGGCAGCCCGCCTCTCTCAGATGGGGAGGACTCAAGCACACTTTGGTATAAATTGCTTGCATTGATAATTACATTGCAACCTGCATCTCTGGGTTGGAAGGAACTTTGAGGGTCATTTCATTCTACCTCTTAAGAGCTGTAGTGCTGTGTGACCCCAAGCAAGTCACTGCTCCTCTGAGCTTCAGTTTCTTCCATTGGTAAACAGCGATTGAGAATGACATATGGGGGTCACACATCTAAAGACACTGGGAAACTTTATGGCCCCAAACTGCTGGTGCTTGGATGCTACCTTCTTTCCTTTGCAAGAGTTACCACACCCTAAATAAAACCGCAGGAGGTGTCAACTAAGAATTTGCAAAGCTGATTTGCATGCAATTTGCACAGCGTGTTTATCAGTGCCCAAAGAGGTCTACTCTTCAGAAGGTGCCAGGGTGGCCCTGTTGAATCTCTCAGGCCAAGATTCACTGTGCCAGCTTGACCCAGAGACAATGGCCCTCAGCTCTGAGCCACTTCGGTGCCCAAGGGAGGGCAAAGGGACTAGGTTACAGGGACTGAAGTGGTTTAAGGACAAAGCCATCACTAATACATCCATCTAGGCCCCTGGACTCCCTTACCCAGCCTCCCTCAGCAAAGTCAAAGTGTTTGAGTTCATTCTGGCTAGAATGCCACTTTCTGAGGAGTCATCTTGGTGCACCTGGAGGCTCCATTGTCTTCCAGGGCTCCTTGGGTGAGGTGCAGGGTGAACTAAGGAGGGCAGTGAGACTAAAGGAAGGTAGTGATGGAGGCATGGAGGAGGGAAAGGGGGAGGGGGAAAGGAAGGTAGAACAGTGAGGTGATTGAGGCCAAAAGGGTGCAGAGAAGCGGGCAGGGGGCTCAGGCTCCCTCCTTCAACACCCCCTCAGGTTGCTGGGGGAGGATAGCAGACCCTGGGACAGCAGCTGGTCTTCGGGGCTCCCCCATGGCCTTGGGGTCTCCGCAGGGAACTGGGCCAGAAGAGCCCAGTGCCCTCTCACCTTTTATTTGCGTCTCATACTCGGCCTGCTGTCCCCGCTCCCGGCGCAGCTTCCCGTGCGTGGCCATGGCAGCCGAGCAGGGGCGCCCTGGAGCCCCACTGCTCCCACGCGGGCCGGGGCGCTGGGTCCTGGGGTTCTGCAGCCAGCACCCTGCATCGGCCCCGCCCCACTCCACCCCCAGCGCAGCCCTGGGGGCGGGGCGACCCAGGCCAGGCACTGCCCTCCAGAGACTCCTGTGGGGGTCCCACTGAGCTGGGGCCTTGCCTCAGCTCCAGCTGGGTGCTGGGCCACACCAGGGCTGCCTTGTGCCCAGAGCTCTCTTGCCAAGCAGCCAGGGCCAATGTGAGAGCCCCAAGGTGCCCAGCAATCTGGCACCCTGTGGCTGCTGTCCCCCCACCTCCAGAAAGCTGTCTAGCCACCACTAACAGACAGCACTCTTCACAGCATGGCCATTGGCCCTCAATGCCAGTGGGCAGGGACACCATAGCTGCTCCAGGACCTGGACTTCCTTGAGTCACCAGCTTCCCCCAGACTCCCAGGACATCAGATGGGGCCCACCCTTCCCAAGTCACAGCCCTGAGAGATAAGTGCAAGGAGCCTGGAGAACCGGGTGGGAAGTTCCCAGGGTGGGCTGGGAAGGAAGGTCAGCACTAGAGAACAGAACCTCAGCAGTTGTTCCCTCCAGCCCCCCTTCTGAGGGGGAGAGCAGTGTTCAGCTACGGTTCCCCTTCTGCTCCACCCCATAGGGAGGAACAAGCCTCGTTTCCCCATAGGTGGTTACCACTTCCTGCTGCCGGAAGAGACTCTTCTGTCTCCTTTCCCCTGCAGTTTGCACCTGTCCTGTCCTAGGCCTGGGGGTGGGGGCATAGCCTTCCTCCAGCCCCTCAGAGCAAGGCCTTAGTAAGCCTGGGGGCAAGTCTGGGGGCCTCCCTTATCCAGGGGTACTGTAGTTTCCCTCCACCTCTCTCTACCAACTCAAAGCCACAGGGCAACAACTTTTCTCCAGTAAACTGGGAAGGCAGATGGCAGGTGACAAGCCAGACTATACAACTGTTTTCAGTTGGGTGGGAGGGAAATCCCTGGGGTCTAGACGGTGGGCGAGGAGTGAGGCAGTTAGGCTTGTGCCCAGGGAGGCTGGTCTGTAGGCACTAGTGCAAGGGGTCCAGGCCTTTGTGTGCAGGGATGTCAAAGTCAGGCTCTGTACACATGTGAGCACATGTGACCTAGACCTGCAGCTCTTCGGGAGGGAGGGCAGGCTGTGCAGGTACTTCCTGCCTTTCAACTATAAGCAATTCTCTTACCCAGAAAAGGAAAACATACCTCCTCAGCTTGTTGCCCACCCCCCAGTACCAAAGGCCTTCTCTAGGATGTGTGTCCATGGGGTCTGGGCCTGGAAGGCCTTGGAGCTGGCCAGACCCCAGCAGGCCCAGGATCTGGGTTTCCAGTAGCTGGCCTGAGCTGTACCAACTGTTCAAATCCTTCAGCAAGGCAGGTGAGCAAGTCTCCTGCCCCTTCCAGCAGCAAGCAAGGGTGCACCCACCCCTGAAACTGCTCCTGTGTCAGGAACCCATGCCCCTCATCAGCTAACCCTAACATAACTTGCCTCTTTTTCTCCATCTGGGCCCTAAATGATCCCCAAAAGCCCCTTGCCCATCCAACAGAGCCTGGCACAGGGCTCAAGCCCACCAGAAACTGCTGATGATCTCACCTCACCCCTTCAAATGTTCTCCTCAGCCTCATTCAGGTACTGCCTTAAAACCTCAAGTAATTAGCCCTGGCTTTTAGGACACTTGTTTGGCATTTAAGGCCTTAACGCTTGCTCTGTCCTCAACTCCATTGTTCACAAAGAAGCCAAAATCCCATTATCTCGCTTTAGGCAAGGACCAGATCTGTGGGACCTTGCTAAACCTGTTAATGAGTGAGTGTACACTCGGTCCTGAAGCAGTTACCACAGTGCTGACCTGGTCAGGTTTGCTGCGTGCTTGACAGACCAGAG
The DNA here is from genome assembly GCA_030848825.1 of Tadarida brasiliensis. Lineage (NCBI taxonomy): Eukaryota > Metazoa > Chordata > Mammalia > Chiroptera > Molossidae > Tadarida > Tadarida brasiliensis. The sequence continues at coordinate 85,524,416 of CM061280.1, forward strand.
GGGAGATGAGATCAACCGGGAGGCTGTTACAAGCAGTCCACATCAGAGCAAGAATAGATGACAGCATGAATTGGGCATTAAGGCCCCTCCTGTTTTCTTACAAGTCCGCTTTCCATACGTTTAACAGTGAGGTACAATGTTGTACACCTCAGTGTATACGTTCCTGGGGGTGGGGGGTTGGAAGGTCCCCCGGAGCCTACCCCAGCCACACCGCGAGGGGCTAAGGAAGCCTGCTTTTCCTCCCTCAGCCTTCAGGCCACAGCTTGGTTCATTGGAATGGAAGCGGCCCCTCCCAGAGGACGGTGCTGCAGAGGCGGGGGAAGTGCTGGGCCCCAAGGGCCAGTCGGGCCTGTGGCTTCCCCTCCTTCCCCCCCGCAGTTCCCACCTCCGCCCAGGAAACCCAACCGCCTGGGGGCGGCCGAGCGTCAACCCCCCCGACCGGGAAGCGGTGCACCGAGGGCAAAGGGCGGGTTGGGTCCCTGTGGGCGGGGCGGAGGGAGGAAAACAGGAGCCGCGCAAGCCTCCACCGGCTCCCTCCCACCAGCGTTGGGGCGTGGCCTAGACAACGCGCATGGGCGCTGGCCTCCGGTGCCGGACCAATCAGAGCCTGGGAACGAAGCCCGCCGCGGCTTGCGAAAGGGGAAGGGATTGACGCCAGGCGCGGAGGGCGGGCCGAACATCTGTCCCCAACCCCTACAGTGGAGCCCGCGACTTGAGCCAATCAGAACCAGCACCGCCCGAGTGAGCGTACGGGCGGGCTTGCGCAGACGTAACTTTCAGCCCCTACCCCGCCCCCCCCCCTAGTTTCAGCTTCCCTTGCTGCCTATTGATCACGTGCCAGGCGTTAGCCAAAGAGAACCGAGCTCCAGGCCCCAAGCGAAGTGTTCAGCCTGGCGGGGGAGTAGTGTGCCATCTGCAGTGGCAGAGACATTAGGTAGTGACAGCTCAGGAGTGCTGAGCTTCCCTGGGAGGTGGGCAGCCCTGACAGCCTGCTCAGGGACTAGCAGCAGCAAGTGATGGCGCTGTAGCCAGAGGAAAGGGCACAGGAACAAATATGGGGGTTATAGTGAAGCCATGAAAAACAGGGCTTATAATCTGCGTGAAATGATATTATGCATTTGTCAAAATCCATAGAATGTACAACACAAAGAGGGAACTGTAAACCCTGGACTATAGTTAATAATGTATCAATACTGGCTCATCAATGGTAACATGCAATACAATGCTAAATGTTAATAGGGGAAACTGAGGGGATCAAGGAGGTGCACGGGAACTCTATACTATCTGCTCAGTTCTGTAAACCTAAAACTACCAAAAATAAAGTCTAGTAATTATTTTCAAATTAAGACTTAGGTTAGAAGGTATATTCAAGGGGTATTATGGTGGTCAAACACACAGAACTCACTGACCTTTTGGATGGCCGGGGAGGAAGGAATCAAAAACAGTTGCTAGGACTTCAGCAACTGGGTAGCTGGTTGAGCCATTATCCAGATAGGACATCAGTGAATAAGCCCAATGAGCAGTTGGACTTAGGCATCTAGAGCCCAGCAAGGCAGTGAAGAACAGGGCTCAGAAGGCAGAGCATCTGTCCCCAAGGTGGAGGTGGCTCCCAGAACTCCAGGGTCTCCCTCCCTAGGGCCCAAAGATGCTGAAAGTCATCAGACTTGGAAGTTCCACCTCCAAAAGCCCAGACAAAGCTCTTCCCTTCTACTTGGGCTTTCCAGGACGCGCTGTGCCAAAAGGTTGAGGTCCACCTCCACAGGGACACAGAGGGGAATGAGAGAGGCACACACCCCCCTAAATGTGCACACTCGCACACACAAACCCCCCAAGGCCACTGGGTGAAGTTTATTGTGAAACCTCGGGTGAGGATGGGATGGGCAGGCCAGGGCAGGGAGAGGCGCACTTGCAGGCTCTAGGAGGCTGAGTCGGAGGCCTCTGAGCTGTCCTTGACGTCAGTGCTCTCCGTGGTCTCGCTGACCTCGCTGAGGTCCTTGCTGTCACCACCGCTGTCCTCGGCAGCCAGGCCCTTCTCCTCACGACAGGGCTCTCCTGAGCTTGGAAGTGAGTTGCCCTTGCTCTCCACCTTGTTCTCGATGGAGCCCAGCACTGTGTGCCTGCCCTTCTCCTTCAGCTCCAGGTGCCGTCTCAGCTGCCACCAGGAGCCCAGGGAGAAGCGGGAGGAAGAAGACAGGGCCTAAGTCTCCAGAACATGTAGGCCTTCTCTGGCTGCCCAAGGGAGCCTGTGCCTGTCACTTGCTGGGGGCAGGGGGCAAAATGAGAGGCAGCAGGGCTAAGGCAGGAAACACAGGACATTGGGTTGCATTGGGTTAAAGCCTGGCTCTGCCCTCTCTGGGCCTGTTTTCTCTCCTGTAAAGGGAATATGCTCATGCCTCCTTCACAAGAGCTGCTGCAAGACCCTGACTTTCTCCTCAGCCCTGTTTTGTCTTACCCCTGAGCCTTGGGGTAGGCCATGGCTGTCCCCACTGCTATCCTGGAGCCCTCACTCAGTGCATCCAGGGGCCTGCCTCCTCCTTTGCCTCTCATATCACACCTCAGGGTGGCATAGACTTCTTCCTGAAAATGGAATCTTGGACCAATGTGGCCTCCTTCAAAGCCCTGACAAGGCCCGGCTTCCTACCTGACAACTGAGGAAACTGAGGTGACAAGCACTGTGACCCCCAGCAATGTAGCCACAACAGCTGGCACCTGGTCTATCCTGCCTCCAGCCATCAGAGGTCTCTTACTGTCTCAGGGTCCCTGAGAGCTTCACCTCCCCTCCAGCAGGGCTGCCCTTACTTGCCTTACTTTTCTTTATCTGTGCGGACTGTGGCCCTGGTCCCCCTAGACTCTTACCTCATCAGCCATCTGGGTGAGATCCCGCTTCATCGCATATGCATCTTCCCCATCTGCATAGTATTTGGGCTCCACTTCACTGATCCTGTGGGCAGGGGTTAGAGAGAAGGATGACCCAAATCAGGGGTCAAATTCTCCTCAGCCTTCTGGCATCGTTATGCTAGTGGGGCACGATGTCATTTCCCCCGAAGGACCCTTTTGTAGACAAGCCCCATTTCCAACATAGCCTCCCCTCTGCATTCTCCAGCAGTAAGTAGTACCCAGCGCCTTTATCCCTCTCCCCCGATCCCCCAGGTCCTGCCATAGTCCTGCATCCCTAACCTGGCTACCAAGATCTTTCTGTAGTTTCTTGTGAGCTGAAGCTCTAAATTTAACCATCCTATTCCCTCCCTGCCCTGCTCCCTGTCACTTGTTGAGAATACATAGTAGGTTCCTATGCATAGCAACTGGAACCAGGGAGGAGGGCTCCTGTACCCTCTGTGTCTGACAGGCATTGCCAGGCAGCATGGCCCCTGGTCTGAGCAGCTCAGAGGCTGAACCTTCACTGGAGGTGTTTGTGCAGACTTGGGCGCCTGCCACTGGAAGGGGAGCTGGACTCAATAGTCTAGAAAGTCCCTGCCATACCTACACCCCTGAAATTGTTGACGACCAGAGGTATCAGCACGAATCAAAGATCCCTCCTCAAATGCCCTTCATAACAGTCCTTTCTCCTTTCTCATCTCCCACCAAACTGAGGCTGAGTGCTATCTCAATGGGTCCTCCATGGACAACCCACCCCAGCCTCAATTTCAAATGGCTTTTGCCATCGTGTATGGGATACGTCAATTCCCTGCCAGGCTTGTTCTGTCCTGTGCTGGGCACACAGAGACTCTTATGTCCCTGAGTGGACCCACCCTTATCCACCAGGATGCCCAGGGCTCTAGATCCCTCCGCTCCTCATGCTGACAGTACATCCTTCCTGGACGTGCTTAGGCTTCTGTAGCACCACATTCTCCTTTCTTCTGGTCCCACTTACATGCTTTTAGGTACCTGGCCACTTTGAGTCCTATTCCTAGGCTCTGCTCATGTCCTGAGCCCTCATTTCTACTCCTGAACCTTCACTGAAAAGCCCGTGTGCTCTTCACCACACTGCCCATCACCTGCTCTCAGCCAGCATCAAGCAATCGCTCCTCCACCCAGCAAGACACACCACACATCCTCTTGCATCACAACATGCCTTGAGCAGATGGCAGCAGGTAGGTGTCGTCGCCACTGGGAATGGAGGAGGCATCCTGGCAATGTGTGTGGAGTCTATGACCTGCTCCCCATCTCAGCTGCCCCTGCCCCCCTGCCTGGAAGGCAGCTCAGCCCATTTCAGCCACCTGGATGAGCCAGACCTAGGACCACCCCACTCCATTAGAAAAATCTAGATCTACTTACTGAAAGTTGAGGGTGTTGGAATAGAGGTGCAGCGCGGCCCGGTTACTGCAGGGGAATAAGGCACTGCTGAGCTGCACAGACTTGGTCAGGCAGGGACAGCACATCCAGGTCCTGTCCCTTTTCCTAGTGCCCCCTTCCCACTAATCCCACTTCCCAGGTTTTCTCCAAAAGCCAGGGCACCCCAGGACCCACATCAAGACAGTGTCTCCTCCCCACTCCTCCCTTCCCTCGGCCCTGGCTTCCACCTCTTCCTGACATGCAAGGAGACGTATTTGGCATTGAAGTTCTCGATCATGGCTCGGGAGGCCTGGTCCATTAGCTTCTGAGCCAGACCAAGGCGCCGGTGAGAACGCTTCACAGCCTGGAGGAAGAAGGGTGACACCTTGAGGACTGCCCCAACTAACCCTTACTTCCACCCCCATCAGAGCCTGCATGGGCCTTACGCACCAGTGAGGTGATATGTCCATGGGGCACGTCATCTGGGTCCTCTTCCCTATAGCAAAAAGAAAAGAAAGAGGCTAGCAAGGAGCCTGGTGCAGATGCAGCCACCCCTGACACATGTGCACGGCAGGAGCGCAAACTCCTCTGGCTGGCCCCAAAGTCTCCCCAGACCTGGGGTGGGAGGAGAGTTGGGACTCCCAAAACCCCTCATAGCAGCCAAAAGACATGTGTAGTGTCTACGGAGTACAGTGGAATATTGTTCAGTGATAAAAAGAAATGAGCTACCAAGCCATGAAAAGACATGGAGCAACTTTTTTATTTTTTTAATCCTCACCTGAGGATATTATTGCGTTTATCATCAGATAGAATGGGAGGGAGGGAGAGAGAGAGAGAAACATTGACGTAAGAGAGACACATCGACTGGTTGCCTCCCGCATGACCCAACCAGGGCCGGGATGAACCACAACCCAGGTATGTGCCCTTGACCGGAATCGAACCCATGACTCATTGGTCCGCAGGCCGATGCTCTAACCACTTAACCAAACCAGCCAGGGCAACATGGAGGAACTTTTTTTTTTTTTTTTATCTTCACCCGAGGACATTTTCCCATTTTTTGTTCAGATAAGAGTGGGAAGGAGAGAGAGGAAGAGAGAGAGAGAGAGAGAGAGAGAGAGAGAGAGAGAGAAAGAAACATCAACGTGAAAGGGACACATCGAGTGGCTGCCTCCCGCACGACCCAACCAGGGCCGGGGACAAACTGCAACCGAGGTATGTGCCCTTAGCGGGAACCGAACCCAGGTCTCTCCGGACCACAGGCCGACACTCTAACCGCTGAGCCAAACTGGCCAGGGCTGGAACTTTAAATGCACATTACTAAGTGAAAGAAGGCAATCTGAAAAGGCTACACAGTTTCTGATTGCAGCTAAATGACATTCTATAAAAGGCAAAACTATGGACATAGTGAAAAGATCAGTGGTTGCCAGGAAGAGGAGGAGGAGGATGGGATGAGTAGGCAATGACCCACAGAGGATTTTTTTAGGGCAGTAAAACTACTCTAAATGATACTCTAATAGCAGATACATGTCATTATACATTTGTGTAAATCCATAGAAGATACAATACCCAGAATGAAACTTAATGAGAACTATGGACTTTAATGATGTAGCAGTATTGGTTCATCCATTTTAACAAATATACCACAAGATGTTAATGGAAAAAACTAGGGCGGGGAGAGGGGAAGGGATATGTGAGCACTCTGTACTTTTCATTCAATTTTGCTGTAAACCTAGAACTGAACTAAAAAATAAAAAGTGTATAAATTATTTTTTAAAAACAACCCAGGCAGTATCCACCAGACATGTGCGGTGTTGGTACCCCCACCCCCTGTCTAAGATCCTTGCCCTCTTCCCCAGCTCCCACACCAGGCTTTTCTCCCTTCTTGGTAACTCACATTTTGGCCAGGACATACCCCACAATCTTCCCATTCTCATCCTCAGCGATGTAAGAGAGCTAAGTGACAGGGAGGAGAAATAAGTCAGAAAACAACTTCCTTTCAGAGGTGAGGAGCCCTTAGTGGACACCTGGTCCCACAGCCAGCTGTGTGCATGACAGACAGAAGTCCGTCAAGTGGTGAGTTCAGTGACAGCTCCTGACTTCCAGGCCAAGTGACTTGGTTTCCCCACACCACACTGTGCCCCTGTCGTTCGCAGGGAGAGGACAGACACAGGTGGGAATCCTGCCCCTCCCTTGGCCCAGTCCTAAGCTCCCCACTCCAGCTGAAAGCACCCACTCCTCCCAAACTGACGCCTGGTGTCCTCAGTCCTCAAATCCCAGCTGCCCACCTGGGGCCAGGAGAGGCCATGGTAGAAGTAGTATTTCATCTGGTAGTTCTCTGGCAGGCACAGGAGGTTGCAGTGCTGCATGTTCATCAGGTCCTCTGGCTGCGGGGAGGAGGGCAGTGGAATGCGGTCAGACCAGGGGCTGCGGTGACTAAGCAGGCCTCTGTCCTGTCAAAAGTCTGCTTGCTGTCTATTCACTGACTCCCCCCACCCCCCGCGGGGCTGGGCGGGCCTGTGACTGTCTGTCTTTACACAGGCCTGGCCCACAGCCTCCGTGCAAAAATCGTCTGTTCCTGGAATGGACATGGGTGCCAGGGGAACTCTCGGACACCATCCAACTGAGCCCCAACATCCCGCAAAGACGGGGTTCGCAGCCCCGAAGCCCTCTCCGGGTAGGTCCGACCCCCTGTTCGGGTAGGTCCAGTCTCATGGGCACGGTGGCCTTCACCAGCCCCGCGTAGGGCTGCCGGCCCTGGGCGCGCCAGGGCCCCTCGGGAGCATGCGCACGCGGCCACCCGGCCCGTACCCACGCGGCGCGGACAGCCTCCGCCCTGGCCCCTCACCCTCGCATTGCGGATGTTCATAACGGCGGCGGGGATCGCGGCTCCCAGCCGGTCGTAAACGCGCAGTCAGCTGCCGCCGCGCTCCGAAGTGACGCCGGAGCGGCCGGGCCGGGCCTGGGGCTGGGGCTGGGGCTGGGGAAAGGCACGGGCTCGCGGGGGCGGCGGCGGAAGGGGCGGCGCGCGCCGGGCACAGCCAGCGGCCGGAAGTGCTCGCCGCCGCACCCGCCCTCGCGGCCGCACGGCCAATGCGCGGGGCGGGCGGGGGCCGGGGCGGGACTGTCGGCGCGTGGGGCGGTGCACGGAGTGGGCCAATGCGCGGGGCAGTCGGGACCGTCGGCGGGCGGGCTAGTGTCCCGGAGAGCAGGTACCCTCCGGCCAGGGCGGCGCTGCCCTTCCCTCGAGCCCACAGACACACGCACACGGGCAGTGGAGCAGGCTCAGCTTTATTCCGCGCTTCCGCGGGCGGGGTCGGCGGCCGGGGACCCGGCGCCGTGGGCAGGGACCGGGGCGACGGGGCTCAGCAGAGCGCCCAGCATCTCCTCGCACATGGCCAGGCACCGCGGCACATGGAAGCAGCCTGCCGAGAGAGGCGAGATGGCGAGTTGGGAGGGCCAGGATCAGCCAAATCCCCAGAGCTCCTGAGGCCCCACCCTGTCTCCCACTCACCTTTGAAAGGACCCCCCTTGATGGTGAGGGCAACCGTCCCCTCTCGGTTTAGGTAGCCAAACCATTCCCCGTACTCAGGATCTCGAAACTGGAATAACAATGAGACAGTGACAGCCAGCACCTGCAGGAGCCGTCCATATGCGACAGGCCTGGAGAAAGGCCTCTTACTGTCCCCACCGGGATCAGGGTCAGAGTTCGGGTTGACCCCAGGTATCTCGGCTCCAGAATCAGTGCTCTTTTTTTTTTTTAATTTTTTCTTTATTGATTTTATAGAGAGAGGAAGGGAGAGAGAGAAACATCAATGAGAGAGAACATCGATTGGCCGCCTCCTGCATGCCCCCAACTGGAGATCAGGCCCACAACCTGGGCATGTGTCCTGGCCGGGAATCCAACCGGCGACCTCTTGGTGCATGGGTCAATGCTCAACCACTGAGCCACACCAGCCGGACCAGAATCAGTGCTCTTAAACGCGATACTGCGTTGTGCACAAAGATAAAAGCGAGAGGTTTTCCCTTTTTCCCATTCTTCGGGGCAAGGGGCTAGGGCGCATTAGAGTCTGCAGCCAGATAACCCACTGAAGGAAGGGGCCACAGGCTGTTAGATGAAGCACTGCAAGGCTGTTAGATGAACCCTGCTTGGGGATCTTGATTGCAATGTATACACAGATATACATCTGTGTATATACAAGTCTTAGTGAACTGGACACTCAAAATGGATACATTTTAGTGTATATAACTTGTACTTCAATAAAATTGATTTAAAGAAAGAAAGAGAACCATGATGGAGGTGCTGATCTGTCAGGTAACTTTATAACAAGTTACTCCCTTGGAGTCCCTGGTCCCTGCTACTCAGGCCTGTCCTCCAGTAGCTGAGGTTGTGAATATCCAGCAAGGATATTTTACTCCTGCCTTAATCGCCACAGGTCCCAAATGCACCACCCCCTCCCTTGGAGCCACGTGAAGCCTGCCCTTGCTCAGCAACTCTATTGACCCTTCCGCATTCCTTCCTTCTCTCCTGCTGGAATCCCATTGGGCACCTGTCCCCTGGAGGCTTATCAATTCCTTCCAGACACCCCAGGATGGACCTCAGAGCCCTGACCTCAGTTCTTTTTCCTCCCTGAATAGAGACTTTAGTGGAGTGGAGCTCCTTCTCAGAAGGGTCACAGAGGAAATCAATGACACTGAAGTCCACTATCAAAGTATCTTTTTAACTTAGGGCCCATGAGTTGGTGTGTTCTTCCTAGGGAGTAAGACTATTTCTGTATATATTCATTTTATCTTCCTAGTCTTTACTCATTTTTTGACTACTTGATCTGACACGGGAAGATAACAAAGAATTTAATTGTTTTCCTATCGAGTTTTTCTGTAGATGTCTAAATTTTTGCTTTTTGTATTGTTATATTGGTTAGTGCATAATGATTTACCTGTTGATAACTTTTGTAATTGTTCAAATGCCATCTCTAGCTCTGTAAAATGTATTCCTTAAATTTAACTTTAGGCAGTTAAAACTGGTGGCCTCTAACACATGTTCTTTATGAATGCATTCAATATTAAGATATAGCCTTGTGCCCTTGCCGGTGTGGCGCAGTAGTTAGAGCATCAGCCCGAGCACTGAAGGGTTGTGGGTTTGATTTCCAGTCAAGGGCACTTACCTGAGTTGCAGATTTGACCCCCAGCCCTGGTCGGGGCATGTGTGGGAGGCAATCAATCGATGTGTCTCTCTCACATTGATGTTTCTCTCTCTCCAATCTCTCTCTCTCTCCCCCTCCCTTCCACTCTCTCTGAAGATCAATGGAAAAAATATCCTCAGGTGAGGATTAACAACAACAAAAAAGATATAGCCTTGCCCTGGGGTGTGGCTCAGTTGGTTGGGCATTGTCCTTTGCACAGAAGGGTTGCCAGTTCAATTCCTGGTCAGGGCACATGCCGGGTTGCAGGCTTGATCCCCGGTAGGGGATGTGCAGAAGGCAGCCAATTGATGTTTCACTCTCACATCAATGTTTCGATGTTTCTCTCTCTCTCTCTCTCTCTCTCTCTCTCTAAAAATCAATAAAAAAAAATATTTTTAAGAAAGATAATAGCCTTGGGTCTCATGACTCCCAGGTTTAGAAGTAGTGATGAGCTTGTGCGATACTTGGAGATGCCTCTCTAAGTACAATATAACATGAACATATTTGGGATTTCTACTGGTGACAAAGTCAGGCGATACTAGTACTACTGTGGTCACTGCCTCCATTCGTAATGAGAGTAAATGCTGGATTTCAGATAGAGCTTAGTACAAATAAAGATGTAATTTTCTCTCAGGTTTTAAGGCCCATGGACCCCAGAATAAGACCCCCTGCTATAGTCCCTCCCATTAAAAAAAAAAAAAAAAACCTCCATAAAACTGGAGTTTACCAATGGAGTAAGTTGTGGCTTTAGAAACACATCAGGAATCTTCATTCATTCACTACCAGGCTCAGCACCTGAGGTACCCCTCAGCAGCAGCTGGTACAGCTCATCACTGTGCTCATGGCACTTTGGCTTCAGGGGGGAGGGGTGGTGGCTGGCTTCCTTCCTACCTTGAAGCTGATTCTTGTCTCCTTTTCTGGGCCCTCCTATTCCCTACTTTCCTTCTGTACTTTCAAAAATTTATTTTGTCTCCTGACTTCCATTATCATCTATATTCTTATGGCAACCAAACAATCGTGGCCCAGACTTCTCCCACTTAACCAGACTCTGATCCATTTGCCCACTGCAGCTCCCACCCCAGGCCAGGCCCCCACCCTCATTGACCAGGATGACAGCTACAGCCTCCTGTCTCCCTGCCCTTGTCCTGTGCCCTACAGCCTTCCCTCCTGAAGCCCCAGGACCCAGTAATGCCTAAATCAGACTAGGTAACAACTGTCTACAGAGCATCCCCTGCCACTATTATTCCGTCCCACAGCCCCCGACCTTTAATTTTCCATAGCTCTCATCACTGTCTATATTTGCCTGTTCACTTGTTTATAGTCTGTCTCCCCACCACCACTGAAACATGAGCTCCACAGGAGCAGGGACCACTTCGTTGACTGAACGAACAGAGGGCACTGGGGGACCTCCAGGAACTCTCAGACCAACTGAGGGACCACACCAAGTGAAGCGGGGAGTAGGGGATGTGGGATGAGCCTCCCCAGCCCTGCCCAGCCTCCCCTCACTGCCCAGGAAAGCCTGGCCCTGGCCTGCCTGAGGAGGAATGACTGCCGGCTGTCTCTCCCACACCCTTGCTGAGCCCATAGATGAGGGAAGCAGCACTTACCTGGCGGAAGGTATACTCAGCCACCTGGTAGAAGAGGTGAAGTAAGGCAGGGTCCCCACTGTCACTGTAGCCCATAAGTAAGGCAATCATGGCTTCACTGTGAGGCCACCAGAGCTTCATAGCCCACTCCAGCTGAGAGAGAGCAGAGGTAGGCATCTGAGAGCCCTGGGTCCCACCCTCCGCCACCCCTCTCAGCAGGACAGTCACCCTCATCTTTCAGGTCCTGGCTCAGGTTCCATCTGGCCCAAGCACTAGGAGCTTAATCACAGGATGAACATCTCTGGGGGTCTGAACAGCCTCTCAGAATAGGACTAGCTTTTTGACCCAGCGTACCCCAAAGGGCAAGGGTGGGGCAAGCTTCCTTTTAGCCCTGGAATTGAAACCCTGTGTGTCCTGTCAGTCTGGCTAAAGCCCCTCGGACACTCAGTTCCTGCCAGTGACAGTCAGCCAACTTCTGCAGACCTCAGCAGGATCAAGGCTCAATCAGAGGAAACAGAAGGGAGCAAATCTGCTCCCACTGCTGACATCTTAAAATCTCCCAGAGAGCCTTTCAAAGATGCAGGGGACACATGTCTCTGCATCAGCGTTGTCTGTGCTCGCTAATGGCCTCTCTGTGCACATAAGGTTGAGGGCCACTGGCCCAGGAGTCAAGAGCTTAACCACTGGGGTCACGCTGGGCAAGTTCACTGCTCTGAGCCTGGGGTCCCCTCTATGAAATGGGTGATGACAGCAAGCTTTGAACCTCCCAGGACAGAAAGCTTTGAACAGGTTAGTATCATGTGGCCCTGGGCACATTCCCACCTGGGTAGGGCAGAGGCCATCAACATCCTGGAAGTAGAAGAGGCCTCCATGTTCAGGGTCCCATCCAGAGCGGAAAGGTAACAATAGAAACTTGTCAACAACGTGGGCTCGAAGTTCAGGGTCACCTTTCCGGATGGCATGACGGAGCAGGAACCATCCAGCTTCTAGTGCGTGGCCTGGTGAAGGCTCATGGTAAGGCAGGCAGTGGATTCTCCCCTGGGCAGGGAAGCTCAAGCTCCTATGCTGACCACTGTGCCTTCCTCCCTCCCTCCCTAACAGTGGGAGCTGCTCTGAGCTCCCTGGCCCACCCGACATCCCCTCCCATGCAGAAAACTTGCCCCTCCTCAGGCCACCCCAGACTACCTCTTCTGCTGCTAACACCCTAGCCTGGGAGGCCTGTCTCCCCTTCTTTGCCTGGTTCTCAGTTGGTGGTGGAGAGTGGAAGGAGGAAGGCAATCCCCGGGCACTCCCCACATCTGAAGCCCAAAGACCAAGGCTGATCACTTCCCTCCTCCTGGACTGCACCCAGCCCACCCTGCCCCTCACCTGGGTTCTGGTGTCTCCCCAGGCAACCAGAAAGTTCCTTGCCATCCTCTGACACATTCTCCAGCACAGCCTGCCCATCCCTCTGTCAGGGGAGGAGCAGAAGGTAATTATTCTGCCTCCACCATCCAACCAGAAAGACCCTCCCTCCCTCCCTCCCCTCCTCCCTAATCTGCAAGCTTGGACAAGCCTGGCTCAGAGAGGCGTTTTGAGGACGGGCCAATTCACTCCCAAGAGCCCGGATAGGTTCTAACTCTTGCTTTAGGCCTGGGTCCCCCAAGATGGGGAGTGAAACAATGAAGAGGACTGAGATTGGATGGGCTGGGCTGCCCACAGAAGCCTGGAAGGACTTGAGCCTGGCTGGGTTTCCTGCTCTCTGATGTGCCCGAGGCTCTGGCACCCTCCCTCTTGCCCTCGGCCCCACCCAGCTCCCTGGGTTCTCCACATTTCCAGGGGTCCTGGGCCAAGCCTCCCCATCTTGAAGGGGACCATCAGGGCCCAGATGCAGGTGAAGGAGGTGCCCTAAGGAGTGGGGGATGCCCTGCCCCCCAACACCCAGGCCCCCTCTGGCAACTGGCATCAGCCTCCTGTTCCCCACCTGGACATGCTGTAGAATCCTCTGGGCACACCAGTCACCCAGCTCTGCATAGTTGCTCGCCAGCTCCTCATCCGCCTCCCCAAGCTGCTCCACCAGGTTAAGCAGCATCATGGGAACCGCCATGGACTCTGAGGCTGGGGTCCCTGAGAGCCAGGGCCGGCCCAGCCCCGATGGGTCTTTCCGCACCCAGTGTACGATCTGATCCATCATCTCCACTGCTTCGATCTGGGTGGGGGTACGTGAGGGGAGGCCTGGGCTGAGGCTGCATCCTGTCCAGTCCACCCACTCACGGGACACCTTTCTTCACCAATGGCCTACTGTGGGCCTGGCCTCAGGTTTGGTGCTAGGGGCCAGGGTGGATCTGTCCTACCCTGACTCAGAGGCTCCCAGTCTGGGGGTGTAGGCCACTCCCAGGCAGTGAGGTTGGGTTTGAAAGCACAAGGGGTCCCAGGGAGGAGGGAGAGGCCCCCTCCCAGGTGGGGGCTGGGCATGGATTGGCCCTTCTGTGCCCACGGGAGTTCAGAAGTGAACGAGAGCCCTGGCCAGTATGGCTCAGCGGTAAGAGTGTAGCCCAAGGACCAAAGAGTCCCGGGTTCGATTCCAGCCAAGGGCACGTACCTCAGTTGCAGTTTGTCCCCGGCCCCTGTTGGGGTTGTGCGGGTGGCAACCAATCGATGTGTCTCTCTCACATCAATGTTTCTCTCTCTCTCTCTCTCTCTCTCTTCTTCCCTCTCCCCCTCCAGCTCTATCTGAAGATTAATGTAAAAATATCCTTGGGTGAGGATTAAAAAAAAAAAGTGAACAAGATTTCTGGGGGCCACCCTTGACACAGGGACAATACAGTGCCATAAGGGGGGTATTGCCAGCAGCCCTGGAGCCATGGGGGCCCAAAGGAAGGATTGACATTGACAACAGATCCAGCCTGCAGACAGGGCCCGGGGAAAGGACTTGCACATATAGTGGGAATGCAGCCAGTGGCTATGCCCAGCACAGGCCAGAGCACAGACTCTCAGGGCAGCCTTCCTCCCACGCACCTGGTAACGTGCTTCCCCTGTCACCCTCCACAGCTCATTCATGGCCATGGTATAGAAACACTCGCTGAAGATGGTTCGCTGCACCTTGACCGGACGGCCATCCCGTGTCAGGACAAAAGCACACTTCTTCCCAGGAGGTGCCACTCGGGCATAACGCAGCAAAAATTCGCCACCTGGTTGGGAAGTTGGCATGCTAGAACTCAGGTGAGGATACCTCCACCTCCCCTTCCTTCCCACCTGTGAGTGTTCGCAGGCCCTTTGCTGTTTCTAGACCTCTCAAAGAAGTAGGCACACAAGAGCAATTGAGTAAACTTGGAGTGGCCTCTGGGGAGATGGGGCAGGGAGAGGGTACCTGCTTTAGCTGAATCTAGAAGTTCAGGGCGGCGGAAGCGCTCAAACTTGCGGTACAGGCGACAATACATCCACACCTGTGGAGGAGCAGAGAGAACATGGCTTAAGCGGGGAGCAGCAGGGGCCTCATGGCTGGGATGAGGGGGAGTCCTAGGTGTCCTTGTCAGGAGAGGAATGTTGAGATGACAGGCCTTGTGGTGTGTATGCATGCGTAGAGCAAAGCAGGACAGGCCAAGCTGACTTTGACTCACACCCCTGGGAGAGCTGCAAGCCTGGGCACATTCCTACCTGCCTCCCCTGCAGCCAGACATACTTGAAGTCGTCGTACACCCTCCCATCTCGGCCGAGACACGTGAAGAAGCCCCTGTGGGACACAGCATTAGCAAAGGGAAGAAGGAGCCTTGCACCCCCAACAGCTTGCTGGGCCCAGCAGATCTGAGTCTGCAGAGAGTAAAGTAGGGGCTCAGGTGGGGCAAAGACCCTGCTGAGGGCACCAGAAGGACAAGGCGCACCCATGCTCCTGGTCGTGGGAGTGCTCCATCCAGAAAGCCACCACGCGGTCCAGCTCCTGTCCCATACGCTCCTTCCAGGCTTGCAGAGTCTCCCGCTCCTTCTCCATGTCCTGGGGAACTTGGGACTTGAGGCGCAGCTCCCCCACAGACCTCCCCATCTTCCTGGATCCCAGCCTCCTCCACAGGCTCCTCTGTGCCCCAGGTCACCCCAGGCTTGAGTAAGCACCAGGGCTACCTGACCCGTCTCCCCTAGGCCACTAGGCTTGGGGACCAGCCCTTGAGGTTCCCCCCTACCCGTGTGCGGGGCTGCCCTCCAGCCCAGGACCAGCCCCAGGACTGACCCCACCAAACCCAAACCGGGGATCCTACATGACAACACCCTACCCCCCACGGGACCCACCACTGGCCTGCCAGTCTTGGAGACCCCTGCTCATCCCTCCCTCTCCTCCAGGAAGCCAGACGGAGCTGGTCACGGTCCCGTGACTGTCTTTCAGCTGACCCAGCTTCGCCCCACCCACCCCCTCCTTTGGGGTTCCGCAGAGCCCGAGGGCGGTGCCCGCAGCGGGGGCGGGGCTTGGCAATTGCTAGGCCCCGCCCCCGCGCTCCGGCTCCACCTTCTCTGGGCCTGCTGCGACCCTCTGGTGGCGGAACCCCGCGATTGCGGTTGCTGGGGCCCTCAACTCAATATTCTCTTGGTGGGAATGCCGGTGTATCTCAGTGGACTGAGTGTCGTCCCATGCACCAAGAAGTCACTCGTTTGACTCCTGGTCAGGGCACATGCCCGGGTTGCGGCTCAATCCCCCGTAGGCGGTGTGCAGGAGGCAGCCAATCGATGTTTTTCTCTCATCCATGTTTCTCTCTCTCTCCCTTCCCGTTCCTCTCTCTCTAAAAAGTCAATGAAAATATTAAAAATATATCCTCTTGGTGGGAAATACTGGGTTAACTGGCAGGTGGGGGCATGTTGAGGAACAGAGGCCGACTTGCCCTCCCCAACCACCAATCCCCACCCTTGAACTGAATCCTGAGAGGGGCCCTAGAGGGGGAGGAAGCTGAGTAGGCAGGGCAGGGAGGCCAAGGGCCATGGCCTCAGCGAGGGTGTGGGCAGAAGTGCCTGAACTGAAGCCCCTCTGACCTGTAACCCCACAGGGTGGGCAACTCCTCTGGATGAATCAGCTCCTTATCAACTACTTCAGCAGTCAGAGTCAGGGGTCAGTACAGGGTAACTGTTGGGAGTTGACTTCTTAGCTCAAGTGATGCAGCTCAAAAGCCAGACAGCAATTGTGCAGGTAAGAGATCCCAGGACCTCTCGGCCTTCCAGCCCTCCAAGTTCTCTAGGCTTGTCTTCCAGTGCCCAGATGTGGTTTGCGTGGCTCTGTGACCATCTGACTTGATCACAGATGCCCTGAGCAAGTGCCCTGAGCAAGGCTGGCTGACCAACTGTCCCCCACTTTCCCTGCCAAGGGCAGAATTATGTGGAGGCGGCAGTCCAGGGGCCAGATTGCCTGAGGGCCCTGGGCTCCCAGTGTGACTTAGAGGAGCTTGGACTTCTGGTTTGGTTGCCCCTTCTTCTGGAAGGATGGATTACAGCCCAGGAGTGTAAGTGGGCCTCTCTGCCTCATTGGTGTAGCTCCAGAACAGGACTGGAACGGAGAGGTTCTAGTGCCTGGGCGTGGCCGTATACTGCAGCTCCCACTGTTGTGTGCTGGTCTTTGATGTCACAGTGGCTGCCTCCTTCCAGGCTCTGGCTGCTTGGCAGGCAGAGTTCCTGCTGCAGGCTGACCTTCCCAACCCAACAATTCCCCTTTGTGATGCTTGAGCATAAGACTGACCTCCATGGCCAGTGGGTAGGTGTACAGGCATACCTTGGAGATACTGTGGGTTCTGTTCCAGAACACTGCAATAAAGTGATTGTAATCTTTTTTCTTTGTTTTTTTAAACATTTTTTTAAAAAGTTTTTCTTTATTGATTTTAGAGAGAGAGGAGGGAGACGGAGAGATAGAAACATCAATGAGAGAGAACATCGATTGGCCACCTCCTGCATGCCCCCCACTGGGGATTGGGCCCACAACCTGGGCATGTGCCCTGACTGGGAATCGAACCAGCGACCTCTTGGTGCATGAGTCGATGCTCAATTACTGAGCCACACCAGCCGGGCTTAAACATATTTTTAAAATTGATTTTTAGAGAGAGAAGAAGGGAGAAGAAGAAGAAGAAGAGAGAGAGAGAGACATCCATGTGAGAACAGAACACTGATTGGCTGTCTCCTGCACTTCCCCTACCAGGGATTAAGCCCGCAACCCAGGCATGTGCCCTAACTGGGAATCAAACTGGCAACCTTTGGTACAATGGACAATGCCCAACCAACTGAGCCACACCGGCCAGGGCATGAGTGAGTTGTAACCTTTTTGCTGGTGGAGGGTCTTGCCTTCAATTTGTAAAAGACAGAACATCTGTAAAGTGCAATAAGCTGAAGTGCAATAAAACAAGGTGTGCCTGTACACTGCAGCTTCTGTGTTGCCTCCACCCTCCACCTTAGCTCATGCTTGGGGGGGGCTCCTTGCTTTGGGCCCAGCTGGGTTTGTATTGACCTGCCCTGCTCACAGATGCCTGTCATTATTTATGGCATATCTATCTATCTATCTATCTATCTATCTATTGTTAATCCTCATCCGAGCATATTTTTCCATTGATTTTTAAATAGAAAAGGGAAGGAGGGAGGTGTGGAGAGAGAAAGAGAGAGAAATATTGATGAGAGAGAGACACATTGGTTGCCTCCAGCACAACCCCAACTGGGGCCAGGGATAGAACCTGCAACACAGGTACATGCCCTTGACCAGAATCGAACCTGCAACCCTTCGCTCCATGGGCAGATGCTCTAACTGCTGAGTCAAACTGGCCAGGGCTATTTATTATTTATTTATTTATTTATTTATTTATTTATTTACTTATTTATTTATTTTTATTAATCCTCACCTGAGGATATTTTTTTCCATTGATTTTTAATTTTTTTAAAATTATTGATTTTTTTAGAGAGAAAGGGAAAAGAAGATAGAAACATTGATGAGAGAGAAACATCAGTCCGGCATGCCTTCTGCATGCCCCCTACTGGGTATTGAGCTCGAAACCCAGGCATATGCCCTGACTGGGAATCGAACCAGTGACCTCTTGGTGCATGGACCAACCGATGCTCAACCAACTGAGCCACAATGGCTGGGCTCCATTGATTTTTTAGAAAGAATGGAAGGGAGGGAGGGAGGGAGGGAGGGAGGAAGAAAAATGCTGATATGAGAGAGATACATTGATTGGTTGCCTCCTGCATGTGCCCTGACCAAGGTGGGGGAACAAACCTGCAACCCAGGTATATGCCCTTGACCAGGAATCAAACCTGCGACCCTTTGGTGTGAGGGCCGACGCTCTAACCACTGAGTCACACCAACCAGGGCTATGGTGTATCCTTTTACATCCAGCTTTTTCCCTGCCTTCCTTGCACTCTGTTCCCCTAATGCCTAGCCAAGGACAAGCCTTGGTATGTGGAGGGTTCTAAGGCTCCTACTGTTGGGCCCCTGGCCCTGGATCCAGTAGACGAGGCCTTAGCCAATCCCGAGATGAACTGACATCGCTCCTTTCTCCTTGCAGGTCTCTCCCCAGGAGACTGATGAATGGTGAGCCCATTATTTTAATACCAGCACCAACTGGTGTGAGCCTTGCCTTCCAGAGTGCCAGGCAGGCTGCCCCGAGGCAGATGAGCATGAGCCTTCAGACAGCAGAGGGTGAGTGGAAAGAAACCCTGTAGCCCTCTGAAGGCTAAGCATCTAGAGTCATCTGTCACAAGCCTGACAGATCTGTACAGGCCCTCCCCTTCTGAGGTCAGCCCCACAGACCCTTGGCCACAGCTGGCCCAGATCCTCCCACCACTGAGCATTGCTCCTGCTGCTCCAATCTTAAGGACATGTGCTTGGCCCTCCTGGTGGAGGCCCCTGGGCTCAGTTAGGTCAGAGTTGGTGCAGTGGGGAAGACAGAGCTGTGGCTCCCAGTGTCAAGATCAATAGGACTCCACATAATATGACACCAGGAGCCCAGTGGAGTGAGCACCAGGGAAAGAGCTGGCCTCAAGAGGCTTCCTGGGAGAGATGGAATTGGACTGGGCCTCCCCAGTAACTATGAGCTGGCACTGCATGGGCATGCACACTTACCAGGCAGTGATGGAGGAGGCAATTTTTGGTACCAGAGTGAAGGGGTGAGGGGGTAAAAGGAGGCAGGCATGCTGAAGAATTCTCCTCTTGCTTTCTGTCCCTAGCACTAACATGGGGTGGACTCCCTGGCACTAAGTACTAATTTGGTCTGCCTAACCCTGGCTACACCCTAGCAAAACTATCCTACCCCAACAGTGGGGCTGTCACAGATGGTTCAAGGTAAGTTCTGCTTCCTCTCTGGGGGCCTGGCTCCAGTGCACAGGGAAGCTGGCCAAGAGGATTCACCCTTGCAGCCCCTGCCGTGCTAGGCATGGGAACCACCCCACGGATGACAAAATCCAGGGAGTTGATATTCTGGGGGCTTTTGGGGGGTCCTGAGCCCCTAGTGGAAGGAGCTCTGGCTAAGCCCTCAGCTGGTGACCTGCCTAGCCTTTGCCCCAGTCCCCTGGTCATGGAGAGGTGATTGGGTCTCCAGACAGGAGTTGGTAGCAGCTGCCTAGGGAGCCCCTTGGCTACACAGTAGCTGCTGTGGGCCCTTCTGCTGTGACAATCTAGTCCTATCCAAGGTCATGAGCCATGGTGGAACCTTGAAACTTCTGAGCCGATTGAAAAGCAGAGTCCCACTTGTAGGCAGGCCCTGCAAGAGGCTCTCTTGGGGATTTGATGAGCTTGGGAGTCCCAGCTCCACACCTCCAGTCCCCTCCCATGGGAGTTCCAGACACAGTGAGACAGCAGGTGGTTATTTCAAAAAAAGTCTTAATTGTTCAAAATAGCACAAAACGACATTGCACTATGGTAATATTGAGTCACGGGGATTACTCTACAATAGTTGAACGGGTGTACTGTTCTCAGAAACAAGAGAAATCAAAGGGCGCTTGGGACAGGGACAGGGACACAATGGGACCAGGCGAGTGGGCTCCAAGGTGACTAAACATGACATTTTCCACAGCGAAATATACTATAATACAACAAACCAGAGGCCCCACAAGGAGCCAGGCGGTGGAGGGGGAAGGGATGGCAGCCACAGCTGGTCTCCAGGGCAGAGACTGGGGTGGGGGGATAGGTGTCTGAAAAGATGGGCTGCTCATTTTAAATCTTGTGTGACCTTCTTGCAAGCTTCACTCCTTGTCTAAAGCTTGGGTGTGGGGCAGAAAGCTGATTCATTAACCACTCCAGAACCCTAAGCCTGTCTGGCTCTAGGACTGCACAGCCTAGGGATGCTACACATTCATAGGCCTAGTGGCCAATGCTTTTAGCCCACTCCTTCCCCAGGCTCCCTCCTGGGTGAAGCCACACTTGCCCTCTCAGACCCTCTGAAAACTAGTTCCCTTCATGCCCCACTCCACCCTTTTCCTTACAAGTTTGCTTGCAGAGAGGGAGTGGCTGCAGGAAGCAGTAATTGAGGGTGTCAGATACTCTAAGCCAGCTATGCCAAGGAGGGAGCCTGGGGGGAGGGGGGGAGAGTGCTGTGAACCCAGGACCAGGAGGATCATCGGCCTCGGCCTCTGGGCTGTCCTCAGAAACCTGACTTTAGGCTCCTGCAGATTTGAACTCAGTCCTGTGGTGTGATGCGGAGCACTCGCCCACGGGGAGTTAAGTTTGACAGCTCACCCCTCCTTTGTCCCAGAGGCCCAGGGACTGGCAGAGGGGCAGAGGGCAGGGGCCAGCAAGAGGAAATTGAGCTGGGCAGAAAACACCAGGTCCACAGGGGAGATTCCATGCCTCTCCTGCCCTGGCTGCCCCTAGCTTTTCCTCCAGAAAGATCCCTGCCAAGGCTTAGCCTAGGAGAGAAAAATTAAAAAAAAAAAAAAAAAAAAAAAAAAAAAAGATACACATTCTGTACACAGCTAACAACAAAAAAAGGGACAAAACCCCACACGCTAAGGCTAAAATTACAATAAAAATGTTAACTTCAACTTAAAAAAAATACAACAAATGCAGCAGTTGGTGATGTGGCCCCTAGCCCCGACCCAGGGGGGCCAAAGCCAGGCTGGGGGGGGGGGGGGTGAGCTCCTGTATGCCCCACTGGGAGTCAGGAGGTTTTCACAGAACACTGCTCAGGCCACCATGGGGCCCCTTCTCCCCCTTTCTTTTTCTTTCTTTCTTCTCTGTTTTAAACGGGAAAGAAGAGGTGGGGTAGATAAAAAGGCCTCTGAGAAAATGTGTAAGCTTCCCGTGGGATCACGGGCAGAGATGGGTTGGATAAGTCGAGGGTGGGCTGTGAGGTGGCAGGAGATGCAAAGGGAACAAAATAAAATAAGATCAGACACACACACCCAGCACAGGGTACCCCACACAAAGCCTCTCTTGCTTCTCGGAGCAGAAGCGGGGTAGGGGGACTGAGGAGGGGTGCTGTTCCCTGGCTTCCAGGTCCCCTGCCCCTTGGCTGCCTCCTCGAGCTAAGGGTGATACTCAGCAGGAGGCTCGCAGGCTGCAGAGGTGTAGGCCTCCACTGCTTTCGCATCTTGTTTCTGTTTCTCTCCCTCTGGGCCTCTGGACTCGAGGGTTCACTCTGCCCCCAGCGGAAGGCCGGAGAGGAAGGAGCAGGTACACTGCTCTCACTTGCTCACTGTTCTTCCAGACCTGCCTCTGCTTCCTCCCAACAGCAATGGTAAAATGTGCTTTCTTGAGATTATTTTAAAAACAGAGAAAAGGAGAGAGAATGAATGGTGGCCAGTAGCTTGGGAGGGTAAGTGTGAGCGCTGGGTGAGTGGGATGGGCCGGCAGGGCCCTGGTGGGTGGTGTTCCTGAAGCAGAGGGGGGTCAGGAGAGGAATCCAGGTGCAAGCCAGTTGCCTCTCACTGGCCATCTGCCTTAGATTTCTTTGGAGCGGTTTTCCTGGGAAGATGGAAGCAAAAGAGAAAGAGAAAGTGTTAGCGTGGCTCCTGACAACACTGTCAGACTTGCTGTAGGTTTCTGGCTGGTACCCAGTGAGTGGCATTTCATACCCAATTAAGCCCTCCAAATCATTTAAGAAGTGGAGCCCCCTACCCTCAGTCTCAAAAGGTTCCCAAAAGGGGCTTCCTGCTTACATTTCTGGAGAGGACATGGGCCGCTTGTTGGCTGGCTTGGTGCCAGGGCTGTCTTTACTGGTTTCTGAAAGGAGAAAGGGAGCAGTCAGATAACTTCAGCAACACAGCAGTCCCCAGGTGGAGGACATATCTACACCCACTCCCTCACCCCCAGCCTCTCAGCCCTGCAGCATGACCAGCTAGCTGGCCTGCTGAATGTGACAGCCCCTCAGGTGGATGTACTCCCATGGGCCTGGCCACCTCTGGGCCATCCCTCAAGGTGGCCCTGGACTCAGGTTAGAGGCTCTCACTGTCCTCCCTGGTCAGCCTTGTGAAAGCTGGCTCAAAACGTGACAGGGCAGCCTGGGGCCTCCACTCCCCATCCCGCCCCTTGCTCCAGCCTCACTCCGTGCCTACTTCAGGCTCTTCTAGTCTTCTCTACCCCATCTCACCTCAAACACCCCAGGGAAGCTTTTCCTGTACCTCCAGATGAAGCAAGGTGTCCTGAAGACACCTCCATAGCACCCCAGGCCATCACCCTACCCCCAGATTGTAAAGCTCCAAAGCCCAGCTTGGAGCTGGGTCACCCTGCCCACCTGGATGCTTGCCAGAGGCTTCCACTCCCCAACCTACCCTTCTCCAGACAGCCCACAGAGCCTTACGAATGACACCCACCTTGCAACCACCTCACTTGGGTGGCTGGGCCGTAGCCCTTCTCGTTGCGGGCAGCAATGCGGAAGATAATGGCAGGCTTGGTGGTATAGTCAATGTGGGCGTTGGAGAGGCTGGAGGACTGCACGAGGCAGGAGGGGCTGGGCCCGCAGTACACCCGCATAAAGGCCAGCTGGGCTGGGGTTGAGCTCTTGGGCTCACTGCTGGCCTGTGAGCTCTGGATAGCCAGGTACACCGAGTACTCAACGATCTTGCCGGAGGTCACAGAGGGCGGCTCCCAGGTGAGGTGAGCACCATCTGGACTCTAGAACCAAGGAGGCAGAGGTCAAGCTATGCTGTCTTCAGTCTTTGTGACTATCTCACCCTGCCTGTGCTAGACTGCTTCACAACTCCCAGAGCTGACTAGTCATACTTCACTACTCCTAACACAACAGACCTACTTCACAGCAGAGTTCAAGGAGCTCCAAAGAGATGGCCTCATCTGCCTCCATTTGGAAGGCAGCCTCATGTAACTGTTAAATAAAATGAATGGGGACTCAGTGGTTAGAGCATTGGCCCATGGACCAAAGGGTTGCAGGTTTGACCCCCGACCCTGGTCAGGGTCATGCAGGAGGCAACCAATAGATGTGTCTCTCTCACATCAATGTTCTTTCTCTCTCCCTCCCCACCCTCTTCCACTCTGTCTAAAAACCAATGAAAAATATCCTCGGGTGAGGATTAATAATAAGTAAATAAATAAACAAACAGGCCCAGTCGGTGTGGCTCAGTGGATTGAGCGTTGTCCCATGGACTGAGAGGTCCCAGTTCGATTCTCTATCAGGACACATGTCTGGGTTGCAGGCTTGATCCCCATTAGGGGGCGTGCAGGAGGCAGCCAATAGATGTTTCTCTCACATCCATGTTTCTATTTCTCTCTCTCCCTTCCTTTCTCTCTAAAAAATCAACTAAAACATATTAAAAAAAACAAGTAAATAAAATGAACGGGGACTCAAAATACAGCCTTCCTATACCCAATATGATGCCTAATGATTTGTCAGCCTCTTGGGGCTTCAGTTTCCTTAATGGGAAAATGGAGCTAACAGGTCCCAGACCTCAGGATGTTCTAAGAATTAAAAAAAAAAACACACACAAAAAAAACATGTTCAACATGATATGTAGTGAACACTCGCTGAACATTAGCTGCCATGTTACAGAAGGGGAGAATGAGGCCAGGGGACAGAAAGGAACTTGCCCATGTCACCTCAGCAACTGGTGACAGTGCCAGAAACAGCAGCTTCACCCCAGACCTGGCTGACTGCCTACATCTTGGGAACCCTCGTGAGTCACCCCACCTGGCCCATCACTGTGTATGAATTAGGCCGAGGACTGCCCTGCTCCAGGTGGGCAGGGAACTGGCCAGGGACCAGGGACCAAGGACCACTCTGCGGCAAGACTCACTTTACTGATTTTAATGGCACAGGGGGCCCCTGGGAAACCAGGTAGACATGTCTTAAAGGCAGAGATCTCGCTGAAGGGCCCCCGGCCACAGGCATTGATCCCAGCAACACGAAACTTATATGCTGTGCCGGGCTGCAGTTCGTGCTTCTTCAGTTGGTTGTAGTCTGGAACAGTGCCTGAGTCATCCTGGGGAAAGAGACAGGAAAAACAAGAGGAAGAGAAAAAAGTAACATAAACTCCACTGTCAAGAGGGCAGCTCTGGGGCCAGCAGAACCGTTTTTCCAACCTGGGGGGACCATGCAGGTCCATGTGGGGGAGGGGAAGGGCGAAAGAAAGCAGCACTGACATCCCCTTCACAAGGGTGGACGTAGTAAAAGGACTGGGACTGGGCTTCTTTGCTGCTTCAAGGGTAGCAGAAGGAGGGAGTGCATGAGGAAAGCTCTGCACTGGCTGTGCTCGGGATAGCTCCAAGATGGAGGGCACCCCTGGGGAGCTTCAGAAGTCTCAAGGCCCTGTACCTGCCTTATGGCCAGGATCCACCCACCTGAGGGCATCAACTCCTGGGGACACTTACATCAGATGGAACAGCGTCATCTGGTGGCAGGAAATAGTGTGTCACCATTACATTAGTGCCCTTAATAACCCCCACATCAAACCACTGATTCTCCTTCTTCACGGGGGCTTTGCTGGGTGGGGGTGGTAGGTCTGGCTTCTGGAAGACAGAATGAAGATAAGATCAGGCCCTCAGCCTTTGGGGCCCAAACACAGTGACCCCCCCCCCCGCCCCCAAAGCCCCATCACATCAGACTCACCACTCCCAGGGACTCAATGCCATTGGCCACCTCAGTCAGGGTAGCGGCAGCCTGCAGCTTAGCAGGACTGGATCCCACGACTGGCTGGGGGGCCACAAATGTGTTGGAAGGAGCCAGGCCTGAGAGGAAAGAAGGTATCAGCAGGAAAGAGCCTAGGGACCCAGCTTGTGCATGGGAGCCCTTCCCTTGGACCAGGCCACTCTCTCAGTGTGTGCATGGAGGAGCCCAGATACCCCCCAAAACCTTCCCCAGTCAATCGAGTTCCCTGGGGACGGTACTATAGGAAATGTGCACGTGGCCAAACAGGGCTCTGCTTACTCTCGGTGGCTGTGGAGGGCAGTAGGGCTACGGTGCTGGGGACGGCCCCCGCCAGCTCACTGAGGCAGTTGCTCTCAATGGTCGGGTCGTTGAGGCTGTCAGCAGGGGCCAGGGCCTCAGTAGGGAGATGGTGGTGCTGCTGCTGGGCCTGTGCCTCCTGCAGCTGCTGTTGCTGCTGCACCAGGGCAGCCAGTTCTTGCTGTGTCAGCACAATAGGGATGGTGGTGGCCTGACCCTCCTGGCCCTCAGCTGACAGGTGGCCCAGCTCTGCCTGTGTCACGGCTCCTGCCGCCTCAGATGTGTCCATGGGCTCCCCAGTGCCTGCTCAAGTGGAGAAAAATACGACTCAAGAGGGACACCAGCTAGGTGGAGCCCCATCCCTGGCTTTCCAATGCACTCCTAAGACATAGACACCCCTAGCCCTACAGGCAAGCCCAAGGGACACAGGCCTTTGTTTCCTGGCCTACCTCTACCCTGCCCTTCCCCAACCAAGAGGCCCTGCCTTCTTCCTGGGTGGCAGCTAAGCCCAAGAGCCGTGTGCCCCCATCCTCCCCATTATATCCGATTCGTGCCACCCTGGCAAGAAGCAGGCCTCTTCTCTTGGCTGCTCATCAGCAAGAAGGCTCCAGAACCCTGTGTTCTCACTCTTTCCAAGGGACCCATCTTCCCTTCAGGGCACTCATCTGGCCTTGACTTCAGATGGCATGGTGAGCTACTGAGCCCCCATCCCCACCCCGCACCTACCCATGACAGCCTGCTGTGCGGCCTGGAGCACAGCCTGGATGGCCAGGGCCTGCGCTTCCTCTGTGGCTGCAGCCTGGGCAGCCGCTTCAGCAGCAGCAGTCACCGCCAGCTCCTCAGGAGTGAGCCCTGTTACCATGAGAGTGGTAGTTCCTGCCTGGGCCTCAGCCATCAGCTCTTGGGGAAGTGACAACTGGTCTACTTCAGACTGTGTGGGCGGAGGGGGCTGGACCACCACAGTGGCCACCATGGCTGAGTTGGCAGACTCCTGGCCTGAAGCTGGGTCCCCTGTACTGCTCAGATCCACAGCGGCCTGGAGCTCAGAGGTCTGCGAGGCTGACAGGACCTCGGTGGACTCCCCCATCAGGGGTGTGGAGGCAGGCTGCAGGAGTTGCTGTGGCGGCAGCTGCTGGCGAGGCCCTGGGGAGGCCTGGAGTTCCTCTGGGGGCTGCAGGATGTCAACAGCAGAGAAGGGCATGTCAGAAGTTTCTGTGTTGGCTATGGTCACTGTTATCGTGGCCGGGATGGGGACTTCGGTGGTCAGAGCCCCTGGGGTAGTCTCAGTCACTGATGAGATCTTCTAGAAAGGGAGAGAAGCCCCTGTCAGAGGGAAGGAGAGGGAGGCCAGAAGCAGGTACCCTTCATCTTTCCTTGCAGGTCTGGATTCCCATTCTCAATGGACCAGCACAATCCCGTTAAATGGGGAGGGGTGATGGATCACTGAGCAGTAAGGGTTCAGCAAGAGGAGAAACCTTTGAGACCTGCTGGCCAATTTTAACCCGTCCTCAAGGTAGCCTCCCAATCCAGTCAAAAAGGGGCACTCAGACACCCGCCTTGTCACTCCTATAGGTTACAGTGAATGGGAGCCACGAGACTAGGGATTTCCTCCTGCCTCTTGCCCTATCATGCCAGGATGTTGCCCTTTCATAACCAGGAAAGAGACCAGAAGCAACACTGTGCCTGGTACGAGAGTGACACCCAGTGTCCAACTCCAGAACAGCACAGGCCAAAGGCGCATTGGGCAGCAGGGAGGCAAAAGCGGACCCTCCCAGGGCTCTTACCGGCACAGAGGGGCCGGGGACTGGCGTGGACTGTGTCACGGTAGTTACAGCCCGCGTCAGCGTGGAGGACACAGTTGTTGTGACGGCACTGGAGCTGGTGATGTTCACACTATCACCCTGGGTGCTCTCCACCTCTCCCTGGTCACTGGCAGCTGGTGGGGGATCTGTGGGAGGACAAGCAGGGCTGGGTGACAGGCATTCAGCCAGCAGGGTCCTAGGGGTGAGGCAGGAGCCCCAGGCCTCTACGCAGCTTTGCCAGTTAGAGAACACAATTGCCATGAGGACCCCCCGCCAAGTAAACTGAGCCCCATGGAATATATTGGGCTCTGGCTAGATAAATCTTTTAGCCACCACTTCCCTCACCCTTTGAGATTTGGGTTCCAAAAAACTACAAATATCAGGCTGGCCACCTTCACTCACCTTGGTTTGAGCTCATGTTGGAGGTGACGGTGGTGGCTGTGTGCGTGGTGCCTGTCTCATGCGTCTCACAGGGGGGATTAGAACACACCCTCTGTGTTGGGAAAGGAGTCAGCAATGAAGTGCTGGCCTGGGGAGCGATGGTAGGCGGTGCTGCCCCCTCCAACCCGGACTCCAGGGTCCTGAGGGAGTGGGTGCTGTCAGGAAGCAAGGCACCCACACTGACTGACATGGTGGTGCCAGTGGAAGTGGTCTGGTGTGTCTCGCAGGGGCGGCTAGCAGGGGGCTGCTGACCCCCCTCAGGCTGGCCTGCACCCCCACCAGAGGTGGCGGTGGTGGGTGTATGGGTCGTGCCCGTCTCGTGGGTCTCGCAGGGTGGGTTGGAGCAGACCCGCTGGGCATTGCCTGCGTTCGAGGTAGTGGCCGTGTTGGTGGTGCCCGTCTCGTGGGTCTCGCACGGTGGATTGG
Organism: Tadarida brasiliensis; assembly: GCA_030848825.1. NCBI lineage: Eukaryota > Metazoa > Chordata > Mammalia > Chiroptera > Molossidae > Tadarida > Tadarida brasiliensis. The sequence goes on from CM061280.1 coordinate 85,552,444, forward strand.
AGCAGACTTGGGTCACGGTGGCCGGGGAGCACAGCAGTGCCTCCAGGGCTGTCACAGTCACAGCGGCACTAGATGAGCTCTCATATGCAGGTGTGGGGATTCCCCGCATCTCACCAGGCTCCCCAGCACCCATGGTGGAGCGGGCTGTGGTGGGGGTGTTGGTTGTGTGGGTGTGATGTACCTCCAGCTGGCGCCCCATGGACACCAACTGACCTAGGTCTGCTACAGGGCTGTCCTTGCTGCTGGGGCCGCTGGGCCTGACTTGGCCGCTTGTAGAGGCCAACTGCGCAAAAGCAGTGCTGTGCCCCCCAGCTTCCAGTGCCAGGCTTGGCCCAAGGAGTGGGCTGTCTGAGCACGGGGCCCCAGTGGCCATCACAGTCATGGTGGTGCTTGTTGCGCTGGTCTGGCGAGTTTGGCATGAAGACTTGATAGAACCTTGGGCTCCCTCCAGTGCCCCAGCAGCCACACTAACCCGGACCACAGCAGGAATGGTGGTGGCCACATAGGCATGCCGGGTGTCTCGCTGCGGGCCGGCACCAATGCTCGACATGGCAGTGGTGGCAGTGCTGGTGGTGCCCGTCTCATGGGTCTCGCAGGGTGGGTTGGAGCAGCCCTGCTGGCCAGCCATGTTGGAGGTGGCAGTGGTGGCTGTGTTGGTGGTGCCTGTCTCGTGGGTCTCACACGGTGGGTTGGAGCAGACACGAACCACACTGCCGTTCTGCTGCCCCACTGTCGAGGTCACAAGAGAAGCAGCTGCCTCCTGCCTGTCACAGACGAACTGCACTTGGGTTGGCTGTGGGTGCCCTCCCAGGTTAGCCACGACGGTGGTGGTGGCCGTGTTGGTGGTGCCTGTCTCGTGGGTCTCACAGGGCGGGTTGGAGCATACCAATGTCACAGTGCCAGGCTGCACGTCACCCTGGCCAGAGTCGGCAATAGTGACGGTGGCTGTGGGCTGTTCTGTAGTAGGTGAGGCCAGAATGGACACAGGGAGGTCGTGTACAGGCTGGGCCTCGACCCCGCTGGGTGCTGTGATTAGAGTCACCTGGGTAGGCTGGGAGACAGGCTAGAAAGATGCCAAACAGGAAGAGTTAGTGCCACAACTTCCCATCTGTTTGCCCCTCCCAATGTCCCACAGTGTCACCCATGCCAGCTGGGACCACAGACTCAGCTCCTGCTCACCCTCTGATCCCAAAACACTGACTTGCTCCGGGACCAAGGAAGAGGCACTGCTTCGCCTCAAGGGCCACAGGGCCTGGGAAGGGGCTATGGGGGCAGGGCCTGGGTAGGGCCAGCTGTGGTTAGGGAAGAAACCCCACTGACCCCGCACCACACAAAGGCCAGCAACAGATGCTTCACCAATTCCAGGAATTCAGCTTAAGACATATGAAGAGAAGAAAAATGCTATATGCATGTGAAGATAAATGGTCGCATCGTCTACAATATCACAAGAAAGAAAAACCTAGCGTTCAAAAATTATAAACAACTGAAATATGTCTCAACACGACAGACTATTAGTGACTAAGAATTACGATTCTGCAATAGGGAATACGTCCCATGGGTGCTACATGCAAGAGAAAGAAAAAGGACCTGGTGCACACAGTAGCAGACAGATGGAAGACCAGACACCTCAGGCTGGGGCTCATGCTTTCCCACAGCACTCCCAGCCATGCACCCACAGTCCTCATGCACTCCCAGCCACCCTACCTGCATGGTGATGGTGGGGGTGGTAAGACTGCCAGCCGCTGTCAGCGTGGTCTGAGCAGCCGACACAGTGATGGCAGTGGGGTTGATCACCTGGCTTGAAAGGGTGGCAATGGTACCCAAGGTGGTGATGGGTGTGGCCAGGGAGGCACTAGTACTGTGACCCCCAGCTCCTGCGAGGCTGGTAGAAACGGTGCCTGTCATCGTGCCTAGGGTTGTGACACCTAAAGGCAGGGAGAGGCAGGATCGAGATGAAACCTGCTGCTGGTACTTCTTTTTCAGCAGTTTTTCAACCTGGATGGGGCTAGGGGCCCTGGGAACTCTAGAGTGCCCCCAACAGGAACCAAAGGCTCCAGAGAGAGCAACTGTATCCTCCCCCAAACCTCCTATGGGTGGTGGACCCAGAACGAATATGCGAAGCAGCTACACACCTGTGGTGCCCTTCACAACCAACGTGGTAACTGCTGGCTTGACGGCAGAGACAGTGACGGGGGTGACCAGGCGGACACCGCCCATGGGCACAGTACGAAGGATGGCGCCTGGCTGTCCAGGGGCCCCCTTTAGCACCACCTGGAACACCAGAGGAAATCACCTCTAATATCACTCACAGATTGGCTGGACCCTGTGCTACCCCCTCCCAGGACCCTCAGGACACATGTGACCTGCTCAGGTCCTGGACTGGACAGTGGGGTGAAGAGAGAGCCAGGCAAGCCTCACCTGGGTCACTCCTTGCTGCCCGTGGCCAGTGGCAATTTTGGGAACAGCAGTGATGATTTTTGCAGGTGCTCCAGTTCCTGAAGTCATAACCTTGCTGGTGATAATGGTGATGGGGGACTTGATGCCAGGACTACTGGTCACACCTAGACAGGAGAGAGAACGGGTAGCTTGGCTTCAGGCTGGACTTCTGAGGCTCCACTAGCGCTAGCTTCCATGTCTCATTTCTGGTAGTTACTCTTGGTGCCCCTCACTTAAAATGACGAAGTGCCAATTAAAGCCGCACTCAGACACCTCCTTACAAACCTTGAACTAAAAGCAAGGGGAGGGTGGAGGAGAAAAACCAAACAGAAACCACAAGCATGGCAGAGCCTGGTCTCTATGTCTGTCAAGCATTGGCCTCCTGACATAGTGTGTTGCCCCTACCTGTGGCGCCTGCCTGTGTGATGATGGCCGACATGGGGATGGTCTTGATGATGGTGGTTGTGCCAGGCTTGGTGGTGCTGGGGGACACGCTGCTGATGCCCAGGATGGTGGGCTTACTTCCAGCCCCACTGGCTTGCGTGGTAGTGATGATGGTGGTGGGCTTGCCATCTGCTGAGGTCACCAGCTTCAGGATGGTCCCGGCTGGCAGGGGCCCTTTGGTCTGCAAGAGCAAATAGGTGGAGGGCAAGGTGGACCAGCATCACTGGCAAGACGGAAAGTCTGGTCTGGCTATTCTCCACCACAGCCCAAGCAGCTCTGGGACTACTCTGAAGACTGTAGGTGACAGGACTGAGCAGCAGGACTTTCTGTGCAACACGTGCTCAAGGGATCTTCTCTAGGCAGGGATGCAAGTTCTACTTGCTTGAGTCGCAGAGTCTCGGACCCACAAGCTCACCTGGATGATCTGAGTCACTGGGCCTGTAGATGCCTGGCCTGTGACCGCAGAAGTCTGAACTGGTTTGGTCTGGACCACTGACATCACTTTGCCCAGATTGGAAATCTAAAAAGCAAAGGACAGAGAAAAGTTACCTGGAAGCCAATCAAGAGCATGACCTGGGCTGGGGCTCTCCTGGCATGGGCCCAGGGCAGTGCCATAACCTGGCAGCTGTCATTTGCAGCAGGGTGGCACTCACCAGAGCACTGCCTCCTGGGACAGAGATAGGGCTCTTCACCAGGGTGATGGTCTTAGTGACCCCACCCACAACTGTAGTCACCACCTGGGCTTGCTGGGCCACGGTCACAGTCCCAGACTTGTGCACTGTGATGATGGGGCGAGTGGATGTGTTGGCAGCGGAGGAGACAGATGTCCCCACCTGAGCAGCTGCAGTCTTCAGCATACGAGTGGCTGGGTTGCTCACCTGGGGGAGGGGGGAGGAGAAAGACAGTGATGTGTGGGACCGAGAGCTGAAGCCTCTATCTGGGATGTCTTGGTGGGCCTATAGCTCTGGCTCACCTCCCCACTACTTCCCCTTTCCCCCTTCCCAGACTGAAGAGCTTGGTTTGGCTGACTGAACAACCACAGGTCTAGCTTAAGGCTTCACAGCCCTAAGGGTAAAGCTTATTTTAGAGCCACAACAAGCACCAATTATAGACCAACGGCGTCTGTGGTTGGTCTGAAGCCCTGGAGAAGTGACCACTATCAGATCCCACTCACTGTCCAGAAGCCTCCAGCCCTAAGGCTGCTGGCTCAGAACCAGGTCTGAGGGATGCTCACCATGACTGGTGAAGAGGCCACCTTCACAGTAGCTGGGAGGGTGGTAGTGCCAGGTGTCACAGCCACAGTTTTGACGATGGTAGTGCCTGCTGGGACACTCAGCACTGTGGGCGCCGAGGAAGGAGGGATTTTCTGGGTGGCGGCAGCTGCAGCAGCCAACGCAGCCATCCCACTCATCTGTGGGTTGCTGCCAATCACCTGTGGTGGACACGGGGAGTGTGAGCACTGGGACCTAGGCTGCCTAGTCTGCTCCACAGACTTCACCAAGGAGCCTCTTTCCTGCCCAGGGCTCCTCACAGCAGCACCTCAGCTCTCCTGACTCCAAACCTGGACTCCTACCACTGAGCAGGCACAGTGAACCAAAGGCAGGAGTTTGTCAGCAGTTCTGGATCTTTTCTAAAGACTAGAGTCAGACACAGCTCCCTCTTCATAGGCCTGGGTCAACCAACCCCTTCTACCTTCTCCACCTTTAGATTCACCCCTCAGGCTTCAAAAGGAAAAAGTTCACATTTAAAAGACCCTTGGGCCCTGGCCGGTTTGGCTCAGTGGTTAGAGTGTCAGCCTGCGGACCAGAGAGTCCCGGGTTCGGTTCCCGCTAAGGGCACGTACCTTGGTTGCAGTTTGTCCCCAGCCCCGGTAGGGGTTGTGTGGGTGGCAACCGCTCGATGTGTCTCTCTCATGTCGATGTTTCTCTCTCTCTCTCTCTTCCCACTTCTCTCCCTCCCGCTCTATCTGAAGATAAATGCAAAAATGTCCTCGGGTGAGGATTAAAAATAAATAAATAAATAAAAGACCCTTGGGATCAGATGGCAGAGAGGTCCTTCTGAGGCATTAACTTATTCATTCTTATTAACTTGGCAATGAAAGGTTGTAGAATCAGTATGTCACAGGTGAGAAAGACCCAGGATGAATGGTGCTGGAGCTGGACGGGATTCTAACCCAGTCAGAGCACCATCAATCACTGGGAAGTCCCACCCCACACAGCCCAGTCTCACAATGGCTCCTCACCGTCCCCTGAGCACTCTGGGATGGTACAACCATTCGCACGCCTGCAGGAAGGGAGGTCACGGTGACAGGGGCTTTCCCAGCCTGGCTGGTAGGTCGCATGGTGACCAACGGGGTTCCTGTAGTAGCCTGAGGACCAGTCACTTTGAGAACAGCAGGGACACCTGACAAGCGAAGGGGGTGGCCATCAGCAGAGTCCCCCAGCCCCTCTGTTGGGTCCTTCAGCATTTAGACATGAACTGCTGGTGCTTCATGTCTGGCCCTTCCAGATACTCTCAAGTGAGACTAAATTGCTCCCCCAACCCCACCACTAGCACTCAATTATAAGCCTGCACTAACAACAGCCAGGCAGGTGCTGCCTATTTAGCAGCCCTCACTCAGGAAGGCACTCTCCTGGTGGGACATCCACTGCCCTCAAGTGCTTGGCGCCCAGCTCACCTTGAGTCCTGGCTGCAGCGGGAACGGAAATCGAGCTTCCAGGCACTGGCGGCAACACCTGGATGGTGGTGGTGGTCGGGGGCGCGGCGGCAGCCTGGGGCAGGAGTGTGATGCCTACTTGGGTCAGCGGCTGCACAGCAGGTGCGGCTGCTGCGGGGGCAGGGCTCTTGGGAGGGTTGGTAGGCACAGACGGGACCGGATTGGGTGTGGGGGAGGTGGCAGTAGCAGCCGTGGCAGGAATGTCATATTTCTGGAGCTGCAGAAGGTAACTGTCGGCGGTTGCCACTGCCCCCCAGCTCACCTCCAGGGAGTTGGTGTTGGCTCGTACCAGCTGTACCCGGGCCGGAGGCGGTGGCTTTTCTGTAAGAGAGCACAGCCAGTGGGAAGGGGGAGGCAGAGACTTCAGGAGTGAGCGTGGCAGAAGGCTATGCCCTCAGGCTCAACTACACTGTGGAGGGCCCTAAGGCTACCTCCCCCAGCTGGCCTTACCTGTTTCAAGGTACCAGAGGTCCTTGCAGCAGACCTGGTTGTTCCAGGCCTTTCGGTAGCCATCACGCCCACTCCATATGTACAGGCGGGTGTTGATTGCTACAGCACAATGGCCAGCTCGGGCTCGGGGAATATTGTCCTCCAGTGTGTCCATCAGAATGGTCTCCCAGGCCATGGTATCTGGGGAGAGCGGGAGGCAGAGGTCAGCATGGAGGGCAGAGGAACCCACAACCCCTACTGGCACTTTGGCCTTTTGCTGTCAGGGATGGGGAATTAAAACCAAGAAGGCATCAAAGAGTACTAAATTAGAAAAAAACAAAAAAAATAAACTGTTCGGCAAAACTATCAAAACAAAGAAAATGATAAACCACAAACTACAAACTGGGAAAACTATTTGAAACGCACAGCCAAAGGTTTCACCTCTTGCACATCAAACTACACAAGAGTCTATGGAAAGAGACAGACAAAGAGGAATGCAAGTCATGGAAAAGGCAACAGATCCAAGAAAAATGAAGTATTGCGCTCAAAATAAGAGAGGGGCAAACTTAACCCATAGGTGCCTGGCAGTTTGATTTTAGTGCCTGCTGCAGCCGGGGCTCAAGGTGAGCAGGGGGCATGGGGCTGGCCCACAGAAAGATTTAATCACTTATCAGACTTGGTGAAGAGCAAATGGTTTGACAGTCGTTGTGCCGGCACGGCTAGAGGTGTCTGTGTGAATACAGGGCAGCTTGGCAACATCCCTTTGGCAGCAATTCTATCTTGAGGTCTTTACCCTTCAAATACACTTGCACATGGGTGAGAACAGTGCAAGAATACTCACGGAGCAGTGTCTGTGCAACTTTCAATACCAGGATAGCAATTCAAAAGAATGAGGCCGCTTGGTGTGTGGGGATGGGATGGTCTCCAAGACACAATAAATGGAAAAGGACAGGTACAGCTGCGCAGAGCAGGCTGCCGTTTTGTTTTTAAAGAAACCTATGAGCAATGCTTGTATATACAGAAAAGTCCCTGCAGGGTGGATGAGAACCTACCAAAGTGTCTGCCTCTGAGAAGCAGAATGGGAGGCTCTGCACCCTTAGACTTTTGTACTTCCGTATGTCGGAACTTGTGTAGGAAGAGCTTATTCAACAAATGAAGAGGAGGGTCCCTCCGAGCGCTCTGACCAATGGCTACTTCTCATGGATTCTAGAGGCACAGGCCTTAGAAGCTTTGCTCCCTGCACACCCCACACAGCTCTTGGGGCCGAGGAGGGCCAGCCTCCCGCAGCCCTCCATAGGCCACTCCAAGCCCAAGGAGGCCATACCCAGGTTGAGACAAGCCAGTGTGTTGGTACACTTCCATTCCTTCTCGTGTGTGGCCACTTTGACGTCATCCATGACGAGAGGCACCCAGCCACCAAACACGTACATTCTGGGACGAGGGAGGGAAGAGTAGGAGACGATTGTAGAGGAGGTGCCAACCTAGAGGCCACCTCTTCCATCTGGAAAGTTCTAAATATACTTGGTCCTCTAGCTCTCCCTGGGAGAGTCCCCTAGGATGCATGAAGCTCTCAATGTGGCCCTCTTCTGCTTGGTGGCTCAGCCCTCCCAAGAACTGTGTCACCTCCACTACATGGAACCACTGCTCAGCTTATCTAAAGTTCATCTCAGTCCCCCTCATTCTTACATTTGCTTTAGGACCTCGGTATTGACAAAGACACCCAGCTGCTTATGTGTGGATAATCTAGAACAGTCTGTGCCCCTCTACCCTGTGTCTTCTCTTGGTCCCCTGGGGCTGTAATGAAAACACAGGGCTGCTGAATGCCAACCCAGCCAGAAAGAGGCCTCCTCAGAATTGCTGGAACAAAACTGAGAGCCCTTTGGGACCAGGGGTGAGGGAAGGCAGGGAGAGGGCTAGGAAGAGAAAAGCAATGGCTAGCTACTCACTTGTTTCCTATGGTTGTGGCCGAATGGAGACTTCGAGGAAGAGGTGCCACTCCACTGAGACTGGGCTTATTCCATGTCAGAGTCTCTGTACAGAGGGATGGAGAAAGGAGGGTTACCCACACAGGTCAGACACACACCCTCTGACCCAAAGGAAGTTCCCTGGACTCAGGGAAGGCTCTGGAGGTTCAAGAATTCCATGCCTGGCCTCCTTATACCCCACAGGAGGCCCTTAGATCAGGTTCTGGCATTTCTCAAGCTATGTGAGGTACCTGGCAATTGGCGTCTCTTTGAAGATCTGCTATGGGCTAGCACTACTCTCGGGGTTGGAGTAGACACAGGGAACACAGGACATGCCACCATGCATCCTACCCTCCACAAAATGTGTTCACACCCATTCCACCTCCACTATCTAGACTTAGTGCTGGGAGGCAGGGTGCTGCTGGGAATTTCACTCACAAAAAACTGTTTCTTTTCAGTACCCACACTGATCTAATCTACCCTCCAAAGATATGTTGTCAGCCACCTTCTCTCCTCAGCCCTCTTCAGGGCAAAAGCCCACACTTCTTTCTACCACTCCTGACACCCCACCTGGTTACCAGCCTAAGTAGCCCCCAGAGGTCTCACGGGCTCGAGATCCCATTTGACTACAACAGACCAGTGTGCACTATTGCTGGTACAGTATGACCACTGAAGAATCGGCAGGGACTAATGCTACCTAATCTAGACAGTTCCATTTTTGAAAGACCTTGACATCTCCCCTTGTTCTCCTATAAGCTGGCAGACCAACTCAACCTTGTTCTTTCTTAAAAAACACCACCGTAAGCTCGGGGCAAATATGACAGCCCCAAACAGAGTACGCCCTCACCTTCCCATGACAAGGAACCAAGCAGGACACTCCTCCCTGCAAACCCCACCCCAGCCACCCCATGCTGGTGGCACAGCAGACTAGGTTTGCTCTGAGGCTACTGGAGAAGCTGCACCGCCATCTTACCAATATCCAGGGTCCAGAGGTCCCCCAGCCGGCAGCCACTCATCCCTCCGTAGATCACCAGCTTGGACTTCTTGTTGTCTTTCTCAGTGTAGACCACGGCAGTATGTGACTCCCGCGGTGGGGGCAGGACGCCATAAGTGATGGGGATGTCCCAGGCTACCACTCCGGAGCCTGGCCGCAATTCCAGGATGTATAAGTCATTCAGGTACCTGGAAAAGAAAGGTCAGTTATGGCAAGCCCCGACTCCATGTGCCAGCTTCTATGGGTAAACCATGGATTCCTTGGGAGACAAAGGGGGCTACAGTCACACGGACAAGTTCTTCTACCCTCACCCCCAAGGAGGGGCTGCCAAAAGCTCCCAAGGATGAGCTTGAGTCCAAGAGGAGCAGCAGGACAGGGCATGCTGGGCTGCCTTGCACACAAAGCTGGGCATTACACCAGAGCCTCTGGCTTGGTAATACCTCCAGACTTTAGAAAGGCCCTTGGCCACCAGCCTTGGAAAATAAAAATAACCACCACTAACTCTATAGGAAGCAGAAGCCCCGGAAAGCGCCGGCTCTAAACTGGGTCTAAGGAATAGGAACCAGCCCAAGGAAAGGGAGGTTTCTACCTCTTGGCCAGGCCCTTCTTCCCTGACACGTCCTTGGGGTTAGAGACCTCAGAGCCAAAAAGCTTACAGGGTATCTAGTGCCACCCTCTCCTTTCACAAAGGAAAAGGGTCTTGGCATGATGGGGTTGGCTGGCACGTGGGATTCCACATGAAGAGGACACAGCCTCACCTCGGAATGTTGTTCTTGGGGTCCTCGCTATCGTTGGCCAAACCCCCAAACAGGTAGCATTTGTTGCCCACAAGAGAGAAGCTGTGCCCAAGCCGAGGACACGGAGGGGGCCCGTTTTTGGGTGTCTTTGCTTTGAGTCTCTTCCATTCCCACCGACTTGCCTGCAAAATTAAGACTCGGTGATTGAATTGGGGATGAGCCCGCCTTCTGGGCCCAAACTATTTGTCATGTAGGGAGGAGCTGGTCAGGCTGAAGTAGGTACTTGACTGGAGCAAGAAGGTCCCGGACAGCCTACTGAGGAGCCCCCTTCACCGTCTCATTCTTGCCTTACCACCCCCATCCCACCACTCCACCACAACTGTAAGGAGCACACCATGGGCCATTACCTGGAGCTCGTAGAGGTCATTGCTGTATTTCCCATACTCTACCATTCCACCAAACACCAGCAGGCGAGTCCCGTCACACACAAAGCCATAGGCTGCACATCCAGGGGGGATGTCCCCTCTCACAGCTGGGATGAACCACTGGTTGGTCGCTGGTGAACAAAAGGAAGCAGAAGTCAGAAAAACTCGAGAACTCCTAGAACCAGTCTCCACTCCTCTTCCTCCCCAAATCCACCACCTACATAATATGGTCCAAGAAAGGAGGGGCCAAGACAGTGCCTTTATTTCCAAGGATATAGGACTTTCTCCTTGCAGCATTCAAGTGCCAGCCCTCTATCTCAGCCATCTTCCAAGCCCCTTGACCTCAGAGTCCACCTCAAAACAGCCTGCAAGTACCCTGCTTCTCATTAACTTCGCCTTAATAAGCCGGAAGTCACTGACCAAGATAATTCATCAGCTTCTGGGAATGTGGCCACTGACTTCCTTCCCCTACTACTCGGTGGGTCATCAGAAAGAAACTTGTAACACCCAAAATATTCTCTCAGTGGCCCTGTGGCTCCTCCTTCTGGGGGCCCATGGCTGCACTTTAAGTGGCTGAAACAGTGACTGGTACTGGTTGGTGTCTTCCCTCCTTGCAAGAGCGGGGCACCTGAAGAAAGCCAATCAAGGCAGCCTGGCCTATTGCGGGTGGGGATGAGGACACATAAGAACAATCTCTGCTGGCATCTCCTAGGTAATGGTCCACATTAACCTTCTCCCCATGCCATACCCACACCCCTCCAGAACATTCTCAAAAGCCAGAGGTGGCAGCAGTAGCATGAGCTTCTGTGGCGCCTAACAGTCTCTGCCAGCCACAGAAGCTTCCTCAGAGCCCATCACCTCTAGCTGGGGGTGGGCTGGGGAGGCCACCAAGAAGAGGGTGACTCAGAAGCCAGGCAGTGAGCCTGCTGGCTCGGCCTTCTGTGACACTCACGACCTGCTCTCTCTTCTGAGTCCTTGTGTTCAACTCCCCTCATACCAGAGGTGCCAGGGCTTCCTGTAAAAGTTATGGGGCTAACGTCCTCCTCTTTTCAGGGGGTCCCTCTCATCACATTATTTAAATATGTTTTTATTGATTTTTTTTTTTTTTAAGGAAAGAGAGGAAGAGAGAAATAGGAACACCAATCGGCTGCCTCCTACACCCCCCCCCCCCACTGGGGATCGAGCCTGCAACCCGGGCACGTGCCCTGACCGGGAATCGAACCAGAACCTCTCAGTCCATGGGACTGACGCTCAATCCGTTGAGCCACACTGGCCGGGCCTCATCACATTATTTAAAGGCCTGTCCCCTAAAGGATATGCCATACTCTTTCCAAAAACCGCAAACTGGGGGTCAGACACAACTCTGCTTGCTTCCAAGCCCCTAAATCTGTTTTGGTCAACATGAGCAAGCAAAAGGATTGGGATTTGGGTATAAACGTAGCACCCCCTGGTATCTGACTGGGGGTTAGGCTAGTCCTGTGGGGAAGGCCCTGGGAGGCCCCAGCTGCTTACTGCTTCTTCGCCTGACTTTCCACCCAGGCATGGTCATTGACACAGCTCCCCTGCATGCTGGGTAACCTAAATCCTATGTTATCACTTTCAAGGTCCAACATGCACCTTGCTCGAAAGGCCTGCCCTCATCTAAAAGCACAACTGTATCTCCTGAGACAGTTACAGCCCTTCCTGTCACTTCCCACTATCCAAATATACAGGTTGGTTTGGAAGAGGCTGTCTGCCCCTTCTGTGGTTTAGTTGAGTCCATAGGGACTTCAGGATGCCTAGCACCAGTCCTCCTCTCCCCTCCTCTGCCATTTTCTTAGTAGAGGTACAATGCTGTACTGCTGCCATGTGTATGCACCCAGACCCAGGTCCCAGCTCACTGCCTGGCTCTCATTCCTAGTGCAAACACACACCAAGAAAAGCCAGCAGCTTCCCATGCCGTGAATGGTCCCTGAAAGGGATCTCATCCAAGTTAGTGGGATAAAGGCTTACAGAAACCTCTGAGATCACCTTGGCCAACATCCCTCAATTGATAAAGGAACAGAACCCAGGAGGGGAAGTGACTTACCTGAGATCACAGAGCAATAGACACAGATAAGAACCTTGTCACCAACTTAAAGGATCGCTAGATGTCCCCCTCAGGGCCCCATGCACAGGGAGCCACTGGCCACCCTCTCTCACCTGAGCACCCTCGTGGATGCTGTACATGGCTATAGGGCCATTGTGGGGCCATGGATCAAGGCTGGGACAAAGCTACATGGTGAATGGAATTAGCCCACAGCTTTCCCATCACACTGGGATGTCCTAAGAGCTCACAATGACCAGCTCATTCTATGGTGTCCAAGAGGTCCTGATCGCATTCTAGAACATTCCAGGCAGGGCAAGGGCCCTCTGCACCCCCATCATGAGCATTCTATCAGGCAGTGCAGTTTCTGGTATGAAGTTGCAAAATGCCTCTCTTCATTTCATCCAGTCCCAGTTCTGCCCCTGAGATGGTACAAACAACCATCTATTAAATATGACAGCTGCTCATAGTCACCCCTTAATAATATTATCTCTAGCTCATCTAGTGGGGGGCATCATGCAACCTAATCTCAGTGTTCCTCATTCTTGATATGCTCTGGTTTTGTCACAGCTCTCAGCTGGGAGGGGGCTTTGAGGAAAGGAGGCCACTTGCACCTGGGACCCTTCATGAGATGACCAGAAATATATGACCCCACCTTCTCTCTCCTCAACAAGACTGAAACCCCAGCGTCTGTGTTTTATCAGGCACCCCTTTCCATGCTGTGCCAACTGTCTATGGTTGCTGCTGCCCAGTCAACCTCTACGTGTCACCACCTAGAGACCCATCCCCACACAGTGGGTAGATGGTCAAGCCACACTAGCTGCCTTTTTGTTCGCTCTGTCATGCTGAAGCACTTCCTTCCTGTGTGGCAGACATGGTGCCGGGTGCTGGGAGGCACAGAGGAGACAACCCGCGTACTCAGACTCCCAATCTAGAAGGGAAGCTGCCGTGCCCTCCTCCCATGATGGGGAGAGCAGCCCTGAAAGAGCTTTGCACTGAGCAGGGGCAATTACTGGGGGGGCTTCTCAGACGAGGTGACCATTGGAGCCAGGCCTCGAAGAGTGAACAAGATTTCCTGACAAATGAAACTAACAGGGCCAATCAGGAAGTGACTGCAAGAGCCATGTGAGAAGAGAGGGCCCGGAATGGAGGGGGAACAGATTTGAAACAAGCTCAGTGACTGATTAGCTACAGAGACAGAGGAACAGGGAGGTGTTTCCAAGGTGGTGATCTGACTGTTCAGTGAAGGAAAAGATAGCCTAACAGTCTCCATAAAGGTCTGTACTCCCGCCAGACTCTCCGCAACCAGCTGGCGGGGTGAACCTGGACCTGTCACTTCCCCTCTTGGACCCCAATTTCCTCATGAGCAAAAACAAGGAAGTTCTACTAGATATTTTCCAAGGCTTCTTCCAACTGAAACAGTTGGCAGACCTTAAAGAACCACTGAGGCCAACCAGCCTTGGGTGACTTGTTTGGCAACCAGCCATGTCCTCCCCTCACCAGGTCGCACCCCACCAGGTCCTCTGAGTAATCCGCTTTGCTAGGCTGAAATAAAATTCCCCGAGGTCAAGGACAGTAGCTACCCTAAGACCTCCCAAAGGCCAGTCAAGTGTCTCACAGCTGCTATGGTGACTGCAGTTGAAGAGGAAGAACATGCACTTTCTCACACACCTGCCACCCCTCATCCCCATGTCACCCCCAGTTCGTTGAAAACCAGCGAAGTGCGCATGTGCGCACACACCCTGAATGTGCCCCCTGGAGTCTTTTATCTTAGCAACAGGGAATGCTTCCAGATCAGCAAGTCTCTGAACACTCATCCTGTAGAAGGAAAAGTGCAAGAGAAGAGACCTAAGGATAATACGCTCTGACCTCATTTAAAACAAAACAAAGGTAAGCAGGAGGGTAGATGTGGAGGCAGCAGCTAAGGATGACGGGCATCTGTGCCACCACTGGTGGGAGGGGTAACACCAAGCCTCATCTCTTCAAAAAACACAAGAATCTTGCAGCTACAGGAAACGCCAGAGATCCCTGCATCATTATTTGACTGTACTTGACAGAGCATAAACACTCAGGATAGGGAGTGAGGTTGCTAGTCGCTCTCCTGGGAAGTCACCTAAGGAATTGATTAGAGTAGTTTCCAAAGTGCTACCCTGGAGGAATTGGGGCTGCAGCCCTTTGGAGGGCTGGCTATCCGCTACTAGACAACATATCCTTACAGCCTGGGAATGAATCAAGGCCAAAGCGACCAATTCATTGTAATAAACTAACGAATATGCAGAGGCCCCAGGAAGAAGTGGACTTTGGAGTTGATGCTAATTAGGCCCCTGCCCTACTTTCTAAAATGGTACTTCCCTGCCAAGGAGCCTGCTCCAGGCCTTGCGAGAATAAAGTTGGTACAAGGAGCTGAGGTTCTGCTCAGGGCAATGGCCTCTCTAAAAACAGCCCTGTCCCTCAGCCTTACCTTACTGGGCTAACTGCTGCCACCGCAGCTGTCTGAGCTGGCACGGAGCGCCATCAACCAGCCCTGGCCTTGCTGGAGGCAACAGGTGCTGAAACCCGGAATGCAAAGGGTCACTGCACCCACCAGCCTTTGAAAGTCAACTTGGTCAGTTGGGGGCAACAACCTACAAGGTTCTGAGAAAACTGCACTGTCTGGGGATGGGGGAGGAGAGCACCCAAGCAAAAACCCTGCTCCAACCAACTTCTCCCTCTGGCTGCCAGCTCTCCACCCCAGAGCAACCTCAGAAGTGGAGGAGGTGCCCAAACTCAAGGATCTGGTACCGCCAGAGCCCTTAAAGATGATGGGTCTGGAGCAAAAGGAGTTTTGCTAGATGTGATAGTACGAGGGAAAGAGCTGGAAAATGGCCCCTGGCCATGTCCAATTGGAACACACCTCCCTGCTGCTGCAGAGGGGAGCTTCCTAAAAGACTACTGTTGGACCTGGGGGAGGAAGACTTTCCCCTGCCCACGACTTAGTCCCTCAGGCTCTCACCCAGAACAGAACAGAACAGAACAGAACAGAACAGACACAGGCTCACTGTTCTCAGTGACAACGCCTCAAGCCCCTCCTTACCAGCAAGGCGAGGTACTATGGGCCAGCAGCCATTCAACAGCCCACTCAGAATGAGGCAATAGGTGTGCAAACCAGGCCAAGTGGCCACCATGGGGAGGGGGCTGCAGGAGGATGCGGCCAAGCGCTAAAAACCTAGCAAGGACACCTGGCAAAAGGCTGAAGGCTAGCCACAGGACAGCATACCCAAAGACAGGAGCGCAGCACAGCGTTCAGTCTGCCATCCAATCCTGCTCCTCCCCAAGAAAGCACTAGGCCTTGGGTTTGGGGGAGGTATGAAGATGGGCAGGTAACCTCAACCTCTCAGGAAAAGGAGAGTCAGGTAAGGGATCACCTAGCCCGCTGCGGGATCACTGGAATTCATCTCCTACATCCGAGGATCAAGAAAACCGATAATTTGAAGAAGTGAATGCCGAGAGGGGGAGGCAGCAATGCTGCCTGATCTGTGGTTCCCCAAGGCTCCTGCACCATCTGGGAGAGATTACCCTCCACGCACACAACCCCCCAAAATCGGGATTAGGCTGCTCAACTCTGCCCTTTTTCTCGAGACAGAACTCATCTGTAATCTAGAAGTTGTCATCTCTCCCGAACGAGCACTAGCGATGAATAGCTGAGCAGGCGCAGGAGGAAGGAGGGAGGGAGGGAAGGAGGGGGTGGGAATCTGGCTGCACCAAAGGGACGCATCCGCCAGCCCGCCCGGGTAACGGTGTATGTCTGAAGTCACCACCGCTGGTGACGCCCCCGCACCAGCCGGACTAGACGGTTCCTCTTCAATAATGAAAACACCCCTCAAACACAGGAGAGTCAGGGGGTGTAAGAACGGGAAAAAGAGCAGAGAAGCGGGGCAGAGCAAAGGGTCGCGGAGGGGAGGAGAAAGCAAATCAGTGCGGAGGGAGGGGGAGGAATAGGAGGACCGGGAGAGAAAAGAGGGAAGGGGAGGAGGAAAGAGACAGAGAGGTGAGGGAAGAAGAGAAGGGAAAGGGAGATGAAGGGAGAGAAGAGGAGGGAGAGGGAGATGGAAGGAGGGAAAGATCCGAGGACCCAGCGGGCTTTGCACTCACCCGTGTTGTACACGTGCAGTTCATCCACTATCCCCTCGTTGCCGCCGCCAAACACCACGATGAGCTCCTTGATGGCCACCGCGCGGTGGCCGTGACGGGGTCGGGGCACTGGACCCGACCAGCCCACCACTCGCTTCCAGCGGGGCTGCAAGAGCACCGCTGGCGAGTTGGCGGGCGACACGGCCGAAGCCATTGTTCCGGGAAAGGGCTCGGTGGGGAAAAGTCACGAAGCGGGAAGGTAGCCCCCCAACACCTCCCACACACCCCCTTTCGTCTAAGGCAGCTCTCACGGAGAAGCAGTTCCTCACACAGCGGTGGACGGCTCCATGGAGGCCGCCATCTTAACTATCCTCCTTCCCTTCGGTTCTTTCCCTTCTTCTAGCTCACCCTGACTCCTCAAGAGCGTCCCGAAACTGTCGAGCGGCTAGACTCGAGAAGCTGGAGGCCGCCGAGTCTCGCCGCTCTGACTACTTGCCCGGGAGCTCCTGCTTACAAGCTCGGGCGGGAGGCCCTGGGAGCCGCCATCTTGAGCCGCCTCTCTCTCCTCCCTTCCTCAGTCGTAGCCCTCACCCGCCGGAAATGGCGGAGCCCCGGCCCGGTTCCCACACCCCCCAAGTCCCCTACACTGGCCGGCTTCCGGGGCGGGTGGATAGGAGCCACAAGCGCCGCGGTTGTCCCAGCCCCGCCGGTTCTCAGACCACAATTGTGGGAGCCGCCATCTTGAGACTGTCCCGCTTCCCCGCCCAGCGCTTAGTGCAGCTGCCGCTCCCGAAACAGCCTCGATACTCGTAAGGAATAGAGGCGCGCCGGAGGCCAGTGGAACGAGCTCCAGTTCTCGGGGACTGCTCGGAGGCCTGCGCTGTACGGCTTGTGAGGTCTTGAACCTCTCCCCTCAGTTCGCCTCTGCTGCTCAGGCTGCGCCTGCCGCCCTGGGAGCCGCCATCTTGAGATTAGCTCCCCCTTCTCCCCTGTTCTCTTCCTCTTGGATCAGTTCTTCCACTGCAAACAAAACGCAAAGCAGCGTCCGATCCTCGCTTCCCACCTTACGACTCCTTCCCACAGAAGCCGCTCCAAAGAGCCAGAGTTAGGCCCTGAAGTGACAACTGTACGGCATGAGGAGCGGTAACGGCAGGGCGCTCATGCCTCCTCCCTGGGAGCCGCCATCTTGTGTGAAGAAGTAACAACTAAACATGGCGGCTGCGACGGTCGGGCGAGGGGGCGGGGTCGGGTGACGTCACCGCTCCCCCTCCCGCCCTCGCTGGGCTTCGCCTCTGGCTTCGGATCTTAAAGGAGCCGCCGCACTGCCCCGCGGCGAGGGCCTGGGGTCGCTGCGCGCTCGGCTCGGGCTTAGGCTGCGCCCGGGTCAGGCGCAGGCGCGCCCAACTCCACGGTCCCCCTCAGCGCTCCTCCACGCCTCCGCCCTGGGAGCCGCCATCTTGCCACTTCCCCTCGCCCGGCTGTCCGCGGGCGTCAATAGCGACTTTCAGCACAAAACAAAGATGGCGGCTGCGGCATCTAGGGAATACCCGGATGAGAAAGCCTCACACGAGCTTGGCCCCGCCCCCCTTGGGAACTGTTCCCCGGGTCGCTAAAGGGACACACGCTCGAGGAGTTGCCTTTAACTAGCAGTGGGGACAGGACATAAGTTGCTGAGGGTAGCTGACGGGAGACATTGGGGTTGCGCCTCGAGCCGGGAAGCGGACGTTTCCCGGCTCCGTACACCCAGCGTCCGCCAAAGAGGCGGCCCGAGCCCATTTCAGGGGGAGCAGGAGGCGGGGCGAGAGTGGGCGGTGACGCAGCCGGCTCCCAGGCTCCCAGGCCCGCCGACTCCGCCCCCGGGGCCGCCGCCACTGCTGCCGCCGCCGCCCGCGCCCCAACGAAATGAGCCGGGCCGCGCGCCAGGATGCCGCCTCACGCTGGGCTGTCCCCGGCCCCGCCGGCCGCAGGGCGGGCAGCCAGGCTGGCGGCGTTCGAGCCGAGCGGGCGGGCGCGGGAGAGCTCTGTGTCGCCTGGCGTCACCTCGCGTCACCCTGCCCCGCCTGCTTCCCAGAGCCCCGCGCCCCGCCCCGCGCGCAGGCGCAAGACCGCTTTTCGGGTCCGCCCTTTTTTCGAGATTTGAATTTCCCCCAGCAAAGTGAGTGAGACAAAATACCCGGATGGTGATCGCTGGCCTTTTCGCGCCAATACTGTGAGTTCTCACAACAACCTTGAGAGGTGGGTACGGACGTCGCCCCCAGGTTCCAAATCGGTTACAAATCTTGTCAGAGGCCGCCTGGGCGCTGCACTGTCATGCTCACTGCCAGACGCAGGCTGTATGTAGTGCAGGGGTCCTGCACCGGTGTCTGGGGAGCTTGGAGTGACAACGGATGATTTTTTTCACTTTTCTCTCATTTTTATTTCGTATTTATTTTCACCAGCCTCTAGCCGAAATTTGGCCTTTACCGCAATTAATGTAGGCCGCAGAGCACAGAGCATTAGCCGGTGACTTTGTCACCAATGAAAAGGACAGATCATTTCAGATCATATAGCTTTTGTTGTAGATACCCTGAAATTAACTAAATGACAAGACCTACTTGCAGGCAGAATAACCACTTTGAAATGACTGTAGTTATTCAACCTGCCTGTAGATCCTGTAATTTAACCTATTAGTAAAGAAGCACATATATTACCATATCTCACATTTTCAAAAATATTTTAGTAATTGTCTTTTGACATATTAAATTTATGTTGTAGGTTTGTTTTTCTTTATGCATTTGGAAGCATTTGTTTGAGAAAGGCCAAATAAGCCTCACCTGTGTGGCAGTGCTCACACTGCCCTAAGTGACCTTGGCCATTCACCTCCCCTCTCTGGCCCTGAGTCCCTCCCCAGTAAAATAAGGACACTGAGCTGCTGGTTCCCAGGGGCCTTGCCCACACTCAATGATTCTTTCCCCAGAGTTCAGGAATCTCTGTGGTTGTTCCAGGTTCCTTGGGCATGCAGGTGGCTCAGATTGACCTCACCTTTGGGAGGTGTCCCACATTGCCGCCCTCAGGCTGGCATCCCCTTATCTGCAGAAAGGCAGTAAGGGTGATTAGGGTGGTCAGGGGCACAATAAGCAGTTGTCAATTGCTACAGGCCAAATGATAATGGCTCCTGCTTAAATGCATTATCACCCCAGGAAGCAGGAGAATCTAAGGAATATGTGTTAGCCGTTAGCCTTGAAATTGACATGTTTTGTAGGACTTCCCCAAAAGACCCCAGGACAGGGAGCCGATGCTGTGGATCCTTCAGCCTTTGTGTGCCAGGTGCTGGGGGAATCTGTGAAGAACTTTGTCCCATAACAAGGGTCATGGCAGTTCAAGGGTACAGAGGAGGTAGGCCATAAAGCATCCAGCAGTGGTCTTCCTGGTGGACTTGAGAAGCTGGTTTGATTACATGTCACTTTCAGCTTGCAGAAGGGCTCAAATGGACTCTGTCGGGCTGGCCAGAGAGAAAAGTCACTTTCCTCATCCTTCCTGGACCTCCTTCTCTATCAATTTGACAGTGTTTGACTCCTGGCTCTCCTCCATGCTTGCTGTCAGACAGGAGGGTCAAGCTAGTTTGGGCTACATGGGGCCCTGAAGGCCTGGCATTTTGCAGGAAGGGACCCAGAGACACCTGGTGGGCCTTAGCTCCCGTGCCAGCCAGAACTGAATGGGGAAGCGCCTGAGAGGAAATGACAGCTGAGCTGAGGGTGTGAGCAGGCCAGGTCAGATGCAGGAGGGAAGGAGGATGAGTCTCGTTCCAGCTGGAGGACAGACTGGGCCAGGGAAGCTCTCTAGGCTACATGGGGATGGCATTTTGATGTCTGGCCAAAAGGTTGGGATGGGATTGTGCGTTGATCAGGGGCTGACATGATCCGATTCAGAGGTATTTGAGGAAGACCCTGGGGACTGCTGTGCACAGACCATGTTAGCAGCCACCATCCTGGAAGTAGGAACCCCGGGGCAGGGGTGGCCTGGAGGCTCCTCAGCCAGAGAAGAGGGAGCAGGATGTGCCAACAGTGCCACATGCTGAGATGGAGACTTGTGGTCAGCCAGGAGATGGAGAGTGAGGGTCAGGGCTTCCATTCACTTGTGGAAATGCTAGGCCACATGGTCCTCCTTAAGAGCCGACCCCCAAGGCAGGACAGACAGGGGCAAGAAAGCTCAGCATGAGGCCCAGCAGTTCCCTCCCCAGAGAATGCAGGTGAGTCCCCATGGCCCAGCTGAGAAGTGAAGTGACAAACAGAACCAATGAAAGAGTAAGGAAAAGAACAAAGGTGCTGGCTTGATGCTTGAATTGAATTGAACTGAAATAGAGCAGGTCTTCACTGAGCACCGAAGGGTGAGCAAAGAATCAGCCCCTGTCCCGCCCTTTCAGGGCCTAAACTGTAGAAGGGGAGATAGACATTGTGCCTCACCCTGGCAGGTTTGGCTCTGGGGTTAGAGCGTCAGCCCGAGCACTGAAGGGTCTTAGCAGGTTCAATTCCCGGTCAAAGACATGTACCTGGGTTGTAGGTTGGATCCTGGCTTGGGACCATGCGTGTGGGAGGCAGCCAATCAATGTGTCTCTCTCACATCTATGTTTCTCTCTCTTTCTCTCCTACAAAAAAAAAGACATTGTGCCTCAAAAACAAATGGTGCTGCCCTGGCACATACCTGGGTTGCAGGTTTGATCCCTGGCCCTGGTCAGGGTGTGTGCAGGAGGCAACCAATCAATGTGTCTCTCTCACATTATGTTTCTCTTTCTCTCTCTCCCCCTCTCCCTCTGCCTCTGCCTCTCCCCCTCCCTTCCACTCTATCTAAAATCATTGCAAAAATATCCTTGGGTAAGAATTAACAAAAATTTTTTTTAAATGGTGCTAAGTGGTCTGCATATATAATAACTCACCTAATTTACACAAGGACTCTGTGGAGAGGTACCGGTAGCATCCCCATTGTACAGATATGCAAACTGAGGCCCAGAATGGTTAAGGCCCAAGGTCACACAGTAGGTGGGGGAGCCGAGGTTTGAACACAGTCCTTCTCTTCCCCAGATAGTCCTTCTCTTCCCCATGCCTGCCTGCCTTCTTGGCTTTGAGTCATTTTCAGAGCATTGAACCTGTTCTTTCTTCATTAATACATTTCTAAGCTACTAGGCCAACTCACCCCACAGCTGGCCCCAAAGCAGTTGACAGCTAATGATAAGTCTACATTTTTTTCACTAAAGAATAGTTTATTGATTTTTAGAGAGTGGAAAGGACAGAGAGAGAGAAAAACATCAATGTGAGAGTGTAACATCAATAGACTGCCTCCTGTACGCCCCCTATGGGGAATCAAGCCTGCAACCCAGGCATGTGCCCTTGGCTGGAATCGAACCCGGGACTCTTTGGTCCACGGGCGACGCTCTTACCCCTGAGCCATACAGGCCAGGGCTACATTTTTTTTTTTTTATTGTTTGTCTGCTGGCCCTGGCTAGGTAGCTCAGTTGGTTAGAGCATCTTCCCAATATACCAAGGTTGCGGGTTGAATCTCGGTCAGGGCACATACAAGAAGCAACCAATGACTGCATAAATAAATGGAACAACAAATTGATGTTTCTCTCTCTCTCCCCCCTTTCCTCTTTCCAAAATAAATAAAAATCAATAAATTGTTTGTTTCTGTGACTGCAGGAAATGGTTATTGTGGGACAAGGAAAGAAGGTGATTTTGGGGTGGCATAGCACTTTTGAGGAGGGCAGAGGGTGAGCCAGGGTGGTAGCAGGCCTGGGGGAGAGCTCCTTGCACTACCTGGCCTCACACCCAAGAAGCAGAGGGGAGATGCTCCAGCACCACACCATCTCTTGCCTGGGATTCCAGAACTCAGACCACAGCTACTGGTCTACTGAGTATTTGGTTAAAAGGGTTTGGGGGCTAGCCTGGAAACTTCCACATTTATAACATCACTGAAGTGAGAAAACCCGTTATGAGTTGTAACAACAGGCCTAGGAAAGGTTGGGGTCTCTAAATACAGTGGCTCTAAGGGAACTAGGGCAAGGAGCAGGCTGTTTATAGTCCACAGATGAGAGAACAGCACAGTTGTCAGAAGATGCACAAAATGCCTATGCACGAGAGGATTCTAGAGGCTTCTACAGGCCATGTGTAAGAAGGTGAACATACTGTAGGTATCACTTCATTTTTATTTGTGTATTTTTTCTGATGAAAACTGTTGGTGGATCTTGAGGCTGAGAGTCAACAAGATGGAGGCTCTTTTTTGGATGGTTTTCTTTCTAACCACACTATTTTTCTAACCACAAAGGAAAAAGGCAGACCGGTCTTCCACTCGTGCCAGCCAATCAGCAGGACCCCCGCCTTCCTCTGGCCTGCCACCGCCACTCCAGGGCAAGGTTGTAGCATCTGCATCGGAAATCACAGAACGTCTTCCTGCTGGCTCAGCTGAGAGGCCGAGGAGTGTTTTGCAAAAGCTGTTTATTTGAATTCTGAAATAACAGCGAAGACTGCCACTCTTTTAAGCTCTCTGCCCCAAGTCACAACTAGAGTTGCAGATGAAGCCCGAGTCAAGGCAGGCCCTCTGCCATGTGGCCCTGGCCAGCTGCTTCTGCATGGCCACTGTCTACATGGGTGTCTTTGAAAGAGTCTTTGTCGAAGTGGGCTATGAGCACTATGCGGAAGCCCCAGTAGCCGGCCTCCCCACCTTCCTAGCCATGCCCTTCAACTCGCTCATTAACTTGGCCTACGTGCTCCTGGGAGTATACTGGCTACAAAGAAATGTCAGTACCCCAGGGCACCCCAGTGAGGTGCAGCGGGCTTGTTACCTGAAGGATGTCTGCTAGCGTGGCCCTGGTCTATGGCCCTGTGCAATGGCTGCGGATTGGGATGCAGACGCGCCCCGCTGCTGTGCTTGACCAGTGGTTTCCCTTGCCCATCTTTGCGTGGCCGGTGGCCTGGTGCCTCTATCTAGACGGGCTGGGAGCGCTGCTTGCTCCTCGCCATCGAGTGCCTCTCACTGTTCAGTTATGGCCTTGCTCTGCTGCACCCCCATGGGTTTGAGGTTGCTCTGGGTGTGCATGTTGCTGCCGCCATGAGCCAGGCCCTGTGTCCACAGGTGCTACGGCAGCAACTGCTCAAGAATGTACTTGAGCCCGGCCGGTGTGGCTCAGTGGTTGAGCGTCGACCCATGCACCAAGAGGTCGCCTGTTCGATTCCCGGTCAGGGCACATGCCCAGGTTGTGGGCCCGATCCCCAGTGGGGGGCATGCAGGAGGCGGCCAATCGATGTCCTCTCTCATCGATGTTTCTGTCTCTCTCTCCTTCTCCCTTCCTCTCTCTCTAAAATCAATAAAGGAAAAATTTTTTTAAAGAAAAAGAAAATTTGCTTTAAAAAAAAAAGAATGTATTTGGTTCTGGGAGTGCTTTCCTGTGGGCTTTGTGGTCCTGAAGTTGTGTGACCATCAGCTGGCACGGTGGCATCTCTTCCAGCGGCTCACAGGCCATTTCTGGTCCAAAGTCTGTGATGTGCTTCAGTTCCACTTTGCATTCTTATTTCTGACAAATTTAAACACTTGCCGGCAACTCCCTCCTGAGGGGAAGATGCATTAAAGTGTGGAAAGAAGCTACTTACATCCAATGTCAAAATGGATGATCAGATGACATTTTGTCCTCAGTGTTAAATTTCCTGGGTATGATAAGATATGATTATTACATGGGAAATTGTCCTTTCCTTCGAAGTTATAGGCTTCAATGTTTAGAAGTGAAATGTTATACCCTATTGTACTATCATTGTAACTTTTCTGTAGTTTGAAATTTTTCAAAATAAAATGTTGAGGGGAAATGACCTCAAGAAAACCCTGATGCTCGCAGTTGAGGAGAGAATGGTTGTTTGCAATAACTTCATGATGTGGGTTACAAGTGTGGGCTTGTGACCGTGTACCCTGCCTGAGTAGCTTCTGGCCAGCGTGCCAGGCCAGGCAGCGGGGTTACCAGTGAGTGTTCTCAGAGGTGAGGGGTAAGGGAGAGTGAGTCACATGAAATACATGCCCAACAGCCTGACAGGGAAATCAGAAGGCCAGAGCACTAACTCACCTTGACATCTTAACTGCCAGGCTAACAGCAGGTCACATGGAAGCCACGTCACTTCATATCCTTTGTGGAACAAAGCAGGGTGCAGTGTGTTCCAGGGGTGGGGAACGTCCGGCCCACGGGCTGTATAAGGTCCATGAAATCAATATCAGCTAACATCACCCACCTCACGAGATTAGTCTGACCAAATATAGCAGGCTAATTTTTTTTTAATCCTCTCCCGATGATATTTTCTCAAATATCTTCAGGTAGAATGGAAAGGGGAGCGGAGAGAGAGAGAGAGAGAAACATCGATGTGAGAGGGACACATCGACCGGTTGCCTCCCACAGGACCCCGACTTGGGTGGGGGATGAACCGCAACTGAGGTTTGTGCCCTTGTCCGGAATTGAACCTGTGACTCTTTGGTCCGTGGGCTGACGCTCTAACCGCTGAGCCAAACCGGCCAGGACTAGCAGGCTAATTTTTAAGTTGATAATTTTGTATAGCCTGCGAATGATGTTATAAATATCCAAGTGGCCCTTGGCAGAAAAAAGTTTCCCCACCCTGGAGATGAAGAAACACACACAAATGTTAAAATTGAATTCTCAACAGAATGTTGCTTGGTGGGTCTACCCTCAGAGCCAGGGTGTGCCTTAGATGTCCTTAGAGCAGCGATTTTCAACCTTTTTCATCTCATGGCACACATAAACTAATTGCTAAAATTCTGTGGCACACCAAAAACTATATTTTTTGCCCATCTGACAAAAAATAGGTATAATTTTGATTCATTCACACTGGACAGCTATTCTGTTGGCTGTTATCATTTTTAAGTTTAATTTAACAATCTAAGGGAAAAGAGGTCAGTGCCCCTGACAAAATAGTTTTTAAAATTCTTGTGGCACACTGGTTGAAAATCACTGCCTTAGAGGCTAGGGTTACTGAAGTGTCACATGTCTGTAGCCATCGGAGGGACCCAGAGCATGGTCTGAGCAATCCCCACATCCCTGTCACCCCAGGTCCTTAAGAACCAGGATCTGATGGCAACTCAGGGCGGGTCCCTGGAGTTGGCATCTTTAAACCCCTCAGCATGCTTTTCATGCAA
This sequence comes from Tadarida brasiliensis, assembly GCA_030848825.1. Classification (NCBI taxonomy): domain Eukaryota; kingdom Metazoa; phylum Chordata; class Mammalia; order Chiroptera; family Molossidae; genus Tadarida; species Tadarida brasiliensis. The sequence goes on from CM061280.1 coordinate 85,577,923, forward strand.
ATGGCAGTGTTTGAACCAGTGAGCCTGGGGATGACGCTGGAGTGGAAGTGATGCTGAGGATTCTGCCTTTGGGTTGCCCTCTGCAGACTCCCGGAGATCATCCCCCCTCTGCATTCTTTCTCCTTGCTTGTTATTGTGTTCTTTAGATGCCTGTTTCATCTTCTGTCACCTGAAAAGCCTCTGGTCTTTAAAGACAAAGGTGAGGGCAGAGAGAGGATGCCCTGTCCCTACCAAATGGCATCTCAGGACTGGGCACCCATGTACATTAGCTCAGTGCTCCTGAGTCCCTTCTCCCTAGAGCCTCTCATGTTGGCATGCGGACCATTGCTAAGACTACCGAGATGCTATTGAAACTGGGTACCTGGGCCAGATGATCTGTCCTGGCTGCGCACATCTAAAATGGGTGGTGGGGCCCTGGCCGGTTTGGCTCAGTGCTTAGAGCGTCGGCCCGCGGACCAGAGAGTCCAGGGTTCAGTTCCCGCTAAGGGCGCGTACCTCGGTTGCAGTTTGTCCCCGCCCCAGTTGGGGTCGTGTGGGTGGCAGCCACTCAATCTGTCTCTCTCATGTCGATGTTTCTCTCTCTCTCTTCCCACCTCTCTCCCTCCCACTCTATCTGAAGATAAATGCAAAAAATAATAAAAAGTAAATAAATAAATAAAACGGGTGGTGGGTACCCTGGCCGGTTTGGCTCAGTGGTTAGAGCATAGGCCCAGGGACCGAAGAGTCGCAGATTCGATTCCTGGTTAAGGGCACGTACCTAGGTGGCAGGATTGATCCTCAGCCCTGGTCAGAGTCGTGCAGGAGGCAACCAATTGATGTGTCTCTCCCACATCGGTGTTTCTCTCTATCTCTCTCTCTCTCTTGCTCCCTCTCCCTCCCTCCCTCCCTTCTACTCTCTCTCAAAATCAATAGAAAAATATCCTCAGGTGAGGATTAACCAAACAAATAAATTAATTAATAAAAATAAAATAAAATGGCCCTGGCTGGTTTGGCTCAGCGGTTAGAGCATCACCCACGGACCAAAGACTCGCGGATTCGAATCCGGCAAGGGCACGTACCTCGGTTGCAGTTCGTCCCCAGCCCAGGTCGGGGTTGTGCGGGAGGCAGCCAGTCGATGTGTCCCTCTCACATCTATGTTTCTCTCTCTCCTTTTTTCTTCCTCCCTCTCCCTCCCTCCCGCTCTATCTGAAGATAAATGGAAAAATATCCTCAGGTGAGGATTAAAAAATAAATAAATAAAATAAATAAAATAAAATGGGTAGTGGATTTCAACCAAGCCGTCACCGGAAGAACCCAGCAGGTGTAAGCCCATGAGCATTGCCTCTGTTTGGGTGCCAGCCAACCAGCTCTACCCCTCCCCCAAGGCCTGAGCAAATGGTGGGGCCTGGCCCACAACTTGGGGACCTGAAGCAGGGTATGCCAGCTGGTGAAGAACAGGGGCAGTATTTGCTTGGGGAAACAGTTTTATTTCATTATAGTTGTCTCAAAGGCTCTATATGCCCTAGGAGAGGAAAAAGACTATGGGCGTCTCCAGAGAGGCTACCTTTATCTCAAAGAGGCCAGAGGGAGAGAGAGAAAGATGTGCTTCCTTGGGTGGCTCAGTTAGAGATGGGGTGGGAGGATGGAGGAATGGGGGGGGGCAGACTCTTCACCTAGTATCTGGGTGATTCCCCCCCTTTTTTTATTCCTCACCCGAGGATCTTTTTCCACCTATTATCAGATAGAGTGGGAGGGAGAGAGAGAAAGAGACAGAAACATCGATGTGATAGAGCCACATTGACTGGTTGCCTCCTGCACGACCCGACCAGGGCCGGGGATGAACTGCAACTGAGGTATGTGCCCTTCACCGGAATCAAACCTGAGACTCATTGGTGCGCGGGCCGATGCTCTAACCGCTGAGCCAAACCGGCCAGGGCTGATTTCCCCCCCTTTTGTTATTTCTCTCTTAGTAGCTGTTTAGTTGGCTGACAGAGTGGACCCACTGAGAATTGTTGGGACTTTGCATAGTCTGTCTTGCTCATTCCATACCTTTGAACCATAAGCATCAATAACTTATTTTATTTCTACCAATACTTACTTAATAAATAACCCCAAGAACCTTCTGGTTTTCATTCAACTCCTGCGTCAGGCTGAGTCCCCACAGGAAGCAGGTGGTACTCTCAGATAAGGGTGATTCAGGACAGTTTCATGGAGAACTAGAGCACCACTATGCTGAGGTGGGGGGAACCACAGGGGGACTTTACCACTTGGCCTGGGGAGACCCTGGGAAGGGTGACATCCACTGAAAGGACTCCTGTGGAAGGGACACCTTGAGTGGTGCAGAGACCTCCAGAAGCCCAACCCCACTCTCCTGCAGGGGCTCCCATCCAAGGTTGTCAGATGAAATGCAGGACGACAAATAATGTTTTAGTTACCAGTATGTCCGAAATACCACATGAAGTGTGCTTATATTGAAATTTTTTTCATTGTTGTCTGAAATTCAGATTGAACTGGGCTTGTCTTTTTATTTGCTAAATCAGATAACCTACATTGAACCGACCCAATTAAAGCCAGAGGCCTGGAACTTTCTCTATTTGCCCCGTTTTTTATCAGTGTTTCTCAAAAAGTGTGGCCAGCATTAACCATGCAACTTCCTGGTCCCCTCCAGCCCTGGCTTCTGGGACGAGGACCACAGACCACCTCGGCCCTGCCCCGGGGTTCGAGAGTGCCAGCAATGTTTGAGACACTGGAGGAGAGAGGCTGGTGGCTGTGCCTACCCCCAGCTGTGCTCTAAGAAGTCCTTCTTGCCCCTCCCTTTTCATTTATCCGTTGTTACTATCATCGTCTCTATCTTACACCCCCACCCCACCCCCACACACAGCCCAGCTGAGAAGCCAATAGTTACCAAATGGGCCCTCTCCCCACGTTTGGCCTAACGGTTTAGAGGTTCCAAAGCTGGGAGGAATCTTAGAAACCATCTGCGCCAACCCCCACATTTCACAGAAACTGAAACTCTAGAAGTTCGACTTGGCTGCAAGTTGCAACACTGAGCATCAGAAGCCCAGGCATCCCCACTCCCGGCTCAAAGCCCTGGCCACCTCTGTTGCTCGACCTCTCCCTGCAAAAAGTGGCAATAGTGTTGCCACATGGCCTCTTCCCAGCCCTGCCATACCATGGCCTGGAGATTTGCTCCCCAGTGAAAATAGTTGTGTTGGTTTTGCTCTGATTGTGTAGGTAACACAGGCTCATGGTGGGAGGGGGACAACGAACCCCTGAGAGGACTGTCAGGAATCTGGTGGCTCCACTAAAGGACACGTACTCCCATGCACTTGCCCTCCCCACTCCACAGTGATGGGCACAGACGCCGCCTCGGGCCCCATTGGACTTCAGTGACTCTCCAACTACTTCACTCTGTCCTCACCCAGTGCACCAGTTCCCTGCTGGGAAGTGCAGATGTGCCCCTCTGTGCCCAGGAGCTCGCCTTTCTCCAGGCTAGTCTTGGCAGTGCGATTGAAGGGCACGTGGGTTTTAAAGCCCCGGGTTACTTTTCCCACTGATGCTCATGATTCACATTTCTACAAGCAATGAGAGAGGGCTCCCTGGGCCCCCACCCACCAGCAGGTGTTAGCACGCTTTTTCATTTTGTGCCAATCTGATGGGAGTGAAACGAGATCTTCTTGTGACTCTAACTCATGCCTCCTCCACACACGTGTGCACAACTGGTGCTTGTGTGTTTGTCAGTTGGAAGTTTTCGTTTGTTCCTCTGGAAATTGCTTGTTTAAATCCTTTCTTCTTTCTTCTCAATGTTCAGGAGCTCTTTTTATATTGTAAATATTAACCATTTATCTGTCATACAGATGATAAATACATTTTCTTAATCTATGGTTTGTCTTTTGATTTTGTGGGTGTCCTAAAGCAACATGCTTGAAGATTGATGTAGTTACATTATGTCTATATGTCTGTCTTTTCCTTCATAGTTTTTGGGTTTCTAGTCTTGCTTAAAACAGTTTTCTGGTTGTCTAGATTATACTTGTCTACACATCAGCCAATTTTGTTAGATTTTTTTTTTATTAAAAAAATTTTTTTTCTTTATTGATTTTAGAGAGAGAGGAAGGGAGAGGGAGAGATGGAAACATCGATGAGAGAGAACATCGAATGGCCGCCTCCTGCATGCCCCCCACTGGGGATCGGGCCCATAACCTGGGCATGTGTCCTGACCAAGAATCAAAGTGGTGACCTCTTGGTGCATGGGTCAACGCTCAACCGCTGAGCCACACCGGCTGGGCAACTTTGCCAAATCTTAACATCTATAGCTGTTTCAGATCATGTTCTTTTTTAAAAAATATGTTTTTGTTGATTTTTTAGAGAGAGGGTAAGGGAGAGAGAGATAGAAACATGGATGAGAGAGAAACATTGATTGGCTGCCTCCTGCACGCCCCCTACTAGGGATCGAGCCCAAAACCCAGGCATGTGCCCTGACCAGGATGGAACCAGGACCTCTCAGTCCATGGGACGACACTCAATCCACTGAGCCACACTGGCCAGGCAGATCTTCTTCACTATAAAAATTTAATATAAAAATATCGCTCTGCCCTGGCCGGTTTGGCTCAGCGGTTGGAGCGTCGGCCTGTGGTCCAGAGAGACCCGGGTTCGGTTCCCGCTAGGGGCATGTACCTCGGTTGCAATTTGTCCCCGGCCCTGGTTGGTTGTGCGGGAGGCGGCCACTCGATGTGTCCCTTTCACGTCGATGTTTCTCTCTCTCTCTCTCTTCCTCTCTCTCCCTCCCACTCTATCTGAACAAGAGATGGAGAAATGTCCTCGGGTGAGGATTAAAAAAAAAAAAATCACTCTGGCCCGGCTGGTGTGGCTCAATGGTTGAGCGTTGTCAACCCATGCACCAAGAGGTCGCCAGTTCGATTCCCGGTCAGGGCACATGCCCAGGTTGTGGGTCTGATCCCCAGTGGGGGCATGCAGGAAGCAGCCAATTGATGTTCTCTCTCATCGATGTTTCTCTCTCCCTCTCCCTCTCCCTTCCTCTCTCTCTAAAATCAATAAAGAAAAAAATTTTTTTTTTAAATATCGCCCTGGCCGGTGTGGTTGGGCATCGTCCTGTGCACTAAAAGGTTGCCGGTTCAATTCCAGGTCAGGGCACATGCCCAGGTTTCAAGTTTGATCCTGGGTTGGATGTTTCACTTTCACGTCAATCTCTCTCTCTCTCTCTCTCTCTCTCTCTCCCCCCCTCTCCCTTCTTCTCTCTCTAAAAATCAGTTTTAAAAAATTAAAAATATGAAAGACAATAATTATAATAAAAATAGTTAAAATTTTACATTTAGAAATAAAACACAGCAGTTGTCATCATTGTCAATATGGTGATTTCCCAGAGTGTAGTTCACTGGCACACTTAGTGATCATGTGTAATTGAGGAGAGGAAATTCCCAAACCCTGTGTAAGATATTTCATTGCACCCTGGGAGAACAAAGGATATTTTGTTTCTCTGCAGTTAAAATTGGGCACATCCAACAGGCAAAGCATTTCCCTCTCACCTCTAAAAGTCTCCATGAGTAGAAATCTTTGGATAAACATCAACTAAGTGATTTGTGTCCTCAAGCAGGTCCCCAAATAGTCATGTGATTAGGGAACACCTCTTCCCCTGCTAAGTGGAAGCTGGGTCCCATTTTTCTCAGCCCCAATATGTGTGTGTAATCCCCATTCTCATTGCTAAGACAAGCAGTCTTCATCCTAGGTGCCCCTTGAGTTCCTGCTGCCTCTCTGGTAAGTGGCTTGGTGGCTGTTGGGCCACATGGCCCAGCAGGGGGTTGGCTGCTTGCCAGGGCCTGCTGTGAGGTCAGGAGAGCTACGTTGCTATTTGCAGCCTGGGCCATGGTAGTGCAACAGGTCCTTCTAACCATTTTCATGCTTTTCTGGTCTTTTTTTCCTGCTTCCCACCTTTCACTTTTATCTTTGCCTTCTGCTTCTCTTCAGAACTGCTGACTTCTGGTTTTACTTCTGCCTCTTCTTTCTCTGCCCCCCCCCTAACTTCCACTGGGGCCTCCACCAGGGTGTCTGTACCGCCATCCTCTCAGCTGGCACAGGCCTCTTCCTTTGAAAGACATGAAACCTAACAGACTGAGTTGGAGTCCCATCCCTGCCCTCTGCCCCAGAGGTCACTACCATCGCGAAGTGGGTATACACTACTCCCTGGCTTACTCTCATGCCTTTCTGACGAGTGGGCACACGCACTAGGAATATATACTTCTGTCTTGCCTGTGTTGTAATGTTTTATAAATACACTACACAGTCCAGATCCCCTCCCACTGGCTACAGGATTGGTCAGAGATGTTCTCCAGATCTCCTGCGTGCCCGTTGGGTAGTTCCTCCTTTAGTGCTGCCGTCTGTGCCTCTCCGCTTATGTGAGAACTTTGCAAGGCAATGTGCTTGCGTGCAGCACAGCTACACTTCAATTTGACTGGAAGTTGCCAAATTCCTTGCCAAAGCGGTTGCTGAAATTACTCCCTACCAGAGTTCCACTGCTCCATGGCCTCGCCGGTACTTGGTACTATTAGAGGATTTACTGTCTGTCAATCTGATGAGGGTGAAGTAGAATTTTATTTCCTTCTTGTTTGCCTTCACTTTAAAAGTGAAGTTGTCTGGAAAAAAAACAACATAGAATTACGATATGATCCAACAATTCCACTTCTGGGTACATACCCAAAAGAATTGGAAACAGGGTCTCTAAGAGATTTGCATACTCATATATCTAGCAGTATTATTCACATTAGTCAAAAGGTCCATCAACAGAAGAATGGATGGACAAAACAGTAGAATATTATTCAGCCTTTAAAAGGAAGGACATTCAGTCCGGCTGGTGTGGCTCAGTGGTTGAGCGTTGACCATGCACCAAGGTGTCACCAGTTTGATTCCCAGTCAGGACACATGCCCAGGTTGTGGGCCGATCCCCAGTGGGGGGCATGCAGGAGGCGGCCAATCGATGTTCTCTCTCATTGATGTTTCTATCTCTCTCTCTCCCTCTCCCTTCCTCTCTCTCTAAAATCAATAAAGAAAAAATATTTTAAAAGTAAAAATAAAAAGGAAGGAAATTCTAACACATGCTACAACATGGATGAAACTTGAGGATATGATGCTAAGTGAAACCAGCAAGTCATAGTCGATAGATACTGTGTGATTCCACTTGTATGAGGTCCCTAGAGTTGTCAAACCCATAGAGACAGAAAATAGAAGGGTTGGTGCCTGGGGCTGGGGAAAGGAGAGAAAAAGGAGTTAGTGTCTAATGGGGACAGAGTTTCAGTTGGGGAAGATGAAAAGGTTCTGGAGATAAATGGTGGTGACGGTTGCACAAAATATGAATGTTCTTAGTGCCACCGAGCTGTGAATTTAAAAATTGTTAAAATAGTAAATTTTATGTTATCTGTATTTAACCAATTTTTATATTTTTGTTTATTTATTTTTTCTTTATTGATTTTAGAGAGAGAGGAAGGGAGAGGGAGAGAGAGAGAGAAACATCGATGAGAGAGAACATCGATTGGCCACCTCCTGCGTGCCCCCAACTGGGGATTTGGCCCACAACCTGGGCATGTGCCCTGACTGGGAATTGAACTGGCGGCCTCTTGGTGTGTGGGTTGACGCTCAACCACTGAGCCACACCGACTGGGCTTAACCACATTAAAAAAAAAAGTCAACATTGGTCTCTGCAATTGACTACACTAGGTAGGAGGCTTTGGGTGAATTTCATAAGCTCTTCATGCCTCAGTTTCCTCTCTCTTATTTTTTAAATTATTTTTCTGTTAATCCTCACCCGAGGATATTGTTCCATTGATTTTTAGACAGAGTGGAAGAGAGGGAGGGAGGGAGGGAGATATATATAGAGAAACATCGATATGAGAGAGATACATCGATCGGTTGCCTCCCACGTGACCCCGACTGGGGCTGGGGATCAAACCTGCAACCCAGGTACGTGCCCTTGACCAGAATCAAACCCGAGACCCTTCAGTTCACTGGCTGACACTCTAACGGCTGAGCCAAACCAGCCAGGGCAGTTTCCTCTCTAACAGCACCTCTTTCCTATGGTGTGGGGTGGTTGTGAGGGATAGATCATCTCAGGCTCTTCATATAATAAGGTTTTGGTACCGTCAACTCTTCTCAGCCTTGCACTGCTTTCTTATGGCTGCATTATGGATGAGGAGACGCAAATCATTCTGGTGACTAGCTAACAGTAACTGAGGGCTTACTGTCGAGGAAAGTGAATTTAGAGAAGTTGACTGAGCTTCAAGTTCACTGGAGGTAGGAAGTGGCCAAGGCAGGGTTTGCCCTGGCCACTTCCCTGCCTTGCTCTTGGCTGCTACTTTGTTGTTTGTTAACTGGAGCCTTTTTGCCACCACGACTTGGGATCCAAATTTCATTTAGAAAATACAGTTTTAGCCCTGGCTGGTTTGGCTCAGTGGTTAGAGTGTCGGCCCGTGGACCACAGAGTCCTGGGTTCGGTTCCCGCTAAGGGCACGTACCTCAGTTGCAGTTTGTCCCCGGCCCGGTTGGGGTCATGTGGGTGGCAGCCACTCGATGCGTCTCTCTCACGTCGATGTTTCTCTCTCTCTCTTCCTCCCTTTCTCCCTCCCACTCTATCTGAAGATAAATGCAAAAATGTCCTCGGGTGAGGATAAAAAAAGAAAAAAAAGAAAATACAGTTTTGAAATTGAGATGTAAATTACATACCATAGTTTTACACTTTTATAAGTATACATTTCAGTGATTTTTAGTATATTCACAGGGCTGTGCCACCATCATCAATTCTGAAACCAGACGCTAAATGGGTCCAAGGCCACCCATCACTACTTGAGCCAAATTAAGCAGAGACAGGGTGGAATCATATATGAGCATTTATTCCAATAATGCCGGCAGTATGGGGAGAGCAGTCGGTCACCCTGTAAATTCTGCTCTTAGACATTTCATTTCACACAAACTCTTATGTAGGGTTAGTGGGTGGGAAAAATCTAAAGTTACTAAGTTCCCAGGGTCTGACTTCTTTCATTGTCCTTGCAAAGATTGGCCCTAGAACACTGCCTCCCTTCAGATAGGTTCTGTCCTTGATCTGGGCTCAGGGCTGCCTTATCTTCAGGGCCTTTTCTCCTTCTTGTAACATGTCCTTCAGTTTCCCAGGGTCTGTAAGAAAATCTTTTCTTTACAGTGAGTAGCTATTAAACAACTGTGATTCTGTTTCTATTACGTGCCCCTCCCCTGTCACTTGGATATGCCACAGGTCAAGTGCAGACACAGGAGACCACCATGCCAGGCCCCTACCTTCTCAGCTTCACCAGAGAGCACCCTGCCCTTGCCAGGCAAGCCATTCAGAAATGTTTACCATCTGAAACTCTTCATCTTTGCTATTCAGATGGGCTCCCCCCCAAATTGTTCTTTATATTGTGCAACCCAAACAGGTAGGTGGAGGAGCTGAACCTATAACATCAACGAGCTGAGCCGGCTCCACTAGAGGCTTCTGCAGGGGCAGACATAACAAATGACAGATGTCATCCCTGAGAGGACTTCAGATCAGGGGACTGTCAGAAATTACCAAGATTGTCATATGTATCAAAACCACAACCTCCAGGCATATGCTGTCTACTAGAGACACACCTTAAACATATGTCTGCAGAAAGATTACATGTGAAAGAATGAGAAAAAAGACATACTAGGTACCTACTAATCAAGAGAGAGCTGGCAAAAAAAAAAAAAAAAAAAAGAGCCCTGGCCGGTTTGGCTCAGCAGTTAGAGCGTTGGCCCGTGGACTAGAGAGACCCGGGTTCAGTTCCTGCTAAGGGCATGTACCTCGGTTGCAGTTTGTCCCTGGCCCCAGTTGGGGTCGTGTGGGTGGCAGCCAGTCGATGTGTCTCTCTCACATCAATGTTTCTCTCTCTCTTCCTTCCTCTCTCCCTCCCACTCTATCTGAAGATAAATGCAAAAATGTCCTCGGGTGAGGATTAAAAAAAAAAAGAAAGAGAGAGCTGGCATAGCTATATTAATATCAGACAAAATAGACTTTGGGACAAAACAAGAACACTTTAGGAATAATGTTAAAATTGATTCAAAATATATAAAGCAAAAATGGAGAGAACACCAGGAAGAAATATACAAATCTAGCATCATAGGGGGAGATTATTTATTTATTTATTTCATCCTCACCCGAGGACATTTTTGCATTTATCTTCAGATAGAGTGGGAGGGAGTGAGAGAGAGAAACATCAACGCCCGGGACAGGGACAAACTGCAACCGAGGTACGTGCCCTTAGCAGGAACCGAACTTGGGTCTCTCTGGTCCGCGGGCCGATGCTCTAACCGCTGAGCCAAACCGGCCAGGGCTAGAGGGAGGTTATTATGGGCTGCCCTTGGAGGTATTTAGGTCAAGCAGACAACAGTTCTGTGAAGATACAGAAAATGTGAACATGCCTGTGACTAAAGGCTCTCTGATGAGCTGGTGTCTTCCCAAGTAACCCCATGTCCATAAGTGGCATCTAAGACAGTGGCAACATCCTAGCCATAAAGCAAGAAGCAAGGAAGTTAGAAGACTTGTCGTCAGATCACACTGTTGGAGCGAAGTGCAATTAGGTTCCAAGTCAACAGCGCATGTACACACCCACTCACACACACAGTCGGCATACATTGCAAAGTTTTAAAAATCATAATGAGAATTTAAAAATACTTAGAAGTACATTAATAAAAATAATTACATAATGAAACTGGTGGGTGATAGTGAAAGTGGCACTTAAAGTGAAATTTACAGCCTTAGAAGCTCACATATTTACATTATTTTTTATTGAGCCAGAACATATTAAGTGTACACCTTGAACTTTCCCTACATATGCAGTGACGTTCCATCAAATCAACCCCCAAAGGTAAATACTATTGTGACCTCTATCACTACAGATTGGTTTTGTATGTTCTAGAACTTCACAGAAATGGAAGCATATAGCACGTGTGTGACATTCATACACATATCAGCACATTCATTCCATTTCATTTCTGAGTAGTATTCCATGGTATGGATATATGACAGCTTTGTTTATCTGTTTGTCTGTTGATGGATATTTGGTTTGTTTCTAGTTTTTGGCTAATATAAATAAAGGTGCTACAGACACTCATGTACAAGTCTTTTTATGGACATATGCATTCATTTCTCTTTGGTATACACCTAGAAGTGGAATTGCTTGCTTAGAGTAGGTGAAGTTCAAGTTCATAAGAAACTGTTCAACAGTTATCAAAAGTGGCTGTCCCAGTTCACACTTCCCCTGGCTCCACGTCCTCGTCAGCACTTGTTATGACCACTCACTCTTTTTAGTGTTAGTCATTCTGGTGCATGTGTGGAACTATCTCATTGTGGGTTTATCTTGCATTTCCCCGTGACTAATGAGGCTGCACATCTCTGTGTCTGCGTCTGTCCTGGTGGGGGAGCAGGAGGTGGGGGGAAGAGTTCGAGGAGGTGAGGGAGTACAAGGAAGAGTGTGGAAAGGGAGAGTGTAAGGAAGGGAGGGGGTGTGAAGAAGGGAGGGGAGAGAGAGGGTGGGAGGAGTGACAGGGTCCCGAAGGAAAAAGCATTGGGGCCCTTTAGGGCTGGCCTCCTCACTCTTGAATCACTGCAACCCAAGGTGAGGTGGGTTGTGGGTCTGAGCAGTGGCCTTAAGTGGCAGGCTGGTAGGGACCCTGACACTGCCATGGTCCGAAGGGTTTTAAGGCACACATTAGGTCCCACAGTGGGAACTGACATTGTCAAAACTGATCCCAGAAGAGAGAGAACAGCTGAGCAGAGGAGAAAATGGCTTGGCAGACAGACACCCTGCCACAGCCTCAGGCCTCAAATGAATTCTTTCGGCCTTTCAGAAATGGGTAGTTCCAGTGTGTTAAAGAAGTAAAGAAAAGCTTCCAAATGTGTTTCATGAAACCAGAAGAACCTTCTTCTCCTAGGAGAACATTAATGCCACAGAGACAGACTCTGTGTCTCAGTCACTGCTCCATTCCAGAGTCCGGAGACACATCTGCTCGGCAGGCACTCCTGGGCTGACTGACTGAAGGAATCTGGTTTCCAGACTTGACGAAGATCACACACACACACAAAACTGCAGGTCATTATCACTGATAAATATCGATGAACATTTTGAACATTAAAAATTAGCTAGTAGCCCTGGCTGGTTTGGCTCAGCAGTTAGAGTGTCGGCCCGAGGACCAATGAGTTGCAGGTTCAATTCCGGCCAAAGGCACATACCTCAGTTGCGGTTCGTCCCTGGCCCTGGTCGGGATCGTACGGGAGGTAGCTAGTCGATGTGTCCCTCTCACGTCGATGTTTCTCTCTCTCTCCCTTTCTCTCCCTCTCTCCCCCCTCACTCTGTCTGAAGATAAATGGCAAAATATCCTCGAGTGAAGATTTTTAAAAAAATTAGCTAGTATACGCTGATGTGACTCAGTTGGTTGAGTGTTGTCCTGTGCACCAAAAGGTTGCCGGTTGGATTCCTGGTCAGTGTACATGCTCAGGTTGCGGGTTCGATACCCCATCAGGGTGCATGCACAGGCAACCGATCGATGTTTCTTCCTCTCCCTTCTTCTCTCTCTTTAAAATCAATAGAAACATATTTTTAAAAATTAGCTAGTATAATCCAAGAGCAGATGAAGAAATGAATACCAAAAGTGCAGCAATGACTTAATTAGGAAGTATGTCATTATAATTAGTAATATGAACGTGTCTAAGGAGGAAAACATGACATCAGAACATGTCAAAAAGATATTTGAAACAATTCCACTTCTGGGTATCCACCCGAAAGAACTGGAAGCAGGGATTGGAACCCACACTGGCACACTGTGTTCACACCAGCATTACTCACAGTAGCCAAAATGTGGGAGCCACCCAGGTGTCCAACGGGTGAACAGATAAACGGAATATGGTCTATCCATGCCATGGAATATCATTCAGCCTTCAAAAGGTAGGGAATTCTTATGCCCTGGCCAGTTTGGCTCAGCGGTTGGAGCGTCGGCCTGCGGACCAGAGAGTCCCGGATTCGGTTCCCGCTAGGGGCATGTACCAAAAAAAATAAAATAAAAAAAATAAAAGGTAGGGAATTCTGATACATGTTTCAACATAGATGAAACTTGAGGACATTATGCTGAGTGAAATAAGCCAGATACTGTATGATCCATTTACATGAAGTCCCTGGAGGAGTCAAACTCAAGACAGAAAGTAGGGTGGTTGGTGCCAGGGGCTGGGTGAGGGTGATGGGGAGTTAGTGTCTAAAGGGGACAGATTTCAGTTTGGGAAGATGAAAAAGTTCTTGGGATGAATGGTGGGGATGGTTGCACAGCAATGTGAATGATCTGAACTTAATTGCCACTGAACTGTACAGTTAAAATGATCAAAATGGTAAATTTTATGTGTATACTTTACCACAATCAAAAATAAAATAAAAAAGGTATTTGATAAAATTCAGTTCTCTTAATACACAGGAACTGGAATTGATGCTGTTCCAGTTAAACTATCGCTGCAGAATAAACTACCCCAAAACAGTGGCTTAAAACAATTCCAAATGTTCATGTTGCTCATGGATCTGCATCTCTGCTGTATGTGGCATCAGCTGGGGCCAGCCCACTGAGGGCTAAAGCCTCCATTGCCACGATGGCAAGTGGGGCACTTGGAGCTGAATGTCAGCTGGGAGCTCAGCTGGGGCTGAGGGCAGAGGGTATTGTTTCCTCTGCACGTAGTCCTCTTCATGTCACCTCCCTCACAGCATGGTGTCTGGTTCCAAGAATGAACACCCCAAGAGAGGTACCAAACCTTGGAAGTCTAGACTAGTGTCTCTCCTGCTAGACTCCATCTAGTCAAGGCAGTCAAAGAGGCCCACCCAGCTCTGGCTGGTTTGGCTCAGCGGTTGGAGCATCAGCCCGCAGACCAAAGAGTCACGGATTCGATTCCGGTCAAGGGCACGGTCCTGGTTGCGGCTTGGTCCTCGGCCCTGATCAGGGTCATGCGGGAGGCAACCAGTCGATGTGTATCACATCGTCTCACATCGATGTTTCTCCCTCCCTCCCACTCTATCTAAAGATAAATGGAAAAATATCCTCAGGTGAGGATTAAAAAAAAAAAGAGGCCCACCCAGGGTCAAGGGGGCCCTACCTCTTGATGAGGGAGTGGAAATGTCTTTGAAATGCAAGTTGGGATGAAAAATATTATTCCAGCCATTTTTAGAAAGTGAAATTTGCAACAGATGATAGCTTCATGAGCTGATATCATATATATCAATCCAAAAGGCAGTGTTATGCTTAAGGGTGAAGCCCCAGAAGCATTTTCATTAGCCAAGAACAAGACTATAGTCCCATGATCACTATATTGTTTAACACTGAAAAAGAGAAATACAGCCCGGCTGGTGTGGCTCAGTGGTTGAGCGTCAACCTATGCACCAGGTCGCTGGTTCGATTCCTGGTCTGGGCACATGCCCAGGTTGTGGGCCCAATCCCCAGTGGGGGGCATGCAGGAGGCAGCCAATCGATGTTCTCTCTCATCGATGTTTCTCTCTCTCTCTCCTTCTCCCTTCCTCTCTCTCTAAAATCAATAAAGAAAAAAAATTTCTTTTAAAAGAAAAAGAGAAATACAAGGAATATGTGTTGGAAAGCACAAAGCAAAGCTCTCATTATTTGTAAGTAAGATGATTGTACAACTGAAAAGTCCAAGAGAATCAACTGAAAAAGAATTCTAAAAAATAAACAAATGTAGTCAGTTGGCTGGTTACAAATTAACAGCATACTAAAGAAGAGTGGATTTCGCTCTGGCCAGTTTGGCTCAGTGGTTGGAGTGTCAGCCCACGGACCAGAGAGTCCCGGGTTCGGTTCCCGCTAGGGGCATGTGCCTTGGTTGCAGTTTGTCCCTGGCCCCGGTTGGGGTCGTGTGGGTGGCAGCCACTCAATGTGTCTCTCTCACGTCGATGTTTCTCTCTCTCTCTTCCTCCCCTTCTCCCTCCCACTCTGTCTGAAGATAAATGCAAAAATGTCCTCGGGTGAGGATAAAAAAAAAATTTACAAAAAAGAGTGGATTTCTATGTAAAAACAAGGTAGAAAATGTAGCAGGGGTGGGGGTGGGAGGGGTGGGAAGACATAACCAGAGAACTATATGCATATATGCACAACCAATCAATAAGGACACTAGGCTGGGGAAGGCAGGAGAGGGATGGGAGCAGAAAGGAGGGGGTCAATGGGAAAAAAAGGGGGACATCTGTAATACTTTCAACAATAAATAAAATAAATAAATAAATAAATAAAACATTTTACAGGGAAAATGTAGCAGGGGACCCTGCTCTGTGCCCATTTCCTGTAGTGATACCACCAACGAGAAAAACCAACCAATATGCAAGAGAGCTGTCATCTTTACAATATCGAGTCTCATTTAGTGACATGCAGCTCAGTGTTCCTCTTGGCAACTGGGCCCCACAGTGGAGAGAGCTCGTCTGCTGCCCTAGGCTCTGCCTGGGTTGGTGGGAGACAGCGGAGGTATCAGGGAGCAGCGGCCACCCATCAGCCAGGGAGGCGTCCTTTTGGTTTGGGTCTGCTGGAATGGCTTGTGAGGCAGGACTGGAGTCGCCTTGGCAGCCCCGATTCTGGCTGTCTTCACTGGGCCTGATCTGAGACTGGGCATCATTTTCTCTTGTCGCATCTGGTTTCACTCTTTCAACCAGTCTTGGTATTAGTCTCAACTCTCTGGAAGCATATGCACGAAATGGTTTTATTTTACCAGCACTTGCCCCCGCCCCACCACTGGGTTGTACCAAATCCATCTTAAGACCTCAGAGGCTGAGTCCATCGTTTTTTCAGGTCTCCTGTAATTAGTCTCATGATTCTTGAAACCAATGGTGTTCATTTTACCCTTGTACCCAACTCAAAGTGCTCTCCTGCTCTCCCATCTGTCTTGGGCTCCAACCTCTACCTGGCCCCTCAGCTCTGCTGCAGGCAGCCTACCCCACAGCTGTTGCTGCTGGGGGCCCTCAGGAGGAGATCCTGGTGGGTAGGAGTCACAGAGACAGCCCCCTTGAAACCTACCATCTCCTTGCTCTGCCGAAAACTGGCCAAATAGGCTGCCCACAGCTGGGCCCTCCTCAGCTGCCATGGCTCAGCCCCCAGCGCCTGGGCTGTGGGGTGGGGGTCTGCCAACTTCCAGATAAGACAGGGATGAATCAAGCACCTCTAGTCTCCAGGAGTGATTTTCTTGGGGCACCCCTCTCTTGGCTTTGCAGAGGGCAAGCCCCTCCTCCCATGAACTCCCCTCAAACATTACACCTCATCGCCTGGGCAGTATTGTGGCAGCTGGTGGTGTTGGAAGGGCCGGCCTGTGCCTCTCAGCAAGCCCCAAGGCTAGGCGGCTTCCTCCAGACAGAGGCTTTTGACCTCAGAATGTGACCTACTCAGGCAAGAACTGAAACCATAGTTTATCACCCAGCCTCTAGTCTCCCCGTGGTAATAGGCCTTTACCATGCCAGGAAATTCTCATCTAGGAAGAGGAAGTTGCAAATAACTTAATTGTTAATTTCAGGAGCTTCTGAAAATTCATTTATCCAAACATTAGATTATTCAACTAGGCCTCCTCGGGGTAACAATCCCCAGCTGAGAACAATAGCTCACTCAGCTGGGCTTTTCAGAGGGCTCTTTATTCTTCAAGGTCACCTTCAGAGCGCTCTCTTGCAGTACCCACCCTAGTTAGAAATACCCCACCCTTGACCTCTCCCTTCCAAGAAGCTTCTAAGGCTCTGTCCTGGTTGTGGTGTCCCTTTCTGCAATGATCTTCGCTTTCCTTGAACAACAAGTCGTCTAGGTGGTCTTATATGGGAATGGGAGCCAACAGTGGCCTAGGGGTCTTAGTTGTGAAATCTAAACCAACTTCTTTCCTAGCCCTATGTTAAACCACACTGCAAGCCAATATGCCTTCCTGTCCCCATGACAAACAGTTCTAGGACTGAGAATCCTTTCCCATTCCATTGTCAAACGGGGAACAGAGAAAAGCAAACTAACTTCTGGTGCCAGGACACACTTGCTTCTTCTTGGAAGTTAAGACTGTGCCCCAAAACTTTGTGGATCCTCATTGTGTGGCTCTTTCCAACCCTGGCCTACATTGCATTCACCAATCCAATGTGATGTCATCACCTCTGCCTGCCCTTGAGGTCCCACCTTGAAATTGCCACCAGCTCTAAAGATCTGTGTATTTCTTCAACTTCCTTTGTTGAGGTGGTGTTCTTCATTGTAGTGAGTCCAGTAAACTCAGCTTTGCCTGATCAACAGGTTTTTCTGGTGGTCATTTTGGGGAGTCTACAGCCAATAGCTGCAATTGGGAAAACCGGGGAGAAGTTCCCCTTTATCACCTCTAGTGGCTGCACACAGGTAGAGAGAAACCATAGCCATATCCTCAACGTAGGTTGTATTCAGTTCCCAAGTTAATTAACCAAAGATGCAGAATAGTGTCCAAAGCCAGATGGCCCCACAGGGCAGGGGCAGATGCAGCTACCCCACCCCTGAACATGCCTCAGCCAGACTGGGAAGAGCTCATTTCTTCTTACACAGGAGGATCTCTGAGTTCCCCACCATGCATGAATGCCTCTGTGAAAGGCTAGAATGATTTGTTCAACCCAGGCCATGGGCTGTGCCTGTCACATTGCAGGGCCTCCTGCCCTTTAGAGACTTAGTGCTGTGGCTAGCAATTCCATTTCATATGTGATTTTTGTTCTGTTCAGTTCCTACTTCTTTTTGAGACAAATTTGGAGATTTCTATTTTTCAAAGAAAGTTGTTCATTTAATCTAGAATTTCAAACGTATTGGCCTAAAGTTATATGTAGATTAGTCTTTTTCATTTTTATTTCCTCCTTAATCCACACTTTACTTAGAAAGACAATTTTATTTTATTTATTTATTTATTTATTTATTTTTTAATCCTCACCCGAGGACATTTTTCCATTTTTTGTTCAGATAGAGTGGGAGGGAGAGAGAGGAAGAGAGAGAGAGAGAAACATCGACGTGAAAGGGACACATCGAGTGGCCGCCTCCCGCACGACCAACCAGGGCCGGGGACAAACCACAACCGAGGTACGTGCCCCTAGCGGGAACCGAACCCGGGTCTCTCTGGACCGCAGGCCGACACTCTAACCGCTGAGCCAAACCGGCCAGGGCTAGAAAGACAATTTTACATTTCCAGTTGGACATTTTGCAGGGAGGAGATGTTATCTTTTCCTGGTCCATCCTAATTTCTTTGTGTTGCAGTCGGTGGTCAGTCTGATTTCCACTTATTGGAATTGCTTGACATTTTCTCTGTGGCCCACAGCACAATATTTTCCTGAAAGTTTCATGTGTGTTTGGAGAGTATCTTCTGTTTGTCGGGCACAGTTCTGTGTGTATACCTATTAGATCAATGTTGGTCTTTTGCATAAAATATTTAAACATTAAAAGATAAACTCATAACAGAAGAAAACAGAGTGGCTTTTAAAAATGATCTTGAAATGAGGAAATCCTTTTTAAACCTGATATTGCAAGCCAGAAGCTGTAAAGGAAAAGATTAGTAAATTTTTGCATGGAAAGTACCATGAACAAAGTTAAAGACATCAAAAACCAGGAGAGAATATTTGTAACACATACAGAGACCAAGGGTTACGGTCCTGAATAGGAAAGAACTCTCCCCACCAATAAGAAAAAGACCCACAACCCAGTGGAAATCTGACCACGGAAATGACTAGAGAGCTCACATGAAAAGAAACTCAAAAGGCCCATGAAGACAATAAAGGAATGTCCAACTTCACTCACATTGAAAGAAATGCCAATAAAGAGCAACATATGCTTTTCCACTGATTAGATTTACAAAAGTGAAACTTTTGCTGATACCAAGGTGTTTTGGAGGCTACTTTAGTTTCATCTATCAAAACGACCTAGCCATCCAGCTCCTAGTGGGGGTCTTGCCTAAAGAAACCCTTGCCTAAGTGTGCAAAAATGCACCTGCAAGGATGCAGGATTGTTTATGATGGCAAAAGCACAAACAAGAAAACTGGAAACCCTTCACAGAGGACCGGTTAAGTAACTTGACAATATATTCATAAAGTGTCTACTATGCAGCTCTGCAGAAGAACAAAGGTTAAGTTCATCTGTGTGTCAGGGAGCAGCCTTGGTGTCTCTTGCTAGGCCAGGCAGCAAGGTGCAGGAAGGCGAATGGGGTCTGAGTCATGGGAAGTGAACCAGGAAGTTGTCGTCAGGGAGGAGAGTCCAGGCTGGGAGAGCGAAAAGGGGTTTTTCTTACTCTCTACACTACACTTCAGTACTGTTTGGATTTCTTTGTAATGAGCAAGTATTTTTATTTATTTTTGCTTTTGTTGTTGTTGTTGTTATTAATCCTCACCCGAGGATATTTTTCCATTGGTTTTTAGACAGAGTGGAAGGGAGGGTGGGGGAGAGAGAGAGAAACATTGATGTAAGAGAGACACATCCATCGATTGGCTGCCTCCCGCACGACCCCAACCGGGGTGGGGATCAAACCTGCAACCCAGGTACGTGCCCTTGACCGGGAATCAAACCTGTGACCCTTTGGTCCCTGAGCCCATGCTCTAACCGCTGAGCCAAACCGGCCAGGGCTGAGCAAGTATTTTTAAAATAAAAAGTTTGTTTTTTAAAAATCAGACTCTAAAAAACATTCTGGCTAGAAAAACAAATATGGCCACATGGTGGCCGGGAATGGGAGTCCCTGTGATCCCAGGTTGGCTTCGCTCCAGCCCGCTCACTGGTTGCCCTAGAAACAGGCTAAGAGAGGGGAGTCGGATATCTGGGGTGGCCATTAAGGCAGTGACTCAGCAGAAAACCCAACCCCAGAGGGCGGTGTCCATTCGCTGCTTCACCTGCTTTCATTCTCATCCAGAAAAACAACAGAGAGGGAGGATTTCTGATGTCACATTTGCAATCTGCTGAGATGATAAAAAAAAATGAAGGTGTAGGACAAGTAGACCCTCGCTTCCAGTTTCTCACTAGCTCAGCATCATTTCTCTGCTCTCCTGTCCCTAGAAGACCCCTTAACTCTGCTGGCCTGTCCTTGGACTTCACTTAATATGCAGCCTCCACTTACGGTGCTCCCGGTGCCCCGTTCTAGGCCCTCCTGCTGATAGCAAAAAGCAAGCTTCCTTTCTCCAGTGCTTACTAAGGTTGCTGCAGCAACTGGTGGCCTGGAGACCACAAGCATGGGTCTTGGAGGTTTTTAGAAAAACAACAACAACAACAAAACCCCAGAAAATAAAAACCAAAACCCGCCCACCACTAGTGGCTGAACTGCGTATGGTTCATAAATTTGACTGAGAGAAAAGCTGAGAGACACAGCTTGGGTTTGGCTTCCTTCTGGCTTGCCTGGGCACACATCTGTCTGAATGAGGGTAAACCAACAGCAGAGTTCCACATCTGACTTTTGCGGAGTGACCCTGCTGTGTTCTTGCTGACAAACCCAAGGGGCAGGAGAGGAGGCCTTGACAGATATGATGGTGGCCTGGGCTAGGGCAGGGGCCATGGAGACGGGGCAAGGTAAATGGGAGATATATACAATCTGGAAGAAGATAAAATGTGTTGGTTACTTGGTGTTGGGGGTGTAAGTTAGAGAATGGGAGGAGTCAAGAATAACTTCTGCAGACTTCTGATTCTGGCCATGATGTTATATCAGACTCTCACTGCAAATGGCTACACAAGTTGGACAGAATGTATTTCTTAATGAATCCTTTGGAGGAATTAGAGAACAAGCAGCAAAGGCGTGACTCCAAGCGCTACAATCCTTGAGATAAGGGTGCACGTAGGAGGCAAGCACCACAGTCACCCTGGCTTGTCCCCAAAAAACAGAGGAGAAAGGACAGAAGCAATGTTTAAAGAGATACTGGCTGAGAATTTTGCAAAGCTGACAAAAAGACATGAAACCCCAGATTCAAGGTTACAAACATTAAGCAACACAGATACAAAGTAAATCTCATAAGTTACCATATGACCTAGCGATTCCTCTCCTTAGAGATAGTAAAACAAGGCCACACAAAAACTGTTACACAAATGTTCACAGTAGCACTATTCATTGTAGCCCCAAGTGGAAACAACCCAAATGTCCATGAACTGATGAATGGATAGAAACAAAATGTGGTCTCTCCATACAATGTGATATTATTCTGCCATAAGAAGGGATGGAGTACTGACACATGCTACAACCTGGGTGAACCTTAAAATCATTATACTAAGGGAATGAAGTCAAACATCAAAGATCACATTTGAATGATCCCATTTATATGAAATATTCAGAATAAGTAAAACCATAGAGACAGAAAGTGAATTAGTAATTGTCTCAGACTGGGAAGAGGACAAGGAGGATGGGGAGTGACTGCTAATGGGCACAGTGTTTCTTTCAGCAGTCAGGAAAATGCTGTGAAATAGGTTATGATGTTGATCGCACAACTCTGTAAATATTTGAAAAACCACTAAATTGCAAGTTTTAAACAGATGGACCTTAGGGTATGTGAATTATGTCTTAATAAAGCTGTTAAAAACTCTAGCACATTTTCCCCAGCCCTCTTAATAAACACACAAAGGAGACACACATTTCTCTCAGGTTATAGAGGACAATCACAGCGTATTTGTTTTTTAAAGTGTTACTCAAAATATACTGACATCTTTGTTGTGGAACCCGTGGAGGGTTTGGGTACTGTTTGTAGGGGTAGTCAAGACCAGAAAACAGCTGAAGATGGCTTATTTGGTAATGTTTCTTATAGTGATGTTATCCTCTGGTTATTTCCTTGACCCTATTTTCTGCCAAGAAATGAAGTAATTGGAGAAAGAAAGGAAGGGAGGGAGGGATCCAAGATGGAAGAACATGGAGAGCACTAAAAAGGGAATATATGTGGGTAAATACAAGCAAAAACAGACTGTTCGAAGCAACACCAATAATGTCCTTTGGGGTTTAAAATATATGAAGAGTGTCAAAGGTAAGGGGGAGGGGTCAATGCCAGGATGCAGATCCAATTAAAAAAAGAAAGAACTTTTTATTGATTTTTAGAGAGAGAGGAAAGGAGAAACATCAATCGGCTGCCTCCCGGGCAAGTGCCCTGACCAGGAATCGAACCAGCAGCCTTTCGGTGCACGGGAAGACACCGAACCGAGCCACACCGGTCAGGGCTGCAGACCCAATTTTTAGGGTGACTCTAGAGTAATAACACAGGTGACACGACTGGAAGAAGATGAGAAAGGAGAAAGGAAAGGATGAAGAGCAGATGGGACAGCAGACAACAAATAGTAAGATGCACTCTTAAACACATCAGGAGGGTGATGGGGCGTTACTATTTAATGGGCAGGATGATGAAAAAGGTTTGGGGTATAGCCCTGGCTGTTTTGGCTCAGAGGTTAGAGTGTTGGCCCAAGGACCAAAGAGTCGTGGGTTTGATCCCAGTCAAGGGCAGGTACCTCGGCTGCGGCTCAGTCCCCGGCCCTGGTCGGGGTCGTGTGGGAGGCAGCCAGTCGATGTGTCTCTCTCATGACGTTTCTCTCTCTCCCCCTCCCAAATGGAAAAGTATACTTGGGTGAAGATTTTAAAAAAAGGTTTGGGGTACAGATAGTGGTGATTGGTACATAACACTGTGACTATCTAATGCCACTGAACTGTGCACAAATGGTTCAAATAATAAATATTATGTCATGTATATTTTACCACAATAAGCACACACACACACCATGTCAACAAATACATTAAAATGTAAATGGGTAAATAATGATTGCCAGGCTGGATTAAAGGGGAAAAAACCCCCAACAATCTGTTGCTTAAATGTTTTTTAAATTTTATTTTATTGAATTTGTTTTAGAGAGAGAGGAAGGGAGAGAGATAGAAACATCGATGTGAGAGAGAAATATCAATCGGCTGCCTTCTGCATGCCCCCCACTGGGGATCCAGCCTGAAACCCGGGCATGTGCCCTGACCAGGAATCAAACGGGACCTCTCAGTCCATGGGACGACGCTCAAGCCACTGAGCCACACCAGCTGGGCTAACAACAATCTGTTGCTTAAAAGAGAGACAATATATATTTTAAAAATAGCTTTATTGAGGTAGAATTGACATAAAATAAATTTTACATATTTAAAGACTACATTTTGAAACTTTTATTTGTGAAACCGCCACCACAATCAAGAGAATGAACACATCCATCACTCCCAAAAGTTTCCTTGGGCCTCTGGTGATCCCTTCCTCAAGCCTATCCCTCCCTACCCACCTTTAGGCAGTCACTGATCAGCTTTCTGTAACAAGAGATAAGTTTACATTTCCTAGAATTGTACGTAAATGGAGTCATAAAGATAAATGGAAAAAAGGCATAAAGGCTTTTTTTGGTCTGGCTTCTTTCAGCTAGTGTAGTTATTCTGTCCAACAGTTTTTTTTTTTTCCTTAATCCTCACCTGAGGATATTTTTCCATTAATTTTTAGATAGAGTGGAAGGGGGGGGGGGGGAGAGAGAGAGAGAGAGAGAGAGAGAGAGAGAGAGAGAGAGAGAGAGAGAGACATTGATTGGATACCTCCTCCCTGACCCTGACTGGGGCCAGGGATTGAACCTGCAACCCAGGTACGTGCCTTTTACAGGGAATCAAACCCTCGATCCTTTGGTCCATGAGCTGATGCTCTAACTGCTGAGCCAAACTGGCCAGGGCCCAATGTGTTTGTGTGTTTTTTTTTTATTGCTAAGTAGTGTTTTGTTGTGTGAACACACAATTTGTTTATCCAGTCACCTGATGGCCATTTGGGTTGTTTGCACTGTCTGGCTTGGCTATTGTTAATAGAGCTGCTGTGAACATTTGTGTGGAAGTATGTTTGTTTGTTTGTTTGTTTTTTATCCTCACCCAGGACATTTTTCCATTTTTTGTTCAGATAGAGTGGGAGGGAGAGAGAGAAACATCGACGTGAAAGGGACACATCGAGTGGCTGCCTCCCACACGACCCAACCAGGGCCGGGGACAAACTGCAACCGAGATACGTGCCCCTAGCGGGAACCGAACCCGGGCCTCTCGGGACCGCAGGCCGACGCTCCAACCGCTGAGCCAAACCGGCCAGGGCTTGTGTGGAAGTATGAATCTGTTTCTCTTGGGTACATCCTAGGAGTGGAGTAGTTGTATCATAGTGTAAGTGGATGATATTTTAAGACACTGCCAAACAATTTTCTGAAGTGGCTGAACCATTTTACATTCCCACCAGCAGCGGATGAGAGTTCCAATCGCTCTACAATTTATATGGAAATGCAAGGGGCCTAGAATAACTAAGACAATTTTGAAGAACAAAGTGGAAGAATTACTGCTAACAGAAACGAAGACGTACTCTAAGGCTAGAGTAATCAAACCAGTGTGGTATTGGTGCCGGGATAGATAGATTGATGTGACAGAACACAGGCTAGAAACAGGCATGTGCAAATACAGTAGATTGATAACAAAGTCCCCACATTGATTCAGTGGGGAAAGATAGTCTTTTACTAACTGCTGTGGGATAAATTGGATGTCCATGTGGGAAAACAGGATATCTTTTTTGTTGTTGTTGTTGTTGTTGTTGAAAGTATTACAGATGTCCCCCTGAAAACAGGACATCTTTTATTATTATTATTATTATATTTGGAGCTGCTGCAGGTGCGGCTGCAGCAAGGGCAGAGCTGGGGTCAGTGAAGGGTTGGGGGTGGAAAACCAGGACATCTTGATGCTTACCTACCACCAGGAACAGAAATCAATTTGAAATGTAGCATAGACCTAAATCTGAAAGGTAAAGCAATGAAGTGTCTAGAAGTCAAAGGAGAATCTATTAAAAAAAAATTCTTTTTTCCTTTATTGATTTTACAGAGAGAGGAAGGGAGAGGGAGAGAGAGAGAAACATCGATGAGAGAGAACATCGACTGGCCGCCTCCTGCATGCCCCCCACTGGGGATCGGGCCCACAACCTGGGCATGTGACCTGACCAGGAATCGAACCGGTGACCTCTTGGTGCATGGGTCCACGCTCAACCACTGAGTCACACCGGCTGGGCTAAGGAGAATATCTTCATGACCTTGTGATGTTCAAGAACATGCAAAACTAATCTGTGTGTTCGTGGTTCTCTTGCATGAGGGACCTTTCCAGGGTGACGGAAATGCCCTCATACTGGTTTTAAACACATGCACAAATTCTTTGGCACTCCTCCCATCAAATGCTAGACTGCGGTTCGATTCTGGTCAAGGGCACGTAACTTGGTTGTGGTTGGTCCCCAGCCCCGGTCGGAGTCGTGTGGGAGGCAACCAATCAATGTGTCTCACATCAATGTTTCTCTCTCTCTCTCTCTCTCTCTCTCTCTCTCTCTCTCTCTCTACCCCTCCCTCCCACTCTATCTGAAAATAAATGGAAAAATATCAAAATATCCTCGGGTAAGGATTTAAAAACAAAAAATAAAAAAAAAATAAAACAAAAGCTGGACTGTAATTCCTTTTCCCTTGAGTATGGACTGGCCTTAGTGACTTGCTTCTAATGAAGAGAGTACAGCAGATGCCAGGCCACCAAAGGTTACACAGCCTCCACCAGGCTTTCTCTTAAGTCACTCACCCTTAGAAGCCAACCCTGGCCTTGGTAACCTTGCCATGATGTGATTTGAGATTCTCCCTGGGATCGCCATCATGGGTGCGTACTTATCTCCAGAATTGCCACTGTGCACGTTCACTAATGTGGGCAAGGAAAAAAGGGTTGATGGAAAGAGATAGATGCGTCTCTGGAGTTAATCATTACTATATGTGAAAGGGTTTGGAGAACATTAATTAAGGAATAATTTTCCTGATTAATGAAAAATGACTCAGTTATGCTCATCTACCCCTACTAGAAGGTTATGCAGTGTATTATGTAGTGTGTAACAAAAAATTAAAAAGTAGCCCAGCTGGTGTGGCTCAGTGGTTGAGCATCAACCCATGCACTGAGAGGTCACTGGTTCGATTCCCGGTCAGGGCACATGCCCGGATTGCAGGCTTGATCCCCAGTAGGGGGCATGCAAGAGGTGGCCGATAGATGGTTCTCCCTCACATTGATGTTTCTATCTCTTTCTCCTCCCTGCCTCTCTCTCTAAAAAAAATCAATAAAAATATATTTTAAAAAAATTAAAAAGTAAAATAAAGGAAACCAACCCTGTGTTAGGAAGAGGCCACATGGCCACAAGGCCACAAGGCAGAGTTATGTGGCGATCTCCTAGCTTGGCAGGGTCCTCAGCTGACAGCCAGCATCAATCACCAGGCATGTGCAGAAGCCTCTGGATGGTTCCAGAAACCAGCTTTCAAGCCACTCCAGCTGACACTGAGTGGAACAGGTGAGCTGTCCCATCTGAGCCCTGCCCAGATTGCAGGTTCATGGACAAAATAATGTTGTAATTGTTTTAGCACCTAAGTTTTGGTGTGGTTGGGTATATAGCAATAGATAATTGAAGCAGATTTATATTTTAAGTGGTGGCTGTCACATGGCTGCATACGTACAGTTGTCCCTCGCCACTTCACGCTTCGACTTTTGCAGCTTCACTCTATCGCGATTTTTTCAAATACCAAATACACCAAAGAAGACCTGTCTGTGGTAGGCATTTGGAAGTATGAGTGGAAAGCTCAGAGGAGAGTTCATTGTTGGAGATGTTATTTGGGAATGATCAATAGATAGATGGTCTTTAGAGCTGTAAGAATGAGTGAGTTAACCACTGGAGTGAGTGGAGGTAGCAAAGAGAGCCCAGGGTGAGCCCTGAGGGACTCCTACCTTTTTTCCCCCCCTTTATTGATTTTAGAGAGAGAGGAGTGGACAGGGAGAGAGAGATAGAAACATCAATGAGAGAGAACATCGACTGGCCGCCTCCTGCATGCCCCCCACTGGGGATTGGGCCCATAACCTGGGCATGTGCCCTGACCGGGAATCGAACCAGCGACCTCTTGGTGCATGGGTCGACACTACCACTGAGCCACACCGGCCAGGCAGGACTCCTACCTTGTAGAGGTTGAGTAGAGGAGACAGAGAGGGCAGTGCTGGAGAGGTTGCCAGAGGAGGGCAGTCAGAGGGGGTATGGCACCAAGAGGCCCATAGGACAAAGTCAGAAAAGAGTCACTGGATTTGGCAACATGATCATTGGTGTCTTTGACACCACTTTGGTGGAGTGCTGGGGTAAGAGCCAGATTAGGAAGGGTTAAAGACAGAATGAGAAGAAGTGAGAAAATAGACAAGTATTTTGAGAAGTTTGGCTATACAGAGGAACAGAGAATTGGGGTTGTAATTGGAGAGAGATGTTGGGTCAAAGGACTTCTTCAAGAATGGAAGCTACTAGGGGACGTATTTGATGAAAATAGATCCAGAGGAAGGAAGAAACTGATCATGTAGGAGATAGATGGGGTGACCTTAAGAGTGAAGAATTACTAAGAAAAGAGGGGAAACTTGTGATTGTGGCCACGATATAATAACCAATACTAGAATAGCCTTCTGGTTGTAAACAACTAGAAAACTAGGCAAAATATTTGAAATAACTATTTTTAGATATTGGACAATAGGCAGTGCAGGACTATAATCAGAAGGAAACCAAATGCAGTGACCCCCACAAGCAGCCTAGATTTCTACCTTTGTGCCTGTGAGGCACTTTCCAGATCATGGTGCCAGAAGGGGGTTCTTGGGCAGAGCCAGTTATTAGAGCTAAAACGCCAAGAGTGAAGAAAAAGTAGAACACCAGAAACATTTGATTAATACAAAAAAAGTCAGGGAACAGAGCAGAAAAGGAACAAAGAAGATGCAACAAATAGAAAACAAATAGCATGATGGCAGAGTTGAGCTCAACCATTAAATGTAAATGGATTAAAAAACCAATTAAAGGTAAATATTATCAGACTGGTTACAACCTAAAACCATATGTTGTCTGTAAGTACACTTTACATATAAAGACACAGATAGATTAAAAGAACAAAAAATGTTATACCGCAAAACAAATTAAGCATAAGGAAGTTGGACTGGCCCTGACTGGTGTGGCTCAGTTGGTTGAGCAGCATCCCATACACCAAAAGGTCACCAGTTCAATTCTGGGTCAGGGCACATACCTGGGTTGTGGGTTCCATCCCTGGTCGGAGTGTGTGCAGGAGGCAGCTGATTGATGTTTTTCTCTCTCTCTCTCCCTCTCTCTTCCTCTACTATGAGGTATCACCTCACACCTGCCAGAATGGCTACCATCAACAAATCATCAAACAATAAGTGCTGGCAAGGGTGTGGAGAAAAGTGGACTCTAGTACACTGCTGCTGGGAATGCAGATTGGTGAAGCCACTATGGAAAACAGTATGGTATTTCCTCAAAAAATTAAAAATTGATCTGCCATTTGACCCAGTGATCCCACTTCTAGGAATATATCCTAAGACGCCTGAAACACCAATCAGAGAGAATATATGTACCCCTATGTTCATAGCAGCACTATTTACAATCGCCAAGATCTGGAAACAGCCAAGTGTCCATCAATAGATGAGTGGATAAAAAAGCTGTGGTACATATACACAATGGAGTACTATGCAGCTGTAAGAAAGAAAGATCTCTTATCCTTTGAGACGACATAGAGGGACCTTGAGAGTATTATGCTAAGCGAAATAAGCCAATCAGAGAAAGACCAATACCACATGATCTCACTTATTTATGGAATATAATGAACAAGGTGGGCTGATGAATGAAATAGACCCAGAGACATAGAAAGGAGTAATGGTACAGACTGACAAACCTCAGAGGAGGGGGGCGGGGGGGATGGATGAGATGAACCAATGAACTTATATGCATGTATGCATAACCAATGGACATAGACAACAACGCTGGGGGGGTGGGGGGGCGCGATGAGGAGGAGGGTGTCTGGGGGGAAAAAGGAGAAACATCTATAACAAAAATAAATTAATGAAAATTGAAAAAAAAAATAAAATCAATGAAAACATATTAAAAAAAAAAGAACTCTGAGTGTCTATATTCATACCAGACAAAGCAGACGTCAAAAGGACTATTACCAGAGAAAAAGAGAGGCATATCAAGATAATAAAAGGGTCAATTTATCAAGAACACGTAACAATCCTAAATGTGTATGCACCCAATGCAAAATAGATGCAGCAAAATCTGACAGAACTGAAAGGAGAAAGACACATCCACAATTACAATAGAAGACTGTGGTATTTTCCTCTCAGTCTGCCAGAGAGAAGTGGTAGACAGAAAATCAGCAAGGATACTGAGGACTTGAACAACACTATCAACCAACCACCTTGACCTAATTGACATTTATAGGAACACTCCACCCAACTGCAGAATATATACTCTTGTTTAAAAAATATACATGGCCTGGCCAGTGTGGCTCAGTGGTTGAGCGTCAACCCATGCACCAAGTCACTGGTTCGATTCCTGGTCAAGGCATATGCCCAGGTTGTGGGCCAAATCCCCATTGGGGGGCATGCAGGAGGCGGCCAATGGATGGTTCTCTCTCACACTGATGTTTCTATCTCTCTCTCCCTCTCCCTACCTCTCTCTCTAAAAACCAATAAAATATATTCAAAAGTATACATGGAACATTCATCAAGCTAAACCATAAAATAAGTCTCAATAATTTTTTTTTTTAATCCTCACCCAAGGACATTTTTCCATTTATCTTCAGGTAGAGAGAGAAGGAGAGAAAGGGAGAGAGAGAGAAACATCGACGTGAGAGGGACACATCGACTGGTTGCCTCCCGCATGACCCCGACTAGGGCCAGGGACGAACTGCAACCAAGGTATGTGCCCTTGGCTGGAATCGAACCCGGGACTCATTGGTATGCGGGCCGACGTTCTACTGCTGAGCCAAACTGGCCAGAAAAAGTCTCAATAATTTTAAAAGGAATGAAATCATACAGAGTAAATTCTCTGATCACGATGGAATTAAAAACACATAACAAAAAGGTATCTGCAAAATTCCCAAATATCTGGGAATTTAATGTACTTCTAAGTAAGTCATTGGTTAAAGAAGTAATCACAGGGGAAATTAGAGAACATTATGAACTGAATGATAATGAAAATAGAACATATCCAAATAAGTGGAATTCAACTAAAGCTGTCCTCAAAGGGAATTTGTAGCTTTAAATGCTTGTGTTAGAAAAAGAAAGATTTAAAAGCAATTATTTTAAGGTTACATTTTAAGAATTTGGAAAAAGGTGAGCAAATTAAACCCCAAATAAAGTTTATTACTCCAAAATAAGTAAAAGAAAGGAAAGGATCAAGAGTGGAAATTAACAAAATAGAAAATGGATAAACAATGGAGAAAAATCAATGAAACCAAAATTTGTTACTTTGAAATGTTTGATAAAATCAATAAGCTATCTAGGACAGCAATTTTCAACTGGTATGCTGCCAAGAATTTTTAAAACATGCACCTAATACCTCACTATTTAGTCAGGGGTACTGATCTCTTTTCCCTTAGATTGTCAAATAAAAAAAATGACAACAGCCAACATAATAGCTGTCTAGTGTCAATGAATCAAAATTATACCTATTTTTTTGTCAGATCGGCAAAACTACATATTTTTTGGTGTGCTGCAGAATTTTAGTAATTAGTTTGTGTGTGCCATGAGATGAAAAAGGCTGAAAATTGCTGATCTAGCCCTGGCCGGTTTGGCTCAGCGGTTAGAGCGTCAGCCTGCTGTCCAGAGAGACCCGGGTTCGGTTCCCGCTAAGGGCATGTACCTCGGTTGCAGTTTGTCCCTGGCCCTGGCTGGGTCGTGCGGGAGGCAGCCACTCGATGTGTCCCTTTCACATCGATGTTTCTCTCTCTCTCTCTCTTCCTCTCTCCCCCTCCCACTCTAGCTGAACAAAAAATGGGAAAACGTCCTCAGGTGAGGATAAAAAAAAAGAAAATTGCTGATCTAGGATGATGAGGAAAAAAAGGAAAGAAATTATCAATATCAGGAATGAAAGGGGGAGGTCACTATAGTACCAACAGGCATAAAAGGATGATAAAGGGGGATTATTAACTTTAGGCCAATTTAGATGAAACAGAAAAATTCCATGAAAGACACAAATTACTAAAACTGACACATGAAGAAACAGAACATCTGAATGGGCTGACAGCTAATTGAAGAAATTGAATTTGGAATTGAAAACCTCTCACAAAGAAAACTCCAGGTAGATGCCTTCACTGGTGAATATATTAAATATTTAAAGGATTTAATACCAAGCATACATAAACCCTTTAAGAAAATAAGGAAAGGGGACACTTTCCAATTTATTTTATGAAGCCCTGATACTAAAACCAGATGAAAATATTACCAGAAAGTTGTAGATCAATATCCTTCATGAATATAGATGCAAAAATTCTCAAGAGATATTAGTAAATGAAATTCAGCAAGTGCTCTTTTTATCTAGGGAATGCAAAGTTGGTTTAATATTTGAAAATCAATTGATGTGATTCACCACACTGACAAAATACATGTATGACAATCCCATAGCTAGCATCATTCTTAATGGTGCAAGATAACACTTTGCACCTACAATTGAGAACAAGGCAAGGCTGTCTACTTTCACCACTTCTATTTGACATCTGACTAGAGGCTCTAGCCAGTGCTATAAGGCAAGAAAAAGAACTAAAAGGCAGATTGGAAAAGAAGTAGTAAAACTGTCTTTATTTCCAGATGAAATGATTGTATACAGACTATCCCAAGGTATTTACCAAAAAACTGCTAAAGCTAATAAGTGAATTTAAGCAAGGTCACAGAATACAAAGCCAATAGACAAATCTCAATTGTATTCCTATACACTATCAATGACCAATTAGAAAATGCTTTCAAGATACCATTTACAATAGCATCAAAACCCATTATATAGGGAAAATTTAACCCATGAAAGTACTGTTGGGTAGTGGTGTTGTGGACCTGCCACTAGTATGGTGGCTTGCTGGGAGTGGAAATCAGAGCCTCCAGAGGACTTGGGGGGTCTGGTGTTTTGGGTTGGACAGTCAGGAATCGTGAGTTGAAAAGCATTGGAAAAGCTTGAGGCTTTCAGTGCAACAAACTCTGCAAGTACAACCAGAGATCGAAACATAAGCTTTTATTACTTTAGTACAACTTGGACTTCACCAATGCCTAGCTTTGTGGGGCATGTAGTGTGACTGATTATTGTGGACACAAAATCATTTTAAGCCTGTGCTACAGCCCTGGGCTACTTTCAAAGATATTTGGTTTCATGAAACTTCACTTGTTTCTAAAACTGTGAGTCCCATTTTCTTTTTCCTTCTTTGTTTGCCTTGATCCCAACTTCTCGCCTTGGGGCTTCTCATTGTCTGGGTAACATAGGACTCAGGCCTAAGTGCACTGTGAGAAGTGACCCCTTTGTCACAATCAGTGCCTGGGCCTGATGCTGAGCCTGCAGCCTCTGGAGGCTGACTTGGTTTGGTACCTGTCTATAGCATCCAGGGGTGGCCTGGCTAGTAGGCAGTCATGTTAGGCTAGCTCCCAGCTCCTCAGTGAAGCCTACAGACACTGGCCTGATGGGGGCTGCTGCTGGATTCTCTGAGGTATCTCAGAACCCTCACTTCTAGCTAGTGGACTGAACCATAGAACAGCCACACCCCACTTTTCCACATTACAAGCAGCTGGGAGGGCCCCAGGCCTCATCTGCACTATTGTGCAGAGTGGCCGCTTTCCCCCAGGGCTTTAGCAAAGTACAAAGAGAAGGGCTAAGGGCTGCTGCTGTAGGCCTGGGCTGCAAATGCCTTGCACAGCTCTCAGGGGAGCCGGCTCCCTGCTGCATGCCATTGCACCTCTCTGGCCTGTGCAGCCAGCAGTCTTTAGACATGCATTTCTCCCCCACACACCCCTCCCAAGACATTGGCTTTCCTCTCCCCCAAATGCTAGACTGAAGACAGGCATTTGAGATGTCCTGCCCTACTGACAGCTTCCAGCAGCCGGCCTGGGTGGTCCTGAGCCCGGCCTGTGCCCACAACCCTACAGCACAGGGGCCACCACCTGCTCTCCTCTGTGAGGCTGGGCCCCCCTAACCCTACTGCCCACAGTCTCCCGAGGGTTCGTGTGCTATGAGAACTTCCAACCATGAGAACTTTGACTTCCGGGTTTGGGGATCTGCCTGGGTGAACAGATCAGCTCTGAAATTCATCACTCTCTTCTGGGCCCTGCCTGTTTTGGTGTTCCAGGCCCAAGCCTGCAAGAGGAGGAAATGCCAGTTAGTAAATGGGGGAGGCTTCTTGGATACCAGGGGGCTGGTTCAAGGGCTGGGCCATGGTTCTGCCTCAGCTCCCAAGGTGCTCTCTGGAATGAGGGGTTTCTATTCCTAAGCAGAACTTGTTCAAATAGCATCTGGAATGGAAAATGCTTGCTGGAAGCATAGGGGGGCACCGGCACCCTAGGGCTAAGGGAAGGTGCTGTTTCAGGAGAAAATGAGGGAGCCGGAGGGAGGCATGGGGGCAGGCTGGGCTTCTAGCCATTGTTAGAGGGGTGGGTGGCCTGTCTTCGCACAGTCCCACACCCTTGGGGAGCAGGGGCCTCCTCAGTGCATGATCATAAAAAACACTCTGCTGTTTAGGGTGGCATGGGGAAACACGCCTGAGAGGCCCTGGGGGCTGACCATCCAGCTGCAGAGCGCACATGGGGTACCTGGGAGGGAGCTGGACGACAGCAGCTGCAGGCTGTCTAGGACCCCATCCTCGTACAAGGCCAGCTTCTGCACCATCTTCTGTCGGGCCGGGTTGATGACAATCTGTGGTGGCCGTGATGATGCAGAACTGCCCAGGAGTGATCCTGGGGTAGAGAGAGCGCCCTCTTAGCTTCAGGAGCTGTTGTCCCTAGGAACTCCACTGACACTTCCGATCTCAGGAGTCTTCCCGGCCCCCAGCCTAGTTTCCTGCCCCTTCAGGACACAAGTCCTCAGTGCCCCGAGGGCAGGGCCTAGAAGGGGCTGCACCATGGCCTCGGCTCCCAGCTAGGCCTGGAGCCTGGTCCTGAACAGAGCCTTCCTTTTCCAGCTTTCAGGAAGTGAGCTCCTGGCCTCTTCTCACACACTTGGGGGGCATGGCCTGGGGAGATTAGACAATACCGAGCTGTCCTCTGCACCCCTTTCCAAGGCCAGGGAGGCCATCTGCCCTAAGACAGAGGCCTGGAGCTTGCTAGGGACCAAGTGAGCTTAACAGCAGGCCCTAGTTCTCTCATCCCAGAAGGTTGGGGGTGAGAAGTATGGGGACTGTTGCCAAAGGAGGCCCCTGGTCCCTATTCTGGGCACCTGTCTCCAGCTACCTTCCACAACTGTGGGCTGGGGCCCTGGGCCGCTCCCCCATCTGAACTCTCGGGCGGCACCCCCTTGAGTACAGCCGGCCTGCCCAAGGGGTGCTGGGGCCCACGTGGTAGCCCCTTGTCCAGGGCTGTCTGGCAGGGCTGGGCCTGGGGGGCAGCTCGTGGTCAGGTGCCAGGAATGCAGGGCAGCAGACAGGCCAGACACACTCTCGTCACTCTCCACGGGCTGGTTGGGGCCTTTCTGGAGCCGCTCTGTAGCTGGGGCTCCTGCGGGCACTGCCAGGGGCTGCCATGGGCGGGCACTGCTGGTAGTGGACATGTAGGAGTTTTCCTGTGGGGAAGGGGGTTTGCAGCTGGCAGCCTCTGCTTCCAGGGATGGCCCTGCCACTGCTGCCTGAAGCTTCTCCAGCCTTTCATACACCTGCAAGGAGAAAGAGGGGATCTCAGGGTGAGTGGCCCAGGTGGGGCTCTTCCCTGCTCCTAGGCAGGCCTGGCTTGGCCATGAAAATCAATCACAGCCCTCACAGAAGATGGTCAAACCACAAGGCTGCTCCAGGTCATCTGTGACCTGCTTTGGGGCTTGGGCTGCCACCCCAGGCCCCACACAGCTACTCTGGAGGCTGCAGGGACCACTAAACTGGTATACCCTGCAGCTGGGAAAGCTCTTTCCCTTGCCCCTTTGTCCCTGCCACAAGGAGCTCTGAGAGTCACAGCCACCAAAGCTAAGGACTGAGAAGAATGGCTTCTCTCTGTCTTCTAGAAAGTGAATCTCATTGCCCTGCTGCCCTCAAATGGGGCTTCTCTATTCTCAACTGTCAGATGGAAAGAGGTGGGGGCCAGGGAAGGGACAGAATAAAGCAGATGCAGTGGTGTGGCACATCCAGGAGGGGGCGCAGAAAAGCCCTTTGCCTCTCTATATCCCAGGCGGGGTTCAGTTAGGCTCCCACCACCCCACGCAAAACCAAAAGGTAACTGAAAAATGTATGGAGACTCTGTCTCCTGAAAGAGGTCTGGCAGGTTCTGTATTTAGCTCACTCCAGGGCAGTGCCAGGAATGCAGTGTTTCTAGCAGGTCACTGGCCCCATGGGCAGTAGGTACCTCAAACGCTTTCTGTCTCCCTCCACCAGGATACCTGGGTCATGGGGGGTCTCCTCTTAGCCCGGCGGTGCAGGCAGCAGCAAGCCAGCTGGCCCAGGGCCAGGCCTAGCTCAGGTGGGCATGGCCCAGGTCTGGGGTCCAGGTGCTTCTTGTAGATCTGGGTGGCGACTGGGGTAGCCCAGGCATCTGAGGCCAGACCCGCTTGGAGTGTGGTCTGGGTGCTTTTCAGGGCCACCCCGGCATCCTCAGCTTCCTCTGTTACCAGGTCTTTCTGTGGGACAGATACTGTGAGCATGGCCACTAGGGAGGCTGTGCCTTCAGTTGAATTTCCCAGGCCCTCAGTCACTGACTCCTGTGGTCTGTCTTTGGTTGACTAAGCACCCACTGTGTGCCCAGCACTGCCCCAGGCCCTAGGCATACAGAGACAAATAGACAGCCTGGGCCCACCTTCACAGAGTGGAACTTCCTAGAGGGGAGAGACGCCAACAAGCCTATAAAAGCAATGGAAAACTCTGGCGGAGGCCCATGAGCAAGTGGCATCTAAGCTGGGATCTGAAAGCATGAATTTACCAGAGAGGGCAGAACCAAGAAGGGAATGTACCATGGAGAGACACCCCAGGACAGAAATAGGACTGGAGGCCACTTTGAGTTCTGAAATGGGAAGGACCTGAGTGGGGGGGGTGGCTCTTCAGGCCCAAGGATAGGCAACTAGGAGCCTAGAGGACAGAGAAAAGGCTGGTGGTGGAGGGACCCAGAGAGTTGAGGCTACATTCAGGCATTGGGCCTTCACCCCAAGCACAGTGGGAAAGCAAAGGGGCTTCCACAATCTCTTTACATTTTTTTTCCTTTTTATTGATTTTAGAGAGAGGGAGGGAGAGAGAGAGACAGAGAGGAGGGAGGGAGAGAGAGAGAGAGAGAGAGAGAGAGAGAGAGAGAGAGAGAGAAACATCGACCGTTGTTCCACTTATTAATGCATTCATTGGTTGACTCCAGTATGCGCCCCGACCGGGGATCAAACCTTGTACATTGGGACGATGTTCCAACTAAGTTAACCAGCCAGGGCTCCTTCCATTTTTGAATGATTAATTTGGCTGTAGCACAGAGAACAAATAGAAAGGATCCAAACAAAGGAGTCCGGGGCAGTGATGACAACATAGAGAGCAGCCCCAGTTGGATGTGCTGATGGTTGTGAAAGGTGAAGGAAGGAGGGCTCCTGTCTGGCTCCCTGGTTCCTGGCCCAGACCTGGTAATGGACAGAAACAGCCCCAAGCCAGGAGCAGAAGCAGTTGGAGGTATACCAGTTGGTAAAGTGCGAAGAGCAAACATTGACCAAGCACATTCTGGGCCCAGAAAGTGTCTATGCGCTGCGTAGGCATTAAGTCTGTTTCCACACTGGGAAAGGGGTCCACCAAAGAGCAGGGATTTGCTCCAAGATCACAGTCAAGCTGAGACTAGAACCCAGGTCTCCTTTCTCCTGGCCCTGTCTCAGTCCCTGGCAAGGCAGACAGAAACCATGAATTAAAGGGTGGGGGCAGCTCAGACCTGCCTCCACAACAAATGTTCATCTGCAGTGGGCCTGGTGGAGCCCAGAAGAAGGCTTCTCAGAGCCTGTCCAATTCTCTGCCACAGCCTCTCGCAGCCTCCCGTGTTCTGTTTTCTGCTGTAGCTTCTGGTCCCAAAGCACTGGGACTACCTTGCTGGGACGCCCCCTTCCCTCCCCGCAACCCAGGTGGGGTCTGGAAAAGCCCAGTGCATCTATAGAAGAAAGACAGGTTTCTCTTCAGCAAGGTAAAGGAAGCTGTTTGGGCCCTGCCTACTTTCAAAGATGAGTCAGCAGCAGCAAAGGCTGGCTTCTGTGGGGTGCTGCATTCCAGATCATTCCACCCTCCAGGGCTGCACCTGTTGGTTGTCAGGAGCAGTGCCTCCCTGCCCCCCTCTCTCCCTTCCTGTCTGCCTCCCTCCCTGCCCCGCCTCAGGAGGCTCACCAGGTACTTGGTCTTGGCACCATGCATCCTCACAGCCCTCTGGCCAGCCAGGGTCTCCAGAACTACCTGGAGAGAGAGCAGGATGGAGAGCATAGTAGTGACTTCTGGGATGGCAAAGTCCCAGGCCTTGGTGGGGAGGGCCACAAGAAGAGGTGGCTTGTGGGGTAGACGGAGTGGCTAGCCCTTGAATGGGATCAGCTCCCTGCAGGGACAGAGCCAGATGTCATAGGACTGAAGCTTTGGCAGTTTGGAGTACCGACTTGAAGGAAAAGAATGCAAAATGACAAATACGAAATGAGGTGCAGGGCCAAGGAAGGGGCCCATGCCAGGGAGGGAGGGGCCTGCAGCTGAAGCTGTGTTAGCTTCCTGCCAGGTTGGCCTCTGGCTCCACACAGAATTCTCCAGGCCACCCTGCCTTGGCCGGCCACAGCTCCCCACCCCTCTGGCCAGCAGAAGAGGAGCGTGTCTCACCACGCCAAAGCTGAAGGTATCAGTATCCACAGCCAGCCTCCCGGTCTTGATGTATTCCTCAGGCAGGTAGGCCAGGGTGCCACGCACGGTCTGAGTCCGGGCCACGGTGCTGCTCTGACCAGGGTTGGATGCTGCAAAACGGCTGAGACGGGCCAGGCCAAAGTCTCCCAGTTTGGGCATCAGTCTATCATCCAGAAGGATGTTGGAACTTAGGGGAAAAAGAAAGGTTGTTAGCCTGGCCCTGGCCCCAGCGCGCTCTGCCCCCCACACGTGCCTGGCGCTGATGTAATTGGACTTGAAGTTGCCAAACTGCACCCTGCCTACAGAAAGTGGTTAGTATTGCTAGAACAGTCCAGCTACCTGGGGGTTGGGGGGTTGCAAGCAGCATCCAGAGCACCCTTGCACAGTTCAGCTCCTACACATCAGTGAGGCCTGTCCTTGGCTTCTTTTTTTATTCCTCATCTGAGGATATTTTTCTATTTATTATCAGATAGAGTGGGAGGGAGGGAGAGAGAGAGACAGAGAGAAACATTGATGTGATAGAGCCACATCGACTGGTTGCCTCCCGCACAACCCGACCAGGGCCAGGGACAAACTGCAACCGAGGTACATGCCCTTGACTGGAATCGAACCTGCGACTCATTGGTCTATGGGCCGATGCCAGGGCTGTCTTTGGCTTCTGCTTCCACATCTGTCCCATGACAGGTACTCAGTGACCCTGGGCTCCAGCTCTGATGCCCCAGGCCTCAGTGCTGCACCTTGTCCCCCACCTCCACCTTGAGCAGGAGAGGGAAAGCCTATTCTCATGTGGAACACTCAGGGTGGGGTTCCTCTGGACCAGACTCCCTGCTGGTACAAGGTTTGGAAGCATCATTGCCTTCCTATAGACTCCACTCCTGCAGCTCTCAGGGGACCCAGGGGCCTGGCTGTGTCCCCTCCTTACCTCTTGACATCTCCATGGATGAGGCTGGGGCTGTCCTGATGTAAAAACTGAATCGCCCGGGCTGTGCCCAGAAGGATGTCCAGGCGCTGAGTCCAGGAGAGAGGGGAGCAGGCCTGGGTCTGGAGCAGCAGAGGGAGCAAAGGGGTATGAGGGACGCTGGGGGTCACTGTTCCTTGACCCTAACCCTCCCTCCACCTGTCACTGTGGGATCTAGACAAACACTTCACTCTCTGGGCCTTAGTTTCCCCTTCTGGAAAATGAAGAGCAAAATCTCCATGAGCTACTTCACAAGATAATCTAGACTAAGCTATTCCACTGCTTTATAAAGTATGCTGGGAAAATGGCTTGGAACGTGCTTGCTGGAAGCATCATAGAATTTGGTGGTCCTCAGTTCCTGAAGTTCATTCATTTGTCCCAGGGCAATCAGGTCATCATTGGAGGCTTTCTCCTCACTTCCCCCAACATGGTGTGCAGTTCACCCTTGTGTCTTGTGGGCGCCTCACTAGACAGGGCCCAAATGTGAGTCCAGATAGTGCAACCTACTGCTCACTGCCCCCCTTTCCTCAAGAGCAATACTGACAATACCCTTCAGCTACTCTGTTTGCAAAGAGGAGAAGCTTGAGTAGGTTACTGTGAGTCAATAACCCCCTTTTCAGAGGCACCATGGCACAGGTTCCTGGGCACGCAGGAACAGTCAGGGAGGCCACAGAAAATGGTGACCCATCTTGGGCCAAACCCTGAGCCCAGGCCCTGCCTGTCAGTGGGACCCACTCATGGAGGCTGAGAGCCCAGGCCCACTGCCCCACTCCACCCAGGTGCTACAGATCTGGGAAAGTCTACCAGGCTAGGGTAAGACTACCTGGAAGTGGAGGCGGTCTTCTAGGGAGCCATTGGGCAGGAAGCCATAGACAAGGCAGTAGTAGCCACTCTGAGCACAGTAGCCAGCAAAGTCCACGATGTTTGGGTGACGAAACCTGCTTGGAAAAGTGGTGCCTGAGTGCTCTGGTCCCCAGCCTCCACCGTGCTTTCCATCTTGTTGTTTCAAGGGTGAGCAGTCCCTACTGGTCCCTCAGCTAGGCTGGGCCTGGCTAGGTCCCATGGTATGTGGTCTTGAAGGGACACCCAGGCTCACCGTGACAGCTGCTCCACTTCAGTCAGAAAGCTCTGCTTCACAGTGGTCCACTCCAGGTCTGCCTCCTGTAGCCCTCAGGGAAAATGGGGGGCGGGGGCAGCATGAGGCTCTTGCAGCCAAGGCTTGATGGCCACTCCC
Source organism: Tadarida brasiliensis (assembly GCA_030848825.1). NCBI lineage: Eukaryota > Metazoa > Chordata > Mammalia > Chiroptera > Molossidae > Tadarida > Tadarida brasiliensis. Next base: position 85,617,957 of record CM061280.1, read on the forward strand.
AGTGCCATCTATCCTGGGCCCAGAACAACCAAGGGGCTGGAGACCTTGAGCTGGGGAATCAGAGGGCTGAAGGAGCTGTGCGGGAAGTGGGGGAGGGGGGGAGACCAAAAAGATAGGGTCTGCTGCTGGCCTTCAAGGGTCCTCACCAGGATGCTACACCCACCTCCTTCAGCTTCTTCACAGCATACACTGTGTTCCTCAGTACGGCCCGGTACACACACCCAAAGCCGCCCTCCCCAATCTTCAGCTCCTCTGAGAAGTTGTGGGTGCCCTGGGAAATCTCATGGAGGGGCCAGCATAATGCAGAAGAGTGGTTCCTTTGCAGGAAGGACACTGGGTTCTTTGGGCTCTGCTGTGGAAAGAGACACCAATCAGGTGAGGTCCTGCCTTGTCCCCTCAGCCCTAGTCACAAGCTCTCCCTACCCCAGCTGCCTTCCAGCTGGCCCTGCTGGACTGGCTGGGGCTCCCCCGTGTACCAAAGCCTGGGTTTCTAGTTCCTTGTCTGGAACCTCTCCAGGGGGCAGGACCCACCTACCTTGGTAGAAGAAAAGGCTAGAGATGGTGGTGGTGGCCAGAGAGCAGCAGGGCTTGGGACAGGGCCGCACTTAGGCCCAGAATGGGTCTGGGAGCCTGGAAAAGCTTCATAAAGACAGGAGTGAGAGGCAGGTAGAGACCAGCAGCAGGGTCTAGAACCATGGCCATGGTCAATGTGGCCTTTTCGTCAGGTCCATCAAGCCCAACATCAGAGCAGTCTTACCTGGGGAGAGGAGGGTAGAAGCTGACGACTGCAACTTCGGGGGGCTGAGGGCCTTGGCCTTAGAGGGTACAGAGATGCTGCTGGTCCTCGGAGCGGTGGTGCTGGAGGGTGGGAGGGGGGGAGGAGGGCGCCCTGGGACGTTAAGGAAGGAAAGGATGGTTAGGCCTTGGCAGGGGGAGGAGCCCCGTGGGAAGCCTCCAGCTCCGGGGTCCCAGGTCTCAGGGCTGCGTGCTCACAGGCCGTGATGATGTCCCTCGCGCGGAGCAGCTGCAAGTGCGTGAGGATGTGCACGAGGTCGGCCACGCGGGCATTTCGGTTGATCCAGGGCCAAAGGACGCTGGCAGTGCGCTGCCCGGAGCGCTCGCACAGCCGTAGCTCGGTTTGGTCCCGCACAATCAGGGCGGCTGTGGGGCAGGAGGCGTCAGGCCTCGGCGCCGGCCCGCGCCCTCCCCTGCCCCTCCCCTCCCAGCCGGCCCGCCGCCACCTACCGAACTGGCACCAGTCGCTGGGCTCCAGGGCGTCCATCACTTTGTAGAAGCGGCACATGACCCAGGGTGGCACCTCGTACAAGAAGTGTTGGGTGCTGGGGGCCGCGGGGTCCCCCGGGCCCGGGCCCCCAGCCATAGCTGTCGCCGCCGCCGCCAGGCCGGGGCCTCTTGGGGCCTCGGCCGGCAGTGTCCACGGACACTGACTCACTTCCCCTTTAAGCCAGCCTCGTGCGACACCCGCCTGGGCGGAAGGGGCGGTGCCCGGGGCTCCACCATCTTGCCCGCCCCCGCTGCCCCCGCCGCCGCGGCCCTCGGCCACACGGGGGCGCCGCACGCGGTCCCTTACTGCGAAGGCAGCGCCACTGCGCGGGGCGGACAGGCAGGGCGGGCTTCCAGGAGGAGGGGCAGTCCGAAGTAGGGCTCTGAGGGATGAGAGCAGTTCCCAGCACTGAGCACGGATGCTATGGCGAAGGCATGGGGCGTTCCAGGAAGCGCTGGAGCCGGGCCTTGTGGACAGTGACACGGAGGTCCCTTTTAGACGTTTTGGCTTTATTTGGGAGGCATGGAATGTCGTCAGAGATGCCGGCAGGACAGGGTCAGGTGTGGGTTACATACACGAAGGCCCCTCTGGCTGACTCCTGTCAGATGGCAGTGTGGTTGGGTGCAGGGAGAACAGTCTGGAAACTTGTACAGCAGCCCACCCCAGCTCTGAGCATTTTCGCCCACCTCCTGTGCCCTGGATCCCATCTTTCCCGCTCCTTCAGAAACCTGCACCAGCAATTGTCACCTCTTAGCAATATCTTCCACGTTTCCTTCTTTGCCGGCTTTTTCCCTCTAGCACATGAACTATGTTTATCCCTTTAAAAAAGGATTTCAGCCCTGCCCGGTTTGGCTCAGTGGTTAGAGCGTGGCTCGCGGACTGAAGGGTCGCGGGTTTGATTCCCAGTCAAGGGCACGTACTTGGGTTGCAGGGGTTCGATCCCCAGCCGGGTTGGTTGGGGTCGTGTGGGAGGCAACCAATCGATGTCTCTCTCTCACATCGATGTTTCTCTCTTTCTCTCCCTCCTTCCCTTCCACAATCAATAGAAAAAAAACCCTTAGGTGAGGATTAACAACAACAAAATGGATTTCAGCTCCTGCTGTCCCTCCTCCCTCTTGTCACATTTCTGGCTCAGTTTGCACTCACCCCTGTGAGGACGGCTTCTCCCACCCTCTTTTCTGAAGCAGTGGACAAGCACCAAGCTCAGTTCCCAGCCTGTTTGACATCTTGGCCACATTTATCTCTCTTGCCCATTCCCACAATGCTCTGCAGCCTCCATTCCTCCATCCTGCAATCACCAGCCACTACTTTCCTGTTGTCTCCCTGACCATCTCTGGAGTCCATTTCCTCCTCACTGGCCCACTGCTCTCATTACTACCTCTTACCTGGATGAATGCACTGGCTTCCTGATGGCTTCCCTGCTTTGTCTCCACCCTGGTGCTCTTCCTCTGGCACAAATCAAGCCACATAACTTTCCTGCCTAAGACCTTCCCATGCTTTCCGAAGCCCTCTGATGCGCCCCAGCTCTTCAATGCAGCCTCTACCTCTGTCACGATGTGGCCCCTCCCCTCTCATCTCATGTCTAGCTCTCTGCACATGTCAGCATCCTTAAGACATCCAGAATTCCTTAGGGTTCCGAGAATGGGCCAGGGCTTCTGCAGTTTGCACTTCCAGTTTCCTGGCCCTCATGTGACAAGATTGAGCTCAAACAGCTCCCCAGGTGGAAGCTATGGTGAAAACTCCCTAGGCCACTCTGGCAGAGCTGCCTGCAGCCTCTGTTGTGCCTGGCATCTCTGGTACATCCTTCTTGAGCCTCCCCAACTAGATGGAGAAAGACCCCACAACACCTTCCTATTTTGTTTCTCCAGCTAGGTGCATGTTTGCAAGGCAACTGGTCTCCTTCCCTCACCATCCCCCTGGTCGCCTTGATCTGACCCCAAAGGGCTTCCGCCGCCCCAGGCTGTCCTCCCAGGAACTTAGGGCTGTTTCCAGAAACCAGGTCTGTCCAAATATGGGCCTCCACTGGAACCTCTTCCCAGAAGTCACAGCCACCCTCAAAGAGGAGGCCAGCCACGCCTTGAGTATAGGAAATCATGCACACACACGCCAAGCTCTAAGGGAACAGGCACTTGGTCCTACTTGCTCACTGCTGGACTGCAGCACCCAGACAGGCCTGGCACACAATAGATGCTCAGTACACACAGGTTGAATTTCAACCCTTCGTTTTAACATTTGAGTTCAGGACTTTCGAATGCACCTTCTAATAGTTATGTCCACGTTTGCGTGTGAAGCTGGACACTGAGCAGTTTTTGTCCTCTCAGTAACAGCCTGGTGAGGATGACTGGTGGGGCAGGTAGCTCCTGAGAGCCCACAGCCTTACTGGGAAGCCAAGAAGCAAGGGCAGGTGTGACGCCTGCAAATCCTAGTGATGACAGCACCCCTTTGGGCAGGGAGCCAGTTCAGTAGAGGCCATGGGAGGGTCTCAGGTGGTAGGCACAGAAGGAACCCGGAGCTGGAGGGGGTGTATTTGCAAAAGCACCTTGGCACATCCAGACCAAAGAGGTGCCCCTATAGTGGCCCTCAGGAATAGGGAAGTTGTGCTGCTGCTATGCAGAAGGCGTACAGCCCACCTGCCTCTGGACCTAGGGCACAGCTGACAGATTTGTGCCAGGTCCTTCCCAGCCTGCCACCCCGGAGTTTCCTCACACACGCAGGAGCAGTGTGCCTGGAAAGTGTAGCCTTGGGGCACCCAAGGGGAGGCAGTGTATGGATTGGGCTGCCCTTTCCTCCCACGGCAGTCCTGAAAGCAGCTGGCTCTCCTCTGTGTTCAGGGACAGCCAGACGGAATCAGGAAACACACCACCATGCTGTCCTGTGAGCTGTCAGATAATGAAAGCCCAGACCTTGAGTCACTTTCACAGAGAGATTTATCGAGAATGCTAACAGCAAAGGATACAGTACTTCCCAACAAAAGGTGCAAACGTGTCACTTAGAAAGGCATGCTGAGTAGTCTTTGCTTTCACACGTATTAAAAAACTTACAAAAATAAAATAAAACTGCGTGCTGCCCATCTTTTCAAATAGTAAAAGAACCTTATGAAAAAATCACTTGATTTTACAACAAAAGACACAAACGGACATTTTTATGTAAATTTATAAGGCAAACTCTTTATATAATAAATAGGTTACAGGGATTCAGTGGGGGGTGTTTTTGAAACGTATACAGGTACATTCAGACAGGTTTACTGAAATGGTACAAATTTCCTTAATAAATTGCCTTTTGTTTTTAAATATATCAGTGCTTTCAGTCATTTGGCTATACACAAAGAACCTTTTTTTGAACACTACAAAAAAGCAATCAATATTTTTTTGTTTTTAAAACGACCTACTTATTTCCTAAAGTAATTGTCCCAAAACACAAAAACTGAAGGTGAATGCAATAGAGGGCTTTTAGAGACATCTCCAGCCAAGACTGTCCTGGGCAGCTCCCCGCACCCCATGCTTACCTCTCCCACCCTCAGCAGGGCTTCCCTCTGCACAGGGTGGCTGGCCTGTGTGTCACTGCAACTTGGGAGGGAGCAGCCACCCTGCCTGATTCTTCCCGCTACTAAACCCCATGTGCAAATGGTCACTACAATCAGCACTGTCCTCACCTTTCAGAGGAAGGGCTGCCAGGCGCTAAGGGAGCACACATCTGTCCCTGTTCTGTGAACCCAAAACAATGTTTAGTGGGGGTAACGGTTTCTCTCAGAAGGGTCTGATTTTGCCATGGAAAGGGAAGGGGGTTTCTCACATCCAAATTTTCCTGGGAATCAGATGACAGCAAAGAGAACGCACCCTCCCACCCCACCACCATTTTATCGCCTGGGATGGTTGGGAATTGAGAGGTCACATTAGTATTGTGCACTGCGGTAAGGGGTGGGATGTGATGGAGGTGTCCTAAATGGTAATGCCCACTGCCTGGCCTGTCTAGAAAGAGCTGCATCAGGTGAAGAGTAGCCAATCTGCCCTGTCAACATATACCTGACCTGTGGCCACAGTGGAGATTTCCAGGGAGATGCCCACCTTTCATCTGAGCTACTTGGTTCAGGCCTGCCCCAGGTTGGCCCTGCTCACACCCCTCCTGGCTCCCCTCACAGGAACAAAAACCTGGTCTGTCCTTAAAAATAACAATGATGCTAATAATCTCGGGGGAGGGGGGGGAGGCAAAAGAATCCACTGGGTGGAACAAGATCTGGTTTTGCTCTTTGAAAATGGCAACACATCAGCTATTCGGTCTGTTGGCTTAGGTTTACTTTCTTGGGTGGCTTCTGGCTGATCTGAGCAGGGGTCATCTCTTCGGTTCCCCCTCCTGGGGAAATAGGACAGCCCCTTTCATCTCAGTCACCATCCCCTCCCTCCAAATTCTTTTGTTTGTAAAGAAAAGGTGTCTAGAAGCATTTGTCTCTGGAACAATTACTTTAAACATGGTTACAATACAAACTTCAGTTCAAACACAGAAGAGATTTACTTTGCAAATTTCCTTTCACCCACCAATTACACAAATATAAGCCTCAACACCACAGTTAAGAGGACCAGTAGAGAAAACCTCATGTTAGGAACACAAAAGGGGAAATAAAAACCAAACCAAACCCAAACAGAAAACCCCCAGAAAAACAAGGGGAGGGTGAGAGGGGAGGGGAGGAGAGCTAACACAGCACACATTACAGTGTCCGGGTACACAAGGAGCCCAGCGCGATAAAAGGGCTCGGCACACATTGAGTAACAGTCCTGGTGATATTTGGTCATATATTCATCAACTACTGACTCTGGAGCGGCTGTTATTGATTGAAGCAGTGACAAATCAAACGGAAAAGGAGGCCTTGGTAGCAAAGAAAGGAGCAGGCTTCAAGTTCTGCAAGCCTTGAGCACTCCACTGTCCAGCTCCCCAGAAACACTGAACTGGGTGGGCCCCGCTCCGGCAGGGCGAGAGGTCACTGGGTGAGGCTAACTCGAGTGATTTCACATTTCCGTCAGAAAGCATGCACGTGGACACATGCGGACACCCACCTGTTAGTGGCCAAGCATCAGTGGCGACGGCCTCCTCACCTCCTCGGCCCCATTCCAGGCTGGGTGGGCAAGGACGTCGTGACCCACCGCTAATACTGAATGCAGGCTGGAGTGGGCCCCAAACCAGGTCCTCTGAGGGGCCCGAGGGTAGCCCAGCCACCCAAAGGGCCAATGAGTGTTTCTCTTTTGGATTTATGCCTCAGAAGAAGTATTGACGCAGGAAGGGAAGCTTTTGGCCCTGGTGATTATAATGCTCTCTGCTTTGGAAGAACAAGTTTCTGGATTTTTTTTTGGTGTTTTTAGTTACTTAAAAAATGATCAAAAAGAATTGTTACAGCTAAACTCTCTAGCAGATATTGCTCATTAAGAATTACAAAAGCAAATGCAATTACTCACAGGATGTGGGAGAAGAGAAAGGAACATTTCTGGAGTCTTCACTACCTCCTAGAGGAGACTGGACTCTCTATGTGGTTCTGGGGTCCCTGGCATTCTATCTGGTACAGCTCACATCTTCCCTCCAGTTCCTGGACTCGGCAAGGTGGGAGCCCTACTAGTGGGGAGGCCTGCTGAGCTGACTCTCCACACATGATCACTCTGACTTGGGTCACTGGAAGGGGTGGGGGATCAGGCCACCCTCAAGGACTCCAGCTGCCCTACCCAGAGGTGGAAGGGGACCAGGCGGTGCCAACTACATTCCGGACTTCGCCAGGGCAAGGGAGCGCTTGTGCGCCCACCCATTGAGGTGAACTGTCCTGCACCAGTATCCTGGGACCTCTCTCACAAGCACTGGTGAAACAGTGCAAAACCCGGGTGCTGCCTGGAGCCTCCTTAGCTTGGCACAGGGAAGCCCTTGAAAGAAGCGAGGAAAGACCACGGATCTGCTTGGACAGAAGAAGTGACCAGCAGACAGATTTGTCTATTTTTTGTTTTGTTTTTGTTTTTATTTTCCCTTGTCCTATGCTACGGTTATCAGAAATATTGTAATTAAGCAACAGGTATAATTTTAACAGGTCTTTTTTGTGTGTGTGTGGAGCCACAAGCAAAATGAGTTTATAATTGTGCAATATACAGATATATATATATATAAAAATTCATCTGCTTTGTGTGTCTAGTTGGTGCATTAAATAAAAGGGACAGAAAATCTAAAAGCAAAACTAAAAAGCAAAACAAAAGCCCAGGACAGAGAAGACCAAGCAGGCCTATGCATATAGTCTATAAGATACTGGATATAATCAGGGTCACCAGGAAAAACAGCTTTGTCACTTGACACACAAACACTGCGGGGAAAGGGACTACCAGTGGACAGGAGCCAAACCTCTTGGCCTTTTCATCTTATTTTCTCTCGCTGCTGAGCAGGACCTGAGAAAAGGTAAGATAGAAGGGGGACCTAGAGGAGCAAAGACAATTCGCAAGTTTCCCAAATGTTCTGAAACTCAAAAGGCCAGTTTTCTCCTGTGAGGGTCTCAGCTCTGCCAGGGGTGGGGGCACCTATCCTCACACCCACCCTCCCTCTGCCCCAGGGGCTCTCAAGGGTGAGGGGCGAGTGGGGCACACACCACAGTGAGTGCTCAGGCCTGTGTCCTCACCTCCAAGTTCAGAAAGGAATACCACTTCATCAAGCCCTAGACCCCAAGGAGAGCAGAGCAGAGGAATGTCATCAGGGGACAGGCTATGCCACAGGCAAAGGCCAAAGGGGAGACATCACCCTCTCCTTCTTAGTTACCTGGGCCCTAGTTAGAACTAATTTTTTCTTGACAAATCAGAGCTTCGGGTAGGCTCTGTGGAGATGAGAACGAGGCAAGAAACAGATGGTACTGGGGAGTGAGAATGATGCAGGCCCTGGTGACCACTCTGCTTCCCACACCAAGAGCTGGGCTCCTGCAGCTTTGGGACCAGGTGGGTCACTAACCTCCAGGCTGCCCCAGAGGACAGGGGCAGAGCCAAGTCCTCAGGGACTGCTACTCAGTGACAGGATGGCCCTGAGTCTCAGATCTAGCAGCTTTGGGCTGGAATCCCCTTTGCCTGCAGCACTCACCACACATCAGGTGAAGCTCCAAGTATTTTTAGATCAGAATTTTTGCAAAAGCTTGCTCTTGTTCATTCAGAAACATTAAAATGTAATTTTTTTGCCTAATATTTTTCTAGGTTTGCCTTCTGAATTGTTGAGAGCGGGTTTCAGTGTTCACTTTTCCCCCCCTTTAATATGTAACTTCAGACCCTGGGGGAGGCAGTATCCTAGCGATTTATAATTAGGCCTTTTCTAAAGATTTACCTAAAAGAGAAAGACACAAAAATGGAGACTCAACAAACCCCTCCAGAGTGGATGGGTTCACTCACCAAGAGCAAAGATGGACCCTTGCAGAAAGCAGAGGAAGAGCGGGAATACAACATAGCAGGGGCATGGGAGCAGGGGCTTGACCACAGGCCTGGTGATGCTGCTGTGCTTGCCCACACGCCAGCGGCTGGTACTTGGGAGACTGGCTAGGCAAACACCCATAGGGCTCTGTCATAGCTTGCTTCCTGAGGTCTGGGCCATTGGTCCTAGACTCTGTGTGCAAAACTCACATCAGGAAGCAATTCAGGGCAACACTAGCTAGGAATGGATGCACAAAGGTCTCCAAGAACCAGTACCTGTGATCTCCCCTGAAGGCGTCAGTCCAGAGAGCCCGGCGGCAATGCTCCACAAGATCCAGTCGGCCCTTGGTGAGTTTAGTTCATAACCTTTGCTCCCTCCTGGGCTTGAGCTGCTTATTAAGAGTTACTGAAAATCCAGAGGGCCTGTCAGCTAAGAAAACTCCTTTCCCACTGAACATGGAAATTTATTTCTGGCTAGTACCCTTTCATGATGGCTATCACAGCAATGACAAGCTGGGCAGAGGAGCAGGCAACAACTTGAGGCTGTTGCAGGTTTCACTGCCAGTTTTTTGCCTCCAGCCTGGAATGATGCCATTGAAAAGACTGTTGCCCACACCTGCATGGGGTCTCAGTAGAAGCCAGGTGCTGGTTGTGGCCAGCGTCACCTGGCCACTACCATGACTTTCACTTTCCAGGGATCTGAGGGGCTGGGGCCTTTGCTAGTTTGGCACTTATGGACTGGGGACGTGGCATTTCTAGGTGTCTTCTATGCCACCAGAAGGGAACTGTACTACAGCCTGGTTGGGACCCAATTCCCCAGTTCACTGAAGTGTCAAAGCCAGCAATTCCACTGGTAAGGACAAGCCCACCAATGGGCAGACAGGTAGGGCAGGGCTGGGCTGGGCATTGAGAAGAGCTCGAGGACATACAGAATTCTGTCAAGAAAGGAGGTAGTAACTAACAACTAGAATGATGGTTGGGGAGACAGAACTCTCTGTGACCTAGACCCATGGGGATCTGAAAGTCATCGGTCAATTTCTGTATTCTTCACAGTCCATAAAAGATGGCCCCAATCTTTGTGGTGTTCAAGTACACACAAAATCAAGGTCACACCCCAAACAGGGCTGGACACAGCTGGTGAGAATTCCAGGGCTTAGGCTTTCCCTCCAACCTCCCGTCAACCTGACTCCAGGAACAGGGACGGCATGGGAGTTATAGGGCCCCTGCCTGCCACAGTGACAAACCACCAAGGTGGCCTACTTAAAGGTGACTTACTCATGATGCCTTTATTTGGGGAAGAGGAGGGAATGTGGAAGAAAGGTTGGGGGGGCGGGGAGAAAACCCTAAGGAGCCTCAGGCACTGCCTGCAGCTTTGGAACTCTAGGGGAAGAAGCTGGGGAGCTAGGGGGCTGCAGATTGGGCCAGACAGAAAGAAAACGACCCTTGAAATGCTGTGTTCTTGACCAACAGTGCCCAGTCAGCCCCTGAATAAACTGTCATGGATGAAAGGGGAGCCTGGTGGGCCCCGCACTCCTCTTCCCAGGACCAGATGATAATGAGCTGATGGGGAGGCCAGCCAGCTCCTGACATTGGTCCCAGGAGCCACATTTCTCTGGACTAGGTATAATACATAAAAACCCGACCAACCAAAATGGACGGCGGCTCCATGACAAATTGGCTGAATGCCGAGCTTGCATGGATAGGTGTCTTTTGGGGATGCCAGGAGTGCAAGGCCACTGTGGGATCCAGAGCCTTTTGTCCTTGGAGGAAGAGGGGTCCCGAAGGACTTGTACCCTCCTCCCACCCCCCCTTCCCTCCTGGGGAGGAGTCAGAAGTGAAGCCCGGAAAATTGACAGCAGAGTGGGGTTGCTTGTGACTTGCTTTTGCAGCGTAAGGAAATGGATACAAAAATGCTAGAAAGGCCAACTATGACTCTACAAACAGAACGGGCAAACTCCCTTGCTTCTAACCATTCTGGAAGAGACAGACACGGTTTTTTCTTAAGCTACTGATCGGAACTGTCAACTATGGTTCCTGATCACTAAGGACTGGCAAGGAAGTGCTAGACAGTTTCTAGGATGTTTCACTCCTTCATGGTTACACCGCAGTAAGGAAGCCAGGGGACAATAACTGAAATACACGAGACAACACGCACTTGACAGTTCATGGCAGCAGCTCACATGGGACGTGCTTGTGGGTGTTTCTGGAAGCATAAGACTGCTGTCTCATTTGCTACTTTGATAAGGTACTTCTCAGTTGGACAGATTTAGATATAAGAGACATCTCTGTAAACACAGAAAAGGATATACCAATATGATGAAGATATGCAGCTAGATAAGGACTTCCTGAACAGAGAGGTTGAAAGGATGGGATCCCATAGCAAACCCAAGCCTCTAAGCCCCTACACCATAACCCTGGCGCAAACGTGAAAATGTGTGCTACACTGGCCCTACCCAGTCTCCAGCAAGCAAAAGCCAAATGTTTTCCACTAGAAAAGAACTAATGGTTTAATAGAGGAGCTGGGTGGGCAGAGAAAGGGGGTGGGGCTAGGCACTGGTCCCAGCTCAGGTCTGGGGGCATCTGTATTTGTTCCGCCTGCTGCTCTGCCACGTTGCACTGCACTAGCCAGGCCTGGCAGAGGCCAAGGTCAGGGCTGGGCCGCTTGATGACTGTGGCAGACCACGGGGGGCTTCTGTTCTGGCCTCAGCTCCCAAATCCAAATCTGGTCCGATTTCTCCCACCCACTTCTCTTGAGTGGAAGGTTGCGGAGGCTCGGTGTCTGGGCTCTGACCTAGGAGAGCAAGATCTTGCTGTTCTCTTGCCCTTCAGAGAGGCTGAGGTGCTAGGGTCAGGTGGACTCAGCAGACCCCAGGGCTTCCTCAGGGCTGAGGATGGGGTGAGGCTGGGCTGGGGTTGGTGACGGGAAGGCCAAGGACAGGTGTGTTCTGGGGCATGAGCTAACAAGAATCAGTTCAGGGTACAGTTGGGCACTGCGGCTGCTTGGAACAGAAGGGATGAATGAGGAGGAAGGAGGAGGGGAAGAACTGAAAGGATGAAATGACAGAAGGCAGAAATGGGAGAGAAGAGAAATCAATCAGGAAGTCCTTATAAAATTGCAGCAAACACTTAGAGTTTCGGAGCTTCGTGGGAACCCTATGTGCTGAGCCCACTTTAAAACAAGCGCAGGTATCTACAGATCCAGGCAGTTCTAAACACCATTGCATCTGGTGGCTTGAGGGACAAAGTGCCACCAATTCAAGCCAGTTTGCTCTCAGAGCATGTTTGTTTTGAAGTGGGAACATGAAGACTCAATAGTGCAAATAGTTCTAAGCTGTCCCTAAGGAGTAGAATTGGAAAGTTTTGGAAGAACATTCTCCCCTCCTTCCCCTTGGCCCCCGCCCCACTGAGCCTCTAACTGCCAGTCACAGACTGCTCTGAGCGACTAGGAGTCCCTCCTGCCCTGATGAGCTCTGCTGGTCCGGAGCTGGGCCAGCCTGCCTGCCCCTCTTCCTGCTGCCTCCATGGCCTCTCTCTAGTGCCATCCACTGGAGACCAGCCCTGGGCCATCCTCTCCTCTGGCTCAAGCCAGTCTACACCCAGCAGCTCAAAGGATGACTCCCTCCGAGCCATGCCAGAACTGGAGTGAACAGGTGCTACTTTCCTGTCCTGTGAAATGTCCTTGTCGGTTTCAGATTGGGGCTGGAGGGGGGCCAGATTTGTGCCACCACGGGTGGGATCACACGGGCTGTAGCCATTGGCCATCTCCATTTTCTTCTCTAAAGAATCCAACTGTCTCTCCTGCCTCACACCTCCTTGTCCCAATGTGGGTGGGAGTGGGGCAGGTCGGGAAGCTGGGGGCAGGGTGGGGGGAGAGGAGAGCTGAGACTGGGGCACCAATGGCACCGAAAATGGGAGTGTCCTCTTAAGTGCTCTCTGTCCTTAATGACCACATGGGGGGGGGGGGGGTCTGGGTAAGAGAGGAGGTGCAGGCATACCCTAAGAAGCCTGGTCAACAGCTTGTCTGGTCAGTAGTATCTGCAGCAAGCCTTGTTGAAGGAGCCTAGTTTAGAAAAGTGCAAAGCTACTTCTGGCCCTGGTTAGGTCTTCAACCTGACTGTGCTTGTCGGTAAGAAAAACATCCCCAATGCTCCAACTACTCCCACCCTGAAGCCACGAAACTCTAAGTTTACTGAAAGAAAAAAAAATATTTTTTATTTCAGTTAATCGGGAAGCTTTGTCAGAGCCCTACCCATAAGGAGAAGAGACAACAGCTGCCTTTATTCTTGTTGGTTTGCTTTGCAATCCACTCTGTGTAAAGTCAGCTAACTCTCTCGGTCACGGGCGTCCGGCTGTCCACAGGCTCCTCTCTGTTTGGCCTTGGCATGGAGGATGAAACAATGTCTTTGCGCTCTCCCTCCCCTCGGTGTTTGTACTTTTCTGCGGCTGTGGTGGAGGTCGCGACCGTGGACTGAGTCTTAGCTGGCTCCTTGGGGCAGCCGTCGCTCTCCAGCGAGCCTCCTCTCGGCATCTTCTCCTCTTTGCAGATGCTGCTGCTCAAGTCCTGGGGTTCAGGGGGGCTGGCGGGGTCCTCGGAGCTTTGGGGCTCGGGTGGGGGTGGGGGTGGGGGTGGGAGCAGTGGTGCGGGTGCCTTCGGGGGCTCTGAGTGGTGGTGGTGGTGGTGATGCTCCTTCTTAGGGGGTGAGGAGGCACTGCTGCTGCGCCCTTTAGGGCTGCTCTCCTTGCTTTTCCGCCCAGGGCTCTTGCAGGTCTTCAGTCCCTTCCCACTCTTCTCGCCGAGGGTGGACACCAGCAGAGGTTTCACCATCTCCTTCACCTCAATGCTGACTGTCTCTCGGGTCTTACGCTTCTTGATAGGGAGCACGGTCTCCTGCACAGATCGGATGGAAGACTCCTTCACGGCTTTCTTCTTGGCCTCAGCGGCAGCAGCCGCCACCACACTGCCTGGCTTTCGGCCCCGTTTCTTGGGAATGGCCTGGGGGTCTGCCTCGGCTTTTCGCTTCCTGCCGGGGCGTTTGATAACCATGACCTGGGCTGATGTGGTGGCCCCAGCCCCTTCGGCTTTGCTCCCTGGCGAAGCTTGAAAAGGCATCTTGACCAGCAGCTTGCCGGGACTTTTCTCCAGGACCCTTTTCACCTGCACGCCCTCTGATGCTGTAGCCTTGGGTCTCGCAGTGCCGCTCCCTTTGGGGCGTCCCCGACCTCTGCCAGTTCCTGGAGCTTTGGGAGATTTGGGCTTCTTAGGTGGTTTCTGCTCTCGCCGGGAGGGGCTCCCTCTCCCAGTTACCGTGAAGTCAAAATCATTAGGGTCCAGGGAGGTGTCGCCTACCTTTTCGAAGTACGCAATCAACTCCACTTTAGATCGAAAGGCTTTTCCCTGGGGACTGTGGGAACAAATGGAGAGACATAAAAAATGATTAGAAGCTTCCACAGCAATGTCGGAAATGGGGCAGAGCAGAAGGTGGTGATGAACTTTGGCAGAAGATGTTCTGTAGCTGATATGCCTGATGATACTATTGAACCAGAGTCACATTTAAGAAAAACCAAGATGACCTAAAACATGAGGGACATGGCTATGGTTACACATGAAACAATCAGGTCACCAGGCAGTGGTGGGTACCTATATGGCCTGTTCCTGTACCAGAGTAGCTTGGTAATAGCTACTCTACAGCTGTCACCTGGATGCCCCCCGCCCAAGGACCTGCCTGCCACTGAGACCCCTCTGGCTCCCAAAGGGGTCTGACCTGGGGACCCCGTCTAGCTATCAGGCTGGAGCCCATTCTGTTGGCTGGTGTCTGGGCCTGACCTGCCAGTAAAACACCCTCTGTCTGAGCTTGGGCATGCTGTTTAGCATCTCTAGGAACTGGTTTTCTCATATGTCAATAAGATAATGCTTTGCTCACCCTTCTCAGACTTGCTGGGACCAAACAAGGCTGCAAACGTCTGTAAATGTCCTTTGAAAACTGCTAACCTTTTTGGGACTGTCTAAGGGGCAGAACTGAAATGTACTTCTTCACTCTTCCTCTGAAGCTCAGGCTTGGAAGTTACTGTTTCAACAGAAAACACTCAGGCCTTGGCTGGTGTGTTCCGTATGCTGAAAGGTGGTGGGGTTCAATTCCTGGGGCAGGGCACATACCCAGGTTGAGGGTTTGATCCCCGGTTGAGCATGTACGGGAGGCAATTGATTGATGTTTCTCCCTCTCTCTCTTTCCCTCCCTCCTTCTAAGATTTTCTAAAGAAAATCATTAAAAAAAACACACACCCAGTGACCTTCCCTGAAGGCTGGACCAATGTAAAAAGGACAGTTGGAAAGGAACATGGGGCCCATTTGTGTCTTTCCCCAGAGGCCGTGTCTGAGAGCCCACCTTTTCCAGAACAATTCACAGAGTGGACTGAGCTCTATAAAATCCTATTTTATTTTTTCTGGTTCATGAAGCAATGTCACAGAACCACTCTCCCAGAAAGAAGATGAGGTTAACAGGTTCTGAGAAAAGCCCCTGAGCTGGATGTTCTCCAGCTGGGAAATGGCAGGAACCCTAGGGAGCTCTGCTTGCCTCCCGAGCCCAGGCCACTGCACATGGCAGGCCCTGTGGCCTCAAGGCTTCCCAGATGACTTCTCCTGGCATTCTCATTGTAGCCCTGGATAGGCCCTACTGCTATTCCATCTTCAAATGAGGCATTAAGGGCTGGCAGGGTAAATCACACTCTGTTACCCTGTGCATATCTCACTCAGGGCAGTGACTTCCGTACACAGGCGTTCCAAGCATATCTAATCATGCCTGCAAGCGGTGCTCATTAATCTGAAGCCACCTCGACCCTAGGTGGGGTTACACACACACATTTTCTTGATCAACTTGCAGCAACGAGATCTTACTTCAAAGACCTCCATTAGTTTTCAGCACCTGTCCCTGACACTTCCCGCCTACCCAGGCTTCCCAGCTCTGTAGAGACAGGAGCTGCCATTACTTACTTGATCAAATACACATCATACTTCCCAGCGGAGCGGCCAGACTTCCTTTGCTTAAGCTTCCGGGTCCAACCTTCAGGCAGAGTGGGGTCATCATACATGGGTCCCCGGTCGCGAATGATGGAGCGTCGCTGTTTAGGAGAGGCAGAGGCTTCTGGGACGGCTGGGGCTGAACCTGACCCTTCTGAGGTCTCTGCTTTGCCTGCCTCTGCTGGCTCAGCAGAGTGGTGGGCTGTCGGCTGCAGGGGCTCATGCTTGCCCTCTTTGTCTTCTTTCTTATCCTTCTTCACCTTTTTAAACTTCAGGGGTTTGTCCTTGAGGCCCTGGAGATCCTGGTCTTCTGACTTTTCTTCCCTGAAGTGTTAAACAAGTATGTAAGTATCACAGAGAACACACCAGTTTGCAGAAAAAGTGAGCATTGGCAGGCTCAAGACAGCCCAGCACAGGCAGGGCTTTGGGAGCCGGGGCTGCCCTGCTTGTGCTCACCCAGGTCTTGATATTCTTCCTTTCATAGATTTCTTTAGGGGCTTTGGGCTGCTGATGGTGGTGGCCAACTGCACTGTGGCCACCCTGAGTCCCATTCCTAGTGTGCAGAAGAGTGAGTAACCTACACAGGTAGCATTTTTTGCTGCCTTGGCAGAGGCTACTTGATGAGCTGCACCTGAGGGCTGACTCGACTGCTGGAAAGGGAGCTGTCCACCCAACATGGGGGTGGAGCTCCTCTTCTCAATGGCCTGGCTTGGGTGCTACTATAGCTTCTGTATTTGGGGTTTTCTCAAATGTGTACTCAATAAAGAACTGCTGTGGGGCACAGTACAACTTGCTGACAGGAACACAGCGTTGCACTACTCCCTTGGGAGGTAGCACACAGCGCAGCACTGTAGAAAGAGCACAAAGGTTTGGAGCCAACCAACTTGAGCTCAAATCCTGACTTTGCCATTTTCAAACATGGACCTGAGCAAGTGACCTCAACATCCCATGCCTGTTTCTTCATCTCAACAATGAGTACCTACACCCCAGAGGAAGAAAAGTCACAAAGGCACTATATAAATCCTGGCTGACTTGGGCAACCAGAAACTGCTGCCCAGCGTTGGCATAAGAAAAGTGATCCCAGGTCGAGTTAGCCTTTATCACCAGACACTCCCTTACAATGCATGGCAAGGGCATGGCCTTGCTGGTGGAAGGAAAGAACAAGGAGAAAGGCACAGAGGAGCACCCTTTCCGAGGTTACAGGGTGAGCACTTCCCCATTTTTTCATGACAGAGCAGCTCTTTCCCTATACTTTGGTTCCATCTGGTAGGGTCCCTTCCTTGTATACTTCAGGAATGCTCACTGTGAGGACCTGGACCCTGGGATCAGAGTCTGACCACAATGCTCTCTTGGCCGGGCTAAGAGGGCAAGAACACAACTGGGTCCAGGGAAGGCTTAGAAAGAACTGCAATCTGCTAGTCCCTCAGCTAGCAGCTCATTATGGAAAAGGGCAAGACTATTCCTATCCTCTGTATCTCATCCCTAGAGCTGCTCTGTCTCATACAGCTCACGTCCACACCGATCACTGTCCCGTGGCTGGTCTATCCCAAATGACTTCCCTTCCTGTTCACACTGTGGAAACTTCAATGAAGGCATGGTGGTGTGCACTCGAAACCAGACTTGAATGACGTGGGTAAGTCACTGAAAGCAGGTTAGCATCAGGATGCACTTGGTGCCATGAAGACATGGCTTTCCTAACAGCTCAAGTCAGGCGTGGGCAGACAGATCATGGTGAGGGTGTGTCCCAGCCTTCCTCAAGCTTACCCCTGAGTTCCCTGGATCTTCTCCGGAAATTTAGGGCCCTGAACATGACTGCCAGTGTCACCCAGATTTAGCCCTTGGCTCATAGGAGTGGGGGTTCCTAACCTGTTCCAGCAGAGCTTACTATTCAATTCTCCCAGTCTTAGCTTCTCAACAAGAAATGAAGAACCCTGGGAAGTGGGTGTGCCCTGAGGCCCACTATCATGGAGCGAGAAGGGGAGCTCTGCCAGCAGCAAAGTGGTGGACAGACTGGAATCATCACTTCCAAACAGTCCACAGTGGCACTGTTGAAGTCCAGGGCTGCTCCCTGGAACTTTGACAGTCCTGGGGTCAGAGAAAAACATTGCACCAATGGAAAAGGTCTGGCTTCTTCAGAACTCTCATTTGTATTCCCCAAATACTTTCACCATCATGAGGTCAAGTACAAGCCATATGATCCAGGAATGCCTCTTAGATACAATCAAGGGTGTTGATGCAATCTAGGGCAATCCCTTCTAGAAATATACCCTGAAGAGACCCCTCCAGAAAGGCAAAACAACAGAGGATGATGTTATTTACAACAGCACTATTTTTACTAGCCCAAGACTGCGGACAACTCAGCTGCCACCAGGGACCTAGTGACTATATGACAGCACACCCGCACCATGGAGAGTGTTCCAAACCACCGGGGAGTGATCCGCAGGATCTACTGTAAGGTAAAAAATGTGTATCATAGGCTGCCTTTTGTGTGAGAAAGAAGGGGACTTTAGGAAGCACACAGCAGAAACTAAGAACTGCCGAGGCCTCTCTGGGTACATCAGAGCATAATTTCAACTTCTGAATCAGGTAAAAGTTTACATAACCAAAAATAAAATGGAAACAAAAGGTAACAAAACCTCACTGCACTGAATGCAAACAGAAACAAATGAATAATTATATCAAATTGATAACATACCTCAGAGAAAAGATTTATTTCAAATACTTTTGACCCCAGTGCTCTGTACATCCTTGGTGGGACATATTCTAAGGACAATGATAGCATCCTAGGGGCAGGGAACATGCCTAGTGTCCACGGAAGGGAACCAGGCTGGCCCCTGGGAGAAGTGGGTGGTTCTGGTTCTGGGGCGGTCTGTGGAGGTGGAAAGTGGCAGCACTTAGAGGTTAATAGGGAGAGTCAAAAGGACACAGGCGCTGGCTGAAAGGGTTCCTCGCACTGGGCAATGCTGCGACCAGAAGAGTGTTCAAAGAATGAACTGATTAGAACACAATGAAGAAAAAAAATCCATGTGGTGATATTAGGGGAGAAAAGAGAGAAAGACCTAAATGAAGTAAAGGGGCAAGTCACATGGCCATGTGGGGGAAAAAGGTTCCAGACAGTAGAGAGGCCTCAAGGGGGGACATGGAGGGCTTTGTAGGGTTTTATTCCAAGTGTGATACGAAGCTCTGAGCAGGGGGCAGGGACAATGGTTCTTATCTTCAAAGGATCACTCTAAACCAGGGGTGGGGAATCTTCTTTTCTGCCAAGGGCCATTCAGATACTTATCATTTGAGGGCCATACAAACTTATCGACTTAAAAATGAGCCTGCTATATTTGGTCAGGCTAATTTGGTGAGGTATGTGATGTTAGCTGGTATTGATGTTCCCCACCCCTACAGTTAAACAGACTGCAGGAGACCTAAGAGGAAAGCAGGGAAGACCCCTGAGAAGCCTCTGGCAGTGGTCTTGGTTTGGGCCCAGGATGGGGACAGTGGAAGATTGGGGACATGACCATGAGGTAAAGCGACAGAGCTGGCTCATGGACTGGTGTAGGAGTGAGGGGCAGGGATGAGTTAAGGACCTCGGCCAAAGCTGGGAGGATGGAGTTCAAGGAGAGGAGAACACAAATCTTTGACTACTAGCTACAAAAGTGAGATAGCCAGCTGTGCCCAAACTCTAACTTGGCTTAAATTAACTGTTTGGGTTTTTTAAAAAGTTTATTATTGTGATAAAATGTACACAACATAAAATTTACCTTTTTAATCGCTCCTAAGTGTAGAATAAATGAAAATTTTTTGTTAAATATTTTTTATTGATTTTTTTAGAGAGGAAGGGAGAAGGGTAGAGAGAGAAACATCAATGTGAAAGCGAGACATCAATCAGCTGTCTCCTGCACACTGCCTTCCAGGGATCAAGCCTGCAGCCCCGGGTGTGTGCCCTGACCTAGAAGCAAACTGGCAACCTTTTGGTGCACAGGACGACGCACAACCAACTGAGTCATACCAGCCAGGGCGATAAATGAAAGGACCTTTAACTCTACCTATAATATTCTAGTTCTTTAAATTGAAATTACTTGAAACCACTATGACAATATGGTGATTTTCAATTCTGTGCATTGAGGGATACACAGGTGTTTGTTATTTAAAAACAAATAACAAAAGCCCCAAAGCCTAGAAGCCATTCTGCTTGGCGTAGAGGTAAAAATGATGCAAAACAGGTAATCCAAATGAGTTTACCCCTGGTCCCAGTGCCTGCTCAGCCCCAGGGTGACCTTGAAGGATAAAGGATAGGATGGGATGCCTGGCAAATCCCTAAGCACCCCTCCAATACACACACCAGGAGGTTATGGGATTTGAAGCATACACTTTTTCAATCTAACAGAGGGTGAAGCACACACTTTTTTTTTTTTTTTATCCTTACCCGAGGACATTTTTTTTTTTTTGCATTTATCTTCAGATAGAGTGGGAAGGAGAGAGGGAGGAAGAGAGAGAAACATTGATGTGAGAGAGACACATTGACTGGTTGCCACCCACACGACCCCAACCGGGGCCGGGGACAAACTGCAACAGAGGTACATGCCCTTAGCGGGAACCAAACCCGGGACTCTGGTCCGCGGGCCGACGCTTTAACCGCTGAGCCAAACTGGCCAGGGCAGCACACACTTTTTCAAAGAAATCAAACAGCCCTCTTCATCCTCCCTCTAATCACATCATATGTGTGTGTGCGCACACACACATGCATACACGTACACATGCACGCACACACACACACATAATCCTGAGTATGAGGAGAACTGAGCACTTAGTTCACAGGTTTGTATATTTTAGAGTTGGGATTATCCTCAGAAAGACCACCTATTCAATTCTTCAGTGTCACAGAAGAAAAGGAAGTATAACCAGACAAGGGAACTTGTCTGAGGTCATGGTTGAGCCAAAGTGTTTTCATTGATGCCCTTGCCCTGAACCAGACTCTGCTATGGGCTGGGATGCCCGGGAAGAATTAGCCATCACTGTTTGGTCTTCTAGAGCTCCCAGTTTAGTGTGTGTGTGACAGACAAAGAGGTAATAAAGAAATAGTGACACCCTCCACCGTTCCAGGCACAGAAGAAGCCCAGAGATGGGGATTCCCTAGCGGAGAAAGTCCTGAGCTTGTTTTTTTTAAGGCTCATGAGGAGTTGCACAGGCTGGTCAGGAGGGCTCAAGGCAGGCCAGACCAGATGAGCAGAGGTAGCAATAGCAACAGCCCCATCCTGTCCCCACTATGATGCCCTTCCTGGGAGGAAGATCAGAGGCTCTGGGCTGGCCCTCTTACCCTTCTTCATTTGGGTTTAGATGGTGCTTCTGAGAAGCATTCCCTGCTCCTGCCTCCCCCCTCCCATGAGCAGGAGCACCCTATGCCCCTCAGTGTACTTCGAATATCCCACCGTGATGGGCAACTCCCCACAGACGTTGTGTGCCTTCTTTACTGTCATCTCCCTGCTCAACACAGTGCCAGACACAGAAACAGAATGTAATAATCATGTGCCAAATGGCAATCAGAACTCAGATTCTGTGCTACCTTTGCTTCTTTTGATGGCTATATCCCTGTGACTATTAGCTTCGAGGAGCAGGGGCCAGCTTAGCACCCAAAGCAAGCAGGCACTGAGTGACTAAATAACAAGTTTGGGCACTACCAGTAGCCTGCTGGTCACTGGTGGTTTGGGGTTGGCAGGAGATGAGGCTGGGGTGGTCACTGATGGTTCTGGTGTCACATTCGCCCAGGACCACAATGATATCCACAGTGATGGGGAGGGAGGAGTCACGAGGGCAGCAGTATGGGAGATGGTTACACTGGGAGGACGGGTTCCAGGCTTCCACAGACTGGATTCCAGCAATGAGGTGGTCAGGTCCACAGATACTCCTCCTGCTAAAACCACTAAAAAGGCTGGACTAAATATCTTCTAGAAGATGTTATAGAAGACAGTTTAAAAACTCTTACCTACACAGACAGGCTGGCAAGAAATTAAGAAATACATAGGCTAAAGAATAAGGGAAGGAAGGGAAGGTGTCCTGTTCGGTGAAGAAATCTGGCAAGCAGCCCCTTAACAAGAGATCAAACTGAGTACTACTGACTGTGTCCAGCCTGTAGAAGTGCTGTGGAGGACTACGTAGGAGCATCAGCACCACCCCACTTGCAGGAAGGGGTAACAGAGGCAATGAGGAAACAACTGGAAGGGTCTAAAGAGAGGGTCTATTCCACACAACAACGGAAACATGTTTAAAAGTGGGGAGATGGCTCAGCCAGTGCGGCTCAGTGGATTGAGCATCGTCCCATGGACTGAGAGGTCCCGGTTAGATTCCTGGTCAGGGCACACGCCAGGGTTGTGGGCTCGATCTCCAGTAGGGGGTGTGCAGGAGGCAGCTGATGTTTCTCTCTCACATAGATGTTTCTCTCGCTCTCTTCCTTCCTCTCTCTCTAAAAAATCAATAAAAACATTATATATATTTTTAAAGTGGGGAGATGGCCCTGGCCAGTGTGCCTCAGTGGATAGAGTATTGGCCCATGCACCAAAGGGTCACAAGTCTGATTCCCGATCAAGGACATGTGCCTGGGATGCAGGTTCAATCCTCGGCCCTGGTTGTGAGTGCGACCAATTGATGTGTCTCTCTCACATCGATGTTACTGTCTGTCTGTCTCTCCCTCCCTCCCTCCCTTCCGCTCTCTCTAAAATTCAATGGAAAAAATATCCTTGGATGAGGATTAACAACAAAAAAAAAAGTGGCGAGATGACATCAATATAACTGGAAGCTGTGCTGTTTGATAGTAATATTTTAAAGCAGTTTCGGGAAAGCTTTCTAACAATTAAAAAGAAAGCCTTCATGTTACACAACTACATTAAGAGAAAAAGCTGGAAACCTTGTAGAAGTGCCTTCTTTTAGTGGCTGAAAAAACCACAATGTCTTCCACAGTGTTATGTTCTATATGGTGAAGCTGTGTGAATGAAGGTGTCAAGATATTTCCTTGTGTTTAAAATAAAGTCATTGCTGAAGGAAGCCTTGCCTAGGACCTGACTTTTAATGTCAATGGAACAACTCACCTGTGCATAGTGTGGGATGAAGCACAAATCGGGGTTATGGTGAAAAATGGTTGGCTGATGGAGATACTGGGTGCAAATGTCAATGGAGACTTCAATGGCCTGGTGGTCTTTTTTTTTTTTTTTCTTTATTGATTTTAGAGAGAGAGGAAGGCAGAGGGAGAGAAAGATAGAAACATCGATGAGAGAGAACATCGACTGGCCGCCTCCTGCATGTCCCCCACTGGAGATTGGGCCCACAACCTGGGCATGTGCCCTGACCGGGAATTGAACCGGTGATTTCTTGGTGCATTGGTCAACACTCAATTCCTGAGCCACACTGGCCGGGCTGGTGTTCTGTTGTTGTTTTTTTAATCCTCAACCGAGGACATTATTTTTTCTTTTTTTCATTTATCTTCAGACAGAGTGGGAGGAAGAGAGGAGGGAAGAGAGAGAGAGAAACATCGACATGAGAGAGACACATCGACTGGTTGCCACCCACACGACCCCAACCAGGACCGGGGACAAACTACAACCGAGGTATGTGCCCTTAGCGGGAACCAAAGCCGGGACTCTCCGGTCTGCGGGCCGATGTTCCAACCAGTGAGCCAAACCGGCCAGGGCTGGTGTTCTGTTTTTTAAACAGAATTGTCACTGGTTTTGTTAGTGAGCTCTGGTTACCAAATCACATAGATTTGGCACGGTCTACCTCACCTATTTTTCCCTTAACAACTCCTATATTTTATTGTGTGATTTGTAGAACAAAAGATTTTTTCCCCCAGGAACGCACATGTCGCATTCAAGCAGAAAGGTCTTCACAAATCTTAAATATCTATGAAGCATGAGAGAAGGCTCTTGATAACAAAACATCATTCAGTGATTCTGCTGCTAGACCGCAAACATCAGACCAAATCCTTCCTTTGATCTAGCAGAAGAAAATTAGAGTCACAGGAATCTTGTTTTTGGGCCAAATCATTTTATCTCAAGGGGTTTGATGGTGAGAACTGCCTGTATTTTAATAATGAAAGTAACCTACAGTAATCCTATAGAAGGCGGCCATGGGAGGCTGCACCTGATGCTCATTTGACCCAAGGCTACTGTACATACAGGGGAGCAAACAACCAACAGCTGGCAGGTACAGCTAGCCAGACAACTGTGGGAGGAACTACTCAATCCCCAAGGCCTTCAGATTAAAAAAAAAAAAAAGGCTACAAAGCCAGGTGAAAACAGCAGCTGAAAGTTTTTCACTTGAATTGGTTTAGCTCCTCCCACAGTGAGCTCCAGAGAACCTTCCAGAGCCCCAGCAATATCCTGACCTTTCCTAATTCCACTCATGTTTGCATCATGCCAATTCCAGATGTCATTTCTCAGCAACTTTCATTTCCAGTTATTCATCTCATGGAGCTGCACCAGGAGCCCAAGTACCACAACAAGGTCATAAACTACAAGGTCAGGGCAGTGGCTACTTCCCCAGGTCAATGGTCAGGGACCAGAGGATAGAAATGGCCTCCTTACAGTGGCTGCTTCCATCCTGAAGTGTCATTCACTTGGTGCTTGCAATTTTTTGTACCTCCAGGATGAGCTGCAGAATCTCAGAATCAAGGAAGCTTTTCTGTACAAATCAATAAAAGCAGCAGCACTCTGAGACGCCAGCTTTGGCCCCTTTAAAGATCTGAGAGAAATCAAACTATACTGACTGAGAATCTCAGTGGTCTCTGCAAAGCAAAAGAGGTGATGGGGTTTCAGCTTAAAGGCTACAGTGGTAGAACGTGAAATTTAGTGACCTTGCTCTGGATTCAGTGTATTTCTTTCTTTTTTTTTGCATTTATCTTCAGATAGAGTGGGAGGGAGAGAGGGAGGAGGAGAGAGAGAGAAACATCGATGTGAGAGAGACACATCGAGTGGCTGCCACCCACACGACCCCAATGGGGCCAGGGACAAACTGCAACCGAGGCACGCGCCCTTAGCAGGAACCGAACCTGGGACTCTTTGGTCCGTGGGCCGACGCGACCACCGCTGAGCCAAACTGGTCAGGGCCAGTATATTTCTTAATAACCCAGTTTTAGAAGATGCAAGAAACTGTCTACGTTTTTGTTTGTTTGTTTGTTAATCCTCACCCGAGGATATTTTTCCATTGATTTTTAGAAAGAGTGGAAGGGAGAGAGGGAGAGAAAGAGAGAGATCTATGTGAGAGAGGCACATTGATTGGTTGCCTCCCGCATGACCCTGACCAGGGCCAGGGATCGAACCTACAGCCCAGGTACGTGCCCTTGACTGGGAATCGAACCCGTGACCCTTTGGTCCATGGGCTGATGCTCTAACCACTGAGCCAAACCGGCCAGGGCAAAACTGTCTGTTTTAAAAAGCTAAATAAAACACAGTTTTTGCCACCCAAAGGTAGATCCCTCCCCAAATGAAGTCTCATCTTTATAGCACAAGTCCTCCACACACGGGGAAAGAAAAGCAGCTTTATTTATTTATTTATTTATTTATTTATTTATTTATTTATTTATTTATCTTATCCTCACCACTTTTGTTCAGATAGAGTGGGAGGGAGAGAGAGGAAGAGAGAGAGAGAGAGAAACATCGATGTGAAAGGGACACATCGAGTGGCTGCCTCTCGCACGACCCCAGCCAGGGCCAGGGACAAATCGCAACCGAGGTATGTGCCCTTGACCGGAATCGAACCCGCAACTCATTGGTCTGCAGGCCGATGCTCTAACCACTGAGCCAAACCGGCCAGGGCAAGAAAAGCAGTTTTAAACAAACATTGCTGATGGGGAAAATAGTCAGGCAGTTCCTCAAAAGGTTGAACATGGAGTTTCCATATGAACAAGAAATTTCACTCCTAGGTATAAACCCAAGAGGATTGATATATGGAGAAACAAATGTGGTCTATCCATGCAATGGAATGTAATTCAGCCATAAAAAAGGAAATTCTGACACATGCTACAACATGGATGAACCTTGGGAGACATTATTATGCTCAGTGAAATAACCCCCTCACAAAAAGACATACTGAATGATTCCGTTTATACGAAATGTCCAGAATAGGCAAATCCACACAGACAGAAAGTAGATTATTTCACTGCCAGGGGCTAGGTATAGTAGATAACAGGGAGTGACTGCTAGTGGGGTACAGGGCTTTTTTTTTTTTTTTTAGCAGTGATGAAAATGTTCTGGAACTAAACAGAGCTGATAGTTGTACAACACTGTGAATGTGCTAAATGCCACTGAACTGTATAATTTAAATGGGTGAATTTCATGTTATGTGAATTAAAAAAATTTTTTTTAATACGTTTTTATTGATTTGAGAGAGAGAGAGAGGAAGGGAGATAGAGAGAAACATCAATGAGAGAGAACCATGGATCGGCTGCCTCCTGCACGCCCCCTACTGAGGATCAAGCCCACAACCTGGGCATGTGCTCTGGAGGGAATCCAACCAACAACTTCTGGGTGCACAGGATGATGCTCAACCAACTCAGCTACACCAGCCAGGGCTCATGGTACGTGAATTTTATCTCAATTTTTGTAATACCCCACTAAAATGACAGCCGACTTCACCAGTTACCCTAAATCATGAAGGTAGGTTTTATGATTCCCATGCAGTACTCAGCAGCCACAGCTGTCTCTAAGCAAGCCTGTCTGGTTGCAGGCACAGAGCTCAGGCAAGCAGCTCTGTCATCTATGCCAGAGAAAAAGCCCAGCATAGGGACCAAGGGTGACATGTGCTAGACTGGACCAAGCTGACCTGAATACTACCTGTGAAGCCCAGGACATGGTAACAATGCCAGTCAGAAAGGAATTTAGTTCAAAAAGTTTAATGACTAGGCATTTAGCTAAGTTAAAGGTTATGGCTAAATATTGAGGGCATTTGATCAATTATTTTTATTGTGGTAAAACACACATAACATAAAATTTACCATTAGCAGCACTTAATACATTCACAATGTTGTGTAACCATCACCACTATCTAGTTCCAGAACATTTCATTGCCCATGGAGGAAACCCCATACTCATTAAGTGGTCGTCCTCCAGTCCACCCTTATTCCCAGCCCTTGGCAACCATTAATCTCCTTTCTGTCTTTATGGATTTGCCACTTCTGGACATTTCATATAAATGGAATCATACAGTGTGTGGCCTTTTGTGCCAGGCTCCTTTCACTCAGCATGTTTTCAAGGTTCATCCATGTTGTAGTATTGTGTCAGAACATCATCCCTTTTTATGGCTGAGTAACATTCCATGTATGGAAACACCACACTTTTTTTATCCAGTCTTCTGCTGGTGAACAACATCTGGGTTGTTTCCTATGAACATCTGTGTACAAGATTTTGCATAGACGTATGTTTTCAATTCTTTTGGGTCTATACCTAGAGTGGAATTGCTGGGTCATATGGGAACTCCATGTTTAACCTTTTGAGAAACTGCCAGATTTTTTCCCATGGGGCTTCCTTTGGGGGTGATGAAAATGTTCTGGAACTAGATAGGAGTAAAGTGGGGTGGCAGAAACTGTTTTCTCTCTGGTCCTGAAAGTTCCAACAGCTGGTCTCCATAGGCACTTACATTGTGCCTGCCTTTTTGGTCCCCAGCAATACATTCCCACAGCTGCTTCTCTCCCTCACCGTTTTCTGTTGATACTGTTTTCCTCTTACCTTTGTATTATTTTTTTAATTAATTTTAATAATTAATTAATTAATTTTATAAAGAGAGAAGAAGGAAGAGAGAAAGAAAGAGAGAGAAATCAATTTGTTGATTCACTTATTTATGCATTCACTGGTTGCTTCTTGTATGTGCCCTGACTGGGGATCAAACCTTGGTGTATCGGGACAACGTTCTAACCAACTGAGCTACCTGGCCAGGGCACCTTTGCATTCTTTTATGTAAACAAGTTATATAGATTTTATCAAGTGTCAGCTGCTTTTACTGAAGAACAGAATATTTGCCAAAATAAAATTTAATACAGAGGCAACATATTTGGAATGGGGGGAAGGGGCAGAAAGGAGATCTCTAGTAACAGAAGAGAGAACTCTGCATAAGAGTCAGCTAATTTTATCTGAATATCTCATAACTAACTTGAAGTGAATGGTCTTGTTTTCATTACTGTGCCTCTTACCAGTGTAGGTCATCCCATATCTTCATGCCCGACAAACTTTTGTTTCCCGATGATGACATCTGAGCCCACTGAAATAACCAACAAAATAGAAAAAAGGAGAAATCTCTCTATCAGTGTTGGCAAACAAAAAGGGTGCCACCAGTGGCTGAGGCACTTTTGAGAGACTGCTTGCTGTAAGATGTGGTGCAGGTAGAGTCAATGTGAGAGAAGTTCTGCTCCCACAGTTCTACCGCACTCAAACATGGGGCAGGGTGGACCCGTCAGGGAGGTCTAGAGATAGGATTCCTAACAGAGCCCTAGGAAATCTTCAAGGTCAGAATAAACAGGATATTGGAGCCAGCGAGGCTGGCGGAAGTGCAATTTGCTGGTGGCAAATGAAGGGCCTGGAAGCCCACTAGTGTCATATGTGGAAAGGACAGTGACAGGCTAAGAGGTTCCCCTGGGCACTGCTCAGAGCAGGGGAAGGGCAGAGAAGGGCTGTGGGACTCCAGTGACTCTGCACTGCTGGAACACCCAGAGAGAGATACAGAGATATGGATGGAGAGCCCATTTGTCTCAGCAACCTCTCTGGCAGTACCCTGGGAATCCATCCTACCCCCAACCCAGCTTCTGACAACAGGGGTTCAAAGCCACCAGGAAGCAGCAGGCAAGTAGCAGCGACTAGGTCTCTATCCCATAAACAACTTGGGGACTGGCTAAAAAGTAAGTAACATGCCTGGAGACAAGACAAATATCAACAAACAGGTCACTTCCCTGTGTACAAACACTAATTGAGTAGAAAACACAATAGAAAGATTGAATACTGTCCTTCCAGTCAAGATCCCAATGGAATTCCCTTTGGAACCAAACATGTACCCAGAATAAGCATCTGCAAACAGCCAAAGAACATATGGGGGTGCAGGGTTGTGACTTGCTTCTATTGGCCACTGCATCACACACCACACAACAAACTTGATTCCACATAGACCAGAGAATTAGGATCAAATGGCAGGTTACAACTTCCCACAGAATTGCTCTCTCCCAATCCCTAATAAAATAAGAAACAAAACAAAGGTGGGGAGGAGGAATGTGAAGGGAAGAATTCATCACACAAAGGAAAGGGACATAAAATCAAACGCAGTACATTTCAAAACCCAGCAGCCTAGAAAAGGTTTCTAGAGGACCAAGCAGCAGCAAGACTGAGCTCCTGCCCTTGCCTCATCCTCAGAAGCCATGATGGGGAGCCAACAACACCCCGAGACCTGTCAGGCAACAAGCTGGCAAGAAGCAACTGGGTGGGAGCCAGTAACTTTTTCCTTTTAGGCCCAAGAATTACAGAAGCTTCTGCTGCGAGGTGCAGAACAAACAGGTAAAGTGACAGTGAGCCAGGCTGGCTCTGTGGGAAGCAACTGCTCTTGAGTACACACAGACTCAGGGAACCAACTGGAGCCTGAGGTGCCCCCTTTCCACATCCCTATAGGAATGGCATACATGTCCTTCAAGCAGCTGGGGTAAGCCTTGGTATAAGACATTTAACACAATTCTTTTTTTTTTCAAATCTTCACCCAAGGATATTTGGATATTTCCCCCTTTATCTTCAGATAGAGTGGGAAGGAGGGAGGGAGGGAGGGAGGGAGGGAGAGAGAGAGAGAGAGAGAGAGAGAGAGAGAGAGAGAGAGAGAGAGGGAAACATCGATGTGAGAGAGACACATTAACTGGTCGCCTCCCACACAACCCCAACCAGGGTCAGGGACAAACCGCAACTGAGGTACGTGCCCTTGACCAGAATCAAACCTGTGACTCTTTGACCCATAGGCCAACGCTCTAACCGCTGAGCCAAATCAGCCAGGGCCATTTAATACAATTCCTAGGACAGAGAGAAGAATCTAGATACTGCCAAAGACTATCCCCCACTATAGCTCCCATCAGTGTGCAACTTCTCTCTGACCATAAGATAAAGAGCTCACCATAGCCCAGAGGGGAAAGCAGTGAGAGTGGATGCCAAGAGATTGGGAACAGAGGTCCAAGAATTCCCCCACTGTACCAAAGCAAACAGAATGACTGCATGGAGCCATCCAAGCCTGAGCCAAGACGACAAAAAATTACATGGTAACTCTGCAAACATTATGGCCAGAAGGAAAAAAAAAAAGAGAGACAGAGAAGGAGATGGCTCAAGAAAGGCAAAGTCCTCCACTAAGAAGAGAATACACCACAGGGAAGAGAAGGAAAGCCCCCACAGGTTTATAAGAACATGTTCTCAATAGAAGTTCAAAGATGAGATGATAAAACAGTAAGGTAAAAGGGCAAGTTCCCAATCTAGAGAAACAAATTGCAGACCAAACCACATCATTATGGAACTCATAAATACATTTAAAAAGAGCCTCAAACAGAATATACATAGCTGAAAATCAAATCAAACAAACAGTGAATGCAGATGAAAAAGATAAAACCAAAAGCAATTAGAGCAAAGCTAACAGCATTGGAAAAGACACAAAGCCAATCTAACAGAAAGATAACTTGTGTCCCCATAGTAGGGAACCCCCATAATGGAAAAGAGGTCATCAAAGATATAAGAGAATTGACCTCAAATGAAGACAAGTTGCATATGCAGCTCGAAAGAAAACATTGTGTTCCCAGGAAAATGTGATAAAGAACACTCAACAGTAAGACTCTGGTCAACCTCCTTAACTTCAAGGATAAAAAAAGAATTCGTCAGACTCCCTGAGGGAAAAAGCAAATGACATCCTAGGGGGGAAACATCAGAGGACCTGGTGTATGTAACATCTACGAAGTTCACTGCAGTGGTAAGGAGCATAGGCTCTAAAGCCAGCAAGCTGTGAGCTCAAATACTGCCATAGCTGTTATGGGTCTCTCTGTGTGTACGTACACACACACACACACACACACACACACACACACACACACACACGAGGTCAGAGGTGAGGCCTGAGAGATGGGCAGGGGTCCGATGCCTGAGGGAGGCCTCTCTGAGGTGAGTCTGAACCCAGATCTGAAGGAAGTAGGGGGTGAAGGAGCAGGTCATATAAAGAGGGGCCTAGGCATAAGGAGCAGCAACAGCCAAGGCCCTGACCCCAGGAAAAATCTGGCATGTTCCAGGAAAAGCAAGAATGATGGGCTAGAGCCACATGAGCAAGGCAGAGAAAACGAGACAGGCCTGGCTACATAATTTGTAGGGCCCAGTGCAACATGAAAATGCAGGGCCCCTTGTTCAAAAACAGAGAATTTTGAGATGGCCACAAAAGAGCATTAAACCAAGCACAGTTCTTCTAAGCCCTGGGCATTATATAGGTTACATGCTCAAGAAGCCAGTCCTGCTTCCAGGCAGTGGACTTTGGATTTTATTTTGAGAGGAGTGAGAGGGCCCCAGAGGGCTTTTTTTTTTCTCAGAGTAGCGACATGATCAAATAAACAGTTTTAAAAAGCTCACTATGTGGAACATGTAGTGTGTGTGGGTGAGGGGACAAGGAGACACAAGGTACTGCAGGGCGTGATCATGGTTTGGGGTATTAAATGTTTACTAGAGACTGACACCAGGGAATGGGGGAGGAAGTGGGTCTGGGAGGAGGAAGAAGCCGAAGTGCGATGTAGACCCAACAAAGCTCTGGCCCACCTTGGACAGAGATGGCAGGACAGGGGTTTTGTATTTCCTCTCACTCAGTCACCTGGGCGCTGTCCTGGAAACAGTGTGACCTAGGTGAGAAGGCTCTTGCTCAAAGCAACCGGCAGTTGGAGCTGCCTGCTGACCATACCCCCAAGCTGGGGATCTACAGATGACCTCTATGCTGCACAATCTATTGCAGAGTCTAGATAAGTGATGAAGTGGCTGGTCTAGGTGCTGTTAGTGGAGGGCATGTGTGTGCTAGGGGTAGGAAGGGCACCGATAAACGGTTCTGATTTCCATTTTATTTTTTAATGTTGAGACATTTTGCCTTCTAGAGGTCTAAAGGACAGTTGGATATATGAGCCTACAGTTCAGGGGAGAGGTCTGGGCTAGAGACAGATATTCAGGAGTCTGAAGAGCCAGGAGAGTGAATGAGGGCATCTCAGATGTGAGTGTGAACAACCCTTCCTCCACTATCTGGAGTTCTGATGAGGAGAAGAGTCAGCAAAGGAGAGAGAGGAAGAGGAGTGAGGTGGCAGCTGGACAATCAGGTGTTATCTATCCAGATTATTGGTGGCAAGCAACAGAGACCAACTCCAGATGATTTACACAGACAAGGAGTTGATTAAAAGGCTACTGGAAGATAGAAGGTGGTGATGTTTGCATAATATGAATGTACTTAATACTATGGAACTGTACACTTAAAAATGGTAAATTTTATGTTATGTGTATTTCACTATAATAACAAAAAACGGGGGGGGGGGGAGGCTTACTGGGTGGCCAGAAAATCCCTAGAAGGTTGGAGGAACAGGTTTTGAGTTTAGTTGGCCAGGAACAATATTCCAAATCCTGCTGCCAGGCTGGCACAGGGCAGACGGCACTGCTTCTGCCACCCTGCAGGGGGCAGCACTGGCCACAGGCCACTGGGGTCTTTCCTGCGCCCTGACACTGAGCAATGGCTTCTCCATTGCTCTGAGCAATGCTGTCCACCCTCTTCTCCCCAGGCAGGTGGGTCTGAGTGGTGGAGCCCCGGCACATGCCCATACTCTCCTGCAGGGCTCAGGCCATTTTTTTGGGTAAAGGACCAGATAGCAAATATTTTCTGCTTTGCTGGTTACATGGTCTCTGTCACAACCACTCAACTTGCTGGTGTAGTGGGAGAGCAGCCACAGACAAAGCATAAAGGAAGGAGTGGGCTGGACTGCAATAAATTTTTATTTACAAAAACAGGCAGTGGGCCAGATTTGGCCTTGGGATATAATTTGCCGAAAGCTGCCCCAGCTGAAAGGGAACCTAGGAAAAGAAGCATTTTTCTGGCATTTTTAGTAACTACAGTCAGAAGTCACTTGGCCCCCCCATCCAACTCATAAGGTGGGGTGAGAGTTCCTCCAAACACAGAAGGGAGCTCAGATATGAAATAGGGTGGCCAAGGAAAATAAAATCGACTATGCCAGTGACGCTGTACAAGGAAAGGGTGAGGTCCCAGAAGAGACAAAGGTTTCCAGGAGGGAATAACCACATCAAAAGGAGGACTTGCCAATGGCCACGGCAATGTGGACATCCACTGGGGGCTGAAGACTGTTCGGTGGAATGTGGGGAAGAAAGCTTCTGTGGAGTGGGCTGAGCAAAGAGTGGGAGGTAAGGACAGGGGATGGTGAGTAGCCAACTCTTGAAGAGCTTGGCCAAAGGGGGAACAGAGAACAGGACAGGAGCAGAGGAGGGAGTGCTCAGCGAAGACAGGAAATTCTAAAACATGTTCGTAGGGTAATGGATATGATTCATGAGAGGAGGGAAAACGGAGAGAATCCCGGGAACATGGAACCTGTGAGCTAGGAGCCCAGGAAGTCTTTGTCACCAGCAGAGCTGTTACAGCTCCGTGGGTGGAGCAGTTTCCAGTGATGACAAAGTCCAGGCTGTGACCAGGGTAGTGGGTGGCTGAGGTCACTGAAACAGAGGTGGTCAAGGAGATGGGGAGCCAGGCGCTAGGAGGGCCACCTATGTGCACACTTAAGTCACCTGTGGGATGGAAATGACTGGGTCAGAGAGACAAAGACTGTGGGCCTGGCACTGAATCCTCAATGGAGGGGGACTGTTTGGGGTGGTGAGGAAGCCTATGACAGGGAGTGTGTGGGCTTGGAAAGCTGAGTGGAATGAACATCTCAGCATGCTTTTTAAAACTGATTTTAGAGAAGGAGGAAGCGGGGAAGGGAAGGAGCAAAGGGAAAGAGGGAGGGAGGGAGGGGGAGAGATGAGAGAGAAACATCCAGCAGTTGCCTCCCATATGCGCCCCAACTGGAGAGCAACTTAGGTATGTGCCCTGACCGGGAATCAAACCTGTGACCTTCTGGTACACAGGACAGCACTCCAACCAACTGAGCCACCCGGCCAGGGCTCAGCATGCTTTTTTGAGAGCATGAATCATGAACGTAGAAGAGACAGCTCTTCCTCCTGCCGAGGGTACAAGGGCCATGACAATTAACAGGCTGCTCTCTTGGTATAAAGTGGGAGCAAGAGAGGAAGGATCTAACTTGGACAAGGCCTGGGGGCTTAGGAAGGGCTTTCTGCAGAAAGAGATTCCTGAGCTGAGTCTTCAAGAATAAATCGGAGGAAGAAATGCTGCAGGGGAACCACAGATAACAGTTCTGTATGGCGGAGGATACACCTATGAGAAAAGGGGTGGCAACAGAAGAAGCCAGAAACAGGCAGGGGTCACATTAGGGGCCTCAATACCACTTGAAGACAGAGTGCCACTCTTGGGTTTAAAGCAGGGGACTGATATTTGACTCTAGGGACTGCATGTAGAAATGTATAGGAGATTTAGCGAGTTATTGTAGGAGTCCTAGAGAGAGATGAGGGCTTGAACCAGGTTAGTGGAGGAAGGGATGAAGAGAGAGGTTGGAGAAATAAAGGAACATAGGGCAGGGCTGGCTGGCTCCTGGGATGTGGGCAGTGATGGGTAGGGCAGGAGATTTTTGGATTCCCAGCTTGCATGACTGGTGTTATCAAGTGTGACACAGACCAGAGGATATGGGGTTTGGCTGATCGGTCTTCTGATATAACCAACCTTATATGGGGGAAGGCAGGGATTTGGTATGGCAAGCAGTGAGTTGAGAATGGGAAGGAGAAAAAAGGGCAAAAAACCCTCAAATGCCTTGCACAGTAAAATCTGACTAAACTGTACATACACCCCATGAGCCTTTTTCTAACATGAAGCAAAACAAGTTTTATTTCCTTCATACTTCATTTTTGTGCTCTCTGTCGCCACCTAATGGGATGTTAGCTGAAACCCAAAGACTCATTCATGGACTGTCGGGTGGGCAACAGGAGGCTCCTGACAGAGTAGCCATCCAGGTGGTGGTGGTGGGGGGTAGATAGGACAGTGGCAGGGTGGAGAAGGAACTGTTCAGCTAATTTTAGACATCTGACAACATCTCTAGTGTCCACAGGACCATGTTCTGGACGACCAGATGTTCCTGGAGTTAACAGAGACATTCACTCGTTAATACCTCATTCAACTTAAGATCATTTTTCAGAGATGCCCTTAAACCTTTACTCCTCTGTACTCCCAGGATCAACCATCAAACTGAATCATGCTCAGGGAACCACTGTGCAGACATCCATGAAACTGTTATTTGGTGGGACAAAAATTCTGGGACACTTGAGCCTAGATGAACTGTTTTTGGTTCTAGTATTTAAGGTGCCACCTCTAGGTCTAGGTGGACTTACTCCTTGCTGCTAACTTGCCTTCCTCCCACAGTTCTGGCATACCTACAAATGTTATTCACTGAACAAAAAGTGTAACAAGTGCCATACCAGAGGTAACAAGGGGAAGCTGTGGTGGGCGAGCAGAGTCAGTCACTGCTCTCAGTGGCTTCAGCAGAGCAGGGGGCACACGCAGCAATAGGTAACTTCACCGTCATCTGGGACTGCTTGGAGAGAAGTCCACAGGAGCCTCAATGCAGGACACAGAGTCCAGTGCAGGGGAGGGGACAAAGAGATGAGGGCCAAAGAGCATGACCTGGTTTAACTCCCCTTTTTGCCAGTGAAGAGCTGCAAGAAGGAAATCAACATTTTCACATGCCATGGAAAGGCCACTAAGGTAAATGCTTGAGTCTGGTAAGTTCTCACCTGTAGAGTGTGGGTAAGGACGAGTCTGCCTCTTGAGTTGGTGTGGATTCCATGAGTGGATCCTGATCAGGCAGGCAGACAGCAGCTCGTCCAGAACCACTGCATGTGGAAGGACAGAGTAGAGAAGCAATCCTAGGGGCTGACCAATGGGGAGGTGGAGATAGTGAATATAAACTACTCTTTTGGAAAGGTTGGCACAGAGAAGATGTGGGGCGGCGAAGCAAGGGGCAGGGAGCCAATAGAAGGCCAAGATAGAAGATATGCTAAATCTGCAATGGAATGTAAGGTATATTTCATAACATGGATGTATTAGTCTGCTTGGGCTGCCATAACTAAATATCACAGACCAAGTGGATTAAACATTAAAAATTTATTTCTCACAGTTCTAGAGGCAGGAAGTCAAAGATAAGGTGCTGGCAGACTCAATGTTTGGTGAGGGCCCTCTTCCTGGCTTGCAGACCACTGCCTTCTCACGGTGTACTCATGGCACATTTCAGAGAGTGAGGAGCTCTGTGATATCTCTTCTTATAAGGACACTAATTCCATCATGAGGGCCCCACCCTCATGACCTCACATAGCCCTAATTACTTCCCAAAGGCCCCATCTCCAAATATTGTCCCATTGTGGGTTACGACATTAACATGTAAATTTTGGGGGAACACAAACACTTTAGTCCATAACAATGTTCTATTGTTAAATGAAAAATGTAAATGCAGGGTACAGCACTATACGTACTATGTGATACCAATTAAAACTCAATCCAAAAGATGGTAGTCCAACAGTTTGAACTTATTTAATGCAACTAAACTGTACACTTAAAAATGTTTAAGGCGGCAAATTTTATCTTAGGTGTATCTTACCACAATAAAAAAAAAAATCAATTTAAGAGAAGGGAAAAAAGGAGGAACAGAAAATGTAGAAAAATGGGAATGCACAAAATAAAATAGTATAAACAAATCTAAAAGCATCAGTAATTAAATAGATGTTAATGGATGAAACAGACAGAATGGATTTTTTTTTAAATCTAGCTATTTGCCACTTTTCAAGAGTTACATCTAACCCATAAAGACACAAAAGGGAGGAAAATTAAAAGTGGCAGCGCTGACCAAAATCACAGATGGTGCAGTGCTATTACTATCAAAGTAAAATTCAAAGCAAAAGCACTGTTAATTATAAAGAGGGTCACTTCATAATGCCAAAAGTTCAATTTACCAGGAAAATAACATAGCTCCTAAAAGGCCTCAAAATGAACAAAGCCCATGGAGAAACTGACATGTCCACCAGCATGGCAGGAGAGTCTGATAAACGTTCCCCAGCAGTGGGTAAATCTAGTAGACAAAATAACAGTAAAAGAGAGGATACTTTCATAACCCCGTGGACAAGACTGAAGTGATGAGCTTCTACAGGCTTCTGTATCACTGTCTGGCAGCTGCACGCTCTATTCAAGCAGTCACGCACTTCTCAACAAGCTTCGAGGGCTGGTGTCACAAATACCAAGTTCTTGGACCACAGTGCAGTTTAGTTTAACTTGAGTTTTTAAAACAGTAACTAGGAAAAGACTACAAAGCCATTTGCTTAGAAATTTAAAAAACACATTTCTAAATAATTTGTGGTTCAGAGTCATAACGAAAATTTAAAAAACCCGCCAAGCTGACTTAAAGTTGTAACTACACACCAAAAACTTGCTGGATGCAGCTGAAATAGTTTGAGGGTCAGCTTTAAATGCTTATATTTGAAAAGAAGGTTGGAAATCAATAAGCTAAGTTTACAATTTAAGAAGTGAGAAAAAGAAAACCAGAGAACGTAATCCAAGAAAGTAGGAGATGTAATACAGATATAAGTAGAACTTAATGAACTAGAAAGCAGACATAGAGTAATACAGGACAATAATGCCTACAAGTTTGCTCTTCGAAAGACTAATAAAACCGACAAAAGTTCTACCAAGACAAGGGAAAAAGGGAAAAGGTACAAGCAAACAATTCTAGAATAAAAAAGGAGACATAAGTACAGATATTGCAAAGGTTTAAAAAGATATGCACAACTTCATGTTACTGCATTTAGTAGCACAGACAAAATGGACAAAAATATACCTGACCTGAGAAGGTGCAGGGAAAATAAAAATAGGTTTCCAAGTGTGTGTACATGCACAAAACACATCAAAGAACATGCACAGGACCCTGGAAGCAGCTGTTCCCTATAGAGGAGCCTGGGTGGTAGCAGAGACACTCACAGACCAAGCATTTCTCTAGTTTACACTTCCTGACTTGTGAACTATGTGGGTGAGTCACCTGCTCAACAGTGGATCCATCCATATGTGCCCATAGACAAAGAAAGGCCTCACCTGGCTGCGAGTGCAGGCCAGCTCAGTAGGTGGGGAGCAAGCTGTGCAGCAGGAGCAGATCCCAGTATTAGCTGGCTCTAGGTCTTTTCGTCTTTTTAATCTTTACAAATTTGGTAAGTGATAATGGCATCTTCTTTGTTTTCATTTGTGTCTCTTTGATTATCACTGAGGCAGAACTCTTTTCCTATATTCATTAGCCACCAGTATCTCTTCTTTTATGAATTTCTTGTTCATATTCTTTGTTCATTAATGGTGACTAGTGGAAAGTCAGCAATAAAGACTGTTGCACACAAGTCTAGACTAAAAAGGAAATTAAAAAATCTGCCCAAGTACACTCACAATAAGTGACTGTTGAATAGCCCAAGATAACTGTCCCACTGCTGGATCAGAGGCATTAAGCCTAGGATGATTTGTTGGATGGTGATCTGCAGCTAAATCATTTTTCCCAATCCAAACACTTCAAACTCACCCAAATCCCATGGAATTACACCCAAGCATTCATTCATTCATTCATTCATTCATTCATTCATTCATTCATTTATTCATTCATTCACTGAACAGCCTGTTTGTCAAGCACTGTGCTTTGATGGAGGCCAGGGTCTGCTGGAGAGACTTGCTCAGTGGGCACCAGCAGCACTTTGCATCCTTCTTTACCTCCTTTCCACAGGGCCCTTTTAGCTGCTACCAGTACTCCTAAGTTATTAGCCCATTACTCAAATGATATATAATCAATCCAAAAGCTCAGACCAAAACACTGTCCCAATACTTTCACAATCATTGCTCTACATAGTTCACCGAATGCCCAGCAACACACCAACGTAGCGTTTAACCAAAGGCAACACAGGCTCAAAGATAGAAAAGTGACTTAACAACTAGTAGGTATAAAAGATTTAATCCTAAGGCAACATGGCTCAAAAAAACCTATGCTCCTCTACTATCTTGAGATAAAAATATGAAAGCATGTTTTTTCCTTGCCCATACATCAAGGACATGGGTTGCAAGCAACAGAAACCAAGTCTAGCTAACTTCAATTACAAAGGAGTTTTTTGGGGCAGATCTGGAAATGGAGAGAAGACGAAAGAACTAAGCCTAGAAAAGTGGTTGTATAACTGAAAACTAAGAGGACTAAGCTCAGAAAAGCAGCTATACAACTAAAAACACAGCCAAGGTGTACTAAAGGGACCATCTGGTTGGGAAACCCATCCGGGCATCACCAACACCTCATCACTGGACATGAGCCACGACCGCTTGCTTTCTTTAAAAAAAAAAAAAAATGTTTCCCCCCCCTTTATTGAGCTGAGAGAGAGAGGAAGGGAGAAGGAGAGAGAGTTAGAAACATCGATGAGAGAGAACATCAATTGGCCACCTCCTGCATGCCCCCCACTGGGGACTGGGCCTACAACCTGGGCATATGACCTAACTGGGAATCGAACCGGCGACCTCTTGGTGCATGGGTCGATGCTCAACCACCTGAGCCACACCGGCCGGACGACTGCTTGCTGTCTGATGCATGTGCTATGACCATGACTTATCTCTCATTATCCCTCAAAAGTCAAAGTCCCTGAAGACAAAATGAGATTGGCCAAGCCTCAGTCTCATCGCCATCCCCTAGCTTGCAGGGAGCAAGGGGAGGGAATATTGTTTCCCATGGCAGGCATTGACAGTTGACCCCGACACCCAGGTTTCTCCTTCTGCTTTCCTAACAGGACCCTGTGCTCTGCTTGGAAAGATATTTCCCAGCTTCCCAGCAGAGTTGGGGCAACGTTCTGGCCAATGAGATGGAGGCAGAGTGTGCTGACTTTTCCATTCTTCTTCTGGCTGGCTCTTGCCCCATGGGCTGTGGACAGAGCACACCTCCTGGCCCACTGGCTCTGCACTTGCTCACACTTGCCCTGACTTTCTCTGATGGGACTAAGGAGGATAAGACTTTAAGAGGTCCCTGTGTCTATGCTCACTCCTCTTGGGCTCCTGACATCCACCTAAGAAGTGACTGTCTCTGGCAGTTGTTTTCCCTTCCTGGATCCTGGAACCACAGACTTGAGAACAGATATGAACCCCATTCTGCAGTTGATCCAGACCCATTAGTGAGAAATAAACGATTGCTTGTTATTGCCACTATTTTGCTCCTCAGTGTGGGGAAAAAAAAAAAAAGATAGATGTGAAGATGGAAGTGGAAATTAAATGGGACTGTAGGGTAAGCTGGCAAGAACCTTTTGCCCTTTCCCCAAACTCTCCCTCTTTCTACCTGGAGGGGAGAATGCAATGGCTAGAGCTCCAACTGCCATCTTGTGACCACAGGCAACCCTAAGAATGGAAGTCTCTTGCTCAGGGTGATGGAAGAAAAAGATTGAGGGGCTCTGGATCCCAGATACTTACAGAACCACTGCAATGTCCATGGATAGCCTGTCTCCAGACTTCAGGGCACATGACAGAAAGGATACCACAAGTCTCCAACCCCATATTTAGAGAAGCCAGGGCCCACCTGCCTCTTACCCAAGATCCACACAATGCGGGATTCTTTTTAAAATTTTTAAAAAATTGTTGACAGTATTACAGATGTTCTCCATCCCCCCCTTACTCCCCTCCATCCTGCCCCCACTCCACCCCACTATTGTCTGTGTCCATAGGCTATGCACATAAGTTCTTTGGTTAATCTCTTCCTGTCACCCCCACCCCTCTGAGATCTGTCAGTCTGTTCCATGCATCCATGCCTCTCTGGGGTTTCTGTTCTGTTCCATTGATCTATATGCCTGTTCCAGTTTATTTTGTTCATTAGATTCTACATATAAGTGAGATCATGTGATATTTGTATTTCTCTGGCTGGCTTATTTCGCTTAGCATAATAATCTCCAGGTCCATCCATGCTGTCTCAAAGGGTAAGAGATCCCCCCCTTTTTTTTAACAGTCGTATAGTATTCCATTGTGTAAATGTACCACAGCTTTCTTTATCCACTCATCTATTGATGGCCACTTGGGCTGTTTCTAGATCTTAGCTACTGTAAATAGTGCTGCTATGAACATAGGGGTGCATATATTCTTTCTGATTGGTGTTTCAGGAGTCTTAGAATATATTCCCAGAAGTAGGATCACTGGGTCAAATGGCAGTTACATTTAAAATTTTTAAAGGAAACTCCATACTGTTTTCTATAGTGGCCACACCAGTCTGCATTCCCACCAGTAGTGTACTAGGGTTGCCTTTTTCCCACATCCTCACCAGCACAATTGTTTGATTTTTTTATGGTAGCCATTCTGGCAGGTGTGAGGTGGCACCTCATTGTAGTGGGTTTTTGTTAATCCTCACTGGAGGGTATGTTTTTCCATTGCTTTTTAGAGAGAGTGGAAAGAGAGGGTGAGAGGGAGAGGGAGAGAGAGAGAAACATTGATGTGAGAGAGACACACTGATTGGTTGCCTTCCTCATGTGCCCTGTCCAGGGCCTGGGATCAAACCTGCAACCCAGGTATGTGTCCTTGACTGGGAATTGAACCCAAGACCCTTTGGTCCTTGGGCCGATACTCTATCTGGGGTGGGGAACCTTTTTTCTGCCAAGGGCTATTTGGATATTTATAACATCATGCACAGGCCATACAAAATTATCAACTTAAAAATTAGCCTGTTATATTTGGTCAGGCTAATTTGGTGAGGTGTGTGATGTTAGCTGGCATTTATTTCTAGGGCCTTGTATGGCCTGGGGGCTTGACATTCCCCACCCCTGGGGGACGCTGAACCACACCAGCCAGGGCCATCACTGTAGTTCTAATTTGCATCTCTCTGATGATTAGTGACTTTGAGCAATTTTTCATGTTTCTTGGCCATCTGAATGTCTTCTTTGGAGAAGTGTTTATTTAGGTCCTTTGCCCATTTTTAAATTGGACTGTTTGTCTTCCTTTTGTTGAGTTGTATGTGTTCTTTATATATTTTGGAAATTAACTCCTTATCAGATGTATCATTGGATATGTTTTCCCATACAGTGGGCTCCCTTTTCATTTTGATGCTTGTTTCTTTTAATGTGCAGAAGCTTTTTAGTTTGATGTAGTCCCATTTGTTTATTTTTTCCTTTGTTTCTCTTGCCCTAGGAGATGTATCTGGCAAAAACTCTGCTCCGTGAGATGTCTAAGATTTTACTATCCATGCTTTCTTCTAGTATTTTTATGGTTTCCGACTTACATTTAAGTCTTGCATCCATTTTGAGTTTATTCTTGTGTATGATGTAAGTTGGTGGTCTAGTTTTACTTTTTCGCATGTGCCTTTCCAATTTTCCCAACACCATGTATTGAAGAGACTGTCTTTACTCCATTGTATGCTCTTACCTCCTTTGTGAAATATTATTTGACCATAATGGCATGGGTCAATCTCTGGGGTTTCTGTTCTGTTCCATTGATCTATATGCCTGTTCCTGTGCCAGTACCAGGCTGTTTTGATTATAATGGCTTGGTAGTATAGTTTGATGTCTGGTATTGGATCCCTCCAACTTTGTTCTTCTTTCTCAAGATAGCTGAGGCTATTTGGGGTCTTTTTTGGTTCCATATACATTTTTGGAATATTTGTTCTAGATCTGTGAAATATGCCATCAGTATATATATTTTTAATCCTCACCCAAGGATATTTTTCCATTTATCTTCAGACAGAGTGGGAGGGAGGGAGGGGGAA
The DNA here is from genome assembly GCA_030848825.1 of Tadarida brasiliensis. Lineage (NCBI taxonomy): Eukaryota > Metazoa > Chordata > Mammalia > Chiroptera > Molossidae > Tadarida > Tadarida brasiliensis. The sequence continues at coordinate 85,660,541 of CM061280.1, forward strand.
AGAGAGAAACATCGATGCTAGAGAGACACATCAACTGGTTGCCACCCTCATGACCCTGACCAGGGCTGGGGACCAAACTACAACCAATGTTCATTCCTTTGGCTGGAATTGGACCCTCAACTCTTTGGTCCATGGGCCGGCGCTCCAACTGCTGAGCCAAACCAGCCAGGACATCATCAGTATTTTAATAGGGATTGTGTTGAATCTGTAGATTGCTTTGCATAGTATAGACATTTTATTATTATTTTATTTTTATTAAGCTTATCAGGGTGGCATTGGTTAATAGGATCATATAAGTTTTCAGGTGTGGAATTCTATGTTACAATATCTGTATATTGCACTGTGTGCTGACCACCCAAAGTGAAATCATCTTTCGTCACCATGTATTAGGCCCCCTTCACCCCCACACCCCCAAGTACGGACATTTTAATGATGTTAATTCTTTCAATCCATAAAACCGGTATATGCTTCCACTTGTCTGTATCTTCCTCTATTTCTTTTTATTCCCCTCATATGTTTAAATTGATTTTTTTAGAGCGAGAGGAAGGGAGAGATAGAAACATTGATGTGAGAGAGACACATCGATTGGCTGCCTCCTGCATACCCCCTACTGGGGATCGAGCCCGCAACCTGGGCATGTGCCCTAACTGGGAATCGAAGCGGGAACTCTCAGTATAGGGGACAACACTCAATCCACTGAGTCACACTGGCCAGGCTCTATTTCTTTTTTCAATGTCCTATAGTTTTCCAAGTACAAGTCTTTTACCTCCTCGGTTAAGTTTATTCCGAGGTATCTTATTTTTTGTTGTTGCAATGATAAATGGGATTGTTTTTTAATTTCTCTTTCTGAGAGTTCATTATTGGTGTATAAAAATGCCATCAATTTCTGGATGTTAATTTCTTATCCTGCAACTTTACCAAATTCATTTATTAAATCTAGTAGTTTTTTTGTGTGGAGTCTTTAGGGTTTTCTATGTACATATCATGTCATCTGTGAATGACAGTTTTACTTCCTCCTTTCCAATTTGGATGACTTTTATTTTTTCTTCTTGTCTGATTGCTGTGGCTAGGACTTTTCAGTGCTATGTTGACTAAGAGTGGTTACAAGAGGGTATCCCTGTCTTGTTCCTGTTCTTAAGGGAAATGCTTTTAGTGTTTTCCCCATTGAGTATGATGCTGGCTATAGGTCTGCCATATATGGCCTTTATTATGTTGAGGTATGATCCCTCTATTCCCACTTTGCTGAGAGGTTTTATCAAAAATGGGTGCTGGATTTTGTCAAATGTTTTTTCTGTGTCTATTGATATGATCATGTGATTTTTATCCTTCATTTTGTTTATGTGATGTATCACATTTATTGATTTGTGAATATTGTACCAGCCTTGCATCCCTGGAATAAATCTGTGGGATTCTTTTAACACAGAATAGGTATCAAGGTGCTTAGAAGAAAAAAAAAAGGCGTAACAAAATGTTCATGATAAACCATATGTGAGGTTTACTTGCCGCTATATAGCTTTTTCACTAAGTTATCACAATCACTATAACTTAAGTTATTGAAAAATGACAAAAATTCTGAGATTCTTTCTTCCTATTTCTGTTGGCTAAAATGCAGCCTTGAGTTGTTTATAAGTTAATTCAGGAGACAAAAATAAACCCATATAATTCAGAATGTACTGAGGACAACACATATGCCTTCTATGTGAAGGCTCCCAGTATTATTTATTCAAAGAAAACTTGACTCACTGCAAAAATAGAAAAAACTTAAAAATAAAATAATTAATGACACAATACACCACCTCCTACAACACCAGATTGCTTTCTTTTCCTTCACAGTATGGGTGTCATAACCTGACCAGAAGAAAACAAAACTGTTCAAAATGCTGAGATTCAGAAAGTTCAATTAATTAGCCAGAGTATTTTGCTCTCTCAAACTACAGCCGCTAAGCAGGGAGACAAGTGGCCCAAGCCTGCTGAGTGAGCCTGGAACACCAGGTCCAGGTAGTGGAGGCGTGCGAGGAAGCCATGTGGTGAGCCAGAAACCCTGCCCCTTACTGCTCCCAGGAGAGACTCCATCAGCCACTCATGTCAGGTGCTACACTATGCAGGGGGTGGCCCTGATAAGTTGCATGGGGTCTCTGTTCCAGAAGCTCATAATCCAGCAGGGAAAGAGCAACATGTGAGAAAACCATTGTCCTTTCTGGCTACAGGGGCTGCACCAGATGTCTGTAAGGGTCACTAAGGGCCCAAGGGCAGAGTGGTAAGGCCCCTCAGGACTGGGAGCTGAGGTGGGCAGTGTCAGCCTCTTCTCAGGAATCAGTTCTTGAGGTTTTGTCCACTCAGGTGGAAAACCACAAAGGCCATTCTCATGGGTACTTTAAGCAACACATCTGTTGGCAAAACACAAATGTTGTTACACAAATACCAAGCCACAGATTGCAAAGGCACCTGACAGCCTTTAAAATTCATTTCTCCTGTCTTGCAAAGCTGCATTGGGAAATCGTGCTGTTAAATTATACACTCATAAAGGATGCATGTTTAAAAAGTGGTGCAACTGTGTAGGTGATATTTAGACTCTCATCAATTTATTCCATGTTTTTGGATAACTGCAAATCCCCCCAAAGTAACTCAAACTTTAACCCCACATATCTTCCCCTTATGTGTACCTTCTGACTCTACACGGCAGGTTTGATTAACCCATAAACAATATTGTTCCTCTTGGCCACACAGAAGCTAATGGGTCAAGAGCAGAGCAGGCTGTAGTCTACTCTGCCTCTCTTAGCATAAGACAAAATCTTAAGGCAAGGTCCCACTTCAGACTCCATCCATCCATCCATCCACCACACCAATTGTAGGCGCTAGAAATACAGCAGACAAAAGGAGGGGAAAAGAAATCTTCCTTTGTGGGGCTTAGATTCTAGTGGAAGGGAGAGAAAGGGAGGGAAGAAGGGAGGGAGGGAACACAAAACCAATGAGTAAAAACAGCACAGAGCAGATGATGACAAGTGCTAGGCCAGGCATGGGGGGAAGTGGTGAGGTAGAGGCAGGCATCAATATTCAAGGAGGGCCATACTTGAGCAGACCAAGAAGGGCGCTGTCTGGGGGAAGAATGTCCCTAACAGAGGGAAGGACAGGGCCAAAGCCCCTGAGGTGTACCTGGAGGGGGGAGGGGAGTAAGGAGGCCAGATAGACCTCAGTGGATGAGTGATAGGAGAGGTGATCACAGAGAACCTTGTAGACCACTGTAAGGACTTTGGCTTTGACTCTGAGCGATGGGGAAGCTCACTGGAGGGTCCTGAACAGAAGAGCACCACGTTCCAACCAAAATGTTGCATGACTGAGCAGAGACGCAGGGGGCAAGGACAGTGGCAGGTGGCAGGCAGCGAGGCTGGGTGCTCAGACCAGGATGGGACCAGTGGAGATGGGGAAACTCATTAGAGAGAATGAACAGGGTTTGTGGATAAATGGATGTGGTATAAGAGAAAGCATTCTGGGTAACCAGCAGCAGGTTTCTGGCCCGAGGAGTAGGACCATGGAGTTGCTGTTTAATGGGAAGGGGAAGACCAGGGAAAGGGTAGGTGGGTGGGTGGGTGTGTGTGTGTGGTGGTGGTGGTGGTGGTGGTAGTGTTGGGAGCTGTACCTGGAGTAGTCTGTTAAAAGCTGAGCAGAGATGTTAAGTTGGCACAGGGAGCACAGGTCTGAAGTTTAGGGGACCTGGTCAGCATGGAGACAAATTTGGTAGCCAGTGGCTTACAGATGGAATAGAGAGCCATGAGGTTGGATAAGATCACCTTGGAAGTGAGGGTGGAGAAGACAAGTCTAAGCCCGAGCCCTCCAATACCATGTGGGGCACCGAGGAGGATCCAGGCACCATTCTATGTGCCTTAGCTACCTCAGTGAATATATTGAACAACCCTGCCCTATAGAGTTGTGCCCCAGCGGGGACGATACAGTTAAGAAAGGGACCAAAGATGTGGTTTGGAAAAAACAGGGCATTCTGGGTAGGCCCCACTGAGATGTACACTGGTACAAAGCTCCATGGGAGGGAAAAGACTGACTCATATGGATACTGGGGTCACTGATGCTGACAGGTTGGGGAAGAGGAAAAGTGACAAATGGCCTCCAGGTTTAACAACACAAAGGTCATCATTCATGTCAGCAAAGGACCAACTGGAGAGGGTTCAAGAAAGCATATGGAAAGATGGAGTGGTCTTGCTGGAAAAGGGAAGCAGAGAAGCTGGAAGGGTTGTGGGGCCAAGAGAAGCTTCTGTCAAGGTGGGAGAAACAACAGTAGGCTTTTGGGGGGATAGGAAGGACCCAATTTGAGGAAGAAATCTCTGATGCAGGAGAGGGCTGGAGAGATAGCCCAGAACAGGAGTAGGAGTGAGGGCCCAGGAGAGGATTGGGGAGATGGAGCCAGGGCAGATGCTGGTAAGATGTGGGGCCTGCAGACGTTCTCTTTGGATTGCTTCCCTACTCTTTGGGAACTAGGAAATGAGGAATCAGCTGCAAGATGGTGTGACAGCTGATGAGGAGGGTGGCAGAAGCAAGGAGAGACTGGGGAATTGCAGTATGATGGTTGGGCAGTGTGAAGTTCTCCTGAAGTAGGTGGATGTGAACTTGAAATGAAAGCAGTCAGGGGGCCACATTCAGATGTATGGCAGAGCAGGTATGGGGCAGATGGATGACTGAATTTCACCAGGGTTGGGGCTTCACCAGCTGAGTATGACAAAGCAAGAAAATGGCGAGGCTGTGGAGGTGGTATGCCAGGGAGTACTCACAACTGCGGAAAGGAGATGAGTGAGGCTATGAGGGCAGACAGAAGATGGAACCATCAATGGCATCTGAGTGCCAGCGAGGGCTAAGATTATGGAGTTGGGTATAGAGGCTGTTGAGTTGAACATATAGGAGAATCTCTTCTTTTGGGGATGATAAAAATGACTATGGCTAAATTTTCTGACACCAGTACCAGCTATTGTAAAAGTTGTTTGACTCTGAGAAAGAATGAATAAGATGAGGCTATTCTTCAGAGCATGTGCATCTTTAAAAAGTTGTCTTGAAGAACATAGTTGTAAGTACTTTAACTTTTAAAAATGTTTCACTTCCATGTCTAGTCATAGAACAAGGTACAGAAGTATAGAATGAACTTAAGGGAACACTTAGTTTTTTTCTCTCCTTTTTTATTTTGTATTTCATTAAAAATTTTTAAAAACTGAATTTAATGGGGTGACACTGGTTCACAAAACCATGTAAATTTCAAGTGTACAACTCAACAAAACATCATCTGCACACTGCATCATGTGCCCATCACCCAAAGCAGTCTCTTTCTGTCCCCATTTATACCCCACTTTGCCCACCTCCACCTACTCCCACCTCCCTTTCCCTCTGGCTATCACCACACTGTTGTCTGTGTCTATGTGTTTTATATATACAACATACATATATATATATAAATATATACATAACATATATATATGCTTTTTTTGCTTAATGCCTTCACCTTCTTTCATCCAGCCCTCCATACACCCTCCCCTCTGACAGCTGTCAGTGTGTTCCATGTATCCATGCCTTTGTTTCTATTTTGTTCATCAGTTTATTTTGTTCATTAGGTTCCACATAGAAGTGAGATCATATGATATTTGTTTTTCTCTGACTGGCTTATTTCACTTAGCATAATAATCTCCAGGTCCATCCAGGCTGTCACAAAAGGTAAGACTTCCTTCTGAGTAAGGGAACACTTAATTTTTACTACACAAAACTTTCCAGTGAATAACAAGGGTTGTCCTATTACAGCTGCCAAACTGTGGCAACCAGACAGAAGTTATTTGAGTGCTATGTGAAGACTACTTAAGACAAGATGAGCATCTCATTAAGTCTACTGTGAACACCTTTAGCTGAACTACTGTGATCATGCTACAAGGAATAGGACTGAATTGCCACTGACCATCTACTTATAGCCTGGATTCCACTGAAAACGACCATTGGTGGGGATCCTGGCCTTTCCTGAGCAGAGACTGGAGTGATATAACCACAAGCCAAAGAATGTCTAGTATTTCCAGGCAGCAGCCAGCTGCTAAAACAGGCAAGGAAGGACCCTCCACTAGAGCCACAGGAGCGACTGGGCCCTGTGACACCCTGATTTTGGACATCTGGCATCTAGCACTGTGCAAGAATATGTTGCTGTTGCTGTAAGCCACCCAGTTTGGGATACTTTGTTGCAGCTGTCGCATAAACTCATCAGCTTCTACTGGAGCTCTAATTCTCACTACACTCCTGAGCTTTAACAAAGGACCCATGGGCCTTCTATTCTCTTGCTTTTACCAAAGAGGAAGTGCCTGCCCTAAGCCTGCCCTCAGGTGGTCACTCTCCATGCAAGGACTCTGCTCCTTCACAGGGCCCTCAGTTTCCTCATCCTTCTTTCCTCCTTGTGCAAACATGTTCTTATAGCCATCCACCTGAAAAAGACCCTCTGCAACCCCACATCAACCTCAACCCCACCCCCATTTCTCTGGTCCTCATCACAGCAAAACTTTTCAAAAAGAGTTGTCTATACCTGGTCTCCACTTCCTCACCTCCCACTTACCCACTCCAAGCTGGCTTCTGTCCCCATCACCTCTGATAAAGTTCACCACATTGCAGCTAGTTCCCTGCTTAAAATCTTCACCAGAGGATGATCAACTGTTTACAACCTAACCCTTCAAACCTCAAAGAAACAAAGTACAAATGTATAAAGAGGAAGAAACATCCCACAGAGATCATAGCAGGAGGGGTCTCCTGAACAGATGAGATATATTTCACAAGTTTCTAGATGCTGGAAGTAGGAGGAACATGTTGACTAACAGAAGAGAGCAAAATGTACTATAAGGGAGCTATAATGGAGATGAGAATCCCAAAGAGGTTCTCAGAGCAGAGCAGACCAGGGGCAAGCAGTGCCCCTCAGTCTCTCTCATGTACATACGAATCACCTGAAGGGCTTTGTTGACCATCAGATTCTGAACCAGTAGGTTTGGGATGTAGCACTTTCAGCAAGTTCCCAGGTGAGGCTGATGGTACTGGGGCTAGTCAGTGGAGCACACTTTGAATGGTAAGGTGCCACTTCTTCCCACGGGCAAGAAACCAAAGGGTCTTTTCTAAATCAATGGCTGGAACCTTCCCTTCTTCCCAAGACTCCTGGTGTGGCTGGCAGCAGCCCAGGTGACACCCACCTCTTTCTGGCCTCTGAGGGTTCATGGCATAAGGGCTGACCCATCTGCTTCTCCTCAAAGCCAAATTCTGTTGGCCAAACTGCCCTTCCCTGCTCCCCACATAACTCCTACTCCAAATCCCCACTCAGGGGAGGGACCCTGCAGGAAACAGGCAACTCCATCAGAGCAGGGGCAGTGTGCCAGATACCCAGGTCTCTTGTCTCCAACCCAAACAGCTCTTCAGGATCAGGGGAAGAGACCTAGCAACATAGAAGAGAGACCAATTCTATCCCTAGAGGAGAAATTCTAGAAGATAATACTGCCATAAAACCAGAACAAAAACGTCCACAACAAGAAAGAAACAGACAGATGCTAAAAGAGTTCAGAGATTAAAACGGGTTAGCTACAAATACAAAAAAACAGTGTGGCACTGTTTACAATAGGAAAAGACTGAAAAGGACCCAAATGTCCATCCACAGGGAGCTGCTTGACTAAAGCATGGTTCATCTATACAACAGAGTCCGTGCAGCAGGAACAAAAAGAATGAAGGGAAAGCTCTACACTGCCATAATGAGTGTATCTGTGCTGATAGGGAGTGACCTTCAGGATAGACTAAGTGAGAATAAACTAAAAACAAGATGTGAAACAGCATATCTAGAATGCTAACTTTTTATGTAAGAAAGGATAAATAAAAATATATACATTTATTGGCTTATCTTTGCAAGAGGAAGCACTAGAAGGATGAGCAAGAAACTGGTAACAAGAGTCACCTATAAGGGGTAAGGGAAACAGGATCAAGGAGATAGAGATGGAAATGTGACTTCAGAGTATACCTTACTATATAGGCTTGGTTGTTTTTATTTTTAATTCAAACCTGTTATACTAGACATCAAATTGCATTTCAATAAATATAATCAGAACAAGTATAACAAAAGATAATTACAAAAACCACATGTTTTCATGTACATAAAATGTGCACACAGGCTATTAATATAAAGAACTACTACCACAATCGTAACTTTTTGTTATTCCACAGACTAAGCAGAGATCAGTGAAGTAGCAATTCCCTGTATTAAATTAGGCTTGACTTTGAACCATTAAATAATTTATGTATTCCAAAAATAGAGAAAAATGTAAACCATAAAATAACAAATAAACCTAACTATATATCAAATCAATAACATAACCACACAGAAAAGAATTATTCCAAGTGACTTTTTCCCAACATATTGTAAAGAAAAATTCAAACATATAGAAAAATTGAACAAACTGTGTAAAGAACACCTACATACTCATCACCTAGATTCTACTATCGTAGATATCACTCTTCTATCCATCAATTCATATTATTTTTGATGCATTTCAAAGTTCACACATCAGTACACTTCATCCCCAAACACTTTGGCATGTATGTCATTAACTAGAGTTTAAAATTCATTTCCTTTTTTTCTTTTAGGTAAAATTTACATCCAGTGAAATGACAAATCTTAAGTGTATAATTTGATGAGTTCTGTCAACTGCATGCACCTGTATAAGCTAAATAAATCTCTATCAAGATAGATGTCACCATTGTCGCAGAAAGTTTCCTGGTGCCACTTCCCAGTCAGCCTCACTCTACATCCCCAACATTTGGTGGTGTCAGTTTTGGCCATTCTGGTGGATGTATACTGGTATTTCATTGTGGTTTTAATATGTATTTCTTTGATGACTGTTGAACACTTTTTCATGAGTATACTGGTCATCATTCAGATGCCTTAATTTGTGAAGTATCTGCTAAAATCTTTTCACTTCATAAAAAATAGGTGTCTTTTTACTATTGAGTTGTAGGAGTTCTTTATATATTCTGATACAAGTCCTTTGTAGATACGACTTTCTATTTTCTCTGACTTGTCTCAATTATCTTCTCAGTGACTTGTCTTTTCATTTTCTTTTTTTATATGTTTTTATTGATTTTTAGAGAGAAAGGAAGGGAGAGAAAAAAACCTTGATGTGAGAGATAAACATCAATTGGTTGCCTTCCACACACACCCTTACCAGGGATCAAGCCTGCAACCTGGGCATGTACCCTGACGGAATCAAACCAGCGACCTTTTGGTGCACAGGACGATGCTCAACCAACTGAACCACACTGGCCAGGGCTATCTTCATTTTCTTAATGGTCTCTTTTGAAGAACAAAAGTTTTAAATTTTAATGAAGCACAATTTACCCATTTTCCCTTTAATACTTACTGCTTTCTGTAGCCTAAGAATCCTTAATCTTCAGGTTGTACAGATATTCTATGGTTTCTTCCAGAAGCTTTACCTTTTAGCTTTTAAAACATTTAGGTCTATAATCCACCTTGAATTAATTTTTCATGTTTTTCAAAGAATAGTTTATTGATTTTTTTAGAGAGAGGAAAGGAGAGAGAAACATCGATGTGAGAGCAAAACTGATCAGCTGCCTCCTGTACACCCCCTACCAGGGATTAAGCCTGCAACCTGGGCATGTGTCACTGATCAGGAATGTATCTGACAATCTTTCAGTGCACAGGACAATACACAAATAACTGAGCAACACTGACCAGGACTTGAATTAATTTTTATGTTTGGTGTGAGACAGTGTTATGTACTAAATTGTGTCTTCCTCAAAAAAAAAAAAAAAAAAAATATGTTAAAGTCCTAATCCCCAGCACCTAAGAATGTGACCTTATTTGGAAATAAGGTCCTTGCAGATGTAATTAGTTAAGATGAGGTTATCCTGGAGTAGGGTGGGCCCATATTCCAGTATGACTGGTGTCGTTATAATAAGACAGCCACGTGAAGACAGACATACACAGAGAATGCCACATGACGAGGAAAGCAGATACTGGAATGATGCAGCTGCAAGTTAAGGAACACTAAGATTGCTAGCAAACCACCAGAAGCTAGGAAGAGGCAAGAAATTATTCCCTTGCAGGTTTTACAGGGAACAAAGCCCTGCAGACACCTTGAGTTTTAAGCCACCCAGTTTGTGATACTTTGTTATGGCAGCCCTAGGAAACAAATATGGTAAGGTCAAGGTTCATTTTTGTCTGATATGGACATTTACTATCATCCAGAACCATCTGCTGAAAAGGCTTTCCTTCCTCCCACTGAATTGCTCTGACATCTCTGTTAAAAATCAAACAATCATAGAATAGAATGATCTATTTTTGGACCATGTGTTTATCCTCATACAAGTAGCAGGTGGTCTTGATTATTGTTGACCTATAGTAAGTCAGTCAGGTAATATATGTGTTCCAATTTTGTTCTCTTTCAAGATTGCTTTGGATATTCCAGGTACTTCGCATGTCCATAGACATTTTATTCATTTTTATTTTTTTGGTGATATTCCTTCAATTTTTTGGTTGTTTTTATTTTTTTCTATATACTTTAGAATCAGCATGTCAACTTCCATAAAAAAGCCTGTAGTTGTCCTAGCCAGTTTGGCTCAACGGTTAAGAGTGTCAGCCTGCAGACCGAAGGGTCGCAGGTTTGATTTCCAGTCAAGGGCATGTACCTGGGTTGCAGGTTCGATATCCTGCCCTGGTCGAGGTCGTGCAGGAGGCAACCAATCTATGTGTGTCTCTCACATCGAAGTTTCTCTCTCTTCCTCCCTCCCTTCCACTCTATCTAAAAATCAATGGAAAAATATCCTCAGATGAGGATTAACAACAACAACCAAAGCCTGCAGTTATGACTGGGATTATGTTTAATCTACAGATTAATAATACAAGAACTGACACTGTAACGATTAGTCTTTCAATCCATGAACATGGTATATCTTTAGGTCTTTAATTTCTTTCAGTAATGTTTTCAGTTTCAGTATACAGACTTTGTACATTTTTCATTAAATTATTCCTAATGATACTGCAGTGTAAATTTCTTTTCCAATTAATTTTTGTATAATTGACCTTGTATTCTGAGACCTTGCTGAATTCACTTTTTGGTTTTAGTAAGGTCTTTTCTTTGCTTCTTTCATTCCTGCTTTTTAATAGATTCTTTCAAATTTCCCACATTACCTCCAAAGAGAAAAAGTCTTACTTCTTTTGAATACTAATGCCTGGTATCTTTTTTCTTGTCTTATCATACTGGCTAGAACCTCCAGAACAATGTTGAATAGAAGTACTAAGAGTGGACATCTTTGCTTTTTTCCTGACTTTAGGGATAATGTTCAATATTTTACTATTAAATACAATTCATCTGTAGCTCTGTTATAAATGTACCTTCTCAGAGGAGGAAATTCCCTTCTATTCCTAATCTGCCAAGTTGCTATTATGAATTAACATAGAATTTTATCAAATGCTTTTGCTATATTTCTTGAGATAATTATATGGTTTTTCTTCTTTCTTCTTCTTTTTTTTTTTAAATCCTCACCTGAGGACATTTTTCTATTTATCTTCAGAAAGAGAGGGAGGGAGAGAGAGGGAGAGAGCAAGAAACATCGATGTGAGAGAGACACATCAACTGGTCACCTCCTGCACGACCCCAACCAGGGCAGGGGAAGAACCTGCAACCCAGGTACATGCCTTTGACCAGGAATCAAACCCGCAACCCTCGGGTCTGTGGGCTGACGCTCTAACCACTAAGCAAAACCAGCCAGGGCTGATGTCCTGCTTTTTTCAACAGATTTGTCCATTTCATCCAAGTTGTCAACTTCAGTTATTCGTAACATTCACTGTAATCCTTTTAATGTGTGAAGAGGCTTTAGTAATAGCCCCCCCCCCCCCCCATTTATGCCTGATATTGGTAACTTACGTCCTTCTCTTTTTATCTTTAGTCTGGCCAAGAGATTATCAATTTTGTTGATATATTCAATGAATCAACTTTAGCTTTGTTAATTTTCTCTATTCTTGATCTGTTTTCTAGTTCATAGTTTTTTGTACTTACCTTTATTGCTTCCTTTCTTCCCTGTACTTACTTTGGGATTACTTTACTCTTCTTTTTCTAATTTCTTAAGGTGGAATCTCAGAATAATAATTTTATACTTTTCTTTTCTAATAAATGTATTTAAAACTATAAATTTCCCTTTAAGTATTCCTTTAGCTGCATTCTATAAATCTTAATTATGCTATATTTTCATAATTACTTGAAATCTTTTCTAATTTTTCTTGTGATTTTTTTGACCCATGAGTTATTTAGATATGCGTTGTTTAATTTTCAATTTTTCCCCCTAGATCTTATTGTTATGATTTCTAATTTAATTCCAGTCTAATCATAGAACATAATCTGTAAGATTTCAAGCTTCTGAGATTTACTGAGACTTGTTTTATGGTCCAGCAAATGAGATGTTGTTAAACTGTATCATGTACACTTGAAAAAAATGTGTGTTCTGCAGTTGTTAAGTGTATTATTCTATAAATGTCAATTAGGTCAAGGTGGCTAGTAATGTTCAGATCTTCTACATACTTACTGATTTTTTTTTGTCTAGTTCTATCAATTATTGAGAGAAGGGTATTAAACTGCCAACTATGATTATGAATTTATTTCTCTCTTCAATTTTGCAATTTTTTCTTCATGTATTTTGCAGCTATGTAATTAGGCACATATACATTTATGACTGATATCTTTATTAGGAAATGTGTCTCTATCTCTGGTAATATGCTTTGTTTTGAAGTCTGCTTTTTTAAATATTGTCACTCCAGCTTTCCTATGCTTACTGTTTGTATGGTATACCTTTTTCCATCCTTTCATTTTCAACCTAACTGTGTCTTTATATTGATATATTGTCTTTATATTGATCTTTATATTGATCTTATACACAACATAGTGTTGGGTCTTGCTTTTTATTTTTATTATTATTATTTTTGAAATCCTCACGCTAGGATATTTTTCCATTGATTTTCAGATGGGGTGGGGAGAAAGAGAGAAATATCGATGTGAGAGAGACACATCGATTGGTTGCCTCCCGCATGACCCCAACCAGGGCCAGGGACCGAACTGCAACCGAGATATATGCCCTTGACTGGAATCAAACCCGCGACTCTTTGGTCCATGGGCCTATGCTCCAACCACTGAGCCAAACCAGCCAGGACAGGGTCTTGCTTTTTAATCAGCCTATAATTTCTGCCATTTAACTGAATATAATTATTGATATTAGATTTAGGACTACTGATTTGTTCTTTCATTATGAGCATATTTTCTTTTACGTCCTGTGTATAGTTATAACAGCTGCTCTAAAATTCTTCTTTGCTAATTCTAACATACAGATCATCTTGAGGTAGACTGCCACTGATTGCCTTTTCTCTTGAATGGAAGTGGGCAACATATGACCTGCAGGCCCAATGTGACCCACTGCCTGTTGTTTTTTTAAATTTCTATTTATTGATATACTTTTTTAGAGAGAGAGAAGAAGGGAGGGGGGAGGGAAAGAGAGAAACATCAATTTTGTTGTTCCACTCATTCATGCACTCATTGGCTGATTCTTGTATGTGTCCTGACTGGGGATTGAACCCGCAACCTTGGCATATCAGGACAACGCTCTAACCAACTGAGGTACTCAGCCAGGGCTTGCCTGTTTTTGTAAATAAAATTTTACTGGAATACAGCCATTTCTGTTTGTTTATATACTGTCTATGGCTGCTTTCTCACTAAAATAGCAGAGTTGTGCAGTTGTGACAGAAACTGTACAGCCTGCAAGGCCTAAAAATAGTTACTATTTATGAAAAAAATTTATTTATGAAAAAAATTTATTTAACCCTGCTCTTGAGTAAGAGTCACATTTTCCTATTTTTTCAAATGTCTAGACATTGTGAATGATACATTGTCAGACTTTGGATTCTGTTATGTTCCAATGAAGAATACTGATTTTTTATTTTAGAAGTCAGTTACGTGGTAGAACTCAAACTCCAAACTGTCTTCCCTATGCTGGGCAGCAGCTGAAATCTCTGTTCATTTCTTTTGCCTTAGATGGTGTTTAGCAGAACTTATATAAATAATCTGGGCCCCCTGCCTGTGGCTATCTGCTTTCCAGGATTTTTGCCCTCAGTTTCCAGTTGTTGTGGTTGCTTTAAACTCAGTCCTCCTATTCCTCAACCCACAAAACTGAGGGTCTCCATGTGAGTCTCAGTCTCCCTGCAGCAGCACTGACTAGGACTGCCCTCAGGCAAAAAGCCATTACAAACAGGGAATTCACCTAATGCAGTTCCCTTCTTCCAAATATCAACTTCCCTCCAGTTACTGCCAGCTTTTAGTCACTCTCCAGTACCTTTAAATAGTTATTATTTTTGTCCAGAGTTTTTAGCTGTTATTCACAAGAGGGGTAATCCAACATGAGCTACTTCATTACTACCAAAAGAAAATTACCCAGCTAACTTTTAAACACAATAATCATGATTTTACATCCTTAGTGAGATACATCCTAAGGACAAAAAAAATCTTAAACTTCATTCAGTATTTGTATTGCTAGTAGTAATGCTGTTATTATAATTTTATAACTATTTTATGTATATTACAAGATAAAGCAAGTATGTTAATTAGGAACTAACATTTTCAGTGTAAGAAAAGGACATAAAATAAAACTTAAAGACAAACCCTCTAATGTTAAATTTCCACTGATGATATCTTTATGTATCCATGACTTTAAAAAGTTATTTTTCAATATATTTCCTAGCTTTGTCCACTGAAGGGGCCTAGACTCAATGTCACCCCAGTAAGAATGAGTACACCTAGCACCCAATACTTGGATTCTAAATAGCATTTCCCACTAAAGGGAGCCAGAGCTCTTGGAACCAGTTCTGAGGCAGGAAAAGCCTCAGATGAAATGCCTTATGCCAAAAAGCAAAGAATCGCTCAAAAACTAATTTATGAGGGTATGCCAAGAGAACATAGGTGCCAGCGTGAAGCAACTCTCACTGATCAAATTTGGAATAATTTGATAAAAAAAATAGTGACTGTAGCTGAACTGTAAACATTTAATAAAACTCCATGAGTCCATATTGACATAAAAGAGAAAACACAACAGCAAATATTTTGCCATTATTTGAGGTGTTCATTATACTAACTCCTTACCCTAGAATTTGGTAATTAATTTAGTAATTAAAAGCAAAGATTTAGCATTTATACTGTCTTTTTAGAAGGAAATATAGTTCCTCTTTACTTTATGAAGGCAAATTCTTTCTGAATGCCAATATTAAAAGTAGAAGAGATGATAGAATTTGAAAACCCATCATTTGGTAACTCACAATGTAATAATAGATTCAGGCAAGGATCATCAATGAATGCTAAAATCATTAGGTGAATGGCTATTGAGCAACAGGATCTTCATATGGTGCCAAAGCATCACACCACAGATTACTTATCAATTACAACAGGAAAACTGTATATATGCAATGGAGAGCTTTGGAAGTCACCTCCTTCAACCAAGTGGTAAAATGTAGCATCAGGAACCACAGGAGAACCAGCCAGTCTGATGCTAATACAAAATATTCTTACCCCAAATGTTTACCTAAAGAAATCCGCAGATATAAACTTATTTACAATTAATAAAAGGGATAAATAGGAAAAGAGACATTTAGAATGTGGACTACTATAAGACAATTGGTCTGGTTGCTTCAAAAAGTCAATGTCACAGGTGGACCGGGGGTGGGGAGGTTGTTCTTGTTAAAAGAGACAAAGGAAGCATAAAAAAATGCAAGGTATTAATCTTAACTTCTTACTACCTGCCCCCCACCAACAGCTATAAGAGACATTTGGGGGAAATCACAATTTAGAATGGCTGTGTAATAACATTAGAGAATTACTGTTAAATTTTCAAGATGTGCTTGGGACATTGTGCTTACATTGGAAAATGTCCTGATTTTTAGATGTTTGCTGAAGTACCTAGGGATGAAATGCCATGCTGTCTGCGAATTCCTTTCAAACGGTCAGCAAAAGGATATAAAAATGCACTAGCAATGCAGACCAAGCAAATATGTCAAAATGTCAATGATTGTTGAATCTACAAAGTGGACACACAGGCTTCAAAATAAGTTAGGGGAAAAAAAAAACGATTTGATTGAAATAAAGAATTTAACAGAAAGGATAGAAAATAAAGTCTAGGCAATATTACGAAATTTGGAGCAAAATAAATAAATAAATAAATTGAAAATATAGCCCTGGCCAGTTTTGCGCTCAGTGGTTAGAGCATCAGCCCACAGACCAAAGGGTCACAGGTTCAATTCCCGATCAAGGGCACATTCCTGGGTTGCAGGTTCAATCACCGGCCCTGGTCAGGGTCGTGCGGGAGGCAACCAATGATGTGTCTCTCCCACATCGATGTTTCTCTCTCTCTCTCCCTCCCACCCTCCCTCCCATTCTATCTAAAAAAATCAGTGGAAAAATAGCCTTGGGTGAGCATTAACAAAAAAAGAAAGAAAATATGAGGGAGGATCAAGACAGAGGACAAATATAAGAAGTCCAAAATTAAGCTCACAGGAGTCTCCATAGGAAAGAAAACAAAAGAATATAAGTTAACATATATATATATATACACACACACACACATATATATATATATATTTTAATCCTCACCCAAGGATATTTTTCTATTGATTTTTAGAGAGAGTGGAAGGGAGGGTGGGAGGGGGAGACAGAGAAAAACATCAATGCGAGAGAGACACAGGGACTGGTTGCCTCCTGCACACGGTGAGATTGAACCTGCAACCCAGGCACATGCCCCCAACCAGGAATTGAATCCATGACCCTTTGGGGCATGGTGGATGCTCTAACTACTGAGTAACATGGACCAGGACAAAGCTAACATATATTTTTAAAAGAGTTGACAATAGACAAAAGTATTCTGATTGACTGACCCCAGCATAGTGAATGAAACATACAACTCTAGACTTATTCTCATGAAATTTCAGGACACTAAAGAAAAAGAAAAAAATTCTAAAAATTTGCCAGGGAAGAAGAGAGTAAAGAAAACCACTTACAAAAGAACCACTAGATTGGCATCAGTTTATTTCATTAGTGACTCTGCATACTAGAAGACAATGTGAGCAATGCCTTCAAAGTTAGGAGAGAAATAACTTTATTTATTATTTATTTTTTTATTGATTTTTAGAGAAAGAGGAAGGGAGAGGGAGAGATACAAACATCGAAGAGAGAGAACATCGAGTGGTCGCCTCCTACATGCTCCCCACTGGGGATTGGGCCCACAACCTGGGCATGTGCCCTGACTGGGAATCGAACCTAAGACCTCTGGGTGCACGGGTTGACACTCAACCACTGAGCCACACTGGCCGGGCTAACTTTTTTCAAAATATATTTTTTCATTGATTTTTTAGAGAGAGGAAGGGAGAGAGAGAGAAACATGGATGGGCTGCCTCCTGCACGCCCCCTACTGGGGATTGAGCCTGCAACCCGGGCATGTGCCCTGACTGGGAATCGAACCCGGACCTCTCGGTCCACAGGACAATGCTCAATCCATTGAGCCACACCAGCCGGGTGGAGGGAAAATAACTTTTAACTTGGAATCCTATTCTTAGCCAGTCGAGCAGAAGAGCAAAAGAAAGGCATTTCAGACATGCAGCTATGCAGAAGACATGTCTGTTATAATGTGTTTGGCCGTAAGTAAGAGAAAAGCCAATTCAAACTGGCTTACAAAATAAGAAAATGCACTCTCTCATAACTAGAAGCCCAGAGCTGGGGCAGGCCCTAGGTTCCTCCCATCTCTCCACTCCACTATCCTTTGTGAGGAAGTGCTATCCTCAGGCTTGGTCCCTCAGTCTGAAGTTACACGAGGCTGCCAGCAGCACCTTCCTTATTTACATACAGTGAGGGAAAGAAAGACAGTCTCCCCTGAACATGACACTGAAGCCCTTCCCTTCAGCCTGAGTGGACCAACTTTGATCATAGGTCCAGCCTTGATCAATAACACTTCCTTGCCAAGGGAATGCAATATGTGGAATGACTTCAGGATTCTTGCTGGAGTTGGGAATAATGTAGAAAGGTGAGTACCAGGGTTCTGTAGAAAATGGATATGGGGCCCTGGCCGGTTTGGCTCAGCGGTTGGAGTATTGGCCTGCGGTCCAGAGAGACCCGGGTTCGGTTCCCACTAAGGGCATGTCCCCGGCCCTGGTTGGGTCGTGCAGGTGGCAGCCACTCGATGTGTCCCTTTCACGTCGATGTTTCTCTCTCTCTCGCTCTTCCTCTCTCTCCCTCCCACTCTATCTGAACAAAAAATGGAAAAATGTCCTCGGGTGAGGATAAAAAAAAAATGGATATGGGTAAGCAACAACAGTGTCCACTACAGTTTACTCTCCATACATCCTATCTTAGTAAGTTATTTAAAGATGTATTCCAGAAAACAAGGAGTAAATCAGGTAAAAGATGGAGTCTGTGAAACAGTAGCTCAAACTCAAGAGCTCAGTGAAGGGAAGATCCAGCTGGCAATGTGTACAACCTTAGAGAGCAAGCACTTGTCCAGACTGCAGGGTGACAGAGAACTCTGAAAGGAAGGCCTTTAAGGGTGAGAAATACAGAACTACAGGAAAGAGGTAGCACAGCTGAGAGGATTTTACAAGAAGACCAGGAAATAGTATTAAACAAAAGTGAAAAGCAATCAGAAACAATGGGAAAAACAAAGAGCTGTACAAGAAAGCCAAGGTCCAAATATAAAGCAGGTTGAATTCTGGCAAGAATTTTACTTTTTTTTTTTTTTTAATCCTCAACCGAGGACTTTTTTGCATTTATCTTCAGCTAGAACAGGAGGGAGAGAGGGAGGAAGGAAGAGAGAGAAACATGAGAGAGACACATCGACTGGCTGCCACCCACACGAACCCAGCGGGGGCTGGGGACAAACTACAACCGAGGTACGTGCCCTTAGCGGGAACCGAACCCAGGACTCTCTGGTTCGCAGGCGACGCTCTAACCACTGAGCCAAACCAGCCAGGGCAAATTCTGGCAAAAATTTTAAGCAGGTGATACAGTCTAAGAAAAGAGACTCCAATTGATCTTGATTGGTCATTCTCCTTTGAGTGGTTAAGCGGTTGTGATTCTACACCTATAAAGAAGGAAATGTAATATTCGCATTCATTACTAGGCCTTGTGGTGAACAGTATTTACATATGTGTAATAATGTCAATGATGTTGACTGGCTTTCAATGTTAGAATTAACCTATGACTACTGTATATGGTTGCAGGGCAGGGTATAAACGTTAACAACTATAAGAATGGAAATGACCAGGTATAGCTTTTAGAAGGTAGAAGTAGAGGGGTGTGGAAGGAAAAGCAGGGTCATTAATATCCTCATCTTATACAGAGGGAAAGTGCCATATAGACTAAAATTGATGGAACGGAACCACTGTTTAAAGTTAGAGAAAATGGCCCTGGCCAGTTTGTCTCAGTGGCTGGAGCGTCGGCCCACAGACCAGAGAGTCCCGGGTTTGGTTCCCGCTAAGGGCATGTACCTCGGTTGCAGTTTGTCCCCGGCCCCGGTTGGGGTCATGTGGGGGGCAACCAGTCGATGTGTTTCTCTCACATTGATGTTTCTCTCTCTCTCTCTGCCCCCTCTCTCCCTCCCACTCTATCTGAAGATAAATGCAAAAAAGAAAAAAAAAAAGAAAGAGAAAATGTGACTTGAGTCTGGCTGGTGTGGCTCACTGGTTGAGTGTCGACCCATGCACCAAGAGGTCGCCGGTTCGATTCCCGGTCAGGACATATGTCCAGGTTGTGGGCCCAATCCCCAGTGGGGGGCATGCAGGAGGAGGCCAATCGATGTTCTCTCTCATCGATGTTTCTCTCTCTCTCCCCCTCTCACTTCCTCTCTCTCTAAAATCAATAAAGGAAAAAAAGTAACAATACATGGTTTTAAATAAAGTTACGTTATAAAATGTTTTTAAAAAATGTGACTTGAATCTCAACATGGAAGGTGATGTAAGCTAAGTCATCCTCTTTCATTACAGGGAGATAATTCCCCGAAGTTGGCAAATCAAGAAAACTATTTAAGTATATGATTTAGGTTTGAAGGTAACTATCAAAGAAACTAAAAGTAGAAAATGGTTAAAAGCTGTCATCTCTGGGTCATGGAAGGGGAAGGGGTAGATTGTTGTTTTCACCATAACCTCTTTTGAGAGAGGTTAGGGCAACCAGTCCTGTATGTATGTATGTATGTATGTATGTATGTATGTATGTGTATATATATATATAAATCCTCATCCGAGGATATTTTTCCATTTATTTTCAGACAGAGTGGGAGGGGAAGAGAGAGAGAGAGAAACATTCATGTGAGAGACACACATGTATTGGTTGCCTCCCGCACGATAAACCACAACCAAGGTATGTGCCCTTGACCGGAATAAAATCCCTTTGGTCCGTGGGCTGACGCTCTAACCACTGAGCCAAACCGGCCAGGGCAAGTGGCTGATAATATTTTGATGATATTATCAAACCACCTAACCCTCAATAGCTTCCTACTGCTCTAACATTAACATAAAAAAATCCTACACCCAGCCTGTCAAACTCTCCGCCCACATCTCTGTCCCCACCCCCTGCTCTTCTCCAGCCACACAGGGCTTCTCTAAGTGCCTCAGATGGGTAAGCTCCTGTCAGACTTGGGAGGAAGGGGTGCTTCACACATGCTTTTTTCCATTGGAAAAAAAGCCCTCTTCCACTTTGCACCTTGCCCAACACTTCTATTCACCCCTTGGTTTCCAGCTTTGGCATTGCCTCCTTATCCCTCCCAAGGCTGGGCTATTTCCCCATTACACATGATCACAGTGAACCCTCCATATGTGTCCTTCAGAGCACTTAACCCACAGTAATTACATATTTGTGAATATTTTAAAGTCTGTCTCTCCAGCAAAACTTACACTCCACAAGGAAAGGTACCACCAATGTGTCTCAGTGCCTGGGGTATCATAGACACCTGACTCCATCATGGAATGAATGGCTAGATGACAGCCTGATAAACTGCAGATCCTTTGGCATGGAGCAGCAAGGAACTCAGTACCCAAACTGAACTGTATTAGACAGATGAAAAAGTTACTAAATGTAGAACAATCCCATCATTTAGAATGAGTGTCATTTTAACAGTCTTATGAAATGTGTAATGCTTCAAGTGTGTCGGTGAGGAAGCTATTCAATATATCACCCAAAGTCCTGTTACATCCATCTGAGAGGTGACTTGTGGCCTGGATGGAGGTCTTAGCAGTGGAGATGGTTCTGGAGTACCTTATGAATGTAAAGCCCCACAGGACTTGCTGCTGAATTAGAGGAAGGTGAAGGAAAGAGCAGAATCAAGGACAACTAGAATTTTTTATTGGTAACTGGGTGGATGTTGATGTTGTTTACTGAGATAGAAAAGACAGGAGGAGAAGCAGACTTAAATGGGGAAAAAAGCAAGAGTTCTGTTTGGGACTTGTTAAGTCTGAGATGTTTATGAGCAACTCAAGTGGAAATACTGAAGAGGCCATCCAATGTGGGGCTTAAAAGGGAGGTTAGAGATGCAGGCACAGAGTAAAATCATCAGCACACACCCAAACCTGTCATTCAGAGAAATGAAAACGCAGACACAATGGAAACGCCTCTAATTAAATCAAGGTATAACTATCAATGAAATGTGGTCATTAAAAATGATGGTGTAAAGACATTATCCAGATGTCATCTATCTGTAGATAGCAGACTTCTGAGCAATTCTTTTCCTCTTCCTATATTTTCTAAAATTTTTTTTTGATCGAACAGATATTACTTTTATAATTAGAAAATACAATTAAGTTATCTTCCTTTTAGGGAAAAGTGATTATATAAACCTATTTTTACTGACATGGACAGATATCTACAACATATCATTGAGGAAAAAAGGCAAGTTACAACCGCATATACTATATGACCCCATTCATCTAAAACAATATGCCTGTATATTAAGAATTCTTAAACAGTTTTAGTTGTATTAAACTTTACACTCTCTGTAAAACAATAATATGTTCATAAAAATATTTGATACAATAATTTGAACTAAGCTTTAGATGTCATCTTATCTCCCTTTATTGCACCTGTGCTTTAAGACTTTCCTTGGTCTCTTTCCCCCACATACTGACTACTCAGTGCTGGCTGTTCTTCTATTTGTAGTTGCATGGTATAATGTACACAATAGGAGATCCTAATCTTTTTCTGCCATGGACCCTTTTGGCCCCGTGGACACCCCCACCGAAGAATGTTTTGAAATGCATAAAATAAAATGCAGAGAAATTGATTAACAAAATACTTTGAGAACTGAAGCTACAGTAGTATATGCTTCTTTAGTAAACCATTAAATAACCAGATCTAGAGGTGGGTCTAATAACTACCCAAAATTTGAAGGAGTGATGAGAACAAATGACATTTCAAAACATCTGTAACTATGATATATGATATATGATAGTATCTGTGATCTCTATTGGTGACAGTCACAGGTACACCTAAGACTAACACAGTATGTTGCCTATAGTCGTCACTTAAGGAACTCTGAATTTTCAGTGAGATGTTGGTGAAAACAAAGATGGAGTGTTTTTCCCATCCAAGGTCACAGAACCCCTGAATTCTCAACCCTGAGTCAGAGCACTTGATCTAGAAAGATATACACCAAATAGTAACAGTAGTTGTCTCTGCATGGAATTTCCAGAGTAATTTCCACATGCATCTAAATTTTTTACTTGTGTAATGAAGAAATAAATACCGTTTTTGTTGGTTCGCTTTGTCTTAAACAACCTGGAAGAGTGACTAAGAAGTTTTATACAATTGCTTACAAGCTACATTAATTTTTTTATAGGGTGATACTACTTAAAAAAAACTTTCAACCTTCCCTAAGCACTTAAGTATTGACTACTTTAACCATTCCCATGTTTTCACAAGTCTAGAAAAAATTCACTAGAATTATTTACTCTGGAGTTAAAAGACAAATTGTCACAACTGCAGACGTTTGTCTATTTTTTGCCAAGTGTAATTCCAAAAACAGCTGAAAATATTAGAGCAAATTAGTACTTAATATGGACTAATACCTTCTGTTGTTTACAAAAAACCCCACAAAAACCAGAAACACAAAATTTATATTTAAAAAATAAGTTAGTAAATATGTGTAGACAAATATAAAACACAACTTATCAAAGTAATGTCAAAACTTAAGTACCACTAGAAGCCCTAGAAAAACCAAAATGCTTTAATATTTTCAAAAATAACTCACACATAGAAAGTCAGCTCATGCTTAAAAGTACTCAAGTTCATATTTTAGCAGGAATGTGGAATGTTGCAAAGGAGATGGAAACAAAGAGAAATGTGCATATCTTAGAAGCCTGCTTTGCTTTCCTTCAAATCTAAAAATAAAACCTTCAAACTACCCTATTAATAAGTCTAGAAAATGGATGCCCTTTTTGAGGAAAGCTTTAACAAACACAGATATAAAAATATCTTCTTGGTTAATAGGACCAAAAGATGTAAACATAAACCAGATGTCAACCCTCATTTCTCCATAATTCCATTCTCCCTCAGGGCTCTGGTGGGGCTTCAGCTGTAAAGATGTTTCTACAGTACAAGGAGACATACTAAATGAATGAAGGTATGCATAGAGCAACGTGGACCAGGCTCAAAAGCCAATTATTATTGAGTATTGAGTGAAAAGAATAAGTTGCAGAATGTTACATACACGATACCACCCAGTAAATTTGCAAAAACACTTTCGAATGTTATATTTTGGTCATGTGTAACACAGCATGAAGCTTGCATGGAACATGGAGACTATCCCCATCACCTTTGGGGAACAGGCTACCTTGGGGAGGCAGGGCAGCAAGTGCAACCACAGACTGGGATTTCACTGGAGCTGTGACATTTGAGTTTCATAAAAGGAGGCTGATGTAAATTACACGAACTGTTAATATTTCTGAAGTCCGAGTGGAAAATACCCGAGTAGCTACCACATGAGCAGAGTGCAGAGGGCAGGGAGGACTGCAGGAAAGCAGGACCTCAAAGGCAGGCACACGGAGGGGCGACAAGGAAGGCTCCGATCCCACCTCCTTAGCCCAGGCTTGCAGGGATTACAGCGGGCCATCCACAGTGGCTTTTCAGGGTGGACCTGATCCTTGACAAGCCAGGAGCAAGCTTGCTTATGCACTGCTTCCTTCACGATGAAAGTCTTGGTAAAAAATAATTTTAAAAAACAGAATACCTAAGCAGTGAGTTTGGTATCATAGTTGACTCACATGTCACGCAAGCTTCTGCCCTCCTCTCAGTATTGAGTATCAGAGAATAAAGTGTGTCAGAGAAGGGGAAGCCCTCTTTTCAAAGGGTATTCCAAGGTTTCCTGGGGAAGAAGTGGAGGGAAGGAAGGTTCCATGAAGGGACCTGGAGTGGGAGTCCTCAGGGCGTGATGGGTGGGTGGGAAGTCAGCTCAGGGCAGACAGCCTCCAGAACAGTGAGGGGTGGGAAGGGGACATGATGGATGGCCAGAGAGCCTTGTATTACCTTCTGAGGCTCAGGAACATCTTCGAGTATGATGAACTTTGGAAGGAAAGCTGAGACTATTCAGCATAGCTGGTAAGGCTGTGTCTGATTTCCTACCAGCACACTGTAAACAGAACCGCTCCAAGCCCCACAGACTGACTTGCTCTGCCTGTCTCACTCACCTCCATATTCCAAACTCCTCGGACCTGGCCAAATAGTTCTCTCTTGCCCAAGCTTCCACACATGCTGGTATCTCCTCCACTCATACTTTCTCTGGAACTAGCTAATGTCTTGGGGGTCATTTTTCAAAGAAGTTACTTCCCTCACTCCACCCCCATGTCTAGGTGGGATCACCCTAAAGTCTATGTGCTTCCTCAATGGCTAGTACTTCTCTGTTGTAGCATTTAGCTCCTTGTAAAACAGTGGCCTGTTTGCCTGTCTGGATCTTCCTTTCGACTATTAAGATTACTAAGGGTTAGCCCTGTCCAATTTGGCTCAGTGGCTGGAGTGTCGGCCCATGGACCAATGAGTCTCGGGTTCGATTCTGGTCAAGGGCACGTACCTTGGTTGCAGTTCATCCCTAGCCCTGGTCCGGGTCATGTGGGAGGCAACCAGTCGATGTGTCTCTCTCACATCGATGTTTTCTCCCCTCCTTCCCCCCCCCCCCCCGCATCTGAAAATAAATGGAAAAATATCCTTGGGTGAGGATTAAAAAAAAAAAAAAAGATTACTAAGGGTTAGAGACAGTCCCTAGCATCTAGGACAGTAACTGATACCTAATATATGCTCAATTAGTATAGGGTAAATGAATAAAGTGTTGCTATATAAAGAGTACAACAATGAAAGAGAAAATGAAGCAACAGCAATCTGGTCCTGAATACTGTACTTCCAAGATGCTGTTCCTTATGCATATTACAATTCAAACAAGACAGAAGGTCCAGCAGCCACAAAGACTCTTCAACCCTGAGTCCCAAGGAGCCACTGCAACTCAGAACAGTACCAAAATTAAAATGCTCCATTTTCTTCAAGATCCACAAATGAGAACTGGCTGAAGTTCCTCTTGCCAACTAAAGGGCCCTGCCTCACAGGTTCTGCTCACACAAGGTCACATCTGATGAAATGGAAGCTTCTGAAATTTTGCTTTCTAGTGCTGTTAAAAACTGTCTTCCGCCCTGGTTGGTTTGGCTCAGCAGCTAGAGCGTCTGCCCACGGACCAAAGAGTCTTGGGTTCAATTCTGATCAAGTGCATGTACCTCAGTTGCGGTTTGGTCCCCAGCCCTGGTCGGGGTTGTGCAAGAGGCAACTAATCAATCTCTCTCTCTCTCTCTCTCTCTCTCTCCCTCCTTCCCACTCTATCTGAAGATAAATGGGGGGAAAAAACCACTGTCTTCCTAGCCTAATTAACAGCTCCCCAATCTCTACAAATAGCCTGCAGTCATAAATTAGTATGCTTATCTACTCATATGTAGTCTTTTCTTAAAACTGCATAATTAAAAGGCCACCCTTGATTTAGGAATATCTATCAAAGTTTAAAATGCGCCCTGGCCGGTTTGGCTCAGCGGTTGGAGTGTCGGCCCGTGGACCGGAGAGTCCTGGGTTCGGTTCCTGCTAAGGGCACGTACCTTGGTTGCAGTTTGTCCCCAGCCCCGGTTGGGGTTGTGTGGGTGGCAACCACTCGATGTGTCTCTCACATATTGGTGTTTCTCTCTCTCTTCCTCCCTGTCTCCCTCCCGCTCTATCTGAAGATAAATGCAAAAATGACCTTGGGTGAGGATAAAAAAAAAAATTAAAATGCATATACCCTTTGATACAGCAAGTCCCATCTCTAGGAATTTCTCTTACAGATATACTTGGCTGTAAGCAAAATGGTATATGTAAAAGACCATTCACTACAGCATAAGTTAAAAACACTGGAAAAATAAATATCCATCAATAGAAAACTAGTTAAATAAATTATAGCGCATCCATATAATGGACTACTAACCCAACTCTTAAAAAGAGTGATACGGGTCTATAGGAACTGATACTGAACAATCCCCAAGATACATTAACTAAAAAGAGCAACCACAAATGTGAATAGTAATTTATTCCGTGTGTAAAGACACACACATATAACACGTACATAAACAGAAATATAATAATATGAGGTATCCAATTTTATAGAGACAGAAAGTATAAGGGTTATTGCCAGGGGCTAGGGGAGGAGGGAAGAATGGGGAGCAATGGCTTAATAGGGACAATTTCACTTTTGCAAGATGATAAGGGTTCTGGAGATACATACTGGTGATGGCTGCACCATAATGAGAATGTACTTAATGTCACAAAATTGTACACTTAAAATGGATAAAATGGTAAATTTGATATCAGGTATTATACCACAATTTAAAAAATTTACACACACACATACACACACACACACACACACACACACACACACACAGAGATTAATAAGAAACTGGTAATGATGGCTGCCTCCAGGGAGAGAAATGGATATCTGGGGACAGGGTAGCCAGGAGATCTTTTATCATAAAACCTTTATTTTATTTTTTTTCTTTATTGATTTTAGAGAGAGAGGAAGGGAGAGGGAAAAAGAGAGAAACATCAATGAGAGAGAACATCGACTGGCCACCTCCTGCATGCCCCCCATTGGGGATTGGGCCCACAACCTGAGCATGTGCCCTGACCGGGAATCAAACTGGGGACCTCTTGGTGCATGGGTTGACGCTCAACCACTGAGCCACACCAGCCGTGCTTACCATATAACCTTTAGTACCACGTTTTTCATTCTGTACTATATACCCAACTATTCAAAAAAAAAAGTCATTCAAAAACCCCAGCCTTATAGAAGAAGCCTTTTCCTTAACCATTAATATCCCTTTTTTAAGTAAAAAATATTTTCAATCCAAATCAGGATTCCACTTCAGTTTTGTGGTATTTATTAGATTTAAATGATGCAACTTGTAAAAAATTACACTTGTTCTCCTAAGATTATATTCACCAAAAGCCTGTCTTTATATTTATCAGCCTTTACAGAAAAGCTTTAAAATCATCATAGAAGAAAATTACCATTTTTATCAGTATGTAACTTTTATTCTATCATAACAATCAAGCTGGCTGAATATAGAACTGTTTCAACAGCCAAAAGCCCCCATCATAATTCAAAACAAAATTCAGCCTGCAATTACATGAGCTATAAAACAAACTATGCTTTATGTTGCAGTCTACCCTAACACTAAAACTTACATGTCAGAATTAAACACACACACCCACAAACACAGCCTCTGAATTCTTCCTAGATAATCTAAAACCTACTTTTGTGACGATCCACTATTTTCTTGAATCTTCCAGAATGATCATGGCAGCCATGCCCCTGGCATCGTAACTTCTGCAGCCCTGCCCATATCAAGGAGAAGGCAGCACTTGCAGGGTCCAGTACTGCCCCTTGCTCAAAGCAGGGGCTCAAATATTTGTTGGGTGAATGAATAAATGATGATCTGCTGACAGGCTTGCCACCAAGCCTCACAAAGAAAAAATTCAGAAAGAAAAAAAGGTAAGAGGTGCTTTGTTCACTTGACATCAGCACATGATAAAGGTGAAGACCATATCATTGGTTCACCAAATAGCTATGACACAACTGACTAAGTGGGCTCTAGACCTCATCCTATCCTAAAGTTAAATACAAATAAAAAATATTTTCAAAAACCATACAAAAAACATAGGACAGCCCTGGCTGGTTTGGCTCAGCGGTTAGAGCATCGGCCTGCGGTACAGAGAGACCCGGGTTCGGTTCCCGCTAAGGGCATGTACCTCGGTTGCAGTTTGTCCCCGGCCCTGGTTGGTCGTGCGGGTGGCAGCCACTCGATGTGTCCCTTTCACGTCGATGTTTCTCTCTCTCTCTCTCTCTTCCTCTCTCTCCCTAAATCTCTCTAAAATCAATAAAAAGGAAAAAAATATTTAAAAAAAAAATATTTTCAAAAACCATACAAAAAACATAGGACAGCCCTGGCTGGTTTGGCTCAGCGATTAGAGCATTGGCCTGTGGTCCGGAGAGACCCGGGTTCGGTTTCCGCTGGGGCATGTGCCTCGGTTGCAGTTTGCCCCTGGCCCTGGTTGGGTCGTGCGGGAGGCAGCCACTCGATGTGTCCCCTTCACATCGATGTTTCTCTCTCTCTCTCTTCCTCTCTCTCCCTCCCACTCTATCTGAACAAAAAATGGAAAAATGTCCTCGGGTGAGGATAAAAAACAAAAAAACAAAAAAAACATAGGACAACTTACCTATCAGATCCTTTTGTATGTATCAAATATGTATGTGTGAATACAGTATATCAAGTTATTTATTTTTAATCCTCACACCCAAGGATATTTTTCTGTTTATCATCAGATAGAGTGGGAAGGAGGGAGAGGGGAAGGAGAGAGAGAGAGAAACATCAATGTGAGAGAGACACATCGACTGGCTGCCTCCCGCATGATCTGACCAGGGCCGGGGACAAACTGCAACCAAGGTACATGCCCTTGACCAGAATCGAACCCGCGACTCATTGGTCCATGGGCCGACGCTCTAACCATTGAGCCAAACTGGTCAGGGCTATATCAAGTTTTTTAAAAAATGTTTTCATTGATTTGAGAGAGAGGAAGGGAAAGAAAGAGAGAGAAACATCGATCCGTTGCCTCCCACATGCACCCTGACTGGGAATCAAACCAGTGACTTTTCAGTGCACAGGACGACACTCAACCAACTGAGCCACACTGGCCAGGGCTCAAGTTTTTATATTTTGTTTTGTTTTTCTTTAATCCTCACCTGAGGATATTTTTCTGTTTATCATCAGATAGAATGAGAGGGAGGGAGGGAGGGAGAAACATCAACGTGAGAGGGACACAGGGGACACATCGACTGGCTGCCTCCCGCACGACCCTGACCAGGGCCGGGGACGAACAGCAACCTAAGTACGTGCCCTTGACCGGAATCAAACCTGCAACCCATTGGTCCACGGGCCGACGCTCTAACCGCTGAGCCAAACCAGCCAGGGCCTCAAGTTTTTTATGAAGAAAGAAAGTATAGATAAATATTGATGTGTTCTTAGAGTAGCAAAGGATTTTTTAAGTATAAAAGCAAAAGGAGAAATCATAACAGAAATCTTATATATCAAAAAGACAAGCAGAATCAAAAGATACATGACAAAGTAGGAAAAAATCTGTATGATAACAGAGAATTAATATGCTTAATACATTAAGAGTTCCTACAAACTGACTTAAAAATATCCAAATGGAAGGATGAATGCAGAACACAAACAGGCAATTCACAAAGACCAAAGACAAATGGCCAATGATTACTAAGGTTCAGCCTCAGTTAATAACCCAAGGAGCACAAATTTAAATGACAGCTAGCCAATTCTGGGAGGGTATGGGGAAGTGGCACTTTCTGAGACTGTCACGGGAACTGGGATAGCCATTTAGGAAGGCAATGTGGTAGTACCTATCAGCAACTCCAAGTCTAGGCAGCCATTCTTCAAAGAGAGTGACACACGAGGAAGTTCAATCCAGCAGTATCTTTAACAAGGAACCATTGGGAAAACCAATAGGGGGACAATGCATGACAGTAAGTTAGTACCAGACCATGCTGCCATTTAACAAAAATCAGCAAGAGAGAAATGCATCAAATGGCTAGATACTGAATATGTGTAATACTAACCTCGTTTTGTTAAAAACACAAAAGGCGCACATTTGTATAGCTTAAGAAGATTCGGAAGGATCTACGTTAAGCTATTAATGTGGTTACTCTGGGTAGTGGGCACAGAGTAATAGAAAGCTTTCACTTTTTCACTTGACATACTTTAAAATGGCTTGAATTTTCCATAAAAGTATGTATTATTTTTATAGTTTCTTAAAAAAAGAAGAAAACTAATAACATACAAGCACTTATCTACTAAAGACGGGTTCTGTCTTTTGAGTATTCCCTTCAAAGTTCCTTAAAGCTCAGATGGCTGTGTCTTTCCTATTCATAAATAATAAGAGATTTTTAAAACATCTCCTTTTCCATACTTCTTAGAAGAAATTGTATAGAGTCATCACTGTCTGTTTTATAAAATCCACTTTTAAACTTAGAAAAAGACTATTAAAAACATAAACCAGCCCTGGCCAGTTTGGCTCAGCAGTTAGAACATCAGCCCGCGGACCAAAGAGTCATGGGTTCAATTCCAGTCAAGGGCACGTACCTGGCCCTGGTTGGGGTTGTGCGGGAGGCAACCAGTCGATGTGTCTCTCTCGCATCGATGTTTCTCTCTCCTCTCTCCCTCCCTCCCACTCTATCTGAGATAGATAGAAAAATACCCTCGGGCGAGGATTAAAAAAAAACAACACACATAAACCACCCCCAGGCCTACCATCTACCAGAAGAAACCCATTTATTGCCCATATTACATTTAGTCCACACAATTTCTGAGACAATGCACAAAGCGCCAGCCACACTACTCCCACCAGCATAAATACATGAAGTACAAAGAATGTCCTGTCAGCAGGGCCCAGGGCACACCCCACAGTAAAGGGGAATGACAATTTGAGTCATAGAATCAGGAGTGAAACCAAATTTGGGACTTGGAGGCAGTGTGATGCTCCTCCCTTCTCTTCCCCTCCACACTTTCTATTCTCCTCTGCCCAAACACTGCCCCTCACATAGTCTCTAAATGGGCTCTCTATTATGGATGTCCACATAGCTTTAGACTGAGATGTCAGACACCACTAGAGATACAACAAAGTGCTACTTGGAAGTCTCAGCTGGAATCACAGTGGCAGCATATGTGTAAACTCACATTTTTTTTTCCTTAAGAAAAGAAATGGAAAAATTCAA
The DNA here is from genome assembly GCA_030848825.1 of Tadarida brasiliensis. Taxonomy (NCBI): domain Eukaryota; kingdom Metazoa; phylum Chordata; class Mammalia; order Chiroptera; family Molossidae; genus Tadarida; species Tadarida brasiliensis. Next base: position 85,691,957 of record CM061280.1, read on the forward strand.
TCAGAATGTTTTGCCTTACCACACTGAATGTTTGAAATCCAGGTGTCAGAATATCAAATGTGGAGTGACCACTGATTTTAAAAAAGCTTGAGATATTGAGCCTGACAATCGACAAATTAAGGAACCACTAATTTTCATAAAATTAAAGTCCACACAATGGCACCAAAGTAGCCAAAAGTGCAGCTGACAGAGCACCTGAGTGTCAGCCCTCCAACGGCTTGAATCCCCAGCTTTTCAAAAGGCATTCATTCTGCTCTAGAGTTTCAAGAGCCAGAAGTGTGTCTGGGTGTTCTCTTTAGTTCCCATGGAAGAAGTGCAGCAAGTATATGCCATTAGCCATAGGCTCCACTGTTCTGTGACAGCTTTCAGGAGGCTATCCTTCCACGGGATCACACACCAGTTCCCATATCTGAAAATACATTACCACTGCTCACTAATGTTGACCAGGAAGTCATTTACCCAAAACCAAAGCAAACAAAGCACCATGCTGAAGACCACTGGGCAATAACAGCAGCGGCAGGTGAAGAGCTCAGTCAAAGCACTCTCAGCTCAGCTGACCTGCTTCAAGGTGAACTGAAGTTGCAGATCACCAGTTCCGGCTCTAATCTGACGCCCGCCCCCAGATCACGCTGTGGCTACCAAGTAACCCTACCCAAACTGACCTTTCAGGGCTCAGGGAAGTGACTTTTTTTTATTATATGGCACAGTTTGGCACAGTTATGTCTTTCGTCTTTGGGGTACTTTTATACTGTCCAAGAGTAGTATATATTGTCTTTTTCCTTTTTTTTTTTAAAAACAGATGGCCAAACCAGGACATATACTAAAAAAAAAAAAAGGAAGGTTACTTACCTGAGCCCTAACATTCCAGCTACCATGGAATCCTGTTGGAGCTGGTCTACAGAAGCAAGATGTATTCTGGGGAGTCACATGTCACATCAAAGCAGGAACTGGTGAGTCTGTATTTTTATGGAGCCTAAAACAAAGAAAATCGTAAGTTGAAAGCCCCCATTGTGCTGCACGACCTTTTTCCCAGGGCTATTTGGGACATTTTGAAGATAAACATATAGACAAAGTACTATGCTATTTCCCGGCTTACCTAGCTAGAAACAAAGGATACACTGCAAATTACTGGCACGTAACACACAATGCTAAAATAAAGGAAAGATTCATGCATGTTAGAATCGACACTATCACAGGTCTTGTCACCTCTGAAGGACACTTTGACACTGTAAAGCATATCATTAGTAGTGATCTCTGGTAAATATTCCTTGTACCATGTCATACAGAAATACTCAGGGATAGAATACATGTTCAAGAGAACATGCAACATTAATATGTCATCCCAAAAAGAACACGTGAAATCCAGCGGCAAAGTCTCCTTTTTTTTTCAAGCAGCTGAAGCTGCAACAAGCTGCTGTAACATCATGTAAAGGGACTTTAACTCTAAAAGAAAAAAGCAGTACCAATGGAAACCAAGTGCCCTACGAGATCCAAAGCCATCCTCTAAAATACACAAGGCTGACTCAGAGCAATCACTTTAAAAAAAAAATGTTTTTATTGATTTTTTTAGAGAGAGAAGAAGGGAGAGATAGAAACACTGATGTGGTAGAGAAACATCAATTGGCTGCCTCCTGCGTGCCCCTTACTGGGGATCAAGCCCGAAACCCGGACATGTGCCCTGACCGGGAATCGAACCAGGACCTCTCAGTCCATGGGACGGCGCTCAATCCACTGAGCCACACCAGCTGGGCCAGAGCAATCACTTTTTTAAAGCCTTTCAGATCAGTAAATTGCCATGTTCAATAAACTGAATTATTAGTTTGACAGTTTCTTTTTTGCTTTTGAACACATGTTCAAAAAAGGACTTTTGTCATCACATTTTTCATCATTAAGATAACCATCATTTCCTTGTGAAAATCTAAACTGGCTCATATTAGCTAATCTCTGATACCTTGTTGGCCCAAAAGTAGCACTTTCATCTTTAGACTAAAAAAAGCCTAGCGTGCACAACTTAGAGACTATTCATACGATTACTTGTGTAATCAAACCCAGAGGAAGGGCAACACCAACCAAGTCTTTTACTTACGGCTGGTCTGTAACTACCAGGATGGTACCTAAAATTATCTACTGAGGTGCAGTGAGGCCTTACAATTAATTCCCTTAAGCAGTCGAGTCATAGAATGCTTTGAAATCCCCGAAGTCGAGGTAACAGTAGTACTCAGTTAGCTATTTAATAAAAATCAAACTGGTATCCTGGCTGGGAGGCCCTGGAAAAGCCACAACTTCTCACAGCCACAATTGTTTTTTTACTTATAAACGGAGGGAGCTGGACTAAAGTTCCTTCCAGCTCTGAAAGTTTAAGATCTTTAATTAACCCAAGATTTCATGGGGGAAATAAAAGAGCCAGCAAATGAGAGCAGTTAGGTGAAAACCCAATAAAGCAGTGATTTGCAGGTCCATATATATAACACCCCCAGCTCTTAGGCAAGGAAGACAAGTGACCGTTTCCTCAGGCTTGCTCCTGGGAGTCCAGACTTCTGCAGTAACAGCAAAACAGCTATAGTGAGAACATATCCATATACCAGCAGACCCAACACAAGTGTGCCTTGAAAAAGCTATAAAGACCAAGGCTTTATTCTCTAACAGAATGGTCACTGCGCCCTTTGAGTGGGGATGCCCTGCCCACTCCCAAATTCCCATTTCCACTCCTACCATCAAAGTGGTGGAACCAAGTTTTTAGGCAATGGCATGCAAATCAAGTTTTCAATAGGTAAAAGTTCCTTGCAAGAGAAAGGCAGAATAGAGCAGGAAAAGGCAGAGGAACACAACCTTTGTGTAAATGAGCCCAAATAAGAGGAACCCTTTTATGTCTGTCCTAACCAAAACAAGGTAGAAGCACAGTGATGACAATGGCAGTTTGCCTGAACAGGGCTGGTACAGAAGCATTGAGGACAAGGTCCTTCCGCTGGAGTGGAAATAATGCTCTACCCAAGAAAAAAGGTTGTGCCTATCAGCCACAAGAGGCTGGTCTCATGTCACCAAAACAGAGGGCAGTGAATACAAGCAGGTGTCCTACCAAACTCCCTGGAACTCGCTGCCAGTCTAGGATTGTTCTTTACCCCCACGGGGTTAAAACACTAGTTACTACAAATGTAAAGTATTTTCTGTGATTCTCTCCTCCTTACAAATACTCAGGCAGCCTGCCAACAAACTGCTCTTAGCCAATTAAAAGAGTTCCACTGATATTCAACCTTTACAACAATTACAGGTTCCAGGACACATCACTTATCATGCAAATAGTCCCAGGCAGGTACATTAGCAGTGGAAACCAGCCTTGAGACAGGAACTAACAATTTTACCTCTGCTCTTCTTTATTCTAAGTTAAAGAAGTGAGCTTCTCATTCCATCTCCATGTGGGGGAAGGAGTATTGGGGGGGGGCAACATCATACTGCAGTCATCTAGCCAGTTTTTGTCAAACTCCACAGCTTGCCTCCCCACCCCACTAGATTCAGCCACTCGTAGGCAGGGCAGGCAGGGAAACAATGACTCTGGCTGGAAATTGCAAATAGAATGCAAAAATGGTATTCTAACCCCACCAATACACAAACAATACAAAAGTGGGAGTAGGGTTTGACTGCATCCTGCTGTCAGGTGAAACAAAGTACTCTAGGTTTAAAGCATTCCAAGCAAATTTGTAACAACAAGAAATAGGACAGTGTGATAAGCCAGTAGGAGCAAGAAACCGTTTCTTCAAGCTGTTAAGACATGCTGACTTCAGATGCCACCAGGAACTTTGCAACTATATTCTGGAAGCTGCCTGTGCTGTTTAAAGAGCTGGGGGTACGACAAACAGCTAGCTGGCTGGAGGGCATCGGAGGAGGCAAACACATTGTCAACAATGGCAAAACAAAGCAGAACCCTTGTCCTGTCACATCTCAGGTTCAGATATGCACACCTTGGAATCTTTGTCAAGTGAGGTTTGTGTGTCTGTGTGCGTGGACAGGATGTACCTCAGTGATCAGCCACCTAGCTGACATGCCACAAATGGGTGCTCTGCGGCAACTTACTTAATCAACTGTACTTCTACTAGATTGATTGTATTCTTTAAGGTTCTGACATGTGCAAGTAAGAAAATAAAAGGAAGTGTTTCCTAGGCTTCCTGACTGAGATTTGAAGTAGAAGTCCTTAAAAAGTCCGTAAGTAAGCCTATTTCCTTGAATCCCGGAGGAAAATTCCCCAAAGACCTAAAAATCCAGACCCTGTATTTTTCATAAGGATCCAGCATATTTCAAAAGACCCAAGAGGTCAGCTCAATCTTGTTACTAACTGCAATCACTGAGATCCAGATGAAAATTCCAACCACGAAACCCAAATTTCTCCTCTAGAGTAATAACTGCCTATTAACAGTGAATTTTACTACCAAGGTCCGAATATGCTTCATTTTTCTAATATAACAAAATGCCTACAACTTGTGAGTCCTACAAAGTCTAAGCCACTTAGCATCACACACGTTGGTTTGGTTCTACGGTCACCAACCACCCCCTGAATTTGATCCTATCATCTCACAATTTGAGGTACTGATCCCACACAGGCGACACAACGTGTGAGCACAGCAGACACAACATGTGAATGGCTCTGCAAAGCCCATTCCTGTTCCTGGAAAAATAACCAGAAGCACACATCTGCCTGACCATGAGTCAGGAATATCAATTCTGTGGTGGAGCCCATTTCTGCTGTGACCAATCCACACCGAACACACAACAGAAGTGACTGCCACAGAGGTATTCCAGAGCAAGCTTTCCCCTCTCGGGTCCATACTTAGCAATGTCATAAACAGTCTCCTCTCTGAGAGCACTCTTTTTAGACTCTTCACAATGACCTTAAGTCTTCAGTGCAAAACCACAGACACATTGCCACGCCACGTAAAAGTCACCTGAGTTTCAGTTTGGGTGATTCAGTCATAACCAAACTAAAAAGAAAATAAACTTTCAGGGACAAGTGACAGAAACCACAGCGATACGATGAACTTGCCCCATCTGGTACTGGTGATCTTCACGCTCCAAGACTATGGGAGCCCGTTACATACTATGTCCCACTCCACTTATGTAACTGGAAGATCGCCGGCGAAGGGGGGAGGATGGGAGGGCGCTAATATTCTGAGGCCAGAGCACCCCCAAGGACCCCGGGGGCGTGCTTCCACTGAAGAGCCTCAGGTGCTACCGGACGCACAATCCCCTACCCACAGCTCCTGATGGGAACTAGAACAGCCTCTTTAGGATGAGTTGTGGGACCAGGAAAACAATATCTAGTCCCTTTTGTGGGTGGACAATAATTCCCACCTACTTGTTCCTGTTAGATAGGAAAGGAGATGGTGGACGATTCGCTCGCAATGGGGGCAGAAATTCATGGAATGGGCGAGAAGGGGGGGAGGCAAAGCCTGAGATGGGGGTGAGAGCGCAGGAGCCCTTGTGGCGCACTCTCCCGACAGGAGGCGGACTGCGCACGCGCGCCGGTGTGGGGGGGCGAGTAACGGGAGAGGGGGCGCGCGAGGAAGGGAGAGGGGAGAGCGCAGAGCGCGATCCAGGGAGAGGCCGGGGCCGCGGGCGCGCGACGGCGCGGCGGGCCCGAAGCCCCTAGAAGGGCACGACGCGCGCGCAGCCCGGACAAGTGAAGCCCCAGCGAAAGAGGCGCCCGCGGGGCCGGGGGCCGGGATGCGCGCCGAAGGCGGGAGGAAGCGAGGCGCCAGGCGAAGGCGGCCCTGGGAGGCGACACCCGCGAGTGTGGGTGACGGGCCGGGGGGCAGCCGTCACCAGCGGCGGCAGGAGGGGGAGGGTAGAGAGGAGGGACGCCATCCGCCAGCCGTGTCGCCGACCCCGCGGGCCCCTCCCGCGCCACGTCCCGCCCCTACCACCCGCCCCTCGGCAAGGGTCCCCGCCCGCGGCTGCGGCGGTCCCACTCACAGTCTCTCCTCCTCGCCTCCTCCTCCTCCTCCGCTTGGCGCGGCAGCGGCGGCGGCGGCCATTTTCCGGACGGCTTTTACCACAGCCCTCTCTCCGAGAGGAGGGAGCGCGCGCCTCCGACGCCGAGACCCCGCACGGCCGACGTCGCGCCCCGCCCTCCCGGCCGGCATGCGCGCAGCTGCACCTGCGCGCCCGCGTCCCGCCCCCGGCGCCGCAGCGAGCCCGCCCGCAATTGGGTGCGATAGTTAAGGCAGGGCGGGGCCTCGGCCGCTGCACAACCAATTGGCGGGAGTTTGTGTCCATTCTGACCAGGGGAAAGGGGGCGGGTACCCTGACCAGCTGCTGATTGGCTGCCGTTGGCCGTCATTTGGGGAAAAGAGGCGGCTTCGGCACGAAGGGGCTGGTTTAGTGGGCGGAATTTGAATATTAAGGATTAATGGGCCCTTGCGGATGCTGGGGCAAGTGAAGGCCTAGGATCCAGACTCCTGGTTGCGCGGTGCTTGCTGGCTATTGACGTGCTGTCCACAAATGCATGAAGTACGCTGCAATAAGTGTTCCACTGCACCCACATTTTCTGAATACCACCACCTTCAGTAGAAGCAGCAAAGTTGCCTGCCCTGGACCCTGACGTTGTTCCAGCCAAGGGACCTTGATTTAATAGGCCCACAGCATTCTTTCATCTGAACCTGCCATGAGTCACACTCTCATAGAGGCAGGGAATAAACTGACAACAAATCACAGCCCTGGCTTTAGTGAAATTTTCGTGGGGGAAGAGGGTACATGCCAAAGCTGCATGAGACCTGTCATTATTGGATCAGATGGTTTGGCGGAGGTGTGAAGAAGGGGCAGTGGGAGCACAGAGGAACAGCACCAAGCTCTGCCTGCAGGAGAGAGGGAAGACTTCCTAGAAGAGGTGATTTGGGAGCTAAGATTCAGCAATTCTGTTTTGGAAAAATATTTAAGAGTATGAGAAAAGTTTTAGCCAGTGGGGTATTCAGTGCAAGACTGTTTGTCAAGGCGACCTTACTCCGATTCCAGCCATCATCCAATTCATCCAATGCCCCTCGTGCTAGTTCTATGATTAATAAAGAACCTTCTGATTCTGATTTGGCTCCAACCCATTCATTTATTAAACAGCTGCTATGTGCCAGGCACTGTTCCAGGCTCTGGCTGCACAGTACTGAACAAGACAGGAAACTAATGTTACATGGAAGATTCATACTAAACATACAAATAAATGTATGATATAATATTGTGTAGTGGTAAGGGATTTGAGATAGATAAAACAAGGGTGAAGGGGATGCTATTTAGATATCCACAGGTTTTTGCCCTCATTTATTCCCCCATATGGATATCTGGGGAGAGAACATTTCAGTCAAGTTCAAAGATCCTGAGGAAAGACTATGCCTGGCAAGTTGGGGGGTAACAGGGAAGCTTATGTGGCTACAGAGGGGTGGGGTGTGCAGTTGGAGAGGCAGTTGGAGCCACCATGGGAACTGGGAGCTTATTCTGAGATGAAAAGCCCTTGGAGAATTTTGAACTTGGAGCTGACATCATCAGATCTATGTTGTAGGTGCAGAACTATCCATGCTGGGACAAAACTAGGAGCAAGAGTCCAGTCAGGAGGTTCTGACAACAGTCTAAGAAAGGTGATAGTGGCTTTAATTAGAGCGGTTGCAATGGAGGTTCTGAGAAGTTGTGAGATTCAAGCTATATTTTCAAAATCAAGGAGACTGTAGGCTATAAAGAGAAAAAAAAAACACCAGGAATGATTCCTGAGATTTTGGCTTGAGCAACTGAGTAAATGGGTGCCTTTCACCATGATTGGGAAAACTGTAGGAAAATAACATTTTTGGAGGTACAGATCAAGAATTTTGTTTTGGCCATGTTAAACTTGGAGTACCTATAAAATGTGCAAGTAGAGATGTTGAGTAGGTGGTTGGTTCAACAAACAATCAACAAGTCAGCAAGCTGAACATCCAACTCAAGAAGCTATAAAAGGAACAGCATAGTAAACCTAGAAAAAGTAGAAGAAAACTAGGATGAACAGAAATTGATGAAGTAGAAACAAATGATAGAGAGGATTGAGAACATCAAAAGCTGATTCTTTGAAAAGCTAAAAAACAAAAGCCAACCCTCTAACAAGCTAGATATAAGGAGAGAAGAGACAAGTCAATTATATTAGAAATGAAAAGAAGACATAGCCTGCAGACACAAGATTCTACAATAGATAATAGATAACAGATACATTTTTTTAAATCCTCACCTGAGGACATTTTCGCATTTATCTTCAGATAGAGCGAGGGAAAGAGGGAGGAAGAGAGAGAGAGAGAAACATCGATGTGAGAGAGACACATTGAGTGGTTGCCACCCACTCGACCCCAACCGGGGCCGGGGACAAACTGCAACTGAGGTACGTGCCCTTAGCAGGAACTGAATCTGGGACTCTCTGGCCCGCCGGCTGACGCTCTAACTGCTGAGCCAAACCGGCCAGGGCAACGTTTTTAAAGTATATTATGAACAACTGTATGTCGGTAAATTGGAAAACATAAGCACAAGAAATAAATTTCTAGAAGATCACAGCTTACCAAAACTGACTCTAGAAACAGAAAACCTGGATAGATCCTCTGTAACCACAAGGAAACTGACTATGTATTTAAAAAAATCTCCCCCCTCCCCGCAAAAAAAAACAAGCCCATAGAGCTTTACAGATGAGTTCTACCAAATCTTTAATGAGTGGGTAATCCAATCATAGACAGAAAAGAAAGACATCTCTCCAAACTTTTATGAGACTAATATAACTACTATAACAAGCCAGTGCAAGTATGACACAGGATGTGGAAATAGGTATAAAAATCCTAGACAAATAAACTGAATCCAGCAGTATATAATGATATATCATAATCAAGTTGAGTTTTATCCTAAGAATGCAAGGATGGTTTAAAATGAGAAAATCAACCTTAGGAGATTAAAGGGGAACAGCCCTGGCCAGTGTGACTTAGTGATTATAGTGTCTGCCCCTGCACCGAAGGGTCACATGTTCAATTCGAGGTCAAGGGCACATACCTGGGTTGCAGATTTGATCGTAGCCCTGGTCAGGACACGTGCAGGAGGCAACCAATCAATGTGTCTCTCTCACATTGATGTCTCTCTCTCTCTCTCTCTCTCTCTCTCTCTCTCCCCTCCCTCACTTCCACTCTCTCTAAAAAAAAAATTTTTTTTAATCAATGGATAAAATATCCTCGAGTGAGGATTAACAAAACAACGAGAGAGATTTAAGGGGAACAAATTATGTGATTATTCCAATAGATGCAGAAAAAGGGTTTGATAAAATTCAACACCTACTTATGACTTTAAAACCAAAACCAACAACAATTTAGACAACTATGAATAGAAGGGAACTTCCTTAATCTAATCAAAGGTATCTATAAAAAGACTTAGAGCAAACATCATATTTAATGGTGTTAAGTGGAAATAAAGCAAGAAACAGAACAAGATATGAAGTACAACATCATTCATGTAAAATAAAACATGTGTGCTTTTCCTCCCACTCTCTTTTAAACTTCATCCTTGGAATTTTACTATGAGGAGAAAGACCCATTAATCCCAAGTCGATTCTCTGGTTGTTAGGACGCAGACATGGAAATCCAGCTAGTAATAAAAAGCTGGAAAAAGTAATGAGGGAAAAAAGATTTAATTCACTCTAGCTACAAAAATTATAAAACAGTTGGGAATAAACTTAATAAGAAAAGCCAAAAACCTCTATTAAAAAGCTATAAAACTTTACTGAAAACATAAAAGAAGACCTGAAAGAAAAAAAAAGAAACTACCAAGGGAAGAGTCAACATAATAAAGATGTCAATTCTTCATAAATTAATCTGGAAATTCTTTGCCTGAGTCAAAATTCAGGAGTTTTTATAGACTGTAACAAGTTAATGCGAGATCGGGAAGAGTAAGTATGTAAGACTAAAAGTCAAGGCATTTTTGAAAGAGAAAACCAATGAAGAGGGTCTTGCTAAAAATTCCTTAGTTTGAATAAACAGGACTTAAATGATACAATTTCACTCTTGCCATTGAAAAGTAGGAAAATAGCCCTGGCCAGTTTTGCTCAGCAGTTAGAGCGTTGGCCCGCGGACTGTAGAGTCCCGGGTTTGGTTCCCGCTAAGGGCATGTACCTCGGTTGCAGTTTGTCCCTGCCCCGGTTGGGGTCGTGTGGGTGGCAGCCACTCAATGTGTCTCTCTCACATTGATGTTTCTCTCTCTCTTCCTCCCTCTCTCCCTCCTGCTCTATCTGAAGATAAATGCAAAAGTGTCCTCGGGTGAGGATAAAAAAAAAAAAAGAAAAGTAGGAAAATATACTAGAGTATAAAGCATTTACTAGTAGAATTAAAAGTGGGTCATTAAAAAAATGTTGACTATAACATTTTAAAAATTACTTCCTTTATAAATGGGACTGTAGAAGATAAAAACCAGGAAAATGTTATAGAGATAACAATTGACAGAAAACCAACAACCACAAGGATTTTATGGATATGGCAGATAGAGTGCAAACTTCTACTCCATCTGTCTAAAAATCCCTTGAACTAATAGAAAAAAAAATATTTTTTAGAAGAGCAAGTCCAATATGACAATATAAAATGAGGCTAAAACAGCCCAAATTTTTAGAACATCCCCAATGATTCCACACACGCACACACACACAAACTACAAATTTATTTCAAGCACTATGGAACATTTCCTAAAATTGATTATGAATTATGCCCTTCAAAAAAAAAAAATCTCAAGTCCTACCTGAATCCTGGCTTTGAGACCTGGCCCAGGACCGAGCCCTTGGGAAAACCAGCTTCAAACCCTTACCAGCCGCATTTGGAATGGTTTTGGTGTGTAACGCTGGCCAGGGCCATAGGGCTACCAACGCAGATCCACTGAAATCCGTTCTGTCAAGAAGTGTCCAGCAAACACTGACGTTACGTCTGTCTCAATATAACATTATCAAGTGCATGATCTGATTTTCTGGCAAGATGTGACGAAGACTGGGTTTATCTTTGGCACCATGCTGATAGTGCTGCTTTCCCTGGCAGCTTTCAGTGTCACCAATGTGGTACCTCATCCTGGCTCTTCTCTCTGTCACCATCAGCTTCAGGGTCTACAAGTCTGTCATCCAAGCTGTACAGAAGTCAGAAGAAGGCCATCCATTCAAAGCCTACCTGGATGTAGATATTACTCTGTCCTCAGAAACTTCCCATAATTACAGGAATGCTGCAATGGTGCACATCAACAGGGCCCTGAAACTCATTATTGTCTCTCTTCCTGGCAGAAGATCTGGTTGACTCCTTGAAACTGTTTGTGTTCATGTGACTGATAACCTATGTTGGTGCCATTTTCAATGAAATCACCCTTCTGATTCTTGCTGAACTGCTCATTTTCAGTGTTCCAATTATCTATGAGAAGCACAGGACCCAGATTGATCACTGTGTTGGCATCACCCGTGAACAAACCAAGTCAACTATTGAAAAAATCCAAGCAAAACTACCTGGAATTGCAAAGAAAAAGGCAGAATAAGTACATGGAAACCAGAAATGCCACAGTTACAGAAACATCATTTAATAGTTATTACACTGTTACTTGTACTATGAAGGAACGTGCTCCGTGTCAGCTTGAGCCTGCATTCCAAGCTTTTTTTTGGTTAATCCTCACCCAAGGATATTTTTTCTATTGATTTTTAGTGAGAGTGGAAGGAGGGAGGGAGAGAGAGAGAAACATTGATGTGAGAGAAACATCAATTGGTTGCCCCCCAAACGCAACCTGACCGGGGCCAGGGATCAAACCTACAACCCACATATGTGCCCTTGACCAGAAATCTAACCCTCGACCCTTCTGTGCTTGGGCTGACACTCTAACCACTGAACCACACTGGCCAGGGCGCTAAGCTTTTTTTTTTTTTTAATTTGGTGTTTCCCTCCTTTCCCTTTCCCTGACATAAGAAACACAAGAATCGTTGGACAAAAAAACCCTGATATCTTAGAACATAAAAGAATAAAGACAGCCCTGGCCGGTTCGGCTCAGCGGTTAGAGCGTCGGCCTGTGGTCTGAAGAGACCCAGGTTCGGTTCCCGCTAGGGGCATGTACCTCGGTTGTAGTTTGTCCCCGGCCCTGGCTGGTCGTGTGGGTGGCAGCCACTCGATGTGTCCCTTTCATGTCGATGTTTCTCTCTCTCTCTCTCTTCCTCTCTCTCCCTCCCACTCTATCTGAACAAAAAATGAAAAAAAAAAAAATGTCCTCGGGTGAGGATAAAAAAATAAAAATAAAAAAAATAAAGAATAAAGACAGAATCAATTTAATAGGATAAATCAATACCTTAATGGTAATGGAGCTTTTATGTGTATCTTGAAAGGGGATAGATTAGAGGTAAAGGAGAAATGAAAGATAAAACACATCTCTTGGGTTCTTCTTTTTAATTTTCAAGGACTAGTCTTACATACCTTCCCATTACAATTTTGCTCTTATTTAAAAATAAATTTTAATTGATTTTAGAGAGAAAGGGTGATGGTGCAAGAGAGAGAGAGAGAGAAACATCGATGTGAGAAACATCGATTGGTTGCCTCCTGTACATGCCCCAACTGGGGATCGAACCCAAAACCTGGGTATATGCTCTGACTGGGAACTGAACCCAAGACCCTTCAGTGCATGGGACGATGCTCCAACCAACTGAGCCACACTGGCCAGGGCTGCCCTTATTTTTAAGTTTAACAGGAACACTGCTGTGACCACCACCTCTCCCATACATCCTAAGGAAAGGAAAGGCTCCACCATTTGGGAAGGTGGTGTCTGTGTCATTTTGAACATCAATTCTGGACTTTAGTTTGAGAACTCATTCCTGAATGTTCTTTCCTCCCTCTTCCCTACCTACCTCACCTCAAGTTTAATAGATATGGTTGTACTTTTCTTATTATGAAATAAATGTCTATAACTGCTATCCATTGATGTAAACTTGTTAGAGGGAAAAAAAAATCTGCATGTGAGCTCAAAAAAAAAAAAAACAACCAAAACAATCTCAGTAATCTCCAAAATATAGAAATCCTGCAGTTCAGTCTCTGGCAACAATACAGCAAAATTAAAACTTAGGAACAAAAAAATGGGGAAAAGTAAAACAAAACAAACTAAAAAAACCAACTCTCCATTTAGAAGTTTTAAAACAGCTTCAAAATAACTCTTTGGTTAAAGAGGAAACAAAAACTTAAATTATAAACTCTTCAGAAATGACTAACAGTGAGAGCCCTACACATTAAAACCTATGCTATGTGGCCAAAGAGGTCAACTAGGAAAAGTAATAGCCTTAATACATTTATTAGAAATAAGAAGATAGATGAGAAATGAATTGATTCTGATATATCATGCTTGCACACAGACATACACACAGGGTGTTCCTTCTTTACCCTTAGAAGCTCACTACAAGAAAAGTATTGAGGAACAGAAAGGAATAAACCCATCAAAGTGAAGAGAATGTGGTGAGGATGGGAGGTTATCCTTAATGGACAGATTTCAACAATTTTATTTTGGAAAACATGGGAATTAGTTGATGAATAAAATAGGCAGGAAAAATCCGGCCTAGAATATTTGACAAAGGAACTACAGAGAAGGGGGGAGCCAGTTTGCCAGATATAACACCAGAGAGTAGGCTTAGAATCAGCAGGCATATGGTAGAAGAAAATAGAATGAAATGGAACTGAACACTTGGGGATTGATTGAAGACCCCAGTACAGAATGACTGCACCAGTTGGAACCACCTCTCCTCCAACAGATAGCTGAGCTGGCAGCTGGTGTAGGCCTGCAGTGAAAATACCTGACAGTTCTCTAAAGAAATTGAATGAAATGTCTGTAGAGAGCTAGGGCTTCCAGCATGGATGTTGGCAACCCCTGAACAATTTTCTCCTCATTCTAGCATTTGTGGGATGTGAACTCTGTTCCTCAGCTCCCTGACCTACACAGAAGAGTCAAAGCAGGAAAACGAACCTATTTGCTCTAAGGCAGATTAAATCCACAATAGTTACTCAGTCCTTCTTTATTAAATATAAACCAACCACTAAGGATCATCAGAAATTTGAATAAGGCCCTCAACATTAAAAAGAGTCAAATATGACTTATAGGGGGAAAATCAACTTGGAGGAATCCCAGAAGATGCAGGGAACATATAGGAAAACAAATTTTAATTTAATTAGCTTATTCAGAGAACTAAGAGAAAATATTGCATCCACAAGACAAGAACAGAATATTATGTAAAAAGAGTAGGGAACAAGAAATAATTATTGGAAATTAAATGTGACTATTGAAGTTCAAATTTCAATGGAAATATTGAAAGATAAAACTGAAGAAATCTCCTAGAAAAGAGAATTAAACATATAGACAAAAAATATGAGAGAAAATATTAGGACTTTGAAGAGTGATCTAGGAAGTCCAGAACACAACTAACAAGAGTTCTTGAGAGATAAAACCCAGAAAAGGGAAGAGGAATCAGAATAAATAGCATCAGATTTCATACAACTCTGGATGATAAAAAATAATACAGCGACAATAAAAAAAAAATACTATAATGCTGTCAAACTTCCAAGAGAAAATGACTTTAATTTAGAATTCTACACCAGCCAAAATACCCATCAAGTGTAACAATGGAATAAAAATATTTTTAGATATGGAAGAACTAAGAACATTTATCTCTCAAATATACTTTCTTAGGAAGCTACTTGAGGATGTTCTCCAGCAAAATAAGGGTGTAAGCCAAGAAAAAGGAAGTTATGGGATTGACAACATAGTGGATCTAGTCCAGGAGAACAGTGACAGGAAATAACAGGAATGCCAACTCAGCAGAAGGTCTGATTGGTCATCAGTTCAGATTGAAGTAAAAGAATGGCGGGCTCTGGAAGAGCAGACTCCAAGAATTAAAAAAAAAAAAAAAAAAAGTGTAGCCTGACCGGTGTGGCTCAGTGGCTGAGCGTCGACCCATGCACCAAGAGGTCGCCGGTTCGATTCTCGGTCAGGGCACATGCCCAGGTTGTGGGCCGATCCCTAGCAGGGGGCATGCAGGAGGCAGCCAATGGATGTTCTCTTTCATTAATGTTTCTATCTCTCTCTCTCCCTCTCCCTTCCTCTCTCTCAATAAAGAAAAATAAATAAATAAAAAGAAAATTGATGGTAATTAGTACAAGAAAATAAAGGAAAAAATTAGAAACTGCAAAGGAAAAAGAACTGGACAAGAAAGTTATGATCAAAATAAGAAGCAGCCCTGGCCAGTTTGACTCAGCGGTTAGAACATGGGCCCTCAGACCAGAGGGTCATAGGTTTGATTCCCAGTTAAGGGCACATACCTGTGTTGCAGGCCCCTGGCCCCTGTTGGGGTCATGTGGGAGGCAACCAATTGATGTGTCTTTCTCACATTGATGTTTCTCTCAGTCTTTCTCCATCCCTCCCTTCCACTCTCCTTAAAAAAAAAATCAATGGGCCCTGGCCGGTTTGGCTCAGCGGATGGAGCTTCGGCCTGTGGACCAGAGAGTCTGGGGTTCAGTTCCCGCTAAGGGCATGTACCTCGGTTGCAGTTTGTCCCCGGCCCCGGTTGGGGTCGTGTGGGTGGGAACCACTCAATGTGTTTCTCTCACATTGATGTTTCTCTCTCTCTCTTCCTCCCTCTCTCCCTCCCGCTCTACCTGAAGATAAATGCAAAAAATAAATAAATAAAAATTAAAAAAATAATAAAAAATAAAAATTTAAAAAATCAATGAAAAAATATCCTCGGGTGAAGAGTAGCAAAAAAAAAAAAAAGAGAGAGAGAGAGAGAGAGAAAAGAAGAAGCAAAGTAGAGAATCCATTGGACCTCGATGCTAAGAAAATTCTCTTTTCTTTTTTTTTTTTTTGGAATCATTTTTTTTATTAATTTATTTTTGTTACAGATGTTTCTCCTTTTTCCCCCATTGACACCCTCCTCCCCCTCCCTCCCTGCCCCGTCCCCAGTTTTGTTGTCCATGTCCATTGGTTATGAGTACATGCGTACTAGTGCTGTGGTTCATCGTTCCCCTCCCCCACCCCCTCTTCTGGCAATTGTCAGTCTGTACCCTACTTCCACGTCTCTGGGACTACCCTGTTCCTCAGACTGTTATGTTCATTATATTCCAGAAATAAGTGAGATCATATGATATTTGTCTTTCTCTGCTTGGCTTGTTTCGCTTAGAATAATAGTTTCCAGGTCCTCTCATGTCATCTCAAAGGATAAGAGATCTTTCTTTCTTACAGCTACATAGTACTCCATTGTGTATATGTACCACAGCTTTTTTATCCATTCGTCTACTGATGGACACTTGGGCTGTTTCCAGATCTTAGCGATTGTAAATAGTGCCTCTATGAACATAGGGGTACATATATTCTTTCTGATTGGTGTTTCAGGCTTCTCAGGGTATATTCCTAGAAGTGGGATCACTGGGTCAAATGGTAATTCAATTTTTAATTTTTTGAGGTAACACCATAGTGTTTTCCATAGTGGCTGCACCAGTCTGCATTCCCACCAGCAGTGTACTAGAGTCCCCTTTTCTCCACACCCTCGCCAACACTTGTTGTTTGATGCTTTGTTGATGGTGGAAATTCTCTTTTCAAGTGACCCAGGGATCATCAAATTAGACTTATAAGAAGGAAATATAATCCTAACACACCTCTTCTTGATCTGGCATTACAAAATATTTATACGAACATCATAATGTTAATTTTTGTCTTTGGTTTTCAACTTTTAGAGTCAACCAATGCCCAAAACATGGAGGGATAAGTTTTTGTTACAGATGGGAGACAGCCCTCTTCCCCTTATATGTAGTAAAGGGTTAACTCAGCAGGCCTGGGTGTTCCTGAGGGTGGTCTTGGTGACCCCTGACACACCATATTGGGTATTCATACTATCTTTAGTTCTTTGTAAGTTTAAATAACATACTCAAACCTCTTGTTCCATTAACTTTCAATAGTAATGTATCTTTGGCAACTTGGTATCAGCTACACTTTACTTTTACATTGTCAGAGTTAACATTTACATCCCATCCTGATAAAGATGAAAAGATAATCATCAAGGGAGAAGTGGGAGAGTGGAGAAAGGGGGAACAAAAGCATATTGGGGTCTGAAAGGGCCCAATAAATGATATCCATTTGCTCCCTACCTGAGTGGCATGGAACTTAACAATATGATTCTAAGTTTCATCAGAGTAAAAATGCACAAGATGGGCCAAGAATATGTGGACTCAAGGGAAGACTTGCTTTACCAGATATCCAAAGACATTCTGAAATGACATTGATGAAAGTAGTGCAGTTTTCCGCCCTGGCCAGTTTGGCTCAGCGGTTAGAGCCTCAGCCTGAGGACCAAAGGGTCTCAGGTTCAACTCCCAGTCAAGGGCACATACCTGGGTTGCAGGTTTGATCCTCGTATGGGAGGCAGCCATGGTCTCTCTCTCACTTTCTCTCTCTCTCTCTCTCTCTCTCTCTCTCTCTCTCTCTCTCTCTCTCTCTCTCCTTCCCTTCCACTCTATCTAAAGATCAATGGAAAAGTATCATCTGGTGAGGATCAACAACAACAACAAAAAATTGTGCAGCTTTGGTTCTGAAAGAGACAAATGATCAATGAAACTGAGTAGAGTCCTGAAGAGACCCAGACACAGTCCAAGCAGATCTCCCTTCTGCCTTGTTAGTAGAGCCCTGGTTATATTTCGTCTCCCACTGTTTTCTTGTGTGATTTAGGAAGAAATTCTGCTGTGGTGAACTGTGGTGACTGGTGACCTAGTTCTGGCCAATAAGAAGTTGTGGCAAATCCTCCAGGGGCTTCTGGGAAGCCTCAGCCCTTCTGCTCCTCCTGGACAGGGTTGAGTCTGAAGTTGACATTTGAAACAGTGGCGGTAGCTCAATTAGGCATCAGGGGTCTCTTTATGAGAACTTTCTCTTTGGTTAAGGGTTCTCCTGCCATAACTACTTTTTCTGTTGCCTTGATCACAAGTTGCTTGTGACCCTGGGTGGGGGTGGGGCTTAAGGCCACTTCTATGAGGTCTTGGGAGATTAGAGACTTCATCAGTATTTGTTGTTATTTCCCAAATTGGGGTTTTAATTTTGAGTTTTTTCCTTTCTTAGGTTGGCTACTGTTTTATCTTCTTGTCTTGTTTTGGGGTTCTCAAAGAACCCATTTCGGGATTGATTTATTCATTCTCTGGTTTCTCTGTGTTCCAACCAGTTACTTTCTGTTCTCATTATTCCTGTTTTCTAGATGTTCTGAAAATTTCTTTGACTTTTTCTTACCACAGTTTTTTTAAAGGGAGTTTTAAATTCTAAAGGTAGGCTTTTGTTTTCTTTTCCATTTTTGTTGTTAATATTCTAATCCAAGAAATTTTTGAAATTTCTTGAGGACCCTTTCCGGCTTAATATATGGTCAGTGGTTCATTCATCACTCGCCTGTGCCATGATGCCCAGCATGGGATCTTCCTTATTGTGATCTCAAAATGGCTCTTTTATCCATTAGGATCCTCCCAGGAAAACAGAAAGCACTTCAACTAAGGGCACTGAATGCCAGGAAGGGAGCACCTAGGACTACTGGGAGGTTGATGGGGGCTGGTGAGGCAGCTTGGGGATCATGAGCAGGAAGTTGCTGCCATCCTTAGGCTGGAGAGACACAGGGAGAAGACCTAGAATCATGGAGGGCCTCTCAGTGGGAGCTGCAGCTGCTGTCTGTGGGGCAGGGAGGGAGAGAGGCAATACCCTGGCTGTTCCCCTCCTCCACCCTCTGTCTCTTGCATCTGCCTCTCACTGTCAATCCCAGCCTGAAACCAGCTGAGCCAGCGCCTGGGAAAGGCAGGTAGCAAGGCCCCATCCTGCAGGGTGAGGGAAAGGTGAGGAATGGGTCTGGGGACAAACAGGTCTGGAGCAGGCCCATCAGTGAACTCTCTACTTTGAAAGACTAGGAAATTATCAGGCTCATTCTCCTTGCCACCTCCCCTCTTTCCCTGCCCTCTGCTCCTCCAAAATTTTGTTTATATGATTACTTTGAGAACTTCTAGTGGTTTTATTTAATCTTTTAAATAATATATTTTAAACTTCATTACTTGATTGATCAACATTAGACAATATCTATCGGTAAAAGCACTTTTATTTAAAGATAAGGAAATTATTCCACTTGAACTTTCTCCCACCCTTTCTTCCTCCACCCCTGATTTTATTCTCTGAATTATTATTTCTGTATCCTCACAGTTCCAGACATGTATATTCCGTTTTGGAAATGCTCCACAGATGCTTGGCTTTCTTACAGTTCTCCGTGTCCATGGATTTAATGCTTACCGTCATTCTTCAGAACGTTGTTGCTCCCTGTGTCTGGGTTCATTCTTCAGAATGTCGTTGCTCAGTGTGTCTGGGTTTACTAGACTTTGTCATCAAGCATTTTGGCATAGGTTTCAGAATGTTTCCTTTCAGGTAATCACTCATTTCCAAAATGGGATGATTCCACCTGAACCAGTTACTGAAGACAACCCTCAGCCTACCTATACCCCGTGGGCTCACTACTCCAAGCCAAGGCTCACTCGTTTGTCCCTTAGATGTGCCAGGTAATTTGAACATCTTGTGCACTGGCTGAACTCTTCTGAGACATGTCTGCCCTCAGCAGTCTCCTTCCTAAATTCATGGGGAAAATGTATTAGTGTCTGCCAAAAGAGAATTAAAATAATATTAAATAGTACCCCCAAAGTATCATTTTATGTCAATAAGGAGAGCCCTTTACAATAAAGAAGTCACTGTAATGAATCTTTATGAACTGAGAAGTATTTCATTGAAGCAGACAAAGCATAATTTGCTAGAAATATGTGAAGAAGAAATGGGTAGAAATTTAACAGTCTTATTCTTGGGGCAAAACAAAAAGAAGGATATAAGTTGGTGTTTTGTGTTCTTTTATGGGATGACCAATCAGGAGCAGCCACAAGAGGAGACAGAGCACAGGCTCAGGAAAAGAAAGTTTATTACTCTTATGGGTCCTAGAGACAGGAGGTACACCATACAGGGCCACACAGGGAAGCTCCAGGATGATCAGGAGGTCCTCACCTCCTGACAAGAAGATTTAGGCCAGAGCCTTTATTGGAGTTTCCATGGAAAAGGCAGGCAGGACAGGACCAACAGTTTAGGATCGAATAGTCTCGACAGGCTTTGGGCTATAGGGGTGTCTCTAGTGGCATGACACCTGGCAGTGGTATGATTAAGGCTGAAGAATATTGCCTCCTGGGTTGCAGGGGCCCCGCTAGAGGGGGTGTGACACTGGATTGGTCAGTTTACATAACAAAGACATGCTCCTGGGCTGTCCCTTTGCTGTTTGCTATCTTGGAGAATTGGTTAGCCCTGGGAAGGGCAACCTCACCCCAGCCAGAAAGGTATTTTTAGGATGTCAAAACATCATCATATACAGAAAACGTAAAAATATTTACAATACGGTTGGCTAAAACTGTAATCCATGATATCGGTTTTCTAACTAAGTATCCAACTGTGTACACTACAGAGAATACATTTTTTAATTCCAATGAAAAATTAACAAAAAGTGTTAATAGATTACACTGCAAAAAAATTAGAATCAATCAAATTGCTCAAGTGCCCCAGGCTCAGTGAAGCCCTCCGTATTCACTGCACCTAAAATAGCAGCGGACACTGCTGCACTGTGCCACTCTATGCCTTGGCTCTGCCTCTCTTCCAGGCACCTCTCTCCAATGTTACAGATTCTAGGGGTGTTAGCTTTTGTCTTCTCCGCTGAAAGGTGAGCACCACGAGGACAGGGCTGCACCTTGTCCTCTGCTCTATACAGTGCTTGAAAAATGCTTGGCCTAGTGTCAGCACTCAAATGCCAGTTGATCTAATGAATAAATCCCCAAAACACACTTAAACCTCTATTGCCTTTGTTATCAGTGTCAAGAAGGAAATAGTGTCTTTGTCAGATTTCTTCACTGTTCTAGCTCAAGTCTAGAATGACATGCAGTAGGAGGGTAGCAAGTTTAAACAGGGTGACAGGGCTCAGTGGATTGAGCATTGTCCCATGTACCAAGAGGTGGTGGGTTCGATCCCCAGTCAGGGCACATGCCCGGGTGCAGGCTCGACCGCCACTAAGAGACGTGAAAAAGGCAGCCGATCAGTGTTCTCTCATTGATGTTTCTATCTTTCTCTCCCTCTCCCTTCCTCTAAAAAAAATCAATAAAAAAAAATTTAAAAAAAATATTTTTATTGCCCTGGCCAGTTTGGCTCAGCGGTTAGAGTGTCAGCCCACGGACTGGCGAGTCCTGGGTTCAGTTTCCGCTAAGGGCACGTACCTCGGTTGCAGTTTGTCCCCGGCCCTGGTTGGGGTTGTGTGGGTGGCAACCAGTTGATGTGTCTCTCTCATGTGGATGTTTCTCTCTCTTTCTCTTCCTCCCTCTCTCCCTCCTGCTCTATCTGAAGATAAATGCAAAAATGTCCTCAGGTGAGGATAAAAACAAAACAAAACAAATATATTTTTTATTGATTTTTTTAGAGACAAAGGAAGGGAGAGAGAGATAGAAACATCGATGTGAGAGAGACACACCGATCGGCTGCTTCCTGCACCCCCCTACCCTGGGGATCAAGCCCACAACCTGGGCATGTGCCCTGACTAGGAATCGAACCAGGACCTCTCAGTCCATGGAACGACGCTCAATCCACTGAGCCACACCGGCTGGGCAATAAAATATATTTTATTTATTTATTTATTTATTTATTTATTTATTTATTTATTTATTATTCCTCACCTGAGTATATTTTTCTACTTATTATCATCAGATAGAGTGGAAGGGAGGGAGAGAGAGAGACAGAGAGAAACATAGATGTGATAGAGCCACATCGACTGGTTGTCTCGCTCATGATCCGGCCAGGGCCAGGGTCAAACTGCAACCGAGGTACGTGCTCTTGACTGGAATCGAACTCGAGACTCATAGGTCCACGGGCCGACGCTCTAACCACTGAGAAAAACCGGCCAGGGCTATTTTTAAAATAAACAGGGTGACAGGGAAGGCCCAATTCATAGAAATGCACAAGAAAGATGATGAACATAAAACCAGAATGGTTGGTAAGGAGAGGGCAACCTGGTCACTGTAGGGTCCAGCCAGTGAAAAGAAGCTTAGACAGAATTTCTGGGTCATGTTCTGGTCTCAGGGAGTTCTCTTCTGGGGAAGCCAGTGGGCAAGGTCACAAGACTGCTGGGAAACAGGGCTCCCCAATGGGGTATCTGGTGGGGCTGGGATGAGGACCAGGGACTGCATGTGTCTGTCTTTTCTGTCATACTTATCCAATCCAGACTGGTTGCCCCCAAGCCTGGGACCTGGAGTCAAGCAAGACTCCTAAAAGACCTTTTAGGGGTCCTTCCCCTCTGTCCTCTGTTGGAGGTTATGTCTCTGTGGCCTTGTCTTCCTCTATCGTGTTTACCTCACAGTTCAGGGGAGGGAGGCATATTTTCCAGCCTCTCCCAGAGAAAGAGTGTGAGGGAGAGAAATTTTTAAGAACTTGTATGTCTGATAATGTCTCCATTCTGCCTTTAGATATCAGTGATAATTTGGCTACTTATAGAATTCTAGGTTGGAAATTATTTTCCTCCAGCAACTAGAAGGAATTGCTGCGTTAGCTTCTTGTTCCAGGGTTGGCCATTCTGATTCCTGACTCTTTATACTGAACTCTGGCTCCTCTATCTGGAAGCTTGTTGAAGTTTTCTCTGTCTGGAACCTGTTCTCAGTGCTCTAAAGTATCAAGAGGATGTACCTTAGAGAGGGTCTGTTTTCACCCATGTCCTAGGCATTTGGTGGTCCTTCTGAGTTTTGCAAAGCCTTCAGTTCTTGGAAAGTGACTGAAAGCACAGTCTCATCCTGATCTCCCAGAGAAGACACTTCTGACATCTTGCCTGGGGGCCTAGATCAGAATGCAAAGGAAGGGATGTGAGCATATAGGCTGCAGACATTCACAGGATCGCCCTGTTCCAGATAGAATTTCACTGTCCTCAATTGCACCTGGTGTCTCACAGTCCACTGACCCCTTGTTTTGCCCTCTCCAGAAAATAAAGCTCCCAATTTTCCCCAGCTCCAGTCCCTGCACCCTCAGCCTCCTGCCTGCCAGCTTGCAATCTGATTTTCTGGTTAGTGAAGTCAGTTCCCACCTAGCCACCTGTTTTCTCAGCTCCCAAAGTGTTGTTGCTGTGGCCTCACCATCTGCCCTCCCCTTTTGTATAATAGATTTACCTTATTTTTCTCTCAAGAGTCGTTTTACTATAGCTTTACTGGGGCACAGAATTATAATATATACAGATGTTCAATCTGCTATTCAACCTGGAATGAACCTCTCTGTGCATTTGTTATATTCAAAGCAGCTTCATTTGTAATAGTTTTAACTGGAAACAAGTAAAATGTCTTTCAGAGGATGAGAAAGTATTCCCCATGCAAGGGAATACTAGTCAGTGACAAAAAGGAAGGAAATATAAAAAAATGAAACAACTTGCTCTGGCTGTTGTGGCTCAGTTGGTTCAGCGTCATCCCATGAACTGAGAGGTCACCGATTCAGTTCCTGGTCAGGACATGTGCCTGGGTTGTGGGCTCGATCCCCAGTGAGGGGTGTGCAGGGGGCAACCGATCAATTGATGTTTCTCTCTCACATCCATGTTTCTCTTTCTTTCCTTCTCCCTTCCTCTCTCTCTAAGATCAATAAAAACATATTTTAAAAACTGCAAAAACCTGCCCTGGCCAGTTTGGCTCAGTGGTAGAGCATCAGCCCATGGACCAATGAGTCATGGGTCTGATTCTGGCCAAGGGCACTTACCTCGGTTGCAGTTCATCCCTGGCCCAGGTCGGGGTCCTGCGGGAGGCAACCAGTCAATGTGTTCCTCTCATGTCAATGTTTGTCTCTCGTTCCCTCTCTCTCCCTCCCACTTTATCTGAAGATAAATAGAAAAATATCCTCAAGTGAGGATTTTTAAAAATATGCAAAAACCTGGATGAATCTCACAGTAATCATTCTGAGTGAAAGCAGCCAGACAGAAAAAGAGTATATTTCGTGTGATTCCATTTATATAGAACTCTAGAAATGCAAACTGACACATAATGATAGAAAACAGATCAGGGGTTGCCAAGGGCTTGGACTATGGGGAGTAGTAGGAGGGAGGATTTACAGAGGGGCATAAGGAACTTTTGGGGGGTGATGGCTATGTTCATTATCTTTTTTATTTATTTCATTTTCTTTTTTAAAATATGTTTTTATTGATTTTTTAGAGAGAGAGGAAGGAAGAGGGAAAGAGAGATCAAAGAGAGAGGAAAACATCATTTGGCTGCCTCCTACATGCTCCCTACTGGGAATCAAGCTCAAAACCTGGGCATATGCCCTGACCTGGAATTGAACCAGTGACCTCTCAGTGCACAGGGCATCATTCAACCAATTGAGCCACACTGGCCAGAACTGTTCATTATCTTGATGTGGTGGCTTTATGGGGGTATATCACATGTGTCAAAATATTCCAAATTGTATACTTTAAACAATACACTTTGTTGTATGTAAGTTATACCTCTATAAAACTGTTTGAAACAAAGTGCATCAAATACTGTGTTGTACAGTTTAAAGAATAATTCTGAAGCAAACACCCTTGTAACCACTTCACAGCTTGATAAGTCAACATTGCCAGGCCAAGTGCCCTTCCTCAGGCACTTCTTAAAACCAGCTCTCACTCCTGTCTTCATTTTTGTGATCATTATATCCTCATTTTTCTGTAGTGTTTTACCTCCTTAAGAAGCATCCCCAAACAAGAGTTTAGTTTGGCCGATATTTGAACTTTTTGTAAATGGAATAATGCAGTATATATGAGTTTGCCTCTCTCTTCTGTTTCTCACCATTATGTTTATGAGATTTACCTCTGTTATTAAATATAGCTATAGTTAATTCATTTTCATTCCTGTTTGATATTTCAATGTGTTTATTTATCCATCCTACTATTGATGGGCATGTCGGTGCTTTCCAGTTTTTGCTCATTCTGAAGAGCCAAACATTCTGCTCCTCTTGGAGCCTGTGTGCTCATCTTTCTGTTGGGCATATCCATACACCCAGGAGGGAAATTGCTGGGCCACAGGGTATGTGTATGTTCAAATTAAGTAGATAATACCAAACAGTTTCTTGAAGTGGTTGCACCAAGTTATAATCCTACAGGAATCTGAGTATTCCTGTTACTTCACGTCCTTGTACTGTCAGAGCTGGGACTTTTAATTCTTGCCAATCTGGTGGATGTGCAGTGGTATCTTATTGTGGGTTAATTTTTTTTTTTTATCCTCACCAGAGGACACCTTTCCACCATTTTTTGTTCAGATAGAGTGGGAGGGAGAGAGAGGAAGAGAGAGAGAGAGAAACATCGATGCGAAGATGACACATTGAGTGGCTGCCACTCGCACGACCAACCAGGGCCGGGGACAAACTGCAACCGAAGCACATGCCCCTAGCGGGAACCGAACCCGGGTCTCTCTGGACCGCAGGCCGACGCTCTAACTGCTGAGCCAAACCGGCCAGGGCTGTGGGTTAATTTTTTCACTTTCCTGATTACTATTGCAGTTGAGCACTTTTTCATATATTTATAAAAAGTTCTGCTTTTGTGAGGTTCCTGTTCAAGCCTCTTGCCTATTTATGAATGGAGTTGTAGGTCTTTTTCTTATTGAATTGGAATTCTTTATTCTGTATATGAGTCCTTGGTTGGGAACATATGTGACAATCATCTCACCGTGTAGCTTGTTTTTTTCATTCTCTTTATGAGGTTTCTGATGAATACAAGTACCTGATTTTAATGTACGCCAGTTCTCAATCGCTTCCTTTGTGGTTAGTGCTTCTCGTACCTCGTATAAAAAAACCCTTGCTTACTCCTAGTAATGAATATATTCTCATATGTTTTTTCTAAAATAATTATGGTTTGTCCTTCATATTTAGGTTTCTAATCTATAAGAAATTAAGTTTTGCATATGATGTAAAGTAGAGGTACGGTTTCTTTTTTTTTCTTTGCTCTCTTTCTTTTTCTTTATTATTTTACAGTTTCATTTCTGTCTGCATATGAATGCAGTTGTCCCGGTACAATTTATGAAAAGGTTCACCTTTTTCCACTGCCCTAAGTACTACCTCTGTCATGTATTCAAGCATCCACACAAGCAAGGAGGCTATTTCTAGGCTCTCTGTTCAGCCCCACTGCTCTATTTTTCTGTCCCTGCCCCCAGACGACCCTGTGCAAACTGCCATAGCTCTAGAATATAATCCATATCTGGAAGAGCAAGTCTTCCCCCTTGTCCTTCATCTTCACGAGTCCCTATTCTGTTCTTGAGGCTATGCAGTTCCATATAAATTTTCGAATCATCCTGTTGAGTTATGATTTTGATAGGTATTGCATTGACTCTAAAAATCAACTTGGGGAAAATGAACACCTTTACAATACTGTGTCTTCCAATTCACGGACATGAATATATCTCATTGATTTAGGTCTTCCTTAAGAACTCTCATTACAATTTTACAAGTTTCTC
Source organism: Tadarida brasiliensis (assembly GCA_030848825.1). Lineage (NCBI taxonomy): Eukaryota > Metazoa > Chordata > Mammalia > Chiroptera > Molossidae > Tadarida > Tadarida brasiliensis. The sequence continues at coordinate 85,718,479 of CM061280.1, forward strand.
CACAATAGGCTTGCAAATCTTTTGTAAATTTATTCCTAAATACTTTGTGTTTTTAAAATGTTATTACAAATGGTACATTAATTTTTAACTTTCATTTTTGAAATGTTTGTTATTGATAGATAGAAATATAAATGATTTTTATATAGGAATTTTGTATCCAGCAACTCTCTTAGTAACTGTAATAAGTTATCTCTAGACTCTTTGGCATTTTATAATATACATCAAATAGCCCTGGCCGGTTTGGCTCAGTGGTTGGAGCATCGGCCTGTGGACCAAAGAGTCACAGGTTCGATTCTGGTCAAGGGCACGTACATCAGTTGCAGTTCGTCCTGACTCTGGTCGGGGTCATGTGGGAGGCAACCAGTCGATGTGTCTTTGTCTTTTTGATGTCTCTCTCTCTCTCTCTCTCTCTCTCTCTCTCTCTCTCTCTCTCTCTCTCCCCCCTTACAGCTCTATCTGAAGATGAATGAAAAAATATCCTCGGGTGAGGATTTTTAAAAAAATACACATCGCCCTGGCCGGTTTGGCTCAGCGGTTAGAGCGTCGGCCTGCGGTCCAGAGAGACCTGGGTTCGGTTCCCGCTAGGGGCACGTACCTCGGTTGCAATTTGTCCCCGGCCCTGGTTGGTCGTGAGGGAGGCAGCCACTCGATGTGTCCCTTTCACGTCGATGTTTCTCTCTCTCTCTCTCTTCCTCTCTCTCCCTCCCACTCTATCTGAACAAAAAATGGAAAAATGTCCTCAGGTGAGGATTAAAAAAAAAAATACACATCAAATAACCTGTGAATAATGACAGTTTTTTCTTTTCTTGCCTTTAGACTTTATTTATTTTTCTTGCTCTACTGCACTAGCTAGGATCAATAGCACAATGTTGACAAAAGTAATGATGATAGTGGGCATCTTTTTCTTATTTCTGATTTCAAAAGAAGGTTTTCAACATTTTACTATTAAATTTGATGGTTGCTGTAATTATTGTTATAGGTCTTTTATTAAGGAAGGTCATTTTAATTCCTAGCTTCCTTTTTAAAAAAAATATGTTTTTATTGATTTTTAGAGAGAGAGGAAGGGAGAGGGAGAGTTAGAAACATCGATGAGAGAGAAACATCGATTGGCTGCCTCCTGCACACCCCCCACTGGGGATCGAGCCCACAACCCAGGCATGTGCCCTGACCAGGAATCAAACCAGCAACTTCTTGGTGCATGGGTCAACACTCAACCACTGAGTCAACCCAGCCGGGCCTGAATTTTCTTTTTAACTATGAATGGATGTTGATTTTTTTTCCTTTTTATTGAATTTATTGGGTATGCCCTGGCCGGTTTGGCTCAGCGGTTAGAGCGTCGGCCTGCGGTCCAGAGAGACCCGGGTTCGGTTCCCGCTAAGGGCATGTACCTCGGTTGCAGTTTGTCCCCGGCCCTGGTTGGTCGTGCGGGTGGCAGCCACTCGATGTGTCCCTTTCACGTCGATGTTTCTCTCTCTCTCTCTCCCTCCCACTCTATCTGAACAGAAAATGAAAAACTGTCCTTGGATGAGGAAAAAAAAAGAAAAAAGAAAAATGAATTTATTGGGTATGACACTGGTTACAAAATTATACAGGTTTTAGGTACACAATTCCACAACACATCATCTGTACACTGTATTGTGTGTTCACCATCCCAAGTCAAGTTTCTTTCCATCACCATTTATCCCCCCATACCCTCCTCCACCTCCCCCCATGAATATTGATTTTTATCAAATGTTTTTTCTGCACCTATTGCGATGATCATGTAATTTTTCTTCTTTGACCTATTAATGTGGTTAATTATAATAAATGATCTCCTGTTCTTTAACTTTGCTCTCCTGGAATAAACATAACTTGGTTACATGTATTATCATTTTTATATATGGCCATTATTGTGTTGGGGATTTTTGCATTGAGCTTGGCCTATAATTTTATTTTTCAATTATAGTATACATTCAATATTATTTTGTATTAGTTTCAGGTATACAGCATAGTGGTTAGACAATCATATACTTTACAAAGTGTTACCCTTGTTATTTCCAGTACTCACTGGGCACTATACATAGTTATTACAATATTATTGACTATATTCCCTATGCTGTACTTTACATCCAGGTGACTATTTTGTAACTACCCATTTGTAGTTCGGTTTTGTTTTTTTTTTTTTGGCATCTTTATTGTTGAAAGTATTGCAGATGTTCCTCCTTTTTTTCCTCCATTGACATCCCTCTCCCCACTCCAGGCCCCCTGCCCTGCGTTCAATGCATTTTTGTCTGTGTCCATTGGTTATACATATATGCATATAAGTTCTTTGGTTTATTTCTTCCTGCCCCTCCATCTCCCTTCCCTCTGAGGTTTGTCAGCCTGTTCCCTACTTCCATGTCTCTGGATCTATTTTGTTTGACAGATTCTTGTGTTCATTATATTCCACAAATAAGTGTCTTTCTCTGACTGGCTTATTTCACTTAGCATAATAATCTCCAGGTCCCTCCACGTCGTCTCAAAGGGTAAGAGATCTTTCTTACAGCTGCATAGTATTCCATTGTGTAAATGTACCACAGTTTTTTTTTATCCACTCATCTACTGATGGGCACTTGCATTGTTTCCAGATCTTAGCTATTATAAATAGCACTGCTATGAGCATAGGGATGCATACATTCTTTCTGATTGATGTTTCAGAATTGTTTTTTTTTTTAATTGTTTTTCTTCATTGATTTTAGAGAGAGAGGAAGGGAGAGGGAAAGAAAGATAGAAACATCAATGAAAGAGAACATCAATTGGCCGCCTCCTGCATGCCTCCCACTAGGGATTTGGCCCACAACCTGGACATGTGTCCTGACTAGGAATCGAACTGGCGACCTCTTGGTGCATGGGTCGATGCTCAACCACTGAGCCACACTGACTGGGCAAAAATTCTTTGGATGTATTCCTAGGAATGGGATCACTGGGTCAAATGGCAGATCAATTTGTAATATTTTGAGAAAATTCCATACTGTTTTGGTGTCAAGGTTATGTTTGACTTCTAACAAGAGTATATCTTCTTTTATTCTCTGGAAGAATGTGTGCAAAATTACAACTATTTATTGTTGAATATTTGGTAGATCTTGCTGATGAAGTCATCTGGGCCTGGAGTTTGCTGTGGGGAAAGATATTTGATGACTGGTAAAAAATACTTTATGATTATATGACTATTTAAGGTTTCTGCCTTTTCTTGAGTTAATACTGGTCATTTCTTTCTCTAGAAATTTGTTCATATCAATTGCATTTTCAAATGTATTAGCATCAAGTTAATCACAATATCCATTAGTTTAAAACCTTGTTGTGGAGGAGGGTGTCAATGGGGGAAAAAGGAGAAATATCTGTAACAAAAACAAATTAATAAAAATAATTAAAATAAAAAAATAATAAAACCTTGTTGCATCTGTGGTTATGTGCCATCTTCTATCCATGATATGTTTCATTGATGCCTTTTGTCTCATTTGTCTTGATGAAGTTTATAAATGTTATGGTTCTGCCAGGGAAGTTTTGCTTAGCCAGGCAGCTCTGTTTTGCCCCCTGCTCTATCAATCATATCACCATCCTTGTGACAATAATCTAGATTGGTATCCGAAGTGGTGTCAAAATCAATAGAAAGCAGATTTTTTTTCCAATTTAAGCATGACTTTGTCATGAGAGTAAACTGGATTTTCTTGCACTATATTTATGATTGAAGCGCACAACCATATTTCTCATTAAGATTCCTATATCTGGCATTACTTGGAAATATATCTAGGTCAACATGACCCAGGTTTAACCCATGCAACTCATAAAGACATGGCAGATTTTAAGCCCTTGGCAAACTAAACTGCTTTGCACCTCTTTCTCTGCAGTTTGTTCCTGAGAACTGCACTTTAAGCCAGCCTTCTCTAGCTGGCTGTCTCGCTGCACTTTGACACGTGTTGATCATCTCTCTGGCTGAGATGGTTGCTTTCACAATTTCGAAGTTTCTTCCATGAGTCACTCACTTCAGGATAGCTGCCATCAGAACAGAGCCTTGGCCCCCAGGAAGTCCCAGCAGTGCACTGTTAGGGTTCTTTAGTCTCAGGCCTTGCTTCCTAGGAGGGCTGCTACTGACCAGGGAGCTGAACTTTGATTGCAGCAAGTGAGCTGGTTTCTGGGCTCTGGTCTGTCAAAGTCTGGTGGCCACTTGAGTTTCTGGTCCTCTGGTCTGATTTGGTTAGTTTCTCTTGTCTTTCATGGTTTGAGACTGAAAGTTTTGTTTCTGTGAACCGTGACTGTGTTCCAAGATACTGACCAGATTCCTTACCACAGTTGTCTTCCAGTTGAGAAAGCAGAAGCCTGGGTGAGGTGTCGTGTCTCCCAGATTGAAGTGACACTGCTAGTTGTCCTTTCTGTGCTTCTAGTTTGTGGCCAGAGTAACTGTGTCCAAGGGCCAGCTCCAGCCCAGTAGTCCCCCCACCCCCCACCCCCGCCACCCGTGGACCCAGGGGGTCTGTTTATACTTAGCTTCTAGCTCTCACTGCAGAACTGGTTCTGCCTGTTTTCTCTAGTCTTTGACTGTGAGTTCTGCTCCCTGAAGTCACCACCCAAGGGGATCAGGACATGATGCTTGCCTGTGTCCTCTAAGGAAAGGTACATGCAAGTAGCTGTAGAAATGAGACAGGTTTGCAAGAAAGCCACCCCATGAGAGGTGAGAATGGCTTCCTGGGGAGGAGTTTGGCTCCTGGGGGCCATCTAGGGAGCTGTGACATTTGAAACACAGTTGTGGAAGGTCTGAGTCTTGTACTGGAAGGGAAGTAAATGGAGTCTGGCCAGCTCATGAGCCCAGCCTCTACCTGAGCTCTCCAAGGGTAGTTCTGACTGCTTTTTCTTTCTTTCTTCCCCTCTGAAGAACCAGAGGAATCCCAGGAAAACACACAAGTGGGAGAAGGCAGAATGGCAGAAGCTGTGGGTCCTAGCTCGCCCTGTGTGCTCCAACAAAGCACCGACTTTCTGTAGTGTTGCAGGAAACAGGAGCAGCCCCCACCTCTCAATCCACACCTAGGAGTTCCCAAGCTTATCAAAACATTCCCAGGGAGACCATAAAACTCCATACCCAATGAAGACCCTCAGTTTGGGCAGTTTGGGCATAGTCACAGTGGTGGAGGGGACTTCTGTCCTCACAAGAGGTCTCCTTGATGGTTTCCAGCATGCAGGAGACTTGAGAAGATTCTTCTGCTGGGTGAGGGCAATGCTTTTTTTGTCTGTATGCATACCAGTGGGAGGAGTTTCCTTTGAAAAGTATCTTTGCACACTTCTGGAGCAAATGAACACAATGAGGCTCTCAGAGCTGATGGAACTCCTGCTTTGATTGGTTCCAAAGACTCCCAGAAGGAAAACATTAAAAAATTTTAAGCCCACACCTGTGGTGCTGTAAAGTGCTCATCCCTTAGGGTTAGGAAACAAAAGGAACCATAGACTAGGTCAGAGCCCAGGCAGGTTTCCTCAGTGAAGCCCTCACCGAAGTGCCCTCCCATCTCAGGGGCTTTCCCCAGGGTCGGAATGCTGGCACCAGAGCCCTGGGCCACCCTCACATCCTGGTCGGGGGTGGTCTCAGGACTGGAGGGCCTCATCAAGCAGCCTGACTTCTTTTTGACCTTGAAGAGAGGGAGCCGCGGGAGACCTGCTCTGTCAAGGGCAAGTGGGTAAGGGAGGCTGCAACCAGACTTCAAGGTCATCAGGATGGTCCGGGGGTGGTGAGAGCCAGGACAGCAAGAACCTGGCCAGGCTAAGTGATAGGAACCCAGCAGTCACAAGGAGGAAAATGGGCCTTCTGTGCCCATACCCCAGGCCTCACCCAAAGGGCTGGTCTAAGAGCAAGGAGCAGTGTGTGAGCAAGAAACTGCAGAGGAAGTTCCTGAGGTGACTTTTCTGATAAAGACTTGTGAAACAGAAAGAGGCTGTTCTAAACCATCAACAGTAAGACATTTCAGTCAAGTATGCTGAAAGAAAGACTGCTTTATCCTTCTATTCCTTCTATAGAAATTATGTTTCAAAATTATTGTTATATGAAGATGTGATCAAAGAGTATGCAGCCAAAATGTTGGAAGAAAAAGATAGTACAAGTATGTCAAGTAGAAAATATAACAACAATGGTGTTCTGTTGACTTTTGGTACTTTTGTGGTATTTGTCAGCTTTTTAAAATTTGGGATTTGTGCCCGGCTGGCATGGCTCAGTGGATTGAGCATCGTCCCATGGACTGAGAGGTCCTGATTTGATACCCGGTCACGGAACATGCCTGGGTTGTGGGCTCGATCCCCAGTAAGGGGTGTGCAGGAGGCAGCTGATTGATGTTTCTCCCTCACATTGATGTTTCTATCTCTCTCTCCCTTCTTCTCTCTCTAAAAAAACTCAATAAAACATATTTAAAAAAATAAAATTTGTAATTTGTTGTGATTTATTTTCTTTTTCTAAATCAATATACACTTTTGTAACTTTATATTCTTTTTCTTTCTTTACTGATTTTAGAGAGAGAGGAAGGGAGAGGAAGAGAGAGATAGGAACATTGATGAGAGAGAACATTGATTGGCTGCCTCTTGCATGCCCCCCACTGGGATCGGGCCCACAACCTGGGCATGTGCCCTGACCGGGAATCAAACCGGCTACCTCTTGGTGCATGGGTCAATGCTTAACCACCGGCCGGGCTATATTCTTTTTCTTAAAGAACAACCCAAATTGTGTAAACTTCAGTTCTCCTACAATGTGGATCTGCCCTCTGGTATACCTGTTTAGACATTAAATGAATTTTAAAAATTAATCTTATAAACTGTGTTGTGACATCAACACCTGGATTTTATTTTCTCTTTTAACAAGAGGCCTGCAGCCGACCATTGGTAGGACATTATCACTCCAGCTGCCAACACAGTTCCTTTAAGATGGATCTTTTGTTTACAGATATGAAGACAAAAATTTAATATATCTTGGCTTTGCTTGTTTCAGACATCTCATCAAATCATGATCTCTAACAAAACTAGCAACATCTTGCAGAAACATAAGTTCCATGGAACCCCAGTTGAGAAAATCTGATCTGGGATTGTCATACCCATCCTTAATTTATCATAGTCCATTACTAGTAACATTATAGCACTTCATATAAAATGGAAGAACCGCCCACCTGGTGTGGCTCAGTGGTTGAGTAACGACCCACGGCCACCAAGAGGTCGCTGGTTTGATTCCCGATCAGGGCGCATGCCTGGGTTTCGAACTTGATCCCCAGTGGGAAGTGTGCAGGAGGTGCCTGATTGATGTTTCTCTCTCATCAATGTTTCTATCTCTCTCTCCCTCTCCCTTCCTCTGTCTCTAAAAATCAATAAAAACACGTTAAGAAAAAAAAAGGAAGAACCTTCCATTTACCACCCATCACTCCTTGTAAAAAAATATATATATATATAATAAATAAAAATAAAAATGAAAATTAATCTTGTGGGGACAATATCTTCTGTGCATAAAGGCAATTTATAAATGCTCAAAAGGGAAAAGAAAAAATCAATAAAATCATAGAATTTTTGGTTATTATTACATTCTAATACAACGATTTTCTTTCTTCTTTCTTTGTTTCTTTGTTTCTTTCTTTTTTGGTTAATCCTCACCCAAGGATATTTTTCCATTGATTTTTTTAGATAGAGTGGAAGGGCCCTGGCCGGTTTGGCTCAGCGGTTAGAGCATCGGCCTGCGGTCCAGAGACACCCGGGTTCGGTTCCCGCTAGGGGCATGTACCTCGGTTGCAGTTTGTCCCCGGCCCTGGTTGGTCGTGCGGGTGGCAGCCACTCGATGTGTCCCTTTCACGTCGATGTTTCTCTCTCTCTCTCTCCCTCCCACTCTATCTGAACAAAAAATGAAAAAATGTCCTCAGGTGAGGATTAAAAAAAAAAAAATCTAGATAGAGTGGAAGGGAGGGAGGCAGGGAGGGAGGGAGAGAGAGAGAGAGAGATCAATGTGAGAAAGACACATCAATTGATTGCCTCCCTCACGACCCTGACTGGGGCCAGGGATTGAACCTGCAACCCAGGTAGGTGCCCTTGACCAGGAATCAAACCCATGACCCTTTGGTTCAAGGGCCGACACTCCAACCACTGAGCCAAACTGGTCAGGGCTAATACAATGATTTTCAACCTTTTTCATCTATGGCACACATAAACTAATTACTAAAATTCTGCAGCACACCAAAATATATTATATTTTTTGCCAATCTGACAAAAAATAGTTATAATTTTGATTTATTCATACTGGACGGCTATTGTTGTGTTGGCTGTTGTCATTTTTTAATTTCACAATCTAAAGGAAAAGAGGTCAGTGCCTCTGAATAAAGAGTCAGGTATCACGTTTAAAAAATTCTTGCATGGGATTCATCCCAGGGATGCAAGGCTGGTTCAATATTCGCAAATCAATAAATGTGATACACCACATAAACAAAATGAAAGATAAAAACCACATGATCATATCAATAGACGCTGAAAAAGCATTCGACAAAATTCAACACCCATTTCTGATAAAAACGCTCAGCAATTTGGGAATAGAGGGATCATATCTCAACATTATAAAGGCCATATATGAAAGACCTACAGCCAACATCATAATCAATGGGCAAAAACTAAAAACATTTCCCTTAAGAACAGGAACAAGACAGGGATGCCCACTTTCGCCACTCTTATTTAACATAGTACTGGAAGTCTTAGCCACAGCAATCAGACGTGAAGAAAAAATAAAAGGGATCCAAATTGGAAAGGAGGAAGTGAAACTGTCATTATTCGCAGATGACAATGATATTGTACATAGAAAACCCTAAAGACTCCATCAAAAATCTACTAGACCTAATAAATGAATTTGGCAAAGTAGCAGGATACAAAATAAACGTCAAGAAATCGACGGCATTCTTATACACCAATGATGAACTCACAGAAAGAGAAACTAAAAAAACAATCCCATTTACCATCGCGGCAAAAAAATTAAGATACCTAGGAATAAATTTAACCAAAGAAGTAAAGGATCTATTTGCAGAAAACTACAGGACATTGAAAAAAGAAATAGAGGAAGATATAAAAAAGTGGAAGCACATACCTTGTTCATGGATTGGAAGAATGAACATCATTAAAATGTCCATATTACCCAAAGCAATCTATAGATTCAATGCAATCCCAATCAAAATACCAGCGACATATTTCACAGAACTAGAACAAATACTCCAAAAGTTCATATGGAACCAAAAAAGACCCCGAATAGCCACAGCAATCTTGAAAAAGAAGGACAAAGTAGGTGGGATCACAATACCAGATATCAGATTATACTACAGAGCTACTATAATCAAAACAGCCTGGTATTGGCACAAGAACAGGCATATAGACCAGTGGAACAGAACAGAGAATCCAGAAATTGACCCAAGACATTATGCTCAACTAATATTTGACAAAGGTGGCAAGAGCATACAGTGGAGCAAAGACAGCCTCTTTAATAAATGGTGTTGGGAAAATTGGACAGCTACATGCAAAAAAATGAAACTAGACCATCAACTTACACCATACACAAGAATAAACTCAAAATGGGTAAAAGACTTAAATGTGACTCGTGAATCCATAAAAATCCTAGAAGAAAATGTAGGCAACAAAATTTCAGACATCATACGCAGCAGAATCTTCACTGATATATCACCTAAGGCAACAGAAATAAAGGAAAAAATGAACACATGGGACTACATCAAACTCAAAAGCTTCTGCACAGCAAAAGAAACAACCATCAAAACGGAAAGAGAACCCACTGTATGGGAGACCATAATTGCCAATGATACATCAGATAAGGGGTTAATCTCCAAAATATATAGAGTGCTCATACAACTCAACAAAAGGAAGACAAAGAACCCAATTAAAAAATGGGCAGAGGAACTAAATAGACACCTCTCCAAACAGGACATACAAATGGCTAAGAGACATATGAAGAAATGCTCAACATCACTAATCATCAGAGAGATGCAAATTAAAACAACAATGAGGTATCACCTCACACCTGTCAGAATGGCCGCCATCAACAAATCGTCAAACAACAAGTGTTGGCGAGGGTGTGGAGAAAAGGGGACTCTAGTACACTGCTGGTGGGAATGCAGACTGGTGCAGCCACTGTGGAAAACACTATGGTGTTACCTCAAAAAATTAAAAATTGAACTGCCATTTGACCCAGTGATCCCACTTCTAGGAATATACCCTAAGAAACCTGAAACACCAATCAGAAAGAATATATGTACTCCCATGTTCATAGCAGCACTATTCACAATAGCTAAGATCTGGAAACAGCCCAAGTGCCCATCAGTGGATGAATGGATAAAAAAGCTGTGGTACATATACACAATGGAGTACTATGCAGCTGTAAGAAAGAAAGATCTCTTATCCTTTGAGACGACATGGAGGGACCTCGAGAGTATTATCCTAAGCGAAACAAACCAAGCAGAGAAAGAAAAATATCACATGATCTCACTCATTTGTGGAATATAATAAACATAACAGTATGGGGAACAGGGTAGACCCAGAGATGTGAAAGTAGGGTACAGACTGACAACCCTCAGAAGAGGGGGTGGGGGAGGGAGGGAAGAGATAAACCACAGAACTTATACACATGTATGCATAACTGATGGACATGGACAACAAAGCTGGGGACGGGGTGGGGGGATGGGGAGGAGGGTGTCAAAGGGGAAAAAAGGAGAAACATCTGTAACAAAAATAAATTAATAAAAAAAAATAAAATTAAATTAAAAAAAAAAATTCTTGCAAGCCTGAAACACCAATCAAAAAATATATATGCACCCTTATGTTCATAGCAGCACTATTTACAATAGCTAAGATCTGGAAACAGCCCAAGTGTCCATCAGTAGATGAGTGGATATAAAGGCTGTGGTACATTTACACAATGGAATACTATGCAGCTATAAAAAAAAAACTCTTACTCTTTGAGAAGACATGAAGGGACCTGGAGAGTATTATGCTAAGCAAAATAAGCCAATCAGAGAAAGACAGGTATCACATGATCTCACTTATTTGTAGAATATAATGAACAAAATAAGCTGATGAACAAAATAGACCCAGAGATATAGAAGTAGGGAACAGACTGACAAACCACAGAGGGAAGGAGTGGGAGGGCAGGAAGAGATAAACCAAAGAACTTATACGCATATATGCATAATCAATGGACACAGACTACAATACAGTGAAGGTGGTGGGGGAAGGGAGCAAGGAAGAGGGTGTCAACAGGGGAAAAGGAATGACATCTGTAACAAAATAAATAAGTAAATTAATTAATTTTTAAAAAGAAATAAAAGGCATAAGGGTTGGAAATAATAAACTGAAACAAAATACTTTCAGAAAATTTGATTGCATGCATAGAAAACCTTGTGAAATTCCATACAATAACTGCTAGAGCTTATAAATAAATTTAGCAAGGTTGCAAGATACAAAGTCAATATACAAAAATTAACTGTATTTCTTGTGTATGTGTCCCAATACAACTTTATTTACAAAACAGGTAACTAACTTGCTAACTACAGCATTTTTATTGATATATAATTGACAAGTATAATTGTGTAAGTTTAAGGTGTACAACCTGTTGATTTGATACATTTACATATTGCAGTATGATTACCACCACAATGTTAGCTAATACCCCTTTCATGTTATAATTATAATTTCTTTTTTGTGTGGATATATGTAGGTAAAGCAGAGTGTAATGTGATCTGTATAGTCATAAAAAGAATGATGTACTGATACATGCTACATGTATTGATACATGGTACAACATGGATGAATCTTGAAAATAATACACTGGGTGAAATAAACCAGACAAAAAAGGAAAAAAAAAATCTTGCAGCACATTGGTTGAAAATCTCTGATCTAATAAGTAAAAATAAAATATGTGTAAATAAGTGCATAACACCAACTAGGCTATTAGTAAAAGTCTAAAAACTAGTCCTGTTTCCTCCATACACTCTCTCTCTAAAAAAAGTTTTGGATGAGGAGAAAATGAAAAACTGAAATTTTTTTTCTTTAATTGCCTTGATGTCCTGGTTGCTAAGTTACAGGATAAGGAACAAAGAAAGGCACTTTGTTATCAGGCCAAATATTAACAGTTATAAAGAAGCTTTGGGAATCCCTTATGTATTAAACACTCTTACCAATGTTTCAAGGGCTTTAGCAACATAGGAGAGACAAATGGAGAAGTGGCCTGTGAGCCTGATGGGAATGGAAAAGCAGAGAGGAAGTCCCTGACCCCTGAGATTCGCTCTGCTTCACATGTCTCCATCGGCCAAGGATCCAGCACCAACAGTTGGGAGACTCCTTAAGTCCCTGCCAGTCAGAGGATTCTACAGCCACTTAAGCTGGGAACTGGGTGGCCTTGGGTTGCAAATGCCCTGGTCATTGCATTCATTGCCAAATGATGCACACAACTCCTCATTTTTTGTGATAACGTTTTTGAACACCACGTATCAAATTGTGGCCTTAGTTGTACTCTACTTGGTAAAATAAAGCCAAGAAAATAACCTAAAATTCCAAGTTCCTTCAACATTTCTATGCAAGGGAAATCCTTGAACAATTAAATTGTTTTGTTAATTTTCATTTAAAAAATAGCTCTTTTGCCCAGCCAGTGTGGCTCAGTGGTTGAGCATTGACCCATGCACCAAGAGGTTGCCGGTTCAATTCTCAGTCAGGACACATGCCCAGGTTGTGGGCCCAATCCCTAATGGGGGCATGCAGAAGGCGGCCAATCTATGTTCTCTCTCATCGATGTTTCTATCTCTCTCTCTCCCTCTAATATTAATAAAGAAAAAAAATTTTTTTTAAATAACTCTTTCTTCTCTCCAATTTTATCACAGTATAAAATATCATGCAAACACTACATTTGGGTTTTTGTAAGATTTGAGATTTATTTATTATTAATTTTTTACAAAAAACTTTATCAAATGGAAATTTTTAAACTTGTGATACTTATCCTGTACATCAGTTTCATTATTTCTTACACTAAAGATCTATGGTTATGTAAATGTATACACGTGAGTTGAACTAAATAGAGTTAAAATAACTAATGTCTTTATTTTAAAAATTGATCCTTTTACATTTCCAACAAGAGTAGTAATTATGTAGTCCTACAAAGCTACTCCACTTTGTAAAGGAACAATTTTCATTCATCATCTACAATTGTATTGTTCTTCAATGTCAATCTATATAATTTCTAAGATTTCCTAATCAATTGATTTTGAGACCTCAGATGAATAATAAATTGAGGTAATTAGCAAGTAAGCTCTATCTGGACAATTTCCAAAAGAATTACAATTCACAGAGACAGAGAATGAAGAAGTACATAGTTACTTTTTACTTATATATTCTTGTCTGTGTATAAACACAATTTCCCCTCATAACACTCAAATTAAATTCAGAAAATCACTGCAGTATAACATTGTTTTGTGCTCCACCTGTTTTAATTATATTTTAAAACCTTAGGAGCTTTAAATAATATTGCCATCTGAACATCTTTTACTGTGACTGTATATAAGTGAAATTTGCATAATACATATAAGGGTATATTAAGTCAATAAATATTTTTAAAGTTTATGTGTAATACAGTAGAGAGGCCTGGGCGCTCAGAAGACAAAGTGTCTTTAGGTAATCAATATCTTTTCAGCACAGGTATTCTACCCAGAGGGCAGAAGTTTTTTCTCACCTTAGTAGGAACTGGCAGCTTAAAATTTCTGTCAACAGAGGTGCTTTTCTGCTGCCCCTTGAGCTCGGCATGGTTATTTCACAACTGTGGCCAATTATAAGAAAATAAGCAAGCAAACAAAACAAATAGCCAAGGTTCTTCCTTAGTGGAGGAGCTAAAATTCCTACTGGTTATCATGTTACTTTCTCCTGTGGGTTGTTATCAAATATTGTGACTCTGGTTACACTGTCAAGGCCATGGGCATTTCTGGGTGTAGGGCACCTGTGCTTTTATCAAGCAACTGACCATTTTCCTCTCACAACTCTTTTTGATACTGGACTTCTCCGAGATCAGTCCTCAAATTAATAACAATGCTGACAAGGGTCTTCTCCAAGCCATCGTCCTTGGTAGATGGCTGCTCAGTAGTGCCCAGGTTTGCCCTTAGCCTGGCTTGGATCCACTGCAAGGCACCTGTGAATAAAGGGAGGGAGGAGTGTCAGAAATAATGAGGCATGATCATAATGTGCCTATTATTAAAAACGACTCAATGAGATTTTAAAAGCTACCCTATAAATTTATTAAAATATTATTAATTTAAATGTGTTTTGGTAAAAAGGAATGAAACACTGATCCAGGTCCAATGTGGATGAATCTCAAAAACATTATGTTAAGTGAAAGAACATAGACACAAAAGGTCACATATTGTATGATTCCATTTATATGAAATGTTCGGAACAGGCAAATCCATAGACAGAAAGCAGATTAGGGCTTGCCAGGGGCTGGGGGGAGCAGGGAATGGCAAGTGATTGCTAATGGGTACAAGGTTTCTGTTTGGGATAATGAAACTGTTCTGGAATTAGGTAATAGTGATAGTTGTACAACATTATGAATTTACTAAGCTCCACTGAATTGAATTGTACACTTTAAGATGCTTAATTTTATATTACATGAATTTCACTTCAATTTAAAAAGTTAAAATAGGTTCTGATAATTGAATAACTTTTGAGGATGAATTTTTAAATGCTTATATTTTTATGTGACAGCTAACACATACACTCTCAGCACAATAACTTTAATACCTTCTGAAAGATCATATTCCAAGGTTAAAATCCCCTTGTTTATTAATAGCTTTAGTGACACACAAAGTGGACAGATTTTCAGGTCCAAGGTGGCTGGAAACAAATGGCCCAGCAGGACAGTGTCATAGTGTACAGCTTGACTACTGTATCCACATCAAGGTTTGTCAAATGGTGACAACATGGACACCATTACTTGGGAAGGGCAGTGCCACTGTCATAGACCCACATGTTCCCCTATCAGAGACCTCAGTGCCAACTGTTTAACAAATTCTTCCTGTCCCTTGGATGTTCTCTGGGATATGGGGACTGATAGAACACTTCTCACTGGATGGGTGGACTGTTTCCAAAGATAGTCGCTCCCATTCTGCATGTCTTTTTGCAATATGGCTTGGCCACTCCACCTCCCAACAAGAGGTAGAGTCTATTTCCCCTTCTGTTGACTAGAGCTGGCCCTGTGACTTGCTTTGACTAATAGAATGTGGCAGAATTGACACTGGGTGACTTCCAGGCCTAAGCCAGAGAGGCTTTGCAGTTTCCATATTTGTCCTCTTGGAAGCCAGTACCATGGAAAGAAGAGGTCTGGCTCAAGAGGCCCTGGAGGATGAGATGCCACGTGGAAGAGAATAACACAACCCAGCTAAAGCTAGCACCATGCCAGACATGGGACTGAAGTCTCTTGGATGTTCCAGCTTTGGCTAAGCTCCCAATGAAGTCACACAAGCGACCCCAACCAACAACATGAAGAGCAAACCTCCCCGCCCCCCCCTCCCCCCCGCCCAGAGCTCAGTCAACACATAAACTCATAAAAAATAACAAATCATTGTTATTTTAGGCCACTAACTTTTGGAGTGGCTTGCTATGCAGCACCAGATAACAGATATACTTGAGATCCAGAGCAAATCACTGAGAATAGCCTGAAATTACCTGAAAAACGTACCTCAACCTGTAGAGAATTAAAGCTCAGAATTCCTAGGACAAACCCTGGCCAGAAGAGGATGATTTCCTGAGGTATGTTGCTGGCCCAAATTAGATTTCATGGATGCCACCACGGGAAAAGGAAGTATTATAATGCAGAAAATGCTTCAGAAAACCCGAAGACAATGACCACAGAGTTTCAGATACTCGCATAACGAATGATTCAAAAACCCACAACTAGCTTTTGATAGAGAAATTTGGGTTGAGGACATTTTGACTTTCATTCATTCAAATTTTTCTTAGCATTCTGCCCCTGGACTCCCAAAATTCATGTCCTCCTCACATGCAAAATACATTCATTCCATCCCAACAACTCCAAAAGTCTTAACCAGTTCCAGCATTGATTCAAAAGCTTAAAGTTTCATTTAAATGTCATCTAAATCAGATATGAGTGCGACTTGAGGTCCGATTCATTGTGAGGCAAATTCCTCTCCAGCTGTGAACCTATAAATTAAACAAGTTCAGTGCTTCCAAAATAACAATGGCAGAACAGGCAGAGGGTAAACGCTCCCATTCCAAAAGGGAGAAATGGAAAAGAAAGGGCTGGCAAGTCCCAAGCAAGTGCCAACAGGGCAAACAGCATCAAATCTAAAGGCTTGAGAATCATTTTCTTGAACTCAATGCTCTGCCCATCAGGCCCACTGGGGCTGGGGGCCTACCTTTTGGACACACTGGGGCATCCCTGTCCCCATTGCTTTGCTGGGGGTAGCCCAGGTAGCAGCTCTCATGAATTGGAGTTGTGTGCCTATGGCTCTCCCAGGCTGGCATCACACACAGGTGGTTCTGCCACAGGTGGAGCCCTGGGGGTGGCCCCAACCCCACGCTCCACTAGGCATTGCCTTAGCTAAGGCCCTCTGCCTGGTTCGCAGCTCCAAGTGGCTTCATCCTTCAAAGTCCAGGTTGAAGGAACCATTCTCCTGGAACTTTGCTGGGCAGGGATTGGTCCCTATACTTTGGGCAGCACTATCCTCAGGGCCTTGGGAGACACTGTCACCACAGCTTTGGGTGGGAGTTTTCTGGGCTGATGAAACCCAGGCAATGCCCTCCACTTTTGAAACCGAGCAAGCAGCGCTGATGATCTCTGAATAGCCTTTGAGGTCCTTCCCTTGTCTTGAAGAATAGCTCTATGGTCCTGTCCCATACAATTTATGAAGTCCCACTGCCTTCCTTCGCTCTTTATTTTCTTCACCTTCAGTTCAAATTGGCAGTTTTCCTGCTAGGATGGCTGATGAAGTCCAAGGTTCACACCATTACTAGCTTCCTTATTGAAGGGTCGGTCGCTTGACCACACACACCTTTAGTGTTCTCTTCAAAACATGCTTTCTCATTTTTTGCAATATGAATAGGCTGAGAATTTTCCAAAAATTTAAGTTCTGTTTCCCTTTTGATTAACCATCTTTAAGTCATTTTTCTCTTCTCACATTTTGTTGCAAGCATCCAAGAGAAGTCAAGTCACAACTTTACCACTTTATTTAGATATTTCCTCAACCAAATACCCAACTTCATTGCTCACAAATTCTACCTTCCGCAAAACACTAGTGCATGAATACAATTCAGCCAAGTTCATTGCCACTGTATAACAAGAATGACCTGCCCTCCAATGTCCAATAATATTTCTCATTTCAGTCTGAGACTACATCAGAATGGCAGTTACCACCCATATTTCTGCTAACATTCTGCTCATGACCCCTTAGGCATTCCCTAAGAAGACTGAGGCTCTCTCTACAACTCTCCTCTTTATCTTCTGGATCCTCATCAGAATTGCTTTTAAAGGTCCATTCATAGCAATGTACACTTTTTCTAGAACATGCCTCCAAACTCTTCCAGCCTCTGCTCATTACTCAGGTTCAAAGCTACTTCCATGTTTTTAGGTATTTGTTACAGCAGCATCCCTACTATTTGGTACCAGTTTAATGTCTTAGTCTGTTTGGGCGACTGTAACAAAATAACAAAATACATGGCAGAAGGGGAAGGGGTCTCTCTCAGGCCTGCTATAAGAACATGATCTCATTCGCGAGGGCTCTGCCCTCCTGATTTATTTATTTTAAATAGTCCTTTCCTCCTTTTTTTTTTTTTTAATCCTCACTCGAGGATATTTTTTATTTATCTTCAGATAGAGTGGGAACGGGAGAGAGGGAGAGAGAGAGAAACATCGATGTGAGAGGGACACATCGACTGGTTGCCTCCCGCACGACCCCGACCAGGGTCGGGGATGAACCGTACCCGAGGTATGTGCCCTTGGCCGGAATCGAACCTGCGACTCATTGGTCTGCGGGCCGACGCTCTACTGCTGAGCCAAACCGGCCAGGACTCCTCCTTTTTAAAATAAGTATGTTTTTGTCAATTTTTTTTTTTTTAGAGAGAAACACTGATGTGAGAGAGAAACATCGACCGGCTGCCTCCTGCATGCCCCCTACTGGAGATTGAGCCCACAACCTAGGCATGTGCCCTGACCGGAAATCGAACCCGGACCTCTCAGTCCATGAGAAGACGCTCAATCCACTGAACCATACTGGCGGGGCCCACACTCATGATTTAACCACTTCCCAAAGTTCTCACTTCCTGATACCAACTCACTGAGCATTAGGATTTCGACATATGAATTTGGGGAGAGGGGACACAAACATTGAGACTATAGCAAAAGTGTAATACATTTATACCTAACTTAAGGTGCAGTTTATAAATCAACCTAGAACTTAAATGAAGCCAGTTGGCTCCTCCCTGAGCATTGTGGTGGCAACAGTGTACCTACCTCTTCTCTGGGGCCTCTGGACTTCAGAGCAGAGCAGTTACTTGCATTGGTTGATCCCAACTGGGTCCTCTTGCCTCCCAGACTATAACTGGATACACTGAATTTGTAATCACAATCTCACCAGAATGTCACTTGTAAAGATAAAGCTCAGATTCAGACACCCAGCCTTACAGAACAAAGCTGGACCTCGCAGGAAATGGCCTGGGGCCTCCCCTAACCTGGAGGGTCATAGCCTTACAGAGAAGCAAGCCAGTCACTCTCCCAGGGAGGGAGGGCGCCCTGCATTTGGACTCAGTGGAGGCAAGCTTTCTATCTCTGAATCAAAGGCAGTAAAAACATTTCTAGAACAATGGAAACAAAGCACATCTCTTGTTGCACTGTGTAAAAAAAGATGGGACAGATAAAAGGAACACACATAATAACAGATAAAGGGAATACACGCAATAAAAACACCTGGCCCTGAGCTACAGGAAATACTACTGTTAAAACAGATTCGCCCTGGGCTTCTGTTTGGAATTTCTTCCCTAACAGTGGTGGACAGTTAAAGGAAATCATATTGTATGTGTACATCTTGTTGATAATTTTAATTGCATATACATTGTGTACGCTTTTGTCTGATTTCCACTATCTGTGAGAGAGAGAGAAAAAATTACCTGGATCACAAATGTAATTGAAGACAATGCGAATGTACTAACGCCACCAAGTTGCACTCCTGAAAATGGTTGTGATGGTGAATTTAACGTTATGTGTATTTTACCACAATTTAAAAACCAACTTAAAACAAAACAAAACAAATAATGAAGATATTTCTGGGTTCAGGTAGGAGTAGAAAGGCAGCAAAAACCCCGAATTCCCTCACTTCTAAAATCACAAAAACACAGGAAGAATGCACGACACCCCCACTTCACCCCAATCTACATGTTTTCTGAAACCAGGAAGCAGACAACTGGTAACCAGAAGAATCTATAGGACCAGAAGCCACTAGGGTGTGGCAGTGTGCTGGGGTGGTACAGAGGGTCCCAGAGGTATCCAGGACTCACTGACCAGGATCCATCCCGCAAGTGGATCCTGCGTGGGGACATCTGTGGGCAGATCTGACAAGAACCAGGATAGAGATCTGCGCTGGAGGAGGGATAAGAGGCAAGGAAAGCGAAAGCGGCCAGAAACGGTCACGCAGTGCCATCTAGCTGGGCGAGAGGCACAGCGGCGCCAGAAGAGGGCGCCCGAGAGCTAGCGCGCAGGCCTAGTGGTGGCCCCTTCTTGCCTTCAAAGGGTCCCTGCGCTAAGAGCCCGCAGTCCGGAAAACCTAAGTCATTCAAACACAAACAGTGAAACATCTTGCGCGCCAGTACGGAGTCAGAGGCTTGAATAGATTTCATTTCTGTCAGAAATTATTTTTGATGCTCAATTTGTCACAAGTTTGGCCAGTGGGAGCCCCCTCAAGCTGGCTTTTGTGTCCTTTTGCCCATCCCCACAGTTTCTAGCACACCAAAGATGTGCCAGGCTCACCTTGTACTTCTGATAGACAGTGCCGGCAAATATGCATAAAATATATAAATCTATACATGTGTATTTAAAACAATGAGCTCAGATAGAAATTTCCAATTAATCTCTCTTTCTCTTACCCTTGAAGATTAGGATTTGTGAAGCAAATTTCATTTTGCCTTTGTCCCAGGATACAAAGAAGCCAGTTTTGACATAATGATAACTAATGTGAAAAGAGAAGCCTGTGGTGGGGAGGCAGATGCGGAGTGAGGTGGCAGCTTCTGAGCTGGCCTTCCCCTGCTTGAGCACCCTATCCTTGTGTGGCCCAAACACTACATAGTTTAATTACAGTGCAAATTCTGCCCAGTTTAAGGTTTGGCTCTGAACTAGATTGTAACCATGGGTCAGATTGGAAATTAAACACCCTTTTTCAAGCAAAAAAAGAAAGAAAGAAAATTTGATTTAAAAATTGAGAGGAGCCCTGGCCGGTTTGGCTCAGCGGTTGGAGCGTCGGACTGCAGTCCAGAGAGACCCGGGTTCGGTTCCCGCTAAGGGCATGTACCTCGGTTGCAGTTTGTCCCCGGCCCTGGTTGGTCGTGCGGGTGGCGGCCACTCGATGTGTCCCTTTCACGTCGATGTTTCTCTCTCTCTCTCTCTCTCTCTTCCTCTCTCTCCTTCCCACTCTATCTGAACAAAAAATGAAAAGGTGTCCTCGGGTGAGGATAAAAAAAAAAAAATTGAGAGGAAATGAACCTCTTATCAGTTGTACTAGCCAGGGCTCCCTTTTCTCCACACCCTTGCCAGCACTTGTTGTTTGATAATTTGTTGATGGTAGCCATTCTGGCAGGTGTAAGGTGATACCTCATAGTCATTTTAATTTGCATCTCTCTGATGATTAAGAACAGTGAGCACTTTTGCATATGTCTCTTGGCTATTTGTATGTACTCTTTGGAGAAGTGTCTATGCAGGTCCTCTGCCCATTTTTTAAATTGAATTGTCTTCCTTTTGTTGAGTTGTATGAGTACTTTATATATTTTGCAGCCACTACGGAAAACAGTATGGAGTTTCCTCAAAAGATTAAAAAGTGTAACTGCCATTTGACCCAGGGATCCCACTTCTAGGAATATATACCAATCAGAAAGAATATTTGCACCTCTATGTTCATAGCAGCACTATTTGCAATAGCTAAGATCCGGTAATAGCCCAAGTGCCCATCAGTAGATGCGTGGATTAACAAGCTGAGGTACATTTACACAATGGAATACTATGTAGCTATAAAAAAGAAGGCAAACCCTTTGAGACAGCATGGAGGGACCTGGAGAATATTATGCTGAGTGAAATAAACCAGTCAGAGAAAGACAAGTATCACATGATCTTACTTATATGTGGAATTTAATGAACAAAGTAAACGGACAAACAAAATAGATCCAGAGACATGGAAGCAGACTAACAAATCTCAGAGGGAAGGGGGAAAAGGAGCAGGAAGAGATTAACCAAAGAACTTATATGCATATATGCATAACCAAGGGACACAGACAATAGTGCAGTGAAGGCCTGGGTGGGGGATGGGAGCAGGGTGGAGGGGGTCAATGGGGAGAAAAGGGGGACATCTATAATAATCTCAGCAATAAAGATAATAAAAATAATAATAATTAGAGGAAAAAGAAACAAAAAAGAAGATAAAGCAACGAAAGTTCAACAGGCTTTTCTGGAGTAAAATTCCATAATACCATAAAAGAATAAAACTGTAGTCCAGCCAGTGTGGCTCAGTGGTTGAGCGTCAACCCATGCACCAAGAGGTCGCCAGTTCGATTCCCGGTCAGGGCACATGCCCAGGTTGTGGGCCCGATCCCCAGTGGGGGGCATGCAGGAGGTGGCCAATCGATGTTCTCTCTCATCGAAGTTTCTTTTCTTTTTTTTTATCCTCACCTGAGGACATTTTTTCCCCCATTTTTGTTCAGATGGAGTGGGAGGGAGAGAGAGGAAGAAAGAAAGAGAAACATCCATGTGAAAGGGACACATCAAGTGGCTGCTTCCTGCACGACCCCAACCAGGGCTGGGGACGAATCGCAACTGAGGTACGTGCCCTTGACTGGACTCAAACCTGCAACTCATTGGTCCACGGGCCGACGCTCTAACCACTGAGCAAAACCGGCCAGGGCTTTCATCGATGTTTCTACCTCTCTCTCCCTCTTGACTTCTCTCTCTAAAATCAATAAAGAAAAAAAAATTTTTTTTTTAAAGAATAAAACTGTATTTCTTCTCTGGTGATTATGTGGCTACCACAGCAAACAGAATTGAGGGTGGAGGTATGATGATTTTCAATCCATTCAAATTTCAGATATTTGCACCCCAACTTTCTATCACTTGTTGATTTGGTTTGTTTGTGTGGGACTAAAGACCTCTGGGGATATGCTGCAAAGATATGAGAATTCTTAGTGAAGATGATACAAAATAGGCATATCCAGTCTGAAAATCACCTAAAGCTTAGTGTGGGTCAGAAATGGAACAGAGACCTTCCTTGTGGGCAGGTTTAAAAGTAGGGCTTTTAATACATACAAAACGCTTCAGATATTCCATTTCTTCTCGAGCCATTTTGTGAAGTTGTGTTTCTCTAGGAATTTCTCCATTTCATCCAAATTTCCACACTGATTAAGATAAAGTTGTTTAGCAAATTCTCTTTGAATGTCTGAGGGTCAAGGTGATCCCCCCCCCCCCACTTTTTGTTCCTCATGTTGGCCATTTATGCCTGGATTGCTGGTGCTCACACCCTCCCCCCACCAGCCAAACACCTACTGCCCACAGCTCTGACTTCTTGGCTGAGGACAACTTCATCCTTCTAGTTGCTCAGGCCCCAAATCTTGGAGTGGACCTTGACTCCTTCCTTTCTCCAACTGCTTCCACCTAAGCCACCAGGAAATCCTGTTGACTCTACCTACCGAAGCTATCCAGCATCCAACATTCCTCACCAGCATCTGGTCCCTACTTGATGGGTGCTGTCACCTTCTCTCACCTGGATCACTGCAGTACCTTTCACCTGGTCCCCTGCTTCCATTCTGACCTCTACCATTCTCAGAACAACAACCAGAGAGAGTTTATTAGCGTCTAAGTCACATCGTATCACTTTCCTCTCAAAACCATACAATGCTCCCCATTTCTTCTTTTAAAATATGTTTTTATTGATTTTTTTTAGAGAGAGAGAGGAAGGGAGAGAGAGATGGAAATATCAATGTGAGAGAGAAACATCGATTGGCTGTCTCCTGCATACCTCCTACTAGGGATCAAGCCTGCAACCCCGGCATGTGCCCTGACCAGAAATCGAACCAGGACCTCTCAGTCCATGGGACAACGCTCAATCCACTGAGTTACACCAGCCGGGCAGTGCTCCCTATTTCATTCACAGTGAAAGTTCACATGCCCTGGCCCCTATTTCCTCTCTGACCTCCCCTCTTCCTAGTCTCCACTTGTTCACTCTGCTCCAGCCACCCTGGTCTCCTTGTTCATGTGTCCCTTTCTCAAAGATGCCCACCGTGATGTCCTATGAAAATGGGCATCCAGCCCAGCCGGTGCGGCTCAGTGGTTGAGTGTCGACCCATGCACCAAGAGGTCGCCGGTTTGGTTCCTGGTCAGGGCACATGCCCAGGTTGTGGGCCCAATCGCCAGTGGGGGCATGCAGGAGGCGGCCAATTGATGTTCTCTCTCATCGATGTTTCTATCTCTCTCTCCTTCTCCCTTCCTCTCTCTCTAAAATCAATAAAGAAAAAAAAATAAGAAAATGAGCATCCATTCCCTCCCTACCCTGGTACCTCGAACCTCCACAGCCTATTTTCCTTTTCCTGTTCTCCATCCTACTTATCACAACTTATTTATAATATTAATGTCTGATGTTCCTGTTGTTCCCCAACACACACTAGAATGGCAGCTTCAAGAGGGCAGGGATCTCCACCTGTTTATTTACAGGGAGCCTAGAACAATGCCTGGCCACAATAGGTACTTAATGGGTATCTGTGGAATGAATTGTTAACCGAATTTTTTGTACCAAATACTGTGTTAGAACTTTTCAGAAGGACGGCTTCATTCAAACCTTACAGCAAGTATTTACTTGCTACAACTTATCCCCATCTTCCTGATGAGCACATGCATTCTAGAGGTGGTAACTGACTTGTTCAAGGTCACAGAGTGCAGACATGGCAGCACTTCAGGAAGCCTGCAGCAGATGAAGTGAGATTATGGGACCAAATTGAGAATATGGAGACTACACTGAGGAGGGAACAGTGGTCAGCTGGAGGGGAAAGGAAAATCTGATGGTTGTCAGGTTCTGAAGTGAGCCAGTTGGGATGCGATGGAACAGTCACAAAAATGGGGAAACAGTTCAACCCTTATTTTTGGACTTTATATACATGGTGCATGTTTATGGATCTCTGAGGAACTTACGATGGGAAAACTTTTCCAACAAGGTAGGAAGGCCAGAAATGGAGTCATATTTGATCACATTAAAATTAACATTCAATGTATGTAAGTCTATTCCAAATACAACAAAGTCAAAGGCAATGAATGATCCTTTAAAACATTATGCCAAGTGGAAGAAGCCAGAAACAAAAGGACAAATAGTGTCTGATTCCCCCATATGAGGTCCCTGGAGCAGGCAAACTCATAAAGACAGAAAGTGGAATGGTTGGTGCCAGGGGCTGGGCAAGGGGAGAATGGAGAGATGGTGTTTAATGGGGACAGTTTCAGTTTGGGAAGATGAAAAGTTCTGAAGATGGATGGTGGTGATGGTTGTACAACAATGTGCATGTGTTTAATGCCACTGAACTGTACACTTAAAAATGGTTCATTATACACCAATACTGAACTATCAGAAAGGGAAACTAAGAAAACAATCTCATTTACAATGAATAAAAACAATAAAATATCTAGGAATAAATTTAACCAAGGAGGTAAAAAGATCTATACTCAGAAAATTATAAGACACTGAAGAAAGAAATTGAAGAAGATACAAATAAATGGAAGCCTATATCGTGCTCATGGATAAGAAGAATTAACATCATTACAATGTTCCTACTACGCAAAGCAATTTATAAACTCAACGCAATTCCTACAATATATCAATGGCATATTTCACAGAACTAGAACAAATAATCCAAAAATGTATTATGGAACCATGAAAGACCCCAAATAACCATAGCAATCTTGAGAAAGAAGAACAAGCTGACATCAAACTGTACTATAAGGCCATAGTAATCAAGAGCATGGTACTGGCATAAAAACAGACAAATAGATCAATGGAACAGAACAGAGAGCCCAGAAATAAACCCATGCCTATATGGTCAATTAATATTTGACAAAGGAGGCAAGAACATACAATGGTAAAGAGAGTCTATTCAATAAATGGTGTTGGGAAAATCGGACAGATTCATGCGAAAAAATGAAATTAGACCACCTTTTTACACCATATACAAGAATAAACTAAAAATGGGTTAAAGACCTAAATGTAAGACTTGAAACCATAAAATTCCTAGAAGAAAACATAGGCAGTATAATATCTGACATTTCTCTTAGCAATATTTTTTATGGTATATCTCTTTGGGCAAGGGAAACAAAAGAAAAAATTAACAAATGGGACTTCATCAAACTAAACATTTTTTCCACAGCAAAGGAAACTATCAACAAAATGAAAGGCATCCTACTGAATGAGAGAAAATATTTGCCAATGATACACCTGTTAAGTGGTTAATGTCCAAAATTTATAAAGAACTCATGCAACTCAACACCAAAAAAGACAAACAATCCAATTAAAAAATGGGCAAAAGACCTGAATAGACACTTCTCCAAAGAGGATAAGCAGATGACCAATAGACATATAAAAAGATGTTCAACATCAGTAATCATCAGATAAATGCAAATTAAAATCACAATGAGCCCAGTGGGTGTGGCTCAGTGGTTGAGCGTCAACCCATGCACCAAGAGGTCCCTGGCTCAATTCCTGGTCAGGGCACATGCCCAGGTTGTGGGCCAATTCCCCAGTGTGGGGCATGCAGAAGGCAGCCAATCAATGTTCTCTCTCATCAATGTTTCTCTCTCTCCCTCTCCCTTCCTCTCTCTCTAAAAAAAAATCAATAGAGAAAAAAATCACGAGATATCACTTCACACCTCTCAGAATGGCTATCATCAATAAATCAACAAACAACAAGTGTGGGCAAGGATGTGGAGAAGAGGGAACCCTCGTGCACTATTGGTGGGAATGCAGATTGGTGCAGCCACTATGGAAAATAGTATGGAGGTTCCTAAAAAAATTAAAAACAGAACTGACTTTTGACTCAGCAATTCCACTTCTGGGTATATATCCAAATAAACTCAAAACACTAATTCGAAAGAATATATGCACCTCTATGTTCGTGGCAGCATTATTTACAATAGCCAAAATATGGAAGCAACTCAAGTGCCCATCAATAGTGGATATCCATTTCCAGTGGATAAAGAAGCTATAGTACATATAGACAATGCACTAATTACTCAGCCATAAAAAAGAAGAAATCTTACCATTTGTGACAGCATGGATGGACCTAGAAGGTATTATGTTAAATGAAATAAGTCAGTCAGAGAAAGACAAATACCATATGATTTCACTTATATGTGGAATCTTAAGAACAATATAAATGAACAAAGAAAACAGAAACAGATTAATAGATACAGAGAACAGATTGATAGTTGCCAGAGGGGAGGAGGGTTGGGGAGTGGGTGAAAAAAGGTTAAGGGATTAAGAAGTACAAATTGGTTGTTAGACTGACAAACCTCAAATGGAAAGGGGGAGGGGGGCGGGAAGAGATAAACCAAAGAAATTATATGCATATATGCATAACCAATGGATGTAGACAATAGTGCAGGGAAGGCAGGAGGGGGGCAGGAGTGGGGAGGAGGGGGTCATTGGGGGAAAAAGGGGGGACATCTATAATACATTCAACAATAAAGATGCATTTAAAATTTTAAAAAATAAAGTAAGCTTTGTACACACACACAAAAAAAAGAAGTACAAACTAGTAGTTACAAAATAGTCACGGGGATGTAAAGAAGAGCATAAGAAATATAGTCAATCATATCGTAATAACTATGTGCCAGGTGGGTACTAGAAATTCCAGGGGGAACATTTTATAAAGTATATGATTTTCTAACCACTATGCTGTACACCTGAAACTAATACAAAATAATATTGAATGTAAGCTTTAATTGAAAAATAAAACTTAAAAATGCTTTAGATGGTAAAGTTGATGTTCTGTATATTTTATTACAATAACAAAAGTAAAAAGCAAATAGCCAAGTGGTTCCTTGCCTTGTAGTTGTAGCAGCCACTGACTGCTGGCCAGAGCCATGAGCTGAATCAAGATGACAGTTAGCCCTCAGGGCTCCTAATCATGGCCCCTCCCAATTATTTAAAAGTAGTCAGATTAGACAAGTCAGCTATTTTATTTTCCAGCCTGGCCAGGCGGCCCCAGCTGGAGGCAAGGGAGGGAGACAGCGGGCACAGTGGATGGCCTCTCCTATTTCTCCTGCTGCTCTTCACCCACATTCCTCCCCTCCTTGCTCTTCATCTCCTTCTCAAATGCCCCTCCTCTTTCATCCACCCTTTGCCATAGTGAGGGACCAGAGTGAGCTTTCACTGGGCCTTGGGGAGCACACGTGTGCGCCCAGGTGCTGGGTGACTTTCCAGGGCAGTAATCTGCTTTCTGCTAAAGCGGACTTGATCTTCTGTTAGCCCTAATCATCAATTAGCACCTACTCTGCAGAGACAGTGATGGTCCAGGACTCATTGCCATCCCCACCTCCTCCCACCTCTGCCATCTCCCCGCCCCTTCCCCAAGGTCTGGGGACCAACCCACAACTGAGCTCAATGATTAGTGTAATGCTAGACAAGAGTGGGCTTGGCAAATGGTGGGCCACCTCCATGGCTCAAGCTGGAGGCTTTCCCCAGATGTCCCGACCCTTCTCTGCCAGAACCTCACTGAGATGGCACTTCACATTGTTCCCAAAGGGCTTCCAAATGACATGGCAGCCCTATGGGGAGGCAGGGGGAGACAGGATTGGTCATCACCCTTTAGACAGAAGACGAACCTGGCCCGAAACGGCGGGGTTGCCCCATCCAAGGCCACCCAGCCAGTCCATGGTGGTGCTGGGAAGAGGAGGTCCTGTGTCCAGTGCTCAGAAGGGACCAGGTGGGACAGGCAATCTCAGAGGAGGCCCATTTCCAGCTCTCACATTCTCAGATGCTCTGATTCTTTGACCCTGGTGGAGACAGGCAGGCAGAGCTTCCTGGGACCCAGGAAGAGGGTAAAGTGTGGATTTGGAAGTCACAATGACCTGGAGTTGACTTCTAGGTATCTGACATTCTTACATTAAACTACACTGTGAGCCATTGAACATACTAAGTTCCTGCTATGAGCCACTGCTTTCACTTCTTTTGGATATATACCCAGAAGTGTAATTGCTGGATCATATAACAATTCTATTTTTAATTTTTGAGGAATTGCCCAACTGTTTTCCACAGTGGCTGCACCGTCACAATCTAATTTTAGAATATTTCCATCACCTCCGAAGGAATCCTTGTTCCCATTAGCAGTCACTCCCCGTTGCTCCACCTCCCCAACCCCTGGCAACCCTTAATCTCCTTTCTGTCTCCATGATTTGCCTATTCTGGACATTTCATATGAATGGAATCATACATTATATGGCCTTTTGTGACTGGTTTCTTTCACTCAGCATTATGTCTTTGAGGTTCATTCATGTTGTACCATGGGTCAGAACTCCATTTCTTGTTATGACTGAACTGCATTGTATAGATAGCTGACATTTTGTTTATTCATTCACCTGTTGATTCACTTTTGGACTGTTTCTACCTTTTGACCTCTTGTTATTCACAGAGGAGGCCCATTTCCAGCTCTCACATTCTCAGATGCTCTGATTCTTTGACCCTGGTGGAGACAGGCAGGCAGAGCTTCCTGGGACCCAGGAAGAGGGTAAAGTGTGGATTTGGAAGTCACAATAGTGCTGCTCTGAGCATTCTTGTACAAGTTTTTTGCGTGGACATGTTTTCAATTCTCTTGGGTAGATACCTAGGAGTGGAAGTGCTGGGTGCACTTTCTCTTGAAGTTAGGAAAACACAGCTTTCCAGGGGCCCTTGAGCATTGAGCCCAGTTTTCCAGGCTGCCAGTGGGCCCTGGCAAGATTACAACCAGGACTCTTTCCTTCAGTTTCACACAGAGCCTCTAGCCCAGCACCTGGCATGTGGCAGGCACTGACCAATGCTAAGAGCTATTCTCGATATGGGTGGTGGTGGCCCAGCTGGGGCTGAACGCAGCTCTGGCCCTCAGCTTGGCAGCCAAGGCTTCCCCTCCACCTGCAAGAGTGGCTGTATCACCAGGAACTTTAGTATGAAGTGCTGAAGAGTCATGGCACTGAGAACAGAGAAGTGAGGCCATGAGCCCATGTCTTGGCTTTATTGAGTTTAAGGCCAACCCAAAGGAGGTGGCTGAAGGCAGCTGGATTTCAGGACTGAGTAGAGAGGAGCTGGCAGAAGCCATGAGAAAGGATGTGCTCCCTAAGGCGGGGGTGTGTTGTGGAGGGGGCAAGTGTCCTCAGTTAGAAACAGGTAAGGCTGCGGAATTGGACAATTAATAGGTAATTGGTGCCCCTGCCAAGTGCAGAGCGAGCAGCAGCCAGACTGCAGTGGCTGAAGAGGGACAGCAGAGGTAACCCATCTGGAATACTCTGCTAAGAGGTTTACTTTTTTTTTTTTTTTAAGATTTTTTAAAGTGATATTTTTATTTATTTTTTATCCTCATCCGAGGACATTTTTTGCATTTATCTTCAGATAGAGCAGGAGGGAGAGAGGGAGGAAGAGAGAGAGAAACATCAACGTGAGAGAGACTCATCAAGTGATTGCCACCCACACGACCCCAACTGGGGCTGGGGACAAACTGCAACCGAGGTGCATGCCCTTAGCGGGAACCAAACCTGGGACTCTCTGGTCCGCAGGCCAACTCTCTAATCGCTGAGCCAAACCAGCCAGGGCTAAAGTGATATTTTTAGAGAGAGGAAGGGAGAGGGAGAGAGAGAGAAACATCAATGTGAAAGCAAAACACCGATCGACTGTCTCCTACTGGGGATTGAGTCCACAACCTGGGCACGTGCCCCTGATCGGGAATTGAACCAGCAACCCTTTGGTGCACAGAACAACGCCCAACCAACTGAGCCACACCGCCAGGGCGAGAGGTTTACTTTTGAAGGCAAGTCTAGAGGGAGGCTGTAGTCAGGGGCAGTCCAAGGAAAGGTCGTGAACTCAGGAGAAGGAGGCTTGAGCAGGTGGGGTCTGAGTGTCTGTGGGCAACTTCAGGTGTAGCAAGAGGGTTGCCTAGATGAGCACCCTGATGACTGAAGGAGCCGCAGTTCATGGAAGGAAAGGGAAGGGGAAGCAGAAAGCAAGACACCCCAGGTCTGCCCGTCCCCTCTTAGGGGAGGAGCCCCCACCAGTGCAAGTTGCATGCATGTGGGCACAGTGAGATGGCCTGACCCTCAAGGAGGCTCCATTCCAAGCCTCAGCCTTGAGAAGCCTCCCGGCATCCCCCACCTACCAGGGCTCTGGGGCAAACCAGGTGGGAAAGGTAAATTTTGGCTTTGGGCTGCTCCCAAAATCTGAAAATCCTGACCCTTGGGTCCCCCTGACCTAAGAGTGGGTGTTGGACAGTAGAAGGGAACAGAGGACACATAAACAGGAGCAAGGGTCGTTGGCAGCTCCTGCAGCCACATTGGAAAGCCTGGGGCTCTGAGTTTGGTTCCAAGCAAATCCCTCTGAGCTGCCCTCATGGGCTCTCCTAAGGAGCCAGGAGGCAAGAGGTGGGGGAGGAGGAGGTCTAAGTCCAGGGCCCAATTAAGAGATCAGATGGTGAAGGGTTTGGGAGCTTTTAAGGTGAGGAGGCCCAAGCTGATCCTGCAGGCTTGTATAAAGCACTGTAACCCCCAGACAGTGCCAGAGCTGGCAGACATCAAGAGACAGGGCTTTCTGGAGCCATGGCCCAGCTATGGGGCCCCCAGAGGCTTGCAAGAGGACAGCTGCAGGCCGACTTTGAGGACAGCACCCAGGCAAGCGTCTTTACCTATACCAACAGCAACGCCACCAGAGGTGAGAGGGCAGGTGCCATGGAAGCTGGGTTATGATGGCTGAAGCAGACCCCCTGGGACACCAAGCCCAAGTGACCACATAGGGGATCGTCAGCCACCACCCCACCCAAGAGAGTCTTATGCACCTCATCATCAGCCTAAAGGGTCTTCTCCCTTAGCTTTTATGATGACATAAGTGGGGGGTTCCTTTCTGAATAGAAAAGGACATCGGAATATCCAATATGCCTTTCCAAAGCATGTAGGCTTCCCAGACCCTTTGAGAATCCCTATCCCATGAAAGTTCATTTCTCTTTCTGTGTGGCCCCATATTGCTAGTGAGCACTCATTACATTCAAGTCTGAGGAAGGACCCGGGTCTGACTCATCTTAGCATGTTCTGAAGCCAAAAGGAGGCAAACTCTAGGAGCAGGAGTCTTTGGGGAGGGAATGAGTGACTTCTAGAACCTTAGGGTCAGAAGAGACTGTATTGATCATCTTGTCCAACTTCGTGCTTGGGGCCCACAGCCTTACATTCTGGGGAAAGAAGCTCACTCTACTGCCAGGGCCGCCCTTCCTCTTAGAGCTGATCCATGGCGAGAGAGGGCTTAGGCTCCAAAGAGACTGAACACTCTGTCGAGGCAGCTGAGTTCTGCCCTGGGAGTGGCCCAGTCAGAAAGCTTTGCATGTAAGCCTTTCAAAGAGCTGAGGGTACTAGTGATCCCAGCCCTGGACTCCTCTCCAGATTCCTCCTCCAAACCAAAGACCATTGGTTCCTTCAAGAATGTCTCACATGCCTTGGTTTCTTGGTGACCAGGGCAGTGATCAACAGTGGGGTTCCTGGGCCAAACTGGTTGAGAACCCTGAAGTTCGCATAGACCTGATTGATCGAACTCCAGAATAACCTTGATGGAGATGGGACAACGTTCTCCATGGGAGCCCCTGGGGCTTCATCAATGCCCAAGATTCTTTTATGCAAACTTTTGTTTAAAAAATTCAAGTATCTACCAAAGTAGAGAGAAAAGTATAGTAAACCCCTAGGTATCGAGCATTTCTCTTATTTCATTTGTAACCCTCTCTACTAACCCCTCCTTCTGATTTCTGGGAGCAGATCCAAGATATCACACCATTTCCTCTATAAATCTTCAGTATGCACCACTAAGAGGAAAGGACTCTAGAAAACATAACCACAATGCCATTATCACACCTAAAATGTAACACTGCCTTGATATCATCAAATCCCAGTCAGCATTTAAACATTTTTTTCAGTTTGTTTGAATCAGGGTTCAAATAAGGCCCACGTGTTTCTATTGATCGATATGTCTTTTCATCCTTTTTGAATTTAGAGGCCCCCCCTCGACCTCTTTGCATTGTATTTGTCAAAGAAAACGAGTCCCTGGACTCACCCACTTCAGACTTTGCTGATGTCTTCCCATGTGTGGCTTCCCATGTCCCTCCCACCTCGTTCATCAGGATGTTTCTGTAAACTGGCAGTTGATCTGAAGGTCTGCTAAGAGGCTGGCTGGATTTGTCAGGTGTTTTGGCAAGACTGCTCCATTAGGAGGGTGTCTTTTTTTCCAGGGTGTTGGCAACTGCTGAAGCCCAATGCCCAGACCCATTAAACCACTGGGCATTGCAAAAATAACATTCTGACCGTCTTCACTGTTAGCTGGACTACTTCAATAAAGAGAAACATGCCCTCATTTACCATTGTGTTCCCCCAGGGGGAGTGTATATGAGAAAGGCAAGAGAAATGGTTGATTCTTCCCTTTTATCTCTCCCATTTCAAAATAATGACTTGGTTCCCCAGTGGAGCCAATTGGGTTTGACCTCTGTATCTCCTTTCTTTCCCACCAAGAATCGTGTTCTCAAGGACTTTGGTAGAATCAGAATTAGAATGTCATTTAATCATTTGCTTTATCCCACATACACTCACAATGGTCTCAGAATACGATATTAACACAACTGCCAACAACGTGATTACCAAAAATGTAACATTTGGACAGGTCTTTTTATCTTTAGGGTATATGCCCTTAGGTTCACGTAGTCAAATTAGTATCTTTTCAAGTCCCTTTGAATAGTCCCTCTCTATGTGATTATACCACTAAGTGACTATGCATTTAGGTCCATTTGTTTCATTATTTTCAGGAATTGCTTTTTAAAATTTAATGTTGTTTTAAAATTATGTAATAAAATATTTACAAGGTTCCAAATTAAAATCTAGAAAACAAGGTACATTTAAAGAAATCTTGCTTCTCTGCCTGCCCCTACACCTGATTCCCTCCCTTCTTGTATTTTTTAGAATACCTTCTCGTGCTCATTTCTTCATGAAATGAGTCCCAGAGCTTTCAGGAGGGAGGAGCAGGCTGGGGCACCTGCATGGTTGCTCTGCTGGAGACCCCTCCTCTCTGGCCTCCCACATTCAGAGTGCCCCTGTCCCCCCCGCCACCATGCACAACCCTTGTTCTTGCCCTGTCCCTCTTGTCCCTGCCCTGCCCAATATGGACTCCATGAGTTGTCCAGGAAGGACACTGAGGCTGCCTCATTTTGAAACAGCTCTAGCCCCTTACATTTGCCTGCAAGCTGGAATGTTCCAAACACCTCGCACTTCCAGTTGCTATTCTTACACTAAACCTCTTTACTTTCCTGGTAACACCAATACATACTAGAACATCATAGAGTAGTAGCATTGTAGTAGTGCCAAGGGACCAAGTTGACTCTCAGCTGGGGAATCTGGAAAGGCTCCCGGAATTCAAGGGCATCTGAACTGGGCTTTATAGTATGGAAGGGAAGAGGACCCGGGTGCAGAGGAGAGTGTGAGCGAAGATCCAACAACAGAAAGATGTGAAATGTACAAGGAAAATAGTGCAGGGAGTGCAGGGGGTTCAGGGAACCAGAAGCCTGCCAATGGCACTACAGAGGGCTGGCCCAGCATACTGGGTGTGGGGGAGGAGAGAGAGATACCCAGCAAAGATGATGAGGAGTTCTGCTTTGTTAAGTTCAAAGGTGCCCGTGTAGCTGTCCAGCAAGCCATGTCCTCTGACCTTAGAGACAGGATGGAGGGTGGGTTGTTTGCGGATGGACAAAGCTAGCGGGGAAAGAGCCAGTTGCAAAGGTGGCAGACAGGAAAGCGGGAGGGTTGAGGGGACGCTCTGGCAGGGTGGGGAGCGGAGGCATGCGTGTAGCTGTATAGGTGGGTGATGCTGCTACCTACTCTGTACCTCCTGCCTCCAGGCCCCTTTGAAGGCCCCAATTACCACATTGCTCCCAGATGGGTGTACCACCTCACCAGTGCCTGGATGGTCTTCGTAGTCATTGCATCTGTCTTTACTAATGGGCTCGTGCTGGTGGCCACCATGAGGTTCAAGAAGCTGCGCCACCCTCTGAACTGGATCCTGGTGAACTTGGCAGTTGCTGACCTAGCAGAGACCATCATCGCCAGCACCATCAGCATTGTGAACCAGATCTATGGCTACTTTGTGCTGGGCCACCCTCTGTGCGTCGTGGAGGGCTACACTGTCTCACTCTGTGGTAAGCCAGTTGAGGGCCCAAGCTCAGGAGAGACCCAGCCTACTTTGCATAAAGGAAATACTCACAGGGCAAACCCCCAGGTGTGCCTGCAATGCACAGGTTTGAGGGGAAATAGACCTTCAGGGGAAACTGGGCCTGGGTTATCATTTAGGTGGAGTGCTTGTGCAGTCCAGCACACCTTCAGTGCCTACTCTGAAATAAGTTCTGCCTTTGGGCAGCCAGTTTGGGGCCACGCAGCTGGCGTGTAAGGAGACAGATATAGAGCCAGATGACCCCAGAACAATGTGGGAGGGGAGGGCTTTTGGCATCCTGAACAGAACTCCCACCCAAATCAGGAATGTGTTCTCTTTCAGCTCACCTGTGTTGGCTTTTTCCAGGGAAAGAAGCAATTCCCAGATCCCTTTCCCCATCCCCATCACTAATGTTTCTGTGGGCCGTGGCTCCATTCAGGTCAACTTGGCTAAGAAGTACCCATGTGCTGGGCTTTGTGCTGGGCACCAGGATGCTACACACAGGGTCCCAGCCCCGAGGTGTTCCCAAGTCCTGGGAAGAGGAAACCCTATCCCAGATAGTGATTACACAGTGCCATCGGTCCTCTCAGAGGACTGTGTCCTGGAAGAGCTGAATCTTCAGTCAGCAGAATGAGAATGTGGCTGGGGCGAGGTGGCCAAGGAAAGCCGGGCTCAGTCAATGGTTGGGTGGTCAGATAACTGGTGAGCAATTTCTGAGCAGACGGGCAAGCCTAGGGTGGTACACAGAGGAGTGGGGACTTTATTTTGGGAGGAGGGGACTGGAAGGGGACATTCAGGAAGAGGCTGAAAGATGGAAGGGAGTCTGAGTGAGGGAGCCAAAGTCATATCAACAGGACTGTCGAGAAGGCTAGAGCAGAAGTTGGATTTGTCGCACGTTGGGCACCTGGTGAGGTGAGGTGGCTGCCATGAGGCTAGGTTGCTTTCTCAGAAGCCCACAAGGAAGAGGAGGATAAGCAGGCCTGATGAGGCCAAGGTCCCCTCCAGTGGCCCTTGTACCATGCCCCCATGAGAGAACAGAAGGCTGCAGGTTTACAGCCTTGGTTGGTGTCCACTCAAGACAACAGGAGCCCAAGGGCCACAGCATTCAGCGCATGCAGCCTGTCTCCAGGCCCCCGGCTAGCAAACCAGCTGAAGCTTGCAGCTGCTGTCCCATTTTAAAACTTTCTCAGGACCTCCCTACCAGGTTTTGCTCAGTGGTTAGAGCATCAGCCCCTAGACCGAAAGGTCGAGGGTTCGATTTCCAGTCAGGGGCACATACCTGGGTTGTGGGTTCGATCCCTGGTTCTGGTTGGGGTCGTGCAGGAGGCAACCAATCCATGTGTCTCTCTCACATCAATGTTTCTCTCTCTGTCCCTTCCTCCCTTCCACTCTATCTAAAATCAAAGGAAAAATATCCTCAGGTGAGGATTAACCAAAAAAAAAAAAAAAAAACTTTCTTGGGGCCACCTGGCCACCAGACCTGGGTCCTTAGTTCCCGTATCTAACTTGAGCTTGTCTCATTGCCAACTAAACTGATCTCCAATTTGGATTCTGAGGAGGTGAACAACAGAAAGAGAAAGAGACCATAAGATAGGAAGGACCTGGGGAGGGGGGAGCCTGGCCCCAGATTTGAATTACTGGTGGTGTGAGTTTCACTAAATTACTTAACTGCTTTGCTCTTCCTCCATTTTTCCATTTGTAAAATGGGGGCAGGACTCAGGGGAAGATTTAAATGAACACGTTGAACCCTCCCACAACCCTATGAAGTAGGTGCTAACATGATGCCAGCACTTCGGAACCAGTTTTGGTACCACGGACGCCCCCTAGCCCTCAGAGGAAACATATGAACCCGTTCTCAGAAGAATGGTTGCAAATGCACACGAGGTCCATAGGATTACAGAGCATTACAATGATACTGAAATATAGTTATCAAAGTATTAAACAGTAATTAGCAACATAGTCCTTCATTTAAAGTATTAGTATTAAAATTATAATACTAAATCTGATTATATTATAATTAAATAAGTAGTATTAGAAGTATTAGTGACACTATTCTTTATTAAAGTATCAAATAACTGGATCTGGCCTGACAGCCACTGAATTTTCAAAGTGGGAATGAACATAGGGATATTGGGAAATGTCTGCCACCTCCATAAAGTGACCAAGTCATGGGCACTGCTAATGCTGCCACACTCATAATGGAAGGAAATGCCAGTGTTCGTTAGAGGTTAGTAGAAACAAAGATGTCATTTTCCCCACCCCAGTTCATGGGCCCCTGAATTCTGTGCACAGACCGCTGGGGTCTAAGCAGCACAGGAGACATTGTCTCCACCTGCCAAACAAAGGAAGGTGGTGGGATATCAGGGAGGGGGTTCCAAGCACCTAAAGGAATGCGTGCATGCTGGCAGGAGGGGCACAGCTCTTGGCTGGGATCATGGCACACCAGTGGGTCATTCTGGTGTGTACATGGCCATTGGGGGTTCCCTCATTGGCATCAGAGGAAAGGCTGGTGGCCAAGTAAAAGAAAGAGGGGAAGCAAGGTGGACCAAGAGGCCGAATCAGAGGGGGCAAAGAGAGGCCTAATGGGAAAAAAATGGTAAAGCAGGTGTTAGAAAAAGAAATTGACCAAGAGACCCAGCGCCCCCTGAACCTGAAAACACTCTTTGGAGAATCAGGTTTTGAAGGTAGTTGGGGAGTGCCTCTTCATCTGGAAAACTGTCAGCTGGTCCAGATGGAAGAAGTGATGTAGGAGGCTCAAAGCCGTCATCTGTCTGTTCTCTCCTGCAGGGATCACGGGTCTCTGGTCCCTGGCCATCATTTCCTGGGAGAGGTGGATGGTGGTCTGCAAGCCTTTTGGCAACGTGAGATTTGATGCCAAACTGGCTATCGCGGGTATCACCTTCTCCTGGGTCTGGGCTGCTGTGTGGACGGCCCCACCAATCTTTGGCTGGAGCAGGTAAGGATGCCAGGGTGCCAGGAAGGTGGCTTGTTAGGACAGAGAAGGGAGGGTCAGACTAGTGATTCCCTCTGTGACCTCAGGGCAAATCGTTTTCTGTCTCTGGCCCGCCACGGGCTCCATGAATAAAGTGAGGATGGACCTGACTCTCTCTGAGATCCTTTCAAGCGTGCAGTGTCTATAAATGTATAAATCTGACTGGCTGCAACATGGAAATGGGCCCCATGGTCTCCAAGCCTCTGGAAAAGTCTGTTTCTCCCAAGCATGAGCTGCTCACGGGAACTCATGGAGAAATGCCTACAACTTCAGGCAATGGGCTGATCTAATTGACCCCAGAAAAGTGATTCGGGTACTCACAGGTTCTTAGAAAGCAAGAGGGTGTTTCACCTTCCCTTTGTAAAAAGGAGATGTGATCAAGGTGATGAAAATGTTCTGAAACCAGATAGTGGCAATGGATGTACTAAATGCCACCGAGCTGTTCATTTCAAAAATGGTCAATTCATGTAATGTGAATTTCACCTCAATAAAAAACAAACAAACAAACAAAAAACCCTAACAACCCTACCCAAGTCAGTGGCATGCCTGGGCTGGGGTGTCCAAGGTTGCCTTGCCTGCATCAGGACAGGCTGCCGGCCCTTCTATCCAGGTACTGGCCCCATGGCCTGAAGACTTCATGCGGCCCAGATGTGTTCAGCGGTAGCTCGTACCCTGGAGTGCAGTCGTACATGATTGTCCTCATGACCACATGCTGTATCATCCCACTCAGCGTCATCGTGCTTTGCTACCTCCAAGTGTGGCTGGCCATCCGAGCTGTAAGCCCCCGTGCCCTCCTGGCTTCACCCTTGGCTGGTAGGATCATGAGGCCAGGGATGTCTGGGCAGGGACAGAGGATCACCCAGTGCACTCTCTTGCCCCCAAACCAGACATGAATCTAGCAATTTCTTTGGGACTGCAGTTTCAGCCCTGGCTCCCTTGTCCTTGTCCTTATAGAATGGGAAGGGAGTACCCCAATAATGGAGCAGAGCTGCATTCCTCCTGATCCAGGACAGTTCTAGGGGCAGCCAGATCTGAAAGTAAAACCTGCAAATCAAGGAGTGTTTTTAGAAGGCTGTCACTGGAGGACCCTTGTCCCCTTCACTCTTCTGTTGGGGCACGCTAAGGAGTGACTTAACATGTGTCACCTACCCCCCAGATCCCTCTCCACTCTCCTCCTTCCTGGGAAGTTGATTCTGTCCACAGCCATGCCCCTCCTTCCCTGTGAAAGCTGGGCTACCACTGGGGAGCCCTTGCAGGAAATCAGAGCAAGACAGGAGAGTGAGATTGGGTCCTGGGGTGCTCTCCTTGTGGTCTCTTGAATACTGTAAGTTGTCCCTTTATCAATGAGCTAAGCTACAATTAGCTTGATCTGGATGTGCCATCTGGTCCTGTTGGGATCATGCTTGGCACAGGTGGTAGAAGGCCCTTTGGGGTGGCACCTTTCCTATATGAAGCTGCTTTTGCCCACAATCCGATCAGCATGTGCTTATAAGCTCTCTCTAGAGAGGAGGAGGCCATGGGCTCAAGATAAGCTCCTCTTATCTCACTACCTTCAGCCTGTGATATCCCCTCCTCTTCCCTCCCCCACCCTGTTGATGGTCAGGGATCAGAAAGAACCAACTTAGCTGGCTCCCCAAGGTGTCTAACCATAGCTTGTGCTACGTTAGGTCTGAGTTGTGGAGCCCAGGCTCCAGAATGTGTTGCCTGCCCTCACAGTTTCCCCTCATGCCCATTTAGCTGCCTGCCATCAGACCCTGCCCATAGCAGACAGTGGACAGCCCCTGTGTCTTCTCTTGCCCAACCCCTCAGACATGAGCACAGGATGAGGCATGCTGATAAGGGACCAGGTGAGGCTAAGAACAGCCTCCTTAGCTCCTGCCCAAACTCCTAATGGGAGCCAAGCTGAGCCAAGAGCTTGGAGGCCCCAGCTCAGAACCATCTCAGCCAGGTTCAGCTGCGTGGTACCTCAAAGCCTGCGCAGCTCTGACGAGGCACCCCGGCCACACATGCACTCACTCAGATGGGAGCTGATGGCTGGTTGGCCAGGGTGCTATAGTGGGTGGGCACATCTCCTTCTCCCCATGACTCCCCGTCCCTGGGCCACTCATCACTCACTGCCTCCCAGACTTGCTGCCCAAGCAATAGGAACACAGAATCCCTTCAGATTCAGAGCCCTGAGGGACTCTTCCACTCACTGTCCCTTGGCACAACCCTCTGTCTACCCCAGGTGGCAAAGCAGCAGAAAGAATCCGAGTCCACCCAGAAGGCAGAGAAGGAGGTGACACGCATGGTGGTGGTGATGATCCTGGCATACTGCCTCTGCTGGGGGCCCTACACCTTCTTTGCATGCTTTGCTGCTGCCCACCCTGGCTACGCCTTCCACCCTCTGGTGGCTGCCCTGCCAGCCTACTTTGCCAAAAGTGCCACTATCTACAACCCCATTATCTATGTCTTTATGAACCGGCAGGTAAGTCACTCCATCAGCCAAGCAAACTAGAAATAGACCCTGGAAGAACCCCATGATGGCTCTCACCAGAGTCGTGTCTGGCCTCTGGAACAATGACTAGAGAAGGCTCAGGATGTGATCCAACCCCAGGCAGCTCTCCCTCTGGGCTCTGCCTAAGGGTGGGTATTTCCTGCAGTGCCTGTGAGTTCTTCCCTTCTGTTGGCTAACCTAGAGCTCAAACACCAGAGGATTGCCTGAACATGGCCACATTTACCCTAGGTGTGCACTTCTTGCCATTACTGGTGCAACTCTTCTCTCAACCTTCATCTTTCCATCTTTAAACCCTAACTCTGACCAGGACATAAAAGAGGCCATTCTTGGCTGCACTGACCTATGGTTTTTGTGGCTTTATAGGTTAGTCTAGGGTGGACACGCTGTTGTTCCACCCAAAGTCTTCCCAGATAGCAGCTAGCATGGGCTGGCATATTGGGCCTCCGCAGCAAACTGCCTATGACTCCTAGACTTCTTGGTAGATTACAGGTGACTATTGAGTCTCATCATCTTCCAAGTGCGATTTGTCTTACTCTTCCTTGAATCCATCATATCCACTTCATTAAGGTACATCTGTGATGTGACTTGGTGACCAGAAAGGTCTGTGGGTCAGAAATACTGTCCCCTCAGGGACCTCCTATTTCACCAGACCCAGTCTACTCCTTTCAACGGGCTCTTCTCTGCTCCTCCATTTCATAGTTGCCCCATGGCTCCGCCCCCTCCCACCTGGCCCAGACTCTCTGTTGAGCTCCTTAAGCATGTATTCTTTTGGTAATGTTTAAATATTTAGTAGGACCAGTACCACAATTGATTCCTCAGGGTTCCATTCCTGGCACCTCAATATCCAGAGTATAGTTCTATCTCTGATCCCTGTTTCCTGTCTTTCACATGGGTCTCTTTTTAGGTCTGGCCTTTGTTTGTGGAATCCTAGGCTAGCTTGCCAAGTACTGTCTTTACTTGAGTCTTTCCATTCTCCCCCTCCTAGAGAGATGCCTGCACTTCTGGACCTCTCCAGGCTTTCAAACTTTTCTTTCACCCTTTTCACATTGTTACCTCTTCCTATTGCATGCTGAGAGAACTTTCTGGAATGGAAATCCATGAGGATATCCCTGCTGACGGCCCTAGGACACAGTCAGTAGATAGATGTTAAGTGAATGTGTTGAATAAATTTTTTAGCCTCATCTGCCAGCTCTTCAGCTGAATTGATTCTGCAGTCCAGCCCATTTCTTATGTAATCGATTTAAACAATTACATTTTTCATTTTTGAGAGTTTTGATGTTGGAGGGAGCTGGAGGTAGTCAAGAATAGGCCTGGAGCCCGGGTTGGTATGGCTCAACGGTTAGAGCATTGACCCACTAACCGAAGTGTCATGGTTCAATTCTGGTCAAGGGCACATACCTGGGTTGCAGGTTCAATCCCCAGCCCAGGTCAGGGTCATGCGGGAGGCAACCAATCGATGTGACACATCGATGTTTCTCTCTCTCTCTCTCTCTCTCTCTCTCTCTCTCTCTCTCTCTCCCTCCCTCCCTCCCTCCCTCTATTCCACTCTATCTTATCTAAAAATAAACAGAAAAATATCCTCAGGTGAGGATTAAAAACAACAAAAAAGAATAGGCCTAGAATAATATATAGGAAATGCATCTGATCTGCGTTCTCAAAGCATTTTGGTTAGCTCAGTGATGGTCTGAGGTATAATCTGAGAAATGAATACAGCCCAGATCTCTTTAGGGGTCAAGCAGAAAAGAGCAGGGCCCTTCTAGTGCCAGAAG
The DNA here is from genome assembly GCA_030848825.1 of Tadarida brasiliensis. Taxonomy (NCBI): domain Eukaryota; kingdom Metazoa; phylum Chordata; class Mammalia; order Chiroptera; family Molossidae; genus Tadarida; species Tadarida brasiliensis. The sequence goes on from CM061280.1 coordinate 85,760,425, forward strand.
ACGTTCTTGGCTAAAGAGATGAGGTGGTGGCTAGACTGTTGTCTACCTACTTCTCATCTGGCCTCAAAATTGACAGAATACAAACAAGATGACAATTTCACTAAAATGCCTCTTCCCAGACATTCTGGAGACAGGTCATTCTATCTATGCATGGGCCCCTTAGCTGGATCATCTTTGGTCACTGTATGAGTTCCCTGGGGTGCCATAATTATCTACCACAGACTGGATGGCTTTAAGCAACAGAAATATATTGTTCCCCAGTTCTGGAGGCCAGAAGTCTGAGATCAAGAGGTCAGCAGGGTTAGTTTCTTCTAAGGGCTCTGGGGGAGAATCTGTTCCATACCCCTCTCCTAGCTTCTGGTGGGTGGGTATTTGCTGTTCCTTCATGTGTAGACGAGTCACCCTGATCTCTGTCTTCACCTTCACATGACCTTCTTCCCTCTGTGCATGTGTGTTTGTGTCCAAATTCCCTTCTACTTATAAGGACTCCAGTCATTGGATTGGGGCCCACTCTACTCCAGCATGACCTCATGGTAATGTATATTTAAATCACATTTGCAGAAATTATTTCCAAATAAAGTCACATTCATAGACCCCCAAGCATTATGACTTGAACATATCCTTTGTGGGGACACAATGTGACCCACAAAATTCATCATCAGTTGCTAAATTAGATTATTTAGATGACTGGGATAGTCAGGAATAGCCCATTCCCATGTACAAGGAACAATCTGAGTCTTCCTCCATTCACTTTGTAGGATTCTGAATGGTAGGAGAGAAGGTGTTAAATCATCCAGGTGACAATGAATATCTTCCTCCAAATGCCCTAAGCATTACCTTTAGCATAGCACATTGACCCTTTCTGCTCTGCTAAATAACACTTTCTATCCTATCAGTTTCGAAACTGCATCTTGCAGCTTTTTGGGAAGAAAGTGGATGACAGCTCTGAACTCTCCAGCACCTCAAAAACGGAGGCTTCATCTGTCTCTTCGGTGTCACCTGCATGAGTCTCTCTCAGAGCCAACAACAAAAAGATCTGCCTCCTACAGGAAAATGTAACCCCTGTCCCACTCACCAGGGCTTTGGCCCCACCCCCACCATCCCTTCTTCTCCATCCCTGTGAGATAAATGTAGTTTCTCTTTGCCAAAAACAACAAAGTCACAGAGGGGGGCACCTGAGCCTCTGAGTGTTCAGTCACTGGGTTGTGAGAGGGCATGAGGGGGTTAGAGGGCAGAACAGCACTGTACTTCAGAAACTTTAATCTTTTCCAAACCTCACGTCTGCAGATGGTATGGAAGGATTGTGAGAAAGGGAACTGTAAGCCGGGTGGGCACCCACACACCTCTCACAGGGCTGGTGCTGATAAAATCTGAAAGGGAGAACTGAGAAGTGGCTGTCTGGGGAGGGCTGGCTGGATGCCCTGACACCTGGAAGAGGGAGGAACTAGCAAACCCAGGCCCTTTAAGACCCATCTGATAGAGGCTTGGAGTCCTTGGAATACAGTCTCCATCTGGAGGGGACCCAGGCCTGCCAGTCCAAGGAAGGGATGGCATGCCACTTCTTCCAGGCCAGGGCCCCAACCCCGATCAGCATGAGCATGATGCATGTGCGCAGGCGTGAATTCAACAACGGCAAGGGGCAGGCACACAATGTAGAGATGAAGACCAAGAAGATGGTGGCCAGTGTGAGGAGCAGGTTCAGAAATTGGAACATAAACTTCTGGGAACAGCTCCTGAGGTTCTCTGTCACGTCCAGTTGAGTCACTTGCTGTAGAGTTTCAAGCTTGGATATACGACTCTGAAAAGTCTCCATGACCTCCTACAGGTGACAAAAACACATGCCCTCACCAGAGGTCAGAAGGGAAGTGTGGTCATTTACCTGAGTTTGTAAGGGTTGCACAGCAAGTGTTGGTGAGCTGAAGATTTAGGAGGGAAGTCAAGAACCTAAAGAACCTACATGCTGAAGGCCCTGTCTTGGGAGGGTCCATGGTTCCCAGTAACGGTGAAGGTCTCATCTGACTCGGCCCTCATCCAATGTGATCTGAGACTGAGAGCCTGGCCATGAGAGAACTGACCAAGGACAGGTGTAAGGTCTGAGGGTGTGGAAGAGAGTGAAGCTATCTGTCACCAAAGAAGGAAATCCTTCACCTACGTTTGTCACTCCAGGGTTAAAAGCAGGGGTTCCCAACTGGTGTTCTCTGCACAAGCAGTAGCTCCTGGGCACTCATCAGCACTCCCTGCAAGTGGTTCTGATGCATGCTCAAGTATGAGAACTACAATGCCCAAGTTTCCAGAGGAGCTAAGAGGGTGGGGGTTGGGGAGTGTGGCATGAACATAAAGATTGGACACTGCTAGTTCTAAAACAAATGTGTGAGTTGCCATTGAACCCTCGGTAGGGGTACAGCTTGATTACGTATCTGTCTCTTTCCTTGGTCTGGAGGTTATCAGAACGAATTTGCTTATCCTTTGCTTCTCTCATCCCTACATCCTTCTCACTAGCCCTTTTTCAAAAAGCTCCCCGATGAGGAACTCACCCATATTTCCTTGGCTCTCTCATAGGAAAGATAGGCCATTTTCTCTTCAGTGTAGGCCAGATTCTGTTTGAGATGATAAATTTCATTCAGGTGCCGCTGCAGGTGGTCATTCACCAGTTCTTCCATCAGTGCTTGTCTTGGGAGCAAAAGAGAAAGTAATACTCCCTGAGTACCCTGCCCAGAGCTTGTGCTGCCAGTGAGTGGTCCTACATCAAGACTAGACTTGGATTCAGGGTCCGCCTTCCTCCTCTCACCACCAGCTCCAGTCAAACCCAGCCTACTGCCCCAGGTCTGCACCTCAGCCACACCCACACTGATAATCATGTATCTCCTATATGTTGCTCCCCTTCTGTAACAGCTTTACCAAAATAGAGATAGACTAGAAGTTGTAGAAATCAAAATCTAAATCACCCCTGTATGCTATTAAATTCCATTTGTATTCCCAGTACCAGTATTTGGCATGCAGTAGTTATTCTATAAAAATCTGTGGATTATAGAGATGGAGTAGTCACAAGAGACTACATAGTGTATGATTCCATTTATATGAAATGCCCAGAATAGACCAATCTAGAAAGACAGAAACAGAAGAGTGGTTGCCGGGGGCTGGGAAAGGGGAAAGTGGTGAGTGACTGCTAATGGGGACGGAGTTTTCTCTTTGGAGTGATGACAATATTATGGTCTGCAATGAGATAGCGATGATAGTTGCACAACTTTGTGAATATACTAAAAACTACTGAATTGTACACTTTAAATGGATGAATTTTATGGTATGTGAATTATATCTCAATAAAGCTATTATTAAAACAACAAATATAGAATTGTGGTAATGGTTGCACAACTCAGTAAATTTACTGAAGATCATTAAAATGTACAGTTAAAACTGCATTTTTTGGCATGTAAACTATATCTCAGTGGAGCTGTTAAAAAACACAAACAAAATATCACTACCTACAGTTTATGGCTACATATGTAAGTAGTAAAAGTATACAAAGATGCATGGAAAAGATAAGTGTCCAGTGAGGATAGCCAGGTGGAAAGAAGGGGGATGAGACCTGGGAAAAGGGTAATGAGAAAGCTTCAAGTAAATTTTTTAAGTTTTATTTCTTAAAAATACAAGATTTGAAGCAAAAATGGTAAATGTGAAGATTTGAGAAAGCTCAGGAGTAGGTATACAGTGTTGATCATGTTATTCTCTACATTTCACCTGGTTTTGGAATGTTTCATAATTTTTTAAATCTTTGAGGTTCCTCATTTGGGCAACAGGAAGAACAAGTCAGAAGGACAGATGTCAGGCAGCTTCTAGCACTTTCATTTAGGGAAGAGCCAAGGAAGGCTTGACCCAAGCCAGGGACAGTGACGCTGGAGAAGAGGAAAGGTACCGGAGAGCGTTGGAGACACAGAATGGCTGGGGCCTGCTGCCTTATGGAGAACAGGGCAATGAAGGACCAGGCTGACAGCTGTGATTCTGACATGCACAAGAACATAACCAATGGTGCTGCCATACAGACAGGCAATGTGAGGCAAGGAGGTAATTTGGTCCGCTTTAAGAACTTGACTGACACCCACATGTAGGTGTTCCCCAGCAGCTAATAAGCTGAACGCTCATTTGTTGAAATCCAATTCATCAAGAGCCAATTCATAACAGTGTTCCAAGGAACATTCCATTAGTCTCTGTCCTGCTCCCAGTTGAGAAGAGAGTGGGCTGACGACATGGCTAAGACTACTTAGTGAGGTAAGTGAAGAGGTAAGGTGCTCCCCGCTGAAAGTAGATTCCCCATGATTGTCTTTCCATTATCATGAAAGATCCAGCAATGAGAGCATTCAAGATATTAACTATGTTCAAGTATATTTTCATGAATATATTCTTTACAAATATGAAGTCAAAGAATAGATTCTTCATTAATATATTTATAAGAATTTATGACTATATTCTTAAATGTATTATTGAATAAGATGTTAATTCATAAGGATATTCTCTCAGTCTCCCCTTCCCTTGCCCCCAGCCTCCTTACCCCCTGGCAGCAGTGTCCTGGCTGCAACACAGCTGACTCTCCTCATTGTCCCTCTTTTAGTCAAGGACCCCTCTCTGTCCAGCTCCTACAGTCTCAGAGGCAAATGGACCACTCTGAAAAATGCTCTTACAAAGACAAAATGATACTCAATGAGCAGACTCAGTGGGTACCAGAGCCCTGCTGAAGTAAGTCTTGCTCTTGTGGTGGGCCCCGACACAGCTGATCCTCCAAGGTAGTCAGAGGCTAGTGACCAGTGGGCACAGCCAGTTCTTGCAGCTGATCAGCCTGAGTAAATCCCTCCCATTGACCTGCCAACAGCAATCAAGACTCAATTATAACAGAAAGGTGTACAGTCCACACTAGGGGTGCACCTCGAGGGCCCAGCTGGGGTGATCATGGAGGCTGTGCCACTGGATCCTATAGGACACCTACAACAATAGGCCACCCTACGAAGCCTAGGAGACATAGCAACTCTACCTAATACATAGAAACAAACACAGGGAAGCAGCCAAATTGAGGAGACAAAGAAACATGTCCCAAATGAAAGAAAAGAACAAAACTCTAGGAAAAGGATTAAACAAAATGGAGATAAGTGTAATAGCTCCATTCTGACCCTCAGTTACTGCACGTACGCACCCTGGCAGTTTCTTTTCTGTAAACATAAGGGCCTTGAGACACCTAAAGAAAACTGTAAAGATAAGGGGTTGAGGATGGCCTTGGGAAACTCAGAGAAACCATGAGAAAAAATAGATTAATAGTTACCCTGCTCTTCTCCCCCCTTCTCTGTATCAGCCCCCCTTAACGGTGCCAAAAGCGGCGCCAAGAGAATGTAGTTTTTTTTCTGTAGTCTGTGCCTTTAAAAGCGGGCAACAAAGAAGGCTCGGGGCTGAGGATTTGGGGAAGCTGTACCCCCCCAGCCCGCCGGTATAACAGCCCACCGGTGTAATAAAGTGCTCCTTTACAATTCGGCCGTGCGTCTCTGGTTATCTCGCTGTCAGGTTATAACATTTGGAGGCCCCAGCGAGATTTTAAAGAGGACTCCCCACTTGGGGTGCACCTCCTCAGGCTCCGGCGGATGGGAATCCGTGGTCCTTGTGAGAGCTGGGGGAAGGCCTCGGAGAGATGTTCCTCCACCCCAGCCTCTCGGAGACCTTCTGTCTGTCCCCTCTGCCACCCTAAAAGCACCTATAGTGGAGCCTGAGTGTTTGCTTCTCGCGGGTTACAACATTTGGAGGCCCCAGCGAGATCCCTGGTGCTTTAGGACACCAGGGGATAGACGCCTAGGATGAACGGCCTCTCCCGATCTGGCCGCTGGACCCCTAGAGATCTGAGGGGAGGTACCCCCTGAGATGTTCCAGGGCCTCAAAGATCTGATTTAGGTTTCTGACGAGCGGCTGGGAGATGCCAAGACATCCCCAAAAAGATTTAAGGAGACCTGGTAAAAGCCTCCGGAGGTGAGTTCTAGGTGACCGGTCCATCTGGGTGAGAGTGAGAGGGCCGGACGCGGCGCAGCCTCTCCTCTCCGGGATCCCCCTGAGACGTTAGGTGGGGTTCAATTCTGGCAAATTCTGGTTCTGGACCGCAGTGCTTTCTGGTCCGCCACTGGGGCAGAAGGGGAGACTGATCACCTCCCAAGAACTTCTGCTGTGTGAGTGTGACTGTGTGAATGTAATTGTGTATGAGTGACTGTGCTCCACGACTTTGGTTACGGAGCCTGAGTGAGTCCTACCCTGCGGTTCCGTGACGACCTCATACGGCTCAAAGGCGGTATCAGGTTCTTGGGCCACTATGGTGTCCCACCAGCGAGCCTGATCCGAGTTGGGGGCTTATTCCAACCTGCCACATGCCAAGAGGCGTCTGAAATCTCCGCGAGGGGAGCGGCCAGGCGGACGAAGCGAAAGTTTCTGTCTTGTATGTCTTCCCTTGTTTTTGTCCTCGTTTGCCTCCCTACTGTGTCTCCCTCAACTTTGTTACGGTTAGTCTAATCATAGATAGCAGCCCTAATGCCCAGAAGACCTCACTGGGTTGCACAGTAAACATCCTTAGAAATGAAATATCGGGGAAACAAGATAATAGAATAGCAAAGGTAATAATAACAGCCTTAAGGGGAACAGGGCCCATAGAAAAGGATCACCCGAGAAAGGGAAACATGAGGAAGAGCCAGGACAGCAGGCATAGGTCCCGATTAGAGATAGACAAGACAATAGGAGACAAACTAGTTAGTTTCCTGGTAGGTACTGGTGCAGCAGACTCAGTCCTGACCGAGCCAATGGGGCTCTAACCTACCCCTGGACTTCAAAGAGGACTATGGACTTTGGGGAAATACTGTGACTCCTTTGGTTCTGGTCCTGCCGGAGTATCCATACCCCCTACTCAGACGTGATCTCCTCCAGAGATCATTCAATTGCTGGCCACTGCCACTCCAGGCCAGCCCCCGCATCAAGTTCTACAAGACGTTGGCCATCAGTCCTGCCAGCCTGCTTCCAGATGATGACCCGGAGAAACCTCTACAGGACTGCCTGGAGGTAATCGACATAGTGCAGACGGCCCGCCCAGACCTCAAGGATGTCCCACTGCCATCACCAGATGAGGTATTGTTCATGGACGGGAACAGCTATGTCCAGGAAGAAATCAGGTATGCTGGGACAGCAATAGTAACTCAGGACTGTGTCATCTGGTCAGTCATTAAGTAGGGGAACTTCAGCCCAACGGGCTGAATTTATAGCCCTAATCCAGGCTCTCCGATGGGGCAAGAAAGGAAATCTACTGCACCAGGAAGCTTGAGAGGCGGCCCTAAAACCAGTGGGGAATGGCCTCTCCAGATACACTAGGTCAGAAAATGACTTAGCCAAGCAGAAACAAGCCATTAAAGAAATCAGTGGATGATGGACACTGCCTGATGGGAGGTTGTTAGTCCCAGAGGCTCTAGGTCAGACTTTAGTCAACCAGCTGCACCAGACTACCCACTTAGGTTACACCAAGCTTACTGAACTCCTGAGAGGCAGGCAATGTCCAGTAAGGTCACGGGGAAAGGGAGAAGGCAGAGGGAAGCAGGAATGTGTGGGTCTAAGTAGGGAGGAGGAGAAGAAAAGCTGGGGGATGTGCAGACAGCATATAGATTGAGCAAGCTCTCAGGTTCATGTCAGGGGAGGGACTAGGAAAGTCACAGAGGGTCTGTGTAAGTTGAAGAAGGATTGTGTAAGTCGCAGAGGGTCTGTGTAAGTTGAAGAAAGTTTGTAGAGAAGGGAAGAAATAAAAAGAGAAGGATTGTGCAGAGGAAGTAAAAAGATAAGAAAGGATAAAAGAAAGGGATACACATATTACAGGAAGACAGGATATTGGAGGAATACTCAAAAAGGGAAAAAGAAAGGGACACTGAGAGAGGGAGAGTTTGCCCCTAGTAATGGAATAACAGTCTAGGATGTAATAAAGAAAGTAACAGGTTTAGGCTACTCCTGCCCCACCTACCTTGAGGGAAACCTTAACCAGATTTGTTTTGGAAACTGGTGAGGGCTGGACCACTCTGCTCCCCCTCGCCCTCTTACAGTTCTTGCAGGCCCGCAGTCTGCCCAGAAAGCCGTCCATAAACACGTCTACGATGCCCTGCCTGTGCCCACCTCAGACCCTGTGCACCCTTTCCAGCCCGGGGACTCAATATGGGTAAAGAAATTTACCACCCAGGGACTGACTGCAGCCTGGAAGGGACCATACACTTGTCATCCTGCCTGCACCAACGGCTGTCAAGGTCAACGGCATCCCGGTCTGGCTGCACCATTCCCGGCTGAAGGTGGAAAAAGCAGAATGAACGGTCTGGGCCTCTCCAGATCCCTTAAAAATGAGACTCTTGCATTTATCGGGACTCTAATTTTTCTGATTATGATTGTACAGGGGAATTTTTATAGATCTGGGCCCCAATGGAACTGGGAACTTGAAAATGGGATATTGGGGGAGGTCTTAAGAAGTGTCACCACAAAGGGGATAGAAAAACCTGTTTTCAGTCTCGACCTATGTAACCTCATGAGAGGCACCATAGGCACAGATGGTATTACTGAAGATTAATGTCATGTAGAAGGACCCCTTCCCTGGGGTTATGGGACACCTACGGGGGAATGGGGACTACAAGGGATAGGAATATATGCCCAGGGAGCAGTACAATCACCACAAGTTGCCTGAATGCAAATGAATACTTTTGTCCATCTCGGGGTTGTGAAACCATATTTACTATTAAGGGCTATATAAGAAGCAGGCACCCTCATATAGATTTTAGAAGATTAACCAAGCCCAAGGGTTTCCCTATAGGAAAATCTGACCCCATTCAGATTAATATCATTAGTCAGCCAGACCTTTATTAGGCCACAGGAAGGACATAGGGGCTGACTACTAGTTATGCCTAAATTCAGGGCCCCCTTATTATATAGGGCTAGGCCTCTCCGAGCCAATGTCCCAGACCCCAAATACTGACAACTGTACATGGGACCAGCCCAAGTTAACTTTGGGGGATATTCAGGGGCAAGGGACTTGCATACTCCCACCTAAGTATAACCTCCAGCAATACAAAACAGACTCTGTGTAGCACTAGGTGAAACCTGCTGTTTCTATGCCAATAATTTAGGAATAATACAGGGACAGAGTTAATATCCTTAATAAAAAAAGGGTCAATGATTTGACTTGTACCTAAAACCAGTGGGGATGTAATAGCTCCTTTCTGACCCTCAGTTACTGCACGTACGCACCCTGGCAGTTTCTTTTCTGTAAACATAAGGGCCTTGAGACACCCAAAGAAAACTGTAAAGATAGGGGGTTGAGGATGGCCTTGGGAAACTCAGAGAAACCATGAGAAAAAATAGATTAATAGTTACCCTGCTCTTCTCCCCCCTTCTCTGTATCAGCCCCCCTTAACGGTGCCAAAAGCGGCGCCAAGAGAATGTAGTTTTTTTTCTGTAGTCTGTGCCTTTAAAAGCGGGCAACAAAGAAGGCTCGGGGCTGAGGATTTGGGGAAGCTGTACCCCCCCAGCCCGCCGGTATAACAGCCCACCGGTGTAATAAAGTGCTCCTTTACAATTCGGCCGTGCGTCTCTGGTTATCTCGCTGTCAGGTTATAACAATAAGCAATCAATCAGATGCAGAGTTCAAAACACAGGTTATAGGGTTGCTCAAGGAACTTAGTGAGACCTTCAAAGAACTTAAGGATACTTCCAAGGAACTTAGTGAAAACATCAACAACATAAAAAAGGACCAGTCAGAAATGAAGGATGCACTAACTGAAATAAAGAATAATTTACAAGGAGTCAATAGTAGAGTAGGTAAAGCCAAGAAGCAAATCATTGATTTGGAATATAAGGGAGCAAAAAACACCCAATCAGAACAGCAAAAAGGAAAAAGAATCTAAAAAAATGAAGACAGTGTAAGGAGCCTCTGGGACAACTTCCAGCATGCCAATATTCGCATCATAGGGGTGCCAGAAGGAGAAGAGAGAGAACAAGAAATTGAAACAATAATGACAGAAAACTTCCCTAACTTGGTGAAGGAAACAAACATACAAGTTCAGGAAGCACAGGCGGTTCCAGACAAGATGAACCCAAGAGGTCCACACCAAGACACATCATCATCAAAATGCCAAAGGTTAAAGACAAAGAGAGAATCTTAAAAGCAGCAAGAGAAAAGCAGTTTGTTACCTACAAAGGAGCTCCCATAAGACTGTCAGCTGATTTCTCAAAAGAAACTTTGCAGGCCAGAAAGGAGTGGCAAGAGATATTCAAGGTGATGAAAAGCAACGACCTACAACCAAGATTACTCTATCCTGCAAAGCTATCATTTAGAATCGATGGACATATCAAGAGTTTCCCAGACAAGAAAAAGCTAAAGGAGTTCATCACCACCAAACCAGTGTTATATGAAATGCTGAAGGGTCTTCTTGAAGGAGAAGAACAACAAAAATATGAACAATAAAGTGGCAATTAATACGTATCTATCAACAATTGAATCTACAAACAAAATGAGCAAGCCGAACAGAAACAGACTCATAGATACAGAGAATTTTTTGTTGCTTGCCAGATGGGTGGGGGCTGGAGGGGATAGGTGAAAAAGATGAAGGAATTAAGAAGTACAAATTGGTTGTTAGACTGATGAACCTCAAAGGGAAGGGGGGAGGGAGGGCGGGATGAGATAAACCAAAGAACTTCTATGCATAATGCATAACCAATGGATACCGACAATAGTGTGGGGAAGGCAGGAGGGGGGTAGGATTGGGGAGGAGGGGGTCAATGGGGGAAAAAAGGGGGGAAACATTTGTAATACATTCAACAATAAAGATGAGTTTAAAAAAAAGACAAAATGATGACCAGTCAACCAAAATGCACCCTAAATCTTCCAAAGCTGATAAGGCCGCCCTCTCCAATACAAATTGTCTTAAACTATATTGTTGTTGCAAAAGATTATACTCTTGACTATACCCGAGGATTGGCTTTTTGGAAAATTGAGCTAGAACTTAGTGGCTTGAGATTTGGATGAGAAATGTGAGATAGAGAAACAGATGTGGGGGGGAGCTCGAGCAGCAGGGGTAGGGCTGGGGAATGCAGTGGGGACAAAGGAGCTCCTTCTGAGCATGTGTGCACCCTTTTTGCAATCACACACATCCTTATAAGAGAGAAACAGAGGAGCTTTTACATACAGTGAAGAAGGCTGTGTGAAGACAGAACAGAGAGAGATGTGAAGATGCTCATCTTGAAGAGTGAAGTGATGTAGCCACAAGCAAAGGAGACCGGCAGTCACCAAAAGCTGGAAGAGGCCAGGAATGGATTCTCACCTAGAGCCTCCAGAGGAGGCGTGGCCCTGCTGATACCTTGACTTCAGCCAAATAAAGCTGATTTCAGACTCCTGACCTCCAAAACTGTGACCGAATAAATTTCTGTTGTTTGAGGCCACCAAGTTTGGGGTAATTTGTTATGACAGCTGTAGCACTCCTCCAGGGTGCTCCTGGCATCTAGTGGGTAGAGACCAGGGTCACTGCTCCACATCCTCCAATGCACAGAACAGCACCCACAACACAAAATCCATCTGGTCCAGAAGTCCAAAATGACAATAGTATCGAGGTTGCAAAAACCTGGGCTAGGATGACACCGTTTGGAATTTAGGGGCCACCAAGATGTGGTTGAATTTAAGAGGCTGAAATTTCAAAGACTGATAATACCAAGTGTTGGCCAGAGTGTGGGGCAACTGGAATGCTCATACATTCCTAGTGGGAATATAAAATGGTACAACCATGTTGGAAAATAGTTTGGCAGTTTCTTTAGAAGTTCAACATACATCTACCCTGTTGTTCCATATATGAAAGTACACAGGGTGGGGCAAAAGTAGGTTTATAGCTGTGGGTATGCGAAACACAGAGTTTATTCTTGTATTATTATTTATTTAATTGCATTATTTTCCATATGAACAACTATAAATTTACTTTTGCCCCACCCTGTATGTTCACAAAAAGATTGTACCAGGATGTTCATAGCAGCTTTATTCATAACAGCCCGACTGGCAGCAGATGAATGGGTAAACAAACTCGGGTGCATCCATACAATAGAATACTGCTGAGCAAGAAGTGAACTGCTCCCACACACAACTTGGATGAATCTCAAAATTATTCTACTGGGTGAAAGAAGCCAAACACGAAAACAATATACTGTGTGATTCCATTTACCTGAAATATCAGAATAGATGAATCCATAGAAACAGAGCAGGGGCTGGAGGAGGGGGTTAGTGACAGGGTCTCTTTCTGGAGTGATGAAAATGTTCTAGAACTACATAGAGGTGATGGTTTCACAACACTGTGAATGTGCTAAGTATCACTGAATTATACACTTTAAGATAGGTCATTTTATATTTTGTGAATTTCATCTCAATTAAAAAATTTAAAAAAAGAAAGCTCTCTTGAATGCAAACAGATTTACCTGTGAGAAATGTTATAGAACTTTTCAGTTTAAAAGCTCAGTTTGTGCCCTGGCCGGTTTGGCTCAGCGGTTAGAGCATTGGTCCACGGACTGGAGAGTCCCGGGTTTGGTTCCCACTAAGGGCACGTTGGTTGCAGTTTGTCTCCACCCCGGTTGGGGTCGTGTGGGTGGCAGCCACTCGATGTGTCTCTCTCACATCGATGTTTCTCTCTCTCTCTCCCCCCCTCTCTCCCTCCCGCTCTATCTGAAGATAAATGCAAAAATGTCCTTGGGTGAAGATAAAAAAAAAAGCTCAGTTTGTGACGCACCACAGAAGACATGACAATCACAGGGGCCTGGATGGTAAACACACAGGCATGGAGACTGGGTGACACTTCATTGAGTTGAACACATATGTCACATGCCCTTTTCTATATCAGCATCTAGTTCACATAAAGGTTTTTTAAAAGATTGAATATATATTTAAATGCAATGAATTCTGTCCCCCTCACTCACCTTAGGAAGCCACAGAGCCAGGCCAGGACATGCTGACATGCTCTCAGGTCTGCACTTCCTAGCTGTGTGGCTTACTTGTGCCTCTCTGAGATTCTGTCTCCCCATCTGTACGGTGAGTGTCTGAATACTACAGGTGAACAATGCTATGTGCTCCCTGTAGTCACTGTTATTATGTAAAGTCATTTTCAGCCCATCCTCCATTTCTCTTGGTAAATCTGAGTCCTACAGACCTGCTTTTTTTGCTTCTAAAGTATATCAATCAGGGTAAGCTAACTGCTGTAGTCAACAACAAGAAAATCTCAGTGGCTGAACACAATTAAAGTTTATTTCATACCCCTGTCACAGTCCAGTGGTGGGGGCAGGGGGCTGGCTCAGCAATGCAAGCTTGTGGAATTCATACAGAGTCTGAGGGGAGGTAGGTTACCCCACTCCCCTGCACAGCTGGCAGATTCTGATTTGCTTAAGGTGTTAAGAGTTCACCTGAGCACAATTGTCCCGGGCAATATGGAAACGTATAAGGATATGTATAACTGCCACCAAGCTCTAGTCTTGCTTTATATAAATCCAACCTTGACAATTATTTCGACAAAAGGGTCTTTAAGAGTGCCAAGATTTTAGCCCTGGCCAGTTTGGCTAATCGGTTAGAGCATTGGCCTGTGGACGGAAGGGTTACAGGTTCGATTCCCAGGGTCGAGATTATGCGGGAGGCAACCAGCTGACGTATCTCTCTCACATCGATGTTCCTCCTTCTCTCTCTCTCTCTCTTTTCTCCCCTCTTTCCCTTCAACTCTGTCTAAAAATCAATGGAAAAAGTATCCTCAAGTGAGGATTAAAAACAAAAAAGTGCCAAGATTTTAGATTGCATTGCCATGTCCTATGAAAATCACCTCCAAAAGAAACCTGTAATGACAGTGGGTTGCACTTTATGGAACTGTCAAGCAGTGTAAATGCAGGTAAGATTTCCCCATGAAAACAGACTAAATGGACTGCAAAATTCTTGCTTTCATGAAAATGCTGAGAATCTTGGCTCATCTAAGCAAATCCCTTCCTCCCTTTTCCCCCACTAATTTAACAAATATTTATTGAGTACCTGCTAAATGGCAGGCACAGTTTTCAGCATTAAGAATATAGAAATGGACAAGATAAAGCCCCCTTTTCAGTCTAGTGGAGAGAAAGAAAGGATTAGAGTTAATGAACACTACAGGGATCAGGGGAGAGAGTATGACACCTTTGAAAGTCAGTGGGACCCTGAGAAGTGACCAAATAGGAATGGAGGGCGTCCTTTGAGTTTGCCTTTTGGAGGCGGTGGGCTAGTCTTAGATGAAAATAAAATCAACCCACTGCACAGTGGGGAGAAAGTATTCCCCAGAAGGCAGTCATTTTCAGAATAAACGTCCCATATGTGACGTGCCCCAGCTCAGCCATGAGCACAAGTGAAGGGATCAGGGCTGGTGAGGCAACTCCAATCCTGCCTACACACCATTTCAGCAGACAAGATGGCAAAATGCCTCCCTAACTGATGAAAGGTGTCTTCTGGGCTCAGCACCACCTTGGCTGTCTCCTGCCATTCCAGTTAGAGCCACAGCTGCAGACAGCCTGGTAGGGCCTGGAGCTAGAGCCTCATTCGCCACCAGAGGGCCAGGCTGGTGTGCCACCATGGACAGGGCATGAGCCCTCATCACTGTGGTGAGGGAAGGGCAGTCACCAAGAGGAATTCTGAGCTGCTCTTTCCCCCCTCCCTGACTTCCTTTCACCCTCCTACAAACAGTCCTGTCCCCAAAGCCAAGGTGGCAGAAGGGGTTCCACCTCACCTGCATTTCTCCTCCTGAAGGGACTCCAGCGACACCTGCAGGTCTGTCAGATACCTCTCCTTTAGGCTCTGATAGGACACCTGAACGCTGAAATGAAACTTTTCTACCTCTTTGAGCTCTTCCTTCGCCTTCTGCAATAGTAAGTTTCCCTTTGTCTCTGAGGATGTACCCTCCTCTAAGGCCGGCAGGGAGTGACTCTCCAGTGGGAAGTGTCTCTCAGACTGGTTGGTGGACAAGCAATCTTTCGCACCCAGCTTGGGGGTCTCCAAAACTAGGGCCTTCTTACTGGGCTGCTGGCAGTTGACCGGGCTGCTTTCCTTCTTCAGCACTAAGCGCTTGGGCCGGCTGCCCTCCTCCAGCTTCTGCAGCTGCTGGTGACACTGACGGAGCTTTCGCTCAGTCTGGGCGATGGCGGCAGAGGCACGCTGGTTCACCTTCTCGAAGGCCTGCCGGATGTGAAGGGCCTGGCGCTGGTCGGCTTTGGACACCAGCTTGAGGTAGCCCACAGTGTTCTCGTCCCGACTGGCCTTCTCCACTTTCAGCTGTTCTGAGAGGTAGAGGATGCGGTTCTTGATGCTCTCCCGTAAGTTCCGGGCCATCTCCCCATTCAAGAGGCTGGAGTGGCCACTGGGGCCCTTTTTGCTGGATGACAGGGACCTGCACAAGGGAATGTTGGAGGGGAGGGTTGCACTTGGGCTCTTGGTGTATTCCACCTGCATTGGGAAACAAATTTAAAAATGGGTACTTTTCTGTAAGCTGCAATAGTAGGAGAATTGAATACATTATTGCCTCACTCTATAAAAATACTTACACGTATGCACAAATACCTATATATGCAAGATTTATGCATTCGAGATGGGTCCAACACAGACTGGAGAAGTCGATTTCATCTTCCGGATCCATCTCCTCTCCTTTTCAGCAGCAGACTTCTTGTTTTATGGGTGTACCTCACTATGACCCCAGATGGCTAGAATACCCCCTCCACACCTACCCCTTCTGTTCTTAGGCTTCCTCTCTTCCAAGAATTACCAATTGTGCATCTCCTTTTATTAAAAACTGTTCTTGTAAAGTATGGAATAAATTCATTCCCATTAAGCCATACACCTTGCTGCATTGCTACTGCCAGGCAGACAGAAGAGATAGGCGGAGAGCTTTGGAACCTAGCAGGTATGTTCCTTTATCCAATCATTCATTCAACACATATTTCCTGATTGCCTACCATGTGTTACAGAAGCCAGACACATTCCTTGCTCTCATAGAGCTCATAGTCCAGGGTAGAAAATTCTATTGTGACACAAATGAATGAGTCTCCCACATGGTGAAGGATAACAGAAAGAGCACTGCCTTTGAGACAGAGCCCAGTTCAAATCCTGACTCTACCATTCTGGGACCTTGGGCAAATTAATACACTGCTCAGAGGGTCAGTTTTCTCATATCTAAAATAAAGATGGCCACAGCAGCATAGCTGGAACACAGTGGATCAGAGCAAAGTGAATGATGATGAAGTAGGAGAGGTCAATGGGGTCTGAACAGGTAGAGCCACTGTTATGTTTCTATTTTTTAACCACAAGTGCCTTCATGACAGTTTTTTATCTGAAAATGCTCTCCCAGTGGAAAGTCAGGAGTGATTTTAAGTCAGGCAAGATTTTAAGAGATTGCCACTAAGAACTTTCCAGAACTGATGAAAGACACAAATTCAAGAAGCCCAATAAATCCCAAACAGTTAGAACAGAAATAGATCTACACCTAAATATAAAATATTAAAAACAGTCAGATTAAAAAAGCTGATTAGTACTTGGGGTAGTGAACACACAATACAATATACAGATGATGTATTATAGAATTGTACACCTGAAACTCATATAATTTTATTAACTGTCACCCCAATAAACTCAATAAAAAGGGGGGAAAGCTGATTACCTTTAAAACCATGACTTTTAGACTCAGAGCTGACTTCTCATGGCATCAATGAAATCCAGGAGAGTTGAATAATATATTCAAAATGCTGAGAGAATAACCATCAGAGAGGGGAAAAAAAAGAGATCACATCCAAAGAATCAGAAGTCAGAATGTCTTCAAACTTTTCAGCAAAGCACTAGATACTAGAAAACAATGAACTAATGCCTTCCAAATTTGGGAGGAAAACAATTTTCCAACCTAGAATTCTACACCCAAACTGTCAATTGTGAGGTTAGACTAAAGGCATTTTCCAACATGAAAGTATTCATATAGTTTACTTCCTCTGCATTCTTTCCCTGGAAGCTACCAGAGAAGGTGCTCCACCAAAACCAGAGAGGAACCTCAGAAAGAGGTGGAGATGAAATCTATGAAACAAGGGCCCCAAGACTTTCTAGAGGCAAATGCAATCTCCAGAATGATGGCAGAGGAGCCTAGGCTGGCAGCTGGGCTGCAGTCCTGGAGGGCAAGTCAAAAGGCTCCAGGAGAGAGCACTCCAAGGGAATGAAATGAATGAAATGCCAGACATCTTTGACCAGCTGGAGAGGAGACACAGACAGTTGCCAGAAGTGCTGACCTATACAGCAGAGAACAAGCAACACGGGGATTGGGGGAGACAAATGTTAACTTGAAGGAAAACAAAACACTGGAAGAGAAAGGAAACATCATCAGAGTAATGACTCAGTTGTGACCAGTGTTTTCATTGACTTGATAATGTGAACACCAAGGAATGATCTAACTGGAAGGATGGGGGTGGGGTGGGATGAAAGAGCTGCATCATTGTCCTTTATAGTGAGAAGTCATTCAATAATTTCTAAAATATAAAAAAAATTTTTAATAGCATTATAAACTTTTTATTTAGAAAACTGGAGGTAAATGCCAAAAGAAACAGCTGAAAGGGTAGAAAGTGGTTGATTCTGGAGAGTGGACAATTGGGTGGGTGGAAGCCAGGGATTGCTATTTTTTGTAATACTTCATAGAACCATTTAACTATTTGGACCAGGGGTTGGCAAATTGTGGCCTGGTTTTGTATAGGTGTGAGCTAAGAACCGTTTTTACATTTTTAAATGGTTGAAAAATCAGAAAAAGAATATTTTCTGACATGTGAAAATTATATGAGATTCAAATTTCAATGTCCATAAACAAAGTGTGATTGGCACATTGCCACTCTTGTTTACTTACATATTGTCCATGGTTGCATTTGTGCCACCACAACAGCGGAGTTGAGTAGCTGCAACAGAGACCCCATGGCCTCAAATATTTACTATCTGGGAAAAACGTTTGCTAGGGGGGGAAATGGGGGACATCTGTAATACTGTTAACAATAAAGAAAGATATATTTCAGCCCTGATCGGTTTGGCTCAGCGGTTAGAGCGTTGGCCCGTGGACAGAAGGGTCTCGGGTTCGATTCTCGGTCAAGGGCATGTACCTGAGTTGCAGGTTTGATCCCCAGCCCTGGTGGGAGTCGTGCAGGAGGCAACCAATTGATGTGTCTCTCTCACATGGATGTTTATTGTTTCTCTCTCTTTCTTTCTCCCTCTCTCCCTCCACTCTATCTAAAAAATCAATGGAAAAATATCCTCGGGTGAGGACTAAAAAAAGAAATTTTTTTTTAATATATATATATGTATATGTATATATATATATATATATATATTTTTCAAAAAAAGTGTGCAGACCCCTGCTTTAAAGTATGTTCATATATACCATTGATAAATAAAGAACTAAATAGTTGTTTAATAGGAAATAGGGAAAATTAAAGTTTGCTAATGACTTGTTCTATTGGGGAATTTTATAGATATCACATAAAACTCAAAATTGAGCCTGGCCAGTGTGGTCCAGTGGTTGAGTGTCGACCCACGCACCAAGAGGTTGCCAGTTCGATTCCCGGTCAGGGCACATGCCCAGGTTGTGGGCCAAATCCCCAGTGGGGGGCATGCAGGAGGTGGCCAATCGATGTTCTCTCTCATCGATGTTTCTATCTCTCTCTCCCTCTCCCTTCCTCTCTCTCTAAAAATCAATAAAGAAAAAAAATTTTTTTAAACAAACTTAAAATTGAGAGAAAAATGTTGGTGAAAAAAATTAAAGGTAACCACTAGGAAAAAACCAGGTACATAACATCCAAATAACCAAGGGGAGACATAAAATGGAACTTGATTAATCCAAAAAATGAAGGAAAGGAGGAAGAGCCCTGGCCGGTTTGGCTCAGCGGTTAGAGCGCTGGCCCGCAGACCAGAGAGTCCCGGGTTTGGTTCCCGCTAAGGGCACGTACCTCGGTTGCAGTTTGTCCCCACCCTGGTTGGGGTCGTGTGGGTGGCAACCACTCGATGTGTCTCTCGCGTCGATGTTTCTCTCTCTGTTCCTCCCTCTCTCCCTCCTGCTCTATCTGAAGATAAATGCAAAAGTGTCCTCGGGTGAGGATAAAAAAAAAAAAAGAAAGGAGGAAGAAAAAGAAACAAGATATTCAGTTAAATATAAAATATAAAATACGGTGTCAATAAGATGTGATTATCAATGGTTACATACCATGTACTTGAGGAGAAGATTCAATACTGTAAACATGTTAGCCCTCTACATACTAACATATAAATTCAATAAAATCCCAATTAAAAACCCAATGGGAATGTCCTATGAATCTTAAAAATAGCTGATTTCAAAATTTATTTGGAAGAAAAAAATATAAAAAAAAAGCTAAGAAATTTTTGAAAAGGAATAATAAATATGGATGGTCTTGAGACAATTGGCTATTTGAAAAAAGTTGTTAGTGTTTCCTGATAATCATACACAATAATAAACTTGAGACAGAATAAAGAACTAAACATAAAAATGAAACTGTAAAAGTATTAGGAGGACATAATAGGTATATTTTTATGATCTTTGTGTGGAGAAGATTTTTCTAAACGACTCAAACCAAAATGCCATGAAGCAACATATTTACATATTTTACTGCATAAAAGTGTTTTAAAACATTCTTATGGAGAAAAAAGCATAAAGTTAGGTTTTGGTTCAAACGCTTCTGCTTAAAAATAAAGCATCTCTGTTAACTTTTTTGTAAAAGGTAACAGATTGAGAAAAAAAAGATTTGCAATATCGCTAATAGATAAAAGGCTAATCAACACAAAGAAGTCCTTCAAATTAAGAAACTAAAGAGAAATAATCCAATATTAAATCAGTAAGGGATAGCAATAGACGATTCACAAACGACGGACTACGAATGGCAATAAACATACGATAAATGTGCCGCTGAAAGGAACTTGGACAAACGTAAATCAAAGCAATTATTAAATGTGATTTTTCTCATCCATCAGAATGTCACACATTGATAAGGCTAACGACGTCCAGTGCGGATGAGGGTGTGAGGAAACGAGCACTCAGGTGCTCCGCAAGTAGGAGCACACGCAGGGGCAGGGTTTTTCGTGAGCAATCGGGAGTATCAACGAAAAATGTCGCTGCGGTACCCAGCAACCGAGCAAGAACGTAAATGTCGAGCTGCAATCAGAGACGCCTGGGCTCTCAGGAGCTCGGCAGTTTTCGAGATGCTTCCCAGGGGTTGAATGGTTGAACTCAGGGTATCGTGTTGTGGAGATGGTGCCGCTGGGAGCAAGGCTGGTGCTTGGTAGGCCATCTCAAAATCAGAGAGATGAGCCCCCAAGACAGCAGTGTGACCTTCACACAGAAAGTCAGCGGGAGCCTCCTCAGCCAGGCTCCCCGAGAAGCTGCTGGGCAGCACGGCCCGACGCCACCGACACTCACGCGGGTCTCGCCGTACGGAAGGTTCTAGCAAGAAAGGGCGGCGCAGGGTCTCAGAAGCTTCAGCACACCTCATGTGCTAAGAAGCTGACCTAGGAGCTGGGCTGCTATTGGGTGCGAGAAGGGGTACCCGAAAATTGTAAAATTACTGCATAGCTCTCTTAATAGTGCGATAAAATGTGTAAAATAAAATGCGCCATCGTATTTTGAAGCGTGTGAATCGAAGGCCACTTTACTACTTCCGCCATGTTGTCAACCCCCACACCAAAAGTAGACCCTGGACTCATAGCCAAGTCCAAAAAGTAGACCCTGAACTCACGCACAGAGGCAGTCCTCTTTGAATTAATAAAACGAGGGAAGATATAAAGAAATTAAATGATTTTGAATAGTGTCATATATGCAAGTGAGAAACATTAAAAATCCATTGAATTGGGCGCGCGGAGGGAGCCACGCGCGGAAGGAGCTACGCGGAGGGAGCCAACGCAGAGGTCACATAAGTGACGGCGGCGCACACTCCACGCCATTTTCTCCTCAGCTGCTGACGGGGTAGCAGCCATGGCCGACGCTGAGGTGAGCGTTGCCATGGCCCCGGAAGACAAACCTGACGAGGATACTCTCCAGGTGCTGCGGGACCTGGCCAATCGCCTTCGCATCCACTCCATCAGAACCACGTGCGCCTCGAGCTCCGGGTAAGGCGCCTTCCATCGAAGCCGAAGCGGCTTCGCTCCGAGTGGCAGGCCCAGCGGTTGTGAGGGACGTGGGGTGACGGGAGCCGTTGGAGCTGGGTGGGCTTGGTCTTAGAGGCCCGATTTGGGGCCAGTGGGATTTGGCTTCCACCCCTGACGCCAGCCAAGCGTGGCCACCACTGGTTCACTGAGTGGCTGGCCACAGGCTCAGGCATTAGCCCCTCGCTCCGCACGGCCTCTCGGTGGTTCCCCGGGAAGCGACGTGGCCAGTGGACGCCATCCGGGGCCGGGGGCTCGCGTGGCGGTGGGAGGGCGCGGCTTTCCGCGTAGTGGTTGCCCTCGACGCCAGAGTCACAAAACGCAGGGCATGGGAGTTTTTAAAAAAATAAAGCCTAAAAGGGGTCCGTGGGATCTTACAGTATTTTGTTCGGGATTTTTTTTTTCTTGCATCAGTGTTCAGTTTCATTGTAAGGGGTTTGTCTGGTTTTAGTGGAAGGGCAATGCTGGCGGCAGAATGAGTTCCGTGCTTCCCTCCAGTTTTTTGTTGTTTTTTTGTTTGTTTGTTTTTAACAAGAGTTTGAGGATTGATGTTAATTCTTTAAAAATCAGGTCCCGGGTTTTTGTTTGTCAGGGAAGTTTTTGATTACTGATTCAATCTCCTTGTTAGTTATGGGTTTATTCCGAGTTTCTGTTTCTTTGTGATTCAGTCGTAGGTTTTCTGTTTCTAGAAGTTTCTTCTAGGTTAGACCATTTATCGACGTACAACTCTTCACAGTACTTTTTTATAAGTCCTTTTTATTTATGTAGACTCGGCAGTAAAGTTCTTTTCATTTCTTAAATTAGTAATTTCAAATCTGATTTTTAAAATTTAGTGATTTCTTTTTTTACTTGGTCTAGCTAAAGATTTAAGTTTATTAATCTTTTCAAAGAACCAACTTTTGCTTTTGTTTATTTTCTGTTTTCCTAGTCTCTATTTTATTTATTTATGCTCTAATCTTTATTATTTTTTTCTTTCTGGTAGCTTTGAATTTAGTTATTTTTCTATTTCAAAACTTATAAAATTAGGTTTTTTATTTGAGGTCTTTTAAAAAAAATTTTTTTTTATTGATTTTAGAGAGAGAGGAGAGGAAAGGAGAGGGAGAGAGAGATAGCAACATCAATGAGAGAGAACATCCATTGGCCGCCTCCTGCATGCCCCCCACTGGGGATCGGGCCCACAACCTGGGCATGTGCCCTGATGGGGAATCAAACCTGCAACCTCTTGGTGCATGGGTCAACACTCAACCACTGAGCCACACCGGCCAGGCAAGGTCTATGTTCTTTTTTGTTTTTCTTGCCATTTTATTTTTTATTTTTTAAATTTTTTTAACTTATCTTTATTGTTGAATGTATTACAGATGTTCCTCGTTTTTCCTCCATTGCCCCCCTCCTCCCCATTCCTGCCCCCCTCCTTCTTTTCCCCACACTGTTGTCTGTGTCCATTGGTTATGCATATATACATATAAGTTCTTTGGTTTATTTCTTCCCACCTCCCAACCCCCATTCCCTTTGAGGTTTGTCAGTCTAACAACCAATTTGTACTTCTTAATCCCTTCACCTTTTTCACCCAGCCCCCACCCATCTGGTACCCAACAAAAGTTCTCTGTATCTATGAGAATGTTTCTGTTCTGCTTGTTCATTTTATTTGTAGATTCAATTATTGATAGATATGTATTTATTGCCATTTTGTTTGTTCATATTTTTTTATCTTTTTCTTCAAGAAGACCCTTCAACATTTCATGTAATAATGGTTTGGTGGTGATGAACTCCTTTAGCTTTTCCTTGTCTGGGAAACTCTTTATATGGCCATCGATTCTAAATGACAGCTTTGCAGGATAGAGTAATCTTGGTTGTAGGTTCTTGCTTTTCATCACTCTGAATACTTCTTGCCACTCCCTTCTGGCCTGCAGGTCTATGTTTTTTAATGTAAGCGTTTGTAGCTATAACCTTTCCTCCTAGCACTGTTTTTGCTGCCTCCCATAAATTTTGGTATGTTGTGTTTTCACTTTCATTTGTGTTAAGTATTTTCTAATTTCTCTTGTGATTTCTTCTTTGACCCATTGGTTGTTTAAGTTTAAGACCTGCCTGTTTTTGCATTTTTTTTAAACTTTCATTTTGCTCTCTTCACCTTCAAATTTTCTGGAGGGATCTCTAACAGCTTTAAAATCCAAATCATCCCCTTAGGGGATACTTGCAAGGCAAGAAGTTTAAGTCTCCGTTTTCTGTGTTGTGAGACTTGAAAGGAGGTATTAATAATATGCATGAGCTGGGCCTAAAATCTTAACTTCCTACAGTTGGGGCAGGGCTCTAGGGAGTTGGTTTTGTCCCCTGCCCTGTCCCCACCCCCCCTTAATTATCAAGGGACTGGCTGGACACCCATGCAGGCTGCTTTTTAAGAGCAGTGGTTATTGACATTCAATAAGAGCCTTAGGTTACTCCACCATGAGAAACTTCTCAGTCTCATCATTCACATCCTAATAGAAATTAACTTTAGGTGGTAGAATGGGATCTTCTGTGTGGTATTTATTTTATTAAAAAACAAACAAAAAAAATGTTCCCCCAGTTTTATTGAGATGTAACTGACATACAGCACTGTATAAGTTTAAGCGGTACGCATAATGATTTGACTTACATATATTGTGAAATGATTACTGAAATATATTTAGCTAACATCCATCATATAATACAGATACAAAAAGAAGTCCGGCCAGTGTGGCTCAGTGGTTGAGCATCGACCCATGCACCAAGAGGTCACCAGTTCGATTCCCGTTCAGGATACATGCCTAGGTTGTGGGCCTGAACCCCAGTGGGGGGCATGCAGGAGGTGGCTAATCGATGTTCTCTCTCATCGATGTTTCTATCTCCCTCTCCCTTCCTCTCTCTCTAAAATCAATAAAAGGGAAAAATTAAAAAAAAAGAAAAGTGGTTTTTTTTTTCTTGTGATGAGAACTATTTGGCTCTTAATAGTTTTCAAATAAACTATACAGCAATGTTAAGTATAGTCATGTTGTTGTGCATTACATCCCTGGTACTTATTTATCCTATAACTGAATGTTTGTACTTTTTGACCACCTACCTCCAATTCCCCCTCCCCTAACCCCCAGCTCTAATAACCACAAATCTGATGATCTATTTCTTATGAGTTTGTTTTTCTGTTTTTTATTTTTAGATTCCACATATAAGTGAGATCACTAATATTTGCCTTTCTATGTCTGACTTATTTCACTTAGCATAACACCCCAAGGTCCATCCATGTTGTTGAAAATAGCAGAATTTCCTTCTTTATTATGGCTGAATAATAATTGTATACATCTACTGCATCATCTTTATCCATTCTGTGGACACTTATGTTGTTTCCAAGTCTTGGCTATTATAAATAATGCTGCTGTGAACATAGGGGTGTAGATATCTCTTCAACATAGTGTTTTTATTTCCTTTGGATATATTCCCAGAAATGGAATTAATGGATCATAGTGTAATTTTTTGAGAGGCCTCCATACTGTTTTCCATAGTGGCTGCACCAATTTACATTCCACTAATGGTGAACAAGCGTTTTCTTTACTGCACATCCTCACCAACACCTATCTCGTCTTTTTTATGATAACCATTCTAATATAATGAGAGGTGATATCTTATTGTAGTTTTGATTTGCATTTCCCTGATGATTAGTAATGTTGAACACCTTTTCATGTACCTGTTGGCCATTTTAATATTTTTGGGAAAATATCTCTTCAGGTCCTTTGACCATTTTAATTGGATTATTTGGGGAGGGTTTGCGGTTGAGTTGTACACTCAAGTTCTTTATATATTTTGGATATTAACCCCTTATCAGATATATGGTTTGCAAATATTTTCCCCATATAGTAAGTTGTCTTTTTCGTTTTGCTGATGGTTCCCTTGGCTGTACAGAAGCTTTTTAGTTTGATGTAGTCCCATTTGTTTATTTTGTATTTTGTTGCTTGAGCTGTAGGTGTCATATCCAAAAAATAATTACTAAGACCCATGTCAGGGAGCCTTTTTTATGTGTTTTCTTCCAAGGGTTTAATGGTTTCTGGTCTTACATTTAACTCTTAGTCCATTTCAAGTTAATTTCTGTGAGTGCTGTATTATAGGGGTCTAGTTTCATACATGTGATTATCCCATTGCCCTAGGACCATTTATTGAAGAGACTGTCCTTTCCCCATTGAGTATTCTTGATTCCCTTGTCAAATATTAGTTGACCATATATGCATGGGTTTATTTCTGTTTCATGGCATTTCTGACTGATGATATCACAGATAAATTCAAACTAGGGAAAGAATGTTCAAGTGTATGGAGTCACCAGGTTGTGAGGTTACTGGGCCTTAAAGCATCCTTAAAAACTGTGAGCTTGGGAAGCAGTGACCCTACATCCCTTTCCCTTGGCTGAATTCTTCCAGGGCTGGGAGTAATGACTGTTGCTTCTGGTCTGAGGAGACCATGTGCTGAAAAGCCTCCCCATGCACCATGTCCCTGGTGAGTAACTTGTAAGAAATGACCTGTGCCATGTCTTTCTTTCAGCCACCCCACATCATGCAGCAGTGCTGCTGAGATCATGTCTGTGCTGTTCTTCCACATCATGAAATACAAACAGGAGGACCCAGAGAACCCGAACAACGATCGATTTATCCTTTGCAAGGTTAGCAGGCATGGGAGCCCAGGGCCTACTCAGATGCTCTCTTAAACTCACTTTTAAAGCCACCATGTGGCAACAAGGCCTGAAATGGGCTCTGTTTATCTTTTTGGTTCTTCTTTCTCTGCTTTATTTCTTAGTCCGTTTGGACTGCTATAATGAAATACTACAGACTGCGTGGTTTATAAACAGTAGAAGTTCATTTTTCATAGTTTTGGAGGCTAGAAGTCCAAAATCAAGGCATAAGCATGGTCATGTTCTGGTGAGGGCCCTCTACCTGGTCACAGACTTCTCACATGGAAGAAGTGGTCTCTCTAGGGCCTCTTTTATAATGACACTAATCCCATTCTTGAAGGTTCTGCTCTCATAACCTAATCACCACCCAGAGACTCCCCACCTCCTAATACTGTCACCTTGGGCATTAGGTTTTCAACATACGGATTTGGGGGGCACACAAACGTTTAGACCATAGCATCTCATAAAGATCTAAAAGGTGTTCTACCAAGGACTGTGTGGTAGGAAGGATGACTTGTGGGAACTGGCACCCTTCCTTTCCTTTGGTTGTACCCCTCTTCACACCACCCAGCTCTGAAGTCCCCCTTGGCAGGATCATGTTGCTTTTATCCTGTCACACCTGGGTAGAAGTGGGTAACATTAGTAAATCCAACTTGCTGACCTCAAGTAAAAATTAATTGGATTTGGAGGGATATCCTACCCTTGTCAGTCAGCTTTCTGTTCCATTTCTCTGCAGATCTGACTTGATACCAATGGGGAACTTTCTCCTTAGATTAGGTATGCTGCCAGGTACTTCATTGTATTGGGGGATGGGAAAGAAAAGGAATGTTAAAAGCAAGGTAGATCTAGAAGAATGTGCAGCTCTTTTTGTTGTGGATGTTAATCCTCACATGAGGATATTTTTTCCATTGATTTTTTTTTTTTTTTTTTTTTAGGGTAGAAGGGAGGAAGGAAGAGAGAGAGAGTGAGAGAGAGAGAAACATCGATGTGAGAAAGACATCGACTGGTTGCCTTCTGCACACACCCTGACCGGCTGGGGGTCAAACCTGCAACCCAGGTATGTGCCCTTGACCGGGAATCAAACCTGTGACCCTTCGGTGCTTGGGTCGACACTCTTAATCACTGAGCCACACCAGCCAGGGCAGAATGTGCAGCTCTTTGATGCTATCTGAAAGTTTACTGTGTCCTGAACAAATTTATTTATTTATTTATACTTATGTATTTACTTTAGTCCTCACCAGAGGATATGTTTTGTTTTTTGTTTTTTTGTTTTTTTTTTACTTAAGAGAGAGAGGAAGGAAGGGAGAGAGAAACATTGATTGGTTGCCTCCCAAACGTGCCCTGACTGGGGATCGAACCTGCAGCCTGGGTATATGCCCTGACCAGGAATCAAACCTGTGACCCTTTGGTGCATGGGACGATGCTCTAACCAACTGAGCCACACAGACCAGGGCCTGAGCAAATCATTTAAAACTCAACTAGTAGCCCTGGCCGGTTTGGCTCAGCGGTGAGAGCATTGACCCGCAGACCAGTGAGTCGCGGGTTCGATTCTGGTCAAGGGCACGTACCTCGGTTGCGATTTGTCCCCGGCCCTGGTTGGGGTCATGTGGGAGGCTGCCCCTCGATGTGTCCCTTTCACCTCGATCTCTCTCTCTCTCTCTCTCTCTCTCTCTCTCTCTCTCTCTCTCTCTCCCTCTTTCTCTCTCTTTTCCTCTCTCTCCCTCCCACTCTATCTGAACAAAAATGGAAAAATGTCCTCCGGTGAGGATAAAAAAAAGGAAAAACTCAACTAGTAGAGCACTATGTGCAAACAGAAACCCCAAATCTGGGCAGCAGAAAGTAGTTTAAAAACAAAGTCAGAATACGGGCTTGGTTGAAGTACCTGGGGTTGTGGTTATGACTCTTAGTCTTCGTGACTGAAACATAATCTCAAATGAGGTTTGACAAAAGGTAAATAAAATGCATGAGTGTGTGTAGGAAGATAGAGATGAAGCAAAAGTGGTCCATTAGTAATAGTTGATGAATCTAGGTGAAGAGAATATGGGACATGATTGTACTATTCTTAAAACTTTTTCCGCCCTGGCCGGTTTGGCTCAGCAGTTAGAGCATCGGAGCACAGACCAAAGAGTCTCGGGTTCAATTCCAGTCAGGGGCATGTACCTCAGTTGCAGTTCAGTTCCCAGCCCTGGTCGGGGTTGTCCGGGAGGCAACCAGTCGATGTCTGTCTCTCACATTGATGTTTCTCTCTCTCTCCTTCCCACTCTATCTGAAGTTAAATGGATAAATATCCTTGGGTGAGGATTAAAAAAAAAAAACTTTTCTATAAGCTTGAATTTTCTTTACAATAAAAATCAAATAAATATAAGTATACAAAAACAGTATGAGTGTTTAGATCTCTGGTTTAGAAAAAGGAAAAGGTGCCTAGACTGTCTCATATCTGCTGCTATCCTATCAAATAATTGGAGACATTCGCCTTAGAGGGATAAAGAGGCTTTCTGGCATGCAATAGCAAGCTGGGCACTATTTATTTGCCAGAATTTGTGTTCATCAGATTTAATCAGCAGATAAAATTGGAAGAAAGGAGAAAATACACAGAAGCGTGGTCCATCTGGGCTTTGGCAGGGAATGGAGTAAATGGACTCCACTTCAGGCAGAGGAACCAGGGTCTTCACGATCAGTGCTCCTGGGATGCAAGTGTCTAATGCAGACGAGTACATTAGAAGGCCCACTGCCAAACCCTGCCAGTGTAGCTCACTGAGGTGCTTGGACTCCCTTAGAGCCCTCAGGCTTGGGGGGATGGCTTACGATGACCCCATGCCCCCACCCAGGCCTTTGTTTTTGTTTTATCTCTTTTGTTTTCTTTAGCCAGGCAGGCCTGGCAAAGTAACCAAAAGGCCTTTCTGTAAACTGTTCTTTTTTTTTTTATCCTCACCTGAGGACATTTTTTCATTTTTTGTTCAGATAGAGTGGGAGGGAGAGAGAGGAAGAGAGAGAGAGAGAGAGAGAGAGAGAGAAACATCGACGTGAAAGGGACACATCGAGTGGCTGCCACCATCACGACCAACCAGGGCCGGGGACAAACTGCAACCGAGGTACATGCCCTTAGCGGGAACCGAACCTAGGTCTCTCTGTACCGCAGGCCGACGCTCTAACCACTGAGCCAAACCGGCCAGGGCTGTAAACTGTTCTTGATGTGCACGTTATGCTGGAACAAAGATGAGAACATGGAAGAGAAGTCTTTCTTTTCTGGGTGTCTATAGCACCTTGTACACATCTTTATTCTAGCTCTTGCCCCCACTCACTTATGTCTCCCTCCACAGCATAAGGGTTCTTGGAAAAGAGAAGGGAACCCATGTGGGGGTACTTCCACCATGTCAGCATTGTGCTAGTGCCCCACCAGTCTTCCCAATCAATCCTACAGCCTCCTGCCCCTTGAGGAGGGCTCTCATCTCCATTGTATCTACCAAGTACAGCCTTGAGGAGGTGGTTTCACTTGTCCCCTTTTTAAAGCCAGGGAGAAGCAGAGTTGGTCTGAGTGCAGAGCCAAGGCTGGGTCCAGGGGCATGCAAGTCAACTGGGAGCCAGAGCTTGTTACAGGAGTAAGGTGTAGGAGCCATGGGGAAAAGGATGGAGCTAGAGGTGACATCAGGAGAGACTTCAGTTGGGACAATTCTGTGGGGATAGAGATGCAAAGTGGAGAGGGCATCTCTGGGGTCACAGAGCACATGAAGAAAGCTAGGGAAGGTCAGGAGCCCTGGGAGGAGCAGAGGAGTAGGGTGGAACAGGAAGGGAGAGGGATCTGAGAATAGCAAATATCCATCCATGGTAGTGACAACACACACCAACTTCTGCTTGATTAGAGCTCACATTTGAATGGAGGAGGGAGCAGACAAGAAACAAACCTGTAAATAGAGAGCTAGCATGTCAGATGGGGCTGAGCATCCTGGATCCAAGGGAAGTGGAGGGGTAGGGGTTACCAGTTGAAAGAGATGGTCCAGGAAGGCCTTGATGCTGACATTTGAACAGAATTTTGGAAGAGGTGAGGGAGGGAGCTGTGCACCTCTTTAGGCATGAGCACTTGGGGAAGAGGGAGCTGAAAGTGCTAACACCCTGATGCAGGCATGCACCCAGTGCATTCAAGGGGCAGCAAGGAGGCCAGGCCACTGAGAGTGGTAGGAGGGAGAATAGGAGGTGAGGGGGGCCATAGTGGACGGGTCAGTGCAAGAACTTGGGCTCTACTTGGCACAAGATGGCAAGACCTTTCAGTTCTTGGCAGAGAGTAATGAGCAGGCTTAGGTTTTCTTTTTTTTTTTTTTTTTTTTTTTATCCTCACCCGAGGACATTTTTTTTTCCACTTTTTGTTCAGATAGAGTGGGAGGGAGAGAGAGGAAGAGAGAGAAACATCGACGTGAAAGGGACACACCGAATGACCGCCTCCCGCATGACCCACCAGGGGCCGGGGACAAACTGCAACCGAGGTACGCGCCCCCAGCGGGAACCGAACCCGGCTCTCTCTGGACCACAGGCCGACGCTCCAACCGCTGAGCCAAACCGGCCAGGGCAGCAGGCTTAGGTTTTAACAGGCTCCCCATGGTAGCTATGTTGGGAATGGCTAGGGAGGAGCAGGGAGGCCACTGCAGTGGTGGGGAGAGATGATTGTGGCCAGGCCGAGATGGTGGCAACGGGAGGATAAATAAATTCAGTGTGTCTTAAGAACCCATATTCTCCCAAAAGATTGAACATTTGGTTTGTGCATGGGTAGATAAAAGGCCTTGTGAAATGGCAAGGTTCGTGCTTAGGTTTTCTGCTTTGCTCTTGGGCTCTGTTTAGCCTGCCATATGGAGGAAAAGCCTCCCTCTATGTTCCCAAAGCCCCAGGCATCCTTGCCACGTTGCGTTGATTACCTATGGTTCCCCTGTCTTTGTGATCTGAGACTTGGGGTGCATGTGGATGTAGTGAATAGGAAGTCACCCCACAGGGTGGGAGGGGGCCGTTCTAAGGAGCAGCCTATACTCAGTGCCAGAAGTTGGCCTAATACTCAACTTCCTGATACCTGTGTCCTGCAGGTGCACCTAGGTTCATTTGGTCCCTTCTCTTACAGCGACTGGCATTTGTTGGTATGGCAATCGGATGGTTCGGTCCAGGATTGGGGGCTGCATGCGGGATGGCATATACTGGCAAGTACTTTGACAATGCCAGGTAAGGTACTTACCCAGAAACCACCTAACTGTCCCCATACCACCCCAAGCACTTTGACTTTATTTATGGCTTATTAGTTTGGGAAGACAGTGATTATTTTGGAAGTTCAGGTTACCACTGTTCAAGCAGTATAGAAATCATGTTTCTGGAAACTGTTCTGGCATCTCTGGTTGGGCTCTAAGTGCTGCCTGCAGTACAGAAACCAATTTATTAGGACTCTAATCTTGCTTAAGAAAGACATCTTCCTGTTTTCCATGTCTCAGTGAGCTTTATTAGAGAGTGAACAGATGGCACATTTGCCTTTGCATTGGGGACCCCTAAATGTTAATAATCAAAGGTTTCTTTTTCTGGAGTGGTTCCAACTTTCTGAAGACAGGCAGATCAGTGCCTTTCTTACAGGGGCATGTGCCCAGCTGCTGCTGAAATGGGAGCAAGGCAGAGGCGGGGGCAGGGGAGTCCAGGGTTGGCTATGGTCATGTACATGTTCTACTTCTGTGATTCCCACGGCGTGCCTGAGTCCAAAGTCCCTCAGTTCCCAGTTCCAGCCCAGGTGGCCCCTCTGGAGGCATTTCATGCTTCCTCCACTGCTCATGCAGCTTCCCTGCTCCATTTCCCATAAGTCTGTTGACATTATTCATCTCTCATTATTGCTTCTATTAGTCCCTATCCTGCTGTTAATCATTTTTTTAAATTGCAGCATTTTTGTGGGGTCTGGGTTGTTTTCATTGATATAAATGTTTCATGTTTCTCCTGCAGAGGAGTTTACCATTTAGAACAGAACATATGTTCCTGAGGTGGAATGTTTTGATTATGATTATTGTAAATGAATTTGTAAGATCGCAAGTAGAAGGTGGCAGTCCTTAAAATGGAGCTTACCAAAAAGCTATATGTAAATGTTTGGGTGTTTAGGGAGCTGCTTTCTTCCCACCCTCTCTTGTTTGTTGAGCCCAGAGAAGTGGCAAAAGAACCTAGAAATAGCCTTTACAGCCAGAATGAGAAAACTAGCCAAAGGTGAAGCCCATCTCATGAGGTCCAAGCTTCTAAAGCTGTGTTTCCTCAGATGTTGAGTTTGAACAGGGTGGACATCAAGTCTTAGGAACTTGATGATCTGAAGCATCTGTCTCAGTCTGTTCCTTTGTTTTTCTCCATGAAATATATTTGCTTGAGTGGCCCTGAAGAGACCCAAGCAGAGTCCTAAACTTCTTTTGGCTTGTCCCAGCTATCGGGTGTTCTGCCTCTTGGGAGATGGCGAGTCTTGGGAAGGCTCCGTCTGGGAGGCATTGGCCTTCGGTTCTCACTACAATCTGGATAATCTCATGGCCATCTTCGATGTGAACCGCCTGGGCCACAGTGGTGTCTTGCCCATCGAGCACTGCATAGACATCTATCAGAAGCGCTGCGAAGCCTTTGGGTAACTGTCCTGTTTTATATCTCCTCTTTCTGCCCATCGCCCAACTTCATCTTATAACCTAGCTTTCTCCTTGTTTGACAGGTGGAATACTTACGTGGTGGATGGCCGTGACGTTGAGGCACTATGCGAGGTGTTCTGGCAAGCAACTCAAGTGAAGAACAAGCCCACTGCCATAATTGCCAAGACCTTCAAGGGCCGGGGCACTCCAAGTAAAGAAGTGTTTCTTTTCTGCTTGGGGTTATTTCTGTGCAGGAGACTCAGGCTGGCCAGGCAGACAACTGACTTAGTGCACAATGACTGTGCCTGAAATATGTGCTGGAGGCTGTTGCTCTCCTTGACTTTTATAAATAGTGTGTCTGGTTAGGGTGGGAGGGGAAGCCCAGACCCTCAGCAGGTGAGCAGTGGTTTTCTGCCTACACAAGAGAGTGGCTAGGAGGGATAGTCTATCAGTTAGAGGACTGGCAGGGAACAATCTCCACAGGAGTGCATGAGAAGGTGCTGCTATGTGCATGAGCAGATATGTAAGTAAGGGTGTACACACACGCACACATGCATGCTTGCCTGTGCCCACACTATTAGGGAAAACACAGCAACTAGTAAAGTGGTGCCTCTAGGAAAGGTAGTTGTGTAACTGAGGGCCCGGGGGAGGAAGGGGTTTTGAAAGTCTTAACTTCTTGTAGATTTCAAAGCTGACACCTGAAGTTGTTCGTCTCAAGTATAAATAGTTGTAAAGGGTGTGATTTCTGGTGTGTTTTAATACCGAAATTTTAGAATAAAACTGTTCTGTGATGCCTCCCCAAAATACTAGAGTCTTACTCTAGTATCCTCAGTTCAGGAAATGACCACCTGACCGATTTGCTTCTGGCAGAAACCTAGGTTATCATCCTTGCCTCTGCCTCTCCCTTATATGCCCCCTACACGCATACCCAGTCCACCATCAACTCTGATTTTTGCCCCTAAAGTGTATCTCACATCTGTTCACTCCTCTCCATCTCTCCCACCCAGGCCCCTGCCATCTCTCCCTAACTGCTATCTCCGCAAGCCAGTCCCCACAGGGCTACTGTGGTGATCTTGCTACAACACAGGTCTGATCAGTCACCTTCCCCACTCCAACCCTTCAGTGGTTTCCCATATTGCTTTGGACAAAACTCAAAAGTCCTTATATGCATGGGATCCTCCATGGTTTTCCCTTCCTGTCTCTCCAGCCTCATCTCCCTCACTCTCCCCTCCATTCACCAGCACATGGACCAGTGGCCCCCTCAAGAGCCTCTGGGGCCTTTGTCCAGGCTGTTCTTTGGGAGTACAATACCATCTCAGGCTGTGCCAGATTTTTACTCTTGTGAGTCCTTGGCTGACATCTTTTCCATCGGGATGTCTTTCAGATGACCTAACAGGTGCTTATTAAATATTTACAGAATGAATGTCTTTCTTCTATTCTTTTGGTTGCAGGCGTTGAGGATGCAGAAAATTGGTATGGAAAGCCAATGCCAACAGAAAGAGCAGATGCAATTATCAAACTAATTGAGAGCCAGATAGAGACCAACAGGCAGCTTGAACCAAAAGCCCCTGTTGAAGACTCTCCTGAAATCAACATCACGGACATAGAGATGACCTCTCCACCTGATTACAAAGTCGGTGACCTGGTAAGCAAACTGCTTTGTTCTCTGCTTTTCTAAATCCACAGGACTCTTTATTTACTCTGAATCCATGGATGAACCAGTCATTAGATGGTGTGACATTTAAAGGTTATAAGCAATAAAGGTGGGTTTACCTTCTTTTTTACTATCTCTGATATTTATTCTTGGATTTCAAACTTAACTTACATCTGAATTTTCTTCTCAGTCATTTACTACTTATTATTGCCCAGCGTTGGGTAGCTTTGCTTGCTTCCTAAATTCAGTTTGTGGTTTGGCAGTGTACTGTGCATGAAACAATTCTGTGTCTGCTCTAAGGATGGGGGCCTGGCTGGGCTGATCTTTTGAACTCCTGGATTACACAAGGAAGCAAGCCAATTAAAAAGACCAATTCTTGCCCTGGCCGGTTTGGCTCAGCGGTTGGAGCGTCGGCCTGTGGTCCAGAGAGACCCGGGTTAGGTTCCCGCTAGGGGCATGTACCTCGGTTGCAGTTTGTCCCCGGCCCTGGTTGGTCGTGTGGGTGGCAGCCACTCGATGTATCCCTTTCACGTCGATGTTTCTCTCTCTCTCTCTCCCTCCTACTCTATCTGAACAAAAAATGAAAAAATGTCTTCGGGTGAGGATAGAAAAAAAAAAAAGACCAATTCTTCAAAAAGGAAACAAATTAGGCATGAAACCCTGAACATATAGTCTTTTTTTGTTTGTTTGTTAATTCTCACCTGAGGATATTTTTCCATTGATTTTTAGATAGAGTGGGAGGGAGGGCGAGAGAGAGAGAGAAACATCGAAGTGAGAGAGAGACATCTATTGGTTGCCTCCTGCACGCACCCCAACCAGGGATTGAACCTGCAACCCAGGTACAAGCCCTTGACCAGAATTAAAACCCAACACCCTTCAGTCCGAGGGCCAACACTCTAACTGCTGAGCCAAACTGGCCAACGTGCCTTTTAATTTTTTATCATCATTTTTATATCCTGCCTTCTGGGTATATTATAACAGACCCAAAATAGGTGGGATCTTCAGGACCTAAGGAAACAAGGTGGCAAGCCTGGGAGGAAGAAAATATTTTTTTACCGTTATTTTCCTTATTTATTTGGGGACATTCTGAGTGTTGCTTATGTTTTCTTGTCCTAGTAATATGGGTTAAAATTGTAATATGGGTTAAAAATGAATTGACTACTCAAGAAATTAGAAAATAGATGAAAAGGCAGAAAAAAGGAGTTAATGAGGAAAAAGCGCACATTAACAAAGGGTACTTTAGCAGCACATGTTATCACTTTAACTGTTCAGACCCTTCAAACTAGCAGTGCAACTCAGGAATTCGTCCTACAGAAATATCTGTGCAAGTGTGCAGATATGTCTGTCAGAATGAATGTTGATTGTACCATTTGTTATAATGATAAAATTGGAAATGACCCAGCAAAAAGCTCACCCAAATTATTATTACAGTTTTTTAAGTTTCAAAGTAGCATAAAGTATAATTCTGTTTTGGGGTAGAAAATCTTGAGAAATGGGGCATCATATATTATTAAAGGTCATTGAAAAGTATATTTAAAGACATGATCAGATTGAACTGTTTTTTCTCTGGAAGGTGGAATTATGGGAACTTTTTATTTTTTTAAAGAAGTGTGTATATTTTATGAAGAAAACATTAAGGAAGCAAGCCAGTTCATAAAAATTAATGAATTAAAAAACAAGTTGCATTAATACACAAATATGAGTTGGCTCTCTGAATTACTAATACAGTAGACAACACAATAGCTAGGTCTACTTAAAGATAAAAAACATAAATGTAACCCGGCCAGTGTGGCTTAGTGGTTGAGTGTCAACCCATGCACCAAGAGGTCACCAGTTCAGTTCCTGGTCAGGGCACATGCCCAGGTTGTGGGCCAAATCCCCAGTGGGGGGCATGCAGGAGGTGGCCAATCAGTGTTCTCTCTCATCGATGTTTCTATCTCTCCCTCTCCCTTCCTCTCTCTCTAAAAATCAGTAAAGAAAAAAAAATTTTTTTTAACCCATAAATGTATAAAATTAGTCTTTAGAGGAGATAACCATAGATGCAGAAAACATTCAGAAAATTATGATAAAACTATACAACTCTATGGTAATTGATATGAAAACCTGTAAAAAAAAATGGACCATTATTTTAGGAATACATAAAATACCATAATTGACTTTAAAAGATATAAAACACTTAAGTAGATCAACAGCCATAGGAAAAATTTAGAAAACTGTCCAAAAGTAATACCTTCAAATTGCCATTCAGCGCACCAAGTTATGACTGACTTATTTTTAACCTTCAAGGAATGAGTAATTCCTAGACTATTTCAAACCTTCTCAAATATGGAGAAAGACAAACGCATCATTCCAATTCACTTATGAAGCCAAAATGTGACAGAGCTAGCCTGGTGTGGCTCAGTTGGTTGAGCGCCATCTGTGCATCAAAAAGGTCACCAGTTTGATTCCTGGTCAGGGCACTTGCCCAAGTTGTGGGTTTGATCCTTGGTCGGGGTGCATGAGGGAGGCAACCAATCGATGTTTCTCTCTGTCAAATTAATAAAAACATTTTTTAATGTGACAAGGCTAGACCAAAGGAAAAACTATACAGCCCAACCTCATTTATGACTATTAATGTAAAAATTCTAAATAAAACAGTCACCAATCTCAACTCCATTAATACATTAAAAGAAGTATATGCAAATTAGTAATGTGGTGATTCATCAGTATTAGGGAGGGGGGAATTTTCATTTTTATGCATGGGAAACAAAAGCACTTCATAAAATTTAAGTTTCTGGTTTTTTTCCTTTATTGATTTTAGAGAGAGAGGAAATGAGAGGGGAGAGAGAGAGACACATCGATGAGAGAGAACATTGATTGGCCACTTCCTGCATGCCTCCCACTGGGGATCGGCCCACAACCTGGGCATGTGTCCTGACTGGGAATCAAACCGGCGACCTCTTGGTGCATGGGTCGACGCTCAACCACTGAGCTACACCGGCCAAACAGTTTTTGTTTTTTAAAACCCCTTAGTAAAACAAAGTAGGACTGGTGAACTACTTCAATTTTATTTTCAATCTAGATACCTTAAACCTGGAGCCTTCTTCATACCTAATGGCAAAAACATCTCATTAACCTGGCAGAGAGTCAGCTCCACTCAGGAAGGGCTGGCCACTGCAGTTAAATAACGGAATAAAAGACTCAGTCCTGACAAGAAGGCAAAGCTATCATTATTCGCAGGTGATAGAGTTGTATGTCTGGAACACTGAAGAGAATCAACCAGAAATGGTTAGAAATAAGAAAAGTTCAGTAAGAGAGCTTGTAGCAAAACCAATATACAAGGATTAAGTTCTATTTTATATTAACAAAATGGAGAGGTGATACCTTTAATAATGGCAATAAAAACTTAAAAAACTAAAAATAAACTTAAATATACAAATCTATATTAAGATGCTATAAAGCTATAGTCCTTAAAAGAAACCTGTATGTTTTGTACATATGATACACTCACAAAGTATTTCTGCATAGACCGTTTCTGAAAGGCCGCTGTGGGCCCTGGCCAGGTAGCTCAGGTGGTTAGAGCATTATCTCCATATGCCAAGGTTGTGGGTTTGATCCCCGGTCAGGACACATACAAGAAACAACCAATAAATGCATAAATAAGTGGAACAACAAAATCGATGTTTCTCTTTCTTGCGCTCTCTCTCTCCCTCTCCCTCCATCCTTCTCTTCTTTCTAAATACCAATTTTTTTTAAAAAGGTGCTGCAAAAAGCTGTCATTTCCCTTTACCTTTGGGGAGGGGAACTGAGTGGATGGGGGATAGATTCTAAAGTTCTACATTTTAATTTTTGCAGTGAGTGTTACCAGTTTTATAGCTGAAAAGTCATAGAGGCATTTACATTTTGGGAAATTAAAATCTTTTTTAGTCCTCACCCGAGGATATGTTTTGTTTTTTTTTTTAATTTTCAGAGAGAGCAGAAAGGAGAGGGAAAGAAAGAGAAACAGCGACCAGTTGCCTCTTGTATATGCCCCTACCAGGGATTGAACCCACAACAACCTAGGTATGGGCCCTGACTGGGAATCAAACTTGCAACTTTTTGATGCACAGGACGATGCTCCAACCAACTGAGCCACCCAGCCAGGGCAAGGAAAATTTAAGTTTTTTAATCAACAATACAAATTATTCAGAAGAACAAACTTATTTTTGAGAAATTAATAACGCAGTGAGCCAAATTGGATTTAAGATTGGCTAGCAATCCATTTTTACGACCCTAGAAAAGATTATTGATGAATCGCAAGTTTGCTTTTTTCATTTGGATAGATGACAGTAATTCTACACAATTTCACCTTTCTAAAGGCATTCTGAGAAACTCTACTGTTTGACTCTTCCAGGTATCTACTCGGAAAGCATGTGGTTTGGCTCTGGCTAAGCTGGGCCATGCAAATGATAGAGTCATTGTGCTGGATGGTGACACCAAGAACTCCACCTTCTCTGAGATATTCAAGAAGGAGCACCCTGAGCGCTTCATTGAGTGTTTTATTGCCGAGCAAAACATGGTGCGTGTGCTTGGGTCTTCTCATTGATTAACAGTGGCCCACTGGACACAGGAGGCCCTGGCCCACCTTACAGTTTTTCTTTCCATTTATAAAAGTAAAGGTACTGGAGGAAAAAAAAAGTCTCCAGGGAAACTGGGCAGAGTCTAAGGGATAGCTTCCAGGACTGCTGGGGGAGGAGCATAGTATACTATCCAGCACCCTGTCCCAGTAGGCCACAACCGTCTGACCCCAGGGCTCCAAGCCCAAAGCATCCTGAGCTCCCAGTAGATCTAGGTAGCCCTGCTCTTTCTGCCCTGCTCAGAATCAAGCAATCCTACAACCACCCAGAGGCCAGTAGGTTGAGAGAGCTACAAGAGATTGTGATTTCTCTCTCTTCACTGTAGTGCAAGACCTAATATATCCTAGATACTCAAGTGTTGTGCTAATTGCAGCCTCAAGAATGCCAGTAGAGCTATGGTCTTGGGTAAAGCTGTCTGCTTATCTGTGCTTCATCTCTCCTTGGAGTGATATTAACTTAATACAGGGAGTCTCTTTTAGGTGTGCATACCCCCCACACCCTAAAGAGAGAAAGTAGTTAATGCCAGGAAACGCCTTGACTTCTAAAGCTCTGTGCCAGAACAGACAGAGGACAATGCATATCTGTATTCACATTGTAGAGGTCAAAAACAGCACTGGCCGGAAAACTATGGGCCAGCAGGTCTACATGACCACCAGAGATACTTGATTTGGAACAAGCAATATTTACACATTTTTAATTAGTTGCTAGCTTTTAAAAGTCAGATTTTATATAGAATCTGGACTTCTGGATTCTCTTGAAGAATGGGAAACTCTGACAACACTGGGATGGCATTCCCTCCTGCCACCAGTCAGTTGGAGCCATTTAGATGGGCCGTGTCCCTCCCTCCCACCTGCTCATTCACTCACAGTGCTTCCCTGGCCTTGTCATTGTTGGAATTTAAAGCCTCCTGTTCAGTAAAGTAGGCCATCACAATTGTAGGAATATGTACGTTTTTTTCTGTGAGTTTCATTAAGCTATTTCCATTTTGAGTAGAAAAAAATACAATCCATAATTTTCTGAACTGAGCCTCCTATCAAAAAGTTTGTTCCCTAACTCACTGATGATCCCTTCAGTCACCAGTCATATACTCTGTGCCTGCTGATGTGTTCTTAGAGTTGGAAGAAAAGTAGTAAAGAAGCAGCCAGCAGGTAGTATCCAGTGCCATGGTGAAACAGGTGGTTAGTGGGAGTGTGACTAGCGCCAATCAGGGACAGCCTCAGAAGAGGTGACATTTAAGCTGAGACTTAAGTGACAAGGAATCAGTCGTGCACATATCTGGGAGATGGCATTCCCAGCAGAGGGCACAGCTATCTCTGTGGCAGGCTCAAATTTGAGATGTTTGGAGAGCAGGAAAAAGGGCACAGTGGCAAGAAGCATTGTGAATATAGAATAAAATTGGTTCAGAAAAGTCACCATGGGTCAGATCATATCGGACTTTTGCAGGCCACAACCTCATGCCAGTTGCCAGTAGAGGAGGCAAATGAAGAAGGGTGCCCCTGAGTCCCAGGACTCAGTCCAGTGTCCTTGGGGGAGAAGGTGCGCACCATCCAGCAGAGGCAGGAACAGCAGCATCCAGTGGGAGAGGGGAGTTGTCCTGTGGAATGCTGCTGAGAGGTCAAATACAATGCAAATGGAGGTCAGGCGAACTCTTGCATTTGGCACCTTCAAGGTCCCTCATAGGGTTGGAAGCCTAGAAGGAGGAGGCCAGGCAGAGAGTGGGGACAGTGTGAGATGTTGTGAAGGAGAACAAAGATGAAAGGCAGTCTCTGAAGGGGGAGGACAAGGTGGAGATGGGAGGGTGAAGATGGAAGATAGCAGCACATATTCCAATGGTGAACGAACCCAAGAGAAAGGGAGAAACTGATTGAATACAGGAGGGGGGTGGAGGGGAGGGGATCGTTGCGTAGTTGGAGATGCCCTTGAGAAAGGAAGAGAAGGATGAGATTCAGCATGGAAAGTGGGCCTTAGGTAGGTGCAGGGCTGCCATGATTTCTAGCATCACAGTGGTCAGGCTGGTCAAGGGGCAGAAGGGAGAGCCTCCATTGTTCGCCTCCTAGTCTTCAGGAGATGTGAGGTGAGGGCACCATGTGAGGGGGCAGGGAGAAAGGTGTGCAGAAGGTTTGGGAAGAGAATAGGAAGGAGACTCACGAGGACCAGGTGGGGAGGGGTGGCCATGAGTGTCCCAAGCTTTTCCTTCTTATTTGAGGAGCCAGGTCAGCACCACAATTCCTCTGGTTTCTGGCAGTGTTCAGGGGACACTGGGTTTGCCAGGTTTGGAGTTTCCCTGGGTATGTGCCTGGGGTGGGGTGAGGCAGGGGGTTGTGCAGAGCAGGGGTGTTATCCTGAGAACCATGCATTCTACACTTGGTATAAGGGGAAAGGGGATAGTTAGGGGTGATGGGGGCCGTGTCCAGGGGTGTTCTGATTTGCTTTCTTGGCGTTACAGGTGAACGTAGCACTGGGATGCACCATCCGTGGTCGGACCATTGCTTTTGTCAGCACCTTCGCTGCCTTTTTGACCCGAGCATTTGATCAAATCCGGATGGGAACCATCTCTCAAACCAACATCAACCTTATTGGGTCACACTGCGGGGTATCCTTTGGTATGAGTTCTCAATGCCATCATCTTGATAGCCTTTCTACTTTACAGAGAAAGATTAGTGTCTGAACTGTTGAATTGCCAATGTATGTAGGGTTTCATAACATTGGATTATTTGTAACCAGTTTTTTTTTTAAATTACATTGTGCTTTAAAAGTTCTAGATATTCTGAGTAACTTTTGAGTAGATCTCTTTGATATTACAGTCGGCCCTTGTTTATCACAGTTAATTAGTTCCAGACTCTACCACAATAACTGAATTTCCATGAAGTAGGATCCTTTATTTATATACAGTTGTCCCTCGCCACTTCGCGCTTCGACTTTCGCGACTTCACTCTGTTGCGGTTTTTAGTATTTGAAAAAACTGTGATAGAGTGAAGCCGCAAAAGTCGAAGCGCGAAGTGGCGAGGGACGACTGTACTGTAAAATGCCCACTCTTGCAGTCATTGTTTTAGAAAAATGGTCTGTCCTGAGTGCCTCTTACATGTCGAGCCACATACTGGGTATGAATAGGACCACCCCAGCATCACAGAATCCCTTTCTGCTCTTAGTGTGGTCGTGGGCACAGGGAAGTGAGGAGCACAGCCTGCCAGGGCTTTGCCTGGGTGGAGCACCCTGGTAGGATAGAATGGGAAGTCTTGAGAATCCTGATGCTGGGGAGTGAGGCTAAGGAAGACATTACTCTCAGGGCATTAACCTGGCAGGACAACCTAGATGGAAACAATGGGAAAAGGGAAGCCAGGAAGAGGGTTGAAATACCATGTGCAGCCCTGGCCAGTTTTGCTATCTTCTGGAAGAACTAGACTGGTTAAGAAGTCTCTGGATGGGCCAGATGCAGGGGGAGAGGGCAGAGTGAGAAGAG
Organism: Tadarida brasiliensis; assembly: GCA_030848825.1. Taxonomy (NCBI): domain Eukaryota; kingdom Metazoa; phylum Chordata; class Mammalia; order Chiroptera; family Molossidae; genus Tadarida; species Tadarida brasiliensis. Next base: position 85,802,631 of record CM061280.1, read on the forward strand.
AGGAGAGCTAACAGCATTTTTCATGGCTGGCCTGGGCAGAGTGCCTGGATAGGGATTTGGGTTGGGGGTCTTTGCCTGGGATTGGGTACAGTGAACGTTTCAAAATAAGTCAGCTAGGTGGATAAGTGGCTCTGGGTCCAACCCAGAAGAGCTGGGGGTTCTGAGATTAGTCCGTTATCCCAGGCAAGGCAGTGTACACAGTGACAGCCCCCTTCCTAGCTAAAAGAGGTAGACTACTCTGTTATACATTGGGCTTTCTCTTTCCAGAGCACTTCTGGCCAGAAACTCTGTTCCCAAACAAGCCCTAAGGCCCCCTTAGTTACAATAGCACCCCAAGGGTGCCACTTGAAAGCCTTAAGAAGTGCATAAAATCACTTCAATCTAAAAACCACAGTTTCTTGATGGAGGAGAAGGAAGGACAGAGCCTGAGAGGACCCTCGTAAGCAAAAGGGGACAGGGACAGAAACTTGATGGGGCTGACTCAGCCACCTGTGCTCAAGGAGAAGCGCATCAAGTCACCTTGGACAGCAGTAGCAGGGCCCAGTGACCAAGTGCCAGAGGTTGGCAAGGGTCGGGGGCAAGAAGAGACCGCTGGTTTGAATATCTGGAAGGTCAATTAGCTGAACCTGGGGTGTCACAGTGATGTCTCGAGGGAAGTAGATGTGTGACAGCTCATTATAATTATAAGGCATTATATTGACATAAGAATTGGACAGTTTTGTGGGGCTCTGCTACAGTTGTGCTCTCCCCCACCCCCTCCTTGGTGTCAATAAGAGCTGTGTTTATCCAGCAGAGGAGAGGGTCCTAGCTTCTTGATCTTGCTCATGTTTTTGTTGGGCTGTGGTTTTGTTTTATCAGGTGAAGATGGCCCCTCCCAAATGGCCCTGGAGGATTTGGCCATGTTCCGAGCAGTTCCCAACTGCACCATTTTCTATCCAAGTGATGCAGTCTCGACAGAGCATGCTGTGTTTCTGGCGGCCAATACCAAGGTATTTTTAGGGAATACTGGTTCAGACAGAAAATGCTTTTGAGCTCTACTACTGGTTTGGTACTGACGGTTGGATTTTTCCCTTTTTCTTTTGTCAGCATAAAGGTAATACATATTCATTATAGAAAATTTGGTTGTAGGATTCCTTTTAAAAATAGAACTATTACCCGTCCGGCTGGTGTGGCTCAGTGGTTAAGCATCGACCCATGCACCAAGAGGTCACCAGTTCGATTCCTGGTCAGGACACATGCCCAGGTTGTGGGCCCGATCCCCAGTGGGGGGCATGCAGGAGGCAGCCAATCGATGTTCTCTCTCATCGATGTTTCTATCTCTCTCTCCCTCCCCCTTCCTCTCTCTCTAAAATCAATAAAGGGGGGGGGAGAACCATTACCCAATAAAGGTGATTAAGCACATAAAACATGAACACGTTCAAAGACAAACAGTACAGAGAGATGCTGAACACTACCTGATGGCCCAGATTGGGTCTGAGGCAGGGAGCTTTTGGTAGGGTTGACGAGTGGGCTCCAGCAGTGAGCTATCAAGTGCTGACCTTAGACACACCCTGTGCCACCACCTTGTGACATCCAGAAAGCTGCAGAGTGGCCTGTGGGACTTCACTGCAGACAAAAACTCCAGGGTCCCCAGCCTGTCTCTGCCCTCAGAAACACTGCAGAAGGGCAAGAGTATGGCTTCTACCCCACTTGCCCCTCCTGAAGTCTCATCCAAGGGCATCAGATGAACATAACCTAATTTCTGCCCAGAATCCAGCTGTAGGGGCATCTAGGGGACGTAGTCTTCACCTTTTCAATCACTCCAACTATCACCAGACTCTCCTCACCACCCGCCCATGCTCCTGTATAGGTGACTCTGCACAGTTGGGGTAGATTGTGGAAATTCCATTCTAAGCACTTGCAACATGTTAGAGACATGTTTCTTTGACCTTTTTTTTTTTTAACCTAAGTGGGCTTACACTGTATGTATTGTTCTATACTTGCTTTTTTACTTACTATATCCTGGAAATTGTTTTATGCCTGTGCATACACAGAATGATCACATATGTGCTGGAGGATTCCATTTCTAGGAAGTTCTAAAGAGGCAAAACAAAGCTGTGGTGACAGAAATCAGAACAGAGATTGCTGCTTGGGTGGGAGAGTGACAGGAGAGAGACACAAGGGAACTTTCTGGGCAAATGAATGCAATCTGGACTCGGGTGATGGTTATGTGGTGTATGTAAACCTTTGTCAGAATTTGTGGAGCACTCCACTGTGGTAAATTTTACCTCAATAAAAACACTGAATAGAATTGATTTATAATATTGGAATGAATGAACAAAAGCTATGTTCCTAAATTAATATATTAGTTTATAATGTATGATTTAAATATGTATGTAAATTAAATACTTTAGACATTTGAGTATTTATACTTCTGTTTATGTGTTCAAGTTGATAAAAAAATGTATTTTACATCTTCTCACTGGGAAACTATTGAGTCACTTTAAAATCCTGTGTTAAGGTATTTCTAAGGTTGAAGCATTACAGGCTATTGTGAGAAAAATTAACTGTTTAACATTGTGTTTTGACCTTTCTATTCAACACGAGCCAGTGCTCCTGCCCAGAATTTATGTACTGTGGGGACAGAACAGGTCGGTATGTATTTGAGAAAGCTTATTTAAATCAGTGAATGTGACAGCATGGAGAGCTTGTCACTGAAGGCATCCACCAGGGTCCTGTGTAAGCTTTTGCTTGGCTCAGTAGTAACCTGACCAGGTGATACCTGACCTGTTTGCCGGTGCTTGTAGGTGCTTGTCTCTTGCTCCAAAATGTGTGCTTTGTTTTAATAAAAGGAACTGTTCAGTCCTAGTTCTCCCTCCCCACCTTTTTTTTTTTTAAAGGTTTATTAGTTGGAAATTGAGTTTGACTTTCTAGTAGTTCTGGTTTTCGTTTATACCCTAGGGAATATGCTACATTCGGATCAGTCGACCTGAAACTGATGTTATTTACACCCCACAAGAAAGTTTTGAAATTGGACAGGCGAAGGTAAGGCCTAAGTTCTCCAGTGTCCTCTAGTGTCATTTCACATGCAGGGAACTATTCTAAAGCTAGCACTAGGTATCCCCACAGTCTAGGCTTCATCCTTTCTTTAATATGTGTTTTTTTTTTTAATTGATTTTTTTAGAGAGAGAGGAAAGGAGAGAGAGAAACATCAATCGGCTGTCTCCTGCACACCCCCTACTGGGGATTAGGCCTGCAACTCCAGCATGTGCCCTAACTGGGAATCAACTGGGACTTCTCAGTCCATGGGACAACGATGCTCAATCCACTGAGCCACACCTCTGGGCAAGGCTTTATCCTTTCTTTGTTCTAGTTTTTAAAAAAATCAGTTGTGACCTTTGCCTGCTTTTCCTCCAGAAGGAACATTCTACCGATATCAGCCAGAACTGAACTTCTCTCCTTTCCAAATGGAGTCTCTTTTTGTTGGATTTTTAAAGATAGAGCAATACAATTTGAAGGCACTTGAGTTGCTTGGCTATAACTTATCACAGCCTCAAGCTAAACAAAATAATAGAACCCATTATTTCAAAGGAATAACAGATCTTTGAGGTTCTGGTTTTGCATATTCAAGGCCAGGAACAAAAGGGAATAGGAACCATCTTGCTGCTGGTCATTATGGGGCCCTGAAATGGTTTTTTGCACCTTGGATGTGGCCTTACCTGCTGATAAAGGCTAGCATTCTGGGCACTTTCTATCTCCAGCTTTCTCACAAAAGCCCTAGAAGCACGGATTGTTAGCAGCCCTGTCTTGTAGATGAGGTTCAGAAAAGGTGAGTAGTTTTCTCAGGATTCATAGTGAGCAGCAAGAGATCATACTGCATTGGAAAGTTTTATGCCCTACTCTTATAAGCCTTTTATAAAGTCATTAATACTCTTCTTAAAGATGTGAAAAACCAATAACCACTCTTGAAGGAGCAACAGGTGACATCCTACTTGATTACTAATGGCTAGACTGCTCCAGAATTCATAGTTGGTAGTGCTCAGAATGACTGTCTGAGCACTGAGTGACTTTAGTGCTGTAGTAAACGGTATATTCAGAACAGTCTATGCAACTAGGTAGCTGGCCAACACTGAATGGGAAAAACTACAGTATTCACCTTCAGTGTTAACTACAGGTTCTGTTCTCTATACTCCCACATTTAAACTCAAGGCCATATGTTTGCCTGTGGGGCATGAGGGGGTTCTCGATGATAGTCAAAGGTCTGCAGAGCTTTCTCATATCTCTCCTGTCTCCCCCACGCCTAATATTTGCCCTGCCCTGACAAAATAAATGTCCTAATGGTAAAGTATATTAAGTTAAAATGTGTATGATAAGATGCATGGCATGGATAACTCAAAGGCTGGGTTTTTCAAAAGAGACATAGGTGTGTGTGTGTGTGTGTGTGTGTGTGTGTGTGTGTGTAAAGGCTAGGACATTGTCATGGAGAATGGGGTGGCTTAGAAGCCCTGAATATCTATACTGTCAGCAATGGTTCTAAAGTTAGAGGGAAACCTATACAGGTGGATGAAATGAAGACTAATTCCAGATGCCTTTGGTTGGGGATCTTTGAAGGAAACCAAACTCTGTGAGAAAGGCCAAGGACCCGTTTTTGCTTGCAGAAGAGCAAGTGGTTGAGAGCATGGGTTTGACGTCAGATGGGCCTGGTTGCTAGTCTCAGCCCTGAGGAAGTTTCTCCTGCTCTGAGATTGACTTTCCTTGGCTGCAGAATGGGCCCACTAATGCACAGACCTTACAGAGCACTCAGGGCCTGCAAGGTGCTTGGCACAGAGCATGTAGCAAATGCCCCAGAACAGTCCCTGTTAACAGGTTTATCAGTGGAGTTCAGTCTGTGTGCTCACCCCAGCAAGATGTCCAAGCAGTCCAGAGATGGTGCCTTTCCAGACCCCTCAGTGGGTATGAGTCCATGCTCTGGCTGTACATGAGCCGTACAACTCACTTCCGGCCCTCTGCCTTTCAGATCCCAGTTTGGTAACAACCTTTTTTGTTAAAGGGTCATTTTGTATACGTATTGTGTAAGAACTTAGTAATTTGGCACTGAAAAATCATGAGGAAAGGTAGATGAATTTGTAAAACAAATATGAAGTGGGGGTTATCAAAAAGAGCGTGTCGTTTTTTCAGTGCGTTGATCCAGCCCTTTTTTATAGTGAATTATTAAGGAGTAAAATTGGTAGAATCTGGGAAGAGTGGTGTAGCAGAGTGTCTTCCACTTTGAGAAGCACTCTGAGCACAGTAACCACAGCACTTTTGTTTTGCGGGTGCAATACCAGGTCATTCGCCAGAGTGTCGACGACAAGGTCACAGTTATTGGAGCTGGAGTTACTCTGCATGAAATCTTAGCAGCTGCTGATGATCTTTCCAAACAAGGTGAGTTTGTTGTTGCTAAATGTTGATGTTCCAGCTGTGGAGAGGTAGGACTTGGGCTGCCTCAGGTGCCCCATTTGGTCTTTTTGTTCTAAGTCTGCTTCATATACCAAGCTGGTTATTGCTGTTCTCCAGATATTTCTATCCGCGTCATTGACCTGTTTACCATTAAACCCCTGGATGCTGACACCATTATCTCCAATGCAAAATGCACAGGTGGTCGAATTATCACAGTGGAGGATCACCACCCAGAAGGTATGTCTTTTTAAAGTATGCTTTGGCAGGGCATTTTTGTGTTTTCCTTGATTGGAGGCGCCCCGTGCTCCTGGGCATCACCTCCAGCCAACCACTTACCCAACAACCTTTGTCACTGCTCTTTGCAAGTCTATCAGCTTAGGAGTCTCTTGCCCGCCTGCACTGGCTCCCTAAGGGTGGGGCTGTGCCCATACTCATTTGTGTGTCCCCAGTACAGTACACAGTGCCTGGTCCCTGGGTGGCTCAGTGACAACACAAATGAGTGACTAACTCGGCATTGTGGGCAGGGAGGATTCATGAAGAGCTTCACAGTTGCTCTTGGGAATAGAGCCTTGAAGGCAGAGAACACTGCAAATGTAGAAAAAGTATGTGTCAGGGAAAGGGGGCTGGGCAGTGTTTGGCCTGGGAAGTTTAAGTGGGGCAGATAAGGGGATGAGGAGCTAGGAGCTTCATGTGTTCTCATGTCAAGGGCCCTAAGAGCACACCCTTGATCTACAGAGAGTCTCTGGAAGCACTCCCAGTACCCTCAGAGCTGAGGTTTATTACAGGAAAAGGGCACAGGTCAGAACCCCATGCTTTAGACTCCCTCCCTTCCTTGAGCAGCCTGCCAAGTACTCTCCCCTCTTCAGCAGCGAAAAACACATCATTGCAGACCCAGGGAACCCACTTGAGACCCAGCGCCCTGTTTTATTGGGGGTTGGTCGTATGAGCCCCCTGTGCTAGGCATGTACCAAATTTCCCAATTCCCAGAGGAAAGCAGGTGTTCTGAATAAACCACCCTATTGTGCAGACAGTCCAGGCACAGAGACAGTACTTTGAGTGTCTGAGCTCCACAGTCCCCTGTATCCATGGAGCCCTGAGTGAGAGCCCCTACTGTAGGTGGGGCTGGGAGCAATTTGGAAACCTGCATTGTAGAATGAGAACTCTTCTGGTCAGTCAGGGAATGACTGCTTTTATGAGTCAATACTAGTGAAAAATCTTTCTCCCTGGGAACCAGCAAATTCAAAGGCCTGTATGTCATGGGGCGTTAAGGCTGACTAGCCGCTTCCAGAACAGAGCCTAACATCCCTTGCTTCCCCAGGTGGCATCCGGGAGGCTGTCTGTGCAGCTGTTTCCATGGAGCCTGACATCTTGGTCCATGGGCTGACAGTGCAAGGAGTGCCTCGGAGTGGAAAGTCAGATGAACTGCTGGATGTGTTTGGAATTAGTGCCAGACACATTATAGTGGCCGTGAAATGTATGTTAACAAACTAAAATAGCTGTTGGCTTCTTTACATTTATGCCTGTTGACATACTATCATTTAAATCTATATACTGTTTGTTCTTTGTTCTTAAAAGCAAAACAAGTTAACTACCTTCTAGTTAAGCCATAACTACATATATAAGTGTAACTCTCATCTTTAAGTAATTAAAGTGGGTTATAAGATTTTAAGTGACAGAGTAGCTAACTAAACAACCACCTAATATCAGTTTTTATGATGAGACTACAGATATCTGGGCTGAATATCAACATAGGGTAAGAGTTTCTTAAATGTGTGGGTTTTCCTCCTAAGTAAAGAAAATGTGAACTGTAGATTGCAACTGCCTGGGTTGTGCAGCACTGTAGCACCATGCTGCATACTACTGTCCCAGGTCGAAAATGTATGTGCTGCCATCCTACCTGCAGCTTCCTGGGTACTGTGTGACAGCAGATGCCCTGGAATTTCATCTCCCCTCTTACGGTGTGCAGAGCAGCAGCGAAAGTTCTTAGATTGTCCTCTGCTGTTTGTGGTAACTAGTCTGTGAAGAGAGGATACAACTAGTTCTGGTCTCCATACTGCACTGTTTTGTGAGGTCTCAAATAGTCTCATTTGCCCAGTGACCAGACCAAACTGTTAGCTCAATTATATTCATCTACTGGTTAAAGTTAATAAAGCATTTAAAAACCAGCTGTTTTATTCCATTTGTACCTTGTATGTGTGATTTGGTTTCTCCTGGATAAAATCTTCAGTAAGAAAAGAGCTATCTAAACCAGGAGAAAGAGTCATGTCCCCGCAACAGCCAACCCAGGAAAGGGTACTGGGCAGGAGATGCACTACTACAGAACAGTGTTTGGCCTGAAAAGCCATCCCTAAGCCGACTCCTTATTTCAGCTGTAAACACATAAATCACGTGGCTAGAATACAAGAAGAAAGTAGCAGCCAGATAAAGATGGGTTGGAACTTCAGAACCTGCAACCCAGGTACACGCCCTTGACCAGGAATCAAACATGCTGAGCCAAACAGGCCAGGGCCAAAACTAAATTTAAAATTGACTGGATGTGTCTGGTATATCATGGTCCTTATTTTTATTGCCTCCATTAACTGGTCATCAGGGGGTCTTTGTCCTGGAATGTAGAGACTGAAGAACTAGCCTGGCATTCCACAGTCTGGCTTGGGGCATACTCAGAGCTGTAAAATTAGCATATTTGTTGTGCTTATTTTATAAGATTTCAAAATTTTTTATTTTTTGTAAAATAAATAGTTGATATAATTAATACAAATATATCAAACATCCCTGGCCAATTTTGCCCAGTGGTTAGAACATCGGGCTGTGGATCGAAGGGTCTTGGGTTTAATTCCCGGTCAAGGGCACATACTTAGGTTGCAGGTTCTTGGATCCCCAGCCCTGGTCAGGTTTGTGAGGGGGGTGGGAGCAACCAGTTGATGTGTCTCTCTCACATCGATGTTTCTCTCCCTCTCCCTCCATCCATCCATCCCTCCCACTCTGTCTGAAAATCAATGGAAAAATATCCTTGGGTGAGGATTTTTTAAAAAATCAAACTGTTGATTTTTTAGCAAAAATCGGTTGATAAAGGGTCATTGCAGAAAGTTTAGAAAATGCACATAAGCAAAAAAGATTTTTGCCTCACTTAACCATCTCATACTCCATACAGTTTCACCCATTAGAAGTATGAGATTCGGTGGTTTTAGTATATTCAGAGTTTTGCAACCATCATGGTCAATTTTACATTTGCATCACCCCAAAAAGAAACCCTGCACCCCTTAGTAGTCACTCCACATTCACCTTCCCAGTAGCCCCTGGCAATAACTCATGTATTTTCTGTCTCTCTGGATTTTCCTATTCTGGACATTTATGTGGATGGAATCATACATAGTATGTGGCCTTTTTGTGTCTGGCTTATTTCACTTAACATAATGCATTTGAGGTTCATCCACATTATAGCATCTGACAGAACTTCATTTCTTTTTAAGGCCATGTAATAGTCCATCCTCTGTATAGGCCACATTTTATCCATTCATCACTTGATGGACATTTGAGTTGTTTTCACTTTTTGTCTATCGTGAATAATGCTAAGAACATTTGTATTCAAATCCGTCTATGGATATATATTTTCACTTCTTGGGTGTATACAAACCTAGGAGTGGAATTACTGGGTTATATGGTAATTGTTTATCCTTTTGAATGTCTGTGTGTGTGCATTTATCCTTTTGAATGTCTGTGTGTGTGCATTTAAACACAGTTTTGTGAGGAGTGAATGAGACAATGACTACTGCAACATTATGAGCACAAACAAACCAGAATGTGTGTCCAAGCACTAGCACCACATTTACTTGAATTCGGGTGTAAAATGTCCCTATCTGGTGATACCTAAAATAGAAAATGTAGATTCGGTCCATGATTAAAGTGCCATTCCAAAAGCCTGAATTCAGGCCCCTACAGGTACTGGGAAAGAACAGCAGGACCTATCTTGTAATAGGCACTGAGAGGAGCTATGATCACTCAGAGAAAGGAGTGCCCCTGTGGCCAGCTTGGCTCAGGTGTACCTCCTCAGTGCAGAGTAGCCATGGGGGAAGGGGACAGCAGGCACGTGGTAAACTGTTATAGGTGCTGAATGTTCCCTAATTGTTCTGGAGCCATGGGCTCCTGGCGCCCTTGCCCTTGAGTCTTAAGAATGCCTCCTTGCTTCTCAGATTCCCATCCATGGAAGGACGGCATGCAGGGTGGGTGGCCTACTGTATGGCCTTCATCTCCAGGTCCACTACTTGGGGTGGTGGGGCAGTGACTAGGTAACCCACTTTGCCTGTTTCATCTGTAAAAGGGTGCCGGTTCTGATGATGGCGGTAGTATCTATCTCATAGGGCTATGGCCAGGATTTTAGAAGTGCCGTTGAAGCATCCCTATGGAGAGCTGCCCTGCCTTCCTGGACGGTTTGTCCGCCCCAGCCCCTTCCTAGCCTCACTGGGATTGTCCAGGAATCAGCAGCAAATAAGGCCCGACTTGCCCCTCCCAGGCCATCCCACCCATCTGCAGCCCGAGGTGCTCACACTCCCCTCCGAACCACCAGTGTTTTGCTGGTGCATCTTCTACCCACCATTTGACACAGCCTCGTGCAGGCCCGGCCCTGCCTGCCCCACCGGCCCTGAGCTGGCGGCGCCTGCCTACCCAGGACACGCCAATCAGAGTGCGGGCGGCGGTCCAGGCCACGTCATTGGGTTTTGTTCCGTCACTCATTTGGAGCTCAGCCAATCAGCGCCTCCAGCGACACGCTGGGCGTGGAGGTCAACACCAGAGGAGCAACCACCCACCCGCGAGAGGCTGGGGCAGGTTAGGTTGCCCTCACCCCCGCACTCCTGAGAAGAGGGGCAGGCAGCTACCCTGGCTCCCAGGAATGAGTAGGACAAAGGCACTGCTTCTAACCGCAGGCTGACCGGCAATGGAGAGCAGAGGTATGGCCAGAGAAAAGGGGACGCTAGGGTGGAATGGGGTTGGGCGTGTGATGGCGGTGTAGAGGAGTGAGGGTGCAGGGGAAAGAAAGGTAGTAGCGGGTGGAGGTGCAGGTAAGGGTGGTGGCGGGGTGGGGGGGTGCATCCCGCATCCCGCATCCCAGGCCATCCTGGACTCATAGGGGAAGGAAAGTGGTGCAGAGACTCAGAGCTCCAAAGCAAGTGGGGTCTGGCAGCTAAGTTCTCCAGGTAGAGTATGCCCACCCACAGACACATCAACCTAGCTGTGGTTACTTGCCACAAGAAAGTAAGAGGGTATCTTCTGTGTCCCCGCTGTGATACTGTGTCCTGCCGGGCCATGATTGGGATCAGAAAAGCAGTGGCCTGAAATTCAGGAATCCTAAAATGATCCCATGTGTGGTTCCCTATTTAGTGAAGAAGACAAACAGCAGTTACAGAACACTCCTAGAGTAGGGACACAGGAGTACACCAGGGGGTATAGAGGCAGAGATGAAAAAAGACCCTACCCTTAGTGTATGCCTGTACCCCTGGAGCATGCTGTGATTGGACCCTAGTTTGGGTCTAATGGCAACAGGGGGTAGTTAGCATTTCAAGCACAATGGGTGTCCCCTTGCAAGGCACCTGCTCAAGTGAGTTAATGACACAATCCTCCAGCAATGGAACACCAGTCCCAAGACATGGGAAAGCAGCCTACTTTCACCTGAAGGGGAGGCTCAGAGGGACTGGGGGCTTCCTGATGGTCAGCTTCAACTGAGGCCAACCAGAATGTCCTAATTCCAAGTTTCAGTATCCCACTCCTCCAACTTTTGCCCTACCTTTCACATGAGAAACATGGAGAGGCTGGGAATTCAAATGACAGTGGGATTCTGTAACACACACAATTAAATGTTCTGTTTGATTTTCAGCACTGTCAGCCCTGCAGATACAGAAGTGTGGAAATTTTTAGGGCTGTCATTGAGGTTCTCTGCTTGTCATACTATGACTTGAGCACAGAGTAAAGGAACCGGAGCTTGAATATAAGGGGTTGATTACTCAGGAATTGGAAGGCTGAAATACAAAAAGGGATACTAAAGTAACAGAGATAATACAGGAAGAAGTGGCAGACTCCAGAGCAAGAGGAAGAAGGGAAGAGGTTAGTATCATCGGAAGTCTAGAATCAGGATGAGGGGCATTGAAGAGCCAGAGCCCAGATCTCTGAGGAGGGGCTGCTGCGATTTTTCAGGGGAAGCAACATCATCAGCTAAGAGAAGGAACAAGGCAGGAGGTAATTTCCACGGCACCATCTTCAGGTCATTAATTCTTTGGTGGTCTCTCTCTCTCTCTCTCTCTCTCTCTCTCTCTCTCTCTCTCTCTCTCTCGGTTAATCCTCACCTGAGAATATTTCTCCATTGATTTTCAGATAGAGTGGAAGGGAGAGAGGGGGAGAGAAAGAGAGAAACATCGATGTGAGGGAGGCATGTCAATTGGTTGCCTCCCATACCCCAACCGGAGCCAGGGATCGACCCTGCAACCCAGGTGTGTGCCCTTGACTGGAATCGAACCCAAGACCTTCCAGTCCATGAGCCGATGCTCTAACTGCTGAGCCAAACTGGCCAGGGAATGGTGGCATCTCTTTGTGGTTTATTTCAATGACAGTTTTTTTCTAAAGTTTTTTTTCAAGTCTTCCTGGGCTTTTAAAATTATTTTTTAATTAAAATTATTTTTATCTTTTTTATTCCTTCTTTTGTATCTTTATTTTGTTGTGTCTCAGAAGCCATTGAGGATTCTGGGAGTTGGAGTAGTTTTATACTACAATAAAGTAAACAATTTGTAAATATACATGAGAACTGCTCTCTGGTCTCATGAGAATTCAAAGGTACTATCAATCTGTTTTTAAGTACCCCCTTATTAAAAGGTCATTATCTTTCTCACTCTCCTCGCTTCTTATGTGCTGGCCCAAGGCCTGGGAGATATTCACCTGGGCTCACCCCTGACAACTTCGGGACATACTGATGTGCCACAGTCATGGTCCAGGAATCTGAGTAAAGGAGAAAGCCAAGCAGTAGAGCATAGCCTGAAAAAGGGGGTCAGGCTTGGAGTCCAATGTCTCTGATCCACACCCTGCCTTGGACACTTGCTAGCTAATGATTCAGAACAAACTAATCAACACTTCTTTGTCCTGTTTTCCGCATTTCCTCATCTGTAGTATAGGGATAACACTGCTACCAAACTCCAAAGGCTACCAAGAGGATGGGATGGATGAGTCCAGATGCATAGCAAACACTCACAACCATTACTGAAAATTACATGATCTGGCCTCTGACATTTACACTCTGGGAACATTGATAGGGCTACGCCTGTCTTTTTTTTTTTTTAATTTGGTTATATATATATTTTTAAATATGTTTTTATTGATTTTTAGAGAGGAAGAGAGAGGGAGAGAGAAACATTGATTAGCTGCCTTCTGCACGCCCTCTACTGGGGCTGGAGCCTGCAACCCAGGCATGTGCCCTGACAGGAATCGAACTAGCAACCTCTTGGTGCATAGGAGGACACTCAACCAACTGAGCCACACCAGCAGGGCTAAACTTATTTTTAATTTATTTTTTTAATGTATTGACTTTATAGAGAGAGGAAGGGGGGGGGAGAGAAAGAGAACATCAATTTGTTGCTCCAACCATCCACATACTCACTGGTTGACTCCCACACATACCCTAACCAGGGATTGAACCTGCAACTCTGGCGCATCGGGGCAATGCTCCAACCAATGGAACTACACAGCCAGGGCAGGGCCAGTCCTCCCTTTGACAGACCTGCTGATTCTCCATGAAGGTGGGCAGTGTCTTCAAGTTTAGATTGTTGACTCATCTTCAGCGGGGCCTCTGGGAGTCCTGGGTGGGAGTCCTGGGTGAGGTGTCCCCTTCCAGGGAGGGTGGGTTTGCTCTGCCAGAAGCCCAGCAGTACTAGCATGACAGGGAGGGTAGTTCCTCTCAACCAGGGGTTCACCTAAGCCCCTCTACCTGTAGCCGGGTAAAGGCAGCCCCTGCTCATTGATGCTGTGGGTGATGGAGTTCTTGGCCCACTCACTCAGACCCAGGCTGGGATGGACCTGCTTCTTTTTATATACCTGTCCTTCCTTTTCTTAAAGGTGTCCCTTTAAGAGCACTGGTTTTAGGTGGAATCTCAGTTCTGCTCTCTCACCTTCAAAACCCTGAGTGCCTTGGAAACCCATCAGGGCAGCACCTCGCTGGGCCCTAGTTCCCTTCACTCTGTTTTCATTTGCTCTGTTTCCCCAGGGATTTCCCTCCCTTACCTTCAGGACACCTATGCATTTAAACAATGTAAATAAACACTTCTCATTGCATATTTCCTTGTCTTTTTCCCAAATGGAACTGCCATCCCTGGAGGGCAGGGACTGGGTGTCTGACAGTCACCACCACTAACCCAGGCCCAGGCAGCAATGGATCATGTGACCAATACCCCAAGTCACGGTGATGGGCCAGCAGGCCCACCCACCAGCCTGGGTCAATGAGCAATTGGCAAACAGGACTCCAATTTCTGCTCCAAGTCTCCTTACTCTCCTCACATCTGGGAGAAGGCCTCTATGCCCAAGAAACAACCCAGAAATAATCAATTGAGAGTTTAATAAATCTGATAATACAAAAATGTGTAACTTCTTGCATTCAAAACAAGCAAGCCTAGTCTTTTAAGACAAAAGACAGAATGAGGGAAAATATTTGCAACATGTAACAAAGGACTAACAGTCCTAGTGTACAACAAGTAGGGTCTTTTGGGAAGACATATAGTGTCTGTTAACATGTTAAATGCTCATAGGTCAATTCCACTTATTGCAGATTATCCTAGAGACGCAGTTCTCAACCTGTGGGTTGAGACCACTTTGGGGGTCGAACGACCCTTTCACAGGGGTTGCCTAAGACATAACAGTAGCAAAATTACAGTTAGGAAGTAGTAACGAAAATAATTTTATGGTTGGGTGTTGCCACAACATGAGGAACTGTATTAAACAGTCGCGGCATTAGGAAGGTTGAGAACCACTGTCCTAGAGGGAGATTGACATGTGTTCAAAGCTGGTGGTTGCAACATTAATATGAATAGCAAAAGAAAATGTGACAGTACATCAATTGAGGATTCATTATGTAAATTATAGTACATGTATTTTATCAAATACCAAACAGCCAGCGAAGAAATGAGCTAGACATTTGTGAACTGACATGGAATGATCTCAAAGATATATTACTATAAGTAAAAGAAAATCACAATCAAAATGTATAATGTGTATGTTTTTTGTTTGTTTGTTTTGTTTTTTCATTTTTTTGTTCAGATAGAGTGGGAGGGAGAGAGAGGAAGAGAGAGAGAGAGAGAAAGAGAAACATCGACGTGAAAGGGACACATCGAGTGGCCGCCACCTGCACGACCAACCAGGGCCGGGGACAAACTGCAACCGAAGTACATGCCCTTAGCGGGAACCGAACCCGGGTCTCTCTGGACTGCAGGCCGACGCTCCAACCGCTGAGCCAAACCGGCCAGGGCAATGTGTATGTTTTTTAAAGCTATGAATAACTATGTTGGTGATTGCATAGAAAAATGTAGTTAGAAGAGAAACAAAATTGTTAACAATCTTGCTTAAAATAATGTAACATTTTTCAATTATGTGCTTTAAGTATGCAGGGTGGTAAGGTAAAATGGTACAGCCACTGTGGAAGGCAACTCAGCTGTTTCTTTTAAAGCTAAACATCCATCTCCACAGGACCCAGTCATTGCACTCTTGGCACTTATGCCAGAGAAATGGAAACTTGTAATCACAGGAAGACCTGTGCTCGAATGTTCATAGCAGGTTATTTGTAGAAGCCTAAGACAGAACAAGCATCCTTCAGTGAGTGAATGCTTGAATGAACACTGGTTGATCCACACCAAGGACTATAGCTAGCAATACAGAGGAAAAATTATCAATACATGCAACCGCTTGGGTGGACCTCAAGGGCATCACATGAGTGGAAGAAAGCTCACACCCGGTTACATATTGCATGGTTCCATTTATGTAATAGTCTTCAAATGACAAAATTGTAGGGATAAGAATAGAATGCTGGTTGCCATGAGTTGGCAGGAGGAGGGGAGGGGCTGTGGCTCTGAAAGGTCAATCGAAAGCATCCTTGTAAGGGAACAGGCTGGACATTGACAGCAGTGGTGGTCACTTGAATCTACATACACGTGTGATGAAAGTGCACAGAGCTATGCGTGTGCATGCTCATGCACACACACACAGATGAAAATCGAAGAAGCTCTCGGTTGCCATCAATGCCGTTTCCTGGTGTACGATTGTACTAAGTGTTCAAGGTGCTGACCCTAGGGTACTGCAGGTCCAGGCGTCTTGGACGTTTCTATGTAACTTCCTGTGAACTTATTTCAAAATACAAGTTCACACGAAAATCACGCAAGCAGGGTGTACAGTGTACACACACACACACACACACACACACACACACAAATGATTCTCCCGGCTCTGTAAGGAAAGTCCCTGCTTTCCCCACATTGGCACCTACTTGGCCCCCAGTGCACCGACAGCTCAACCCCACCACCCAGCAAAGAGCTCACAAAGACTAAGAGACCAGGGAAGGAGAACGGCTAGCTTTGATTGGGCAGAAGAACTGTCCGTCAGGACAGAGGGCTGCGCTTCCTAGGGCGGTCTGGGGGCGGGTCTCGTCACAAGCCAAGCTTAGTTATTGGCGGAGCTAGCTTGAAGGTGTTGGGGGGGGGGAAAGGCGGTACTTCCGGTAGGCGGGCTGACATCAGCGTCGGGCTTTGGGGCGGTCGGGGCGTTCGGGGCGGTCGGGGCGGTCAGGGCGGGCGGCCCCTGAGACAATGCCTTGGCGCTTAGTCTCCGCCATCGCCCCTGGCACGGTCTCTTGACTGGCAAGAGTTCCCGCTCCCTAGACCTGGGGATCTCTGCCCTTCCCCAGGAAGAAGACACCCCCGAGTCCAGGCCCCGGTAGATTGTGGGGTGTCCGTCGGGCGGCCCTCGCCCGGCCCCCGGCAGCAATTACCCCACCGTCCTGAGGGTGCCTGGCCCTCCAGATGACCAGGGGCCTGGTGAGAAGGAAAGGAGGGCGGCGACCCCACTCGGATGGCAAAAGGCAGGGCCAATCCGTCTACTGACCGGCCCAGTCATGGCCAAGGAGAGTGGCCTTGCTCAGAGCTCATGGGAGCTTCCATCTTCCCAGGGCCCGGAATGTAACCACACACACACACACACACACACACACACACACTCTCACACACTCACAGACAACTTGTTTCCGGGCCCACTGTGTTCCAGCGTCTCCTGAGTGTATCTGGACAGTTTTCTGTAAAGCATGGACTACAAACAAAAATAGACACACGCACAGGGGCCGAGTATCCAGAGAGAGGTGGACACAGTTGAGCCCAGTCACCCAGGAATGTGCTGTCCACCAGAGGAGACTGTCCACGGTTCTGGAGATGAGTACATCAGGAAATTACAGTCTTCCCTGTGGCACTTGACAGCGGTGTTTGTCCAGGGAAGGAATCCTGCTCAAGCATGCCTGTTCTCCAAGACAACCTGTGGTTGCAGCCATCAGCTGTGCCTACCGGCCTCTCACCTGGAAAGGTCAAGGTGTGAGCCCTGCAAGAGAGAGCTGGTGGCTTCTCTAGAAGGAGATGTGATGAGGAAACATCCATCCTGGTAGTTCTCACGCTGGAGGTTGCAGGTGCATGACAGCACCTGGAGGGCTTGTTCAAACCCAGGTCACTGGGCCTGCCCCAGAGTTTCTATTCTTCCAGATCTGAGGTGGGACCTGAGAATTCACAACTCTCACAATCTCCCTGTGATGCTGCTGCTGCTTGTCCAGAGACCCCACTGTGAAAACCACTTCTTTGAAGGACAGGAGCTGCTAGGTGTGTGCCCCTGCCCTACTTGGGGCTGGCTCCTTTGCAGGGTCCCCACAAATCTGAGAAATGCTTGGAGGGTGCTAGTCCTCGAGAGATCGGGCTTCCTGTTTAGCAGCAGTCACCCTTCCCTGCCCAGGCACACTGCAGGGCAGGTCCACAGCCCAGGCTGGAAAAGGTGTCAGGTTTGTGCAGGTGCTCAGCAATTCCCACATTGTACCTGATAACATCTGTAGGAGAGAGAGGCAGAGATCAGATTTGTGTGCCTGGGAGCAGGGATGGAAAGAACTCTGATGAGGCAGAGGAGAGCCCCAAACCCCGAGATCAGGGATGGGAAAGGAACATGGGCCCCAAAGCAAGAACATGGATTTGGGGGCACATAGAGACCAGAAAGTAGTTTTCTGCCTGGGAACTACCCTGACAGTTGTCAAGTCTGTGGGTGTGGCCGGCCCTCTAGCTGGTGGGGAGCCTCCACCTTTCCTGCCAAATGTTCCTCACCAAGAGGGTCTCCTGGCTCCTGGGTGTCAGTGCCCAGCAGCACCACCCTCCAACTTTGGCCAGTCTTTGCAGAGGTAACTCGCAGGTCTTATTCGGCTCCACGGTGGTCTATCATCTAGTTAGAGTGGCAGATGAAGTGCATTGCTAGTCACTGACCACCATTTGTCCCTGAGCATATTCTGGCTGTGAGAACAGATGATGGAGTAATCTTTGCCTTTCATTTTCCACGTTTCCCCTCCTTGACCCCCTTTTCCTTTTGGGTTGTGGAGCTCTTCCTTGTGTACTGGTTCAAGCTCTCTATACATTAATAATAGGAGCCCTGAGTCACATCTTGTCACTTTTCCCCCCCCACTTTGTCACTTGTCTCTTGACTTTGTGGTTTGGGGTTTGTGTTTGGTCAAGCAGACAACTTTAGTTTCTATGTCATCAGACTTTCCAGGCTTTTCCTAATGGCTTCTGGGGTTTCTTGTCTGTTTGTTTACTTCAGACTTACTTCAAGTCCCCTTCTCCATTTATAATTTTGTATTAGTTCCCTGTTGCTGCATAACAATTGCCCCAAACTTAGTGCCCTGCTGCAACTAACACTTGTGATCTCCCAAGTGTCTCATGGACTGGATGCTACAGGGCTTGGCTGGGGAATTCTGGCTCAGGGTCTGTCACAGACTGTAGTCAAGGCATCAGCTGGGCTGCAGCCCTCTGGTCTACCTGTTGGGGGTGGGGCTCTGCCTCCAAGATCACTCACGTGACTGTGGCAGGGGTCTCAGTGCCTCCCCACAGGGCCTGGCCATAGGGCTGCTCAGGGCAGGACTTCCCCAGAGCCAAGGGAGAGGGCTGAGTGGCCCCGAGATGGAAGACATGGTCTTTTTATCACTTTATTTCTAAGTGACATTCCTTCAACTCTGCCATACTTTTATGGGTCACACAGGTCAACCCTGGAACAGTGCTGGAGGGGACGACAAAGGGTGAAGGGTGTTCCATTCACAGCAAATGAGAAGGCTCCGAGCAAAGTCCTTGCTCTTAAACCTGGGTGCCCAGAAGGGAGGATTACTAGTCCCGCACAGAACAGGCCCCTCAAGAACTTGTGCTTTGTGTAAATAAAGTGTGTGTGGGGGGAGCAAGTTCTAGCCCTGAGACCAAGACAGACAAGGCCTATGTTTGTAAGGGCAGCGAAGCTCTTATTCTTTAAAGCATTGTAAATAAAACACACAAAAGCCAGAGAAATGGACAAAAATGTGCCTTAGAGCCCCCGTGGTTCCACGGTGTATGATATCTGCCCTTTGCAGGGACGTTTACAGCCCTGGTGGCAGTCCCAGCCAGTTGAGCAGCTCCAGGCACAGGAGAGTAAGCTCTTTCTCATCACAGCAGCCCTTGCCATCACCCTGTCAATCCCCACCCAAGCTGGGCCTCAGGATGTCCCTGACCTCCAGTGTCCCCACCTGTGGCGCAGTCTTGCCTCCACTCCTTCTCAGTCCTTAGGGGCAGGGGTGACTTCTCGCTGCACACAGGCAAGATCCCTCCTCTCCCCTCTGCCGTACCCTCCAGCCTTCCACCATGCAGCCTTGAAGTGGGTGGGGGCAGGGCGTGGAGAGCTGCAGGCCACATTGTGGAGGTGCAGGCTGACAAGCCCCTTTTCTTAATGAGGGTATCAGGTAGCTCTGGCCTGGGTTCTGGTGGCTGGGGCTGATGGCGCCAGGCGCCAGCCTGGGGAGGGGCAGCCGAGCATCCAGTTGTTCAGGAAGGAGCTCCCACTGTGGCTGAAGGAGGCCCTTTGCATCTCGTTTCCCTGGAGACATGCCCGCCCCATGGTTCTGGCTGGGGCTCAGAGGTGATTTCCCGATGACGCGCTTAGTGGCTCTGACTTTGTCACACAGGTTCTGTGGGCGGTGAGTGCTTTCTTGTAGGCTCTTGCTGCTGGGCAACACGGAGGCCCTTGGTGACAGCTCCTGGCAACATCCGAGACTACTGTGTGTTTCTTGAACCCAAGGACAGCGAGTTTCAGGGGAGCCGGGCTCTCTGTTTCCCAGGAGCAGAAGCAGAGACCAAGGTGATGCTTGCTGGCCTTGCCTCAGGGATCCTGGCCGTGACTCCTGGGGACAATCAGCCAGGGTGTTGCGACACAGGGTCCCGGGTCTCCCCTGGAGATGCAGGCCCAGTGCAGCCCCTCACTCCTGGGCCATCTCATCACTGATCTCACCGTTCTCTAGCCTATGCCCGAGCTGAGCCACCTTCCCATCCCTCAGCCCTGGGCAGGAGGAACAGTGAGGAGGGCCCGCCTGCCCTGTAGTCTTCCCTCGGGGCCGCCTGCCCACAAAGGCTGTGGAGGGCTGGACAGGCACTGGGTCCTCCCTCACCCAGCTGCAGGGCAGGCACCCTTTCCTGGGGGAGCTCCTCCTAGTGGCCTGCTCTGAGGATGGGCAGAGTCACGGCACCAGCCACATCCTGTCCCCATCTGCGTTCTGTGGCCTTCACCCTCTCTGCCCGAGGACCTGGGTCCTTTCCCAGTGAGCATGGGACGTCTGTGCCCAGCCTGTCTTCAGTAGTTGTGCTGACCCAAGGGCAGCCTCTACCCCACCCACTGCTCAGTGATTTCCTCAGGCCTGTCCCCTGGCTGCAGCCTCATTGGGCTCATGGAGACCGGCCCCGACACCCCTGGTGGGTCATGGAGGTGGCCGAAACCAGCCTGACCTCCAAGCAGCACAGTGTCCTCCTACCAAGGAATGCCCTCCCTGGAGATGCCTTGGGCCTGAGGAGGAGTCTAGTGTACATGACTGTCCCTGCTTTCTGGGGACCTGTCTGCAGCTGGGATGGGCTTGGGGCCCTGGAGTGGGATGAGACTATCCTGAGCCTTAGATCACTGAGTGCACACGCGGGTCCCGAGGCTGGTACCCAGCACCCAGCACCCGCATGCTCGCTGACCCTGATTTGATGGCTGCCCCTCCTCAGCCCCTGGTTCCATCCAGGTTCCCAGGGGACTGCCCTGGAGCACCATGGCCCCATGTCCTGGAGTGGGGTGAGGCTGCCTGCGCTGCCCCCCCCCCAGGAACCCCAGGGGTCCCCAGACTAATGTTCCCCTTGTTGACATGCTGGGATTCCCTCACTGCTAGGGGAGGTTGTGGTGCCAGCCCTACCCTGAGGGCCTGGTGCTCCTCTTTCTCCACCTGGGTCCCTCCCAGCCTCCTGTGGGGATAGGCAGCAGGGAGGGTCAGGTGCAGAAGTGTGGCTGGGGCAGGGGTAGAGGCTGACTGTGGGGTAGGGGTCAGCTCAGTCCTCCCTCTGCCCTGCCCTGCCCTGCCTTGACTCAGGGCAGGCAGGACCTGCGGGGAGCGGGGTCAGGTGCTCCCAATAGGTTGACCAGCCATCTTCTCCCCTGATGGGTGAGCCTGGGAAGGCATGTGGCAAGGACCTCTCCTCTGCTCCTGGCACCTATTGGTGAGCAGGGCTCAGGCGTGGGGCCTGGTGGGCCTGGTAGACCTGGGTGACCACCCCGTTGGATCTGGTCGGGTGTCCAGGCTTCAACACCCAGTGTGTCACCCTGACTAATGGCCTGGGCCTTGCACCTCCCTGTGTCCTCCTAGCACCCAGGATGTCCTCTGGGATTTGCTCAGTGGATCAGCTGGGCCCCATGCCATTTGTCCCCAGCAGCATGGGGTCCTGGTGGGTGTTCTTTTTCCTGGTGCAAGCTGCTGGTCCTCCTCTGGAGCCCCTCATAGGGACAGTGCCCCATTCTCACTCCCTTGTTCCCCGTGCCTGGGCGGGTCTCAGGCTCAGGCCTGATCTGTCCTGGAACCTCTGTCCAGGGCGGTCCCCAGCGGTCTGTTCCCCCCATTTTGGCATTTTCCATCATTGCTACTCCACATGTATCACAGCTGCCTGGGCGTGATGTGGCCTCTGGGGAGGGGTCAGGGACTCCTGGTTAGCTGGGCTCAGCTCTGGGGCTGTCTCCGCGGGGGTCCCACCAGACAGGCATTTGGGAGAGTATGGGGGCAGGACTGTCTCCTCTTGGAGAGGCCAGCCCAGGGAGGAGGCAGGAGGCTCTGGGTGTTTCAGGGAAGGGAGGTGTGTTCTGTGTGTGCAGAGTCCTGGGTGTCCAGCGGGCACAGGGAGAAGGGTGCCTCGGGAGGTTCTCTATTCTCCCACTGGTGCTGGACCTCTCTGGACCTGGCTCTGCCCCCTCCTGTCCCCTGTCCAGCTGGACAGCTCATAGAAGCCTCCAGAGTGCACCTGCCTTCCTCCATCCCCAGCCTTGATGACAGTGGGAGAGAGAAGTGATAGCCAGGGGACAAGGCCTGACTTTTTCCGTCGTGTCCAGTGTCTCCTGGGGCCAAAGTAACTCAGAGACTGGCCACCCAGAGCCTAGGGTAGAAGTCTATCCCCAGGTGCAGTAACAGTGAAAATGCACTGTCACTTTCCAGTCCTTTAAGGCCCTCAGAGCCACCGCCGGTGGTACATCCCCATGGAGCCACAGGGTGTGCATCCTTTGGGCTGTCCTCTTTTTTTTTTTTTTATTCCTCACCCGAGGATATTTTTCTGTTTATCTTCAGACAGAGTGAGAGAGGGAGAGAAAGAGAGAGAGAAACATCGACGTGAGAGGGACACATCAACTGGTTGCCTCCTGCACGACCCTGACCAGGGCCAGGGACGAACTGCAACCGAGGTACATGCCTTTGACCGGAATCGAACCTGTGACTCATTGGTCTACGGGCCGACGCTCTACCACTGAGCCAAACCGGCCAGGGCTGGGCTGTCCTCTTGGAGGCTGCCTGCTTGGTGCTGGGACTCCAATGGCTGAGTAGGCACGTTTTCCAGCTCAGCAGCTGGCTGTTTTGCTGCATGGGGGTCAAGGCATGGGCATCTCTGGGCCTGTCCAGTGCTGTCTGCTGCTTCCCCTGAAACTGTCAGAGGACCAAGTTCGTGGGGGAGGTCCGGAGTGGTGCTTCTAGGCTCCACCCTTTGCCGCATCAGCAGGGCACTCTTCTCTGTCCCTCCCTCCCCAACGGTGCAGCTCAGCTCCTCCCACAGCCACCTACACTGCCCATAGTGCTCTGTCCAATTGGGGCCCCAGTAGGCCCCAATTCAGGTGGTATCCCCAACGGAAGTGGAGCTATGGTCTGCTGGGCCACAGGCAACTGCTGCCCCCTGCTGTGGCCCCAGCACTGCTGGAGCCCTTGGGAGGGAATCGGGGGAGTGGACTAGGGGCCTGAGTCTTGCAGAGTGTGAGTACTGGAGCCATCAGTTGCTGTATAGGGGGCACCCCAGAGCCCTAAGGGGCTTTTGGGAGGGGAGTCCCCTTGGAGTTTGAAGGAAGGGAAGTATTCCCAGAGCCTTGGAAAATACTAGGTGAGACCTTCAAGCCTGCGGTTCCCTTGGAGGCCCAGGGAGCCCTCAAAAGCCTTTGGGTTGGGGTGCCCAGAGCACTAAGGAACACTCAGGTGCCCTTATGGAGAGCTCTAGGGGGTTGTGTGTATAGAGCCCTCAGGACCACCGGAGGGGTGCAAGAGCACTCAGGCTCCCATGAAGCCCGGGGAAATGAGACCAAGCCTGAGCGGGGAGTCCTGGGGTGGGGATCCGGACTCCTCCAGAGCTATCAGGACTCCTCGGGAGGGGGATGTCCTCAGAGCCCTGGGGCAGGAGGCTTGAAGGCCCTTGGGTAGGAACCCTCAGCAATCATCTGGCCCATGGTGATGAATGGATGTGGTTGCCCTTGGGGAATAAATAAATGAAAAGGGGGACACTATGTCACGTGGATGTTGCCTCTTTTCTCATGCCAGACACCTAAGGTTGCCAAGCATACCTACCTAGCCTCCACCCCTTTCCTGAAACAGATGGAGACCAGAGACTTAGAGCCATTCTACCGGAAGCCATGCCATCTCTCTTCCCTTCCTTGGGATGCCCCAAGCCCAGCTCCCCTTCCTCTCATGCTGTCCTTTTTCTCCACTCCAGCTACTCCAGACCTATGGCATATCAACCTTGCCACTTCCCCAGGCCCCTCATGGGGTTTGCTAGGGTCCACCTACCTCTCAATTGCAACAGCAGGCCCAGGTAATGCTTGTGAGGGGTCCCCACTAACCTACTTTATTTGGGATCAGTTGCTGAAACAAGCTGTGTCACTGTGTCCCTCTGGGGTCCTGGTACACTAGCAACCTATTTGTTCTGCCCCTCCCCCTCATACAGGCTCACTGATCTGACCATCAGGCCTTATTGTCAATGATGAGGCAGTATTCCCTGCCCCTGCCTACACCCCTCCCCCCGGAGCATCCAGGTCTTAGCCCTTGCACTGGGATGGTGAGGGGCAGCCTGGAGGCCTGGGGAGTCCAGTGGCTATGCACTTGGGGATGAGCCAGGTGGGAGTGGTGAGAAAAATAGAAGTCATTTCTTTCATTCTTTTGTAAAAGCATGTTAGATTTACACACAAAATGTGGGGAGAGACTAAGATACAGCAAAGAGAAATGGCTAGGAGCTAGGGGTAGGTGGGTCCCAGCCCCAGCCCTGACCTGAGCATGGGTGCACATGCTGGTGCTGCATGGCCACTGTGCCAAGTGAGAGGCTGGGGCCTGCTGAGTCCTACCATCTGCAGCAAGGAGCCGATCAGAAGTGAGACAGAGTGATGCCAGGGCCCCGCCTGTCCTGGAAGCCCTGGCCTCACCTCTGCTTCCCACCTGCCTGCATGGGGCAGATGCCAGCCCCTACATACTTTCCCAAACTTTGCTGGCAGCATACCAATAGGATGCACAGCCTCACACAGCATTCTACCCTGGGTTTCCTTAGCACCCACTTTAAAAAATGTGTAAAATTTGAAAATTATGAAATACCCATGACATAAAACCTGGAGATAAACAAGAATATAGTCAGGCCCTGGTCGGTTTGGCTTAGTAGTTAGAGCATCAGCCCGCAGACCAAAGGGTCACGGGTTCGATTCCTGGTCAAGGGCACATACCTGGGCTGCAGGTTTGATCCCTGACCCCGACCAGGGCCATGTGGGAGGCAACCAATCAATGTGTCTCTCTCCCTCCCCCTCCCTCTCTTCCATCCTACCTAAAAAAATTAATAGAAAAATACCCTTGGGTGAGAATTAACAACAAAAAGAATATAGTCAGTTGAAGAATCAGATTACCTAGAGATGATGGGGCATTTCAGAGTACTGAGAGCCTTCTCCATGTCATTAAACAAGCAGCTTTCCAGAAGAAAAGGCCCACCGAGCACATGCTGCCCTTCGACACCGAGGTTGACATCAGCTCTTCCTGGTTAAAACATCTGTAGCCAGCATTGTGCATGCAGCCTCACCTGCATTTCCAACTAGGCTTTCTATACCCTATGGTGCCACAGTTATTTTCATAAGTAGTTATGAGAAGTCTGGCAGTGGACCCCACAAGTGAAGCACAAACGTGTCTGTGGGTAGAATGTGATCCCTACCTCAAGTCCAAAGCAAAAAGGGAGAACCAACAAAACCAGGTAACCAGGTGGTGATCCTGGAGACCCAGGGTGGAGGCCCCACACAGAGGAGCCCAACCCCTCCCCCAGCAGGAAGAGCCCACACATTAAAAATAAACTGTCTTTTTATTGTGTGTCCATGAAAACAAAAGTTAGGGTGGCCTTTGGTTAATCCCCCCAACAAGGTGACAAGAACAGGAGGCATGCAATGACAACAACTATGTTCTCCTCTCCAGGAAAAGGGTCTTACCCTCCTGGGCCCTAAGGGTCAGAGGCAAGCAGGGTCAGGAGGAAGGCCTACCCAGGCCCACCATGCTGCAGAGGGCCTGGGTCTGCTGCCTCCATAGCAGGACAAGGCAGGACAAGGCAGGGGGAGCAAGCACTGCCCCAGGCCATGCCCAGTGCCCCCAAGTTAGAACACACAAAAAAGCCCCCACCCCCCTCCCCCAACAAACACTGCTAAGGCAGTTGGCCAGTACTTCCAAGAGCAGCTGGCCACCAAGCCAGCCAGACCCTCAAGTGTTTCCTTAGAAGGGGTTGCCATCCTCGGCCTGCATAGAGTAGTAAACCAAGAGCAGGAAGGCAGCAAAGACCAGGAAAAGGAGCAGCTGGCCCCAGAGTGGGACCTGGCGGTCCTGGCCCAAACCAGCCCCAGCAGCCTGCTTTTCTGGCCGGATGGCACGGCGGGCGAGCCATGAGGGTGGGGGAGATGAAGATGAGGACATGGCAGAGGTGGAGGAAGATGTGGGATAATAGGACAGGCCCAGGGAGCTTCTGGAGACGTTGGAAACGGGGCGGTAGTGCGCGATGCTCTGGTAGGCACTGTCCCGGCCATACACGGGGCGTTCCCTGAGGCAAAGAGGGGAATAGATGGGCCAGGAGGGCCTGGGCCCAGAATCAGTCCTGGTCCCTGGCCCTCCCCACTACTCACCTATCTTTGCCCTCCTCTTCTGAAGAGAAAAAATTGTCATCACGAACCTAAAGAAGAGAATCAGGGTGAAGAGACTGACTGGCAGGGTCAGTGTGGTCCTGTCATATCTCTCAGTCCAAATTTCCCTGGCTGGCCTATTCTGGCCACTGCTTAAAGGCCAGGGCCCTGCCCCGCTCCAGAACTCTTCTGAATTCCTAGCCTTATGTCCGTGGGGCTTTGCCAGTAATTGTCTGGGCTGCCTGCACCCTACTTTCTGCCCCAAGATTCTCAGAAAGAGCTCAAACCTAGATCCCAGACCAGGGTGCAGAGCATGGCCCATGTGCTCTAGTCAAACAGTTCTGACAGCCCCCTTACCCCAAAGAAAGGCCCTGACCAGGCAGGTGTCTGCTGATCCCATTTCTCCCTAGAGGCTTGAAAGCCACCATTTGCACCCAGGTGCCCTCTTGATTTATCCAAACCCAGCTATGACCCCCTGAGGTTGTACCCAAGTATAGGGTGCCCAACAACTAGCTCACCTGGTGGTGAAAGGTGTCAGCATCTGAGAGTGAAGCGGAGGGCTGGCGGAAGCCCTTGGATGTGCCCACAAAATCAGGCTCCCCGTAGGTCCTGGTGCTCAAGTAACTCTCCTCATAGTAGTCATCATTATAGCCTTGGGGGGGGGGGGGCAGTGATAGTAGAGGGGGCAACGGTATCCCCCTCCTGGCCCAATGGCCCTAATCTGAATCCCATTTGGGGCCTGTGACACAGTGTCTCCCCTCCAGGACTGGTGAGGGGCAGTGGGGATTAAAGTCTCAGGTTCTCCCTGACACTGGGGTCCCTGAGGGAACGGAATGAAGATGTCAGGCCCCACCCCACCGCTGCCTTACCCTTGCTCTGGTAAAGTAAGGCATCCTCTTTCTTGGGCAGATCGTACATATCCGAGTCCACCGATGCTGAATTTGAGTCTGAATGGTGGGGGAGCAGGACCATTTGCCCCCAAACTCTTTTCCCCATGCCCCTCCCATCCAGCGTCCCTGCCACACCCGCGCAACCCAACCCTTCCTATAGCCCAAACCCCGTCCCCACAGGTGGCCAGGTGGGGCTCTGGGGTGGGGGTGCCTCACCAGAGAGCCGATAGTTGTATGAAAATGCAGACGAGTTCGGGGGCGAGAGCCTCCGCCTCTGGGTCTCATACTCGAAAATTTTCTTTTCGTAGAGCTTGCGAGTGGAGCCTGGCCAGACACGAGGCGTGGGGTGGTCAGGGACGTGGGCCCGGAACCTGGGGAGGGAGTCCCAGGAAGGGGCGCGGAGTGCGGGCTGGGGCCCGGGAAAGGGGGGGGCGCCGCCCGCCCGCCCGCCGCCCGCCGCCCGCCGCCGCGTACCCACGACAGGCCCGTGCGGAATGTTGTACTGGCGCAGCACGGCGGCCAGCTCAGCGTCCGACAGGACCGCGTAGTCATCCATGGCAGGCGGCGAAAACCTAGTAGCAGCCCGGGCCTGGCGACACAGGCCTAGCTACGGTTGCCTCGAAGCGCAGCGGTGGCAGCGCGAGTACCTCGGGAGCGGCAGCACACGCGTCACGCCTGCGTCACGCTCGCGTCACAGTCGCGGGCTGCGCGCGCCGCGCAGGGCGGAGCTAGTCCGCTGGGAAGCAGCCGCACAGACCTGTACGGCCTCGGGAGTGGGCAGGGCGGAGCTGGTGAGCCCAGACATCACAAATGGGCGGGATTGGCTAGAGGCGAAAGAGGGGCGGGGGCTGAGCGGAAGCCAAAGCAGCACACACGGGTTGGACTGTGGGAGCAGGGTCTGCGCGCCCAGGGGAAGGGGCGGGGTCGGCGAGCCAGGCGTCACATGCTGTGGAGTTTGGGCTAGACGTGAGAGAGGGGCGGGGCCTGCGTGCGAGGGAAATTAGACTCGCCAGTACTTGGAGCAGGGTGGGACCAGCGAACTCAGACGTCACCCGCTGGTGTGTTCAGGCGAACAGTGAGGAGGAGTGGGGCCCCAGCGAGTGGAACCGGCAGAAACCGGCCAGGGCCTGGGGGCGGGGCGGGGGGGGGGCCGGCGCGCAAGGCGGGGCTTGCCCTCTCTGAGTCACGTGGACCCTCCCCATTCTTCGCAGTCTCCGCTATCCCCGGGCTCCAGAATCTGGGGTACCCCCGCCGCACCCCAGCAGGCCGCCCGGGCAGTTGCGGGAAGGGGCTCGATCCAAAGAGTGAGCCGTTGGAGAGCGCGCGTCCCGGGCCAGGCGCTGCTGCAAGAGCTTTGAGCGCGCACCTGGGAAGCAGCCCCAGGCAGCTAGGCTGTCCCCCCAGGCCTCCCCCCAGACCCCCTGTTCCGGCCGGTGGGCTTTCTGCTCTGCGTGGCTCTGGCCTGTGCACCTGCGCCCCGCGGTCCCCACCGCTTCCCTCCCTCCTTGCTCCACCCGGGAGGAAATGGGGCACTGGGCCAGGAGGCTGCCAGCACTTCAGGAGCAAGCAGCCTTGGAAGGGTCCGGGCATGCCAATGGGCACTGGCAAGAGGGTACCATGTGATGTGTGCACAGACAGCGAGTGTCTGCCGGGGTTGCTGTCCACCTGGGGCACTAGGGTTTTCCTCTTGTCTGAATGGCCCCTGAGCCCAGTGTGACCCAGGAGGTGGCCAGGTAGGGAGCCAGGCGGGGCCCTTCCAGACCCAGAGTGGCCTGCTGAGGGCTTCCAATAAGGCTTTGCAGGCTCTGAGCACCAGGGTCTGTGTGGGCTTCAGTGCTGTGGCAGTGCAGCACACCCCCTCCCAGTACAGGGGGCCCAGGGACTGCCAGGAGCAAACAACAGAAAGCACCAAGACTGGGCTGTCACTAGGAGTTGGTAAGGCCTTTGTCAATAAAGAACTGCCCCGTGGAGATTGGAAAGCTGTCCCATGGAGATTCTAAACAGACAGCCAGTGGAGTGTTGGGCCAACTGAGGTGTCCCTCCCTGGGCAGGCCTAGAACTGGGTACATAGGGAGATGAGTTGACATAGATGACAGCTGGTGATGGATGGAGAACAGAAGAGAGGAGGGCTCTGGTTCAGACTCAGGCTGGCTGGCCCAGCTGGTGAGGGTCACAGATCAGTTCTCCATGGAGGGGAGAAGAGGTGACCACACAGGGAGTAGTAAAGAGATGAGGCCCTGGGTTGACCACACACAAAGACCTTCAGAAGAGTTGTTGTTGACTTGGTTTTAAAGTAAAGGCGGGACCTGCTGTGTCTCTTGAAAGATGAGGAGGAGGTGTGTGAGTTCCCAGATATAGATATGTGTATGGCTTCGGAGCAGGGAAGTATGGTGTTTGGGCTCTGGTCTGCTCAAAGACTGCCTCGTGGAATTTTGAGTTTTGGCAAGATCAGATTCCCCAGCACCTCTCCAAGCCTTCTTCTGTAATGTTGGCCCAAGTCCCAGAGGCCCCATGCCACCCCTCCCTGTATGCATCCAAGCTGTTTCCTTATGAGGTCAAGGAATTCTAGGTCTGCTTTCTCCTCAAGGAACACCCCCTCCCCCAGCACCTGCCTCGGCACTCTGCCTATTATGTCCCCCACTGTTGTCCCACTTCGAGGTTCCACCACAGATGGAACTAAGAGACTGAACTGCGATGGTCCCCTGTGCCCACCCTGTGGGCTCCTGGAGCCCAAGCCCAGACCACCAGAAACCAGGGAGAGCCCTTGACCAACAGAGCTGAAAGGTCCTCTGCCTCACCCCCATCACATAAAGGAGAAATTGGTAGACCAGAGAGGGAGGAGGCCTGCCCAAGGGCCACAAGTGCAGTGATTCATTCATGGACTGTTCCTCCAGCCATTACCTAGTCCTTGTGCCAATGACCTGGACAGTATGGCCCAGCAGAGGTTCCAAGTCCTCAGAGGGGCTGTTGGAGGAAATCTGGGGCCTCCATGGGAGTCTTCCTGGGAAGGGTGGGCAGAGATAAAGGAGAAGAATTTTTATGGAACTACAGCCAGGGTGAAAGGGCTGGAAAGGAAGCCACTGAGTCCAAGTCAAGAGTAAGAAGACAGTTTCTCCTTTAAGGATGGGGAATGGCTTCTAAGCAGTATATTGTATAACTTGCAATCCCAGCCAGATTGAAAATTGTAAGGAAAAATAATATCGACACGAATACATTTCTCTGCATCGACATCCAAGGATACAATTGTTCCCTGAACTACTTATGTTTTCCGTAAGATCAGAATTTTCTCAATACTTTAGCACTAGACAAAACTTAACTTTTCTCTTCAAGGATGTTAGAGATCCTTAGGGTTTTACCAATATCTGAATGCTTTGAAACAGCTCAGATAGTAACAAAAGTCATAAGATGGTGATTATTGTGAAGATGTATGTGTGGAAGATAATATAAAACAGTGAATGGTTAGCTAACCAAAAGCCTCTCAAAGAACACCTTGTGTTCCAACCCTAGAACATCAGTTCATCTAGGAGCCGTTGGCACAGCCAGTTGGAGAGTCAGCCTGCCTTGGCAGCAGGAATGGAACTGATTCTAGTGGTTTTCCAAAACCTTCAACACAAGGAGAAAAGATCTTTCATTTATGACATTAAAAAACAAACAAACCAAGAAACATCTGGTGCTGTACAAATCTTTGTTCCCCCTAGACCTGGAAGAAGTAGAGACCAAGAACTGGATGTGTGGAGGAGGTGTATATGGAGGGGGAGGGAGGCAGAAGTGTAAAAAGAGGATTCAAATGAAAGTGGGGGTCCAGCCACTTTCTCCTTCACGCCCCCTCACCTATTGTACTCCTGGCAATGCCTGTGGTAGGTAAGTTTCCCTCCTTGAAGGATAGCCATGGCCATGAGCTCCAGCACAGCCACCTAATGGGTCTGAACTCAGGCCACTCATCTATCAAGTGATGATAATCCACTGCTTTCTCCAGTGGTAGTGGTGGGGGGTCCCACCAGAGGGAGCAGTGAGAGATGGAAACCCCAGCACTGCTAGGAGATCCCACCATGGGTCTAGGTAGAAAGGTCATTGCCAGCAGAGCTACCAAAGGTAGCAGTGGATACAAGGGAGGTTTGGAGGGTGATCAGCACCTTCCCATTTGTGTTAAACTGTAGATCACCAAATTCATTTAGCAAGTGTGACCAAGTTTCTTCCTTCCTCTCCCTTCCTTTATCCCTTCCTCTCTTTTAATAAAGTAGGATAGAATAGAAAATACCAAAGTGTTTTGCCGGTACTAAGGGACGGTAGTTTTGCGAAATGTTTGTTTCAGGTATTTGTATCAGTCTGTGTGTACGTGTACACATACTGGCTCAGGATATTAAAAGTAGTTCTTATTGTGAGCAAAATGTTAAAATGACACTGCTTTATGTGGTCTTCCTCAGAAGTAACATTTAAGCTGAATCTGAAGCTACCAGGAAATGGGCACACAGAAGAGGAAGAGGGAGCCTGGCAGAGCTAGGGTGTGGCTGTGCCCATCCAGCTCACAAACACGGCTCTTTGGCTGCATCTCACTGTACACTCCCAGGCTTGGGGACTGCACCTGATCGTGCTCCTAAGAATTCAGTACAGTTCTGCCGCAGTGGGCAGGCCTGGCACCCAGCAAGGGCCAAATCAGTGGCAGCTGGGTTGCTTGCTCATCATCGGGCTTGGGTCCCTGCCCTACTGGGGCCTTGCAGGTGGTAAGCATTCAGTGGACACCTGCAAAGTCCTGTTGTTCCCCTCCACCTCAGAGGGCAGAATTCTTCTTGCCTGGCCAGTCCAGGCTTGGGGCAAAGGCAGGGGCCGTGACTGTGGGTGGCTCCCTGGAGGAGGTGGCTTTTCGGGCTGTTTTGAGACGTGGGCCCTGCAGAACCCGCGGGCTCTTTAGATGAACCTAGCCCCCCCTCCCCAATCACCCCGGTGGCCCTCGACGGGCGGTGAGCTCATCGAAGTCGGGGGGGGGGGTGCTTGAGCTTACGGCGCGCCCCCGCCAGCCCCCCTCCCCCGCTCCTGGGCGATTTTACCAATTAAGGCTTTTTCGCCGGGCCGGGCCGGGCTGGGTGCAGGGCGGGCGCGGGGCGGGGGTGCGGCCAACAAGAAGGCAAGCGGCAGCGGCCCATTCGCGTAGAGGCGCGGGGCGCGCAGCAGACGACAACGGAGCCCCGAGGCGCCGGGTGCGGGCGCGAAGGCCAGCCGGGCGCCACCCTGCGGTTGCGGACTGCCCACAGGGACTGCAGGTGAGGCTTCGCGGCGGGTCTCCACGAAGGACCGTCACCGCGCTGCTCGCGGACTCGGGGCGGGGGTGGAGAAGGCGAGCGGAGAAGCCCCGAAAACGCAGGCGCTGGCGTGCACCCAAGACCAAGACCAGTGCAGCTGGGGTGTGTGGGCACTGTGCTCCTGGGAGTGCGGTACCCAGAGGCTGCTTTCCCTAGTGTACCTGCGAAGCTGTGGCTGTACTCAGGAGTGTAGGAGCCCAAAGCCATGGGGGTTCCTGAGAGAGAGGGTGTCTGAGCGCCTGGCAGGATATGGGCTCATGTGGCTGTCCATGAGCTGGCCACTGCATAACTGGGTAAAACAGCCCCAAGAGCAGGAAAGTGTGGGCTGAAGGTGAGTGGCTACCTGGAAGGACACTTCGAAGCCAATGTGCCCCCGAAAGGCAACAGTGGGTTCCTTGCTGGCGCCAGTCCTCAGGGCACCAGCTGCCTTGGGCACAGGGAAGCTGGTCCAGGGCTGCTGCACTCCATGGGGGCTGGGGCAGGGCTTCAGCCAGGTACAAAAAGCAGGATTTCCTCAGACAGGCCAGGTTCCTGGGCTGGGCCCTGTCCCAGGTTGGCTCTGAACTGAATGTTCACTGCCAGCCAGGATGTGAGCAACAATGTACCCAGATTCCCAGGTCCAGGAAAAGTAGGTGAAGTCCGCTGGCAGGCCCACCAGTACGTGCTCTAGGCTGCATGGTCAAGGTGGGAGCTCAGGAAACTAGTGCCCTCACCTGCAGCACCTGGACTTGCCTTGGCAAACCAGGTCTCTTCTCACTGTGCCATTCTGAGGCTTTCTTCACCAGCTGAAGCACCCCTGTGGGAGGGCCTGGCCTGGGGTCTCAGGGCTGGGGGTGGGGTGGGGTGGGAGTGGGGTGGGGTGGGAGTGGGGTGTGTCTAACATCCAAGAATCGACTCCAAATAAGGGAAAATATGAAAGAGTTGGATTTAGGCTTCCAAAGACTGCCTGATCTGGGGGCTTTGTGATGGGACGCCATCTAGTGGTGATACTATGTCCCCTAGGGACAAGAACCCTCTACACCCCATCCCTGTCTCCCCCAAATAGGGAAAGCCTAGGACTGGAAACCAGGACACCTAGCTTCTGTCCACCAGTTGACTACTGGTCAGTTACTTTGACTCAGTTCCCCTGTTATCTGAAGATTAAGAAATGAACACAGATGATCCAGTTGGATGGCACTTAGTGAAAAGAAAACCAATTCTTGATGTAATGCTGTCCTTGGGAACTTGCTTTCCAGTGAGGCAAGGGGGAGAAGAAGGACAACTTAGCCTGTCTTGAATGGTGCCTGGCAGGGAGGGGTCCATCAGGGTTCCCCCTTCACAGCTCTCCCTCCCACCTCCAATCCAGTTCCCAAGACACTGGTATGGAGTTTTGTGCAGGTGTGGTTGAAAATGTTCAGGAGCCCTGGCCGGTATGGCTCAGCGGTTGGAGCGTCGGCCTGCGGTCCAGAGAGACCAGGGTTCGGTTCCCGCTAAGGGCATGTGCCTCGGTTGCAGTTTGTCCCCGGCCCTGGTTGGTTGTGCGGGTGGCAGCCACTCGATGTGTCCCTTTCACGTCGATGTTTCTCTCTCTCTCTCTTCCTCTCTCTCCCTCCCACTCTATCTGAACAAAAAATGAAAAAATGTCCTCGGGTGAGGATAAAAAAAGAAAAAAAAGAAAATCCTCAGGAGAGGGAAGAGTGCACAGGAGGTGGGCCTCAGATGGGAAAATGGCATTTAGAGTCCCTACCACCACCATTGGTGGGGAAAACAAGTCAGGTGACAGGTAACCCCAAAGTGAATGTGCTGGAGGGCAGGGAAGATGCCGGCTGGGACCATAGCCCCAACGTGGGCAATACAGACACTCAGTCATGTAAGTCAACCATATTTGGACATGACATGCTGGCTGAACCAGGTCTTTAGCAGAAATTACAACTAGTCTGCAGCTCAATCAAAGAATCGAGCAGGAGGGACAGAGACCTAAAGAAGAGAACATCCTGGAGAGGGGAGGTACATGGGACTGGGAGAACTAAGCCCACTCTGGGGATGAAGCCATGGGTAGGCTGGCTTCTCTTGACTAAAGAGGATGGTAGTGAGTGTCTCCAACAGGCCTCTTGCTGGTGTCTGTCTCCCCACAGCAGCCTCCTCACTGTCTCCAGAGTTATCTATTAGAAAATTAATTTCGAGCAAATAGTTCACCATTGCCCTGGGGACACAGTCCAGGCTCCTCAGCAGGCCTTGGCAGCCTTCTGTGGTTTGTCCTCCTCAGTCCCCTGGGGCCCCCTGTTCTTGGAGGGGGCCCTTTGCACTGCCACAGCACTGAAGCCCACCCAGACCCAGGTGCTCAGAGCCTGCAAAGCCTTATTGGAAGCCCTCAGCAGGCCACTCTGGGTTTGGAAGGGCCCCTCTGGACCCCTACTTGGCTGCCTCCTGGGTCACACTGGGCTCAGAGGTCATTCAGACAGAAGAGGAAACCCCTAGTGCCCCAGGTGGACAGCTACCCCAGGCAGACACTCGCTGTTTGTGCACACATCACATGGTGCCCTCTGCCAATGCCCATTGGCATGCATGGCCCCTTTCAAAACTGCTTGCTCCTGGAGTGCTGGCAGCCTCCTGGTCCAGTGCCCCATTTTCTCCCGGGTGGAGCAGGGAGGGAGGGAAGCGGTGGGGACATGCAGGCGCAGGTGCACAGGCCAGAGCCGTGCAGAGCGGAATGCCTGGCCTGGAGCCGAGGGTCTGGGGGGCAGCCTAAGGTCGGGCCTCTGCCAGCAGCCACTTCTCTGGTGGGGCGCAAGTGTTCAAAGTGCTCACAGCAGCGGCTGGCCCGGGACCCGCGCTCTTCAAAAGCTCACCCTTAAGATTGGGCCCCTTCCCGCTGCTGCCCGGCACCGGACAGGGTGCGGCTGGGGAACCCCAGACGCTGGAGCCCTGGTGGGTGGGGTCAGGGTTGGGCTGCGGGGACGGGGCGGAACCCACGTGACTCAGGGAGGGCAAGCCATCGCTACCCCCCGCAGGGGCCATGGGGAAGGAAAGTCCCTTGTATGGCGTACTCGCTGGAGACCAAGTGGTCCAGGGCCAGATTCTGCTCAGCCTTTCCTCGCTGCAGCGTTTTCTGCAGCGCTGGCGTGAGGCCGTGGGACTTCAGTACATCCTTGCCCCATCTGGGGTTCAACAAAACCTCCTTGGAGCCTGGGGTGGTCGGCTTAAAACGGCCGGGGCAGGGGGCTTTGGGGGGGCATTCCAAAGGGCGAGGCGGGGCGGGCTGGCCCCAAGCCCCACCCAAGACCACGCCCCGTCTCGGACACGCCCCCAGCCACGCCCCCAGTCCGCATTTAAAGGGCTCGCTCTCTCCACAGCGCAACCTCCGCTGTCTGCATCGCCCCTTGCACGCCGGAGTGCCTGCGACTTTAATTAAAGGGCCGTCCCCTCTCCTAGGCTGCAGCACCGCCCCTCGGCTCCTCGCGCCTCAAAATGAGTAGCTCCCACTCCCGAGCGGGCCAGAGCGCGGCGGGCGCGGCTCCGGGTGGCGGTACCGACACGCGAGACGCCGAGATGCCGGCCACTGAGAAGGACCTGGCGGAGGACGCGCCGTGGAAGAAGATCCAGCAGAACACGTTCACGCGCTGGTGCAACGAGCACCTCAAATGCGTGAGCAAGCGCATCGCCAACCTCCAGACGGACCTGAGTGACGGGCTGCGGCTTATCGCACTGCTGGAGGTGCTCAGCCAGAAAAAGATGCACCGCAAGCACAACCAGAGGCCCACCTTCCGCCAGATGCAGCTCGAGAACGTGTCGGTAGCGCTCGAATTCCTGGACCGCGAGAGCATCAAGCTCGTGTCCATCGGTGAGGGCGCGTGCCGCCCCTTGGCGCCGGGAGGGCGAGGGAGGGGGCTCCGCATGTCCTCCCATCTACCCCGGGTAGACCCCTCCCAGCCACCCTCCTTGAGTTGTGGTCTTTCCCGGGGCCCCCGGCTGCCCGGCTCTGAGTGGGCCTCGAGAACAAAGGCGCGCTGGCAGGCTGGCCCGGCTGCTGTGCGGACCGCTACGCGCCCCCGCCCGCCGCGCCCCGGCTGGCCCGCGCCCAGACTGAGCTCACATCCTCCGAAGGCCGTGCCCCCGCCCCTTCGTTTGCTGTGGGAGAGGGCCTGGAGGGTGGGCACTGGCCAGGCTCTGGCCCTGCGCCCAGTGCCCCATCCCTGTGCTGGGGGAGGCCCGGTTTCTCCACCCCCTACAGCAGTTTGGAGAGGGCCTTCTGGCTTTCAGGAGCCCCTGTGGTTCCTAAACAAGGGAGTTGGAGTTTGTGGGTTCCATTGTTTAGGGCTCTCCGCTTTTTCTGGCCCTGGAAGTTGCCCCCTCCCACTGAAGATGGCTCTAATCCCCAGTAGATCTCCCCCAGGGAACTTAGGAGGCCAGAGAAGACCATGGCTAGCAAAACAGTACCTGAGATGAGTCTGGGTGTCAGCCAGTGAAGGGAGCTGGTTTGTAGACGACTGAGACACTGAGTTACTGTTGATCTTGGGCCAAATTTTTGTTTCCATGTAGGACTTGGCTTTTCTGAAGCCTCTAGAATGCAGGAGTTGGTTGGGAGGTACTCCAGCGTGTGCTGGGCTCACCGCCAGCCCAGTGTCCGTGTCATTGGGCTGGTGATGCTGGCATTGACCAGGCCTACTGCAGCATCCCTGGCTCTTAAGATGGAACCCACTCAGGGACAGGCACCAGAATTGGTGACTTGGAGGCAATGTACAACAGAGAGAGAAGAAGGGACATGACTTTTTTTCAGAATTGAAAGGGGCCTTTCAGTTGGCCCCCTGGCCCTGGCATGCTCCATGCTGAGCCTGAGAAAGTGAGAGACCAAGATTCAGGTGCCTCCAACCACTTAGAGGGCAGGTCTCAAGGGCCTCACCTCTTTCTTTAGAATGCCTTTGGAGGCTGAGGCCCACCCCCCAGCCCCAGCCTCTGTCTAGCCAAGCTGAGTCATCTCTGAGCCTTGGGTGGGGGGGCAACCGGATGTGGGGAGGCGGGCCACACCCCAGCTGTCTGGGGGGGGGTCTCCTCCTCCCTTCTCTTTTGAGCTGGCTGGAGCAGGCCTAGTTCCCAGAGCTTTGCCATATAAGGCAAAAAAATGTTGGAAAGCAGCAGTGATTAGGGGAGGGAGGGGGCAGGCTGGCCTAGGGGCTGGAGAAGGGGGTGGGATGGGGCGGGGCCATCCAACCAGGCAGTCTCCCAACCCAGCTGGGCCCTTCCCCTCACTCTTTTATAAGGGGAGTGGGGAGGGCCTAGGCCTGCCTCCTATGGACCAGGGGGTGGGCCCAACCCGACCCACCAGGGTTGATGAGCTTGGCCTTGTGTGTCCCCTTCTGGGTCACAGCAGGCCTCAGGCCTCCTCAGGACTCTGGGGATGGGGGCCTGGTGGGAAACCCTGGCTGGTCCTGTGCTTTTGGTCTTCTCTGAAGTTTCCAGTCACCCCTAACCTGAAGCCCCTCTCCACCTTCCCACCATTTGGGGACAGTGCAAGCCAGTCGTGTGGGACCCTGACCAACCTCAGTCTGGGAACAGAGGTCACTCTACTTTGAGTGGCTCAGCTGGTCCTCAAGCTGCTACCTACTGGATTCAGAGGCCGTTCACTATTGATTGCCCTTTTGGTGGCGTCCATTCCCTTCTCCCCACCCTCAAGTTGACTCACTAGACAAGTATTTTCTCTTGATTGGGGGTTGGGGGTAGGTTGGAGATAGCAGGGATTTCAAAGATGAGCTCTTAGAAAGCTTGACCTTTCTCTGAGCCCCACTTCCAGGCCCCCACCTCTTGAGGCTAAGACCCAGAAGGGCCTTGGGTGGGTCCCAGAGCCCAGAGGGGTTCCCATGGTGACAGGGTGCAGGGTACCCGCCCTAACCACTTCCCTTGTGGTTAGCTTGGTGGCCGCCCGCCCACAGCCCAGCGGCCCGTTAGGTGGCAAGGAGGGCAGGCAGCAGCCGGTTGGGCTCTGCTGAGGCAGCGGGACTTGAGGACCCCACCCATGGCCTCTGCCACCCCAGTTCTCAAGCTAGTCCCTGGGTGTCCAACCCAGCCTCAATGGCTCTGCCCTCCATCTCGGGCCGGGAGAGGGGGGCACCTGGAATGTGTCCTGCCCATCATCCTGCTGGGCCCCAGTGAGTCAGGGCCAACTGGTGGTTCCATTGGGCTCCTAACCCCTCCCTTGTGTCAGGATTGCTGCCTGACTCCCAGCTTGGTTTTGCGGGGGGTGGGAAGAGACTAAGGAAGTGGGGGAGATGGAACTCGCACCCTCCACCCAAAGGGTCCTTGCCCAACACCTCCACTTCCCTTGCCTCATGCCATCCGCCCTGGGGCAGCAGTTGTATTTCCCAACCACCCCACCCACTAGCCTTCCTCTTCCTCAGCCCCAGCTCCTCCTCCCCTGCCATCACCAGATCAGGGGCCCTGGCATCCAGGCCCAGTAGGGGTGGGCTGTTCCTACTGCCTGTTCCCTAGAAACCCTGAAGATGGGTATCGGTTCCCTACTTGGATTGCTGCAAAGCACTCATCCTGCTCACTACAGAGCCGCCCCCCTTTGCCCTATCTGAAACCTGAGGCTGTCGTCAGCCCTTCCTCTGGTTCCCCCAGGGCTTCCAGCAATAACCCCTCATTGCGCTGTATTGTTACCTTATGTCTCTAGGTAGGTGTCTTGTCTCCCCCAGAAGTCTCCTTTACTTCTGAAAATACCTATACCCCCACAGGGGGCCTCTCCCTCCCTGAGGTTCCCTGTGCTGCCACACCCCACTGCCTGGGAGCCACCTGACACCCTGTGTGTGTACCCCCCACACACAAGCCTGTGCATGCACATGTGTGTGTGCACACGGACAGTCAGGTCGGCCCCCTGCTGCCCAATACCACCACTCTTTTTCCTCACAGACAGCAAGGCCATCGTGGATGGGAACCTGAAGCTGATCTTGGGCCTCATCTGGACCCTGATTCTGCACTACTCCATCTCCATGCCCATGTGGGATGAAGAGGAGGATGAAGAAGCCAAGAAGCAAACACCTAAGCAGAGGCTCCTGGGCTGGATCCAGAACAAGCTGCCACAGCTGCCCATCACCAACTTTAGTCGGGACTGGCAGAGTGGCAGAGCCCTAGGCGCCCTTGTTGATAGCTGTGCCCCGGGTGAGGAGTGTGGGAGTAGAGGGCGAGAGGCTGGGGTTATGAATATGACAGTGGATACGGCCTATAAGGGAGTCCAGTGGACTCCAGACTCAGCCTTCCTTGTACCACAGGCCTGTGTCCTGACTGGGACTCCTGGGACGCCAGCAAACCTGTGAACAATGCGCGGGAAGCCATGCAGCAGGCTGATGACTGGCTGGGCATCCCTCAGGTACAACTCTGCCTGGACATCCAGGGCTGTCCAGGACTACAGTCCCAGTGGAGAGAGGTGTCATATCGCAGGAAACTGAGGCCTGGAGGCCAAATGGCTCTTGTCTTTTGACTGTGACAGGTGATCACCCCCGAAGAGATCGTGGACCCCAATGTGGACGAACACTCCGTCATGACCTACCTATCCCAGTTCCCCAAGGCCAAGCTGAAGCCAGGGGCTCCCCTGAGGCCCAAACTGAACCCAAAGAAAGCCCGAGCATATGGGCCAGGTGAGGGAGACGGGCCTGTGCACTGACTTCCCTTTGGGACAGTGTCCTTTCTGAATTTGGAGGTCCCTGGGAGTCTTTAGGCACACGGCAGCTAGGTTATCAAATGCCCCCTGAGTGTCAGACAGGAATGGGTCAAAGCTGGTCAAAACTAGCCACTTGTAACTAGCCATCAGCCCAAGGTGGAACATGTTCAGGGAGAAAGGACCCAACCACTTTACTGTAAATGGAGACAAAACCTGGCTAGGGTATCATGCAGGAGCAAGGGCCCAGGCAGACCCAAGTGAGTGTTCCAGAAAACAGGCCCAGGCCTGTCTCACAGCAAAAGTACAGCTGAGGCCTAAGGCCAGGCTCCGTGCACTAGAGTTCACGCTGAACTGACTCACCCAGTTCTGAGCATTTCACAGGCACAGCAGGGAGGGGTGCTGAGCCTGTGGAAGGAGATGCTACTGAAGGGTGACAGGGTGGAAGGGTAAGGCAATGGCCCTAACAGCTAGCCCATGCCTTTCTCATTCTCCCTTGGCAGGCATTGAGCCCACAGGCAATATGGTGAAGAAGCGAGCAGAGTTTACTGTGGAGACCAGAAGTGCTGGCCAGGGAGAGGTGCTGGTGTACGTGGAGGACCCGGCTGGACACCAGGAGGAGGTAGGGCCACCTGCAGGCAGGGCAAGGCACTGCAGTGCCTCCATTTGAAGGGGCTGCTCTTGGCAAAGGCTCATGGGCTCCTTCTTACCACAGGCAAAAGTGACTGCCAATAACGACAAGAACCGTACCTTCTCTGTCTGGTATGTCCCCGAGGTGACGGGGACTCACAAGGTGAGCCCTCAGCCCATGGGGAGGCTGGTGGCAGGGACACTGCCTGCAAGGCCCCGACCCCACTCTCACAGCCTGCCCCTCCTGAAAACAGGTCACTGTGCTCTTTGCTGGCCAGCATATCGCCAAGAGCCCCTTTGAGGTGTATGTGGACAAGTCCCAGGGTGACGCCAGCAAAGTGACTGCCCAGGGCCCTGGTCTGGAGCCCAGTGGCAACATCGCCAACAAAACCACCTACTTTGAGATCTTTACAGCAGGTGAGGGGAGGCTGCTGAGGCAGGCAGGTCTGGTGGGGGAGAGTTACTGGGGCCTGGGAGCTAACCTGGTATTTTGTGGCAGGAGCTGGCTCAGGTGAGGTAGAGGTCATGATCCAGGACCCTGCAGGACAAAAGGGCACTGTGGAGCCTCAGCTGGAGGCCAGGGGTGACAGCACATATCGCTGCAGCTACCAGCCCACCATGGAGGGTGTCCACACAGTACACGTTACCTTTGCTGGTGTGCCCATCCCTCGAAGCCCCTACACTGTTACCGTTGGCCAAGGTAGGCTGGTCCCGGCCACCTTCCCCTCCCCTACTTCCTGAGGCCTCCCATGGGAGGGTCGGTCAGTTGGAGGATCCCACTCCAGCCCTCCCCACCTTGGTACCCTGGGTCTCTGTGCTTCTACTGTCTGAGTAAGCTCTCTTTCCTCCCCTGCTGGGGCCCTTCTTCCTGCTCCTTTCGCCCTCTCCATCTCTCTTTCACGCTTTCACCTTCGGAAGAACTTGCTCCAGCTGTCTAGAAACCTGCTGCTCTCTGCTCTGCCCACAGGGTCAACGGTACTTGGATCTGTCTTCCTTTGGGAGGGGAGGGCTGGGCGGGGGTGGGAGGCTGGTGTGGAGCAGGTGGGAGGAGGCCCGCCACATCCTGGTCTGGCCTCAGGTCCTGGGGTCACAGTCCCTTTCATTTCTTTCTTGCATGTCCCTCACTACCTCCTGGGGCCAAGTTCTGAGGGCCCCCACTCCCATCCTGATGGCCCAGCCCTGTGGGAAGCAAGGGAGGGGTCACCCAGTGCCAGCCCAGCGGCTTAGTGGGCCCTCTGCCCACAGCATGTAACCCGGGTGCCTGCCGTGCTGTCGGCCGAGGCCTCCAGCCCAAGGGCGTGCGGGTGAAGGAGACTGCTGACTTCAAGGTGTACACGAAGGGTGCTGGCAGCGGGGAGCTGAAGGTCATTGTAAAGGGTCCAAGTAAGTTGGCTTGCAGCTGAGGTGGGCAATGGCAGCCCCAGGGCTGCTGCTGCTGGACAGGCCTGAGGCCCTCCTTTGTCTCTTGGCAGAGGGTGAGGAGCGTGTGAAACAGAAGGACCTGGGGGATGGTGTTTATGGCTTCGAGTATTACCCCATGGTCCCTGGCACATACACTGTCACAATCACGTGGGGCGGCCAGAACATCGGGCGAAGGTGAGGCCCCAACAGAGTGCTCAGAACCAATGTGGTGCAAACCCCCCCAACTCTGCTCAGGGCAGTGCCCCTCCAGGGCAGTGTCCCTCAGCACCCTCCTGTATGGCTCTTTCTCTACAGTCCGTTCGAGGTGAAGGTGGGCACCGAGTGCGGCAATCAGAAGGTGCGGGCCTGGGGTCCCGGGCTGGAGGGTGGTGTCGTTGGCAAGTCAGCAGACTTCGTGGTGGAGGCCATTGGGGATGACGTAGGCACCCTCGGTAAGTTGGAGACTACAGTGTAGACACCTAGGGGCAGAGGGTAGCCAGCTCCACCCCTACCCCCCGACCCCCGCCAGACTACAGAGCACTGATAGAGTTGGTGGCTATTGTCAGGCTTCTCCGTGGAAGGCCCGTCGCAGGCCAAGATTGAATGTGATGATAAGGGCGATGGTTCCTGTGATGTGCGCTACTGGCCCCAGGAGGCTGGCGAGTATGCTGTGCACGTGCTGTGCAACAGCGAGGATATCCGCCTCAGCCCCTTCATGGCTGACATCCGAGAGGCACCACAGGATTTCC
Source organism: Tadarida brasiliensis (assembly GCA_030848825.1). Lineage (NCBI taxonomy): Eukaryota > Metazoa > Chordata > Mammalia > Chiroptera > Molossidae > Tadarida > Tadarida brasiliensis. The sequence goes on from CM061280.1 coordinate 85,845,361, forward strand.
ACCCAGACAGGGTAATGGACATGTGCTGCTGGCCTGGGTATTTGCCCCCTTTTGCTTCTGCTTGGGGGCTGGGCTGAGTGGTGTTCCAGGCACTGGGCTGGTATCCCCAGCAGTGTTTCCTTGCCACCCTGTCTCCTTGGTGGCCTGCATTTGGTCACCTGAGATTTGGGTGGCCTCCCATCAGGTGAAGGCACGTGGCCCTGGATTGGAGAAGACAGGCGTGGCTGTCAACAAGCCAGCAGAGTTCACGGTGGATGCTAAGCACGGCGGGAAGGCCCCTCTCCGGGTTCAAGTGCAGGTGGGATACCCACCCATGGTGCAAAGTTGGGGTGGACAGGTGTCCAGATCTGGGCACTAACCAGTTGGCCACCTATTTTCCAGGACAACGAGGGCTGCCCCGTGGAGGCATCAGTCAAGGACAATGGCAACGGCACTTACAGCTGCTCCTATGTGCCCAGGAAGCCGGTGAAGCACACAGCCATGGTGTCCTGGGGAGGTGTCAGCATCCCTAACAGCCCCTTCCGGGTAAGCCAGCCCTCCACAGGCCTTGAACAGTCCTTTAGTACATCTTTCTGGGGTGCCTGTTCTGTTTTTATCTAGCTCTATTGGATAAAACGTGAATCCCATATAGCTCACTCATTCCAAGTCTATAACTCAGTAGTTTTGAGTCCATTCAGAGTTGTGCAGTAGTCACTACAATTGAAGGTTAGGTCATTTTCATCATCCCAAACAGAAACTCCTCTATCCCTGAAATCCCCCTGCCCCAGCCCTAAGCAAGCACTAATCTGCTTTCTGGCTGTGGGCTTGCCTGTTCTAAACATTTGCTAGAGATGGAATCATTTAATGTCTGGCCTCTTGTGTCTGATGCTTTCACTCAACATTATGTTTTCATTATGGTTCTTCCACATGGTAGCATGAATTGGTACTTCCTGCCTTTTTATGGTTGAATGATAGTCCATTGTATGGATTAGACCACATTTTTTTTTCATCAGGTTATTTGTTGATGGACCTTTGGTATATTTTACCTTTTGGCTGTTGTGAGTAGTGTCACTATGAACATTTGGGTACAAGTGTGCAGGCAGATGATCTCATTTCTCTGGGTAGATAGATACCTAAGAGTGGAATTGCAGCATCACACGGTCACTTTATGGTTAATCATTTGAGGAACCGCCATACCACTTCCCAAGGTGGTTGGACCATTTTGCATATCGGCCGGCAGTGGGTAAAGGATCTCTGGCCTCTCCAGGCTGGTCATGCCCTTGCACTTACCCCTGTCCTGTGCAGGTGAACGTGGGAGCTGGCAGCCACCCAAACAAGGTCAAGGTGTATGGTCCAGGAGTGGCCAAGACAGGGCTCAAGGCTCATGAGCCCACCTACTTCACTGTGGACTGCACAGAGGCTGGCCAGGGTAAGGCCCTGGCTCAGGTGGGTAGACAAGTGGGTGAGGCATCCACATGAGGTCCCAGCCTCCACTCCCTCCCCTGCTGCAGGTGATGTCAGCATTGGCATCAAGTGTGCCCCTGGTGTGGTGGGCCCAGCTGAGGCCGACATTGACTTTGACATCATTCGCAATGACAATGACACCTTCACGGTCAAGTACACACCCCGTGGGGCTGGCAGCTACACCATCATGGTCCTCTTTGCTGACCAGGTGGGTGTTGCTCCTTCTTGCCCCTAACACTGCTGGCTGTTGGGGTGCTGCTCTCCTCTTAGTCCTCTCCTTCCACCCACTTCAGGCCACACCTACCAGCCCCATCCGAGTCAAGGTGGAGCCCTCCCATGATGCCAGCAAGGTGAAGGCCGAGGGCCCTGGCCTCAGCCGCACAGGTGAGGATGACCACCCTCTGGAGAGGTCGAAGACCTCAAGGGGGATTGGGGCAAAGTGCCCCTACATGGTTTCCCTATCTCCTCAGGTGTTGAGCTTGGCAAACCCACTCACTTCACGGTCAATGCCAAAGCCGCTGGCAAAGGCAAACTGGATGTCCAGTTCTCGGGACTGGCCAAGGGGGATGCTGTGCGTGATGTGGACATCATCGACCACCATGATAATAACTACACGGTCAAGTACACTCCTGTACAGCAGGTAACTACTGTAACCCCCCTATAGCTGCACCCCTTCAGTACACCCACCAAGCCTGTGGGCTGGCTGGGCTGGCTGGGCTGGCTGGGCTGGCTGGGCTGCTCCAGGAGGCTCCCTGCCCACTCTCATTTCCCACCTGGGAGACAGTGGGCATGGAAGGCCAGAGGTGGAAGAAGAAAGCCAGTGTCTCTCTGACCAGCCCCCCCCATGCCCAAGTGGGGAAGCTACAGGCCAGAGAGATCAGGGTCATGACCTATGACTCTGCCCTTCTGCATCCCTCCCAGGGCCCAGTGGGTGTCAGTGTCACTTATGGAGGGGATCCTATCCCTAAGAGCCCCTTCTCGGTGGGGGTGTCTCCAAGCTTGGACCTCAGCAAGATCAAGGTGTCTGGCCTGGGAGAGAGTAAGTACTTGGGACCTTTGTCATGGTCACTGAGGATACCCCAGGGGCTGCCTGGGCTAAGTGTCACAGTTCTTTTGCTTCTTTTGTCATCTCAACAGAGGTGGATGTTGGCAAAGACCAGGAGTTCACAGTCAAGTCAAAGGGTGCTGGTGGCCAAGGCAAAGTGGCATCCAAGATCGTTGGCCCCTCGGGCGCATCAGTGCCCTGCAAGGTGGAGCCAGGCCTAGGGGCTGACAACAGTGTCGTGCGCTTTGTGCCCCGCGAGGAGGGGTCCTATGAAGTTGAGGTGACCTACGATGGCGTGCCTGTGCCTGGCAGCCCCTTTCCTCTGGAAGCAGTGGCCCCCACAAAGCCTAGTAAGGTAATTGAGATATGGGGGCCACCCCTTCTTTTCCAGACATGCCCTCAACCTATATCATTTTTGTCCTTATTACTGATGGCCCTGCTCTGGCCTGCTTATGCCCCTGTCCTGTGGACAAGGGAAGCCAGAACAAGAGGAGGTAGATGGAAGTGGGGGTCTGGCATTGAGGGTCAAGGAGGTGGTGTGGTTTCAGCTTCTGACCTGCTCCTCTTTCTTCAGGTGAAGGCATTTGGGCCAGGGCTGCAGGGGGGCAGTGCAGGCTCCCCTGCCCGCTTCACCATTGACACCAAGGGTGCCGGCACCGGCGGCTTGGGTCTGACAGTGGAGGGCCCCTGTGAGGCCCAGCTGGAGTGCCTGGACAATGGGGACGGCACATGCTCTGTGTCCTATGTGCCCACCGAGCCCGGGGACTACAACATTAACATCCTCTTCGCTGACACCCACATCCCCGGCTCCCCATTCAAGGCCCACGTGGTTCCCTGTTTTGATGCATCCAAGGTCAAGTGCTCAGGCCCTGGGCTGGAGCGGGCCACCGCCGGTGAGGCAGGCCAGTTCCATGTGGACTGCTCGAGCGCGGGCAGTGCAGAGCTGACCATCGAGATCCGCTCTGAGGCAGGGCTGCCAGCCGAGGTGCATATACAGGACCATGGCGACGGCACACATACCATCACCTACATCCCCCTTTGCCCTGGGTCCTACACCGTCACCATCAAATATGGCGGCCAGCCTGTGCCCAACTTCCCCAGCAAGCTGCAGGTGGAGCCTGCAGTAGATACCTCGGGTGTCCAATGCTATGGGCCTGGGATCGAGGGCCAAGGTGAGAGGTCCCACTGTGAGACAAGGGGGCTGGGAGCAACCAGAGCCCCTGGAGCCCCATGCCTCTTCCTCACTGCCCCCCCTGCAGGTGTCTTCCGAGAGGCCACCACTGAGTTCAGTGTGGATGCCCGGGCTCTGACGAAAACTGGAGGGCCACATGTCAAGGCTCGTGTGGCCAATCCCTCAGGCAACCTGACCGAGACCTATGTGCAGGACTGTGGTGATGGCATATACAAAGTGGAGTACACGCCTTATGAGGAGGGTATGTGCTGCGCTCCCAAGGGATATGGGACATGGGTGGGGTAGCCTGGGCTCTTTCTTAACCTGGCCTGCCATCCTCCAGGACTCCACTCTGTGGATGTGACCTACGACGGCAGCCCTGTGCCCAGCAGCCCCTTCCAGGTGCCTGTGACCGAGGGCTGCGACCCCTCCCGAGTACGCGTCCATGGACCGGGCATCCAAAGTGGCACCACCAACAAGCCCAACAAGTTCACTGTGGAGACGAGGTAAGGAAGCACCCAGGAGGCAAGGGCCGCAATAGGCCTCGAAACCCCAGGACTGACTGGCTGTCTGTTTGGACCAGGGGAGCTGGCACAGGGGGCCTAGGCCTGGCTGTAGAAGGTCCCTCCGAGGCCAAGATGTCTTGCATGGATAACAAGGATGGCAGCTGCTCGGTCGAGTACATCCCCTATGAGGCTGGCACCTACAGCCTTAATGTCACCTACGGTGGTCACCAAGTGCCAGGTGAGGAGGCAGGTCAACTAGGGCCAGGCTGGAAACACCCACTTGCCCTCCACTCTGTCTCACACAGAATGTGTCCCTCTGCCCCCACCTAGGCAGTCCTTTCAAGGTCCCTGTGCATGATGTGACAGACGCGTCCAAGGTCAAGTGCTCTGGGCCTGGCCTGAGCCCAGGTATGGTCCGTGCCAACCTCCCTCAGTCCTTCCAGGTGGACACAAGCAAGGCCGGTGTGGCCCCGCTACAGGTCAAAGTACAGGGACCCAAAGGTGAGTGTCCACATGCTTACGAGCAGGGTTCAGGAGGGCATGGTCCTCTTTGAGAGGCAGGGGAAGGAGATCAGAGGCCCAGCGTGCAGAGATGCAGAGGCTGGAGCTGGTGTGGAGGTAGTTGATAAAGGAGCCTCAGGTGATGGGACCAGAAGGAGGTAAAATAGGCAGGGCTTGGACACTGAGCAGATGTGGCAGGAGGGAGAGAGGGCCAGGGTCCAAGATGGCACCCAGATTAGTTTCCGGTGTCACAAGCGCTCAGGGCCATTCCTGGGATGGGCAGATGAAGGCAGAGTGAGGTGTAGGCCTGGAATGGGAGCTAGGTGCATGGCTGATTCCCTGCCATCCAGTGTAGTGGGGCTGAAGGCTCAGGAGACTGGCTGAGGCTCTGTCTTTGGGACTGGGGCCAGGCCTGGTGGAGCCAGTGGAAGTGGTAGACAATGCTGATGGTACCCAGACTGTCAACTATGTGCCCAGCCGTGAGGGGCCCTACAGCATCTCCGTGTTATATGGAGAAGAGGAAGTGCCCCGAAGGTAAGAAGCAACTCACTGCTGGGGTGGGGTGGCAGGCTGGGCATCTAGAGCCTTCCTAACCACTCAACACCCTGGCCCCAAAAACAGCCCTTTCAAGGTCAAGGTACTGCCTACGCACGACGCCAGCAAGGTGAAGGCCAGTGGCCCTGGGCTCAACACCACTGGTGTGCCCGCCAGCCTGCCTGTGGAGTTCACCATTGATGCAAAGGACGCAGGGGAAGGCCTGTTGGCTGTCCAGATCACGGTGAGCTGGCTGCCTGGGCAGCTTCCTGGCCCTGCCACTCCAGGCACAGGGAAGGCAAGGGAAGGGAGGGGCCAGGCTGGAGCCATGTGCAGTGTAGGGCACGCAGCTGGGGCAGTTCAGGTCTCCCCTGGGAGTCATGCCGGCCAGGGTAGGTGTTCTGCTTCTAGGATGATGGTGACAGGCACAGGCTTCCCCACACACACTAGCTCACTCCCGACTTTGAGCACATTACCAAAATCCTTAGTTCTTCAATTTGCCCACTTGTAACATTCTCATGGGCCAGGTATAAGGACCTTGAGATTCTAGGGTAGTCCTAGTGCTGGGGCAGGCCCTGGGGTGGAGAATGGGAGCTGGGAGGTACTCATGGAGATAAAGCAGAATGGGTGCCAAGTTCCCTGGCCCTGCTTGTTGTCATGTGGGGGCAGGGAGCATTGGGCATTTTGGGACTCCTCTTCTGGACCTTGCCAATAGGGAGGTAAAGGACAATGCTGGATGCAGGCACCTATTTTGGGCCATGTCGGGTGAGTGACTTAGAGACTATCCCTGAAGCAGCAGCACTTGACACTTGCTCTTTTGAGAGAACCTGAGGTAATCCTGGGCCTGGGTAGGCTTAGGCCAACCACCTCCCTCCCCTGTGCTCTGCCACACAGGACCCCGAGGGCAAGCCTAAGAAGACACATATCCAAGACAACCACGACGGCACGTACACGGTGGCCTATGTGCCAGATGTGACAGGCCGCTACACCATCCTTATCAAGTATGGCGGTGATGAGATCCCCTTCTCCCCGTACCGTGTTCGTGCCGTGCCCACCGGGGATGCCAGCAAGTGCACGGTCACAGGTGAGCCAGCCCGCCATCGGCCACGGCGCTCAGCACGGGGCTTGGGTGTGCCTGTGTGCAAGGGCTCGCTGCTTGGGGCAGCGTGTGGGAGTGGGGGCCGCCCCCTTGAGTGACTCACCTGACCTTTCTCCTTGCTCTCTGCCCTCTCACCTCAGTGTCAATCGGAGGTCACGGGCTAGGTAAGCTGCTTGCCGGGGCCACTCCCAATGCCCCTCCTGCCCAGAGGGCAGCTTCCTTTCCTCTTCCGTGCTGATTCCCAGGACAGTTCCAGCTGCAGCTCTTGGCAGAGACAGAGGGGGAGGCTGGAGGGTTAGGGCCCAGGGAGGCCTCTGGAGCTGAGCATGAGCGCTCCGGCCCTTCCCCTGTCTGGGCCTCTGTTTCCCCATCTGAGAAGTTGGGTTGCAGCTGAGAGCTTTGGGGTGAGGTGCATCCTGAGAGGCACCCTACTGGGGCTCTGAGGTCTGGGGATCTTGGCACCCCAGGAAAGCCCTGGAGGCAGGCAGCAGGCCCTTTCTTCTTGCTTCCTCCTTCCATGTCAAGGGCTTCTGCATGGGCTAAGGGGACAAGGAGTCTCCCCTTACAGGCGAGAGTCCCCAGCCCTGGCCAGATCCACAGACCCTCATCCCCATCTCCCAGGGGCCTCTGCGTCCCGGGCCGGGGGAGGTGCAGCCTGCATGAGCGGGTGGGGCTAGCTGGTAGTGCAGTAGCACCAGTGTCGACTGCTTGGGCGGCCAGCATGGCGGGGCCCAGCCCAGCCTCAGAGCCCCAAAGTGCACTCAGTGGTCTATCTGCCCTCCCCGCCTCCTTCCCTACCCCTATTTCCCCAGCAGTGACGTTATTCAGAGGGTCCCCAACCAGGCATGGAGGCTCTGAAGGCTGCAGGCCTGGAGCTTGGGCAAGGCAGCCAGCATGAGAGTTAGGGTGGCTAGGGTTTTGCAGCAGGGGTTCACCTGCCGAATAGAGCAGGCCCTGAAATCTGAGATGACAGGCATGTGTGCCTAGGGCAGGGGGACAAGGCCTTGGGGACAAGAGGCAGGGTCAAGCCTTGGTTGAGGGAGTGGTCTCAGTTTACTGGGCCACTGTGTGCAGAACAGAGGCAGAGAGCCCAGTTGGGGAGCTGAATTCACTTTTAGACCAGCCAGAAGGGTGGCTTGGGCCAGGCTTGTGGCAATGGGGCTTAAGGGGGGCACCAAGTTGGGGGGTGTACTTTGAGGATGGAGCAGCCATGACCTGCTGATGGGCTGGGTGGGAAAAGTGGGGATTCGAGGGTAACTGTGAGGTCAGGGCCCAAACCACTAGCTAGATGGTGGGTTCAGCTTCCCAGCTAGGGAGAAATAGGTGTTGGATGGGCGTGAGGGGAGGCCTCCCAGGGCAGAGTGGGCAGCAGGTGGCCAGGTCTAGACCTCGGGAGAGCTGCGGAAGGCCAGCATAGAGCCTAGGGCAGCAAGAGCCCTCGGCTATAGGGGAGCTCAGTGGCAGGCTGGCTGGGGAACCCCTTGAATGTAGCCCTGGAGCAGGTTGTGCACTCTTGGTAGCTTCCCTGGCAGGGGCCAGCTTACCTCTTACTTTGAGGCCTCACAGCCCACAACCCCCTGAGCCTCCACGGCTGAGCCCAGGTCATAACGTCACTGTCCCTCCCCTTTCCTCAGGCACTCTGGGGCCCTAGAGGCTGCTCAGCTGCTCTGCCCATGCAACCTCGAGGCGGTGGCTGTGGCTTGGGCCTCCTGTCCCCCTTCCCTCTGGTTGCTGCCACTGCCTGTGCGCTGTGCTGCTAGGGTGCTAACCCCGCTGCCTCCCTGCTTCCCTGCTCCCAGCTCCCTGCCTGCTCCAGGCTGTGCCCAGCCACTCCTCATCACGAGCCTTCGGTTGAGCAAGCATTCTCAGTTGTCAGGAAACTCCAGTTTCCCCTTCAGGCCTGGGGGAGGCGGGGGGCGAGTATCACATTCCCCCACACTGCAGCAGGACTCCGCCTCACCGCGTCCGCACACAGCACTGGGGGCCGGGGCCAGGCCACAGGGGCAAAGGCAGCTGTGGGCCCAACCAGAGCACTGTCATCATTAGTCAGCATGGTCCACGGCACCAGCTGAGGCTGAGTTGGCAGGGGAGGTGGTAGCAAACGCTTGTGCCCTGATGGCAGCAGCGGCCTCATGGGCCTCCAGGCCCGCCCTTCCTCCCAAACACCTGGATGCCATCCGTCAGGCCTTTCCCACATGGGGGCTACCCCCCAAGACAGGACTCCCTGGCTTGAGGTGGCTCAAGGGAACCTTTCCTGCCTTCTGAGAAACTACTCACCGTCCCAGCTTGGGGGGCAGGGGCGGGAGGCCTGGCTATGCTTGGTGGTGGCAGTAAAAGGCCTGGGCGGGCAGCAGGCGGATAGGAGCAGCCTGAGCACCAAGCTCATGCACTGGCCCCCCCTTGGGGACCCGCCCTGCCCCACTAGGTGCTGGCATCGGCCCCACCATCCAGATTGGGGAGGAAACAGTGATCACTGTGGACACCAAGGCTGCCGGCAAAGGCAAGGTTACCTGCACTGTGTGCACACCCGATGGCTCCGAGGTGGACGTTGACGTGGTAGAGAATGAGGATGGTACCTTTGACATCTTCTACACAGCCCCCCAGCCGGGCAAATATGTCATCTGTGTGCGCTTTGGCGGCGAGCATGTGCCCAACAGCCCCTTCCAAGTGACGGTCAGAAGGGGCTGGGGGAGAAGGGGTTGGGTGGGACCTGTCCCGTCCTTTGCGGGGTTCCTCTGTGATTTCAGTCTCTAGCTCTTGTGTGTTGCTCTGCAGGCTCTGGCTGGGGACCAGCCGACGGCACAGACTCCATTGCGGCCTCAGCAACTGGCCCCACAATACACCTACGCCCAGGGCGGCCAGCAGACCTGGGTATGGCCTGGCCCGCCTCCTCCTGGCTCACCTAGCTCTAGGGGGCTGGCCAGCTGGGTATCCTATTGAGGCCCTGTTCTGGTACCCCAAATCTTCCTGCTTGGAATTCCCTCAGCTCCCACAGCCCCTCACTTGGGCCCTCTGTCTCCACTGCAGGCCCCAGAGAGACCCATGGTGGGTGTCAATGGACTGGATATGACCAGCCTGAGGCCCTTCGACCTTGTTATCCCCTTCACCATCAAGAAGGGTGAGATCACCGGTGAGTGAGAGCAGGAAGGAACTTGGGAGCTGCAGAGGCCAGAGTGTGCCAATGGGCTGCCCTGATCCCAGCCATGTTGCCCTGCAGGGGAGGTGCGGATGCCCTCTGGCAAGGTGGCACAGCCAGCAATCACCGACAACAAGGATGGCACTGTGACTGTGCGTTATGCACCCAGCGAAGCTGGCCTACATGAGATGGATATCCGCTACGACAACATGCACATCCCAGGTGTGCCCTCACAGTATGCCACCACCACCTCAGAGGCCTGAGGCTGGGGGAAGGACTTGGGGGCAACACAAGGTCCCCATTCCACATGGCCTCTTCCTGCTTTAGGAAGCCCTCTGCAGTTCTACGTGGATTATGTCAACTGTGGCCATGTCACTGCCTATGGGCCTGGCCTCACCCACGGAGTAGTGAACAAGCCTGCTGTCTTCACAGTCAACACCAAGGATGCAGGAGAGGGTGAGTGGCAGCAGTAGTTTTGACCTTCTTTGTGCCGTGGTAAGCCCTCAGCCTGTGGAAAGCTGGACACAGGAGAAACACTCCCGAATGGGGCTCCCTGCTCTGCTTGCCTGTTGAGGCTCTTCCTCATCTGTGTAGTGTCCCTGCATACAGTTCCCACCCTCACCCACAATTCTCTCCAGGAGGCTTGTCCCTGGCCATCGAGGGCCCCTCCAAAGCAGAAATCAGCTGCACCGACAATCAGGATGGGACGTGTAGCGTCTCCTACCTGCCTGTGCTGCCTGGCGACTACAGCATCCTAGTCAAGTACAATGAGCAGCACATCCCAGGCAGCCCCTTCACCGCCAGGGTCACAGGTGGGTGCCACCAGGAATAGTGACAGAAGAAGGCAGGTGGCAGGGTGGGTGCAGTCTCTCTCTGCTTCTGGATACTCAGTGACTGTCCCCTGCCAGGTGATGACTCTATGCGCATGTCCCACCTGAAGGTGGGCTCTGCTGCTGACATCCCCATCAATATCGCCGAGACGGACCTCAGCCTGCTGACGGCCACTGTGGTGCCGCCCTCGGGCCGGGAGGAGCCCTGTCTGCTGAAGCGGCTGCGCAATGGCCATGTGGGTAAGAGGCTGAAGGGCAGAGTCTTCTTGGAAAGGAGGGAGGTTGGGGTGGGGGGCACACCTTTCCCTGGCTGACAGCCCTGCTCTGTGCCCAGGGATCTCCTTCGTGCCCAAGGAGACAGGGGAGCACCTAGTGCATGTGAAGAAGAGTGGCCAGCACGTGGCCAGCAGCCCCATCCCAGTGATGATCAGCCAGTCGGAGATTGGGGATGCCAGCCGAGTGCGAGTCTCAGGCCAGGGCCTCCATGAAGGCCACACCTTTGAGCCCGCGGAGTTTATCATTGATACCCGTGATGCTGGTAAGAAATGGTGGCCTGTCAGCCAGGGTGAGACCACCGTGCTTGGCTCCCTGGCTCAGGGGTGTCCCTTCTGCAGGCTACGGTGGGCTCAGCCTGTCCATCGAGGGTCCCAGCAAGGTGGACATCAACACAGAGGACCTGGAAGATGGCACGTGCAGGGTCACCTACTGTCCCACGGAGCCTGGAAACTATATCATCAACATTAAGTTCGCTGACCAGCACGTGCCTGGTGAGTGTAGCACACGTGCATCTGTCCCATGGCTAGGTGACCCTCTTTGTTGTACCCAGGGCCAGAATGTAACCTGTGTGGGGTGTGGGCTGTGCTTTCCTCCTGCAGGCAGCCCCTTCTCTGTAAAGGTGACAGGCGAAGGCCGAGTGAAAGAGAGCATCACACGCAGGCGACGGGCCCCTTCAGTGGCCAATGTTGGCAGTCACTGTGACCTCAGCCTAAAGATTCCCGGTAAGAGCTCTAGGGAGCCAGGGAAGGGTACTAGGGAGTCCTGGTAGCCCCAAGCTGAAGGGTGGGGCCTGGAGCTCCTGCTCACCAGGCTGTCCCCCACCTACAGAAATTAGCATCCAGGACATGACAGCCCAGGTGACCAGCCCATCGGGCAAGAGCCATGAAGCTGAGATTGTGGAAGGGGAAAACCACACGTACTGCATCCGCTTTGTGCCTGCCGAGATGGGCATGCACACGGTCAGCGTCAAGTACAAGGGCCAGCACGTGCCTGGGAGCCCCTTCCAGTTTACTGTGGGGCCCCTAGGGGAAGGGGGAGCCCACAAAGTCCGTGCTGGGGGGCCTGGCCTGGAGAGGGCTGAAGCTGGAGTACCAGGTAGGCCTGCTTCCTGCCAGGTTTTTGCTCTCCTGGGCAGGGTGAGGGGTGGAGGAAGATCAGCCATGCTTGGAGAGGGCTGAGGCCAGGGGTTGCAGCCCTTCGTGAGGATACACTGCTTTTCCACAGCTGAATTCAGCATTTGGACCAGGGAAGCTGGCGCTGGGGGCCTGGCCATTGCTGTCGAGGGCCCCAGCAAGGCTGAGATCTCCTTCGAGGACCGCAAGGATGGCTCCTGTGGTGTGGCCTATGTGGTCCAGGAGCCAGGTACTGAGGGCCTGGCTGGGGTCAGGGGAGGCGATGCCTCGGTGTGGGTGTTGGTCTGGGTCTATGCAGACAGCCCTGCTCGGCTCCCACCCTCCACCTTGACCCAGGGCCTCCAAGCTGTTTGTGGGAGGCGGGAGGCTAGAATGCTAACAAGTGAGGGCCTCCTAGCATGCCAGGACCTGCCTCTCTCCCTGCCCAGGTGACTACGAGGTCTCAGTGAAGTTCAACGAGGAGCACATCCCAGACAGCCCCTTCGTGGTGCCTGTGGCTTCTCCGTCTGGCGACGCCCGCCGCCTTACTGTTTCTAGTCTTCAGGTGAGGCACTGAGAGAAACCGCCCGCCTGGGGCTCCTGGGCCCGGCCAGACCAGAGCCACTGCACGGAGCAGGCCTCGGCCCTGTGTCAAGTGACCTGCCCAGCCCAGCTCAGGGCGCCGGGCCTCTGCTCTGGCCGGGTGCAGCCCACGCTTCGGGTTGGCAGGAAGCACCCCTGCCCACCGCGTGGAGTTTTTCTCGTGTCTCAGGTCTAAAGGCTTTGAACAGAAGCCTGTGCCCCTTGAGCACCAGGGCTGAGGTTTAAAGAGGGACAGCCTGCAAGGGCTGAGTGCTGCCCATGGGGTGGGGTCGCCCTCCCTTCATGTTGTCCAGGTGTGTGTGATTGCAGAGTGCATGGGTCTGGGGGTGGGGGCGTGTGCCTGTAGCTTGCTGCCCCTCAAGAATCAATGGCTCTCCCTCTTTAAACCTAGTTGGACGCCAGATGGGTAAGTGCAACCCTATGGGCCTCCTGCTTCTGGGGCCCTGCCCTCCCTCGCCCCAGCCACCCTATCTAACCACGTCTGCTGTGCTTCCAGGAGTCAGGGCTAAAGGTCAACCAGCCAGCCTCTTTTGCAGTCAGCCTGAATGGGGCCAAGGGGGCGATCGATGCCAAGGTGCACAGCCCCTCAGGAGCCCTGGAGGAGTGCTATGTCACAGAGATCGACCAAGGTGAGGCTCTGTCCCTACCCGGCCACCCAGCCATCTGTCCCGGCTCCGCTGGGAGCAGTGGGCCTGCCCAGCTGGCTGGAAACAGGCTGAGAGTACGAAAGGAAAGGTACAAATTCTGTAAGCAGCCAAGACAGGGCCCACACACTTGGGCTTCCTCAACCAGGCAACCCTGCCACTAATCGTGACGCACGCCCTTGGGAATCTGGCTCAGCAGCCACGATTGCTAGAAAGAAGACGGCCTTCAGCAGGCAGCATGATGCAGTCTCCTGAAGGACAGACCTCAAGTCCAGCCGGGGGGCTGCCTGGCCCTTTAGCCAGGGCAGGGCACTTACCGACAGGCCTGGAGAAACCCAGGGATGGGAGAGGGGAAGAGGGTGAGAGGGTGACAGTTGCTGCTGGGCAAAGTGTCACTAGTTTCACAGCCGAGTCCTACCCTTCCCAGCTGTGGGACCTTGAGCAAGATGCTGCCTGCCTCTGAGACTCAGTTAACGTGCAGGGAGTATGGCATTCATGGTCACCTTTCTAAAGAGGCAGTGAGGTGTGTGTTTTGCTTGTAAAAGATTTCAGTCCAAATGAGCCCTGATAGGCTGCTTGGGCACCTAAAGCTTCACCCCTCAGGTTTTAGGAGGTCTGCTGTGGGGTGTGGGTGCCCAGCATGGTCCATGGGAGAAACTGAATGAGCTGCGTGGACCTGCTGGACTCATGCTGGTGGGCAAGGGAAGCTCCTCACAGATTCCATTTGTTCAGTTTTGGAGGAGGGACCCCAGGTCCACAGCATGCCCCTCTGTTCCTCAGATAAGTATGCCGTGCGTTTTATCCCACGGGAGAATGGCGTCTACCTGATTGATGTCAAGTTCAATGGCACCCACATCCCTGGAAGCCCCTTCAAGATCCGAGTTGGGGAGCCTGGGCATGGAGGGGACCCAGGCCTCGTGTCTGCCTATGGAGCTGGCTTGGAAGGTGGCGTCACAGGTAGGTCAGTGGGTGCAGCTTCTGGTATGTGGACACAGCTGCTAGGGACCCTCCTCTAAGATCTCAGTGACAACAGGAGGCACATAGGAATGACAAACCTATGCTGTTGGGTGGGGAGTGGGGGGCTGGGGTGGGGAAATGGGCCAGACCAGCTCTGCCTGACTTCCCATGCCCCCAGGAAGCCCAGCTGAGTTTATCGTGAACACAAGCAACGCAGGAGCTGGTGCCCTGTCGGTAACCATCGATGGGCCCTCCAAGGTGAAGATGGATTGCCAGGAGTGCCCTGAGGGCTACCGCGTCACCTACACCCCTATGGTACCTGGCAGCTACCTCATCTCCATCAAGTACGGTGGCCCCTATCACATTGGGGGCAGCCCCTTCAAGGCCAAAGTCACAGGTGAGCTTTTGCACCAGACTACTGGTGGCCAACTCAGTGTGTGGCACCCCAGCTACCTCTTAGCCCCACCTGCTCTGCCCCGCAGGTCCCCGTCTTGTCAGCAACCACAGCCTCCATGAGACATCATCAGTATTTGTGGACTCCCTGACCAAGACTGCCAGTGTCCCCCAGCATGGCACCCCAAGCCCAGGTCCCACTGATGCCAGCAAGGTGCTGGCCAAGGGCCTGGGGCTCAGCAAGGCCTATGTGGGGCAGAAGAGCAGCTTCACGGTGGACTGCAGCAAAGCAGGTGGGTTTCTGGAACACAGGAAGGGGGGTTGAGGGGGTAGGAATGCCTTTGAGAGTGAGGCTGTCACTTCTAGAGCCACTTCCCATCTGGGCCTCTGTTCCCTCTCCCTTACCCTTCAGGAAAGTACCTCGAAGGAGCTGAACTTTCCTATGCTGGGGGTGGTGGGGGGCAGCAGGGGTGCTGGCAGCTCTTTAGAAAGGGCTGTCACCCTGCCCTGTTGGGGTAGCTCTGTTGGGTAGAGCGTTGTCCTGATACGCCAAGAGTGCAGGTTTGATCCCTGGCCAGGGCACATACAAGGAGCAACCAATGAATGCATAAATAAGTGGAACAACAAATCAATGTTTCTCTCTTTTTCTTTATTTCTTTTTTTTTTGGTACGTGCCCCTAGCGGGAACCGAACCAGGGACTCTGGTCCGCAGGCCGACGCTCCAACCACTGAGCCAAACCGGCCAGGGCATCTCTTTTTCCTCTCCCTCTCCCTCTCCCTCTCCCTCTCCCTCTCCCTCTCCCTCTCCCTCTCCCTCTCCCTCTCCCTCAAATCAATAAAATAAAAATTTTTTAAAATGTCTGTTACCCTGGAACAGGTAAGGGGGGCAGGGGAGGATACCAGGACAGGAGGAGGGGTGTCAGCGTAGTTACAGCTAACAATGGGGGACTTGGAGCCTTGGACTGAGGCCCTTTCCCCTCTTCCCCCACCAGGCAACAACATGCTGCTAGTGGGGGTACATGGCCCCCGGACGCCCTGTGAAGAAATCCTGGTGAAGCACGTGGGCAGCCGGCTCTACAGTGTCTCCTACCTGCTCAAGGACAAGGGGGAGTACACACTGGTTGTCAAGTGGGGTGATGAACACATCCCAGGCAGCCCCTACCGTGTCCTGGTGCCCTGAGCTCCGTGCCTGTGCCAGTGGCAACTCCCAGGACCAGAAGTGCCCCCACGCCCACTCCCCTCTCCCAAGCAGCCCCCTCCCACCTCTCCTCAGCCCTGGAGCCCTGGCCAGCCCTGGCCACCCTATCACTGCAGCCACCCTGCCCTGCGCTCACCTGCCTCCGCTTGGGCAAAGGAGAGAGGCGAGCAGAGGGAGCCATTGGTGGCTCGCCTGTCTTCTTTGGTTCTGGGAGGGGTGATGGGTGGGGGCCTGTGCACGACCACCTGCTAGTTCTCTTCCCTAGCCAAGAGGAATAAAGCTCAGCTTTCATTCTCCTGAGAGTGTCTCTAGCTTCTTTGCAAAGGTACACAGGGTACACAGAAGCATGGACCCAGGCCAGGCCTGGCCCCCTCCCACTGCCCTGGCACCTAGGGCTCCTGCTAACCACCCCCCTCCTGACTCCAGGAGGCTCCATCTGCACTTGCCTCCTCTGCCTTCCTGGGTTCAGATCAACACCGGGTGAGGGGTGTGGTAGCGCCCCCAGAAGAAGGCCTGGTAAACTTGACCCAGTCCACACCAGGAATAGATGCTGTCTTAGGAAAGGAAAGGCCATGGCCAGGCTGTAGGATCTAAGGTGCTGGGTGGGAGGACCAGATAGTCAGGTTTGAAATCACAGCAGACCCTGGCTATCTCCTAGACTTCTTAAATGCACCACCATTCCCCAGATAAGGGACTGTCACAAGGGGCAGATTGTAGGTCTCAAGGCCCCTTAGGAGATAGGTGGAAGTATTCGGGTAACTGCCTGTTTGCCCCACTCCCACCTGACTAGGTGTCCCTGTCTGTCCTGCCCTCCCTTCCTGAGCATGCTTTGTCATGGCTCCCCTCTTGCCGTCAATGCCCTGGAGCAATCTCAGCCCCTCACTTAACTGCCCCCTCCTCTGCATCCCTATCCATCACCTCCCACATCCCACCCAAGTATCTACCACTCTAAAAACTAAACCAAGCCCTGGCCAGTTTGTCTCAGCAGTTAGAGCGTTGGCCCGTGGACCAAAGGGTCATGGGTTCAGTTCTCGGTCAAGGGCACGTACATGAGTTGCAGGTTCGATCCCCAGCCCTGGTTGGAGTTGTGCGGGAGGCAACCAATCGATGTCTCTCTCTCTCCCTCTCTCCCTTCTACTCTGTCAAAAACAATGGAAAAATTGGTTTAACAACAAAAAAAAAACTAAACCAAATCTCCCAATGCCCCACCTCAAATCTTCTGCCTTGGACAGCAGGCAGACTCCTCTCCCACTTGAGGGGAGGCCCTAAAGCCAGCCAAGAATCGGCTTTCAGGCCTCTTCCCCAAATGGGCAGCTACATGCATACTGGCCATGCCCTTCCTGGAAGCACTTTGTGGACCAGGATAAGTCCAGAGACCAGGGCACAGTTGCTCTTATCCCAGGAGAAAGAGCATGAGCTCAGGGAGGGAGAGGGAAATAACCAGGCAGTGGTCAGTTGCCAGATCCCCAAGCCACTGATGTGGTCCCTGCCCTCCCAATTCTACACCTCCACAGCAAGTGGTGGACAAACAGGAACAGAAGAGCAAAGTGGCACTGGATCCTCACTGTTACTGCTCCTGGGGCTAGACTTCTACCCTAGGCTCTGGGTGGCCAGTCTCTGAGTTACTTTGGCCCCAGGAGACACTGGACACGACTGAAAAAGTCAGGCCTTGTCCCCTGGCTATCACTTCTCTCTCCCACTGTCATCAAGGCTGGGGATGGAGGGAGGCAGTTGCACTCTGGAGGCTTCTATGAGCTGTCCAGCTGGACAGGGGACAGGAGGGGGCAGAGCCAGGTCCAGAGAGGTCCAGCACCAGTGGGAGAATAGAGAACCTCCCGAGGCACCCTTCTCCCTGTGCCCGCTGGACACCCAGGACTCTGCACACACAGGACACACCTCCCTTCCCTGAAACACCCAGAGCCTCCTGCCTCCTCCCTGGGCTGGCCTCTCCAAGAGGAGACAGTCCTGCCCCCATACTCTCCCAAATGCCTGCCTGGTGGGACCCCCGCGGAGACAGCCCCAGAGCTGAGCCCAGCTAACCAGGAGTCCCTGACCCCTCCCCAGAGGCCACATCACGCCCAGGCAGCTGTGATACATGTGGAGTAGCAATGATGGAAAATGCCAAAATGGGGGGAACAGACCGCTGGGGACCGCCCTGGACAGAGGTTCCAGGACAGATCAGGCCTGAGCCTGAGACCCGCCCAGGCACGGGGAACAAGGGAGTGAGAATGGGGCACTGTCCCTATGAGGGGCTCCAGAGGAGGACCAGCAGCTTGCACCAGGAAAAAGAACACCCACCAGGACCCCATGCTGCTGGGGACAAATGGCATGGGGCCCAGCTGATCCACTGAGCAAATCCCAGAGGACATCCTGGGTGCTAGGAGGACACAGGGAGGTGCAAGGCCCAGGCCATTAGTCAGGGTGACACACTGGGTGTTGAAGCCTGGACACCCGACCAGATCCAACGGGGTGGTCACCCAGGTCTACCAGGCCCACCAGGCCCCACGCCTGAGCCCTGCTCACCAATAGGTGCCAGGAGCAGAGGAGAGGTCCTTGCCACATGCCTTCCCAGGCTCACCCATCAGGGGAGAAGATGGCTGGTCAACCTATTGGGAGCACCTGACCCCGCTCCCCGCAGGTCCTGCCTGCCCTGAGTCAAGGCAGGGCAGGGCAGGGCAGAGGGAGGACTGAGCTGACCCCTACCCCACAGTCAGCCTCTACCCCTGCCCCAGCCACACTTCTGCACCTGACCCTCCCTGCTGCCTATCCCCACAGGAGGCTGGGAGGGACCCAGGTGGAGAAAGAGGAGCACCAGGCCCTCAGGGTAGGGCTGGCACCACAACCTCCCCTAGCAGTGAGGGAATCCCAGCATGTCAACAAGGGGAACATTAGTCTGGGGACCCCTGGCGTTCCTGTGGGGGGGTGGGCAGCGCAGGCAGCCTCACCCCACTCCAGGACATGGGGCCATGGTGCTCCAGGGCAGTCCCCTGGGAACCTGGATGGAACCAGGGGCTGAGGAGGGGCAGCCATCAAATCAGGGTCAGCGAGCATGCGGGTGCTGGGTGCTGGGTACCAGCCTCGGGACCCGCGTGTGCACTCAGTGATCTAAGGCTCAGGATAGTCTCATCCCACTCCAGGGCCCCAAGCCCATCCCAGCTGCAGACAGGTCCCCAGAAAGCAGGGACAGTCATGTACACTAGACTCCTCCTCAGGCCCAAGGCATCTCCAGGGAGGGCATTCCTTGGTAGGAGGACACTGTGCTGCTTGGAGGTCAGGCTGGTTTCGGCCACCTCCATGACCCACCAGGGGTGTCGGGGCCGGTCTCCATGAGCCCAACGAGGCTGCAGCCAGGGGACAGGCCTGAGGAAATCACTGAGCAGTGGGTGGGGTAGAGGCTGCCCTTGGGTCAGCACAACTACTGAAGACAGGCTGGGCACAGACGTCCCATGCTCACTGGGAAAGGACCCAGGTCCTCGGGCAGAGAGGGTGAAGGCCACAGAACGCAGATGGGGACAGGATGTGGCTGGTGCCGTGACTCTGCCCATCCTCAGAGCAGGCCACTAGGAGGAGCTCCCCCAGGAAAGGGTGCCTGCCCTGCAGCTGGGTGAGGGAGGACCCAGTGCCTGTCCAGCCCTCCACAGCCTTTGTGGGCAGGCGGCCCGAGGGAAGACTACAGGGCAGGCGGGCCCTCCTCACTGTTCCTCCCGCCCAGGGCTGAGGGATGGGAAGGTGGCTCAGCTCGGTCATAGGCTAGAGAACGGTGAGATCAGTGATGAGATGGCCCAGGAGTGAGGGGCTGCACTGGGCCTGCATCTCCAGGGGAGACCCGGGACCCTGTGTCGCAACACCCTGGCTGATTGTCCCCAGGAGTCACGGCCAGGATCCCTGAGGCAAGGCCAGAAAGCATCACCTTGGTCTCTGCTTCTGCTCCTGGGAAACAGAGAGCCCGGCTCCCCTGAAACTCGCTGTCCTTGGGTTCAAGAAACACACAGTAGTCTCGGATGTTGCCAGGAGCTGTCACCAAGGGCCTCCGTGTTGCCCAGCAGCAAGAGCCTACAAGAAAGCACTCACCGCCCACAGAACCTGTGTGACAAAGTCAGAGCCACTAAGCGCGTCATCGGGAAATCACCTCTGAGCCCCAGCCAGAACCATGGGGCGGGCATGTCTCCAGGGAAACGAGATGCAAAGGGCCTCCTTCAGCCACAGTGGGAGCTCCTTCCTGAACAACTGGATGCTCGGCTGCCCCTCCCCAGGCTGGCGCCTGGCGCCATCAGCCCCAGCCACCAGAACCCAGGCCAGAGCTACCTGATACCCTCATTAAGAAAAGGGGCTTGTCAGCCTGCACCTCCACAATGTGGCCTGCAGCTCTCCACGCCCTGCCCCCACCCACTTCAAGGCTGCATGGTGGAAGGCTGGAGGGTACGGCAGAGGGGAGAGGAGGGATCTTGCCTGTGTGCAGCGAGAAGTCACCCCTGCCCCTAAGGACTGAGAAGGAGTGGAGGTAAGACTGCGCCACAGGTGGGGACACTGGAGGTCTGGGACATCCTGAGGCCCAGCTTGGGTGGGGACTGACAGGGTGATGGCAAGGGCTGCTGTGATAAGAAAGAGCTTCCCGCCCTGTGCCTGAAGCTGCTCAACTGGCTGGGATTGCCACCAGGGCTGTAAATGTTCTTGCAAAGGGCAGATATCACACACCGTGGGCACACGGGGGCTCTAAGGTACATTTTTGTCCATTTCCCTGGCTTTTGCGTGTTTTGTTTACAACCCTTTAAGGACAAAGAACCTCAAGAACTGATATAACCAGGGATCAAAAGAGGACACCAAATTGAGCCTGGTAGTAACTGCAGAGGCAGGAGAGGGTGGGCTGTGAGCCTACGGACAGCAGCTAAGGGCTGTTTTAGCTGTGAGCAGTTCTGTCTGAGAAGTCAAGGGGTAAAACCCCAAGCCGGCTCCACAGCATAGGGTGGTGGATCCCCACCACAGAGGGGCAGTCCCCGAGCACAGAGTGGTGGAACAGGGAAAGGCACCCTCATAACACCTGGCTAAGATCACCAGAGCTGAGGCTTTGTCTGATTAGGAGAGGCACAGGGAAAAACTGCACCTCCCTGAAGGGCCAAAGCACTAAATCAGCTGCAGCCACTCACCTTGGGCTCTGGCAGAGGGAGGACAGACTGGACTGGAACTGTGTGAAGAGAGTCAGGAGTTCGCGGCACAGGGGAGAGAGCTGGGAAGGAGGACATCAGAAGTTTTATGCTGAATCACTCCCTCACAGGACAGTAGCCATCTAACTCAAAGAGCCCCTTCCCAGAGCCTAGGGGAGAAGCAACTGCCACTCCCTCAGGAGTTTAACACCATCAGGCCATGCCAGAGAAATGCAAATTGAGGCTCATTAACAGCTAGAGACTACCAGCAAGAAAAAATGGTAAAAGAAAAAGACAAAAAAAAAGTCATTGCTCCACTGGCTGGAAATCCTTTCCCCATACACCTGAGGGATTTTTCATTATGCTGAGGGCTACAACCTGAGACTCATCAAGTAACTGAGACCAATAGCCTGCAGGCAAAAGCTATAGGATAACTGAACTTTTGCTTGACCTGCAAATCTACCCAGGAAGGTAAGACTTGACAGTGCTGTTTACTGTGGGTCGTCCCACACTCATCCACACCCAGTAGAGGGAGCCACAACCAGCGGAACACCAACACCCACAGGGAAAATTTGGCAGGCTCCAAAACACACTGAGACAGCCAAAATAGTGAAACAAAGAAATAAATCCCAAATGAAAGAACAAGATAATTCTACAGAAGAGGAATAAATGAAATGGAATTAAGCAAGTTATCTGAGGTAGAGTTCAGAGTAATGATTATGAGGAAGCTCAACAGCATGAGTAAAGAGCTCAACAGCATGAGTAAAGATATAGAAACATTGAAAATCAACCAATTGGAAATGAAAAACCACCAAGTGGAAATGAAGAATGACATAGTAGAAATAAAGAACACTTTGGAAGGAATAACCAGCAGAGTAGAGGAAGTCGAGGATCAGATCAGTGAATTAGAAGAAAGGGTAGAAAAAAACACCCAATCAGAGAACCAAAAAGAAAAAACAATTAAAAAACAGGAAGAGAGCTTAAGAGAACTGTGGGACAATATGAAACATAACAACATCTGCATCATAGGAGTTCCAGAAGAAGAAGAAGATGAGCAAGGGTTAGAGAATATATTTGAAGAAATAGTGATACAAACCTTCCCTAACTCGGTGAAGAAAAAGGCATACAGCCCTGGCCGGTTTGGCTCAGAGGTTAGAGCATCAGTCCTCAGACCAGAGAGTCCCGGGTTCAGTTCCCGCTAAGGGCACATACCTCGGTTGCGGTTTGTCCCCGGCCCCAGTTGGGGTCGTGTGAGTGGCAACCAGTCGATGTGTCTCTCTCACATCAATGTTTCTCTCTCTCTCTTCCTCCCTCCCTCCCTCCTGCTCTATCTGAAGATAAATGCAAAAATGTCCTTGGGTGAGGATAAAAAAAGAAAAAGGCATACAGGTTCAAGAAGCACAGAGAAGCCCAAGTAAGAAGAACCCAAACAGGCCCACACAAAGACACATCATAATTAAAATGCCAAAAATTAAAGACAAAGAGAGAATCCTAAAGGCAGCAATAGATAAGCAACAGGTTACCTACAAAGGAGCCCCCATAAGACTATCAGTTGACTTCTCAACAGAGACACTACAGACCAGAAGAGAATGGCATGAAGTAATCAAGGTCATGAAAAACAAGGATCTGAATCCAAGACTACTCTATCCAGCAAGGCTATCATTCAAAATAGAAGGTGAAATAAAGAGCTTCCCAGACAAAAATAGGCTAAGGGAATACATTAGCACCAAACCAGCACTGCAAGAAATGTTAAAAGGACTGCTGTAATAAGCAGCAGAAATAAGAAGAGAAATATAACCATAATAAACAAAAATGACAATAAATAAGAATATATCAATAATAACCTTAAATGTAAATGGATTAAATGCTCAGATCAAAAGACATAAGTAGCTGAATGGATAAGAAAACATGACACATATATATGTCGTTTACAAGAGACCCATCTCACAACAAAAGACTCACATAGGTTGAAAGTGAAGGTATAGGAAAAAATTTTTCCAAGCAAATGGAAAGGAAAATAAAAGCTGGGGTAGCAATACACATATCTGATAAAATAGACTTCAAAATTAAGGCCATAACTAGAGATAAAGAAGGCCACTACATAATATTGAAAGGATCTATCCAACAGGAGGATATAACCTTGGTAAACATATATGCAACCAATATAGCAACACCAAAATACATTTAAAAACTTCTGAAGGACTTCAAAGGAGAATTCAACAGCAATACAGTCATAGCAGGGGATTTCAACATCCGCTGATATCACTGAATAAATCCTCCAGCAAAAAATTAACAAGGAAACAGAGACTCTAAATGATGCACTAGATCAAATGGATTTAATAGATATCTACAGAGAAATTACACCCCAAAACTGCAGAATTCACATTCTTTTCAAGTGCACATGGGACATTCTCAAAGATAAACCACATGTTAGGACACAAACTAAATCTCTACAAGTTCAAGAAGATTGAAATCATATCAAGCATCTTCTCAGATCACAATGGCATGAAACTAGAAATCAATTACAATAAAAACACTCAAGCCCACCGGGTGTGGCTCAGTGGTTGAGCATTGACCCATGCACCAAGAGGTCGCTGGTTCTATTCCCAGTCAGGGCACATGCCCAGGTTGTGGGCCAAATCCCCAGTGGGGGGCATGCAGGAGGTGGCCAATCGATGTCCTCTCTCATTGATGTTTCTATCTCTCGCTCCCTCTCCCTTCCTCTCTCTCTAAAAATTAATAAAGAAAAAAATTAAAAACAACAGCAACACTGCCCTGGCAAGTTTGGCTCAGTGGTTAGAGCATTGGCCCTGTGGACCAAAGAAAGAGTCCCGGGTTCGATTCCAGCCAAGGGCACGTACCTCAGTTGCGGTTCGTCCCCGGCCCCAGTTGGGGTTGTGTGGGTGGCAACCAATCGATGTGTCTCTCTCACATCAACGTTTCTCTCTCTCTCTCTCTCTCTCTCTTTCTCTCTCCTTCCCTCCCACTCTGTCTGAAGATAAATGTAAAAATATCCTCGGGTGAGGATTTTAAAAAAAACAACACTAAAAAACGTTCAAACACATGGAGGCTAAATAGCATGTTATTGAACAATGAATGGGTTACCAAGGAGATCAAGGAAGAAATTAAAAACTTCCTGGAAACCAATGAAAATGAACACACAACAACACAAAATCTATGGGACACAGCGAAAGGAGTCCTGAGAGGGAATATCATAACATTACAAGCCTACCTCAAGAAACAAGAAAAATTTCTAATTGACTATCTAACCATACAACGTACAGAACTAGAAAGTAAACAAAAAGAAAAACCCAGAGCAAGCAGAAGGAAAGAAATAGTAAAGGTTAGAGCAGAAATAAATGACAGAGAGACTGAAAACACAATTCAAAAGATCAATGAAACAAAGAGCTGGTTCTTTGAAAAGATAAATAAGATTGATGGACCCTTAGCCAGACTCACCAAGAAACAAAGAGAGAGGCCATGGACGGTTTTGCTCAGTGGTTAGAGCATCGGCCCACGGACCAGAGAATTCCAGGTTTGGTTCCCTCTAAGAGAGCGTACCTCAGTTTCGGTTTGTCCCTGGCCCCAGTTGGGGTCGTGTGGATGGCAGCCAGTCGATGTGTCTCTCTTGCATCAATGTTTCTCTCTCTCTCTTCCCCCCTCTCTCCTTCCCGCTCTATCTGAAGATAAATGCAAAAATGTCCTAGGGTGAGGATAAAAAAAAAGAAACAAAGAGAGAGGACCCAAATAAACAAAATCAGAAATGGAAGAGAAGTAACAACTGACACCACAGAAATACAAAGAATTGCCCTGGCTGGTTTGGCTCAGCGGTTAGAGCGTCAGCCCATGGACCAATGAGACTCGGGTTCGATTCCGTCCAAGGGCACGTAGCTAGGTTGTGGTTCTCCCCGGCCCTGGTCGGGGTCGCACGGGAGGCAACTCATCGATGCGTCTCTCTCACATCGATGTTTCTCTCTCTCTCTCTCCCTCTCTCCCTCCTTCCTAATCTGTCTAAAGGTAAATGGAAAAATGTCCTCGGGTGAGGATAAAAAAAAAAAAGAAATACAAAGAATCATTAAAAAATACTATGAACAGCCCTGGCCGGTTTTGCTCAGCGATTAGAGCGTTGGCCCACGGATCAGAGAGACCCGGGTTCGGTTCCTGCTAAGGGCATGTACCTCAGTTGCAGTTTGTCCCTGGCACCGGTTGGGGTCATGTGGGTGGCAACCACTCGATGTGTCTCTCTCACACTGATGTTTCTCTCTCTCTCTTCCTCACTCTCTCCCTCCCACTCTATCTGAAGATAAATGCAAAAATGTCCTTGGGTGAGGATAAAAAAAAATACTATAAACAATTATACGCCAACAAATTGGACAATCAAGGCGAAATGGAAAAATTTCTAGAATCACACAGTCTCCCACAACTGAACTGGGAAGAGATAGAAAACTTGAACAGACCAATAACAACTAAGGAAATTAAAGATGTAATCAAGAAACTCCCAGCAAAGAAAAGCCTGGGCCCGGACGGCTTCATGGGAGAGTTTTACTGAACATTCAAAGAAGAACTAACACCCATTCTCCTCAAACTATTCCAAAAAATTCAAGAAGGAAGACTTCCAAACTCATTTTATGAGGCCAGCATAATTCTAATTCCAAAACCAGATAAAGACACTACAAAGAAAGAAAACTATAGGCCAATATCCCTGATGAATATAGAAGCCAAAATCCTTAACAAAATATTAGCAAACTGGATCCAGCAATACATTAAAAAAATTATTCACCATGACCAAGTGTGCTTCATCCCAGGGATGCAAGGCTGGTACAATATTGTCAAATCAATAAATGTGATACACACATAAACAAAATGAAAGATAAAAACCATATGATCATATCAATAGATGCTGAAAAAGCATTCGACAAAATCCAGCACCCATTTCTGATAAAAACGCTCAGCAATGTGGGAATAGAGGGATCATATCTTGACATAACAAAGGCCATATATAAAAAACCTACAGCCAACATCATACTCAAAGGGCAAAAACTAAAAGCATTTCCCTTAAGAACAGGAACAAGCCCGGCCGGTGTGGCTCAGCAGTTGAGCGTCATCTCATGCACCAGGAGGTCGCCGGTTCAATTCCCGGTCAGAGCACATGCCCAGGTTGTGGGCCCGATCCCCAGTGGGGAGCATACAGGAGGCAACCAATCGATGTTCTTTCTCATCGATGTTTCTATCTCTCTCTCCCTCTCCCTTCCTCTCTCTCTAAAAATGAATAAAGAAAAAAATTTGTTTAAAGAACAGGAACTGCCCTGGCCGGTTTGGCTCATTGGTTAGAGCGTTGGCCTGCGGACCAGGCAGTCCCAGGTTCGATTCCAGCCAAGGGCACGTACCTCGGTTGCGGTTTGACCCCGGCCCTGGTCAGGGTCGTGTGGGAGGCAACCAGTAGATGTCTCCCTCTCACGTCGATGTTTCTCTCTCTCTGCTCTCTCTCTCTCTCCCACTCTATCTGAAGATAAATAGAAAAATATCCTCGGGTGAGGATTAAAAAAAAAAGAACAGGAACAAGACAGGGATGCCCACTTTCGCCACTCTTATTTAACATAGTACTGGAAGTCTTAGCTACAGCAATTAGACAAGAAGAAAAAAATAAAAGGGACCCAAATGGAAAAAAGGAAGTGAAACTGTCATTATTTGCAGATGACATGATATTGTACATAGAAAACCCTAAAGACTCCATCACAAATCTACTAGATTTAATAAATGAATTTGGTTAAGTAGCAGGATCAAAATTAGCATCAAGAAATCGACGGCATTCTTATACACCAATAATGAACTCACAGAAAGAAAAACTAAAAAAACAATCCCAGCCCTGGACAGTTAGGGTCAGTGGTTAGAGCGTCAGCCCACGGACCAATGAGTCGCGGGTTCAATTCCGAGCAAGGGCTCATACCTGGGTTGCAGTTCAGTCCCCAGCCCTAGTCAGGGTCATGAGGGAGGCAACTAGTCAATGTGTCCCTCTCACATCAATGTTTCTCTCTCTCTCTTCCTTCCTCTCTCCCTCCCACTCTATCTGAAGATGGATGCAAAAATGTCCTTGGGTGAGGATAAAAAAAAAAAATCAGGTGGATACCTCAGCTGTGAATGTCCTCCCTGAGGAGCAAGCAGTCCTATCCCATACCAGCTGCCCAGCTCAGGGTTCCAGTACCAGGAAGAGAAGTCCCCATAACTTCTGGCTGTAAAAACCAGAGAGAACTGAGGCTGAGGGAGGCTGAGGCTTCTAGAGCCCCAGGCAGCTCCTCTTAAAGGGCCCGCACACAGACTTACTTGGACTCGCTCCCTCTGAGCTCCAGCGGGGAGGCAACTTGAAAGGCACCAGAGACATATGGGGAAGAACTGAACTGTTTGGCATTGTCTGGAGGGGCAGCTTTCTCCTGAACAGACATGCTGGTGGAAGCCGTTGTTCCTTTGGTGAGCCCTTCCCTGGGGCAGAAGACGGCAACCATATCTGGGACTCCAGCAGCCTGGCTCACACTGTTTGCCCCGCCCTGGTGATTCCCTGAGGTCCTGCCCACCCAACCTTTGGGCCCACCCAGGCTGTTTCCAATGGCTTTACCATAGAATTGGCCTGTCTTGGATCCTGCTTCAGATTTTTCTAAAATATCTCAAACAAGCAGCATCTGTTCTCAGCATGCCCCATACCTCTCGTTAAGTGGCTCCAGGCCTGGCACTAGAAGCAGCCAGCCTTGGTTCACAACTTGGCTTTTCCTGGGCACCTCCAAGCCCAGCACAAGAAGCAGCCATTGGCAGATCACTCTGTAGCTTATGCCTGGTGGCCCAGGGTAGAACACAGGCAGTGGCCGACCTTGCCCCAGAGCCAGCACACTCAGTGGACAGTTTGAGACCACATCGAAGCACCACCACCCAACCACCTCCACAAGTGACACACTCAGTGAGTGGACTCAGTGGGTACCAGAGCCCTGATGAAGTAAGTCTTGCTCTGTGTGTTGGCACCTACACTGCTGATACTCCAAGGGAGTCAGAGGACCCCAGTGGTCAGTGGGCACAGCCAGTCTTGCAGCTGATCAGCCTGAGTAAATCCCTCCCATTGACGTGCCAACAGCAATCAAGACTCAATTACAACAGAATTGTGTATAGTCCACACTAGGGGTACACCTTGAGGGCCCAGTTGGGGTGATGAGGAAGGCTGTGCCACTGGATCCTACAGGACACCTACAATAATAGGCTACCCTACGAAGCCTAGGAGACATAGCAACTCTACCCAATACATAGAAACAATCGCAGGGAAGCAGCCAAAATGAGGGGACAAAGAAACATGTCCCAAGTGAAAGAACAGAACAAAATTCTAAGAAAAGAACTTAACAAAATGGAGAGAAGCAATCAATCAGATGCAGAGTTCAAAACACTGGTTATAAGGATGCTCAAGGAACTTAGTGAGAACATCACAAACACAAAAAAGGACCAGTCACAAATGAAGGATGCACTAACTGAAATAAAGAATAATTTACAGGGAATCAATAGTAGAGTAGGTGAAGCCAAGAAGCAAACCATTGATTTGGAATATAAGGAAGCAAAAAACACCCAATCAGAAAAGCAAAAAAGAAAAAAGAGCCCTGGCCGGTTTGGCTCAGTGGTTAGAGCGTCGGCCTGCAGACCAGAGAGTCCCAGGTTCGGTTCCCGCTAAGGGCACATACCTCGGTTGCAGTTTGTCCCCCGCCCGGGTTGGGGTCGTGTGGGTGGCAACCAGTCGATGTGTCTCTCACATTGATATTTCTCTCCCTCTCTCTTCCTCCCTCTCTCCCTCCCACTCTATCTGAAGATAAATGCAAAAATGTCCTCGGGTGAGGATTAAAAAAAAAGGAGAAGAAAAAAGAATCCAAAAAAATGAGGACAGTGTAAGGAGCCTCTGGGACAACGTCAAGCATACCAACATTCGCATTAGGGGGGTGCCAGAAGAAGAAGAGAGAGAGAGCAAAAAATCGAAAACCTATTTGAAAAAATAATGACAGAAAACTTCCCTAACTTGGTGAAGGAAACAGACATACAAGTCCAGGAAGCACAGACAGTCCCAAACAAGATGAACCCAAAGAGGTCCACACCAAGACACATCATCATCAAAATGCCAAAGGTTAAAGACAAAGAGAGAATCTTAAAAGCAGCAAGAGAAAAGCAGTTCATTACCTACAAAGGAGCTCCCATAAGACTGTCAGCTGATTTCTCAAAAGAAACTTTGCAGGCCAGAAAGGGGTGGCAAGAGATATTCAAGGTTATGAAAAGCAACAACCTACAACCAAGATTACTCTATCCTGCAAAGCTATCATTTAGAATCAATGGACATATCAAGAGTTTCCCAGACAAGAAAAAGCTAAAGGAGTTCATCACCACCAAACCAGTGTTATACGAAATGTTGAAGGGTCTTCTTGAAGGAGAAGAACAAAAATATGAATAATAAAATGGCAATAAATACATATCTATCAACAATGGAATCTACAAACAAAATGAGCAAGCCGAACAGAAACAGACTCATAGATACAGAGAACTTTTTGTTGCTTGCCAAATGAGAGGGGGCTAGGCGGATGGGTGAAAAAGATGAAGGAATTAAATAGTACAAATTGTTTGTTAGACTGATGAACCTCAAAGGGAAGGGGGGAGGGAGGGCGGGAAGAGATAAACCAAAGAACGTCTATGCATATATGCATAACCAATGGACACAAACAATAGTGTGGGGAAGGTAGGAGGGGGGCGAGATTGGGGAGGAGGGGGACAATGGGGGAAAAAGGGGGGACATCTGTAATACATTCAACAATAAAGATAAGTTTTTTTTAAAAAGCTGTGGTACATACACACAATGGAACGTTATGCAGCTGTAAGAAAGAAAGATCTCTTATCCTTTGAGAGGACATGGAGGGGCCTGGAGAGTACTATGCTAAGCGATATAAGCCAATCAGAGAAAGACAAATATCACATTATCTCACTTATTTGTGGAATATAATGAACAAAATAGACCCAGAGACATAGAAGTAGGGTTCAGACTGACAAACCTCAGAGGAGGAGGGGGAGGGAAGAGATAAACCAGAGAACTTATATGTATATATGCATAACCAATGGACATAGACAACAATGCTTTGAGGTGGGGGTGGGAACGGGAGGAGGGTGTCAGTGGGGGGAAAAGGAGAAACATCTGTAATAAAAATAAATTAATTAATAAAATAAATAAATAAAGATAAAGAGCCTTGCCCTGGCCAGTTTGGCTCAGCGGTTAGAGTGTCGGCCTGTGGACCAGAGAGACCCGGGTTTGGTTCCCGCTAAGGGCACGTACCTCGGTTGCAGTTTGTCCCTGGCCCCGGTTGGGGTCGTATGGGCGGCAACCACTCGATGTGTCTCTCTCACATCGATGCTTCTCTCTCTCTGTTCCTCCCTCTCTCCCTCCAGTTCTATCTGAAGATAAATGCAAAAATGTCCTCGGGTGAGGATAAAAAAAAAAGATAAAGAGCCTCTCTGCCTTTACAAACACACAGGCCTTGTCTATCTGGAATTTGCCAACCCCTGCCCCCTGCAACTTCAGACAAAGGACAAGTTCTTGAGGGGCCTGTTCTGTGCGGGACCAGGAGTCCTCCCTTCTGGGCACCCAGGTTCAAGAGCAAGGACTTTGCTTGGAGCCTTCTCATTTGCTGTGAATGGAACACCCTTCACCCTTCGTCATCCCCTCCAGCACTGTTCCAGGGTTGACCTGTGTGACCTATAAAAATATGGCAGAGCTGAAGGAATGTCACTTAGAAATAAAGTGATAAAAAGATCATGTCTTTCATCTCGGGGTCACTCACCCCTCTCCTTTGGCTCTGGGTGATCCCTGCCCTGAGCAGCCCTATGGCCAGGCCCTGTGGGGAGGCACTGAGACCCCTGCCACAGTCACCTGAGTGATCTTGGAGGCAGAGCCCCACCCCCAACAGGTAGACCAGAGGGCTGCAGCCCAGCTGATGCCTTGACTACAGTCTGTGACAGACCCTGAGCCAGAATTCCCCAGCCAAGCCCTGTAGCATCCAGTCCATGAGACACTTGGGAGATCACAAGTGTTAGTCACAGCAGGGCACTAAGTTTGGGGTAATTGTTATGCAGGAACAGGGAACTAATAGACAATTTTATTTTATATTTTTTATTGAAAAAAATTTTTTTTTAGGGAGAGAAAAACATTGATGTGAGAGAGAGAAACATCCATCAGCTGCCTCCTATACGCCCCCTCTTGGGGATCGAGCCTGCAACCTAGGCGTGTACTCTGACTAGGAATCAAACCAGGATCTCTCAGTCCATGGGACAACGCTCAATCCACTGAGCCACACCAGCCAGGCCTAATACACAATTTTAAATGGAGAAAGGGACTCGAAGTAAGTCTAAAGTAAACAAACTGACAAGAAACCCCAGAAGCCATTAGGAAAAGCCTGGAAAGTCTGATGACATGGAAACTAAAGTTGTCTGCTTGATCAAACACAAACACAAACCACAAAGTCAAGAGACAAGTGACAAAGTGGGGAAAAAACGGTGGCAAGTTGTGACTCAGGGCTCCTATTATTAATGTATAGAGAGCTTGAACCAGTACACAAGGAAGAGCTCCACAACCCAAAAGGAAAAGGGGGTCAAGGAGGGGAAACGTGGAACACAAAAGGCAAAGGCAAAGTTTACTCCACCATTTGTTCCCACAGCCAGAATATGCTCAGGTGCTGGGGTCCCAGGGACAAATTGTGGCCAGTGAATGGCAATGCATTTCACCTGCTACTCTGACTAGATGACAGACCACTGTGGAGCCGAATAAGACCTTCGAGTTACCTCTGCAAAGACTGGCCAAAGTTGGAGGGTGGTGCTGCTGGGCACTGACACCCAGGAGCCAGGAGACCCTCTTGGTGAGGAACATTTGGCAGGAAAGGTGGAGGCTCCCCACCAGCTAGAGGGCCGGCCACACCCACAGACTTGACAACTGTCAGGGTAGTTCCCAGGCAGAAAACTACTTTCTGGTCTCTATGTGCCCCCAAATCCATGTTCTTGCTTTGGGGCCCATGTTCCTTTCCCAACCCTGATCTCGGGGTTTGGGGCTTTCCTCTGCCTCATCAGAGTTCTTTCCATCCCTGCTCCCAGGCACACAAATCTGATCTCTGCCTCTCTCTCCTACAGATGTTATCAGGTACAATGTGGGAATTGCTGAGCACCTGCACAAACCTGACACCTTTTCCAGCCTGGGCTGTGGACCTGCCCTGCAGTGTGCCTGGGCAGGGAAGGGTGACTGCTGCTAAACAGGAAGCCCGATCTCTCGAGGACTAGCACCCTCCAAGAATTTCTCAGATTTGTGGGGACCCTGCAAAGGAGCCAGCCCCAAGTAGGGCAGGGGCACACACCTAGCAGCTCCTGTCCTTCAAAGAAGTGGTTTTCACAGTGGGGTCTCTGGACAAGCAGCAGCAGCATCACAGGGAGATTGTGAGAGTTGTGAATTCTCAGGTCCCACCTCAGATCTGGAAGAATAGAAACTCTGGGGCAGGCCCAGTGACCTGGGTTTGAACAAGCCCTCCAGGTGCTGTCATGCACCTGCAACCTCCAGTGTGAGAACTACCAGGATGGATGTTTCCTCATCACATCTCCTTCTAGAGAAGCCACCAGCTCTCTCTTGCAGGGCTCACACCTTGACCTTTCCAGGTGAGAGGCCGGTAGGCACAGCTGATGGCTGCAACCATAGGTTGTCTTGGAGAACAGGCATGCTTGAGCAGGATTCCCTCCCTGGACAAACACCGCTGTCAAGTGCCACAGGGAAGACTGTAATTTCCTGACGTACTCATCTCCAGAACCGTGGACAGTCCCCTCTGGTGGACAGCACATTCCTGGGTGACTGGGCTCAACTGTGTCCACCTCTCTCTGGATACTCGGCCCCTGTGCGTGTCTATTTTTGTTTGTAGTCCATGCTGTACAGAAAACTGTCCAGATACACTCAGGAGACGCTGGAACACAGTGGGCCCGGAAACAAGTTGTCTGTGAGTGTGTGAGAGTGTGTGTGTGTGTGTGTGTGTGTGTGTGTGTGTGTGGTTACATTCCGGGCCCTGGGAAGATGGAAGCTCCCATGAGCTCTGAGCAAGGCCACTCTCCTTGGCCATGACTGGGCCGGTCAGTAGACGGATTGGCCCTGCCTTTTGCCATCCGAGTGGGGTCGCCGCCCTCCTTTCCTTCTCACCAGGCCCCTGGTCATCTGGAGGGCCAGGCACCCTCAGGACGGTGGGGTAATTGCTGCCGGGGGCCGGGCGAGGGCCGCCCGACGGACACCCCACAATCTACCGGGGCCTGGACTCGGGGGTGGCTTCTTCCTGGGGAAGGGCAGAGATCCCCAGGTCTAGAGAGCGGGAACTCTGGCCAAGCCAGGACCTGGAGGGGAAGAAGACAGAGGATGGTGGCAGGGTGTGGTTCGGGCGTTGACAGCCTCTGTGGTAGTCTCCTCAAGTCATCTCAGCACGCCCACCGGAAACTCCTCCCCACAGCACTTTCCTGTCACCATTTCGGGACAGATTCGCCAATGACCAAGCTCATCTCGTGACGAGACCCGCCTCCCTCCTCCTGAGGAAGCCCTGCCAGTCGGTTCTAACAGACACTTCTTCTGCCCAATCAAAGCTAGCCGCTCTCCTGCGAGCCCCTGTAGGCTCCGCCTTCGTGAGCTCCAGTCTTGACCGTGGGCCGGGCAAACTGTGGACAGTGGGCACCGAGAGGTTCCCACGAGGAGTGCAATGACTCTCCACGCAGTGCTGTGTGCATCATCCTGTCTGCACACGCTAAGCTCTGCTTGTATACTTTTGGTGTGAACTTGTATTTTGAAGTAATTAAGTTCACAGGAAGTTTATAGAAATGTCCAAGACACAGGGCCCCTCCCGCAGTTCCTTAGCATTAACATCTTGCACATTTAGTACAATCGCACACCAGGAAACAGCATTGGTTCCATCCGAGAGCTGCTTCGAGTTTCATCTATGTGTGTGTGCATGAGCATGCACACGCATAGCTCTGTGCACTTTCATCACGCGTGTAGATTCAAGTGACCGCCACAACTGTCAATGTCCAGCCTGTCCCCTCACAAGGATCCCTTCGGTTGACCTTTCAGAACCACAGCCCCTCCCCTCTTCCTGCCAACTCATGGTAACCAGTATTGTATTCTTATCCCTACAGTTTTGTCATTTGAAGACTATTACATAAATGGAACTATGCAATATGTAACGGGGTGGGGGGTGGGGGTGAGCTTTTTCCACTCAGGTGATGTCCTTGAGGTCCATCCAAGCTATTGCATGTATTGATCATTTTTCCTCTGTATTGCTGGCTATAGTCCTTGGTGTGGATCAACCAGTGTTCGTTCAAGCATTCACTCACTGAAGGATGCGTTGCTTGTTCTGTCTTAAGCTTCTACAAATAACCTGCTATGAACATTCGAGCACAGGTCTTCCTGTGATTACAAGTTTCCATTTCTCTGGCATAAGTGCCAAGAGTGCAATGACTGGGTCCTGTGGAGATGGATGTTTAGCTTTAAAAGAAACAGCTGAGTTGCCTTCCACAGTGGCTGTACCATTTTACCTTACCACCCTGCATACTTAAAGCACATAATTGAAAAATGTTACAGAACATTATTTTAAGCAAGATTGTTAGCAATTTTGTTTCTCTTCTAACTACATTTTTCTATGCAATCACCAACATAGTTATTCACACAGTTTTTAAAAACATACACTTTATACATTTTTATTGTGATTTTCTTTTACTTAGTAATATATCTTTGAGATCATTCCATGTCAGTACACAAATGTCTAGTTCATTTCTTCTCTGGCTGCTTGGTATTTGATAAAATGCATGTACTATATTTTACATAATGAATCCCCAATTGATGTACTGTTACATTTTCTTTCATGCTTTGCTATTCATATTAATGCTGCAACTACCAGCTTTGAACATGTGTAATCTCCCTCTAGGATAATGTGCAATAAGCAGAGATGACCTATGAGCATTTAACATGTTTAATTTTTTTTTTAATCCTCACTCGAGGATATTTTTACATTTATCTTCAGACAGAGTGGGAGGGAGAGAGAGAGAGAGAAACATCTATGTGAGACACATCAATTGGTTGCCACCTGCACAACCCCAACCAGGGCTGGGGACTAACTGCAACTGAGGTACATGTCCTTGGCTGGAATCAAACTCGGGACTCTTTGGTCCACAGGCTGATGCTCTAACCACTAAAGCCAAACCGGCCAGGGCAGCATTTAACATGTTAACAGACACTATATAAGTGTCTCCCCAAAAAGATCCTACTTGTCATACACTAGAGCTGTTAAGTCCTTTGTTACATATGTTGCAAATATTTTCCCTGTCTGTCTTTTGTCTTAAAGACTAGGGTTGCCCCGCTGGTGTGGCACCAAGAGGTCGCTGGTTCGATTCCCAGTCAGGGCACATGCCCAGGTTGTGGGCCAGATCCCCAGTGGGGAGCATGCAGGAGGCGGCCAATTGATGTTCTCTCTCATCGATGTTTCTATCTCTCTCTCTCTCTCCATTCCTCTATCTCTAAAAAATCAATAAAGAAAAAAAAAATTTTTTTAAGAAAAAAAATTGAAGAAAAAAAAAGACTAGGCTTGCTGGTTTGGGCTGTGAAGAAGTTAAATGTTTGGGTGGGGGAGGGGCCTGCCCCGGAGCTCAATAATATGGCCTGAGGGCTCCGTGGGAGGTCAGCGGTTGGATGGCTGCTGTGTGGAAGCTGTGTGTTAATAAAAGTATCCATGGAGAACACTGAAAACTCAGTGGATTCAAAATCCATTAAAAATTCAGAAACAACCCCGGTTGCTGTGATTCAGTGGTTAGAGCTGTCGGCCCACACACCAAAGGGCCATGGGTTCAATTCCTGGTCAAGGGCAGGTACCTGGGTTACAGGTTTGATACCCGGCCCAGTTGGGGCACGTGCAGGAGGCAACTGATAGATGTGTCTCTCTCACATCGATGTCTCTCTCTCTCTCTCCCTCCTTCCCTCCCTTCCACTCTCTCTAAAAATCAATGGGAAAAATATACTTGGGTGAGGATTAACAACAACAAAAAATTCAGAAATAAAGCTCTTACATGAAAGCAAATCAATGGACTTGGGGATATCCTTGGTCAATAGATCCAAAATGGATTATCCTGAAATGGGTTTATGTATAATAATCAATAACTTTCATAAAAGTACTGGAATGGAATCTCGGTCTGGTACAGATGTAGATGCAGCAAACCTCAGGGAAACATTCACAAACTTGAAATACGAAGTCAGGAATAAAAATGATTGTGCACAGGAAGAAACTGTGGAATTGGTATGCAGTATTTCTAAAGAAGATCATAGCAAAAGGAGCAGTTTTATTTGTGTGCTTCTAAGCCATGGTGATGACAGAATAATTTTTGGAACAAATGTTGACCTGAGAACATTAACAAGGTGGAAAACTCAACCTTTTCATTATTCAGGCCTACCAAGGTACAGAACTGGACTGTGATATTGAGACCAACTGACAGTGGTAATAATGGTGACATGGCATGTTAGAAAATACCAGTTGATCCCTGGCTGGTGTGGCTCAGTTGGTTGGGTGTCCTCTCATGCACCAAAAGGTTGCTGGTTCATTCCCAGTCAGGGCACATGCCTGGGTTTCGGGCTCGATCCTTAGTAGGAGGTGTGCAGGAGGCAGTCAATCGATGTTTCACTCTCACATCATGTTTCTCTCTTTCTCCCTCCCTCTCCCTCTCTCTCTAAAAATCACTTTTTAAAAATCTTTTTAAAAATTAAAAAAACTGTTGAGGCAGACTTCTACAGCACCTGGTTACTGTTCCTGGCAAAATTCAAAGGATGGATCCCAGATCATCTAGTCACTTTGTGCCGTGCTGAAACTGCACACCCACAAGCTTGAGCTTATTCTTACTCAGGTTAATCAAAAGGTAGCAACAGGCCCTGGCGGGTTTGGCTTAGCGGTTAGAGCGTCGGCCTGCGGTCCAGAGAGACCCGGGTTCGGTTCCCGCTAAGGGCATGTACTTCGGTTGCAGTTTGTCCCCGGCCCTGGTTGGTCGTGCAGGTGGCAGCCACTCGATGTGTCACTTTCACATCGATATTTCTCTCTCTCTCTCTTCCTCTCTCTCCCTCTCACTCTATCTGAACAAAAAATGAAAAAATGTCCTCTGGTGAGGATAAAAAAAAAAAAAAGGTAGCAACAGAATTCAAGTCCTTTTCCTTTGACTCTACTTTTTGTGCAAAGAAAGAGATTCCATGTTTTGTGTCTATGCTACAAAATAACTATATTTTTATCACTAAAGAAATGTATTTTTTTTAAAGATCTGTTTTATTGATTCTTAGAGAGATAGGAAGGGAGGAGAGAGAGATACAATGATGTGAGAGCGAGAAACATTGATCAGCTGCCCCCTGCATGCCCCCTACCAGGGATCAAGCCCACAACCCGGGCATGTGCCCTGACCAGAATTGAACTGGCAACCTTTCAGCCCAACCAACTAAGCCACACTGGCCAGGGCAAAATGGATGATTTTTTTTTTTTTTTTGGTACATACCCCTAGTGGGAACCGAACCCGGGACTCTCTGATCCGCAGGCTGACGTTCCAACCGCTGAGCCAAACTGGCCAGGGCTAAAATGGATGATTTTTTTTAGTTTGTATGCCAAGATAAGAAAATGCTATAACAGATGCTGTATTTCCCCCTCATTTAAATCTAATCTAATACTCCAGATGGTACTTTGAAACATACCACTTTCATAGCAATAAAACTATAAAGCTACCTCAAACTCAGAATCAGGTAGTTAAAATTGAATTTAATTAGGAATAAATGGATAGTAGTACAAGCATTATGAGAGGAAATTATTGTAAATTAATAGCTCTCATAATTAGCAAGTTTTAGTGATGCTATGTTATGAATTTTCAAGTAATTATGGAAAAAGTAAAACATTGCAGTAATAAATTTCAGTGATATTGATATGCTCTCATTTAAGAGTATTCATTTCTAGTGTTGTTAAACCATAGAAATGATTATATGAGCCCTGGCTGGTTTGGCTCAGCGGTTAGAATTGGCCTGCAGACCAAAGGGTCATGGGTTTGATTCTGGTAAAGGGCATATACCTGGGTTGCAGGTTCAATCCCTGGCCCCAGTTGGGGGGAAACCAATAGATGTGTCTCTCTCATGTTGATGTTTCTCTTTCCCTCTCTCCCTCTCTCTCTCCCACCCTATCTAAAAATCAATGGAAAAATGTCCTCGGGTGAGGTCCCGGGAATCGAACCAGCACCTCTCAGTCCATGGGACAACGCTCAATCCACGAGCCACACCAGCCAGGCTCAAATGCATTTTTAGATCATTTATCTGAGCACATGGTTTTGTGATGTTTGTCCTGAGC
This sequence comes from Tadarida brasiliensis, assembly GCA_030848825.1. Classification (NCBI taxonomy): domain Eukaryota; kingdom Metazoa; phylum Chordata; class Mammalia; order Chiroptera; family Molossidae; genus Tadarida; species Tadarida brasiliensis. The sequence continues at coordinate 85,883,367 of CM061280.1, forward strand.
ATGTCTTTGTTGTAAAATATCATGTTTAATATTGAAAAAGAAACTAAATACTTTACTTGAAAGTGTGAGCAAACTAAGTTGACTCTTTTAAGGCTAAATGCAACATAAATGCAACAAAGTTAGAACTATAAGGTGCTGAAAAGTGGCTCATCTACCAGCAAACGTATCTTGTCCCTGTGCAATCTGTTGAGCCTCACACACCAGCAAACTATCTGAAGAGTGTTAGGTAAAAAACTCACACTGTTGATCAAACTGATAACACCATGAATTGAAGAAATTCTATAGGAACATACTAAAATACAATTTTTTTTAAATCCTCACCCGAGGATATTTTTACATTTATCTTCAGACAGAATGGAAGGGAGAGAGAGAGAAAGAGAGAGAGAGAGAGAGAGAGAGAGAGAGAGAGAGAGAGACAGAGAGAGAGAGAGAGACAGAGGTGAGAGAGACACATCGATTGGTTGCCACCCGCACGGCCCCAGAGGGGTCGGGGACGAACTGCAACCGAGGTACATGCCCTTGGTCGGAATCGAACCTGGGACTCTTCGGTCCACAGGCCGACGCTCTAACCACTGAGCCTAACCGGCCAGGGCTAAAATACAATTTATATAATAAACAGTGAAATGTAAGGAAGAAATACTACATCATTCAGCTGGGTACTCCATAATTAGAAGATGGTTTGGGCTTGAGCAGAGACACAGTGCAGTTCATGTGATGAAGGCAGAACCATAGACTCTGGCTTCAGGAAAAGTACTGTTACTTTCTTCATATGTACTGGTGTGTGTGTGGAGAATGTCCCCAAGGTAGAAACCAAATCAGAAACTTCTGAAATGGAAACTTTCCAAAGATGGTGAGAGTCATGATAAAAGCCATAGTCCCCTTTGTAGTAAAATTTTTTAACACGTTATTTTCTTTTGGTTAATCCTCACCCTCCCCGAGGATATTTTTCCATTGATTTTTAGAGAGAGTGGAAGAGAGGAAATTGAGAGAGAGAGACATCAATGTGAGAGATATATATCGATTGGTTGCTTCCAGCATGCACCCTGACCAGGGTCGGGGATTGAACCTGCAACCCAGGTACGTACGCTTGACCAGGAATGGAACCCATGACTCTTCGGTGCATGGCCAACGCTCTAACCACTGACCACACCAGCCAGGGCACGTTGTTATTTTCTGTTGAAGTTTATAATAAAAGGAAAATGATACTGTTATAAGTATTTACTGTTCTCTGAAATTAAAGGACCATGACACACAGGGCTTTAGAACTCATCCAGCCTTCCTTTGGTGCACAGGGAAACTGAAGGCTAGAGAGAAGCAGCACAGCCCCCAGCCTGGGAGGCCAGGCTCCAAGCCTCCTCATTTAGGGAGGTGATGAGCTGTCATTGCATCATTGTGTCTTACTGGTTTTCAGTCTGACATTTCACATAAGCTTTCTTTTGCTCAAAAAAGAAACTCGCATTTATAAATAACAGCTATTTGTTTTGACTATATCTGTAACTTTTTCTTTCTTTTTCTTTATTGATTTTAGAGAGAGAGGAAGGGAGAGGGAGAGAGAGATAGAAACATCGATGAGAGAGAACATCGATTGGCTGCCTCCTGCATGCCCCCCACTAGGGATTTGGCCCACAACCTGGACATGTGCCCTGACCGGGAATCAAACCCGCGACCTCTTGGTGCATGGGTCGATGCTCAACCACTGAGCCACACTGGCAGGACTATCTGTAACTTTTTCTATGTAAATGAATCATGTCACGTTATCTTTTTTTTAATAAAATACATTTTATTATAATTCCTTATGAAGTTAAAACAGAGGCAGACCCTTCTAAAGGATTGTAAAACAACAAATGTCCATTCCATTGAAAATCAAATCATCTGAAATATTTAAAGATTTAAGATAACAAACAGGATCCTCAGACAGCATTCCAGCTTCTAGCATGCAATCCTCCTACAATCACAGCTATAGGGGTTATATCAGCTTCTGAATTCTCAGGTGCAGAAAGATGAGCCAAGTGATTTTTTAAAGTAGCAAAACTGATCATTGCTCTTTACTTTCTGGTTGATTGTCCCTCCAATGTATAAATTTGCTATTTTTAGTCTTTTGCGGGGGGGGGGGGGGGGGGGGGGGCACCTTGTTTATTTGCATCATTTCCTATGCTTATTCTTACAGGAGCTGGGTGGCCGATTGTTCTCCAGAGCAAGTTCAAATCAGAGAAAAAAGGAGGTGCAGCCCTCCAAACACCAGAAAAACCTTCATCTGGCCAGATCCCAAGGCAACATCCATTCAGGAAACAGGAAGTTCATGTAACATTATCTTAAGGTGTGTTCCTGTGTGACGATTTTGTAAAGATCTGTCATGAATTTTTATTTAAAAATACAAAATTCTATGTCCAGCTGGTGTGGCTCAGTGTTTGAGCATCGACCCATGCACCAAGAGGTTGCCAGTTCGATTCCCAGTCAGGACAAATGCCCAGGTTGCGGGCCCGATCCCCAGTGGGGGGCATGCAGGAGGCGGTCAATCGATGTTCTCTCTCATCAATGTTTCTATCTCTCTCTCCCTCTCACTTCCTCTCTCAATAAAGGAAAAATAAGTTTAAAAAATACAAAATTCTAAGAAAAAAATTTTAAAAGAAGTTAAATATTTTTTAATAGATTTTTTAGTAGAGAGGAAGGGACAGAGATAGAAACACCGATGTGAGAGAGAAACATCGATAGGCTGCCTCCTGCATGTCCCCCACTGGGGATCGATCCTGCAACCTGGACATGTGCCCTGACTGGGAATGGAACCGGGATCTCTCAGTCCATGGGGCGACGCTCAATCCACTGAGCCACACCAGCCGGGCAGAAATTAAATATTTTTATATGACCAAATTTATTGAACCCTTATTTGATGATTTTTGGGTTGTGTATCTTAGACATGGAGGCATCCTCCCATGTGTAACAAGAGAAGAGACTTGGAGTAGAATTTCTGAGTCTTGCTTGCCAATTGCTCATTGACCCAGGCTGGCTGATGGGCCAACAGGCTCATCACACTGCCCTGGGGTGTTGGTCACATGACCCAGTGCTGCCTGGGCCTGGATTGGGGGCAGTGCCTCTTCGACACCCAGCCACTGCGCCCCAGTGATGGCAGTCCAGTTTGGGGAAAAGATGAGGAAATATGCAATAAGTGTTTAGTTACACTGATTAAATGCATAGGTGGCCTGCAGGTAAGGGAGGGAAATCCCTGGGGAAACAGCAAATAAAAGCAGAGGGGTGAGTGGGGGGGGGCTGGGGCCCAGCGAGGTGCTGCCCTGATGGGTTTCCAAGGCACTCAGGGTTATGAAGGTGAGAGAGCAGAACTGAGATTCCACCTTAAACCAGTGCTCTTAAAGAGACACCTTTAAGAAAAGGAAGGACAGCTCAGCAGCTGGAGCATTGGCCTACAGACCAAAGAGTCTAGGATTCGATTCCAGCCAAGGGCATGTACCTAGGTTGTGGTTAGTCCCCGCCCCAGTTGGGGTCATGCGGGTGGCAACCAATCGATGTGTCTCTTTCACATCGATGTTTCTCTCTCTCTCTCTCTCTCTCTCTCCCTCCCTCCCTCCCACTCTGTTGAAGATAAATGTAAAAATATCCTCGGGTAAGGATTAAAAAAAAGAAAAAAAGAAAAAGAAAAGGAAGGACAAGGATATAAAAAGAAGCAGGTCCATCCCAGCCTGGGTCTGAGTGAGTGGGCCAAGAACTCCATCACCCACAGCATCAATGAGCAGGGGCTGCCTTTACCCGGCTACAGGTAGAGGGGCTTAGGTGAACCCCTGGTTGAGAGGAACTACCCTCCCTGTCATGCTAGTACTGCTGGGCTTCTGGCAGAGCAAACCCACCCTCCCTGGAAGGGGACACCTCACCCAGGACTCCCACCCAGGACTCCCAGAGGCCCCGCTGAAGATGAGTCAACAATCTAAACTTGAAGACACTGCCCACCTTCATGGAGAATCAGCAGGTCTGTCAAAGGGAGGACTGGCCCTGCCCTGGCTGTGTAGTTCCATTGGTTGGAGCATTGCCCCGATGCGCCAGAGTTGCAGGTTCAATCCCTGGTTAGGGTATGTGTGGGAGTCAACCAGTGAGTAGGTGGATGGTTGGAGCAACAAATTGATGTTCTCTTTCTCTCCCCCCCCCTTCCTCTCTCTATAAAGTCAATACATTAAAAAAATAAATTAAAAATAAGTTTAGCCCTGCTGGTGTGGCTCAGTTGGTTGAGTGTCCTCCTATGCACCAAGAGGTTGCTAGTTCGATTCCTGTCAGGGCACATGCCTGGGTTGCAGGCTCCAGCCCCAGTAGAGGGCGTGCAGAAGGCAGCTAATCAATGTTTCTCTCTCCCTCTCTCTTCCTCTCTAAAAATCAATAAAAACATATTTAAAAAATATATATAACCAAATTAAAAAAAAAAAAAAAAGACAGGAGTAGCCCTATCAATGTTCCCAGAGTGTAACTGTCAGAGGCCAGATCATGTAATTTTCAGTAATGGTTGTGAGTGTTTGCTACGTGTCTGGACTCATCCATCCCATCCTTTTGGTAGCCTTTGGAGTTTGGTAGCAGTGTTATCCCTATACTACAGATGAGGAAATGAGGAAAACAGGACAAAGAAGTGTTGATTAGTTTGTTCTGAATCATTAGCTAGCAAGTGTCCAAGGCAGGGTGTGGATCAAGGACGTTGGACTCCAAGCCTGACCCCCTTCTGGTTCTTCAGCCTGGCTTTCTCCCTCACTCAGATTCCTGGACCATGTGTGTGGCACAACAGTATGTCCCGAAGGTGTCAGGGGTGAGCCCAGGTGAATATCTCCCAGGCCTTGGGCCAGCACATCAGGAAGCAAGGAGGGTGAGAAAGAGAATGATCTTTTTTTTTTTTTTTTTTTTTAGTTTTCTAATCTTTATTGTTGTAAGTGTTAGAACAGATGTTCCCTCCCTCTTTTGTTTTTTGGGGTTTTTTTTTTGTTAATTCTCATCAGAGGATATTTTTCCATTGATTTTTTTAGATAGAGTGGAAGGGAGGGAGGGAGGAAGAGAAACAATGATGTGAGAGAGACACATCAATTGGTTGCCACTCACACGACCCCGACTGATATCTATCAGCTGAACCCTATTTGAACAGTTGTGGGAGTGGATTTTCAGGATGTTAAGACTAAGGAGGTAAGCTATAACACTCAATTGGGGCTGGATTCACTAATAGGGGTGCACTTACTAGAATTCCAGTTTGAATTTGTTAGGTATGTAGCTGGTGAGAAGCCTAGCATCTCACTTGGTTGGCTGACTGAAACTTGGACTCACCTGTGGCCTGCAGTTCGTGGGTTTTGATGCCAGAGCTGTCCAGGCATGAAATGGAGGAGGGAATCCAAAGGCTCAGGGAGAGAGGAATTTTGGAGTAGATTTATCACATTCCACCTGAACACTCCACACCCCCGCAACTATGTTCCACAAGAAGGCCCAGAAGCAGCGCTTTTCAGTGAGGCATTGAGAGCCATTAGAGGGGGAACACCTATGTCTTTGAAAGCTCTGAAAAGACCAGTGTCTCTAGGAAATAGGCAGCCTTCTACAGCACTGCTTGATGTATATAACCCGAAATGCTCTAGGTCTGGGAGCCAAACACCTGACTTGAGTTGCCACAGTAGAGGGTCACAGCCTCTAACCCAGTTTCCAGACTCAGAGCCCCCTGATGGAAGGGGAGGCTGGGTCCCCTGGAAGCCCTCTGCACCCCTGCTGGACATACACACCATCAATCTTTCCAAGCCTTCCCTAAGGGACCTATAGCCATTTACTAAAGTGACCGGTTATCCTGAGGAACAGGCATGCTTGAGCAGAATTCCCTCCCTCAAGGGCCAGCCCTGTCAAGACTTTTTACTTCCTGCCTTCCTCACCTCCAGAAGCTTGGACAGTCGCTTCTGGTGGACAATTCATTCCCGGGTGACTGGTCCCAGCTCTGCCCACCTCTCCCCTGGATACTAGGCTCCTTGGGGTGAATGGGGAGGGGGGGGACATGCTTTACAGAGAACCGTCCACAGTCAGGAGGCACTGGAACATAGTGGGCTTGGCAAAGTGTGTGTGTGTGTGTGTGTGTGTGTGTGTGTGTGTGTGTGTGTGTGTTGCGGGTGGGGGCACATTCTGGGCCTTGGGAAGGTGGATGCTGCTCTCAGAGGCCTTCACTGAGGGTCGGGGGAGATGGAAACAGAGTGACCGTGCCCTTTGCCATAAAGAGTCGCAGCCCTCTTTCTCCCCTTCTCCAAGTCACCATGGGGAGCACAACGGTCTTTTCTCTGGCGGATCAGGGTGGGCAGGGAAGGCGCAACGGTGCTCATGGGGTCTCCTGGGCCCTGGGTTTCGGTGGAGGCTCCTCTTCGACCTTTTTCCGGTGGGCCGGCGCAGACTACGCCCCGGGTCTCCAGGTGACAAAGACATAGAGCAGGGATCAAGGAAAAATCAGCGGCGGACTTTAAGGTTACGGTGGGGGTTGGGGGTGTGGGGACGGGCCTCCGGCTCCAGCCTCCCCATCGACAAAGGAATGTAGGCCGAGGCTCCAGCATGGTGCGTCCCCAGCGGGCCCTGGAGCGCAGAGGGAGGCAGAGAGAGCGTGTCCCGAGCGTGCGTAGCCGCCGTGACCCCCATTCGGGGGTACTTCCCTTCTTTCAACTCTAGGAACAAAAGTTTTTAATAGTTACAGTAAAGCCTCGGGCCGAGTTCTACACCCAAGATGGCAAGTTGGAAAAGGGTTTTTCGTGCTGATGTGGCTAGTCCTCATTCGCTAGCTGTCCACAGCGGTCAGGTGCTCCGCCTCTTTTCCGTTCTGCGCATGTATCCGGCTGCCCGCACGCAGGCGCAGAGCGCCATTGCGTCTATGGTCTGCAAGGCTGACAGAGCGTCCACCCGCCCTCGCCAGAACTCTATGGTTCCTACGCGCGACGAGAGACCGCCTATATAAGGCATACGCAGGCGTGGGAGCGCCTCTTTCCTTTCGGCGTGGTGAGTAGTGACGGCTGTAGCTTATTGCCGTGCCCTTGCCATTTCTCCCCTGGTTCGATCTTTGTCTTCGTCTTCTGTTTCGACTTTTTCTTTTTCGTTGCAGCCACTGAAGATCCTGGTGTCGCCATGGGCCGCCGCCCCGCCCGGTGGTGAGTATTGAATCCATGCAATTTCGCTGCTGGGAAGAACGATAACTGCATTTTTGCCGCTGAAAGCAACTGGGGTGGAGCATCCTTAGTGCAGCTTTTTCTATTTTGAGAACGGATTCCATGTTTTCCCCTATACCTTCCGGGTCGCTTTAGGTCTTCGTTTATATTATGTGGTTCTTTAACTTAAAACTTGATGCTGCTCTTTAAGCGATTCCACAATTTTGTTGGGGTGTTGCATTGACCCTTTACTGCATTTCTGAGCCAGTTTAAGGTTGGAAGCGATGTCCGCCTTACCTCCCGCCCTTTGTCCTGGAAATTGGCCGCCTTTTCCGGCTCAATGCCTTCTGGGCCTTTGTGTGCCATCCCCGTCTTATTTCCGGGCTGCGTGCGTGAGAACTCTATAAATTCTTGTGTGGCCTGCAGGGGGCGCCTGGAGCCCTTCACGTGGCTTGGAGGTGAAATGCCACGTGCCCAAAAGTCTAGGTGGATGGCATGAACTGCCACTCATGCGGCAGATTTGTAGTAGGTAGTGTCTAGAAGTGAGAGATGTTTTTTAGCCGGGAAACCCCATTTCCTTTCAAAGTGTTGGCCTAATAAAGGGTTAAGGAAGATGTTTTTACCTATATGTTCCTAACATGGTTGTCCTCTAAGTTTCGGCCACCTAGTTATGACTGTTTTGCTTTAGAGCCACTTTTCCAGACATGGAGACAGCTTACAGATTGACTTGTACCCCTGTTTCCCAGCCCTCCTTTGGTCTTGGAGGGAGCACTGGAAGTGCCTATTGTGAACCCCTGCAAACCTGGGTTTTTCCCCCCCCCTGCAGTTACCGGTATTGTAAGAACAAGCCGTACCCAAAGTCTCGTTTCTGCAGAGGTGTTCCTGGTAAGTTGCTGTGGAAGACCTCCCCAACTGGTTTGGCTGCACTGACTCAGTTGTTTATGACACCCCACAGACAACTTACCCAAGCTTTTTTCAGATGCCAAGATCCGCATCTTTGACCTGGGGCGGAAGAAGGCAAAAGTGGATGAGTTCCCACTCTGTGGCCACATGGTGTCAGATGAATATGAGCAGCTCTCCTCCGAAGGTAAGATGCAGGATTCTTTGTTGATCATGCCCGTTTCTGTGTGCTCCCCCAGCTAAATCCAGAGCTTGCTATAATGGAATTACCAGTTCATTAATCAAGACCACCCAATTATGAGCCTCTTATGAAACTCACCCAGGCAATACAGATGTGCCCTGAGAGCCAGGGAGGACCATGGTAAGGGTTGCTGTGCCATCCTTACTCTGCTGCTTTCCTTCCCCCCACTTAGCCCTGGAGGCTGCCCGTATTTGTGCCAACAAGTACATGGTGAAAAGCTGTGGCAAAGATGGTTTTCACATCCGGGTGCGGCTCCACCCCTTTCATGTCATCCGTATCAACAAGATGTTGTCCTGTGCTGGAGCTGACAGGTGAGCTGGGTCTCAGGTATTTTGTCATAACTTGAAGGCCTCTGTGTTGAGCTTGATTATTGTATTAGGGCAAAGAGGGAACTAACAAAAAGGGCATCATGCCTAAGTCTCAGCAGCCTCTGGGTGGCAGGTGGAGGGAGTCACTTTGAGCCTGGTGACGGCCATCTGCCAGCAAGCAGATGGGGTAGTTGCATACTGGAGGGCTTTCGGATGAGCTCAGTAGCACCTTGGAAGGGATTCTGTCTAGTTTCTTTTGGGGTTCACTGCAGCCAATTAAGCCGACCATGCTCTTTTACCCATGGGGGCTTGGTGTGCAATGGCTGCAAACAGTAACATCCTCGGTTGTGTATGTAGCCTGTTGCTAGTATGGGTTGCTTTAAGGGACCTTGGATACAGTCCTTTCTGGTGGACACTCATGTCTGAACTCATTCTGTCCCCAATTTAGGCTCCAGACAGGTATGCGGGGTGCTTTTGGAAAGCCCCAGGGCACAGTGGCCAGGGTCCACATTGGCCAAGTCATCATGTCCATCCGGACCAAGCTGCAAAATAAGGAGCATGTGATTGAGGCCCTACGAAGAGCCAAGTTCAAGTTTCCTGGCCGCCAGAAGGTAAGTAGTGTCTCAGCCTTGGTTCCTCCTTTCCTTGCCCCAGTCCGTAAATATCTTGACACAATTCTTTGTTTTTTCCTAGATCCACATCTCCAAGAAGTGGGGCTTTACTAAATTTAATGCGGATGAATTTGAAGACATGGTGGCTGAAAAGCGGCTCATCCCAGATGGCTGTGGGGTCAAATACATCCCTAACCGTGGTCCCCTGGACAAGTGGCGGGCACTGCACTCATGAGTCTCAGTGCTGCCCCCTCCTTACACCCACCAATAAATCCTACTTCCTGTCCATGTCTTTGCATCTGGATTCATGGGAGATGGGGGAAGCCTCTGGGAATCACAGGGTTACTGTCCTATGTCTTTCCCAAAGAGGTTGACAACATATTAGTGCCGGTGAACAATCAAGTCCAGCACAGCAGCCTGGTCAGGACATTGACTTCTATCTACCTAGACCAGAAGTGGTAGGTTCAAAAGCCCAGGCCATGGTTAGTCCTAATGCATCAAGTGCTGCTTTTATAAAAAGTGCCCTTCCATGGGTGATGAAAAAGGGCTTGTGGCTTAAGGTAACCCTTGGCCTGCTATGGATCTTTGCCCATGGGACCCAAGCCCACATTCTGGGCATGTACCCTGACCAAGAATGGAACCAGCAATCTTTCAGTGCGTGGGAAGCTACCTGACTGACTGATCCATACCAGCCAGGGCAGTCGCAGCCATATTTTGACCAGCCCTTCAGGAGACCAGGTCATCCAGTTATCCCTCTGAAGTGTCCCGTAGAGCTTGGCAAAAGGAGAGCTTTGGGCAAGTAGTGTGCAGCCCCAAACCATAAGCATGATTGCAACTTGCACTTAATGGCTCTGATGTCTTATAGTTTATCGATTTAAAGAATCATGGACACATCAATTTGTTGCTTCACCCATTCATGCATTCATTGGTTAATTCTTACACATGCCCTGACCAGTGATCAAACCCGCAACCTTGGCATGTCAGGATGACTAACCAGTTGAGCAACTTTACTAGAATGCTGGCAGTTTACTGAGTGCTGTTCTCTGGAAAATGGAGCTGTCCTGGAGTTAGCTAGGTCATTTGACTTCATATCCTTTTTGAGCAACCTGTTTGTGCCCTCACACTTGCTGTGTGACTCTTCTAACATCCTAAGGAAATCTGCTTGTTCCATTTGCTGATGTGTAATATAGGGGACACAGTAACCATCGTTAATATGATTGCTTCACAAAGCAAACACGGTGCTTAAAAAGTTAGGAATTTCTGCCCTGGCCGGTTTGGCTCAGCGGTTAGAGCGTCGGCCTGCGGTACAGAGAAAGTTAGGAATTTCTTACAATTATAGCTATTAGTTACATGATAGCTAGTTTATATATGTTCTGTGCATCTGTAGCCTTGGTTATCACTCTCCCTGGGGCTGTAACCTATGAATGTGCGTGGACTGACCACCTCATAGGCTTGACTATAGGCATAAGGGCTGTTTGCAGCTATTTTCATTAGATTGTAAATGAGCTTAAGTGCATCAGCCATTTGTTCAAGTGTGTGTGTGTGAATTGCTTATCTCCATTCTTGTATCTACTGGCATCTTCATACCGATTCATGTGAATCCCATGTACAATAAAGGAGGCCCATTGACAAAACCGCTGCACACGTGTGGTGTCCCTCCAATCTAGCCTTTTGTTAGTGTGTTTCCTTTTGTCATGATTTTTCATACGTTGTGATTCCCTTTTCTGAGCCATTTGCCCCTCCCCCAGCCCTAGAGCCTGCTGTGTCCCCACTCCTGACACTAGCTGGGGGAAGGGTGCCAGGCTTCAGCCTCAGGGCCCATGCCTGCTGCTTCCACATTCTAATGCCAGACACAGGCCCAACCAAAGAACACAAGTCAAACCAAAGAAAAGGCAGAGGGCTACAGTCCAACAGGGCAGGGCAGGGCAGGGCTGGGCTAGGGATGGAGTAGGGCTGCAGTTGAAGCCTCTCAGGAGTCACTTTGGCCCCAGGGTAGAGGGACAGGAGAGGCTGAGGTTTGAGTTCTGAAGGCAGTGTAGTCACCACATCTGTGGGCAGCAGGCACCAGGGTGGGGATGAGGTCCAGGCCACCAGGCCGAGCTAGGGGAGCAGGAGTGGCAGCAGCAGAACGGCCAGGCCTAGGGGCTGGATCTTGTGTGCTGCCTGGCTCAGCTCCACTTCCACAGGGTAGTGGTCGCTGATGTTGAGGGCCTGGGGGTGGACAGAGGAACAAAGTGTCAGGGCTGAGGGACTTCCCTGTGACCATTCCAGCCTCATCCCTTTACCTCTTCTTCAGTGAGCTGGAAACTCCTGGGGAAGTTGAAGGCAGCTGCAGTGTGCAGTAGGCTCTGGCAGCGCTCTCCGTGCAGCACTATGCGGTCATAGGCACAGTGGGTGCTGGCCCGCACCGTGGTATCCTCCCCGTCGGCAATCACCCAGTGGAAGTCTGCCTGAGTCCGCAGCACCAGCTTGTTCAGGCGCTTTTTGGCCAATGAACCACAGTCAGCATTGAAGTCCCCAAGCAGGATTACATCCTGGAGAGGGGAGTAGCTGTTGGGCCAGGACATTCTGCCATCCGGCCCCCATCTCTCCCATGCAATCCACCCAGCCCTACCTTGCTCTGCCAGTGCTGGGAGACATCCAGAAACACGTCATACAGCGCGTTCAGCTCCTTCTCTACATCCTTCGGAGTAGTGTGTAGGGGGACCAACACCAAGCTGGGAAGGACTGCAAGGCCCCAGGGATGGAGGGCTCCCACCTACTCCTGGCCCTTCTCCACCCAGTCTCCTCTGGATGACCAATCCCCCAATAGAGCCAGCCAGACCGCCCACCCACCCGCTCCCACATAGCAGGGCCACCTTCTTCCCTTTCCTACCCTTGGTAGGCAAAGTGAACTGGGCCACAAAGGGCTCCCGGGCAAAGAGGTCATCCTTGTCATTGTACATGTAGTAATCCAGGACCTGTGTCTTGTGTGACCTGGGGGAACCAAGGGATGGGAAGCAGGGGCCCCACATCACTGATTTTGGTTTGCAAGTGCCAACATCAGAGCTGGCACTCAGGGAAGGGGCCCTCCACCAGCAGCTTCGTTTCATGTGGGCACAGCCTTCCTAGCATTTTTTCTAGACTTTTATTGAGATAAAATTCACATACCATAAATTTCACAAGGTTGTATAAATCATCACCACAGTCAATTTTAGAACATTCCTATCACCCCCAAAAGGAAACTACCCATTAGCAGTCACTTCCCATTCTCCTCCCCCTGAGCCCCCGGCAGCCACTCATCTATTTTCTGTGTCTAGATTTGCTTATTCTGGACATTTCATGTGAATGTAATAAAATAATATGTGGTCTTCTGTATCTGGCTTCTTTCCCTTAGCATAGGTTTCCAAGGTTCACCCATGTTGTAGCATGGGTCAGTATTTCATTCCCTCTTATGGCTGAATCCTATTCCATTGGATAGAGAAGGAAACCACCTTTTATTATTATTATTATTATTATTTTGGTTAATCCTCACCTGAGGATATTTTTCTATTGATTTTTAGATAGAATGGAAGGGAGGGAGGCAGGAAGAGAGAAAGAGAGAGAGAAACATCGATGTGAGAGAGACACATCGATTGCTTGCTTCCCACATGACCCTGACCAGGGTTGGGGATCAAACCTGCAACCCAGGTACATGCTCTTGACCGGAAATTGAACCCACAACCCTTCGGTCCACGGGCTGATGCTCTAACCGCTGAGCCAAATTGGCCAGGGCAAGAGAGACCACCTTTTATTTATCCAGTCATCAGCTGATGGACACTTGGGTCATTTCCACTTCGAGGTGTTATGAGTGATGCTGCTATGAGCATTCCTGTGTGGACATTGTTTCCCCATTATTTTTGGAGTGAACTCTAGACATTATATACTTCCATCTATATAAAGAAATAGGTCTCTTTCCCTGGCGGTCCCCCTTGCCCTCTCGATCTAATCCTGACCCCAAAGGGCTCCCCCAGGGCTGCCCTCCCAGGATCTTAGGGCTGTTTCTGAAAACCGTGTCCACCAGAGGCCCACAACAGGCCCTGGCTGAGCCTCTTCCCAGAAGCTGCAGCCAGCCAACCCAAACGGGGCGAGACACACCCTGAGCCCCAGCAGCTTCCACAGGAGAGAGGCAAGGTGGCCCAACATCTGTGCATGGAGAAGGCCTGCTGTAGGGACACGTGAACACCAAAGCTGGAAAGGGTAGAGGAGAGGCAGATCCCAGAATAAAATGGTTGAGGAGGAAAAGTGTGATGAGAAGGTGAAGGCTGCCCCAGGAGGAAGGGGCCTGTAGCCCTTAGGACTGACTACTCAGCCATCTGACAGCGGGCCAAGCGCCAAGTCTGCCCCGGCCACCATCTGTGCTTACCGGTAGATGTACACGTACTTCTCCATGTACGAGCTGCGCCCCAGCAAGGGGCTGCTCAGGGAGCTGTAGGGCCCGGAGCCATCAAATCTGCCAGGAAAGGGGAGCCTAGGGTCAGGGACCCTGAGGTTCGAGGGGACCCCGGATTAGACCCATAGAGCCTGGCTCACCGGTTGAGTTCTCGAAGCATGAAGGAGATGGCACTGCCAGAAGAGTCAACCACCTCCTGCAGCACCATGATGTCACAGCGAGCTACAATCTGCAGGAACACCAGGAAGGCTGGCACTACTCAGTGTCAGCTGCCCCAGGACGAGGGTGGAGTCCCTGAGAAACTGGCACAAACCACTGACGGGGGCAAGAGTGTCATGGTGTGCTGGCTGTGGTCCACAGAGAGCAGTGGGACTAGAAAAGACCTGGGAGAAAACTGAGTGCCATCCCCACCCACACTATACCCATTTTACAGAGGAAGAGACTCAGGCCAATGACAGGGAAGGAACTTGCTCAATGTCTCTGTACCCATGAATTTTGATGTCCCCTCTTTTCTGGGACATGCCCCAGGTCAGGCAGGGCTGGGGGCTTTGGCTTGTGGTCCTCAGGAATGCAGCTTCCCTAGAGTGATGAACCTACCCGAACTAAGGTGTTTATCACAGGCTCCCTGGCCACCTTGGTAAGCGTCAGCCGCTGGGCGTTGAAGGCACAGATGCGAAAGGCCTCAGCCACACCAACCAGGAGCAGGAGCACAGCTGGGCAGTGCATGGCTGTGTTTCGGCTGCTGGGACCCTCTGGAGGAATCCAGGTCACCCCAGGGTGTAGTCCCAGCTGGGCTTGGTTCTGGTTTCAGGAGGACATGGTGTTATGGACAGAGAAAGTGACGCTTATCTTGTTGCCCAGCACCAGCCCCCAGAGCTGCCAGCATTGCAGATTTCCTGCCTTTTCTCTTTGTGGTCACCTTCTGACATTGGCACATATGGCTCGACCTCATTCTTTTTTTTTTTTAATCCTTACCCGAGGATATTTTTCCATTTATCTTCAGACAGAGTGGGAGAGAGAGAGAGAAACATCGATGCGAGAGAGACACATCAACTGGCTGGCTCCCGCACGACCCCAACCAGGGCCGGGGACTGAGCCGCAACTGAGATATGTGCCCTTGACCGGAATCAAACCCCTGACTCTTTGGTCTGCAGGCTGACGCTCTAACCACTGAGAAAACCGGCCAGGGCTTGACCTCATTCTTTTAATTGTGGTAAAATACACATAGCATAGAATTTAACATTTTAGCCGGTTTAGTGGCATTAAATACATTTATACTGTGCAACCATCACCACCATCCATTCCCAGAACTTTTTCATCTTCCCAAACTGAAACTCTGTCCACATTAAACACTAACCCCACGTCCCCCCACCATTTCCCCTCCATAGCCCCTGGCACCAACCACCCTACTTTCTGTCTTTCTGAATTTGACTACTCCAGGGACCGCATAGAATGGAATCATACACTATTTGTCCTTTTGTAACTAGCTTATTTCACTTAGCATAATGTCCTCGAGGTTCATTCATGTTGTAGCATGTCAAAATTTCCTCCCCCTCCTTTTTTAAGCCTACAGTACCTGGTATTCCCAGGCAGTCTCCCATCCAAGTACTAACCAGGCCCGACCCTGCTCAGCTTCCGAGATCAGACGAGATTGTGTGCTTTTAGGGTGGTATGGCCAAAAACAAAACTTCCCTTCTTTTTAAGGCTGAATAATATTCCACTGTATGGATAGACCATTTTGTTCATCCATTCTTCTATAAATGGACACTTGGGTTGCTTTCACCTTTTGGCTACTGTGAGTAATGCTGCTATGAACATGAGTGTACAGATATCTCTTCAGTTTCCTCCTTTCAATTCTTTTGGGATATACCCAGAAGTGGAATTGCTGAGCCATATGGTAACTCAATGTTTAATTTATTGAGGAACCGCCGTACTATTTTCCATAGCAACTGCACCAACTTACATTCCCACCAGCAATGAACAGGAGTTCAACCTCAGGGTTGATCCCAGCTTTTCACCACATCTAACTAGGAGGACCATCCTCATGAATATCTCTCTCTCTTCACTTCAGAGATGTTATCTCTTTTTTTTAATTTTAAAAATTGATTTGAGAGAGAGAGAGAGAGAGAGAGAGCAATTTTGTTGTTCCACTTATTTATGCATTCACTGGTTGCTTTTTATATGTGCCCTGACCGGGGATCAAACTCGAAACCTTGGTGTGTAGGGACAATGCTCTAACCACCTGAGTTACCCAGTCAGGGAGTGAGATGTTATCTTAAAGACAAATTCCCAGCAGTGCAGTTGCTGGGTTCAAGGCATATGCATTTAAAGTTATCTCAGCCCTGGCCGGTTTGGCTCAGCGGTGGAGCGTCGGCCTGCGGACCAAAGAGTCCCAGGTTCGGTCCCCGCTAGGGGCACGTACAAAAAAAAAAAAAAAATTAAAAAAGTTAAGTCATCTCAGATATCCCGGCCAGTGTGGCTCAGTGGTTGAGCGTCGACCCATGCACCAAGAGGTCACCGGTTCGATTCCTGGTCAGGGCACATGCCTGGGTTGTGGGCCCAATCCCCAGTGGGGGGGGGCATGCAGGAGGTGGCCAATCCATGTTCTCTCTCATCGATGTTTCTCTCTCTCTCTCCCTCTCCCTTCCTCTCTCTCTAAAAAAATCAATAAAAAAAATAAAAAAATAAAATGATCTCAGATACACCAAATCACCCCACTGCAGTGTGTGATGGGGCTCCTTTCCCATGCCCCACCACCATTGGTGAGCCCTTCCTGTTTATCTTATCAGCTGGAGCCCCCCTCCTCTTCCTGAGGGTCTCTCTGGGCTTATTTTTGTCTCAGACTCACCCAGACTTTGCTCTTTCAGGCTCAGCTCCTTGATCCACCCTGTTCACGTGGCTCTCATTCAGTGATATTATAAGTCCCTCTACTTCCGGGGGCTCACTGTCTGCATTTCTCAGGCTCTACCTGCCTCTGTTTTTCTTGGCCTCTCTTCTCTGTTCATCTGTCCTGGCTCCTCTGCACATCTTCACTCTCCTGTCTGGGCTTGATGCCTGTTTCTCCCTTGTCACCTGCTCTGTCACTCATGCTAGTTTGGGTCTCCTGCCCTGGTGCCTATTCTGGGATGTATGGGGGTGTTTGGGCAGCCCTGGGCTGGCAAGGGCAGGCTTGGAGGCTCTAGGGCCAGGGACCCCCAGGAAGGTCGAGGACAAGAAGAACCAGAGAGTGACTGTTTCTGGCCTCAGCCCAAAGCCCAGCCTGGGCCCCCAACACTAAGCTTTGACCCCAGCCTTGGGGTTTCCTTCAGCTCTCACTAACCCCCACCTCCTGGGTCGGGGGCAACTTCGTCCCTCCCTCTGCCCAGAGGGCTTCCATACCTGCACAGACCAGCTTGTCTACACACTTGCCTCGGCTGTAAGCAGATCAAGACACCCCACGGAATCGCAGCAGCTGCCTTGCACGGACCAGAGAGGAGAAAAGAGGAACAGGCTGTCTTTCCACCCCACCCGTCCGGGCCAGGCTGGCCACCCTACCCGGAAGGCAGGGCTGGTCCTGGCTCGGCCCAGGCGCTTGTGAGTAGGGTTGGAGCCTTGCCTTCGAACAGCAGACCTGCCTGCCCACTTTCCCACCAGACCCCGCCTTTCCTCTGCGTGGGACCGGGCGGGGGTGGTGGCCCGGGGCTGCAGGCAGATGACAGACCTGTGAGTCACAGACAGAGATCGAGCGACAGCAGCCCGTTAATGAATGGTTGCCTGTGCCAAGAGCGGCGAGGAGGAGCTGGCGCCTGAGTGCAAACCCCGAGCTGCATTCTCCCAGGCCCAGCGCTCAGCCCCGGTTCCGGGACTCCTCCAGGTAGCATCTGGTAAGGGAAGATGCAAAAGCTGGAGCTCGTGCCCGACGTAGGGGAGTCCCGCGGAGAGCCTGGGCACCCCCGGGGACCAGAGCCTTCTCTCTATGCCCTCGGGCCGGGATCCAATGTGGATGCACACTCCTGAGCTCTTTGGAGACCCAAAGTGAGCGACAGTTGGCGCAGGAACTGGCCACGGCGGTGGAAGTCAAGGGCGGACTGAGAACTGTCTCGGAGAGAAGGGGATTAGAGAGCTGACAGCTCAGTACCGCGTGGGGTCCGGCACTGTCGCTGTTGGGACAACTGGGGGACTCCAGTGTGGTCTGAGGGTGGGAGGTGGGTCCTCTCTTGGTTTGTAGAGCGGTCATCAGGACAATGTTGCCATTGCCAGGATTGGGGGTGGTGATGAGCAGGTTGGAAAAAATTTTTTTTTCTTTTTAAAATAATAGATTTATTGAGATATATTTCACATACCACACATTTCATCCCTTAGTGCATTCAATATTTTTACTATTGTATCACTCCTAAAAGAAACCCCAAACCTGTTAGCAGTCACTCCCCATTTCCTCCAAACTCTTCCCATTCCCACCACCACCCCAGTTCTCACTAATCTACTTTCTGTTTGTACAGATTTGCTTATTCTGGACAATTCATAAGTGGAATCATATATATGCAGTCTTTTGTGACTTGCTTCTTTCACTTGGCATAATCTTTTAAAATTTCATCTATGTTGTAGTATGAATCAATACTTCATTCCTTCTAATTGTTATTGGTGGAAGTGGAGTATCCATCAGTGGAAGTGGGGGATCCCCTTCCCCACTGGGTGCTTAGGGTCAGGACCTTACAATATCTCAAGAAAAAGAACTTTCTGAGACTTGCATGGGAGGATGAGTGATTTTTATTTGCGTGGAATTACATCCCTTGTTTTCTAAAGTCTCATTTCCCTTAATCCAGGACTGGAAGAGGTGCAGCTGGGCTTTCAGCAGAGTTATAAGCAAAGCCAGTGTCCAGAGTCTCTGTTCCATGGTGCACCTGGGTCTGGTGTAGCATTAGGCTAGTTGCAGTCCATCATTCCATTGTGTGGGGTCCACATGGCTGTGGGCCATGTGGGTGGATGCAGGAGCGTGAGAGTCCCACAAGCCAGGAGTAGGAACCAAGAAGCAAGAGGCAAGAGCAAAAAATTTTAAATCAATGAAATTATGATTTAAAATAAAAGACTTCTTGAGGGGTACAGAGCTTTCTTTTGGGTGTGATGAACATGTTTTGCAACTTGTTAGAGGTGGTGGTTGACAACACTGCAAATGTATTAAGTGATATATTATGATACATACTATGTATATATTACTACATATATATTCATACATATTACATTATATATTATATACATCTACACAGACAGTACAATTATATAATATTGTAATTACGTAAGAGTACATAATATATAACATAACGTATATGTTATATACATAAAATATATAATTTAAAATGCTATAAAATACTATAAAATGGTTAATTCTATATTGTATGAATTTTACCTCAACAAAAATAAAGGGGGGGGAACTAAAGTAAAAGTACTCTGCTAGCCCCGACTTTGAGTGGTGTCAGGTAATCCTGCTGTGCGACCCACGTTACCAAGGAGATTTTTCTGGGGACGAATTGAGACAAGAGGCACACGCAGCAGGGCGGCCTGGAACTGGGCCTGCGCCGGGCGGGCGGGGCTAGGCTTAGGCCTGCCCCCGCTGCCGTCAAGCGCCCGAGCGTGTTTTGCGACAGGCGGCCGAGGAGCGAGGGGCCTTTTCAGGCTCGCTTTTCCGCGGGTGGTTGCGTGGGGCGCGCGGTTTCCAGCTACAGCCCCTCTTGTTCCTCACTGCGATCCCCGACTCCTGACCACGGTGGCGGCTCGTCTGTGGCGAGAGAGCGGGGCCGGGCCAGGCTCTGGCCTGCCCCGCGAGGTGACCTTGGTCGAGTCCCCTGTCGCTCTGAGCCAGGGTGCGCGTCTGTGGCGCGGGCGTGTTAGGGACCGGGCCGTGGAGCGGTTGAGGACACAGACCTAGAGCGGCCCCACAGGCTGCCGGCTGTCAGGGGAACGGCCGGGCCGCCGGGGGCGGTGTGGGGGAGATGCCCCTACATGTGAAATGGCCGTTCCCCGCGGTGCCGCCGGTCACCTGGACCCTGGCCAGCAGCGTCGTCATGGGCCTGGTGGGCACCTACAGCTGCTTCTGGACCAGTGAGTGGGCTTGGCTGGGGGGAGCCCTGGGCCCCAGGGGAGAAGGAGGCCAAGACCCCCACATTATTTCTCTCCCCCCTCCACCAGAGTACATGAACCACCTCACCGTCTACAACAAGGAGGTGCTGTATGAGCTCATCGAGAACCGAGGCCCAGCCACCCCCCTCATAACTATCTCCAATCACCAGTCCTGCATGGATGACCCTCATCTCTGGGGTACCTGGGCCAGTGTGCTGGGCACAGGGAGGCAGGGAGAGAACCCCGGACAGGGCCAAACAAAAGCAGAACAAACTCACTTCTCACTGGGCTCCTCACATAGCTCTGGCACTACTGTTTCTGGGGCATCCTGCCCCAGCAGTGAACGTTTGATTTGTGACCCCTTCAGCATCTTCTCAGGAAAGGTGATCTGGAGAGGGCTTCAGACATTTGGAGGGAATGAGGGAGTGAGAAAATGTCCGCAGGGCAAAGTCTGACAATTTACTGTATTGCAGCAGGCCTGTGGAACCCTTTGTTCTCTAAATCATTGAAGGTCCCACAGAGTCTTGGAGTCTTGGGAACAAATCCGAGGACCTGTCAAGGAAACTCTGGGTTAGGGGCTGGGAGACCTGTATCCTGGTTCCAGGTTTGCCCCAGGCTGGATGTGTACCCTCTATCCAGCCTTATTTGGAAGCCTGGTTCCTCACCTAGAAGTTCCCGCTCTACTGACTTCACAGGGAGTTGCTTGGCTCCAATAACCTGGATGGCTAGGTAGAGGGGTGTCCAGAGCTTTCACTGCTAAGCACAGGAGGTTAGAGGTGTCCTAGAGCTCACGGGGAACCACCTGGTCAAATCAGAGCCTTTCAGAGCTCACCCTGGCTGCTGGACAGATAATAGTCTGTGAGGTGCCACAGCCCGATCCCAGGAGGCCAGGAAGGAGGCTCTAGAGCATTCCGGTAGCCTGGACTACGGTGGTGATGGTGAAACTGTAGAAAGAGGAATAAAAGAATAGGCAGCATCAAAATATATTGGGGAGGTGGCAGACCAGACATGGTGACTAATAAGATATGGGGAGTGGGAGAGAGCAAGAAGCCAGCAAGAACTTGGGGGTTCAGCCCAAGGGTCTGCAAGATGCCACTTTGGGCCATAGGGAAATGGTAGTGCTGCTGCCCTTGTCCTTCATTCCCTGAAATGGTGTGACAGGAACAGGTAAAAGGTGCTTCCTAGGAACAAGGTAAGTTGGGGCATGAAACTTTTCCTCTTCTCCCCTAGGGATCCTGAAACTCCGCCACATCTGGAACCTGAAGTTGATGCGTTGGTGAGGAGGAATGGGCCCCTCCCAGTGGGCCCGGCAGGCCTTACCCGTCTCTGCCCAGATTTGCCTTCCTGCTGCTCTGCCCAGGAGGTGGCGTCCAGCAGTCCAGGCAGGGCATGGGGTGGGGCCCTGCAGGTCCTCTTGTGCCTCCAATCCACATTGCTGATGATATCAGGCATCATGTTGGGGGGATGGTCAGGAAGCAGGGTGCAGAGGAGGCTGGGGTGACTGTGTCTGTCCCCACTCCAGGACCCCGGCAGCTGCAGACATCTGTTTCACCAAGGAGCTGCACTCTCACTTTTTCAGCTTGGGCAAGTGCGTGCCTGTATGCCGAGGTGAGCTACTCCTCCGGGAGGGGCTGGTGGGGCAGTGGGTGCAGGGAAGCGCTTCTGCAGGCTTCTCTGGCCTCTCTTGGGGCAGGGAGCCTGATGGCCGGTGCCTCTGGTTTGGCAACACTGGGAGTAGAGGGACCCAGCTGGGACAGGCAGCCTGAGAGCAAGGGGAGCCGTGGAGCGCTGCCTCACTAGTGTGAGGCTCAGCTCCATTGCTGGAGGAGTGATGGTTTCTTGGAGAGTGCTCAATTCTCTGCAACTGCCTGAGTATTGTACGAACCTGGAGCTCTGGCACTAGAAGTCAAGGAGGCATTATCTACAGCCCCTTCTCTCGAGGACTTGCTAAGAGACTCACTGGTGGCAGTGCAGTATCTGTGATGGTGGTGGCATGTGCCGCAGGCTCCAGGGAGAACAAACATGCTTGTGGAGTGAAGTCTGTAACATTGAATGACTACTCAGCACCTCTGAAGAGCCTCAGGAGGTAGGGGCCATTTTGGTTCCCATTCCCCACATAAAGGGGCTTGGAAGGATTAAACCGCTGGCCCAAGGTCACCAGGATTCAAATCCAGGTTGCTCTTTCCTCTGGGGAAGTAGAATTTTTCCAGGCAGAATATGAAAGGAAAAGCATTCTAGACACAGGAAGCACGTGCCAGGCACTGGAGAGGTAATTGATAAAGGTAGAAAAGGTTGCAGGCCAAATGTGAAGGTTCTGGAATAATCACGTTAAAATTGTGGACTCTGTTCTCTCATCAGGGTAGTTATAGGCTTTCATCTGTGGTTCAGAGAGAGAGAACCCTGGTCATAGAGTGGCTGGTGGATGGGAGCAGGGCTGGGTGAAGGCAGGGAGCCTGGTTAGGGACTGTCCCAGCCATCCTGATAGAGAACTGTAGCTGGGCCCCTGGGAGTCACTGGAGAGCCTGAGAAGGGCACTGCTTTGGGATATGCTCTGGAGGCAGAGTTGATGGAACTTGTTAATAGATTGGGTGTGGGAGGGGGCAAGGAAAAGAGAACTCAAAGATGATACTAGGTGACATCTGGTGATAGTGAGCCACTTGGAGTATGGCATGAGGGGGTTGGGAGGGGAAGTGAATCCCATTTTGTATGTGCTTCATCTGAGGATCCTGTCACCCAAGGAGGGGAGCAGTCCCAGAGGCAGTGGGGTACACAGTTCTGGAACTCAAAAGAACGCTTGGGCCCTGGCCGGTTTGGCTCAGCGGTTAAAGCGTCGGCCCGTGGACCAGAGAGTCCTGGGTTCGGTTCCCGCTAAGGGCACGAACCTCGGTTGCAGTTTGTCCCCGCCCTGGTTGGGGTCGTGTGGGTGGCAACCACTCGATGTGTCTCTCTCACATCGATGTTTCTCTTTCTCTCTCTTCCTTCCTCTCTCCCTCCCACTCTATCTGAGGATAAATGCAAAAATGTAAAAAAAAAAAAAAAAAAGAACGGTTGGGAATAAAGATAGTGGGGACTTAACCACAACCTAAGTCACAAACATAGAGGTGAGATTGCAGAGGGGAAGAGCAGGGAGAAAGCAGGGGCCCAGGACAGCACCTCAGAGCACAAAAGGACAGACAAGTCACCGAGGCAGCAGGAAGCAACGGCCAGAGATGAAGTAAGCAAAGCTGCAGGAACCTGGCCAGTGTGGCTCAGTAGATTGAGCCTTGTCCCATGGACTAAGAGGTCCTGGTTTGATTCCTGGTCAGAGCACATGCCTGGGCTGCAGGCTCCATCTCCAGTAGGGGGCGTGCAGGAGGCAGCCAATCGATGTATCTCACATCGATGTTTCTATCTCTCTCTAAAAAATCAATAAAAACATATTTTATTTTTTAACCCTCACCTGAGGATATTTTTTTTCCATTTATTTTCAGATAGAGTGGGAGGGAGGGAGAGAGAGAAAGAGAGAGAGAAATTTCGATGTGAGAGAGACACATCAACTGGTTGCCTCCCACACGACCCAGACCAGGGCCGGGGACCAAACCATAACTGAGGTATGTGCCCTTGACTGGAATCGAACCCGAGACTCTGGTCTGCAGGCGAACACTCTAACCGCTGAGCCAAACTGGCCAGGGCTAAAAACGTATTTTATTTTTGTGTGTGTTATTTATTTATTTATTTTAAATTAATTTTTCTTTGTTACAAATGTTTCTCCTTTTTCCTCCATTGACCCCTGTTCCCGATCCCGCACCCACGCTCGTCCCCAGCATTGTTGTCCATGTCCATGGTTATGCATACCTGCATATAAGTTCTGTGTTTTATCTTTTCTCTCCCCTCCCCACCGAGCCCCCTTCTGAGGTTTGTCAGTCTGTGCCCTGCGTCTCCGAGTCTATTTTGTTCATCAGTTTGTTATGTTCATTACATACCACAAATAAGTGAGATCATATGATATTTGTCTTTCTCTGATTGGCTTATTTCACTTAGGATAATACTCTCCAGGTCCCTCCATGTTGTCTCAAAGGATAAAAGATCTTTCTTTCTTATAGCTGCATAGTATTTCATTGTGTATATGTACCACAGCTTTTTTATCCACTCATCTATTGATGGACACTTGAGCTGTTTCCAGATCTTAGCAATTGTAAATAGTGCTGCTATGAACATAGGGGTACATATATTCTTTCTGGTTGGTGTTTCAGGATTCTTAGGATATATTCCTGGAAGTGGGATCACTGGGTCCAATGACAGTTCAATTTTTAACTTTTTGAAGTAACACCATATTGTCTTCTATAGTGGCTGCACCAGTCTGCATTCCCACCAGCAGTGTGCTAGAGTCCCCTTTTCTCCACACCCTCGCCAACACTTGTTGTTTGATGATTTGTTGATGGCAGCCATTCTGACAGGTGTGGGGTGATACCTCATTGTTGTTTTAATTTGTATCTCTCTGATGATTAGTGACGTTGAGCCTTTTTCCATATGTCTCTTGGCCATTTGTATGTCCTGTTTGGAGAGGTGTCTCTTTAGGTCCTCTGCCCATTTTTTAATTGGGTTCTTTGTCTTCCTTTTGTTGAGTTGTATGAGTACTCTATATATTTTGGAAATTAACCCCTTATCTGGTACATCATTGGCAATTATGCTCTCCCATATAGTGGGTTCCCTTTCCATTTTGATGGTTGTTTCTTTTGCTGTGCAGAAGTAAAAACATATTTTTAAAAAAGAAAAAAGAAAAGCTGCAGGAGCTTCTGGGCCCTGGACAGGGAGAAAGGAAGGGAGATATCAGGGGCGGCCACTCCTTCCAGCAGTTGGTTATGATGAAGAGAGAGGAAGAAGTAACCAAATGCCCTGGCTGGG
This sequence comes from Tadarida brasiliensis, assembly GCA_030848825.1. Classification (NCBI taxonomy): domain Eukaryota; kingdom Metazoa; phylum Chordata; class Mammalia; order Chiroptera; family Molossidae; genus Tadarida; species Tadarida brasiliensis. The sequence goes on from CM061280.1 coordinate 85,907,948, forward strand.
TGGTTCCGTTTATTGGAGTGTCGTCCCATACACCAAAAGGTTGTGGGTTCGATTCCCGGCCAGGGCACATACCTAGGTTATGGGTTCCATCCCTGGTCAGAGCGTGTGCGGAAGGCAATCGATCGATGTTTCTCTCTCACATTGATGTTTCTCTTTCACCCTTCCTCTCTAAAATCAATAAAAATATATCCTCGGTGAGGGGTAAAAAAACCCCAAAAAAACCAAAAGGTGTTAGAGGTGTTAAGGGGGAGTTTTTTATTTCTTGTTGGTCAAAGTAAAACATGGTAAAATCCAATAAAGTAACCTCAAATAAATGAAAAGCTGCAGCACTCACACTTCCAAATCCTCAGACTATTCCCCAGAGACTGCTTCGTAGAATGCTTTCTCATTTTGCTGCTTTTGAAGGCTGCCTCATTTCTCTAAAGCATAAGCAAAGGCCACAATGTCATGGCTGGTTTCCATGGAGTTGTTATCATGCCCTGTTCTGAGTGATGGGGACTCTACCCTTGTACCCCCATCCCTGAGTCTCAGTTCTTCCCTTCTGCAACCTCAAACAGGCATCCCATGTCCACTTCTTGTCTCATTCTTCTTTTTGATCTGCATCTAAGATTTATTGCACAGTTAAAAACAGAAAGCAAAATCTTAGTCCTAAACGCCTTCAGTGAGAGAAAGTGGGCAGGGACAAGCCTTTTTTTTTTTAATTTATTTTTTTATCCTCACCCAAGGACGTTTTTGCATCCATCCTCAGACAGAGTGGGAGGGAGAGAGGGAGGAAGAGAGAGAGAGAAACATCGACATGAGAGAGACACATTGAGTGGTTGCCACCCACAAGACCCCAACCGGGGCAGGGACAAACTGCAACCGAGGTACGTGCCCTTAGTGGGAACCGAACCTGGGACTCTCTGGTCCGCAGGCCGACGCTCTAACTACTGAGCCAAACCGGCCAGGGCAGGGACAAACCTTTTATCAAACACATTTGATGGACAGCAAAGATCTAACGTGTTAAAGCAAAGGAACTATCTGGCATACTTCGCTTCTGTGTTCCACCCCTCCACCCAAGCATAGGCCTTATGATATGACATGAAGTATTGGAGTAATCTTGCACAAGCTCTACAAGTGAGTAGAACAGCATTTGCAAAAGCTAAACATTATGAAGTGTTGCTCCAAAAGCACAGCATTGTTTTAAAACTTCGATTTCAAGCTGGATGGCTGGGTTGCACCAGTGGATCTTAGTAGAGAAGGAGCCGATGCCTCTGAAGGACCTCTGTCAGGTAACGTGATCCCAAGAAGGGAAACCGCCATTCTCACCATGCTTTCCAACTCCAGCCCCTGGGGAAGCTGCTGGGCCAGTTCCCATTTGGGTTAGATTGAGACTCCTCGAGCTTTAACTAGCACCTTCCAAAGACCCTGCCTTGCAGAGAACAGATTAAAAGTCAATTTCTTAGTGCATTGGCCTGAGATAATCCCTATGTGGGTCTCTCCCCCTGTGATGACTCTCATCTACTCCCTACTTGCTAAGATGATGTTTACCCTGCTCCTTCACACTCCTCCTTCTCTTCTCTATCCACTATATGGATAAGGCCGATGAGATTCTTAACTGTGTGTGGTCATGAATTGTTTCCACATGGCTCCAAGTTGAAAGCCAGCATGCAGCATTAGGCATCCATGTCTGTGTTGTTGCTGACCTCTGGGCCGCCTGGGTTCAGTGTCATGGTCTCAAGGCATCTCCAAGGCGAGTGTTGCTAGCACTGGGGGCAGTTCAATTCCAGATTTTTTAAAATCTTCACCCGAGGATATTTTTCTATTTATCTTCAGATAGAGTGGGAAGGAGGGAGAGAGAGAGAGAGAAACATCGATGTGAGAGGGACACATCAACTGGTTGCCTCCCACATGACCCCAACCAGGGCCGAGGACAAACCGCAACCCAGGTACATGCCCTTGACCGGAATTGAACCCATGACTCATTGGTCCGAGGGCCGACGCTCTAACCACTGAGCCAAACCAGCCAGGGCCGACTCCACTTTTTTCAGTTTAGCAAGTTTTGAGTTTTTCCCAACTCGCAACACTATGTGTCCCATCAAATGGAGAGTCTAGTTTTCGGGGGGGAGTCCTCTGAGGAAGGGGCCAGCAGGAGGGAGGGACAGAGGAGGCTGAGGGTGCAGACAGGTCTGGGAGGCCTGTGAGGAGTGGCTGCAGGAACTGGCCTGGCTGAGACCCTGAGAAAGGGTCCAGAATCTGGGGCCCAAGTGAGGCTGGAAGTCATGAATAGACTTGGTTTGCTCCAGCAGCACCCTCTAGGCCAGGGGCAGCAGATGTGGGCTCGCCCCAGGGTGGTACATCCCAAAGAGAAAAAAGCCTCCAGGAGCCTAGCTGGGGAGGCAGTGCATGGATCAGGGCTTTGCCAGGGGCTGTACTGCAGGTGTATCCCTGTGCCTGAATGGCTCAGCCGGTGGGGCTGTGGAGGGACCAACAGGCAAAAGGTGAGGTTGGAGGTCAGTGGAGGGATTGTCAAGTTCAGAACTTTTTTTTCTTTATTGATTTTAGAGAGAGAGAGGAAGTGAGAGGGAGAGAGAGATAGAAACATCGATGAGAGAGAACATTGATTGGCCGCCTCCTGCATGCCCCCCACTGGGGATTGGGCCCACAACCTGGTCATGTGTCCTGACTGGGAATCGAACCGGCGACCTCTTGGTGCATGGGTCGACGCTCAACCACTGAGCCACAGCGGCCGGACAAGTTCAGAACTTTAGACAGTTTGAGACCACGATGCTGCCTTGCAGGTGACAGGCACTCAGAGGTTTAAAGGATATTGAAATAAAGGATGTCAAGGGCCGTGAAGTGATGCAGCCGGGACTGAGCAGGTTTGGGAGAGACAGTTATTGGAGGGTGTCTGTGTGGATGGTGCAATGAGGAGGAGGAAGTTCCTGAGCTGCTGCTTCATTCTGTGGGAGAGGGAAGGAGTGGGCCCCAGAAGAATGGTGACTGATGGGGAGAGGCCTTTTCTTGACAGGAGATGGTGTTTACCAAAAGGGAATGGACTTTATTTTGGAGAAGCTTAACCACGGAGACTGGGTGCACATCTTCCCAGAAGGTCAGTGGGGCTAGCAGGGTCACAATGCCCCCAACATTATGGGCGAGACGCCCTGTCCCTCCTCCAAAGCCTCCCCTCTGTCTTCTGCCCCTCTCAGGAAAAGTGAACATGAGCTCTGAGTTCCTGCGCTTCAAGTGGGGTAAGGGCTGCTGGCCCTCTCTGGCTCTGTTGGACCATGGTATATGGGGCAGCTGAATGTGTTGCTTGCAGCAGCAAGGGGACAGGTGCTGAGACAAGGGCTGGTGCAGGGGAGCTGATCTGAACTGGGGGAGGGCAGGGTGCTCCCCGCTGGAGGCTAGCACTGAAGCACTGCTTCCACCAACGTTTCTGCCTCTCCTTGGGGCAGGAATTGGGCGCCTGATTGCTGAGTGTCACCTCAACCCCATCATCCTGCCGCTGTGGCATGTTGGTGAGCCTGCAGTCTGGGGATGGAGGCAGGGAGATGAGCTTCCCTAGGTGGTGATTGGGATAGTTTCCACTGGGTGGCAGGGAGAATGTGTCCAGGGTGGGGGCTGGGGACTGCCCTGCTCCACCTCCACCCCACACCTGCTTCCTAGCCTTCTGTTCACTGTGCTGCAGGAATGAACGATGTCCTTCCTAACAACCCGCCGTACTTCCCCCGCTTTGGACAGGTAGGTAGGGGCTGCTGACCGTCTGTCTGTCTGTCTGCCTGCCTGCCTGCCTGCCTGCCATCTGCCCTTTGTCTCCCACTCAGCATTACTGAAGCCAGATTCAGGAGGAGCTGAGCTTGAGGCTTTAGCAGGGGGACCAAGTGCAACATTGAGAGGGCCTTCCTGGCACCAAGCCCCCTAGAAGGAGAGCAAAGGAAATCAGGCTATGGCAGGGGTTAGGACAGGACAGGGCATCTAGAGTATGGACCCTAGGACAGGGATGGCTCTTGGATGCCAATGAGCCTCATTCTCAAGAGGGAGAGTGGCCAGAGGGAACACCTAGCAAGTTAAGGGAAGGACTCCGCTTCTGGTTCCCCAGGGCCGCTGGGCTGGGGCTGTGGGCACTCCCCCTGTTCTTGTCACCTAGTGGTCGGTTTCCCCACAGAAAATCACCGTGCTGATAGGAAAGCCTTTCAGTGTCCTGCCTGTGCTTGAGCGGCTCCGGGCAGAGAATAAGTCCACTGTGAGTTTCCCCGGGCTGCCCCCTGGTTGTCCTTGACCCCTCCTAGCGCCCTCAGCTTTTCAGGGTCCCTGGGCGAAGCTCCTTGAGGGCTGCAGGTCAGCGCCAATCCTTCCCCTCAGGTGGAGATGCGCAAAGCCCTGACTGACTTCATTCAGGAGGAATTCCAGTGCCTGAAGACCCAGGCGGAGCAGCTACACAACCACCTGCAGCCAGGGAGATAGGCACTGCCCTGCCCAGACCCTGCCCTGTCTGCCTCAGGGTCCTATGAGAGGCCCACTGAGGCCCAGGGAAGAGGCAGCTCTGAGACCCAGTCCCCCACTGCCAGATTCCCAGTGCTGCCTTTGAGTTCTCGCCCTTGCATACAGCTGGGGCTGGGAAATGGACTGATGCTTTGAGCTCAAATAGGGTTTTTCAGACAGATTTCTTCACAACCCTTAAAGGGTATCCTCTCCTAGTTGATGAGTATTCCAGCTCCTCTGTGGTTTTTCAGTTGAAGGAAGGGTCACAGCTGTTCCTCCCACTTGGCCACAAAAGGAGGAAAAAATTTAGGCAGTGGCCTCCTTCCTTCTTGCCTTCATGTGTTCTCTCCCAGGGCTGGCATCTGGAGGGAGGGTAGTTGAAAGGGGTGGGTGACTAGGCTGGAACTTGGGGAGGGGCCCACAGGGCCGTTGGCCTGGATCTGCTCACCACCTCATCAGGGATGGTCTTTAGGCACTGCTTTCCTCTGCCCGAGCTTCCCACGGGCCGGGCAGGGCCCAGTCCTGGGCTGTAGGCAGAAGAGCAGCCCTTTGCCAGAAGTGGAACCTGCAGCAAGGGCCTGAGACCTGGCCAGTAATACTGTGCTGGGGCCCACCAACTTCTTCCTTTCTGTGTCCCTGGCATCACTCAAGCCCCCTGAGGCTGGTTTTTCATGTTTTGTAAAAAATAAATAAAGCATCTGTGTTGTGCTGTTTTACCTCTGGCCTCTCTGTAAGAGTGAGGATGGGAGGTAACCTGCTGGACAGGAAGGCTGGATCCTTAGAGCCCTGGCACATCCAGAGCACTTGAACAGGTGTCAAGCTCTTGAGACTTCAGTCACTGGCTGTAATCCCCATAACAACCTTGTGAAAGTAGGAATTGATCTCATTTTGCAAAGAAGGCAGAGCAAGGGTAATGGAGTCGCATCAAAACCCAAAGCCAGCAAAGCAGGGTAAAGCAAGTAGCCGTTCAATCCTCTCCCAGCTGCTTCCCAGGAGGGAGGAGGGCTCTGAAGGGCCCAGCGAGCCTCCATGAGCAACACGTGCTGTGGTGAGAGGTGGGAAGGGGAACACCTAGATTGAGCTTGGGACCCTGGGTGGGAACGAAAGTGGATCCAGGGTGGTGGTGCTTCTGGCAGAAGTGGAATACAAATCCTCTCTAGAGAAAAGCAAGCTCAGTGTAGGCCTTCATTTCATCCAAGATGAAGATTAACCAAAAAGACCTCACAAAGATCACCAAACATAAGGAAATGGAGTCCTGTACTCCAGCAGAAACGTGAACAGGTTGAAACCCTTGGAGACTTCTGAAGTTGACAGTGTCAGGCAGAATATGGAAAATACTGTAACAGAAAACTGGAAAGAAATAAAAGATGGAACCACTAAAAAAGATGGAGCCAGCAAAAAGATTCAGAGATGATCAGAACTGCAACTGTGTGTAATTATTTCAAAATAAAAAGTTTTTAAAAACAACCAGAAGGGGGAAAAATCACTTGAGAGTAAAAAAAGAAACATAAATAAATATAGGTAAAAATGGACTGTAGGCCAGTTTGCATTTATAGGTGCAAATGTAACATACCCTATGATAGAATGTTGCATATTTTCATGTTCTTGTATTTTTACTACATACTTATTCCATAAATATATAAACATTGTTTTGCATGTTTTTATTTTTTAATTTTATTTTATTTTTTATGATTTTAGAGAGAGAAAAAGGGAAAGGGAGAGAGAGAGAGAATCATTGATGAGAGAGAACATTGATTGGCCGCCTCCTGCATTTCCCCCACTGGGGATCGGGCCCACAACCTGGGCATGTGTCCTGACCGGGAATCGAACCGGTGACCTCTTGGTGCATGGGTCGATGCTCAACCACTGAGCCACACTGGCCGGACTGCTTTTATTTTTTTATTTTTAATATGTTTTTATTGATTTTTGAGATAGAGGAAGGGAGAAAGAACATCGATCAGCTGCCTCCTACACACTCCCTAGTGGGGATCGAACCTGAAACCCTGGCATGTGCCCTGACTAGGAATTGAACTGGCGACCTCTTGGTGCACAGGATGACACTCAACCAACTGAGCCACACAGGCCAGGGCTGGAGTCAGTACTCTTAAACATCATGCTGACTATTAACCACATTTTTCTTAACTGAGCTAAAGGGAAAACAAGAGTAGCAGCAAATAAACATAAGTGACTCTGGAAGCTGTTCAAAATATGTCAGGGAGTTTTTGACAGGCCATAATTACAATATCATAAAATAAGTCACTAAAAATAAAAATAGAAATGTTAACTTTAACACACTCTACTGAATATTTAATATTCATTTTATGTACTCATTATAAAGGACTCTTGGTTCAATAGTAAAATTTAAGTTTTTTATTTTATTTTATTTTATTATTATTTTTTAATCCTCACCCGAGGACATTTTTGCATTTATCTTCAGACAGAGCAGGAGGGAGAGAGGGAGGAAAAGAGAGAGAGAGAAACATCGATGTGAGAGAGACACATCGACTGGTTGCCACCCACACGACCCCAACCAGGGCCAGGGACAAACTGCAACCGAGGTACGTGCCCTTAGCGGGAACCGAACCCGGGACTCTCTGGTCCGTGGGCCGATGCTCTAACCGCCGAGCCAAACTGGCCAGGGCAAGTTGTTTTTTTGTTTTTGTTTTAAATAACACAAGTATAGGTTTCTAAAGTATGTTATGTTTGGATAGGTTTGATTTAGACAAATCCTAAAGTGGCAGGCTAGTAAATGCCTGGCACCTCTTAGCAGTAAAAGTGACATAAAAAAGATACAGTAATGTTCTTACTAAAGATAATAAAAGCTTGGATACTATTTAAAACTACGGGGTTAGTTTTGTGAATAGGCCAAAATTTCACAGGAAGGTGGGAACATGGTCCTGCCCCCTCATTAGAAATCATTCCATTAGGACTTATGGTGGCCATATGGTGTTTCAAGTACTAATAGGAAACAAATTCATCAACATAAGAATACAAAAAGCAAACTGTGATATGAAGAATAAGGAAAGGGAGGAAACATTTCAATAAGCTCGAGTATGACGTGATGATACTGTCACAGACCTTAGTTTCTTCTTTAAAAAAATTTTTTCCCCCTTTATTGATTTTAGAGAGAGAGGAAGTGAGAAGGAGAGAGAGATAGAAACATCCATCAGCTGCCTCCTGCACACCCCCTACTGGGGATCAAGCCTGCAACCCGGGCATGTGTTCTGACCAGGAGTCGAACCAGGATTTCTCAGTCCATGGGATGATGTTCAATCAACTGAGCCACACCAGCTCGGCTAGACTATGTCTATGTCTATGTCTATGTCTATGTCTATGTCTATCTATATATTTTTTTAATCCACACCCGAGGATATTTTTCTATTTATCTTCAGATAGAGTGGGAGGGAGGGAGAGAGAGAGAAACATCGACGTGAGAAGGACACATTGACCTGTTGCCTCCCACTCGACCCTGACCAGGGCTGGGGACGAACCACAACCAAGGTACATGCCCTTGACTAGAATCGAACCCGAGACTCATTGGTCCGCAGGCCGACGCTCTAACTGCTGAGCCAAACTGGCCAGGGCTAGACTATATTTTTTAAAGCAGTTTAAAGTTCACAGAAAAATTTGACTTGTCCTGGGATTGTGAAATCTATAAATGCCATTCCCCATATTAACTGATTAAAGGAGAAAACTCATGATTCTTTTTTTATTATTTTTTAAAATCCTCACTCAAGGATATGTTTTTAAAAAATTTTTTTCTTTATTGATTTTAGAGAGAGGGGAAGGGAGAGGGAGAGACGGAAACATCGATGAGAGAGAACATCGACTGGCTGCCTCCTGCATGCCCCCCATCGGGGATTTGGCCTGGGCATGCACCCTGACCGGGAATCGAACCAGCGACCTCTTGGTGCATGGGTGGACGCTCAACCACCGAGCCACACTTGCCGGGGAGGATATGTTTTTATTTATTTATTTATTTATTTATTTAGAGAGAGAGGGAGAGAGAAACATCAATCAATTGCCTCCTGTAGGCACCCTGACTGGGGATCAAATCCACAACCTGGGTATGTGCCCTGACCAGGAATTGAACTTGCAACCATTCAGTGTACAGGATGATGCTCCAACCAACTGAGCCATACTAGACCGGGCCTGGTTATTTCTTTAAAAAAATTTTAATTGATTGATTTTAGAGAGAAAGGAACATCTCCCGGCTGATGTGGCTCAGTGGTTGAGCATTGACCCATGCACCAAGAGGTCGCCGGTTCTATTCCCGGTCAGGGCACATGCCCAGGTTGTGGGCCAAATCCCCAGTGGGAGGCATGCAGGAGGAGACCAATCAATGTTCTCTCATCGATGTTTCTATCTCTCCCTCTCCCTTCCTCTCTCTCTAAAATCAATAAAGAAAAAAAAATTAGAGAGAAAGGAACAGAGCAACAGAGAGAGAAACACCAATTTGTTGTTCCACTTAGGTATACATTCATTGGTTGATTCTTGTATGTGTCCTGACCAGGGATTGAACCTGCAACTTTGGAATATTGAGACGACACTAACCAACTGAACTACCCGGCCAAGACTTCATATGATTATTTCAATAAATGCAGAAGAAGCACCTGACAAAATGTTCAAAAATTTTTAATGTTTTTATTGATATTTTAGAAGGAGAGAGAGAGAGAAACATTGATCAGCTGCCTCCTGCATGCCCTCCACTGGGGATCAAGCCCGCAACCCGGGCATGTGCCCTGACTGGGAATCGAACCGGGATCTCTCAGTCCATGGGACGATGTTCAATCCACTGAGCCACACCAGCTGGGCAAAATATTCACAATTTTAAAAGTTCTTAGCAAACTATGAATAAAAAGAAACTTTCTTAAATTGATAGAGTCTATCTACAAAAGATCTACAGTAAAATTTTTTTTTCTTTCTTTTTTTTTAATCCTCACCTGAGGAGGACGTTTTTCCATTTTTTGTTCAGATAGAGTGAGAGGGAGAGAGAGGAAGAGAGAGAGAGAGAGAAACATCGATGTGAAAGGGACACATCGAGTGGCTGTCTCCTGCACAACCCAACCAGGGCCGCAGACAAACCGCAACCGAGGTACATGCCCTTAGCGGGAACCGAACCCGGGACTCTCTGGTCCGCAGGCCGACGCTCTAACCGCTGAGCCAAACCGGCCAGGGCTAGAGTAAAATTTTTTTAAGGAGAGATTTGTTGTTTCACTTATTTATGCATTCATTGGTTGATTCTTTAAAAAAAATTTTTTTTTCTTTATTGATTTTAGAGAGAAAGGAAGGGAGAGAGATAGAAACATCGATGAGAGAGAACATTGATTGGTCGCCTCCTGCACGCCCCCCACTGGGAATTGGGCCCACAACCTGGGCATGTGCCCTGACTGGGAATCCAGCTGGCAACCTCTTGCTGCATGAGAGGTGCATGGGTTGACACTCAACCACTGAGCCACACCAACAGGCCATTGGTTAATTCTTGTATGTGCCTTGACTGGGATCGAACCCACAACCTTGGGGTATCAGGACGATTCTCTAACCAATTGAGCTACCCAACCAGGGCAATATTATTTTTTTAATTAATTAATTAATTAATTAATTAATTAATTATTTATTTTTAATCCTCACCCAAGGATATTTTTACATTTATCTTCAGACAGAGTGGGGGAGAGAGAGAGAGAGAGAAACATCGATGTGAGAGAGACACATCGACTGGTTGCCACCCGCACGATCCCAACTGGGGCCGAAGATGAACCGCAACCAAGGTACATGCCCTTGGCTGGAATCGAACCTGGGACTCTTTGGTCTGCAGGCCGACGCTCTAACTGCTGAGCCAAACCGGCCAGGGCAGGGCAATATTATTTTTGATGTTGAAGTTTTGGAAACATTTCCTTCAAAATCTGGAACACAAGAAAAACTATAAATAAATACATAAATAAATACATAAATAAATAAACAAAGCAAACAAAAGAAAAAAACAAACAAAAAAAGAAAACAAAATCAGGATACCAACTCTCACTACTGTACTGGTACCAGAGCAGTACAACAAGGAAAGGAAATCAAAGGTATAATGATTGTAAAGAAAGAAACTCACTATTTGCTGGTGATAGGATTGTCTACATGGAATATCCAATAGAATTTACAGACAAATTTTTGGAAATAAGGATTTAGAAAGTATCCCAGTTACAAGATCAATATGTGCAAAACTGAGTTGCATTTCTATGCATACACCAACAACAAAGAATTAGAAAATATAATTTATAACAAGACATCATTTACAAAAGCTACAAGGTACCTGGGAATCAATCTAACAAAAGATGTGAAAGATCTATATAAAGAAAATCAGCCTGGCTGGTGTGGCTCAGTGATTGAGCGTCGACCCATGCACCAAGAGGTCTCCGGTTCAATTCCCGGTCAGGGCACATGCCCAGGTTGTGGGCCTGATCCCCAGTGGGGGGCATGCAGGAGGCGGCCAGTTGATGTTCTCTCTCATCGATGTTTCTCTCTCTCTCCTCTCCCTCTCCCTTCCTCTCTCTCTCTGTAACATCAATAAAGAAAAAAAATTAAAAAGAAAATTTTCATAACATTTTATTGAAAGACATTAAAGAAGAACTAAGTGAATGGACAGAGATCCCATAGTCATGAACAGGAAGACTTGATATAGTAAAGGTATCAGTTCTCCAGAATTGATCTATAGATTGAATGTAATTTTAGTCAAAAGCTCATCAAGGTTCAAATGGATATTTGTACAGCACTGTTCATAGCAGCATTACTTACAGTAGCCAAAAGGTAGAAACAACTCAAGTGTCCGTTGATAGAGAAACATGATGCAGTCTTACAAATGGGGAGGGATGGGGAGTTAGTGTTTACTGAGGACAGAGTTTTAGTTTGGGATGATGACAATGTTCTAGGGATGGATAGGGTAATAGTTGTACAACAGTGTGAATGTACTTAATGTCACTGAACTACATACTTAAAAATGGATAAAATAGCCCTGGCTGGTTAATATCCTCAGGTGAGGATTAACAACAACAACAAAAAAGGATAAAATAGTAAATTTTGTATTGTGGATATCTTACTACAATATAAACATTTTAGGTAAAAAAAAAAAAAGACTAAAATGCTAAATTTTATGTTGTGAATATTTTACCACAATTTCAAATAATCTAATCAGGCTCTTAAAAGAATCTAATCAATCTAACAAGCTGGTTCTAAAAGGTATATGGAAGCATCGTAGCCCAAAAGAGCCTCTTGAAAAAGAAGAACAAAGTGAGAGGATTTGCCTTACCAGTTATCAAGGTTTATTATGAAGCTATAGTAATTAAGTTGGTGTGGTATTAGATGGACAAATTGATCAGTGGAATGGAATAGAGAGCCCAAAAAGTGACCCACAGCTATATGGACACTTATTATACAACAAAAGCAATATTTCAAGACAGTGGGTAAAGGATATTTGTCTCAATAAACGGTACTGAGACAACTGCAGATCTCAATTGAAATAAAGAAACTTGACCTTTACCTTACACCATACATATAAGTCTGAAAAACAAGACAATGTTTAGAAGATAATATAGAAGAATATTTCCATAATCTTGGGGGCAGGGAAAGGTTTCTTAAATAGGACATAAAAATATTAACCATAAAGAAAAAATAGTAAATTTGACTAGATTAAAATGAACAAGTTCTGTTCATCAGAAGACATCATTAAGAGAGTGAAAAAGAAAGCCACAGAGTGGAAGACATTTATAATACATATAACCAGTGCAGAACTCATACCCAGAGCATATAAAGCACTCCATAACTCAATAAGAAAAGATAATCCATGCTGGCCGAGTAGCTCAGTTGGTCACCAAAGTTTCAGGTTTGATCCCGGTCAGGGCAGGGCACATACAGGAATCAATCAATAAATGTATAAATAAGTGGAACAACAAATGGATATTTCTCTCTCTCTCTCTCTCTCTCTCTCTCTCTCTCTCTCTCTCTCTCTAAAAATCAGTAAATAAAAAATTAAAAAGATAGCCCGGCCAGTGTGGCTCAGTGGTTGAGCAATGACCCATGTACCAAGAGGTCGCCGGTTTCATTCCCGGTCAGGGCACATGCCCAGGTTGTGGGCCAAATCCCCAGTGGGGGGCATGCAGGAGGCGGCCATTTGATGTTCTCTCTCATCGATGCTTCTATCTCTCTCTCCTCTCCCTTCCTCTCTCTTTAAAATCAATAAAGAAAAATCATTAAAAAAGAAAAAAGATAATCTGCCCTGGCCAATGTGGCTCAGTGGGTGGAGCATGGTCTGCACACCGAAATGTCTTGGGTTTGATTCCCAGTCAAGGGCACGTACCTGGGTTGCAGGTTCAATCCCCGGCCCCAGCTGGGGCACTTATGGGAGGCAACCAATCAATGTATCTCTCTCACATCAATGTTTTCCTCTCTCTCTCTCCCCCTTCCCTCCCTTCCACTCTCTCTAAAAGTCAATGGGGAAAAAAACTGTCGGGTAAGGATTAACAAGAAAAAATAATAATCCAATAGAAAAATGGAAAGATTGATACCAGCAAGCATTTCACAGAAGACGAAACAGATAGCAGAGCTAAAAATATATATACTATATGAGTTTCCTTTAGCTGCAGTAACAAAGCACCATAAACTGGGGTGGAGTGGGGTTAAAACAACAAGGATTTATTCTTTCCCAGTTCTGGAGGCCAGAAGTCCAAGATCAAGGTGTGGGCAGGGTTGGTTCCTTCTGAGGGCTCAGAGGGTGAATCTGTTCTGTGCCCCTCTCCTAGCAATCTTGTGTTCCTTGGCTTGTAGGCACATCACTCCAATCTCTGCCTCCATCTCCATATGGCATTCTCCTCTCTGTGTCTGTCTCTTTTTCTCTTCTTATAAAGACACGAGTCAATGGATTAGGGCTTGTTCTAACTAATCCAGTATGACATCATCTTAACTAATTATATTTGCAGAGACCCTATTTCCAAATAAAGTCACAGCAATTCCCCACCTAGGTATATGCCCACTGAAATGTACATATAGGTGCATCTCAAGATAGACACATAATTGTTCACAGCACCATTAGCCATATTAGGCAAAGTAGGAAACCAATCAAATGTCCCTCAACAGTGGAAGAGCTCAATGACTGGCAGAATATTCATCGGGGGAATGCTAGGCAGCAATGCTGCTCTTATGCAATGACTCACATTAACCTCCCAATCTTGAACAAAGAATCTAGAAACAAAATATAATACTGAAGAATTCCATTTATATAAGGTCCCAGAACAGACAAAAGAAAATCATCATATTTAGGGATCCATGCTTAACTGGTACTATGGTTTGCATGTTTGAGTCCTCCCACCAAGTTCAAACGTTGAAACTAAATGCTTTGTCCTGGTCGGTTTGGCTCAGCGGTTAGAGCATCACCCCGTGGACCAAAGAGTCACAGGTTCGATTCAGGTCAAGGGCGTGTACCTCAGTTGCGGTTAGATCCCCAGCCCTGGTTGGGGTCGTGTGGGAGGCAACCAATTGATGTGTCTCTCCAACATCGATGTTTCTCTCTCTCTCTCTCTCTCTCTCTCTCTCTCTCTCTCTCTCCCCCTCCCTTCTTCCCACTCTATCTGAAAATCAATGGAAAAATATCCTCAGGTGAGGATTAAAACAAACAAACTAACTAAATGCCCTAATAGTAGTAGGAGGTGGGGCCTGTGAGAGGTGCTTAGATCATGCTGGTGGAACCCATTAGTGCAATATAAAAGAGACTCCAGAGACCTCCCTCATCTCTTCTGCCAAGTGAGGATACAGCAAGAGGTCTGCAACCTGGAAGAGAGCCCTCCCCCCACCCTGATGGCACCCTGCTCTCAGATGTCAGCCTCCAGAACTGTTAGCAATACATTTCTGCTGCATATGAGTCTGTGGTATTCTATTATAGCTGCCTGAACGGATTAAGACGATTGGTAAAGTTATAAAAACCACAAAAATCAGGGTCATGGTCACTTTGGAGAAAGGGAGAGGGAAGTGACGGGAGGGAAATGGGAGGGGCTTTTTGGGTACAAATGTTGCAGTTCTCAGCCTAGGTGATGCCAAGGGAGTGTTTGCTTTGAGAAGTCATTGGACTGCACATCTTCGTTGTGTGCACTTTTGTCTTTTTTTTGGCCAGTGTGTGGGTCAGGCCAGTGTGTGAGGGGAGCAGGGAATGTACAGGGAAGGCAAGCCTGGGAAGGGCTGCCAGGTGGTCAGGGTGAGTAGGCTCTGGGTGTGGATTCCACTTTGCTTGGGAGACACACTCGGGCAATTTGAAATGCAGAAGTGAGTGGTGGCCCCTTTCCTGGCCCTTTGCCTCATTCTCACAGCAAGCACAGTGTGGGGTTCAGGGGTTTCACCACTAATGTTCCAGTGCTTAGTCACTTGTTTCCCCGGTGTTAAAAGACTCCCACAGTGGCCCTAGATCACAGCTATGGTGGGGTGTCCTTAAAACTGACACTTTGCCCAGTTGCTGTGGCTCAGTGGACTGAGTGTTGTCCCATGGACTAAGAGGTCCTAGTTCGATTCCCAGTCAGGGCACACGCCTAGGTTACTGGCTCAATCCCCGGTGGGGGCATGCAGGAGGCAGCTGATCGATGTTTCTCTCTCACATCAATGTTTCTATCGCTCTCTCCCTTCTTCTCTCTCTAAAAAGTCAATAAAAACATTACAAAAAACTGGCACTTCTAGTTCATCTGCTGCCTGGCAATGAGCAAGGAGGATTGCTATTAAAGGGAGGAGGGAGACTGAGTAAGTGTGAACAATGATGCCACCTACCATAGTCACAAAGGGCCTCTCAGCAAACAACAGGAACAAGGGGAAGCAGCCTCTGCATCCACCAATGGGAGAAGGGAGCCATGGTCGTGGAAGATTCACACACTGGATTATGCAGCGGTGGTACAATGCTATCTGTGTACCATAATGCACAGCACTATGGGCAGGACAGTATGTTGACATTTTATCAAGCTCAAGTATGAGCAGACTGAGCATTAGACTGTTTAGGGGCACATACATAAATGGTCAATCTACTATGGAAAAAAAGAGTGAATGATAAACACCCTACTGAGGCCAGCGCTTACTTCTGGGAGGAGGGGGAAGCAGGAAGGTGCTTGTAGGTGCTGTCATCATTTGGTGAATGACTCAGTTTAAATGTCACCTTGTGGTCAAAGCAACTTTGGGCATGTGCCCCTCTCTGTGCCTCCCTTCCAGTGCAGTGTCTCCCCCTTTTGAATATCCATCACTCTGTGTCATGACCTACTAGACCAGATTGTGAACTTGGGAATTGGGGTCCAAGTGTGACTCAGTGTCTGGCCCATAGCAAGTGCTTCAGGAAGCATCGAGGATCACCACTCCAGGGACCTCCCAGAACTCAGGGAAGAATAAATATAGCCACAAACGAGTTTATCTCCCCTGGGTTGGAAGCATTTCAGCGAGAGACTTCTGGCCAGCAATATCGGACTCGTGAGAAAGCCTTTGCTTTGAAACTATTTAAATGGTGCCATTTGTGTTCCTAGGTTTGCCCTTGGCCATCAGCTCCTCTTGTCACTCTGTTTCAACACTTTCCTGGTCCGCAGGGTCTCTGTCCCTTCCATCACAGCTTCCATGGAGGATTTCACTTGCATTGTGATGCCCTGTTTGCTGTCTTCATTTCTTAAAAAAATTTTTTTTTATCCACACCCAAGGACTTTTTTTCTCCATTTTTGTTCAGATAGAGTGGGGTGGGGGGGATGAGAGAGAGAGAGAGAGAGAAACATCGACGTGAAAGGGACACACCGAGTGGCTGCCTCCCGCATGACCCGACCAGGGCCGGGGATGAATTGCAACCGAGGTACGTACCCTTTGCCGGAATCGAAACTGCAACTCATTGGTCCGCGGGCTGACGCTCTAACCGCTGAGCCAGACCGGCTAGGGCAGTCTTCATTTCTTTTACCAGCCTGAGCAGGCTCTATAGGACTTCAGTGACTGAAGGAGGAAATGTGATTGAGGCCCAGGGCCACAGAAAGAGCACGCCTTTCCCCACCCACTGGCTGTCCCTGCTCTGACTTCTTATTTCTCCCAGGGCCCCTGACCCTGTCCTGCCATCATGCCACCCAGTCAAACCTCAGTCCCAAACCAATACTGAAGCACTGACCTTTGCAGTCTCGTTTGCCCTCTCCTTCTCCATTACCATGGCCAAGCCTCTGTCATCTCTCTCCCAGAGATGGCAACAGTTTACTGCTGCCACTTTTATCCCCTCTCGTCTTGCTCTGCTCACCACAGCCAGAGCAGCCCTTTAAAATACAAATCATGCCCTGGCCGGTTTGGCTCAGCGGTTAGAGCATCGGCCTGCGGACCAGAGAATCCTGGGTTCGGTTCCGGCTAAGGGCACATACCTCGGTTGCAGTTTGTCCCCACCCCAGTTGTGGTTGTGTGGGTGGCAACCACTCGATGTGTCTCTCTCACATCGATGTTTTTCTCTGTCTCTTTCCCCCTCTCTCCCTCCCGCTCTATCTGAAGATAAATGCAAAAATGTCCTCGGGCGAGGATAAAAATAAATAAATAAATAAATAAATAAATAAATAAATAAATAAATAAATAAAATAAAATAAAATAAAATACATACAAATCATGTCCAGCCGGTGTGGTTCAGTGGTTGAGCATCGACCCATGCACTAAGAGGTCACCAGTTCGATTCCCGGTTGGGCACATGCCCGGGTTGTGGGCCCTATCCCCAGTGTGGGACATGCAGGAGGCGGCCAATCAGTGTTCTCTCTCATCGATGTTTCTATCTCTTTCTCCCTCTCCCTTCCTCTCTCTCTCTCAAAATCAATAAAGAAAAATAAAATAAATAAATAAATAAACATTCTACTTAATAAAACAACAACCATACCCCCTCCTGGGCTTCTGGGGTTACAGTAAGCTCCAGCACAAACCTCTCCCCTCAGCTGGCCTGGACATTGCCACTTGGGGGCCTGAATGGAGTTTCTGGACCCAATTCCATTATGTATGTGGGCTTCCCCACACCAACAAGCAATTCTCGGACACCAGCAAGGTGTCTGAGAATTCAACTCAATTCTGACACTATCTATCCAGAGACAGAATCAGATCCATAGGTTGAGGGCTCAGTCTCACCAGATCGCTCTCCACTTCAGATGCCAGTTGCAAGCTCAGGTTTTCATCTGCGCTTCTGATTGACTGGAGGTTCCAACGATCCCCTATTTGGGTTAAATTAATTTGCTAGAACAACTCACAGAACACCGAGAAACATGTTACTTACTAGATTACTCTTTTATTAGCTGTCCTCTTGGGTTTTTATGGAGCTTCATTACATAGTCACGATTAACTAAATCATTGGCCATTGGCAACTGAACTCAACCTCCAGTCCCTCTCCCTTCCCCGAGGTCAGGGGATGGGACTGAAAGTTCCAGCCCTCTAATCACATAGTTGGGTCCATTGGCAACCAGCCAGCCCATCCTTAGGTGCTTTCCAAAAGTCACCTCATTAACATAACAAAGACACTTTGCTCATTCTCAATACTTAAGAAATTCCAAGGGTGTTGGGAGCTGTGAGCCAGGAACTGTAGATGAAGACCAAATATCTCATAATTCACAATATCTCAAGGCCCCACAAACAATGCACACTTATCTGTTCTCAACTGTTCTCATCTCCCAGTCCGCAGCCACCATCTTCATTAATCAGGTCTTGTGAAGCCCACCTTCTCTCCCCAGCTCAATTGCCACCATCTTCATCCAAGCCACACTTGTGACAATGACTATAATCTCAAAAGCACTTTCTCTGACAAGTGGAGGTGATCAATGGGCTGTCAGCTACACAAGGCTGGGAGGGAGTCATTGTGTACAGTACTTGGTATGGTGGCCCCCCCTTCTTGGTATGCCTTCTTGCACTGCATCAAGGGCTTTGCATGCAGACTGAATTCTGCCCTTGAGAAGCATGGCCCTTGGAGGTGTTGGTTTTCTTCAGCAGCCTTCTGGTTTAAGTCACAAGCATCCTGGTGTTTGAGGGGCAGGGGTGGAAGCAGCAGTGGCTGGGCACAATGTCCCAGTATCATCATCAGTGCCTAACTTTTTGCAACTACAAAATGGTGCTGAAACAGACCTCTTTATATGTGCATCTTTTGTTCAGCTGAGTATTTCTGTTGAACGGATTCCTAAAAGGGAAATTGCTTGGTTAAAGGTCATACACATTTTATACTTTGTTAGATACTGCCAAATTATCCTCCAAAAAGGTTCCACCAATTGATACTCTCACCACTGTGAGACACCGTTCAACCCAGTATATATATAACAAGGTCAAAAAAAGCTGGCCGGTGTGGCTCAGTGGTTGAGCGTCAACCCATGCACCAAGAGGTCGCCGGTTTGATTCCCGGTCAGGGCACATGCCCAGGTTGTAGCCGATCACCTGCAGTGGGGGGCATGCAGGAGGCAGCCAATCGATGTTCTCTCTCATCGATGTTTCCATCTCCCTCCCTCTCCCTTCCTCTCTCTCTAAAATCAATAAAGAAAAATAATAATAATAAAAAGCTTACAGTGAACACTCATATATCCACCCCCTAGATTCTGCCATTAACATTTTACTCTCATTGCTTTACCACACACTTATCTCTGTAGCAATACTTCTCTCCGTTTTATTTTTGGTGCATTCCAAACGAAGTTGCAGACATCAGTTCACTTCCTCCAAATAAATCAGTGTACATACCCCTAACAAGAGTTCAATATTTGCTATAGTTATCGGTTTTTTGTTTTTTTTTCTACTGGTCACCAATCTGAGAAATAAAAAAAGTGCACAGAAAAAGGCGAAAGTCTCCCAATTCATTTGAGGCAATGTCTCCCATCTTCAGACTCCAGCTGTTACTCTGTCTCTTTCCTCTCTTTAAGGCAAACATTGAGAGAGTACACCATGTCTGTATTTCCTCACACTGGCCACTCTTGCCAAAGACTCCAGTTGTTGTTGAGTCCAAGAAACACTTTTCTGTCCTCATCTTACCTGTTTCCTGACAGTAGCTGACACTGACTTTGTTGATCATGGTGTCCTTGAAACCAAGCTTCTTCCTGGCTTTTCCCCTCCTCTTTGATGCTCCTCCAATTTCTCTTCTGGACCCTCTTCTTTCCTGCCCATTGTAAGGGCTGGTGTTCCTCAGGACGTTATTCTGGGCCCTCTTCTCTCTCTGCAGAGAGTCCATCTGCAGGAAAAAGAAACCACTCTTGCAATTTTTTTCATAGAACAGAGTTTGTAACTCACAAAACAGTTTAGTGCTGGTTACCTTGCACAGGTAGCAGGGTTGCACCACACGAGAGAGGAACCCTGACACTGAAAGCTTATGTAGTATTTCTGGCATATCTGCCATCCAAATTATACACACACACACACACACACACACACACACACACACAGTCCTCATCTTTACTCTGGAATTAAACAAGTCCTCCCTAGGGAGGGGGAAAGCATCTCCAGGTTTATTACCCTAAACGTAAGCTAAAAGCAAATCTCTAGAAAGAAGAAGGGAATTTTTAATGATTTTAGAATGTCTCCAGGGAGGGAGGCTTATATTTATCATAGCTTATCAATTTTCTTTGCTCAGAAGGCCCCAAGAAACGCCAAGAAATCCAGGGAAAATTGTTTCCCAACACATAGCAATTTAAATACAGGATGTTTAATGTTAAAATTACTAAGCAAGCCCTGACTGCTTTGGCTCAGCAGTTAGAGCATTGGCCCTCGGACAGCACAGTTGCACCTTTGATTCCCAGTCAAGGGCACATAGGTACCTGGGTTGCAGGTTCGAGGCCTGGTCAGGGTGTGTGCGGGAGGTAACCAATCGATCTGTCTCTCACATTGATGTTTCTTTTTCTCTCTCTCCCCCTCTCTCCCTTCCACTCTATCTAAAAAAAAAAAAAAATCAATGGAAAAATATCCTCGGGTGAGGATTAACAAAAAATTTATTAAGCAATAATAGGGGAATGACTTTAAAGGTAAACAGCAAACTAGCCCTGGCCGGTTTGGCTCAGCGGTTAGAGCGTCGGCCTGCGGTCCAGAGAGACCGGGGTTCGGTTCCCGCTAAGGGCATGTACTTCTGCTGCAGTTTGTCCCCGGCCCTGGTTGGTCGTGCGGGTGGCAGCCACTCGATGTGTCACTTTCACATCGATGTTTCTCTCTCTCTCTCTTCCTCTCTCTCCCTCCCACTCTATCTGAACAAAAAATGAAAAAATGTCCTCAGGTGAGGATAAAAAAAAAAAAAAAAAAAAAAAAGGTAAACAGCAAACTAAAGGGTAATACAGTCCCGAGGGAGTATATCCAAGGAAGGACAAAATTCCTTGGAAGTGTGGGTTCTCATTAAGAGATGTAAGTTTCAGCCCTCTGGATGGTATAGAAGTTCACTGGGTTGTCCAGGCCAGAGCTGGTCCAGTCACCAGACCTACAGGAACAACTTTTTGGAGAGCAAGCAAGCTGTGGTTGATGGGTGGGCACACACAGTTGTGCATGCAGGGGAAGTTGGGGCACCACCGCAGGCACCGCTAGAACTGGGAGCTGGAGAGGCCCTCTTTTGCAACAACTCAGCACACTTCTGTGTACAATTTGAGCCAGAGTGGCTCTGAGTGGCCAGGTGGCTCTGCGGGGGCCAGCCCTACAAGACCACGTATGCACACTTCCAGGATTGAGGGCTGAGATGGTGTGGGAAGCAGTGACGGAGCTGGGGACTCTTGTACACGCTGCTGCTGCGTGAGTTGGGAGCTGGAGAAAATGTGGTGAAAGCTATGACTTGCAGGCTTTTGGAACTGGAGAAAACCATGCAGGCTGAGTAGGAAGGAGAGCATCTTCCTTTTCAATGCTATCCCTTGTCCTCTACAGACAAAGCTTGTATAACACCACCTGTACAGAAGTGAAGTTTGAAAGTGTAGTTTCCACTTTCCAGCAACTTCTGGAACTCTTGTGCACAGAGATCGTTCTAACAATTCTTCTACATAGAAGCTTTTTACTTAAAGGAAGTATTTTACGGCGTCTCTTGGGCACATCTGAATCGCATCACCCCTCTTGCACAATTCAGGAAAAGCCAGACGGAAGAGATATATATGGCAAAATATGGGGAAAGGGCGCGGCGCTACCTGTCCTCTCCAGGCACTCCACTCTCCCCAGTCTCCACCACTTCTCTTGCAATTTTAAGCAGAAAGATTAAAACGTGGGGACCTGTGGAGCAGAGCCCGCCCTGACCCTCAAACAGCCCCGCCCCGCCCCGCCTGTCCTATCCTGTGGGTGCCAGCTGCGTCTGCTGGGTGGCGGTGGGAGCTGACTGAGCTCGACCCTGTCCCCTTTCCTACATGGAGCCTGCGCGCCTGGAGATACGTTTGGCCAATCAGTAAAAAGGAGCGGCCGTGAGTGGCATGCGCTTCCTTCAATCTTCTGAGGTCCTGGCCCCAGGCCTGCACTCTGGCCAATGGTGGCGTGGGGCGGAGCTCGGGCGGGGCGATGGTCACCTGATCTGCGGCGGCAGTGGTGGCCGAGATAGTGAAGGCTGAAGCTGTGATGGCGGCGACGGTGGCGGCGACGGTGCGGGCGGGGACAAGGAGTGCCCCGGCGTTCTGGCAAATGCAGTGGCTGCCACTGTTGCTGGTGGCGGCGGCGGCGGCGGCGGCGGAGCAGCAGGTGCCGCTGGTGCTGTGGTCGAGTGACCGGTGAGCGGGGTGGTGGGCTGGGGCGGGCTGCGCTGCGCGCCGTGGCAGCTAGGGTTCCCTCGCCCGACTCCTGAGCTGTCCTCGGCGAGAAGCTGCGAGGCCCAGAGGGGACTTCCCATTTGCTTGGCGGCCTGTAGCCGGGTCAGAACTCCGGGACCCGCGCATCAAGCTGGGAGCCCATGAGCTTCGAATCTCAAGCCATGCGCCCCCGCTTGACAGCACTCTTCTATCCACTGGCAGGGACTTGTGGGCTCCTTCGGCCGACACCCATGAGGGCCACATCACCAGCGACATGCAGCTTTCTACATACTTAGACCCTGCCCTGGAGCTGGGCCCCCGCAACGTGCTGTTGTTCCTGCAGGACAAGGTGCGCCTGCCCCAGCCCTCTCTCCCCCGATCATCAGGAGGCAGACCGCTCCCCCACCCCAGGACAAGGAGACCCATTCCCCAAGGGAAGCTTCAGTGACCTTGTCCCAACTGCAGGGAGGTGTGGCTCCTCTCTTGGGAATACCTGCAGGAGAAGGTTCGGTGGGAATAGTAAGGGCTCAGAAATGGCACCAACTTGATTGGGGTGTATGTTTACAGAGTACCCTGAACTTATCTGACCTATTCTCCATGGTGGGGATTATTGTTTACAGATAAGACAACAGATGCCCAAGGAGGGGAAGTGACTGGTTCAAGGTCACACAGCTAATGGGTGGCAGAATTGTGATTCTAATTGTAATGATCATAGCAAAGATTTAAAAAATGCTCACTTATTGAGGGGTTCATATGCACTGTGCTAAGCTGATGTCATTATCTTGGTTTTACTGCCAAGGAAACTAAGGCTTGTAGAGGTGCAGTGATTGGCTGGGTTTGTGCACACCACAATTGGTTCCAGCCGGAGTCTGTCAGACCCCCCACTGCCCATCTGGGCCAGTTTGTGCTCATAACCAGCATGCTGTTTTCCCTCCTATCCAGGTCTCTCTGCCCCTAAACCAGGCATTTAGACCATGAGAAGATTCTAGGGCAGCGTAGGTTTGGTATTTGGGAAGTTATGGAGCCTCTGTCTGTCCCTTCCTTTTTCGTGGCCTGTATGGATCATTCCCCTTGTGGTCTTGCTCCGTCACTCTGTGGGCAGGTTGTGGCAGCCATGCTCTCCTGTAGTCCTTCCAGGAGGTGGTAAATAATGTAGTCAGACTGGAATTCAATTCTAGTTCTACTACTTACCAGCCTTTGGACATGTGAAATAATCTGCAAATGCTAGTTTCTGCATTCCACCTCATCAGAGGGCTGTGAGGAGCAATTCTTAAAATCCACATAAAACACCTAGCTGGATTCCTGTCTTATGGCATTCATCCATTTACCAAATATGAACTGCCTACTAGGTGCCAGTTATTAAGTGTTGGGGACATAGCAGTGAGCAGAATAACCCAAGCCCCTACCTGGAGGAAGCTGACATTCATGTGAGGATGACAAATAAATGCTGAGTTTTTATATGATATAAGGTCAGTGCTATAGTGTTTAGAGAAGTAAGAAGCAGATTAAGGGGACAGAGTGACTGGCAACCCTATTTAAGGTAAAGGTGATCAGGCAAGGGCTCACTAAGGAGGTGATATCTGAGCAGAGACCTAAATGGAGGGAGGGACAGAGCCATGTAGCTATTGGAGAAGGGTGTTTCTGGCAGAGGGAACAGGAGGTGCAAAGGCCTTGGGCAAGGAGTGCTCTTGGTGAGCCCATGGAAGAGCTGGTGTCACTGGAGTATAGTAAGTGAGAGAAAGGGATAGGAGATGGTTAGCTAGGTAGCCAGGAGATGAGGAAAAAGGTTGGTTGCAGTTCTAAATGTGGCAGGAAGCCTTAGGTTATTTCAAGAGGAGATAGTGGTGAGGAGATATGGTGGAGATAGTGGCTGGAGATAGTGGAGGTTCCTGGACTTTCAGAAGGAAAGCTCAGGTGTCCAAACAAGGTCAGGATTCCTGCCCAGAAGGGAGAGGAAGCTGGGCAAGTGTATATACTAAACAGAATGAGGTTAGGGAAGCTGATTAAGATCGCCCATGGGCCTAACTGGGAAAAGCTAGAGGAAGCTGGGAGTTGGGGTGGAGGGGCAGGAGTTGAAGGGCATCTCTAGGTTGTAGAGGAAAAGGTATGAGCGGCAGGTTACTGTAGTTTAGGGGGCTCAGAAGACTTCAGTGCTTTCTCCAGCATGTTCCGAGATCTTCACCTGTTTCTCCCCTTCCACCAAAACCAGGTGAGGAGGGGGACTTCTCACCCTCCTTTACAAAAGGTCCTGTCCAGACTGGACATAGGTGGCTCTAGCTGTTGCAACTGGTATGCAGGTTCTCCTTTTTTCTGATTTCCCTTTGAGAGGCGCATGCAGTAAATGCTTCTAACTGCCCCCCAGCCCCTCCCCCTAGTTTCCCTCTTCCCTACCCAGTTCCTGTTGTGTGCAGGCAGGCAGCTGACTCTTACTCCTGAGGTTACCACAAGTCAGCTGCCCGCAGATTTCTTCCCAACCCTGTGACTGTCTTCCATGTTTTCTCACCCTCACCCTGCCAGGAGGGTGCTAAAGAAAAGAAGGAACCTTCCATCCCCACCCCCACTCCAAACTCGCCCTTGCTTGCTCTTTCAACCAGACCAAATCTGACTCTAAATGAGATTTTGCTGGCCCTGCAAAATGCATAGGGATGGTGTCTGCCCCCTGCCCTGGCCCTGGCCCAACCTTCTGAGGCTGTCTTCCCTGCTTCCCTATTAGCTGAGCATTGAGGACTTCACGGCATACGGTGGTGTGTTTGGAAACAAGCAGGACAGCACCTTTTCTAACCTGGAGGTAAGAGTCCTTACCATGCTGTGGGCCATGGAGGCTGTCCTGCACCCCTCCCCCAGCACAATAAAGAACTGTCCCCTTGCCCAGCTGGTGTGGCTCACTGGTTGAGCGTCGACCCATGCACCAAGAGGTCGCCAGTTTGATTCCCGGTCAGGGCACATGCCCAGGTTGTAGACCCGATCCCCAGTGCGGGGCATGCAGGAGGCGGCCAATCAATGTTCTCTCTCATTGATGTTTCTATCTCTCTCTCTCTCTCCCTTCCTCTCTCTCTAAAATCAATAAAGAAAAAATATTTAAAAAAAAAGAACTGTCCCCTTAGGAACCAGAGATGTTGGCTTTGAGGGTAGAAAGGCCTGAATGTCAGGGACCCAGGGTGTGGGGCATTTTCTTTCTGACCCTGAATGAGACTCCTATGTGGGTGTGGGTGTGGCTTGCCAGAGAGGTTTGAGGGGCTGGCTCAAGCCCACTGGTCCCTTGCTAACTCATCCCCTACCTCTCCTTTGTCCCCAGAATGCCCTGGACTTGGCCCCCTCCTCTCTTGTGCTTCCTGCCGTTGACTGGTATGCAGTCAGCACTCTGACCACTTACCTGCAGGAGAAGCTTGGGGCCAGCCCCTTGCATGTGGACCTGGCCACGCTTCGGGAGCTAAAGCTCAATGCCAGCCTCCCGGCTTTGCTGCTCATCCGCTTGCCCTACACAGCCAGGTATGGCCCAGCCTCTGGCCGCAAGGCTTTGGCCTCTGGTAGCACAACTCAGTCAACGGTGACAGTCCTTCTGTTCAGAACCTTGAAGCCCTTCCAGAAGGTGCCCTGTATGGCCAGAAGAGACTGGAAGGGCCTCTGGCCGGGCTGTGACTCAGGAGTCGGTGCCCTGCACTGAACTAGGCCTGTCGGGCCTCCAGAAACAAGGCGGACGTAGGCTCTGTGGTAGGGAGCCAACTCGCCTAGCCAGGACCCGTTCATGCAGCAGGTAGCAGGGACATGAGTGGAACCGTGAAGTGGGGGGGAGGGGAGGGGCAAGGGATTCCAGGCAGGGCCATGAGGTGAGGAAAGACGTGGAGGGAGCAGTGAGGATGGCTCCCAAAGCCCCCAGCTAGAGTGTGCAAGGTGAATGGGGTTAGTGGGGAAGGATGGTGGCATTAAGTGGAGGACACATTAGAGGGGCGGAGGGGCTGCAGCTGGGGATGGTGGAGAGCTATTTGGATCATGGGGGCTCTAACGCTCTGTCTTTTCCATAGCTCGGGTCTGATGGCACCGAGGGAAGTCCTCACAGGCAATGGTGAGTAGGGTCAGGGAGAGTGCACGTTTTCCATCCTTATCCAGGCCTTGGTTGCAGAGAGCTGGTCCACAGCTCCTCAGCTCCTCCTCAACCTCAGGGCAGCTCCCCTGCTTCTTGGAGCAACTGGCAGCTGGTCAGGGAAATGCTGGCCCTCGGACATTATCCCTCTTCAGTTGTGCCTAGCAGAAATTTTGAGGTGTCTAGGGGGTCTTCCCTGCAGAAGCCTGTGGAATCAGTTTCCACTCAGGCAGCGTGAATCCTATAGTTTGGGTTTAATAGACCAGCAGCATTTCAAAAAACAGTTCTGAAGACTTGTCTTCTTTTTGCTATAAAGGACAGTCAGTCATTCCCCGTGGAAAGGTCATTGGAAACCTGTGGGTGGGTTTGAAGTTTCTTACATCTTTGTCTTTTGTCATTCCCTTTAGTTAGGGCTTGGCATTAGGGAGTTGACAACTGAGGCCATGGGTCTTCCAGGGGAGGCTAGGGGTGGACAGTATGAGAAACAGCTGATGTTAGGGATCCTCAATGGAAAGTGAAAACTAGTGAAGGTTGATGGGAGCTGACTCTTCAAGGGTCTCAGTGTCCCACCACAGAGGACATGTTAGTTGCCAGGGGTAGGAGGACTTCACAGTGCAGACACCTGGCGGTTCCCACCTCAATGAGGTGATCTCACTGAGCTCCATCAAGAGAGGGCACTCATGTGGGATGTGGAAGGGCATGACCTTGCTTCTGTTGGCTTCTGCCGTGTGAAGGTCAGATGGTTTCTAACAGGCAGTGGGAAGCATTGCTGTAAGTGTCCACCTGTGACCTGGTTCTCTGCTCTCCCCGTTACCCCTCAGATGAAATCATTGGGCAAGTGCTGAGCATGCTCAAGTCTGAAGATGTCCCGTACACAGCGGCGCTCACAGCGGTCCGTCCTTCCAGGGTATGTGCTGTGCCGCAGGGGCTCTGGGAGGTGTGGGCAGAGGCCACATGGTGAGTCGGCCTGGAGGGGGAGTGGCTCTGGTTGGCCTCAGTAGGAGCCATCTTCTCCCCTGGGCCGGTGTCACGGGGGACGAATATGAACCGTAAAGTCCTGCTTACTCCTTCCAGGTGCAGCTTTCCATCTTGCCCTATCAGTCTTACGGGCTGGCATGCTCGGACAATAAGTCCAAGTGTTCCCAAATTGGAGGGACTAGGAATATCACAGAGGCTTAGGGGCCAGCCGGAGAAAGCTTCCTGGAGGAAGGGCCTCTGAATATGACCGGTGGGACTACAGATGGTGGAAAGGGACAGTGAGGGCAGGCCACTTGGTTTGGGGCCTGCTCCCAGGGCCGTTGAGAGAAGGCTTGTGGGCTGTTTCTGCAGGTGGCCCGTGATGTAGCCATGGTGGCTGGGGGGCTAGGTCGCCAGCTGCTGCAAAAACAGCCCAAACAGCCGGTGTCAGCTGTGATCCACCCCCCTGTGAGTTATAATGATACCGCTCCCCGGATCCTGTTTTGGGCCCAGAACTTCTCAGTGGCATATAAGGACCACTGGGAAGACCTGACTCCCATCACCTTTGGGGTCCAGGATCTTAACCTGACTGGCTCCTTCTGGAATGACTCTGTTGCCAGGTAAGGGCAAAATACCTGTCACTTCAGGTGGGTGTGTGTTCACCATGGGAATGCTAATGGTATCATGGGGTGGGGCTATTGGAGGGCCCTTGGAGTGGGGGTTGCTCACAGTTCTGCTTTCCCATGCCTTCTAGTCCTTGAGTGGGACCTTGGTTGTCACTACTTCCCAGTCACCTAGGAACCTGACGCCTCCCCCTTGAGTAATCTCAAGGTGACTGCTCTGTGGCACATAGCAGGCCCTAGCAAGTTCTGGGGCTCCCATACCCTCCCTGTGTGGTGAGGAGACCACCCTCACTCCCAAAGCCCAACCTGGGCACCTCAGTGACCCCAAAGGTGAACTAAAAGGAGGAGGGGCAGTAGGTTCAGGGGAGCCAGAGGAAGGAGCCCTTGGCTGAAGGTAGGGGACCTGCTGGTTCCTGACTTAGAATGTGACAGGGTCTCAGTTTTCCCATCTGTCAAGTGGGAGTATTGCCTCTTCAGGTGTCTGCGAGGACCCAGGCAGCTTAGGTAAACAGACTTGAACAACTTGATCTAAGATGCTCAAGGCCCTTTCAGAGCCTGACAACTTGCCTCTTACTCTGTTCCTGCAGGCTTGCGCTGACTTATGAACAACTGTTTGGTACCACGGTGACATTTAAGTGAGTCCAAGGGGTGGTTGAGGTGTGGGTAGACTGGCGTGGCTCTGGCTTCCTCAGCTACCTGACACCCCTGTGGTCTCCCCCAGGTTTACTCTGATGAACCGCTTCTATCCAGTGTCAGCCCGGCACTGGTTTACCATGGAGCGCCTCGAAATCCACAGCAATGGCTCTGTAGCCTACTTCAATGTCTCCGAGATCACAGGGCCCAGCATCTACTCCTTCCACTGCCAGTACGTCA
This sequence comes from Tadarida brasiliensis, assembly GCA_030848825.1. NCBI lineage: Eukaryota > Metazoa > Chordata > Mammalia > Chiroptera > Molossidae > Tadarida > Tadarida brasiliensis. The sequence continues at coordinate 85,936,636 of CM061280.1, forward strand.
GCAGTCAGAGCAAGAAGGGCAGTCTCCTTGTGCCTGCCACACAGCCCTTTCACTGGCAGATGACTCTTCAGGATTTCCAGGTAGGGAGCAGGGAGGAGCCCAGGCTAGAGGTAGCAGGGTCCTGGTAGAGGGGAGGGAGCAGAGGCCTGAAGTCTTAGTACCCTTTGGGCTTGGGCTCAGGAATGGAGTTGAGTCATGTCCCCACAGTGCTCCCATCCCATGAGATTTGAACCACCCACTAACTTGGGAACCTCAGCCCTTACCGGGCCTCCCTCTATGTGGGGCCATGAAGTCTTTTCTGTCCCCCAGATCCAGGCCTTCAACGTGACAGGCGAGCAGTTTTCCTACGCCAGTGACTGTGCTGGCTTCTTCTCCCCGGGCATCTGGATGGGGCTGCTCACCTCCTTGTTCATGCTTTTCATCTTCACCTACGGCCTGCATATGATCCTGAGCCTCAAGACCATGGACCGCTTTGACGACCACAAGGGCCCCACTATCACTTTGACCCAGATTGTGTGACCCTGTATCCACTGGGGATTAAGGTTGTGATGATGTCCAGGTTGTCGCTTTCTCACCTCGAGGCATGCTGGACCGAAGGACTTCCTTCTCTTCCTACCATAGCATGAACCCCCAAGTCCCCTCAGCCTGTCTTGCTCCTGTTCAACCCTCTGAAGGGCTTCCCTTGGGCTGCCCACCCCCCATCTCTATCAACAGGTGTACATATTCTGTGTAGATAGTAGACAAATCTCCCAGGCTTGGTGATTGTGAGGGAAGGGGACATGAATTCTAGAACCCCTTCCTCCTCCCCCTTTCTCCTTATTTATTTTCATATTTCCACCATCATCCTTTGCTGTTTATAGTGCTTTTGTGTAGCCAGTATTCCCTCCCTAGGCTTTATTGGGGTCTCTGCAGCAGCCAGGAGCTGGAGGTTCCCTGAGTTGTGGGGGGGGGGGGTGGTGAAAGTACTATTTAACTGTCTGTCCCGCTTGGCTGGTGTTTTTGGTGATGTGCTAACAATAAGCAGTACACTGGGGTTTATTTCTGTGGCCTGAGAAGGAAGGGACCTCCACAGCAGGTGGGCTGGGTATGCTCACTGGATTTCTGGCAGTTTCTGTCAGGAATGTCTGGCAGGAGCCTGGGGTGATCAGTGGGTTTCCTTCCTAATAAAATAAAGATGGGTCGCCGTGCTTTGGCCTCATGTCACTCATTTCTGCACTGAATATGAGGGATGCGCTTGGCTGAGGGCTTCCGCAGAGGCATCCAGATGTAGCTGTCGCCAAGTCAGGCCTAGGGGCAGGCGGGAAGGCCTGTAGGGGCCCTGCTGACTGCCTCAGGGAGCCAGAGGAGGGCCAGAGGGTCTTTAGCAAGCTGGACCCCCAAGTGGCTAGTGCGGCGAGGGGGCTGCAGTGCGCAGGCAGGAAGGGCTAAGGCGGTCAGCTCCTGGGGATGACAGCCGTCGCAATAGCAGCTCTCTTGTCCTTTTGGGGCCACCCCCGGCTGCCGCAGGGTTGTGCGCCTGGACGTCGGGGCGCACCTAGCATCCCAAAGGGCGGGGCGGGCGCGGCGGCTCCCGCGCATGGATCCCTCGACCGCAGCACCGGCCACCGGCCTGCCCCGCCCTCTCCGCCCCGCTCCATTCCCCTCGGGGCTCTCGGTGAGCGGCGCTGCCCACGAAGCCGCTCTGGTGTTGAGGCCCGGGCGCTGGCAGCTCTCCCAGGGGGCGAACCGGGGGAGGCAGTGGCCCCGGCTGTGCGCGGCAGGGCGTGGGGAGGGGACGGACTCTTTGACGCGGCGGAGGGGTCGGACGGCGGCCAACGCGCCGCCATCTTTGGTCCAGTGCGGCGGCGGCTGTGGTGAAAGAGGAGGAGGAGCCGACGGCGCTGGCACCGAGGCCTGACCATGGATGAAGAATACGACGTGATCGTGCTGGGCACCGGCCTCACGGTAAGTGCGACCTCGGGCGCCGGGAGCCCCGTATCGCCCCATCCTCTCCGCAGTGCTGCCGCCCCCAGCCCCATCCTGTCACTGCCATCCGTGGCACTGCCGCCCCCGGTGCTCGGGTCCCCGGAAAAAACAGCCCCGTGCCCACCCCCTCACGATGTCGCCTCTACCCACCACCATGGCCCCTTCTCCGAGAAACGGACCCCTTTTTCTCTGCCCCCTCGACTCCCCGGGCCCTGACCGCCGGCTCCTTCTGTCCTCCCCATCCCAGCCTGCATCCCCACTCGGCCTTATACTACCCAGTGCTCCCCGCCCCGACACCGGTCCCCACCCATCCCCCGCACCCCTGGCACGTCCAGCATCCTCTCTCATCTTGCGCTAATTCTGGTGAGGATGAAATACAAGGATCTCGGGTCGGGGTCTCGCCAGGGTGGACCCTCATCCTCCCTCCCCGGCTTTTTATGGGGCTCAGGGACCCAGGGAATGTTCCAGAAGGAGCAGCAGTGGGGGCAGTGACCACATTTCCCGCTACCCCCCCCAACCCCCCCCCCCCCCCCCCCGCCTGTTTCCCTTGGAGACCTCTAGCTGACTAGTATCTGCAGCCTTTGTCCTTGGGTTAGTGACAGTGAATGGTGAGGGTGTTTATCTTCCCCCTTCCCTCAAACCCCGTTGGACAGATCCTCTGAGAGACTCTTCTATCTCAGTCGTGGCGTAGAAGCCCCTTCTCGGGTGGGAAGCCTCAGGGTCAGAGGCAACTTGGAGGACCCAGCAGCCCAGGGTGGGGCCTGCGATTCTAGGACCGTGCTTAGTCTTTCTTCACTTCCCTTCAGTGGGCCCTGCACTGTTCAGCTGGGTCTCCTCTGTGGCTCATTGTGTCTTACCTGTCATTTCTTGTGGCTGTCTGTAGATAGATGGTGTAGATATGTGACTCTTGGCACAGTAGTTGCTGGATAGACCATCTGTGTGTCTGCTGGATACTCTCCCGCTATGCCTCCGTTATTTCTTTTGTTTATCTCTTTGCCCCGCAAGGTTATAAAGAAGACTGTGGTCAGATGAAGCTATTGTCCCCCAATTTTAGGCAAGGCGGCCAGCGGGGGAGGGGTGATGGTGGTGAAAGGAGCTGTCCATTGGTGCAGAGTCCTTCTAGCTTTGCTCTCTTCTCTGGTTTGGAATGGGGAACAAGTAAGGGCTGCTGGTGGGAATGTGGGTAGGTGGGAGTGCAGCAAATGTCACCCCTTCCCCAGGAATGCATCCTGTCGGGTATCATGTCTGTGAACGGGAAGAAGGTGCTGCACATGGACCGGAACCCCTACTATGGGGGTGAGAGCTCCTCCATCACACCCCTGGAAGAGGTGAGGCCACCTGAGCCCAGACCCATCCCTTGTTAACCTTTGCATAGGGTGCTGAAGCAGCTCCTTAGGTTCTCTGGGCAGGAGGGGTGGGGGAAGGAAGGGTGGTCTTAGAGGTGCCTCTCTCTCTCTCCTTCCTGCTTGCAGCTGTATAAGCGTTTTCAATTGCTGGAGGGGCCACCTGAGTCCATGGGACGGGGTCGAGACTGGAATGTTGACCTGATCCCCAAATTCCTCATGGCCAATGGTGAGGGAGACGAAGGAGGTATTGTGGGGGGGAGGTAATTGGGACAACCAGAGAAGGGTCAGATTCCACAGAAGAGGCAACCAGAGCAGCTAGAGCTTCTGAGGGAGCCATGCTGATACTATTGCCTTTCCCTCACCACCCTGCAGGGCAGCTGGTAAAGATGCTACTGTATACAGAGGTGACTCGCTACTTGGACTTCAAGGTGGTGGAGGGCAGCTTTGTCTACAAGGGAGGCAAGATCTACAAAGTGCCGTCCACTGAGACTGAAGCCTTGGCTTCTAGTGAGTGCAGGTCCCTGGACCCAGAGAATCATGGGAATGGGGGCAGCCATCCAGAGCAGGGCACCCGGTCACATTCCCCATGCAGTACGAGAAGCCCCTTGCTCTGTCTTCTCTCTGCTGCCCTGGGCTGTGCCTCACACTGGTTGCCAGGAGGGAAGCCCACATGCAGAGGGTATGTGGAGGTGGGGGACTCCTTGAAAGACTTGAGTCTTTGACAGGGGCTCCACCTGACCAGTGAAACATCCCCCAATGTCAAAGCTGGGTGGGCCCTCAGAGCCTGTCCAGATGGGAAACTGAGGCTGAAAAGGGCAGAGGGGTTCATCTAAGGTCACATGGTGGTTAGCAAGAGAACTCAGCTAGGAGCTAGGGAACCTGCTTTCTTGGCCTGCCTAGTGGGAAGGAGAGGTTCATGTTCTGTGGTACGAACAGAACATTACCTCCACAGATCTGATGGGTATGTTTGAGAAACGGCGCTTCCGCAAGTTCCTAGTGTTTGTGGCAAACTTTGATGAGAATGACCCCAAGACCTTTGAGGGCGTCGACCCCCAGAGCACCAGCATGCGTGAAGTCTACCGGAAGTTTGACCTGGGCCAGGACGTCATTGACTTCACTGGCCACGCCCTGGCGCTCTACCGCACTGATGAGTGAGGGGAAGCTGGACTGAATCTCACCTGGCCTGCACCCTGCCCTCCCCACTCATGCCTGCTGCTCCCTCAGCCCACTGTGCACATCTCTTGTACTCAGCCACACACTGACCTGTTGCTTTTTCCATTCCTTCCTTGTGTTTAACCCATAGGCTCCCCCAGGCCATTGAGGGTGGGGGAATGCTGGCCTGGTGTCTGGGTGGAGGTGAGCTGGGGGTTCTGCTATTGGAGCTTCTTCTGACCCTGTCTCCCCAGCTACTTAGACCAGCCCTGTCTTGAGACCATCAACCGCATCAAACTGTACAGCGAGTCCCTGGCCCGGTATGGCAAGAGCCCGTATTTATATCCACTCTATGGCCTTGGTGAGCTGCCTCAGGGCTTTGCAAGGTGAGAGCATGGCTTCTTTCAGTTCGCAGTACTGAGTAGGACTGAGGTTAAGAATGGGAACAGTCCCCTTGAGCATTTTTTAAAATGTTTTTATTGATTTTTTAGAGAGAGAGGAAGGGAGAGAGACATAGAAACATCTATGTGAGAGAGAAACATTAATCAGCTGCCTCTTGCATGCCCCCTACTGGGGATTGAGCTTGCAACCCAGGCATGTGCCCTGACAAGGAATCCAACTGGGACCTTAGACCATGGAACAACGCTCAATCCACTGAACCACACCAGCTGGGTCCCCCATGAGCATTTTTTTTTTTTTATCCTCACCCGAGGACATTTTTTGCATTTATCTTCAGACAGAGCAGGAGAGAGAGAGGGGGGAAGAGAGAGAAAGAGAAACATCGATGTGAGAGAGACACATCAACTGGTTGCCACCCACATGACCCCAACCGGGGCCAGGGACAAACTGCAACCGAGGTACATGCCCTCAGTGGGAACCGAACCCGCGACTCTGCGGTCCGCAGGCCGACGCTCTAACCGCTGAGCCAAACTGGCCAGGGCCCCCATGAGCATTTTTTAAAAGATTTTTTCCTTTATTGATTTTAGAGTGAGAGGAAGGGAGAGGGAGAGAAAGAGAGAAACATCGATGAGAGAGAACATCGATTGGCCGCCTCCTGCATGCCCCTCACTGGGGATCGAGCCCACAACCTGGGCATGTGCCCTGATTGGGAATTGAACCGGCGATCTCCTGGTGCATGGGTTGATGCTCAACCACTGAGCCACACCGGCCGGGTCCCCCATGAGCATTTTTTTTTTAATCCTCACCCGAGAACATTTTTGCATTTATCTTCAGATAGAGCAGGAGGGAGAGAGGAGGGGGGAGAGAGAAACATCGACATGAGAGAGACACATCAACTGGCTGCCACCCACACAACCCCAACTGGGGCCGGGGACAAACTGCAACCGAGGTACGTGCCCTTAGCGGGAACCGAACCTGGGACTCTCCGGTCCGCGGGCCAATGCTCTAACTGCTGAGCCAAACCGGCCAGGGCCCCCATGAGCTTTTTTTTTAAAAAAGTTTTTGTTGCCTTGGCTGGTTTGGCTCAGCGGTAGAGCGTTGGCCCCATGGACCAGTCAAGGGCACATACCTGTGTTGCAGGTTCGATCCCCAGCTGGGTTGGGGTCGTTCCAGAGGCAACCAATTGGTGTGTCTCTTTCACATCCTCAGGTGAGGATTAACAACAACAACAAAAAATATTTAAAAAACAATTTTTTTTTGGTTAAGCCTCACTGGAGGATATTTTTTCCATTGATTTTTAGAGAAAGTGAAAGGGAGGTGGGAGAGGGAGAGAGAAAGAGAAGAGAGAGAAAAACATCGATGTGAGAGATCCACATTGATTGGTTGCCTCCCACATGCGCCCTGACCAGGGCCGGATTGAACCTGCAACTTTCCGGTGCATGGGCTGACACTCTAACCACTGATTCACGCCGGCCAGGACCCCCTTGAGCATTTTCATAACATTCCATACTTTGCCATTGTGGTCTTCATTTACTTTGTATTTCCCTTGGGTAATTAGGGTGCCTCGGCAGTGTGTTGAAGTGCAGAGTTGAAGAGCTAGGCTCTCACAGATGGGGCTTGCTTGGCTTCTGGCCTGAGTTAGGCAGTGCTAGGACTGGGCTGGGGTCTTTGGAACCTTGAGTCACAGCTTCTCCAGAGCCTTTTGTTTTGTTCCCCAGACCACTGCTGTGAGGAGCTGTGCCCTCATCCCACCCTTACATTAGCCCTTTGCAGGATATTCTGGGTGACAGATCTGGGAAGAACCGACCATTGGGTCTCCTGAGCTCTTCCTGCTTGGGGCAGCCTTCTCTGTACCCCAGTGCTGGTGAGGGGAGGGTGCAGTGGCACTGGTTCCTGTTACTCCTGGGTGGGGTACTTCACCATCACTCTCCCCACCACAGATTGAGTGCCATCTATGGAGGGACATATATGCTGAACAAACCTGTGGATGACATCATCATGGAGAATGGCAAGGTGGTGGGTGTGAAGTCTGAGGGAGAGGTAAGCCTTCCCCACAGTGTAGTCACGATGGTCTAGGTGGAGTTTGTTCTTCTCTTTAGACGCTCTTTTCTCAGTGACCCTAGCTTTGCTGGGTTTGCTGCTACTAGCTCTGAGGGCCCCGGGTTGGGCACCGGGGCTCCAGAAGAAGTCTACATAGCCATTCCTGTTGGCGAGAGGTATCTCTCAAAGCCCATTTGATGTGTCGGTGGTCCAGAGAGTGTTCTACAGTGTCTCTGCAAAGGGGGTTGCCCAGCCTTGCGTACTGGGCATACCTCTTTGACATGTAGGATGAAGCTATATGCTACAGCAGGGGCAGTGGTGGCAGCTCAGAGGAGTGCTCTGCCTGCTGGAGCTGTCAGTCCTAACTGTGGGCCCATCCCCATGATTACTAAAGGGAGTCTTGGGTAGGGATAAGGCTTTTTGGTGGCTTTCACAGGTGGCCCGATGCAAGCAGCTGATCTGTGACCCCAGCTACATTCCAGACCGTGTGCGGAAGGCTGGCCAGGTTATCCGCATCATCTGTATCCTTAGCCACCCCATCAAGAACACCAACGATGCCAACTCCTGCCAAATCATCATCCCCCAGAACCAGGTCAACAGGAAGTCAGGTAGGCCAAGCCCCATGTGACATCCTCCAGGGTGTTGTCTTTGGGGTGACTCTGTCTCTCCTTGTAAGGCTTGGGGCTCTCTGCCTGATTCCTCCATGGAAGAATAGGGACCCGCATCACAGTCCCCATGACTTGGGGTCCTAGGGATTGCTTGGCTTGGACTCTTTCCCTTCATGTGGGTGGCAGCTTGGATGCTTCCTGCTGTGTGGAGTTGGGGAGGGTCAGGCAGGCCCAAATTGAGCTCACCCCCAGGAGCCCTTTGTGTGCCCACGTTAATGGAGCGCTTCCTGTGGGCAGACATCTACGTGTGCATGATCTCCTACGCACACAACGTGGCTGCTCAGGGCAAGTACATCGCCATTGCCAGCACCACGGTGGAGACCGCGGACCCTGAAAAGGAGGTTGAACCGGCCCTGGAGCTACTGGAACCCATTGACCAGAAGTGAGGGGCTTGGGGAGGAAGGGAGCCAAGGACCTGGGAGACTGGGGGATGGGGACCAGGGAGGGCAAGGCTGGTTGTGAGGCCTGTCCCCTCCCCTCCATCTGCCCCTCAGGTTTGTGGCCATCAGTGACTTGTATGAGCCTATTGACGATGGTTCTGAGAGCCAGGTAAGCAGCCTGTCCCGGCCCTGGCTCCTGGCTGCTTGCCCAGGGTCCCTCCCTGCCCAACTCACCCTGAGCCCCGGCTCTGGCTGTTTTCAGGTGTTCTGTTCCTGCTCCTATGATGCCACCACACACTTTGAGACAACCTGCAATGACATCAAAGACATCTACAAGCGCATGGCAGGCTCCGCCTTTGACTTTGAGAACATGAAGCGCAAACAGAACGATGTCTTTGGAGAAGCTGACCAGTGATTGCTGACCCTCCCCCAGCCCTGGATGCCCTCTCCCTTGTTCTCCTCCAAGGCTAGGGAGATGGGCATGGCTGGGCACCCCCGTTTCCAGCATCTTCTGCTTCCCCCACCACATTCCTGTCACCCACCTCATTGATTCACTGACCAAATACTTAATCTTAGTGATGGTTTGGGAGACGGGCGGGGGGTTGGATAGCATCCTCTTTCTTGGCCCTTCCTTATCCTGGGAAAAGAGGGTTCCTCTCCTTGTGTGTGTTTCTTCCCCCTAATTCTTCTGCTCTGGGAAGAATGCAGAGGAAAAGCTGACTTCTGTCCCCACCGCTCTTAATTCCACTGTAGTGGCCTTTGGAGATGCCCCCTGCCTCCCCCCACCAAATCTCTTGCGTGTTGGAGAGAAGGGGCCCTCCCAGCACAAAGTTTCATCCTTCATCCCTCCACCCCCCTGTTAATTTATTCTAATTTATTAACTTCTGCCCACCCTGTCTGAGAAGGGAATTATGTACCCCTCCCTTGCAGTCTTTTGGTGCGGCCTGGGGCTGTGGAGCAGCTCCCCTGGCTACCTGGGCTGCCTGGGAGGGGAAAGGGTTTGGGTGTGGCCCCATTGGAGGTTGATCTTGCTGTTTTTGTTTCTTTGTGTCTGTGTTTGTGTCCTTTGGAACTTGCTGAGAGAGAAATGTGAGCAAAGCAGAAGGAGGTGGGAAAATGGATCCAGACCCCCAATGTGCCCTGCCCCGCCTTTCCCTTAGTGGTGGGAAACCCTTATCTTGCAAAGTGAATGTGTGCCCTTCCCCAACCTCTAGTGTATTTCACAGAAAACAAAACTTCCCAATAAAAACTGTGTGGAAACCTAAGCCCAGACATTTAGCTTTATTTCCCAAAAGCTGGGCACTGGATGGGACCTCAGCTTCCTGGGATGTCATGCTGTCCCTATTGAGTTTGGGACTCAGGCTTAACTTGGCTCCTGGTGGCTACAAAAAGGTCACTTTCTTCATCAGGGAATTAAAGAGCTCCTGAACTGAAAGGGCGTGTACAGAGGAAACAGGTCACATCAACCTTCCCAGGGTCACCCAGCAAGTTAGTGCTGGCACCAGGACTGCAATCCTTGGGGCATCAAAGTGAAAGAAACTGAAGAGGGTGGGGGTTGAAGCAGAGGGAGCAGGGTCCTTGCCTCCAGGTCAAGGAAGAGGAGGCAGAGGGGACCCAGGCCCAGCCTCGTGGTCTGGGGAAATGGGTGACTGGGGCCCAGTCTTGGGTGGGGGTCAAACTGGTGGAAGCAGGGAAAACGTGCTGCCTTAGGTAGGGGAGCAGCAAGGGGGAGTCTGGCCTTGGGCTGGGTCAACATCAAGGAAGTGGAGGGCCCGGGGGCTCAGCCTTGGGATCAACAGGAGGAAGTAGGACTGGGAGTCTGGGGTTAACGTCGAAGAATTAACAGGGAACCGAGGAAGCAGGCGCGAGGGTGGGGATGGGAGGTGGAGTAGAGGGCAGCAACCGGAGAGGACCCTGAGGCAAGCCTCCGGTGGGCTGCAGAGCCAGGCAGCCTGCGGTCACGTGCCGGGCGGCTGGGGAGGGGCGGGGCGGGGCGGCTGGCGCGGGGCGGGGCGCCGGCGCGTTCCCTGTTGGCCGACGTCACGGAGCGCGCGGGCGTCTGCTGATTGCTCCGACGCCGCGGTCACCACAGGTAGTGACTCTGCCCGGCTGCTGTCGCTGTCCCCGCTGCTGCTGCTGCCGCCGCCGCCGCCGCTGCCACTGCCACTGCCACCATGGCTCAGTACAAGGGCGCCGCAAGCGAGGCGGGCCGCGCCATGCACCTGATGAAGAAGCGGGAGAAGCAGCGCGAGCAGATGGAGCAGATGAAACAGCGGATCGCCGAGGTGCGGGCTGGGCCAGGGCGCCTCCGCGCCTCCGAGCATGCGCGCTGCCCACTGCCCCGGCCCCCTGGGACCCTGCGCGACCCCGGGAGGCGGGCCTAGAGCACAGGCGACGAGCCTGAATGGGACCCTGCTCGCTGATTTCCAGCAAGAGGCAGAAGCGAGCCGGCGACAGCCTGCTTATCTGTAAAATGGGCCCAGAAGGCTAAGCCAAACTAGCTTGTGACAAGCCTCCAACAGGAGGGAACAACAGTCAGTGGTTCCATTGGTCACATTGGGGAGCCCCTCGCGGACACAGAGCATCCTGGCTCTGGCCCCTGAGCCCTGGAGAGTGAATTCTCTGCCCTGAGCCAATGGATACCAGGAAGGGCAGGCCCCGCAGGCCCCAGCTAAGCTACCAGTTGGCGAGGCTCTTTCCAGAGCCCTTTGTGCTGCGGCAGATGTAGGCGCCAGCATCAGGGGTGCTAGCGGTTCACAAAGGGCTTCAGTGAGTGGGAGGTCAGGAAGGAAGGAGCCCTCCCTTGGGCCTTTGCAGTAGACTCTTCTTTGGAAAAGCATGAACTCAGGACACGAGAGGCAAGCAGGCTTCTACCTTAGGTACTATGGAAGCGGAGCCCAAGGAAGCAGCCCCATGCTGAAGTCTCAGTTCATGCCCTACTATCTCAGTGCTGATTCTGGCTAGCCAGAGGTACATTTGTCTGCTGGCCACCTCCTCTAGAGGCTACTGGCCAGGGAGAGACCTATGTGGAATGGGGCTGAGCTGGAGCAAGGAGGCCTCATGGGAAGCTTTTGGCACCATTTGGAGCTGAGAGGGAGCCACATTGCTCAGTGAGGGACTAGATCCCTTGGCCACTCTTCACTCTCCTGTCATCCCTTAGCTTGGGTCTCCAGAGCGTCAGCTTGAAAGCTGGGTATGGCCCAAGCTGGTGTGGCTCAGTTGGTTGGAGTGTCGTCCGTACACCAAAAGGTGGCGATTTCGATTCCGGGTCAAGGCATATACCTAGGTTGAGGGTTCAATCCCCAGTCAAGGCACATGTGGGAGGCAACCAATTAATGGATATTTCTCTCTCTTTTTTTCCCCTCCTCTCTCTCAAATCAATTTTTTTAAAAAGGCAGGTAGAACCTGTGGCTCCAGGCTACTGAGGCAGCTCTGGTCCCCAGGGAGTGGCATGGAGGGGCCAAAGCAGCTCAGAGGTCTCAGGGAAACAACCCCATTTGTCTTCCTCAGTACTGAAAGAGCCCCTTGCAGCCCTGTGGAACTTTCCAACAGCCAAGGAAAGGGGATGGGTCTTTCCCAAGGTCATATTATAGTCCAGAAGCAGATCTGGGACTGGAACCCAGGCCCAGGTCCCTGCTTCCACCGTGGGGTGGTGGATAGCCCTCACCGCTACTCTCTGTCCCCTACAGGAGAACATAATGAAATCCAACATTGACAAGAAGTTCTCTGCACACTATGATGCCGTTGAGGCGGAGCTCAAGTCCAGCACTGTGGGTAAGCAAAGCATGCATGTCTCCCTTTCCTGGACCCAGAGGACTGTTGCTTCTCTGGCTCTGGGTGACCGATCCTTACCCCCATGTTTCCTGGCCTCACAGGACTTGTGACCCTGAATGACATGAAGGCCAAGCAGGAAGCATTGGTGAAGGAACGGGAAAAGCAGCTGGCCAAGAAGGAACAGTCGAAGGAGCTGCAGCTGTGAGTCCTTGCCTGCTGGCAGCCCCTTTCAGAGATGTAGCTAGTGCTTGGGGTTGGGTCAGGCTTGTTCCCGCATCTTCCCCCCCCCCCTTTATTGATTTTAGAGAGAGAGGAAGTGAGAGGGAGAGAGAGATAGAAACATCGATGAGAGAGAAAATCGATTGGCCACCTCCTGCACGCCCCCCACTGGGGATCGGGCCCACAACCTGGGCATGTGCCCCAACCAGGAATCAAACTGGTGACCTCTTGGTGCATGGGTCGATGTTCAACCGCTGAGCCACACCAGCCAGACTGTTCCTGCATCTTGAAGGGAACCCTTTTGTCATAATCAGAGCCCTTCCTATGAGCTTGAAGTGACCTAGGGCAGTAGGACTCCTCAGGGCCTGTACCACATGGGCCCTACACTGAGCACATAGGTGGCTCTGGGTCAGGGAAGGGGCCTTGGGGTGAGGATGTGGTGCATGATGGTTGTCCATGCCTCGGCAGGAAGCTGGAGAAGCTGCGAGAGAAGGAACGCAAGAAGGAGGCCAAGCGGAAGATATCCAGCTTGTCCTTCACCCTAGAGGAAGAAGAGGAGGTGGGAGAAGAGGAGGAGGAGGAGACCATGTATGAGGAGGAGTTGGAAAGGGAAGGTGAGGGCAAGCTTGGGGCACTAGTGAGGGGCCCTGCCTGCCGTGCTCTGTCCTGGGGTTCTGGCTCTAGAGTGAAGAAGCACATCCACCACCCAGCCTTGATTGCCCGCTGCATTTGTGGTCCCAAACTTCACATGTCAGGGCAGGAGAGAAAGAGCCAAGTCTGCACTGTGTAAAGCTGAGTTGGGGTGGGGGCTCACCTTCAGTGCAGAGTGAGTCAGAACCAGTTGTGCGGCCCCTGTACAAGGGCATGGAGTCTTCAGTGCGAGAGGCTGCCAGAGCGAGCTACTGTAGGTACCATGAAGGATGGACCAAGGATGGGAGACGATGGTCTAGATCAGGCTGGCTGGTAGAACTTTCTATGATGATGGAAACGTACGTGTCTATGCTGCCAGGTGGCTAAGCATATGGCTCGTGGTTGGGGCATCAAATTGTTAAATTTTGATTAATTTCAGTATAAATTGACATAGCCACAGAAATTCAATGACTACTAATTGGGCAGTGCAGGTCTCAGCTGAGGGAACAAAGGGTTATAGGGACAACTTGATAAGGGTGGGGAGCAAGGACTAAGCCAGCATAGGGGCCCCGTGTGCCAAGCACCTGCTCCAGGCTGGGCCAGGGCCCAGACAGACAGACAAAAGCAGGGCACTGTTGCCCTGGCTGGTGTGGCTCAGTTGGTTGAGTGTCATCCTGTGTGTTGAAAGGTTGCTGGTTCGATTCCCAGTCAGGGCACATAACCCAGGTTGCAGGTTCGATCCCTGGTCAGGGTGCATACAGGAGGCAACTGATCGATGTTTCTCTCTCACAGTGATCTCTCTCTCTCTCTCTCTTTTCCTCCCTCTCCCTTCTTCTCTCTCTAAAGTCAATTAAAAATATATATATTTTAAAAACAGGCCCTGGCCGGTTTGGCTCAGCAGTTGGAGCGTTGGCCTGTGGACCAGAGAGTCCCGGGTTTGGTTCCTGCTAGGGGCACGTACCAAAAAAAACAACAACAAAAAATGGCACTGTTCCTGTCATGGGAATCATATGGGTCAGCATGCAACCTGCCAGGGCCCAGGGTCAGCCCGGGCTCAGGGAAAATGTCCCGTGGGGGACAGTTGAGCTGGGCCTTCACGATGAGGGGAATTTCATTAGCAGCTAGAGATGGGGGAGAACCTGTAGAGTTCAGAAATGAGTGAGCCCAGATGTGGAGCTGCAGGAGGGATGCATTTGAGGACTTGGGAGGACGCGGTGGCAGGCCAGGGCTGATTTAGAAAGCATGATGGGAGCCAGGAGACGCCCCCACCGCGGGGGAGCCCAGGCGGAGCGGGGGAGCCGGGAGACCCCCCACTGCGGGGGAACCCAGGCGGAGCAGGGGAGCCGGGCGACCCCCCCACCAACGGAGGAAGCCGACAACACACAGGAGAACTGAGCAAACTGAACAACGAAATTGACCCAGAGACATGGAGGGTGGAGTACAGGATGACGGGCCTCAGAGGAGGGGGGTAGGCGGGGGAAAGAGATGAATCACAGAGCCTATGTGCATGGGTGCATAACCAATGGACATGGACAACAGGGATGGGGAGGAGGAGAAGGGGAGGGGGAGGAGGGTGTCAGTGGGGGAAAAAAAGGAAAAACATCTGTAACAAAAACAAATTAATAATAAAATAAATTATAAAAAAAAAAAAAAAGAAAGCATGATGGCCAAGGAATGGTGGGAGATGGCACTACTCAGTGTTGTGACAGGTTGGATGTGACAGCTTTAAGGGGAGTGGCTGATGTGAACAGAAAGAAGCTTGTGAGCCTCCTGGCATTTTGACTGTTCCAGGAGCCACAGTAAAACATGAAAAGAAACGGGTGAAGTTAATTTCAGTACTATTTAGTAATATTAAGTATTAAGTGTTATGTGGCATCTAAAAAATTACCATCAGTATGTCATCACATGAGCTACACGTCTATGTGGCAGGGGCCACCGTTTTGGACAGCACAGGTCTGGGGAAAGCATGTCAGCCTCGCTGTGTATCACTGGGGTTTTATTGGGACTTCCCTCCCTTCAGAGGTTTTATTTTGGGGACCTAGTGGTGGGGCGCTAACGTGGGATTTAAAAAAAAAAACTCTCTGGGTGATTCTAATGTGCAGCCAGGCTCTGGAAACCCTGCCTTGGAGCATCAGGCTAGAGTACAGGCTTGTCTTCTAGGTCTGCAGTTCTCAAAGAGTGTTCTAGGGCCCCCGGGGGTCTTGAAGACCCTTTTGAGGGTCTGCAAGGTCAAAAACATTTTCATAATCATGCAAAGACATTCTTGGTCTTTTGCACTCTGGTTCTCTCATGAGTGTGCAGTGGAGTTTTCCAAGGCCACCTGACATAATGACATCATTACTCTGACAGGTAACAGTGCTTGGTTTTCTGTTCTAGAGCCTTCAATGTTTCTTAGGCTCAATTTCTAATTCAGTGAATATCGATGGCTACAACCCCCATGGACAAGAGCTCTCTGGGGTCCTTGGTAACTTGTAAGAGTGTTCAGGAGTGCTGAGACCAGCAAGTTGAAGAACCAACGTTTTAGTTCATCCATGTCCTAATTGGGGAGACCGAGTCCAGAGTCCAGGATGTTGGCAAGACTGGCCTTTCCTTCTCTTCTATTGTTGGCTGTGGTCTTAGTAGCCATAGGACTTTGGGCTTCAGTTTCCTCAAATGGGAAAAAGGAATGGCATGCCCCTTTGGGGCTGTTGTGAGGATTTGATGAGACATCAGATATGTGACTGTGGGCCCTGGTCAAGTAGCTCAGTTGGTTAGGGTAGCGTCCCGATATACCAAGGTTGCAGGTTTGATCCCTGGTCAGGGCTCATACAAGACTCAACCAATAACCCTGGCTGGCGTGGCTCAGTGGTTAGAGCGTCAGCCCATGCACCAAAGGGTCGCAGGTTCGATTCCTGGTCAAGGACATGTATCTGGGTTACAGATTCGATTCCCGGCCCCAGTCGGGGCTTGTGCAGGAGATAGCCAGTTGATGTGTCTCTCTCACATCGATGTTTCTCTCTTTCTCTCCCACTTCCTCCTTTCCACTCTCTCTCAAAATCAATGGAAAATATATCCTTGGATGAGGATTAACAACAAAAAAGTCAACCAATGAGTGCATAAATAAATGGAACAACAAATACATGTTTCTCTCCTTCTCCCTTCCTCTCTCTCTCTCTCAAAATATCAATAAAAAAAGACATGGGACTGTATAAGCACAGTTCCTGGCACAGAGGGGGCCCTCCCCTGAGTACCCACCCATCCAATGCAAAGGAGCCTTTGTTCCCTCAGACACTGGCACTGAGGTACTCCAGGTCACAGCTGATGGGACAAGAACGTAGTACACATACTTGTACATGCATGGGCATGTGGAGCCTGCAGTCCCAGTCCTGGTACCACAGTGCAGGCCACTGTGGTTGGGATCAGAGGGCAATGCGTCCCAACTAGGATGGTCTAGGAAGCCTCCAAGGTGGCATTTGAGCTGAGGCCTGAGCAACAAAGGTCCAGGGTGTCCTGGAAGCAGGGCCCATCATGCAGCTGACTCCTGTGTTTCCTTTGGCTCCAGAGATCCCCGCGAAGAAGAGGAAATTGGGGAAGAACCCAGATGTGGACACAAGCTTTTTGCCTGACCGCGACCGCGAGGTAAAGGCAGCCTGACCTCAGCCCTGGCCCTGACCTTGGCAGAGGCTTTTGTACAGGGAGTGGGGCCCTGCATGCCCTCTGAGCAGCCTTGGGCCTCCCTCCTATATCCCTTTCCTCTCCCAGGAGGAAGAGAATCGGCTCCGGGAAGAGCTGCGACAAGAGTGGGAAGCCAAGCAGGAGAAGATCAAGAGTGAGTGCTCACCAAGTGGGACCTCCATGGCCTGGCCTGGGGTGCTGGGGCAGTGGGAGCCTGGGGCTGGGGGCTGAGACCCAGGGAGCTTGCGGGGGCTGGGGATGCATGGTTCTGGAAGCTAAGTGGCAATTCTGCTTTGTAGGTGAGGAAATTGAAATCACCTTCAGTTACTGGGATGGCTCTGGGCACCGGCGGACAGTCAAGGTGGGTAGTGTGGGGCCTGCACCCCACTCCCTGTGCTCCTCAGATTCAGTGAGAAGGAGCTTTAATCCTGGCTTTGGAACCCCATAGGCCCCTTCATGTGGGCGGCCTCTAGGTATCCTGGGGGGAACAGGGAAGAGGGCCTGGCCACTTGTGACAGTAGTGAGGGCTCCAGGGTCCCTGGCAGGGACCTCCAGGCCACTGCCTTTTTGAGAGCCCTTCTCCAGGCTCCCATCTTTCCCTCCCAACTCTTTGGTGTCCTGGGTGCTGGCTCTGGGGCCCTCATGCAGATGAAAAAAGGCAACACTATGCAGCAGTTCCTGCAGAAGGCGCTTGAGATCCTACGCAAAGACTTCAGTGAGCTCAGGTAGGGTGTGTGTGCACGTGCATGTACACATGCATGAGCATATGTGAGCGTGTGCACGTGTACATGAGCATGTGGAGCCTGTAATCCCAGTCCTGGTACCAGAACCCCCACGTGGTGGCTGCTACTTGTGGCACACCAGGGTGACTGCTCCCTGGGTAGGAAAGTGGCATGCTGGCACTCTGCCCAAGAAGAGGGTCAGGATTCTATGTTTGTCCCACTCACAACATGCAGCTTAGGTGGGAGCATCAGCCTTAGCTCTTTAGCCCAGAAGTGGAGGACAGTGGGTGCTACTCCTGGGCTTATCACACCGAGCAGCCTGCCTCAAAGCGGTTGGGGTTGCCTCCCAGCCCTGGCACTGGTCTCCTTGGCTGGCTGCTGCTTCATCCATCCATGCTCTCCTGCCTTTCTCCCTCAGGTCAGCAGGGGTGGAGCAGCTCATGTATATCAAGGAGGACCTAATCATACCCCACGTGAGTCCCCTCTTTCCATAGCCCTGGGCAGGGTAGCAGTGGGAGGGGTGGTGGGCTTTGGCATGCCTGGGGGCTTTGTGGGACAGTCTCTGCTCTGCTCTGGGGCCTTGGCTCAAGCTGGGGGAGCGCAGTGTCTGTGGCTGTGCCTGCATCCAGCCTGCGGGTGGGCAGGCTGGTGGGAGAGGCTGAGATGGGTCATCAGCAATGTCTTTCCTGCCCTTGGCTCCTAGCACCACAGCTTCTACGATTTCATTGTCACCAAGGCACGAGGGAAGAGTGGTGAGTGTGCCTGGCCCGGCCCCTCCCCTTCCCCAGCAACTTGCCCCTAACAGGTCAGGGCAGTAGCCTGAAGGTGGGCTGGCTGCTTCTCTCCTGCAGGGCCACTCTTTAATTTCGATGTTCATGATGATGTGCGGCTGCTCAGTGATGCCACCGTGGAGAAGGACGAGGTACAGTGGTGCAGAGTCACTGGGCCAGGGGAGGGAGGAGCAGTGGAGGGAAGAAGTGGAGAAGTCAGGCCCCCGGTGGCCCTGAGCCACAAGCCTGGCCCTTCTCCCTTCCTCAGTCACATGCGGGCAAGGTGGTGCTGAGGAGCTGGTACGAGAAGAACAAGCACATCTTCCCTGCCAGCCGCTGGGAACCCTATGACCCCGAGAAGAAGTGGGACAAGTACACGGTAAGGAGGCCCCTCTGAGGTGGCCCTGATGCTGGGTTGGGCAGCTCGAGCTGGGGCTTGGAAGCTGGCCTGGCAGGGGATGGGCTGCACTGTTCTACTAGAGGACCACAAGCAAGAGGCCAGCCCACCCTGCTCAGCTCAGCTTCCCTTCTTTGTGTCCTCACACCAGATCCGGTGAATGCAGAAGTGGAGCAGGCTCGCTCCCCCAGTTCCCTCCGGTCTCCCCACTCCCAGGGTCTCCAGGACTCCAGAAGCCCAGCTCCTGCTTCCTTTGACGGCACTGATCATCCCCTGCCCCTCATGCTGTCAGTATTGCTTTTTCGTTTACAATAAAGAAATGTACATGTCAGAGTCAGAGCACCTGTACTGTGTTTTATTTTCAAAACACATTTTTGAGATAAAATTCACAACAACATAAAGTTCACCATTTTGGCAATTTGCAAGTGTACAATTCAGGGGTATTTAGTACAGTGACAAAGTTGTGCAACCATTACCTCTTTCTAGTTCCAGAATATTTCCAGCTCCGTAAAAGGAGACCCTGTACCCATTAACAGTCTCTCCCCCAGCCCCTGGCACCCCCTAGTCTACTTTCTGTCTGTGTGGATTTGCCTGTTCTGGAAGTTTCACATAAATGCAATCATACAATATTTGTGGTCTTTGTGTCTGGCGAGGAAGTGTGTGTTTGGTGGGGGTAGGAGGGTGGAAGGGGATTGGGCAGGAATGTGAGTCTGTGGAGGGAGAAGGGGGGCATTTGCAACCCACAGGGGCCTGAGCAGGTCCAGCTGTCACTGCAGCCAGCCCTCCCTCCCCAGGGCACCTACGTGGCACTGTGGTTCTTTACTGTGAGTGGGAGGGGCATTCCACTCCAGGCCTCCCTCCCAGGCCCTTGGGCTCCTCTTGTGTCTCTAAGCTGCTTGTTCTATAGAGAACAGGGCTTTCCTGTGGCTCCCAGCTACCCTACATCACTACCACAGCTATGCAAACCCACCCTTGCCTTCCTTCCTTGCTCTGGGCTCTTCCAGCATCTCTCCTTAGTCCCCGACATGGGGAGTCTGCTGTGAGTGCCCTGCTCAGACTGCCCTGGGGCGGGTTGCTTTTACAGCCCCAAGGGGGGAATGTGGCTTAGGGGCGGGCGCTCCTCAGTTCCCCTTGGGTAAGCTGAGGCAGGCACACCTAGATCCAGGAGGCTGAGGAAGGCAAGCTGACCACTCCTTGCTCTTGCCCTTCTTCCCCTTGCCTGAGGCCAAGCAGAGGGGACAGGGGACAGCCCTTGGTTGGTAGGGAGCTTCCCAGCTCTGGGTCTGGCCCCACCTCCCTGGCAAATGTGTGGGCTTTGCTGGGTGCAGAGGCTCCTATGCCCTTCTCCCGAGGGCAGGAGCCCGTGTTCTGTTCAGCCGTAGCTTTGGGAGGCCTGGCTGGCAGCTAGGAGCTCTCACCCAGGCTTCCAGGCCCTAGGTCTGGGATGTGGCCATCTGGGGTCACTTGGAGGAAGGAGGAGGGTAGAGTAGGCCAGAACACCTCGGGCACAGCTGGGAGAGGGTGGTCAGGCCTGACCCTAGGTCGTGAACAAGTCTGGGGAACCTCAATGGGACCTTTTGTTTAATTCCAGGAACCCTAGAGAGGGGATTGTTTGGCCTTCTGCGCCAACCCCCTCCTGCATTCTTTGAGAAGCCACCAGAAGAGCAGGCTTCCCAGGGAAATGAGGCCCTCTCAGCCAGCTCATCCAGTGGCAGATGGTTTCCAAGGGAGCCGCCTTTATAGCCTTGCACCTTCTGGAAAACAAGCTTCTTAACGCTCAGTTTTGGGTCTTGACAGGGAAGGAGCTGGTTTCTGGAAGCCCCACTAAGTTCCTGGGAGGTTGGGCCGGGACAAGAGGGAGCCCTTTGGGGTCAGGATCAAGGGGCAGGAGGACTATCACGGAAGGAGACCCACTTCCTTGTGGCCAGTGAAGTTGATGGAAAAGGCTGCACCATGGTTGGGGACCTCAAGGGAGGAGTCCCTTGTCTTAAGTAAGGACTGCAGTGGCAATCTGGAAGGCTGAACTGGAAGAGCATGGGCAGAGCAAGCTTCCTGTAGCTGTCCCCGAGTTTCTGCCAGGAGAGGGGACTGTCTAGCCCCAGGGTGCTCTCCTTGGGACCTTGGATTCATATGAATGTGGAGCTCAGAGGCAAAGTTGGGTGGCTGCAGAGAGAAGTTGGGGAGCTGCTATCTGATGCTTTGGAACTACCTGAGGTCACTGAAGTCAATAAGAGGTCAAAACAATATTTCTGGGGACCAGTGCGTCAGCCAGAGGTGGGCTAGATCCCAAAGACACAATGGAGAAAGGAAGGCCAACTCTACCTTACTTGCCCAGGCTTCATTCACTCTGTGTGTGTGTGTGTGTGTGTGTGTGTGTGTGTGTGTGTGTGTAGGTGGGTGAGTAGCTGTGTGTGGGTGTATGAGTATGTGTGATATAAAAAACAAATAGGGAAATAGAAAATGAACAAGCAAGATGAAGAGGCCTTTCTGGCGTGGTGACATTGAAGCTGACAAGAATGGCAAGTCAGCGATTCCAAAACTGGGCAGGGGGTGATCCAAGTGCAAAGACATGGGGTGTGGGGGAGGGGTTGGAACGGAGGGAAGTAGGGAGGGGAAGGAGAGTCAGGGAGGAAAGGTCACAGAGGTAGCTGATCAGGAAGGGGGGGTATGCTGATCTTGTTTACCTTGAACTGTTCTACAAAGGCCAGAAATTCACCTGTTGCACACATCAGCACAAAAGGGTGGACCTGCTGATGCCTCACCTCTGCCCTGCCTTCTGGCCCAGTTCTCACAACGCCCCTAACAAAGAAGCACTTGCATTTGTCACTTAATATGTCTGAATAGCCCGCATGTCTCTCCATATCTGTGCGTGCAGAGCCTCCTCATTCTTTTTTTTTTTTTTTAGAAATATAGCTTATTTTATTTAAATTTATTTTTCTTTATTGATTTTAGAGAGAGAGGAAGGGAGAGAGAGAGAAAGATAGAAACATCGATGAGAGAGAACATCGATGGGCTGCCTCCTGCATGCCCCCCATTGGGGATCGGGCCCACAACCTGGGCATGTGCCCTGACCAGGAATTGAACTGGCGACCTCTTAGTGCATAGTCAACGCTCAACCACTGAGCCACACCGGCCGGACTCTTTTTTTTTTTTTAAGCAGCATAATTAATTTTCCAGATATCAGCAAATTATTTTCCCTAGGGCCTGACCCACTTTGCAGCCCCACCAGCAGATGAAAGAGTCCTGGCTCCCCTGAGCTTCACCCACAGGGACTGTTACTTCCCACCAGGGAACATATGCAACCTGAGATGGGACATGTGGTCTCTCAGTGTGGGTTTTATTTTTTAAGTTTTTTCAACTGAGGAAAAATTCACGTAACAAAAATAACCATTAACCATTTAAAAATGCACATTTTGTACATTCACAATATTGTGCAACCATCACATCCATCTAATTCCAGAACGTTTTCATCACTTCAAAAGGAAACCCCATACCCATTAAATAATCTCTCCTTATTCCCCTCCCTGAGCCCCTGGCAACCACCAATCTACTTTCTACTTGTATAGATTTACCTGTTCTGGAAGTTTCACATAAATGGAATTATACAATTAAAGATCTATGCCCTGGCCAGTTTGGCTCAGAGGTTAGAGCATCGGACCATGGACCAAAGAGTTGCGGGTTCAATTCCAGTCAAGGGCACGTACCTCGGTTGCGGTTAGGTCCCCAGCCCTGGTCAAGATCGTGCAGGAGGCAACCAATCGATGTTTCTCTCTTTCCCCCCACCCCACTCTATCTGAAGATAAATGGAAAAATCCTCGGATAGGGTTTTTTTTTTAATCCTTACCTGAGGATATATATTTTTTCCATTTGTCTTCAAATAGAGTGGGAGGGAGGCGGGGAGAGAGAGAGAAACATCAATGTGAGAGAGACACATTGATTGGTTGCCTCCTGCACAACCCTGACCAGGGCTGGGGACCGAACCGCAACTTAACAAGATTTAACAAGATTGAGTCTTTCCAACCCTGGCCGGTTTGGCTCAGCGGTTAGAGAGTCAGCCTGTGGTCCAGAGAGAACCGGGTTCGGTTCCCCCAGGGGCATGTACCTCGGTTGCAATTTGTCCCCGGCCCTGGTTGGTCGTGCGGGTGGCAGCCACTCAATGTGTCCCTTTCACGTCGATGTTTCTCTCTCTCTCTCTCCCCCTCCCTCCCTCCCTCCCTCCCTCCCTTTCACTCTATCTAAAAAATAAATGGAAAAATATCCTTGGGTGAGGATTTAAAATAAATAAATAAATAAATAAAAAGAAAGAAAAGCAGAGGAATGTTCCAGATTAAAGGGGACTATAGAGATATGACAACTGAATGCCACATGAGATCCTAGACTGGATCCTGGATCAGAAAAAACAAAGCTACAAAGGACGTTGTGGGGACAACTGGTGACATTTAAATAAAACATTAGATTGAATATTATTGTATCAACATTAACATTTTTGACAGTAGTTATACTATGATTATGTAAGAGGCTATAGTAATTATTCTGTGGTTATGAAATACAGAGTGAAGTACTGAAGGGTGAAGGGGCAAGGTGTATGCAATTTACTTTGAAATAGTTCAGAAAATTATTATTTTATATATAATAAATAGAATATATTATATATGTATAATGCACACAAGTGTGTGTGTGTGTGTGTGTGTGTGTGTGTGTGTGTGTGTGTGTTTGAGAGAGAGAGACAGAGAAAATGAGAAAGCAAATGGGGCAAAACATGAACTACAGGCAAACCTTGGAGATATTGTGGGTTTGGTTCCAGACCACTGCAATAAAGCAAGTACCCCAATAAAGCGAGTTGTAGCCTTTTTGCTGGTGGAAGGTCTTGCCTTCAATTTGTAAAAAAAACACAACACTTGTGAAGTGCAGTAAAATGAGGTATGCCGGCATTGGTAAATCTGGGTTAAGGGTACATGGGAGCTCTCCCAACTATTGTTACAGCTTTTCTGTAAGTCTGAAATAACTTCAAATTATAAAATTAAAAAGAAAGCAACCACTTCTATCCAACATTTGACTGGAGGTTCTAGCTAGGGCAATTAGATAACAGAATGAAATAACCCTGGCTGGTGTGGCTCAGTGGTTAGAGCGTCGTCGGCCTGTGCACCAGAGGGTCAAAGGTTTGATTCCTGGTCAAGGGCATATACCTGGGTTGTAGGTTCGATCCCTGGCCTCGGTCGGGGTGCATGGGAGAGACAACCAATCGATATGATGTGTCTCTCTCACATCAGTGTTTCTCTCTCTCTCTCTCCTTCTCCTCCTCCCCCTCCCTTCCACTCTCTCTAAAAATCAATGGAGCTCTGGTCAGTTTGGCTCAGCGGTTGGAGCGTCAGCCTGAGGACCAGAGAGTCCCGGGTTCGGTTCCCGCTGGGGCACATACCAAAATAAATAAATAAATAAAATAAAAAATAAAAATAAAAATAAAAATCAGTGGAGCCTGGCTGGTGTGGCTCAGTGGTTGAACATCGACCCATGCACCAAGACGTCGCCAGTTTGATTCCTGGTCAGGGCACATGCCCAGGTTGTGGGCCAAATCCCCAGTGGAGGCCATGCAGAAGGCGGCCAATAGATGTTCTCTCTCATCGATGTTTCTGTCTCTCTCTCCCTCTCCCTTTCTCTCTCTCTAAAAAATCAGTAAAGGAAAGGGAAACAAAAATTTGTTTAATCAATGGAAAAAATATCCTTGGGTGAGAATTAACAAAAAAAAGAAAGAAAGAAATAAAAGTTATCCAGATTGGAAAGGAAGAAGTAAAATTCTCTTTTCTCAGATGCCATAATCTTGTATATGCAAAATCCTAAGAAATCCACTAAAAAACGATTAGAGCTAATAAATGAGTTCAGCAAGGTTGCAGGATAAAAGATCATTACACAAAATCAATTGCATTTCTATACTCTAGCAATGAAAATTCCAAAATGAAATCAAGAAAGAAATTCCATTGACAAATAGCACCAAAAAGAATAAAATACTTAGGGATAAATTTAACAAAAGAAATGCAAGATGTGTACACTGAAAACTACAAAACATCATTGAAAGAAATGAAAGAAAACCTAAATAAATAGAAAGACTTCTGTTTAGTCAGGATTCTCCAGAGAAATACAACAGTGTGTGCGCGCGCGCGCACACACACACACACACACACACACACACACACTAACACACACAATTTATTTTGAGGAATTAGCTCATGTGATGGTGGGGGCTGGCAAGTTGGCAAGTCCAAAATTTGTAGGGCAGGCCAGCAGGCTGGAGAATCAGGCAAGATTTCTATGTTACAGTCTTGAGGCAGAATTTCTATTTCTCCAGGAAATTTCAATTTTTGCTGTTAAGGCCTTCAATTGAGTGGACGAGACCCACATCATGGGGGATAATCTTTATTTAAAGTCAATCGATTGTTGATGTTGACTTTATCTACAAAATGCCTTCACAGCAACACCTAGGTGGTTGATTAAATCATAGGGGACTACAGACAAGCCAAGCTGAAATTAATAAAGACATAACATTAATCATCACAACATCTCATATTCATGAATGGAAAGACTTAATCTTTTTTTTTTTTTTTATCCTCACCTGAGGACATTTTTCCATTTTTTGTTCAGATAGAATGGGAGAGAGAAAGAGAGAGAAACATCGACGTGAAAGGTACACATCGAGTGGCTGCCTCCCACACGACCCAACCAGGGGCCAGGGACAAACTGCAACCGAGGTACATGCCCTTAGCGGGAACCGAACCCGGTTCTCTCTGGACCGCAGGCCGACGCTCTAACCGCTGAGCCAAACCGGCCAGGGCTGGAAAGACTTAATCTTGTTAAGATAGCAACATTCCCCACATTGATCTACAGGTTCAGTTCAATCCCTATTAAACTCCTTCCCACTGGCTTTTTTTTCCCCCCAGAAATTGACAAGTTTATCCTAAAATTCACATGGAATTGCTAGGGTCTCTGAATAGCCAAAACACTCTTGAAAAAGAACAAATTTAGAGGACTCACACTTCCTGATTTCTAAACTTACTACAAAGCTACAGTGATCAAGACAATATGGGTGGGCATAAGGATGGACATATAGATCGATGGAATAGAATTGAGAGTTCAGCAATAAACCCACATATCTATTGTCGATTGTTTTGTTTTGTTTTTATGAGGTTGCTAAGATCATTCAATGGGAAAAGAATAGTCTCTTCAAGAAATGGCGCTGCTGTTGGTGGGAATGCAGATTGGTGCAGCCACTATGGAAAACAGTATGGAGGGTCCTCAAAAAATTAAAAACGAGACTGCTTTATGACCCAGCTATTCCACTTCTAGGTATATATCCAAAGAAACCCAAAATACTAATTCGAAGGAATATATGCACCCCTATGTTCATAGCAGTGTTATTCACAATTGCCAAGATATGGAAGCAACCCAACTGCCCATCAATAGACAAGTGGATAAAAAAGCCATGGTGCATATATGCAATGAAATATTGCTTGGCCATAAAAAAGAATGAATCTTACCATTTGTGACAGTATGAATGGACCCAGAGGGTATTATACTAAGTGAGATAAATCAGTCAGAGAAAGATAAATACTATATGATTTCACTCATATGTGGAATCTAAAGAACAAAATAAACAAACAAAATAGAATCAGACTCATAGACACGGAGAACAGACTAATGGTTGCCAGAGGGGAGGAGGGTTGGGGGACTGGGTGAAAGAGGTGAAGGGATTAAGAAGTGCAAATTGGTAGTAACAAAATAGTCATGAGAATATAAAGTACAGCATAAGGAATATAGTCAATGATATCACAATAACTATGTACAGTGTTAGGTGGGTACTAGGCTTATCAGGGGAATCACTTTGTAAAATATATGATTGTCTAACCACTATGCTGTACATCTGAAACTAATACAAGATAATATTGAATGTAAACTGTAATGGAAAAATAAAAATAAAAATAAATTAAAAAATAAAGTCCTGATCAGGTGGCTCAGATGGTTGGAGCATTGTCCCATACACCAAAAGGTTGTGGGTTTGATTCTTGGTCAGGGCACCAGGTTCAGGTTCAATCCCTGGTCGGGGACCGAACAGGAGGCAACCCATTGATGTTTCTCTCTCACATTTATATTTCTCTCTCTCTCTCCCCCCCTTCTTCTCTCTCTAAAATCAATAAGCATATCCTTGGGTGAGGATAAAGATAAATAAATAAATAAATAAAAATAAAAAGGAAATGACTGGGGAAAAAAAAGAAATAGTACTGGGACAATTAGTAGCAACATGCAAAAGAATGACTTGGGCCATGGCCTGTGTGTGTGGCTTAGTGGTTAGAGCATCAGCCCATGCACCAAAGGGTTGCAAGTTTGATTCCTAGTCAAGGGCATGTACCTGGGTTGCAGGTTCGATCCCCGGCCCTGGTCAGGGTGTGTGCAGGAGGCAACCAATCAGTGTCTCTCTCACATCGATGTCTCTCTCTCTCTCCATTCTTGTCTCCCTTCCACGTTCTCTAAAAATCAATGGAAAAAATATCCTTGGGTGAAGATTAACACAAATAAAAAGAATGAATTGGACCACAATCTCACATCATATACTAAAACTAACCCAAAATGGATCAGAGTCCTAAATTTAAGAGTGAAAACTATAAAACTCTTAGAATAAAACATAGGGGTAAATTTTTGTGATCTTGGATTTAACAATGGTTTCTTAGATATGACAACTAAAGCACAAGTAACAATAGATAAATAAATTAGACATCCTTAAAATTTAAAACTTTTGTGCATCCAAGTACACTATCAACAAAGTGAAAAGAGAACCCACAGAATGAGAGAAAATATTTGGAAATTATATATATGATAAGGGATTTCTATACAGAATATATAAAGAACTCCTACTACTCAACAACAACAAAACAAAAGTCTGATTAAAAGATGGGCAAAAAACTTGAATGGACATTTCAGATTTCTTTGAATATCAAAGAAGACATACAAATGGCCAATAAGCTCATGAAAAGATGCTCAACATCATTAGTCATCAAGGAAATTCAAATCAAAACCACAAGCCTTGGTCGGTTTGGCTCAGCAGTTAGAGCGTTGGCCCGCAGACCAATGAGTCGCGGGTTTGATTCCGGTCAAGGGCATGTACCTCAGTTGTGGTTCGGGTCGTGCGGGGGGCAACCAGTCGATGTGTCTCTCTCACATCGATGTTTTCTCTCTCTGCCTTCCTCCCACTCTATCTAATGATAAATAGAAAAATATCCTCGGGTGAGGATTTAAAAAAATGCTCTAATATAGACTATGGTGATGATTGCAAAGCTCTGTAAATATATACTAGAAACCATTGAATTGTATGCTTTAAATGGATGAACTGTGTAGCATGTAAACTATAAAAAAAACAAAAACAAAAAAACACAAGATACCATTTCAAACCCACTAGGATAGCTAGAAACAAAAAGATAATAACAAGTCTTAGCGAGAATGTGGAAAAATTAGAACCCTCATACACTGCTGGTGGGAATGTAAAATGATGAGTTATTAGCCCTGGCCGGTTTTGCTCAGTGGTTAGAGCGTCAGCCTGCAGACCAGAGTCAGAGATTCGATTCAGGTCAAGGGCACGTACCTGGGTTGCGTCCCCGGCCCTGGTCGGGGTCATGTGGGAGGCAACCAATCGACATGTTTCTCTCACATCGATGTTTCTCTGTCCCCACCTCCCACTCTATCTGAAGATAAATGGAAAAATATCCTCAGGTGAGGACTAAAAAAAAAGTAAAAATAAAAAGAATGGAGTTATCAGAAGATCCAGCAATTCCACTCCTAGGTGAAGGGGAAATGAAAATGTGTTCACACAAAAACTTGTACACTAATGTTCTTAGCAGCATTATTCACAATAACCAAAAGATGAAAACAACCCAAATGTCCACCAGTTGATGAATGAATAAATAAAATGTGGCATATCCATGTAATGGACTATTATTTGACCCTAAAAAGAAATGAAGTACTCATTTTAACTGAATGTCCTAAGTGATGATCTTTTCTCCACCCTCTCCCACCCCAGTTAGTCTTACATCTTTTTTGGGTTTGAATGAAGGTTTTACATAAGAAATTATTAAAAATGGGGGGGTAATAAATGTATATAACATTAAATAATGTAATGTAGGTGTAGATTCCCAAAATGCATTTGGATGTACAGATTGACTACAGAGTACTTTTTTCTGATGATGATTGGTGTAGAAATGTGTGAATTTGGGTGGCTTTTTACATCTTGCCTACCGCTGCATGAAACATGGGGTTTCTTCAAAATGTGTGTGTGTCTTACTTCTTTTGGGAGGGGGATTGTTTTCTTCTGTTTCTTTTCCAAGACTCCTATAGGAACTAAATTTGTAATTTAGAAACATTTAATTTTGTTAATCTTGTCTGGGGCACTTGAGTAACATCTAAAGCATTACTGCTTTAGAATGTTAAAATAAAATTTCCTGACCAAAAAAAAGAAGAAGAAGAAATGAAGTACTGCCCAGCCTGTGTGGTTCAGTGGTTGAGCATCGACCCATGGACCAAGAGGTCACCTATTGGATTCCTGGTCCGGGCACATGCCCAGGTTGTGGGCTCTCGATCCCCAGTGGGGGCCGTGCAAGAGGCAGCCAACTGATGTGTCTCTCTCATCGATGTTCCTGTCTCTCTCTCCATCTCCCTTCCTCTCTCTCTAAAAGTCAATAATATATATATATATATATATATATATATATTTTTTTTTTTTTAAAGAAACCAAGTACTGATACATGCTAGAACATGGGTGAACCTTGAAAACAGATTAGTTGTTACCAGGGGCTGGAGGGAGGGGGTCTGGGGAGTGCCTGCTAATGGATATGGTGGTTTCCTTTGGAGGTGACAAAAATATTCTGGAATTTGATAGTGGGGGTTGTTGTGCAACTTTGTGAATGTACTGTTATTGAATATTACACTTTATTTTTTAAATGATGTAAATAAGTTTATTTTCATGGTCCTTGACATCTAATGAACTGTGGAGCGAGGGTCCTTCAGTAGGGCTGTGTAGTGACTTGTATCTGTCTGCCTCCTGCAGTCCTGTTTACCATCTCTGGAGAAGCTGAAGGTATGTTTAGAAGGGTATGTTCCCAGGAAGAGTGAGAGAGACTTGGAGCCCAGTCCGATGACATCAAATACACTGATTTGTCTCTTGGTCCGTCCTGTTCTGGCTTCAGAGAAATAAGACAGTTGCTGCCATTGTGTGTAGTTTCTGTACCTTGAACTCTCTCATGTCAGAGATCTTGTTCCTGGTCTTATTTCTGTTCTAAAAGCTCATCAGGTTCTTTTTTTCCCTGAACACGGAATCTAGATCTTCAATTTTGAAACTACATTTGTACTCTTGACTCTGGAATCCCAATTTCCTTAGTAAGTTGCTCTCTGGAATCAATCCCAAGAAAGGGGGTGTTCGCAGTGCTGAGATGAGGGTGTATAATTGGGAAGAAGTGTAGCTGGTATGACACGTCTATCTTCTCTACTTTTTTTTTTTTTTAATCCTCACCCGAGGATATTTTCCCAGATATCTTCAGATAGAGTAGGAGGGGGAGAGAGGGAGGGAGAGAGATTGAATGTTTCCCGAAGGACCCTGATCAGGGCCGGGACTAACCGCAACCAAGGTATGGGCGCTTGGCGGGAATCAAAACCCGCGACTCTTTGGTCCGCGGGCAGATGCTGTAACCGCTGAGCCATAGGGGCCAGGATGTCTTCTTTACGCTGAACCTTCTCCACAGGGTGCTCTTTGTCTTGGCTTGCTTCCAAGTCCTCCTCAGGTTCTGACCTTTTCTGGACTCGGTGCCTTGGCTCTTCGATTCTAAAACCAAACCTGGATTCTAGACTGTTCAGTGCTGATTTCTAAAGCAAGCTTTTGCTTGGTAATGTAACCTGGGTAAGGTTG
Source organism: Tadarida brasiliensis (assembly GCA_030848825.1). Taxonomy (NCBI): domain Eukaryota; kingdom Metazoa; phylum Chordata; class Mammalia; order Chiroptera; family Molossidae; genus Tadarida; species Tadarida brasiliensis. The sequence goes on from CM061280.1 coordinate 85,966,690, forward strand.
AATGCTTTGTTGAGGATTTTCAATTGACCTTCTGTGAATTTGGTGTGGCTTCGCCCACGATTCATTGTTTGGAGAGTTGTCTTGAGCCAGGTGGTAAGAGAGAAGTCTCAACCTTCAACCAGAAGACTGTTACATTTTAAATGTGTGACTTATATGATAAGTGAATTATATCTCCAATCTGTAAAAAAAAGAAAAGGAAAAAAAAAAAAAAGGCAAGGCAATGAAATTCCCAGATTCCCGCCCTGGTCTCCGGCTGGGGAAGGGGCCAAGTATAAATGGTGACAGCTTCTTGTGCTGGGTATTTGCATATTATTAGTAGCGGGCTCTCGAGGTTATGGACGGTCAGGGGGAGCGTGTCCTAAGCAAGAACCTCGAGTCCTTGGCTGGTGTGCACCTGAGGGGCAGCCAGGGAGGCCGCGCACCGGTAGCAGGTGGCCCCGGAGCGCCTTGGAGCGCCGGGGCGGGGCGGGGCCGGCGCGCGCCCGAGCCGGCCGTGCGCACGCCCCGGGCCCGAGGGGGGTGTGGCGTGGGCGCGCGCGGGTCCCAGGGTTGCCCGAGGCAGCGGGTGGGGAGGAGGGGGGGTAGAGGCGCGCGCTGCGGACGCGGCCATTGTGCGAGTCGGGGGGCGTTCAGCTCGTTGGGCGGGGATCCCGGCAGCTCACGGGGCCCGGGCTGCGTTCTGGGTCTTCCCCTGACCCCGGAGAGGAGCGGCCCCGGCCCGTGCGCCCAGCCGCCCCGCCCTCCCCGGGCGCCCCCGCCCGGCGCGTTGGTACGGTCCGGGTTTAAAAGGCCCCGGCGGCCGCGGGCCTGCCCAGTGTGTGGGCGGCGGCGGCTGTGGAGGCTGCGGCGGTCGGGCTCGGGGCATAGGGCGCAGGGCGCGGGACGCGGCGGCGGGGGCGCGCCAGCGGAGCCGGTGTGGGGCTCGGGGGCGCGTCCACGTGGCTGGCGGGCGGCCACCGGGAACCAGCGGCGGCGGAGGGGCAGGTAGGTGGCCGCCATCCCCCGCCGCCTGTGTGGGGCCAGCCTGCTCGGCGGCGCGGGGTTCGGGCAGTCCGAGGGTTCTGTCGGCCTTGAGGCGGTGGGGCCCTGCCTCTCCTCCTCCTCCTTGGGCGCTGGCCTGACTGGTCCTTCGTTCCCCGCGCCGGTAGCGACGGCCACTCCGAGCCCAGCCCCCCTGCCCGATGGGGACCCTTTGTGGCGGAGGAGCGGCCTCTCCAAGTACTGCTGTGGCGCCTCCATCCACTAGGGTCCCCGTGGGTCGGCCGAGGGGTGCCCCTGGTGGGGGCAGGGCGAGCCTGGCGAACAGCACGGTGGGGGGCATTGGGAGCACTGGGGAACGGGCGCTGGAGCCATGTCTCCGCGAGGGGCTGTTCTCATCCTTGGACTCTGCTGGCTGGGCTGTAGCAGAGGGGTGTGTGTGTGCTTGTGATGCCCCAGGCTCCCACTTACAGGTGGAAGTTGGAATGGGGGGCTTGGGATGCAAATCCTGCCGCTCCAGATCTTCCTCCCGACCTGTCTCCTTACCCCTGTCTCCTTCCCCATTCTTAGGCTGGTGTTCCTGCAGGGTATGGAGGAGGTGAGGGTGGGATGCTGCCTCTCTTTTCTTCTTTCTTCTCTGGTTGTTGCATTAGGGGTCGAGGATGTGGACCTGACAAAAGAGCCCTGGAGAGGTGATCAGTCTGAGCTGAAACTTTGCAGTTTCAAGCTGGGCCTGCTCCTTGTTCTAGCAAATGCATATTTTTCCTTTCTCTCTGGACCTCCTTGGTTTGGTTCCCAGCACCTCCCCCCCATCCCCCACCCTGAAGCTGGGTACCTGTGTCTCCCTCAGGGCTTGGGCACTGAGAGGGTAGCACTAAGCCCTGCCCTGTTGGCTGCCCCCCGTTGGCTGCTATGACACTGCTGTGCTATCTTTGCCACCTGGGTTTGGCAGGACAGCTGGGTGTGGCCTGGGGGTGAAGACCCAACCAATCTGGGCACTGTCCTTACAGCCCCTGTCCCATTTCCCCAAAGTTTCTCTGTATTTGGGGACTATGATCCCCTTCCATAGGATTCCTTGGGCCCCCTGGCACCTCCCCTTCTCCAGCTAACCTCTGTATCTGGAGGGAAAGCTGTGCAGGACTGCCTGGGCCATCTGTTTGTCTGTGCCTGAGCAGAGCCTGACTTATGTCTGTCTCGGTGGTGCCTGGCTTGGGAGGCAGGCGAGACTTGGCTTTGTGTTGCAGCCAGTAGGCCAGACAGCAGGCTCCTGGACAGCTAGCCGAGGGAGGCCCTTGGGGTGAGGAGGCAGCTGGGGCCAGGAGTGGGAATGTGGTGGTGGTGCTGGTGCTGGGTCCAGTCTCAGGCCTTGATGCCCCAGACCTCTGTCCTGGGGCTCCTGGTGGCAGTGCCCCTCTGGAGTGGTGTTCCCTCCACCCCCAGTTTGTGATTGTTCTCTCCCCACCTTTCCCCTTCCCCCAACTTGGGCGTGGGGTGTCTCTGTGGCCTGGGGTTTGCCTACTGTAGCTCTTGTGTGTGGCTAGCCGCCCTCAGCTCTGGGATGTGATGTTCAGGTCTCATTCCAGGAGGGCCTCCCGCCCTGCCTTTCCCAGCATGTGGCTCTGCTGCCCCCTTGGGTGTGGCCCAATTGAGAGGCCTTCTGGCTCCTTTCCAGGGGTGGGGGGTTGGGGGCGTGGGGGATGATTGATGGCCCCCAAGCCTGCCTGTGTTCACTGCTCACTCATGCACCCTGGTGGAGGCCCCTCCTCTCCCAGCCATGGTCACCATCTGGGGCTCTGGCTCTGGCTCTGACGTGGTGGTGGGCGAATGAGTGGCTTCCACCCACTGTGGCATGGAGCTTAGCCTGCTGGGGGTTGTGGGGCAGAAGGAGAGCTTGCAGCCTGGGCCAGGGGCCTTACTTGGTACTCCCCATCTTTCCTCAGGCTTGTCCCGGAGCGCACCCACCGGCCATGCCCACTGTCTGCCTCCTCCCGCTGCTCCTCCTTGCCATGGGGGGGGCCTTGGGTGGCAGCAGGCCCTTCACTGCCTTCTCAGTGACAGACACCACACTTACCCACCTGGCTGTGCACCGGGTGACTGGGGAGGTATTTGTGGGTGCGGTGAACCGAGTCTTCAAGCTGGCCCCTAACCTGACTGAGCTACGGGCCCACGTCACAGGGCCTGTTGAGGACAATGCTCGCTGCTACCCACCCCCGAGTATGCGTGTGTGCACCCACCGCCTGGCACCTGTGGACAATGTGAACAAGCTGCTTCTCATAGACTATGCTGCCCGCCGCTTGGTGGCCTGCGGCAGCATCTGGCAAGGCATCTGCCAGTTTCTGCGCCTGGATGACCTCTTCAAGCTGGGCGAGCCCCACCACCGAAAGGAGCACTACCTATCAGGGGCCCAGGAGCCCGACTCAATGGCCGGTGTCATCGTGGAGCAGGGCCAGGGGCCCAGCAAGCTGTTTGTGGGTACCGCTGTGGATGGCAAGTCTGAGTACTTTCCCACTCTGAGCTCTCGCAAGCTCATCAGTGATGAGGACAGTGCTGACATGTTTAGTCTGGTGGGTGAGCCTGCCTGTTTATTCACCCTCTTCCCCTTGCCTCTCTTCCCACCCCTCTCAAGAGCCAGCACCTGTTTCCCTCCTGCCTTCACTCTGTCCTGGCTCCACCTCTGGAAGAGCCCTAGTCCTAGAGGGGACAAGCTTCTGAAGACAGGAGGATGGGCTGAGGCACAGGATGGGGTTGCTCACCCTGCCTTCTTGTCTGGGCTCCTAAAACTGTGTGGGGCGAGGGAGGTCATGAGGGAAGCCCCAGGGAGACCATGTTGTGGGGACCGAGGGGCCAGAGTTTGGGAGGTTGATGACAGACCCAGGTCTCATCCCATGCTCTTTCCTTGACCTGCTCTCCAGGTGTACCAGGATGAATTTGTATCCTCACAGATCAAGATCCCCTCAGACACCCTATCCTTGTACCCCGCCTTTGACATCTATTACATCTACGGCTTTGTGAGTGCCTCCTTCGTGTACTTCCTGACACTGCAGTTGGACACCCAGCAGACACTGCTGGACACAGCAGGCGAGAAATTCTTCACATCCAAGATCGTACGCATGTGCTCTGGGGACTCAGAGTTCTACTCATATGTGGAGTTTCCCATTGGCTGCTCCTGGCATGGCGTGGAGTACCGCTTGGTGCAGAGTGCCCACCTGGCCAAGCCTGGCCTGCTGCTGGCCCAGGCCCTGGGTGTGCCAGCTGATGAGGACGTCCTCTTCACCATCTTCTCTCAGGGCCAGAAGAACCGGGCCAGCCCACCCCGGCAGACCGTCCTCTGCCTCTTTACCCTTAGCACCATCAACACTCATATCCGGCGCCGCATCCAGTCATGCTATCGAGGGGAAGGCACACTAGCCCTGCCCTGGCTGCTCAACAAGGAGCTGCCCTGCATCAACACTGTGAGCACAGTGGGCTTTAGCCCTGGAACGGCTGCTTCTTCTTCTCAGGGACCCCTGTCCTCCTTCATTCTCTCCCTGTACTGGCTGCTTCTCCTTCTCCCCTGGCCTGCCTTCTCACTGTCTCTCTTGGCAGGCACTCTCTGCTTGTGGACCACCTCTCCTTTTTTCCTGCTCCTCCTCCTATCCCTAGTTTGCTGCTCTTTGCTCCATCTCATGGGTCCCTCACTGAGTTAGCGACAGTCTCCCAGCCTGTCCCATCTTGCAGGCCCAGGCCTCGCTCTCCTTTCCTGCTCCTGCATCCTCTCTCTCCTCCATCTCCCTCTTCCATCTCCCTCCTTGGTCCCCTATTTCCTGTGGGGTCCAGAGCAAGCAGTTGGTCTTAGCTGGTGGGGAACAAGTTCCAGATCCTGCTTCCTTCCCAAATGTGGGGTCTCATAACCTCTGTCCAGCTGCTGCCCCCAAGCTTTGACTCTCACATGCATTCCTCCTGCTTCACCAGCCCATGCAGATAAATGGAAACTTCTGTGGGCTGGTGTTGAACCAGCCGCTGGGTGGCCTGCACGTGATCGAGGGGCTGCCCCTGCTGGCAGACAGTAGTGATGGCATGGCCAGTGTGGCCGCCTACACCTACCACCAGCACTCCGTGGTCTTCATCGGCACTCGCAGTGGTAGTCTGAAGAAGGTAGGCCCTGGTCCCCTTGGTATGTGGAGATTGGGGTAGACTTAGAGATTTGGGATGAAGGGTGGGGATAAGAATGTGCAGACGAACCCTGGCTGGTTTGGCTCAGCGGTTAGAGTGTCAGCCCATGGACCAAAGAGTCACGGGTTCAATTCCGGTCAAGGGCACATACGATCCCCGGCCCTGGTTGGGGTCGTGCGAGAGGCAACCAATCGATAAGTTTCTCTCTCTCTCTCTTTCCCTTCCTCCCTCCCACTCTATCTGAAAATCAATGGAAAAATATCCTTGGGTGAGGATTAAAAAAAAAAAAAAGAATGTGCAGACAAGCCCTGTGAGACCCTAGACAGTACACAGCCCATAGGGGGAGGGGGGCTTCCCAGGCTGGGCCCCAGGAGCCTGCCCATGATCCATACTAGCACCACTGCTCGCTTCAGCCTGAATTGCTGGCGTCCTGTGGCTGTGGGAACAGAGACCAGACCTATCTTGGGGCCTCCTGCCAGGAGAGCAGGTGGCTGTGGCTCAGCCATCATTGCTGGATCCTTAGTTGAATGAATGCGGACATAACCCTCTTTGCCCTCTTGTCCCCTCACGTACAGGAGGGCCTCAGCTGCTTCTGTTCCGGGACTGGGGGTGGTGTGAAATGGGGAGATGAGCCCCTGGGAGCTCTGGTGTGTTCTAAAGAGACAGGATTCAAGACAGCCTCCACGTTCTCATCCTGCTTGCCTGGCAATTGCAGAGCTATCTCCAGGGAGATGGGGGTGGTGGCTAGGGGAAGGCTTGTGAAAGGAGCTGAAGAGGTCTTGGGCTGGGCCTGCTCCCTTCCTGGGCCCTTTTTGTCATTTTAACAGCTTTTATGAGGTATAATTCCCATCCTATACACTTCCCCTGCTTAAAGCATACATTCCAGTGGTTTTAGTAAGGTTGTAGAATTGTGTAACCTTCATCACTATCTCATTCTAGGACATTGTCATCACCCTAAAAACCTCTTCCCCTTTGGATATCACTCCTCTCCCCCATCCCTAAACATCAGTAATCTCTCTGCCTCTATTCCTGGGAGTATTTTCTGACTGGCTGAGTCAACCCCCAAGGACTTCCAGGGGGTGGCGTTTGGGCCCTCCTTCCCCTGCCCATGGGGACCATGAGGTCAGGGGAAGGTTGAGTGATGATGCCCGCTAGGCCCTGGCTTCAGCTCAGCCACAACCTGGAAAGTCCCTGGCTCTAGAAGAGGATGCATGGGGTGCTGCTGTGGCCTCAGATGGGCTTGTCATCCCTCTTCTCTGGTCTTGTGGCTCAGGTACGAGTTGATGGTTCCCAGGATGCCCACCTATATGAGACAGTGCCTGTGGTGGATGGCAGCCCCATACTTCGAGACCTGCTCTTCAGCCCTGACCACCGGCACATCTACCTCCTGAGTGAGAAGCAGGTGGGCCCGAGGCGGGTGGTGGCGGGAGGCTGTGTTGGGGCAGGGTGGGTGCTGACGAGGTTGTCCCCAGGTGAGCCAGCTCCCAGTGGAAACTTGCGAGCAGTATGTGAGCTGCACAGCCTGCTTGGGCTCCAGGGACCCGCACTGTGGTTGGTGTGTGCTGCAGCACAGGTGAGGGAGGCAGTATGGGGTTGGGTGGTGGAGATGGGCTCAGTGAAGCTCTATTCCTGGGAGAAGCCACCCAGGCATGTTGGTGGTTGGGAGGGCAATGCCTGCCCTTGCCCACATGCTCACTACTCCCAGCTGGGCCCTTGTGGCTTTCCCCTCCCTCCCCTTCCACTTTCTCCAGTTAATGAGCAGAACCTCCACCCCAACTGATGTCACTTGGACCCCATGGGCCAAGACACCGTGGGCTGGGCCGGCTGTCCCCTTTCCGCTCAGGCCCTCACTGAGCCCTGGACAGAGCCCTCCCAGGGCAGATGCGGAATGGGCTCTGGCTGACCCTACACAGATGCTGTCGAGAAGGGGCCTGTCCAGGTGCCTCAGCCCCGAATGGCTTTGCCGAAGAGCTGAGCAAGTGTGTCCAGGTGCGGGTCCGGCCCAACAATGTGTCAGTGACGTCGCCTGGGGTGCAGGTAAGTGGTGTGGTGAGTGGGGGGTGGGGTGGACCAGTATGTGTGCGTGTTGGGGAGTACACCCTGCTGAGTCCTCTGTCTTCCCCAGCTGACTGTGGCCATGCGCAATGTGCCAGACCTCAGCGCAGGTGTGAGCTGTACCTTTGAGGAGGTGACAGAGAACGAGGCCATCCTGCTACCCTCTGGGGAGTTGCGCTGCCCCTCGCCCTCTCTCCAGGAGCTCCGGGCTCTCACCAGGGGGCATGGTCAGTGGCTGGGGCTGCTCGGGATGGGGGCACTCTCTGTCTCTGGCTGGTTCACAGCCTGTCTTGGGCTTGCTGCAGGGGCCACCCGTACCGTGCGGCTACAACTGCTCTCCAAGGAGACTGGTGTGAGGTTCGCTGGGACCGACTTTGTCTTTTACAACTGCAGTGTCCTCCAGTCGTGAGTACTGGCCTTCCTGACCTCTGTCCCCACATCGCTTCATTCCTTGCTGTGTCGGGCAGGCTTTAGATGGGTCCTGGCGCCTTTTTCCTTCAGTTCCCCATGTGTCCCATAGGAGGGGTGATGAGGGGGAAGGCCTGGCCTTCTCTGTTGTTTCTGAAGCCTCCCTCCCCCACCAGGTGCATGTCCTGCGTTGGCAGCCCTTACCCCTGCCACTGGTGTAAGTACCGCCACGTGTGTACCAGCCACCCCCACGAGTGCTCCTTCCAGGAGGGCAGGGTCCACAGCCCTGAGGTGAGGCGGGTGCCGTGTGCGTCGGGTCTGGGCTCCGTGTGGGCTGGCCTCTGGCTTTTCTGCCTTTGAGTCTTGTTGGTTTCTTGGAGCCTCCTCAATGTGGGGCTGGCCCAGCTAGGCCAGGATGGCAGCAGTTGGTGTGTGACTGACCAGTGTTCTCTGCCCCCCACCCCCCCAGGGCTGCCCTGAGATCCTGCCCAGTGGGGACCTCCTGATTCCGGTTGGTGTCATGCAGCCTCTTACCCTGCGGGCCAAGAACTTGCCACAGCCCCAGTCAGGCCAGAAGAACTACGAGTGTGTGGTTCGGGTACAGGGGCGGCAGCAGCGGGTGCCTGCCGTGCGCTTCAACAGCAGCAGTGTGCAGTGCCAGAATGCCTCGGTGAGGCCCCCCTGCCCCGCTTCCTCTGGGTCTGTGCCCAGCTCACTGGCCTGGAAGCCTCAGGTGGCTGTGGCAGGGGACCATCTGAGGGGTCATGTGGTCCCTCTCCCCCAGTACTCCTATGAAGGTGATGAATATGGTGACACCGAGCTGGACTTCTCTGTGGTCTGGGATGGAGATTTCCCTATCGACAAGCCTGCCACCTTCCGAGGTGAGGGGCGAGATGGGGCTGAGGAACTTGCCTACTGTGGCAGAGTTGGCATGAGCTGGGGCCAGATCCAACAGGGGGGCCCTCTGTCAGGGCTCTTGGTGGCCCTGGCTCCCCATAGCTGCCCTCTAGCAGTGCCCTCTGTGTCTGCAGCTCTCCTGTATAAGTGCTGGGCACAGCGACCCAGCTGCGGCCTCTGCCTCAAGGCTGACCCCCGTTTCAACTGTGGCTGGTGTGTCTCGGAGCACAGGTGCCAGCTGCGGGCCCACTGTCCGGCCCCCAAGACCAACTGGATGCATCCGAGCCAGAAGGGCACCCGCTGTAGCCACCCTCGCATTGCCCAGGTTAGCCTCCTACACCTTTCGCACACCAGGCACTCGAGAGTCTGGGCTTACCCTTTCACCTCCTGCCCTTCTCTACAGATCCACCCACTTATGGGGCCCAAGGAGGGAGGCACCCGAATCACCATCGTGGGTGAGAACCTGGGCCTCACCTACCGAGAGGTGGGCCTTCGGGTGGCCGGTGTGCGTTGCAATTCCATCCCCGCTGAGTACATCAGCGCTGAGAGGTTAGTGTTGCTGTGTGGGCACCCGGGCTGGTGCTCCAAGGCTGGCCCTGACCTTTTCTGACCCCTAGGATCGTGTGTGAGATGGAAGAATCACTGGTGCCCAGCCCATTGCCAGGGCCTGTGGAGCTCTGCATAGGCGACTGTTCTGCTGACTTCCGCACGCAATCAGAGCAGCTCTACAGCTTTGTGGTGTGTGAGCCGCCCACCCCTTCCCATGGCCACCCCTTGTGTGGGGGTGTGGCCCCACACTGGGCTGCCTTCTCCCTCCTCTCAGGGTTGTTTCTTCCACAGACCCCGACGTTCAATCGTGTGAGTCCCAGTCGGGGCCCAGCTTCTGGGGGTACAAGGCTCACCATCTCTGGAAGCTCCCTAGATGCCGGCAGCAGGGTCACAGTGATCGTGAGAGATGACGAGTGCCAGTTTGTGAGGTGGGTAAGGCCCTGCCAGTCTTGGGATGGGCATTTGGTAGGGGCTGTAGGGGTGGGTCTGGGCCGGTGAGGGCCCTGGGCCACCTACTCAAAGCACTCCACTTGCCAACGTAGGAGAGATGCCGAAGCAATCGTGTGTATCTCACCCGCTTCCACCCTGGGCCCCAGCCAGGCCCCCATCACCCTGGCCATTGACCGTGCTAACATCTCCAGTCCCGGAGTTCTGTACAGCTACACCCAGGACCCCACTGTCACTCGCCTTGAGCCCACCTGGAGTATCATCAAGTAAGAGCCTAGGGAGAATGGGTCCCCAAGTTCCTGTCCTGGGGCTTTGACTGGTAACTGGGCCCTTGTGCATCAAATTACACCTCCTCTAAACTTGAGCCCTTATTGGCGGAAGGAGCAGGGTCCTCCTGACCACCGAGCACCTGGCACCTGCCCATTGACCTGATGTGTGGGAGGCCCCAGGCTCCCACTGCAGCCTTGATAGCTCTCCAGGGTTGGGGTAGGGGTATTGGGGGACAGAGCCTGAAACCCCTCCCTCCTGTCCCCAGCGGAAGTACTGCCATCACTGTAAGTGGGACTCACCTGCTGACAGTCCAAGAGCCCCGGGTCCGAGCCAAGTACCGAGGGATTGAGACCACCAATGTGAGTGCCAGCTGCCCTAGCCCTGCCCCTGACCCTGTCACACATGGTCTCATATGCTGAGCTGCCCACTCTTGTCCACACAGACATGCCAGGTTATCAACGATACTGCCATGCTGTGTAAGGCCCCTGGCATCTTCCTGGGGCGGCCTCAGCCACGGGCCCAGGGCGAGCACCCTGACGAGTTTGGCTTCCTGCTGGACCATGTGCAGACAGCCCGTTCCCTCAACCGGTCCTCTTTCACCTACTACCCTGACCCCAGCTTTGAGCCGCTTGGGCCTTCCGGCGTCCTGGATGTCAAACCTGGCTCCCACGTAGTGTTGAAGGTGCTGGTGGGGTGCAGGGGCTGGGAAGGGCAGGGAGGTGGGGAGCCCTGGCTGACTGTGCCCTCTGCATACAGGGCAAAAATCTGATCCCTGCAGCAGCTGGCAGCTCCCGCCTCAACTACACCGTGCTGATTGGAGGCCAGCCGTGTGCACTCACTGTCTCAGACACGCAACTCCTGTGTGACTCACCTAGCCAGACGGGCCGGCAGCCTGTCATGGTGGGTAGGGGGTGGGAAGGCCACCAGGGGAATGTGGGGCGAGTGTGGGGGTCAGCTCACAGTGACTCTATACCCATAGGTGCTGGTGGGCGGCCTGGAGTTCTGGCTGGGCACCCTACATATCACGGCTGAGCGGGCACTGACCCTGCCAGCCATGGTGGGGCTGGCAGCAGGGGGAGGGCTCTTGCTGCTGGCCATCACCGCTGTGCTGGTCGCCTACAAGCGCAAGACTCAGGATGCAGACCGCACGCTCAAGCGACTCCAGCTCCAGATGGACAATTTGGAGTCCCGCGTGGCTCTGGAATGCAAGGAAGGTGCCTGGGGTGGGAGTGCAGTGCAGGGTGGATGGGCTGGGGTGCCTCCCTCTTCTTGCTCTGCTCATTCTTCTTCCCTGCTCCTCTAAGCCTTTGCTGAGCTGCAGACAGACATCAATGAGCTGACGAACCATATGGATGTGGTGCAGATCCCTTTCCTGGACTACCGAACCTATGCCGTGCGTGTGCTCTTCCCAGGCATCGAGGCCCACCCGGTGCTCAAGGAGCTGGATGTGAGCCCCTACCTTGCTTGCCTATGCCCCATCATCCCCAGAGACACTGCCCCACCCTCTGACACTCCCTGTTCCTAACAGACCCCCCCCAATGTCGAGAAGGCTCTGCGCCTGTTTGGGCAGCTGCTGCATAGCCGCGCCTTCGTGCTCACCTTCATTCATACACTGGAGGCCCAGAGCAGCTTCTCCATGCGTGACCGTGGCACTGTGGCTTCACTCACCATGGTGGCCCTACAGAGCCGCCTCGATTATGCCACGGGGCTGCTCAAGCAACTGCTGGCAGACCTCATAGAGAAAAACCTTGAGAGCAAGAACCACCCAAAGCTGTTACTGCGCAGGTATTGTCCCAACCCCAGCCCTGCCTTCTGCCAGCCTGGCCCCTGAACAGCCCCACCCCCGCCAGGCCAGGGCCCCAGTAACCTTTTTGCCCTAGGACAGAGTCAGTGGCCGAGAAGATGCTTACCAACTGGTTCACATTCCTGCTGCATAAGTTTCTGAAGGTGCGCTTGGCAGGTGGGCTGTAGGGGAGGTAATGCGGGGAAGTAACTGGCTGTCAGGCAGACAGCAAGCCACATGCCCTACTCTGGCCGCAGGAATGCGCCGGAGAGCCACTTTTCCTGCTCTACTGCGCCATCAAGCAGCAGATGGAGAAGGGCCCCATCGATGCCATCACAGGCGAGGCACGCTACTCCCTGAGTGAGGATAAGCTCATTCGGCAGCAGATTGACTACAAGATGCTGGTAAATGGGGGGCCTGATGGGAAGGGCTTTGGGTATGGGGGGAAGCTTCACCTAGGACCCATCCTGTGGTTCTCCTTGCCCGCAGACCCTGTACTGTGTGTGCCCTGAGAGTGAGGGCAGTGCTCAGGTCCCAGTGAAGGTTCTCAACTGCGACAGCATCACTCAGGCCAAAGAGAAGCTGCTGGATGCTGTGTATAAGGGCATCCCATACTCCCAGCGTCCCAAAGCTGAAGACATGGACTTAGGTGAGGCCTCCACCCTCTTCTCCTGGTCCCCACTTTGTGGCCACATTACCTTGGCTGGCACTAATGTTCCCCACCTGGACTCTGTCCTCTGAGTGGAGTGGGCCCAGGGTCTCAGGGAACACTGAGCAGGACCTCAAGGGCTGTCTGTGGCCCACAGAGTGGCGCCAGGGCCGCATGGCCCGCATCATCCTCCAGGATGAGGATGTCACCACCAAGATCGAGTGTGACTGGAAGAGGGTCAACTCGCTGGCCCACTACCAGGTGAGGGGCTGGGGGCCCACTCACCCCCAGGGCCACCTGGGAGCTGTGACCTTGCCCTGATGACACAGGAGCAGGGACCCTGGCTCCTTTCCTCTTTGGCCCCTGTGCTCACAGGCCCTCCTCAAAGAGCCTTGGGAGCTATTCTATATGCACACTCCAGGGTCTGGACGGGTGGTGGCTTGGGTCCCTTGGTTTCTCAGCTTCCTACACTGCCCCCTCTCTGTCTCTGGGGTCTCCAGGTGACAGATGGTTCCTTGGTGGCACTGGTACCCAAACAAGTATCCGCCTACAACATGGCCAACTCCTTCACCTTCACCCGCTCCCTCAGCCGCTATGGTAGGTGTCCTCAGTGTGGTAGCCTCTGCTGACCCTGTGCCCTTTGAGGCTGTAATAGTGATCATGGGGAGCCCCTGTCTGAGCAGCCAGCTTGGCTCTGGTGGCCTCCCTGGGCCTTGCCCTTGGAAGGTCTTCAGTTCCTTAGAGCTTAGAAGTGGGGTGGGCCAGCAAGAGCAGACAGTCCTTCATCAGCCTGCTGGGCTCCCAGGACAGAGTGGGGCAAGAACCCCAACGATGGCTGGTGTGGCCCCACTGGCCTAAGGGGCAAACTGGTCCTCTTCCCCAGAGAGCTTGCTCCGCACGGCCAGCAGCCCCGATAGCCTCCGCTCTCGGGCACCCATGATCACGCCCGACCAGGAGACAGGCACCAAGCTGTGGCACCTGGTGAAGAACCATGACCACTCTGACCACCGCGAGGGGGACCGTGGCAGCAAGATGGTCTCAGAGATCTACCTGACGCGGCTGCTGGCCACCAAGGTATAGGCCTGCCCCATGCCACCCTGGCTCAAGGGTGCTAACCCTGCAGGGAAACCCTGCTCATTGCCAATCCTCTGTTCTCTATCTGTCCTGCTGTGGGATGTCCTACCTGTCTCCCTCACAGCCTGTATCTTTGCTGTGCCCCTACAGGGCACGCTGCAGAAGTTTGTGGATGACCTCTTTGAGACCGTGTTTAGCACTGCGCACCGGGGCTCAGCCCTGCCCCTGGCTATCAAGTACATGTTTGACTTCCTGGATGAGCAGGCCGACCAGCGCCAGATCAGTGACCCTGACGTACGCCACACCTGGAAGAGCAACTGGTACTGCCTTCTGCCTGGCTGCTGCTGGCCCCTCTAGGAGTGGGTGGTCAGAAGGCGCTGGTGGCTTTGTCAAGACTCAGGGACCACAGGGGCAGGGCAACTGATGGGAGCTGGAGTGGTCATTCAGGCAGGAGAAGACTAGCATCCGTGGTGCCACCAAACAAAGAGGACAAGGTAGCACAGTTTGGAGGTAGGCTCTGTAGGGCATTTGGCTGGTTGGTAGTGGGGCCAGTACCCAGAGGTGGCCCTTAGCCCTCAGGGCGTTGCACAGGGCAGAGATGCTGGTAGCTCAGCCCAGGTGGTAGCTGTTCACTCTTTGTCTCTGGCAGAAATGTAAAAGGCTGTTAACCCTAAATGTGTCACTCTTGCTGCTCTGGGCAAGACGTGGGCTGGCCAAACAGGAACCATGGAGGGGAACGGTGATGGGAGGGCGCTTCTGGGGAGACAAGGGAGCTGCGGGTGTGTGTCCCTCCATCCAGCCTGCCCCTGCGCTTCTGGGTGAATGTGATCAAGAATCCGCAGTTTGTGTTCGACATCCACAAGAGCAGCATCACGGACGCCTGCTTGTCAGTGGTGGCCCAGACCTTCATGGACTCCTGCTCCACATCTGAGCACCGCCTGGGCAAGGACTCACCCTCTAATAAGCTGCTCTATGCCAAGGACATCCCGAACTACAAGAGTTGGGTGGAGAGGTGGGCCCTACCCTGTAGTTTCATGTTGAGGGGAGGCAGAGCCAGGCAATCCAGGGGGAACTGCTGTGGGCTGAGGGAGGCAGGAGCTGCCCCTCTCTGGGCTGGCTTTTCTAAGGTGGGCCAACTACAGGAAAAAGGCCCAGAGGCTGGCCTGACAGCCAGGGCAGGGACTTTGGCTTTTGTGCCACCTGCCCATGTGACCTCAGAGTCCCAACAGGTACTACCGGGACATTGCAAAGATGGCATCCATCAGTGACCAGGACATGGACGCCTACCTGGTGGAGCAATCCCGCCTTCATGCCAGCGACTTCAGTGTCCTAAGCGCACTCAGTGAGCTCTACTTCTATGTCACCAAGTACCACCAGGAGGTGTGTGCTGCTGCTTGTGTGACAAAGCCAGGGGGCTTGGTGAGAGTCGAGGAGTGCCACAAAGAAGTGGAGGGGACAGAAGGGATAGGGAGCCCATTATTTATTTATTTATTTATTTATTTATTTATTTTGTTCATCCTCACCTGAGGATCTTTTTCCATTAATTTTTAGGTAGAGTGGAAGGGAGGGAGAGAGAGAGAGAGAGAGAGAGAGAGAGAGAGAGAGAGAAGAGAGAGAGAGAGAGAGAGATATCAATGTGAGAGACACATCTATTGATTGCCTCCTGTACAACCCTGACTGGGGCTGGAGATCGAACCTGCAAACCAGGTACGTGCCCTTGACCGGGAATTGAACCCAAGACCCTTTGGTCCGCGGGCTGACGCTCTAACCCCTGAGCCAAACCGGCAGGGCGGGAGCCCATCTTTTAGATTGCTCATGATCACTCCCCCAAGCAGGCCCCTAGGCCAACACAGGTGACACTCTCCTCGATGCTGGGATTTGAGGGACCCAGAAGACAAGCTACTGGCTAGAATACAGAGTTCTGGTTGGGCAAAAGTTGAGAGCCAGGATCATGGGGAGAGACAGGCTGAGGGGGGTGGGGCCAGAGGTGGGCATGGACAGCCCTTTATAGGACCTGTGGGATCTGTGACTGGAGGTGGCAGTAGGCAAGGGACATAGAGGTGTGGACTTCAGGATGTATTTTTGGTTGGAGATACGAATTTGTGAGCCAGGACATGGCCCAGAAAGCTCTGAGACTGGATGAGCTCGGCAAGAGCAGCCAAAAGTGGGTGTAGAGGGAGAGGTGGTGCAAGCACTGAGCCTGGGGCCCTGGGACACTCAGAGGTAGCAGAGAAGAAGGGGAGCAAGCAGTGAAGACAGGTAGGGGTGGCCAGTGGGGTGGGAAGGACCCTAAGAGTGCCAAGCTGGTCCTGGAACATGTGTGAGGAACCCCTCCACCCCATGGAGGAGGGTCAGGGTGGAGGGCGTGATTGGCTGTCAGGTGCTGCTGATGGTCAAGGGAGAGGGGGCCTGAGAACACTGGCTGGTTTTGGTGACAAGATCATGGAGACAAAAAAGTTTTGGGGGGAGGAGTTGGGAGGGGATGAGAAAGGGAAATCAGGGACAGCGAGTCCAGACCACTCTTGGGCTGCATTCTGGCTGTGGAGAGGAGGAGAAAGTTCTGCAGCTGGAGGAGGATTTGGGGTTGAGAAGATAGAAGGTGTGTTTAGAGGTCAGAGGTTGGAGCCCTTCCCATGTGCTTAGGGCCCCAGGGGAAGAGAGATGCCCTTGAGGTGTGAGGGAGGGAAGAGCTCAAGATCTCAAGGGGAGGGGCTTTGCCCAGGAGGAGCTGGCCCCTCCCTTCGAGCCCAGTTCTGGGACCTTCCTCCCCCAGGTCCTCACTGCTCTGGACAGAGACGTCTCTTGTCGGAAGCATAAGTTGCGCCAGAAGCTGGAACAGATCATCAGCCTCATGTCCAGCAACAGCTAAGGGTGGCAGAACCGGTGAGGAGGGGGCTTCTCAGTCCTGGGCCGTCCTCCTGTCAAGAGGGGGGCGGCTCACGCCTGGGTCTCAGGGCTGAGCTGGGGGTTGGGTGGCACAGGCGAGGTCACCGGGCCAATATGCCCCCCCCCCCCCCCCCCCGCACACCTGGGCCCCCTTCATTAGTGCCTTGCTTTGGGCCCTGCAAGCCGGGAAGGGGTGACAGGACCAGCCCCCCACCCCAGCAGCAGCAATACCCCCAGCCTCCTGCCCTTGTGCCCAGGTGTTGTGACAGCCCCTGCCCTCCTTGCTATTTATACCCCCAACCACCTATTTATTTAATTTATCTCCACCTCACCATCTCTATCTGTAAATACCCCCCGGGATGTTGCCAACCTCATTCACCTCCGTGAGTTGTCCTGACTCCCTTGTGACACTGTCAGCCTTGGCCTAGCTTCTGGCACCTCTCCCTTGCCATGGCTGGCCCCACCTGTTCCGAGAAGGAGGCCTCGGCACCAGCAGCACTTGGGATGATGCACCCGAAGCTGCCCTTGGACTGTGGCTGTGCCAAGGGGTCCCCCTGCAACTGGGCCACAGCGTCCCCCTCAAAACTTCTCGGGAGTTGGACTGTACATTCTCACATGGCCCTGTCTGTTCTCTCCAAGCACCTGGAGAGCTGTAACTAGACATTCCGGGGCCTGACCTGGGCCGGGGGGCTTCAGAACTCTCTTTCTCTCGGCCCTACTGCCAAACTTCCTCAGTGTTGTCTGCACTTGCCTTGGACCCCCTCATCCTCAGCTGCCCTGTCCTGCGCCCGCCCCACGGGGCTGAGGCAGCAGTGCCTTACTCCTTTGTTTTTCTGCCTCTTCTGAGGAATTTGGCCCCATCGTGTGGTCCCGGAAACCCACTTCTCCTCTTTTGTTGCATGAGTTTTCCTTTGTTCATGTAATTTTTTTCCTAATTAAATGTTGGGAAAATGGAGTCATTGTGTGGCTTTTCCCTTGGGGCAGGTAGGTGGTTGGTGAACATGGGAAGCAGGTGGGGAAACTGTTGAACTCCAGATGAGCTGAACTCCCTTTATGGGAGGAAGGGTAACTCATTGCAGGGTTCCTAAGGATTTAAGGAGATCCAGGGCCGTATCCAATCCATCAGCAAGTGCTGGTGGCTCTACCTTCAAGATCAATTCAGAATCTTCTCCCTTCTCCCTACCTCTACTACCCCCAGCCTGGTCCAAGTGCCTTTGTCTCTTGCCTGGATGCCCATCTATCCCCCTGTATGCCTTGTCCACCCTCAGCCTATTCTCAGTGTGTGAGGCACTGGGATCCTGTTAAGATATAAGGTGGAGCCCTGGCCGGTTTGGCTCAGCGGTTAGAGCGTCGGCCTGCGGTCCAGAGAGACCTGGGTTTGGTTCCCGCTAAGGGCACGTACCTCGGTTGCAGTTTGTCCCCGGCCCTGGTTGGGTCGTGCGGAGGCAGCCACTCGATGTGTCCCTTTCACATGGATGTTTCTTTCTCTCTCTTCCTCTCTCTCCCTTCCACTCTGTCTGGACAAAAAATAGAGAAATGTCCTCAGGTGAGGATAAAAAAAAAAAAAAGATATAAGGTGGATCTTGTCCCGCCCTGTTCAGAACCCTCCAGTGACTTCATTGCACCCAAACTCCTCATCTGACAACTCCTTACTGTCCCAGTTGTGTCTCCATCATAAATCTACCTACCTCTTACCACCCCCCCACACACACCTGTTACAGTAATGCAGGTGGGGAGAAAGTGGGATGCAATTTTAAATAGAGTGGCCAGGAATGATATTTGAGTGTGCCAAGTGGATCCCTGGGAGAAGAGAGTTCCAGATAGGAAAAAGCCAGTGCAAAGGCCCTGAGGCAGTAGTGGGCCTGGTGTGTTTCAGAAAGGGGAGGAGGCCAACGTGGCTGGATCAGAGTAAACAAGGTGGAGATGGGAGAGGAGGAGGCCAGAGAAGATGCGAGCAGGATCACACAGAGCTTTGTAGGCTGCTGCAAAGGCTTTGGCTGTGTGTCTGAGTGAGAGGGGAGCCCAGAGCACATTTGAAACAGGAGTTCCATAACTTGACCTAGGTGTTAAAGCTGCCAGCAGTTTCAGCAGTCCATCCATGGGGTCGAGGTGGTAGCCTCTGGTGGTAGTTACACGACTGTATGTGTTTTCCAGAAGTCCTAGACCAGCACACCTAAAAATGGGGAAGTTTATAGTATGGGAATTAGACCTCATTAAACCTGACTTCAAACACAAACAGGTAAACAAAAAGCAAAGGTAAAAGAGTAAAGAGAGCCCTGGCCGGTTTGGCTCAGCAGTTAGAGCGTCGGCCTGCGGACCAGAGAGTCCTGGGTTTGGTTCCTGCTAGGGGCACGTACTTTGGTTGCAGTTTGTCCCCGCCAGGGTTGTGTGGGTGGCAACCAGTCGATGTGTCTCTCACATTGATGTTTCTCTCTCTCTCTTCCCTCCGCTCTCCCTCCCGCTCTATCTGAAGATAAATGCAAAAATGTCCTCGGGTAAGGATTAAAAAAAAAAAAAAAAAAAAGAGTAAAGAGAGCCCTGGCCAGTGTGGCTCAGTTGATTGTCGTCCCATGCACCAAAAGGTTGCCGGTTCAATTCCTGATCAGGGCACATGCCCGGGTTCCAGGCTCAATGCCGGTAGGGAGCGTGCAGGAGGCAGCTGATGGATGTTTCACTCTCACATCGATGTTTCTCTCACTCTCCCTTCCTCTCTCTCTAAAAATCAATAAAAAATCTTTTTTAAAAAGTGTAAAGAGAAAGACACATGATCCAGGATAAGGACTCAAGCCCAGACAAAGGGAAGTCCCAGGATGACAGCTGTGCAGGCAGGCAGCCTGGAGAGAACCAGACAGGAAGATGGTTTTAAAAATCACCATTGTATCAATAAAGAAAAAAAAAATTTTTAATAATAAAAAAAATAAAAATCACCATTGTGAAATTATAGAAACTAAGCCAATGAAAAACTAAACTGGTGACTTTTAACCTCAGGGGAATAAAGAAACCCCAAGAATTGAATAAAACCATTTAGGGAGAAAAAGGAGAGGAGCACAGTAGACAGTGGTGTAAAAGAGCTAAATTCTTATCTATCCCTCAATAATTAAGGTCTTAAGAATGACTTCTTTAAAAAAAGGTAGAGAGCCTGGCCAGTGGATTGAGCATTGTCCCATGGACTGAAAGGTCCTGGTTCGATTCCCTGTCAGGACACATGCTGGGGTTTGCAGGCTCGATCCCTGGTGGGGGCCGTGCAGGAGGCAGCCAATCGATGTTTCTCACATCAATGTTTCTATCTCCCTTCCTCTCTCTCTGAAAAATCAATAAAAACATATTTTTAAAAAAGGTAGAGAGTCCAGCCAGCCTGGCTCAGTGGTTGAGTGTCAACCCATACATGCACTAACAGGTCACGGGTTCGAATTCCTGTCAGGGCACATGCCCGGGTTTCAGGCTCGATCCCTAGTAGGGGATGTGCAGGAGGCAGCCAATCGATGTTGATGTTTCTTATTGATGTCTCTATCCTTTCCTCTCTCTAAAATCAATATAAACATATTTTTAAAAACCTAAAAAAATGGCAGAGAGAAAGAGACCCTCCCTGTAGCCACTACAGCCACTGCATGCTGTCAGATGAGATTCTTCATCATCATCATCATGACCACCATTATCCCCATCGACAGCATCTCTCTTCCTCCAGCTCATAACGGCAGAGTTCTCCAAGTTCTACAATGGCAGACTCTGTTCACACATATGGAGTAACAGGGATTGGATTTACCCTGGAACTTCCTTGAAAGAACCACACCCCAAACCAGACAAAATATATGAAACACAGGCTGTAAAGAAAATGGGTATCAAGCAATGAAGGACAGTGATCTCAGGGAGATGAGAAACAAGAGGTCTACCCTGCATTTGCCCCGATGACTGTCTGGAAAGGCAGTTTCCTGGCAGAGGCCAATGGACACCTCGAGTTTAGGAGATGGAACTGAAATTATCAGCACCTCAGGTTTGCGGGGTAGAGGACCAGAGAGAAGAGAGTGGCAGAGGGTGAGAACCCTGTGTATCCGCAGAGGGTCCCACTGGAGTATTCCGAAGACCACCGACCAACACAAGGGTGTGAGGAAACCACTCGAGGCTGCGGGAAAAGTCACCCGAAGGAATGAAAGGTAATAATGCCGCCCTGGTCGGTTTGGCTCAGTGGTTAGAGCATCAGCCCTCAGACCGAAGGGTCACAGGTTTGATTCTGGTCAAGGATACGTACCTGGGTTGCAGGTTCGATCCCCAGCCCTGGTCGAGTTTGTGCGGGAGGCAACCAATCAATGTGTCTCTTTCACCCTCCCTCCCTCCCTTCCACTTTCTCTAAAAATCAATGGAAAAATACCCTTGGGTGAGGATTAACAAGGAAGGAAGGAAGGGAGGGAGGGAGGAAGGGAGGGAGGGAGGGAGGGAGGGAGGGAGGAAGGAAGGAAGGAAGGAAGGA
This sequence comes from Tadarida brasiliensis, assembly GCA_030848825.1. NCBI lineage: Eukaryota > Metazoa > Chordata > Mammalia > Chiroptera > Molossidae > Tadarida > Tadarida brasiliensis. Next base: position 85,987,303 of record CM061280.1, read on the forward strand.
AGGAAGGAAGGAAGGAAGGAAGGAAGGAAGGAAGGAAGGAAGGAAGGAAAGAAAGAAAGAAATAATGCCTAGCCCTCCAGCAGGACAGAGACTAGTGGCTGTCCCCACTGGCCAAGATGGTAAAGGAAGGAAGAAAGGTAATAATGCCCAGCCCTCCAGCAGGACAGAGACTAGTGGCTGTCCCCACTGGCCAAGATGGTAAACCTCACAATTTGGGAGGCATTGGGCAGGGCGCCCAGAAGGGTCTTGTCTCATTAGTGTGGAAAAAAATGACTCCTATACTGAAAGGGCCCACACAGCAAATCTTCTCTAAAAGATCCAGCTATTTCCAAGTCACTTAACAGCATCCAGAACAAAGCTAAAAAAAAAAAAAAAAAATGTCTAGGACTACAAAGATATCCAGCACCCAAGGGAAAATCATATCTGGCATCCAACCTAAAATTACCAGGCATGCAGAGAAGCAAGAAAATACAACCTCATAACAAGAAAATATATTAACCAGGCCCCGGCCGGGTAGCTGAGTTGGTTGGAGCATCGTCCCAATGCACCAATGTTTCGGGTTCACTCCCCGGTCAGGGCACATACAAGAATCAACCAATAAATGTATAAATAAGTGGAACAACAAATCTCTCTCTCCTAAAAAAAATTTTACTGTAGGTCTTTTGTAGATAGACTCTATTAATTTAAGAAAGTTCCTCTTTATTCATAGTTTGCTAAGAACTTTTAAAATTGTGAATATTTTATCAAGTGCTTCTTCTGCATCTATTGAAATAATCATATGAGGCCCTGGCTGGGTAGCTCAGTTGGTTAGAGTGTTGTCTCAATATGCCAAGGTTGCCCTGGCCGGTTTGGCTCAGTGGTTAGAGCATCAGCCCGCGGACCAGAGAGTCCCAGGTTCGGTTCCCGCTGGGGGCATGTACCTCAGTTGCAGTTTGTTTCCGGCCCTGGTTGGGGTCGTGTGGGTGGCAACCACTCGATATATCTCTCTCACATCGATGTTTCTCTCTCTCTCTTCCTCCCTCTCTCCCTCTCGCTCTGTCTGAAGATAAATGCAAAACTGTCCTCGGGTGAGGATAAAAGAAAAAAAAAAAGTCAAGGTTGCAGGTTCAATCTCTGGTTAGAGCATATACAAGAATCAACCAACGCCCGGCCGGTGTGGCTCAGTGGTTGAGCATCAACCCATACACCAAGAGGTCTCTGGTTTGATTCCTGGTCAGGGCACATGCCCATGTTGTGGGCCCGATCCCCAGTGAGGGGCATGCAGGAGGCGGCCAATCGATGTTCTTTCTCATCGATGTTTCTGTCTCTCTCTCCCTTTCCCTTCCTCTCTCTCTAAAATCAAGAAAGAAAAAAAAATGTTAAAAAAAAGAATCAACCAATGAATACATACCTAAGTGAAACAACAAAATCGATGTTTCTTTCTCTCTCTCTAGAAAATCAATCAATAAAAACAAAGATATTAACCAACAAAAGGCATCCAAATTGAAAAGGAAGTAAAACCGCCTTTGTTCTAAGAAAACATGATCATCTTGGAGACAGTCCGATAGCATCTATAAAAAGAGCTGCTATAATAAGTGAGTTTAGCAAGAGCTGCAGTATAATTACAGGGAGCTCACTCTTTACAATGAAAGGCTTAAACCAATTGTCCCAGCACTTTTCTTTACTGACCTGAGTCAAGGCCAGTCAGCCCACAAAGCTCTGATTTTAGTATTTTGGGGTTGTTTGTTCTTCTCATGCAAACTAAATTAAAAAATTTTTTTTGCCAAGGAGACCCAACAGTGACAAGGATGTGGGAAACCAGCATTCTGGTGGGAGGGGACATTTTCTGTAGTGCAATTTTGCACCGTAGAATTAGAACTTTATAAAATAAATCATAAATATTTAAGTCAATAAGTCTACGTCTTAGAATCTATCTTAAGGAAACAATCATTCATGTAAAGATTTATATACAAGAATTCCATTGAATCATTACCTATAATAGGAAAAAAGTTGAAAATAATTTAGTCAATAATTACATTATAATGTAGCTGTTATGCCTCCATTCCATAATGCTTTTGAAGAATTTTTAGAAAAAGTTAATGTTAGATAAAAAACATTAATAAAGGTAGGTCAGTTGGTTAGAGCATCATCCTGATATGCCAGGGTTTTGGATTTGATTCCTGGTCAGGGCATATACAAGAAGCAACCAGTAAATGCATAAATAAGTGGAACAACAAATCGGTGTTTCTCTCTCTCCCAAATCAATAACAAATAAAAGGAAAAATATTAGTAAAAATGCTAACCTTGAAAAATATTATATATTATGCTATTGTTATACAGTTACTATATAATAAATACAGCTATAAAACTAAAGAAAGATTCCAAAATGTTCACAGTAGTTAATTTTGAATGACAGGACCCATTTACCCATTTCTTTTTTCTTCTTTTTTTTTTTTTAATCCTCACCAGAGGACATTTTTCCATTTTTTGTTCAGATAGGGTGGGAGGGAGAGAGAGGAAGAGAGAGAGAAACATCGACCTGAAAGGGACATATTGAGTGGCTGCCTCCCCCACGACCAACCAGGGACCAACCAGGGCCGGGGACAAACTGCAACCAAGGTACACGCCCCTAGCGGGAACCGAACCCGGGTCTCTGGACCACAGGCCGACGCTCTAACCACTGAGCCAAACCGGCCAGGGCCCATTTACCCATTTTTTAAATTGTCTTCAGCTTCCTTGTAGTGTTAGAATATATAATTTCCAGCTCTGGCCGGTTTGGCTCAGCGGTTAGAGCGTCCGCCCACGGACCAATGGGTCTCAGGTTGGATTCCGGTCAAGAGCACGTACCTCAGTTGCAATTCATCCCAGGCCCTGGTTGGGGTCGTGCAGAAGGCAGCCACTTGATGTGTCCCTTTCACGTCCATGCTTCTCTCTCTCTTCCTTTCTCTCCCTCCCAGTCTATCTGAACAAAATAGGAAAAATGTCCTCCGGTGAGGATAAAAAAAAAAGAATATATGATTCCCAGACTTCCCCTCCAACCCTGGGACAAAGGACAAAGGCAAGACTATTAGGAGGTGCTGTATTTGAAAAGAAATTCAGACATGGAATAGTAGCTCAGTTTTTTATTTGCTGCAGTGACAAACACACACCAAACAAAACGAGTGGACCACAAGTGCCCAAGGGCCAGGACGGGCAAAAGATTAGGACCCCATAATAAAGTGGCAACTACTGCAGGAATCACTGCCTTGGGAAGGATACAAGGTTGGGCTTCGGCCCCCTTTTCCTAGCCCAGGCTTAGCGGGAAAGAGGGGGCCCAAAGCGCTGCATGGTCCGCATCACTAGGGAAAGCTGGTCAAGAAAGTTGATGATGGAAATTCGGAGGAGGCGAGAATCTTCAGCTCTCCAGCAGCTAAATGTGAGGGGGAAAAAGAAAATCAAGTTGGAGGTGGTGACTCCTCCCTTCCTTGCTCTGGCCCCTCAGGCATTACACTGAACCCTTTGCTGTCTCCATTACAACACCCCCTAGAAGGCACCAAGTTCCTCCCTCCCGTAGACCTAACTCTTGAGTATCTTCGTGTCTCCACAAAAGCGCCCCCCGGTGGAGACTGGCCCGGCCAGGCCCCCCCCCCCCCCCCCCCTTCTAGAGCTTACACCGCTAGGACGCTGCCGCTCACTGTGAGCTCCTTCCGAACCACTTCTCGGTGAGGTTCCGTATCTGGGGCCAGGGATCCACGGGCGATGTCTGCCTCCAAGGGGGACGGGAAAGGCACACTGAGGACGCTGGTGGAGATTCGGTTAAGGCACCATCCACACCGACTTTGTGTCTCAGGTCCCCTCTCAGGCCACCTTGAATAGTCTCACCCGCTCCAGGACGGCTTCTACCGCCCCCTCCAGATTATTCCTGGCCCTGATTTCCACCAGCCACCCAGTTACCCCCCAGCTCTCATTTCTTCTTCCCCTTCAGACGGCCCCTGGCCCGTACACACCCCAGCTGCGCCTGGTTCCCTCTGCTCTCCTTTCGGCCTGTCCGTCCCTCTGCACCCAATACATCCATCGTGAGGACAGCCCCCAGCGCACGCCCCGCTGTCCCCTCGGGTAGGATACAATGTATGTAATGGATTTCCCGGCTTTCTGGCCGTGAGCGCGGCGTCTCCGCCCCGCCCTGAGGCATGCGGTGCTCGCGCAACACGCGGAGCTCTGCCGGCTGCAGCGGCCGCCGCACCCGCACCGCCCGCGCTGCCGAAGCCGTCCCGGTCCTCCCGGCCCTCGGCTCCGGCGAGGCCTGCGTCTGCGGCCGGCATGTCCACCGCGCTCCGCCTTCGACCCCGCCCCGCAGCGCGGTCCTCCCCGTCTGCGCTCCCCACCGGCTCTGCCCCCGCGCTGACTCCGCCCCCCGAGCTGACTCCGCCCCCCGCGCTGACTCCGCCCCCGCGCTGACTCCGCCCCCGCGCTGACTCCGCCCCCCGCGCTGACTCCGCCCCGCAGGCCTGCGAAACCGGGCCTTCCTGAGGCCGCCAATGTGGGGTCAGTTCCCACCCGGCTGGCTCTGCCACCCGATGGTCCGGGAGATCCCAAGGCGGCACCCCCTCACGAAGCTCCGCCCTTAGCGCGCAGTTAAACTGGGGATCCCCAGAACTTCTGTATAGACTCCCCCCACACAATTCGGATGGGCGGGAGATTAGTTCCTAACCAACCAGGCCTGCCACAGCCCAGAGACACCTCGTTGGCTGCCTAGCCTGTGAGCGCTCCCTCATGAAGCCCCGCCCCTTAGAGCGACGTGTGACCTCAGTGTCCCTGTGCAAACCCGTCCCCACTCCTTCCCCAACCTCATGTGAGGCTACCAGACACGTGGGCTAGTTTCCCACCCTGTCCCTTCTGGGCCCAACGTTCCCAAGAAATGTGGCTCAACGCTCTTGCGGTGATTTGTGGAGGGAGGTGGGGTCAGATAGCCCACAGGGTTACTGCCCTACACCCTGCCGCCATCGCCGATGTAGATGGAGGATGGAGAATCATATTTGCCTTTTAGAAAGACCACTAAGTGGGCAGTGTGAAGGTCAAGCCTGCCAGCTGGGAGACCCGCACAGAGGCAAGGAAGGAAATGATAAGGACCTGAGATAAAGTAGCGGTAGTGGGAACAGGGCTAACCGGTCATATGTGAAAAACCAGAATGCAAAACTAAAATCACTAAAATCCCAACTTAGTAAATTACTATATACTACATACATTGAAGTCCTAGAACAATACACCAAAAAGTAAATGCATTGTGTGATGGCATTGTGGGCAATAACTTCCTTTTTGTGTTTTCCTGAACATTTTTGACAGTGACCTTATATAACATTAAAAAAATTTTTTTTGTTTGTTAATCCTTACCCCACACGAGGATATTTTTTCCATTGCTTTTTAAAGAGAGAGTGGAAGGGAGGGAGGGAGGAGAGAGAGAAACATCAAAGGGAGAGACACATCCATTGGTTGTCTCCCACCAGAGCCCCAACAGGTACTGTGCCCTTGACTGGGAATCTGACCTTTGACCCTTTGGTGCACAGGTACCTCGGTTGTGGTTCCTCCCCCGCCCTGGTTGGGTTGTGCGGGAGGCAGCCAGTCGATGTGGCTCTATCACATCGATGTTTCTCTCTCTCTTCCCCTTTCTCTCCCTATCTCTCCCTCTCTATCTGAAGATAAATAGAAAAATATCTTCGGGTGAGGATTAAAAAAATAAAATAAAATAAAATAAAATAAAATAAAATCCTTACTTGGAGATATTTTTCCATTTATATTCAGATAGAGTGGGAAGGAGCAAGAGAGAGAGGAACACTGATGTGAGAGAGACACATCGATTGCCTGCACGCCCCCCCCCCCCCCCCCCCCGGGGATCAAGCCCTCAACCTGGGCATGTGCCCTGATTGGGAATAGAACTGGGACCTCTGAGTCCATGGGACGATGCTCAATCGCTCAATCCACTGAGCCACACCAGCCAGGCTCAAACATAAGTTTTTAAAGTGACATGAAATTTCTGATGGTGATTGTCATGCTAGTTTTCTATTTTCCTCCTTGTAATCATAAGGAAGGACATAAAGCTGAACTGTAGCCCGGCTGTTGTGGCTCAGTGGCTGAGCGTCGACCCATGCACCAAGAGGTCGCAGGTTAGATTCCCGGTCAGGGCACATGCCCAGGTTGTGGGCCGGATCCCCTGTGGGGGGCATGCAGGAGGCGGCCAATCGATGTTCTCTCTCATCGATGTCTCTATCTCTCTCTCCCTCTCCCTTCCTCTCTCTAAAATCAATAAAGAAAAAAAATTAAAAAAAAAAAAGCTGAACTGTATCATTAAATCCTGTTGGATCTCCCCTTAAAACAGAGCCTGATCATCCCACTTCTCCTCTCCCTCTTCATTGTTAGTCTCTAGGGGGAGCTACCATCTCTCCCTGAACTCCTTTCACAGCTTCCTACCTGGTTTTCTTCCACACTTGCTCTTGTAGAGCCTGTTCTACACAGCAGAACCAGGTCTTAATTTTTAATGTAAGTCACATCATATCACATCTCTGCTTAAAATCTTAAAATAATTTCCCATTTCCTTTGGGATCAAATCCAAACTCTTTGCTGTCGTTTATAAAAGCCCTGGGAGACCTGGCTGCCAACTCCTTCTCCCTCTGCCTCTACCTGCCTGCTTCCTCATTCTCTGCAGCCTCTGGGGCCATTTCTCTGCTCCTGACCAGGGGTAACCTGCCCCCAGCCCTGTGCACTTACTCTTCTATTTGGAAGACTGTCCCCAAACTTTCCCATGGCTGGCTCCTTCTTGTCATTAGGATCTTGACTACAATGTCACCTCTGAGAGGACTTCTGAATCACCAGTCTAAGATGCTACTCCCAGGCATGCTTCATCACATTTGCCCATTTTCATTTGCTGCATAGCATTACTAATAATCTGAAATTATAATCTTGTTTTGTACACTTATACATTGTTAATATATCATCTCTGGTACCTTTTTCTTGTTCAGTTCAGTTTGTAGAGTAGGTCATTTGTTCTTGTTGAATGAAACAAAGTATTTCATATGTACAAAACTGGATCATTGTCTTGGACCCAGCAATCCTCATGTAAGAAGTTAATTCACAAATACAAAATAACATGCACAAAGTTACTCACTGTAACATAATTGAAAACATAAAGTTATTGGACACAATATACATGTCCATCAGCAGGGAATTGGTGAAATAAACTGTGGTACATTCACACAATAGTCCTAAGCAGCAGTAAAAATGAATGAAAATCTTTAATAAAAAATGAGATGATTTATAGGATATGTTGTTATGTGGAAAAAAAAAACAGAGTGCAAAGGACACACACACTCACAGATAACACATACTTATTGGGAAAAAAAGACAGGAAGGAGAAACTCAAAACTAATGAAAATGGTCACCTATAGGAGGTTTACATGGGTATAGGATTTCTTGGAATATACTTTTGTGTAGTTTCTTTTTTTTTTTACAATTTAAATATTCTTTAGTTCTGTGCTTCAGGCTCTTCATCACTGCCACAAATTCCCTTTACACTTTAGAGATGTTGAGGACTAAATAAGTATGTGAAGAACAACACCCAGAGCATAGTACAGCCCAACATATAATCACCAGTATATTTATTTTCTATGTGCAATGTAGATTTCCTTATGCACCAGGAAAATAAATTCATCTTATATACATCCTTCTTTTAAACCTATAACCCTAACCACAGATAAGTTCATCAAGGTGCTGTCAGACCTCGTTGTCACTATTTACCCCCAACAGGATATCTCTCTGGTTAGCTCTCCTTAGGTCCGCCTGTTCAGGTCCTTGTCTCACAAGTACAGTTCAAACCAAGAGGATTTCAAGGAAAGCACAGAAACATCGTGAGCCAGGCAGCCCTAAAAATCAATCAACTAATGCTCTGACTGGGTGCCATGACAGTCTGAATACTGGATGTACAGTCTAGTCAGGCCATGCATCTTTTTTTTTTTTTTTTATCCTCACCCAAGGACATTTTTCCATTTTTGTTCAGATAGAGTGAGAGGGGGAGAAAGGAAGAGAGAGAGAGAGAGAGGGAGAGAAACATCGACGTGAAAGGGACACATTGAGTGGCTGCCTCCCGCACGACCCCAGCCAGGGCTAGGGACGAATGGCAACCGAGGTACGTGCCCTTGGCTAGAATCAAACCCGCAACTCATTGGTCCGCAGGCTGACGTTCTAACCGCTGAGCCAAACTGGCCAGGGCAGGCCATGCATCTTTTAAAAAGAGTTTATTAAAGGTCTTTTTAGAGCAACATCCAGATTCCAGATCCAGCTGCCAAGGAGACGCTGTTGTGCTGTGGGTACTGGCTGGGGCATGGCAGGCGGCTCTGGCTTCCCATCCTTCTGTTCTGAGATGGGGGTGGTGGGCAGTATCTCATCTTTGGGTTCCACAATGCTCACGCGGCCAGGCAGGGGTTTCTTAGGGCGTATCTTACCACTTGGGTCCCAAGGAAGCATGATCTTCACTTTGATGCCAAGCACACCTTGCCTGAGCAGCACACGGCACATGGCAGTGTCAACATAGTAGTTGGCAGGGTCCCCACTGTGGATCATCAGACCATCAACAAACTTCATGGATTTAGCCCTCTGTCCTTGGAGTTTCCCAGACACCACGACCTCGCAACCTTTGGCCCCACTCTCCATGATGAACCGCAGCACCACAGCAGGCCTTCCACACAGCAAGGCCTCCTAGGAGTTTGTAACGCAGAGACTTGCCTGGGCAATGGCTCACAGGCCTCTTGTGGCCACCTTTTCAGCATAAAGCTCTACACTGCCTTCAGGGAAGCCAAACCTCTTCTGAACCACAGCGGTCAATGCCTGGATGCATCGGCCCTTCTCACCAAGAACATTCTGTTTCCTGGTGACTAAAATAATAATTTCTGTCCTGGTTGGTGTAACTCGGACCTCAAGTCCAGAGCAGCCATCTTCAGCCAGCTCCCGCGTGAGAAAGTCGTTCGGTTCAGCTTTGGAGATGCCATCAGCAACAAACTTCCTCTTGGAAATTTGCACCCCCGAAAGGAAAGGCTACTTTTGTGTAGTTTTGACATTAAAGCATTGTAAATATTTTAAGTGTCCAAAAATACATTTGAAGGAGTGAATAAATCAAATGCTAAAATTGAATAAAACCAAAAACAAATGAGCTTAACTGCATATCAAATTTATAACAAAACCACACAAAGAAAATAATTCAGGTGCCTTTAAACTCAGCTGACTGACTGTACTCCCTTCATGGGATATATTTTTAGGACAAAAGGCACTGGCTTTACTCTTAGGATGTTTGTTGTTGGCAATAGTAGTGATGAGGTGACTGTGAAGCTATTTTGGGTGTACTTTCAGGCAAACTCTATCTGGTAGAACCAATGAGTAAATATATAGATGCTGCCAGGAATGAGAAGTCTCACTGTGGAATAAGGGAAGGTGACAAAGAACTGTGATGCTGGATTGAAATTGGGGATTGCAGTATAAACTTTATTATTATTTTTTTTGCAGTACCAGCAATTAATGAGAATATGTATTTTTAATTTATTTTTATTGTTGAGAGTATTACATATATTCTCCCACTTTGCCCCCCTCTACCCGGCTCCTGACCCACCCCAGGCCTTCACTGCACACAGTATAAACTCTTAAAACTATCTTTCCTAGTTTTGTCCAGTGAAAGAATCTTGGTGCAATGACACTCTATTAGCAATGAACACACCTTGCACCCAGATCTTGGTTTCTCAATACCATTCTCCACTAAAAAGAACCAGAGCTTTGTGGAGAAATGGCTGATTCTAGGGCTGGGACAGGAAAAAATACAGGATGAACCTGGAGAACCTTGTAGTAACAGGAAGGAAGTACTTGAAAAGCAAAAGGATGAGGCAAGTCAAAGGGACACAGGAGTCAATAGGAAAGAACCAAAGCTAGAACAATTTGAGCATCCAAAAGGATATGACCAGAGGAGTATGGAGAAGAGTATGACCTGAAGGGAGCACCAGGGAAAGTGCTGAATGCTAGCAATATTCTATATTTCGATCTGGAGGGGATAGATACAGGGGTTTATTCACTTTTTTTTAATTTTTAATTTTTTGCTAATCCTCACCAAGGATATTTTTCCATTGATTTTTTTTTTTAGAGAGTGTGGAAGGGAGGGGGGGGGGAGAGAGAGAGAGAGAGAGAACATCGATGTGAGAGAAACACCAACACATTGATTGGTCACTTCCTGCACACACCCTGACTAGGGTGGGGATCAAACCTGTAACCCAGGTAAGTGCCCTTGACTGGGAATCGAACCCGAGACCCTTCAATGAGTGGGCCAATGCTCTGACCACTGAGCACACTGCCCAGGGCTAGGTGTATTCACTTTAAAAATCCATCAGGCTGTATTGTGATGATTTATGCACATTACTATATGCATGCTATAGCTCAATAAAAATTACCCCCCAAAATGACACTTTTGGATTCTAAGTTGTTGAATAAATAAAAACAATGCATCCACTCCGATAATTGAGAAAAGAGAGCAGGGAAAAAAAGAGAAATGCCAACTAATAATTGTAAAAAGAAAGAAAGCATCAGAAAACCACCATTTTGCAGCCACCAATGCAATTAATTCAGGCAAGAATCATCCTTGGAAGGTAAACCATTAGATAAAGGTTGTTGGGGAACAGGATATCTTATCTACAAGGTCTCAAGGTTTTACCCGAGATGATTCGTGCATTAGGAAGGGAAAATGCAACTTTGCAACAGAGACCAGGCAGCCATCACACTGACCATGTGACTGAGCCTCCCCAACAGTAGGACTGCCTGACCTTGAGTGCCCCCTGATGTTGACGGTGTGGTGCAGGGAAGGGGAAAGACACAGCATCCCCATGGCGGCACTCTCATCAAAACGCTTCAGCTGAATCTAAGGAGGAAGGAATCAGGCAAATTCAGACTCTGGAACATCTACAAGGCAACTGCTCTGGAATATTCAAAAAATATTGTTGCCTGATTGCCTATGAGAAGGGAGAGTTGGGAGAGGCAAAGGTGGCCTTCCTGTTGTAAAAAGCCTGGCTGAGTGGTATATTCATTCATTGAGGCAGGCTGATGTGGGTGCCAAGAGGGAAGGAACTGTGTCATCCAGTCCCAGTGCTGCCAGCATTTGGGACATGGCAGGCACTCAGTGAGTGTGTGCTAAAGGATTGAATGAGGTGTCTGCAGGAGAACCAGGAACTGTCTCAGAATCACACCCTAGAGATGTGGCCTGAAGCTCAGGAGAGAAGGCTGGGATGAGCCATAGATGTGGGAGTGAAGGACAAGCTCCCCTAGGGAGTGATACAGAGATAGACAGAGAGAGAAGAGGACTTTGGGGACAGAACCCTGGAGCCTCCAACATTAAAAGGTGGGGTGTGTGTGAAGGGGAAGAACCAGTAAAGGAGCCAGAGAAAGAGTGAGCAGTGAAGTGGAAGAAAAAGCAGGAGAGTGAGGGCAGAAAAGGGCAAGGGATGAAGAATGCCAGAGTTATGTGGTCACCACAGAGGTGTTTGTGGACAGGATGTGGAGGGAGTCGAGTCCCCAGGAACCAAGGGAGGCCGCTCCAGCTGAGTCCTGCGGTTGGACAGGATGGTTGTCTCTTCCACAGGCTCTTCAGGGCCTGGAGGTCTGGGGCCAGTCACAGCCTTCACATCTGCTTCGGGAGTGCCTGGCCTGGCTAAGCAGTGCCCTGTTGGACCTACTGGAGTTGGCAAGGCCTGGTTTTGGCCAGGCCTGCATGAGAGACCTGCAAGGCACCCGCAAATTGTGGGCACATCTAATCTATCACCTGGGCACCCCTAACTCAACAAGCCCACCCTAAAGCAAATGCTGCTCTCCTCCAAGTCTGCTCCTTCTCTTTGGGCCCTTGGGAAATGGCACAACAAGCATCTCAGTCCAGCTGCCAGACCATTTCTGTCTGAAGGCCACCATTTATCCTGCCTTCTCCCAGTGTCACCATGATCCCAGCAGGGTCTTCAATCTGCACCATGTCCCTGGGGTGGTCAAGGACTACCTGAGGCCCCTCCTCGGGGGGCAGGTGATAGGTCTCAGGGCCCCACAGTGGGCAGGGGACAGGTAGCAGTGGGTAGGGTGGCACCCACCACCTGGGTGGACACTTGGCTAGAAGGGGCACAGCACCTGCAGTAAACATTCTGACACCTATTGAAGGATCTTAGCATTTGGGGCCTGCAGGTATCCATGGGGCCATCCCCAGACTCTCGGGGCAAAGGCAGAGTGCAGCCTGTGGCTGCTCCATCTTCAAGTGGAATCCCCAGTCTCCTCTTACGATGGCATGGGGCCTGGACCAGAGCCTCCTGGTCCCTTCCCACCCGGGTCTCCCATCACTCACACCTGCAGCATTTCCTCTCTCTCCTGTCTTCCTTCCCCGACCATGCCCATCCCTGCCCTGCCACACACAAGCTTCTAAAATGAGGGGTCCAGCCCTGGCCGGTTTGGCTCAGCGGTTGGAGCGTTGGCCTGTGGACCAGAGAGTCCCGGGTTCGGTTCCCGCTAGGGGCACGTACCCCCCCCCAAAAAATTATTAAAATGAGGGGTCCTCACTCACTGTCATCACTTCCTCCCCTCCCTATACAGCAGTTGCTTCTTGCCCCCTCAACATCGCCAGTGACCTTCTTGTTACTAATGCAGAGGCGGCTCCATCCCACCCTCACTTTGGCCTCTTGGCAGCACTGGACAACTTTCCCTTTCTGGAGGGGAATTTTTGGCTTCTGACACTAAGCTCTCCTTGTGGCTTTGCATCTGGGGATGTTCTTGGCCTCTATGGTATCTCCAGTTGGTGAAGTTCCTCAAGGCCCAGTCCTCTCTCCTTTCCATGCCACTCCCTGGGAAGCCACCTCATCCGTCTTCACAACTTCTAGGATGTCCTGTCCACAGGTAACTCCCGATCATCATCATAGAAGGCTACAGAGAGCTCTGGAATAAGACTGGGCCTGGGTCCCAATCAGCTCTTCCTTCACTGAGGTTCCCATCATACACCCTAAAGACTCCACTCCTGTCTCCACATCCTGCCCAATCGCCCTGCTGAGTTCCTGACCCCCATGTCCAACTGCCCAGATGTCTCCTAAGCACCTGATGGCTGTCACCCCCAAGCTGGAAGGCACTGGCACAAGGGACTCAACCACCACCTTTAGGGTCTGTCTGAAATGTACATCTGCGTGTCACTTCCCTGCAGTGGACGGTTGCTATTTGGGGCTGCCATTCACCCTCCCTGAGGACCTGGCTTTTGTTGAGAATCTCTGCTCACTTCCACAACCCATGGGTATCCAGGGGGCTTGCCTTCCACTACCAACCCCAACCCACCCCTGGACAAAATGATTGGAGGCATGACCCAGTTCTGACCAATGAAAGGACAGCGTTTATTTGCAGGGGGCATCTGAGAAAAAAGCTACACTACAGGGTGAGAAGGTGCTCCTTGCTGGCTATGAATGAGATTCAGTGGAAGCTGCAGGCAGCCATCTTTTGATCCTGAGGCAGCAGCCTGGGATGAAGCAGACACTGCAGAGTGCAGAGGGGAGGTAGGAAGAAACTGGGTATTCGGTGAAATTGTTCATCTGCTGCCAATACCCCTGGACTTCTTAGTTTTGTAAACCAGTAAGTTCCCTTAATTGTTTAAACCAATTTCCTTTATGGTTAAACTAATTCTTGGAAACCAAAAGCAGCCTAGCTAATATAGTTCTTTTTGGATCAAAGTCAAAGTCTCACATTCACCTTTACTGCCATTTAAAATTTCAACATAAGCTTCCTGACTCAAAATAAATGAGAGCATTGACAACTCTATCACATGAGCTGCTAGATCACACAGGCTCCTAAGTGGGCCCTGCTGTTTGATATTTCCACATGGGGAGAGGGGCTTCCGTTTGCTCTTCAAATCCTTTGCCCATAAGGCCTCTGTCTGTCTTCCCAGCCCAGAGACCCAGGCAGGAGGGCCTCAGGCAGGGAGGGTGGTAGGGATGGAGTGCCCATCCTCCTGTGCACACGGCTGTCTTCTAGACTCAACTGCCCTGGGTGACCTCCTCCCAGGAGCAGGTGCCTAGATGACCTCCAGTGCCCACACACCAGGCAGAGTGGGAAGACCAGTGCCACCAGGCTGTGCTTCTGCTCACTCCCTGGCACCCTGAGGTTTCCTCTTAAGCAGTGAGGGGTGTGCAAAGTGAAAGCCCTTGTGCACACATTGTGGGGGAAGGGTCCACTTCCATTCTCTGGGTGAGCACATGGTGTGGGGGCCTGGCTAAGGCCTGGCTCTGGCACTGCCTTGCTGAGTGACCTCAAGCCAGTCACTTGTCATCCCTAAGGAGCAAGAACTACCTGTGTCTGGTGGGAGACAAGCAAAGGGGGTGCCCAGGAAAGAGCTGTGATAGGAAGGGCCAGGACACCCCATTTCTGGGCCATGCTTGGCTATCGCGGGGCTTCTGGCCTCAGTTTATGGAACACAAAGGGAAGGACTGCTGCAGACACACTGCCCCTCCCCCCCCTCATGTCTGGGGTAAGGACGAAGGAAATTGAGTGAGGTTTAAGGAGTGGCCTTCACTGGGTAGAATCAATGACTGGGGACCAATGTGGTACAGGGACTTGACGGAAGTCACACCATAAATCTGGGTGATGTTCATCCCCAACTCCCCAACCTACTTTTCCTTTGTTGAGTGCATAACGGCTGCAGCAGCTGAGGGGACCCAGGGCTGGCTGTCACTTGGCCTCCCACCAATGTTGGACCTGCCAGAGGTCTGGAAAGGAGTCACTTGAGGGTTTACTCTCAGTGAGCTAAACACCAAATGCCAAAGCCCATCCCTCGGAATATTACAAACAGCCCCTTTTTCTTTCTCATCCTGAGGCACTTCTAGAAGCTGGCTGGACTTGGATTCTGGCTCCCCCACTTCACTGCAAGGAGCCTTGGCTGTCTCACCTTTTGTATGAGGTACAGGAGCAAACCCAGGTCAAGTGCTTTCAGTGGTGCCTGGCACCTAGCAAGAGCTGGATGCAGGTTCCTGGGTACCCACCAGCTATTATTATTATAAGCCAATTTGCAACATGAGAACACATTTAATGCTACATGCAGCTTGCAGCCTGGCCGGGCTCATCCCCACACTCCGTGAATCCTATTTGGAGAACCCCTTTTCCATAACTTCAGTGACTTCGGGGTGCAGGAAGCGGCTAGCTAAACGTTCGATGTCATCCAGGGTCAGGCGGCTCAGGGACCTCTCATAATCCTGAGGAGAGAAGGCCAGGAGGATTCAGAGGATGCCAACGGGGGTACATCAGGACAGAGGCAGGTGGGAGCAGCTGGGACAGGAGTGGACGTCTGGGGTTGCCCTTCTCACCCTCTGTAGTTGATCCAGGACTCTGCTGGCATCTGCAGCACTGAAGTGGCGCGCCAAGACTTTGGTGATCAGCTGCCAGGCAGGTGGGCATGGGGGTGGGGCCTCAGCCAGTTTCCCTGTGGCACTTTCTTCCAATAACACCTTCTCTAGAGGTTTGACCACAAGGTTGAGCTTGGAATTGGGCCCAATGCTGTAATCGGAGAGTCTTTTCCCATCTGCCAAAAAGAGATTGATGAAGTCGTTACCCACAGCGGTGGGGGGTGGCCTCAGGGATTGCTGTGACATCTGGCTGAGGAGAGTTCAGCCAACACCTCCAGTGTCAAGTGGCTGACGCCCCACCCATCACAATGCTGCCCTAGCTCGGTCTGGACACCCGACCCCGACTTCGCACGGGGCTCCCTGGGCGTCTCCTCTCCCCGTTACCTGCCAGAGCTTTGCCCTTGAACAGCAGCCGCTGCTGGCGCACGGGGATGTTCAGCTTCTCGGAGACCAGATGTTTCAGCGTGGACACCAGCTCATCCTCTGACACCTGGCCAGGCCGAGGGTGGGAGCAGGGGTTGAGCCTTCTGCCCTGCTGAAGGCAGCTCTCCCGGCCTCCCCAGCGCTGCTGCCAGGCTGCTGGCCCGCCCGCCCTGTCCCCACCCTCAGCCCAGCCCTGAGCCCTGGAGGGGGAGGGGGTCTTGCGCAAGCCGGCTCGCAGCGGGGCCTGGTGACGCTACCTGCAGGCTGCACTCGCGGCCCTGGAGCGCCTTCACTGTCAGCTGCATGGCGGCCGCGCGGCGATCACTCAAGCCTACACGCACCCCAACAGCCCCCTACTGCGCGCCGCCGCCCTGGGCGCGCGCCGGAACCGCCTGCCGCCACCGGAAGCCTGGGCCCCGCCTCCGGCCCGCCCTGCCTTGTCGCTTCTGGAGGAGGAGTCCCCTGGGTGTTCTGCTTTGTACCCGCACGGGGATCGCCCAGGGTGACAGAGTCCACCACGGAGACGGTGCAGGGGGCCCGCTAGGACTGGGAGGAGGACCGACCGATCTGGGCCCGGTGGGCTTCATTTGAGAGCTGAGGGTCGGGAGGAGGGAGGGCCGGGAGCCCGCTCGCCCCGCCCCGCTGATGGCCTGGCCCGCCCTGCGTTCCCAGGGAGCTGGTGAAGCAAGTCTGTGCAGTGCCTGGAGTCTCTCTCTCGTCCACAAGGGGCCCCGCCCTGATAAGTTTGCCCCACTGGCCACAGGCCTTCTGCCTCCTCTTTCCTAGTATGGCGGCGGAAGGCCACAGTTGGGAGCAGGCAGGAGAGTCAGGCTTCTGTCTGCATCCTCCCACAGCTCATTCTAGAACAGAGGCCACCTCTCACAGAGGATGCATGGGGAAGGAGGGCTGAGAGAGAAAGGCTGTGCAGAGGTCACTGTGTCACCCAAGCCAGCCCTGGCCCACACCTACCCAGTCAGCAACACCCTTCTACCGACACCCTCAGGCCCCAAAGGGCAAAGATTGGAAGAGACCCAAGCTTGCTTCTCTGTTTTATTGAAATATATTTTCTGGGCAGTGCCCACCTACCTAACTCAGCATGGCCTCTTTGGCACTGAAAGCTGGAGAATAAAAAACCAGTAACAAAAATAAGCCTGGATTTTTCTGAGTGCATAGTGCATGAGAACTAAAGGCCTTTGGTACACAAGAACTGTGGGGACAGTGGGTGTAGGGTGGGGGCTAGGGGTGGCAAAAGCTTGACCCAGGGGCCTCAGGGAACTGGGCACAGGCTGCTATAGATGAAGTGCCCAATAACCAAGGCCAGCATCTCTGAGGTGCCGCTCAGTGCCACAATGAAGGGGGCCTGGGAGGCGTAGTCAGCTTGAAGGCGGCGGAGGGACAGCTGCAGCATGGCCAAGGCCAGCAGGCTGTTTTGCACCCCTACCTCAATGCTGACTGTCCGCCGCTGGGCCACTGGCAGCTTCAGGCATGTGGCCAGGCAGTAGCCCACCAGGAGGCCAACTAGGGGCACAGTGAGGCCCACCAGCACGATGGGCAGCCTAACACCTGCCAGGATGAAGATCCCCATGCGGTAGGCCAGGAAGAGGCCGCCCAGGAGCAGCACAAAGCTGAAGGGCTTAATGACCTGCAGTAGCAGCTGAGAGAACTTGGGGAGCTTGGATTTGATCAGCACGCCTACTACAATGGGGATGGCAATGAAGAGCAGGCTCCCCAGGATCTTGGAGATGGGCACGTGGAGTGTTTCATGGATACTGAGCAGGCGGCTGTAGACAGCTGAGGACAGTGGCAGGAAACCAGTGGCAGCCACTGTAGAGATGAAAGTCATGGAGATGGCCAGGGTGACATCTCCTCCAAGGAGGAGGCTGAAGAGGTAGCTCCCCCCACCGCCAGGTGACGAGCAGGTGATGATGAGGCCCAGAGCCAGGGCCTTGGGCAGCATGAAGACCTTGGCCATCAGGAAAGCATAGAAGGGCATGACCAGAAACTGGCCTAACAGGCCCAGCAGCATGGGCTGGGGGTTCTGCAGGAGCTCCTTCAGAACCTCAAGCTCCACTTTGCACCCGAATGAACACTTGTTGACAAAGATAAGAGGCAGGAGCAAGTAGATTATTGGGTTCTCCGAGAAGTGGACCAGGTCGGCGCCAATGGTGGCGGGGGTGTCTTCAGCAGGTGAGACCTTGATGCAGAAATCTTTCCGCTCCTCAATCAGCATGGGTGGGGCTTCATGGGGATCCACAAGCTGGATGTGGAGTGGGGCTAGCCCAGGCAGACCTGAGCGGATGCTTACCACGAAGCCACCCCCTCTGCCCCAGGTTATGGCACTCACATTCTTGATGGTCAGCACCTCTGTATCCAAGGAGGTAACTCTCAGTGTGGGGCCGGGCCCTGGCCCATTGCCCTGGCCTGGGTACTGGCTCGAGATCACAATGATACCCTCACTATCCTCTGGGAACTCAAACTCCACCACAGAGCCATCCCCAATGCTCAAGTAGTGACCTCCCGGCAGTGGCCCAGGATAGCCCACCAGAGCTGTGCTGATGTTGGCAATGGCTGTTCCCTGGGCCACCCACGGCAGGCTGACAAGCAGCAGGGCAACCCTGAGCATGCCTAGGGGGCCTGTGCAACCACTGCCCCCTCCCAGGCCAGACCTCAGCTGGGAGCTGGCTCTCTTAAACACCATGGCTCCTCTCAGAGGATGGTGTGCCCAGGCCCTCTTAGGAGAGCAGCCTCACTGGTGCCTTTCAGTTGTCCTGAGAAGGGTCCATGGGTGAGGCCTGGCCCTGCGCTGCTTTCCTTGATGGCAGAGCTTTTCCTAAGGAGAGAAGGGACACAGAGAGGTGGCTGGTGAGGGTGAGCATTGGTGAACCCAGGATCATGGGGACCTGGAAGTCCACAGCTAAGAGACTCAGCAGGGCCCCCTGCCCCAAACCTGGGAACAGAAAGGCAATGTCTAGTGCTGGCTCTTGAGTGCCATTCAGCTGTCCCATCCCCCAGCACAACTGCCTCAAGCTTGCCAACCCTAACCCAAAGGGGCCACCTACAGATGTGAGTTCCCAGTCAGCCTGCCCATACCTGCTGACTTCCCTGGACTTACCCCCAGCACGGTGAGCCTGCAGAGATGTCCTGATATCGAGGGATTCGGGAGAGCCACTTCCAATCCTGTCACCACTAGCCTGATTCCCACTGGCTTCAAGACACAGCTATAGCAGTGCCATAGCAGTGCCACAACTGGGATGAAATCTCTGAAAGGCTGCCCAGGGGTGACAAGGAGACAAGCCTGAGGAGAGAAAAGGTGCTGATGGGAAATACTGGCTCAGGCCAGATCTGAGAGGCCATCAGAGAGCAGGTTAGGGCGTTTGAGTGTCATCTGTCAGACACAAAGCAATCGGCAATGTTGTGTGGGCAGCGGGTGACCATCAGGCCAAAGGCCCCAGGGGCTGATGTCCACCACCGACATGCATTTGTAAACAGTATTGCCGTGGATATCTGGCCTACCCTACCTGCTGACAGTGGTGTGATGAAGGTTCCAGGGGGGTGCAGGTCCCCCCTCCCCATGGAAGTTGCTGGAAGGAGCAGCAGGAGGGGGTCAGATAGGGCCACATGTCCACTGGAGGGGGGACTTTTCCTCCTATCAGAGCTTCCACTCCTCTGGCAGTCCTGGAATTTGAGTTCCTAGAGCCACTGTGTCACATCTGAGGGGCTCTGTTCAGAGTCCAGGGCTCTCCCCCATGCCCACATGCAATCCTACCAGAGCCTGGAACTCCCAGTGGGACTATGAGTGTTTCTAGGGGAGTGGGGTGCCTCAGGGTGAAAGGAGAAGGTTTGCCTCCTTCTACTTGTCGATTTGGGTCACCACCACCCTATTGTCATATCACCTGCTGGAACTGGGGCAACCAGGATGGGGACACAGTGGTTTTTCATCACTAGTGTTGGTTGCTTCATGCCCTGCAGTGTCCCAGTCCTGGAAGAGGCCCCTGCCTCTGTAGATCCTATCAGTGTTTGGCCCTGGTCTCCCTCATCTGAGACTGGGGAGCAGGGGAATTATCAGGTGGAGGGCAGGTTGAGCAAAAGGTTCATCTCTGGGAAAGTCTTCCCCCAACCGCCCTGGGATACCATGGCCTCTGCTGGTTTTAAGTTTGGGTCACTTACCCTGGAGGCTTTGGTCCAGGCCTTGCGTCCCACCGCTGAAGAGGGAGGCAGGAAAATCAGAGGGAGTATGTGAGGAGCAAAGTGGAGGGGAGTCACAAAGAAAAGATGAAGGCACCCAGGACTGAAGCCACTGGGGTGACGTTATTCAGTTCAGAAGGGAGAGGAGGCTAAGGGCCATCCACCCAGTCCTTCCAGTACGGCGGGCGGCTTTGAGTCACTGCAAGAGGGGTCTGGCCCAGATCCCACGCCATTTCTGCTTGAAGGGTCGGAAGAGTTTGAGCAGAAGTACCCCAAGGCAGGGAAGGGAACCCCGGGCCAGCTTTTTCCACACCACGGGTCGAGTGTTCGGTGTTAGGGCAGCTGGCAGTGCTGACCCGGGGCTTCTCCCTACCTGGGAGTCTAGAAGTTGTCGTATTGGGCACGAGCAGAACTCAGCCGCGAACCCGGGAGGGAGGGACGGACGGAAGGAGGGGCGCGCCGCTGCCAGGCTCGCGCTGCCGCCCCGCAGCTGACAGGCGGGCGACCCGCTCAGGCGGTCCTGGGGTCGCAGCGGGGGACCCCTCACGCCACTCCCAGGCCCCGCAGCCACGCCAGGCCTCATGAACGCAGAGCGGCGGCCCTTCCCCGCCGGGCCGGCCGCTTGGCCTGAGGGCGAGCGCGGAGCCGGGCGGGGGCCGGAGGCCGCCTTCTGCCCGCCCTTTCCGGCCGAGGCTCTCACCTGCCGCTGTAGCCCGCAGCTCGGCGCCGGCGCCAGCGCCTGCCGGACCGGCGGACGCTTTGGAGCTCGGCCCGCCGAGGCCAGGCCCGCCCACCGAGGCCCCGCCTCTGGTCCCCCGACGCCCCGCCCCGCCTCCTCAGCGACGGCCCGCTCACCTCTCGGCTGGGGCCTGTCCCGACCGGAAGTGACGCACTGGGAGCGACGAGCTGGCGCGGGCGCGCGGGCCTGGCCGCTTTCCGGGTCGCGGTCGGTTGCTGCTGGGTGCGGTCTCATGCGGCGCGCGAACCCAGTGTGTCTTCTGTGATTGTCGCCCGGGTGATCCCTTCCGGGTAGAGCCCCCAGTCATTCCCAAACACGCTGCGACCTCTGGGGGCAGTGGGACCCAGGCTTAGCTGTTAGCACAGCTGAGATGCCTAGGGTCAGGGTTTCGGCCACGTTACCTCTCCCGGCGCCCAGTCCTATAGTCTGAGGGCCGAGTCCGGCCAACCTGGACATCGGGTCCCAGGCTTGGCTTGGTTCCACGTTCCTTTTGATTGCAGTTGCTCTCCTTGACCCCTGGCACCGGGGACTTGTCCTCCTTTCACCACCATTTGGCGCCACCAGCAAGGTCCAGAGGAGTCACAGAAAAGATATGCAAATAATGGACTAAGGATGGGCAAAAAGGTGGTGAGGGTGTAGAAGGGACATGGGAAGACAGTAAACAAATGCAGAGTTGAAGGGGATTTGAATGTTCCCAAAGGCTGCAGGGCAATTGCATTCAGTCTGCTAGAGGTTCAGTGGCAACCCACTGCTGGGGAAGAACCTCTTGTCACAGCTGTAATGGAGTCCATGGTCCCTAAAGTTGCCCCAAGAGGAGCAGGACACATCGTTGAGAATGTCTAAAAAACCACCAAGTCATCTCTACTTTTATTTAATTTTTCAAATACATAATTATAATAATTTTTAATAAAATTTATTAATTTAAACTTAAATACATTTTATTTTAAAATTTTGTATTTGTTTTATAAAGTTCAGATTAGTATGTGCATATGATACATATGTAGATATACACAGGGTGGAGTTGCATGATCAAGAAGGTTTGATTTATATGGGTGATCAAAAATATTCAGAGGCCATAGCTCTAGGCTGTACTGTAGCCTCAGAGGACCAGTAAGGCAGAAGCCATTTGTGTGTGGACTTGGTGTCCCAGCAGGTTCGCAACTGACCCTCTCAAGTGGGGTTGAGGGGTCCTGATGGAAGCAATCTGGCACACGTGAGAGGGCTGGGCTTCGCACATGCTGCAATTGAAGACTGCAGTTTGCAAAAGTGTGGTGGGGGTAGGGCTGTCTGAGAACAGGGTAAAGCTGGCCAGAGGGATAAGGGGAATAGGTCTAGTGGAAGAGCATGGGAAGGAAAACCTAAAAGATATGATGTCCTAATTGGAGGAAACCTGCAGGTTTGTTTGTTTGTTTATTTTTGTTTTTATCCTCACCCGAGGATATGTTTATTGATTTTTAGAGAGAGAGAAAGAAACCTTGATGTGAGAAACATCAATTGGTTGCCTCCCAATGCACCCTGGCCGGGGATCGAACCTGCAACTTAGGTATGTGCCCTGACCGGGAATCAAACCTGCAACCTTTTGGTGTACAGGATGATGCTCCAACCAACTGAGCCACCCAGCCAGGGTGAAACCTGTGTTTTTATATTTCAACTGAATGGGAATTGGTGCCAGGGGTCAAGGAGAGCAAATGCAGTCAGAAGGTTGCTCCCCATTATGGTCAGTCACTTCAGCCTTCCCAGAAAAACTAGAGTGGGCTGCTGGGGTGTCTGACATGAGGGAATTTGGAGGCCTTCTCTGCAGGAAAAAGGGATGGCTAAATTAAAGGCAAGAGAATGTTCGTAGTTAATTTAAGGAATTAATATTTACCCCAGAAAGAGGAGGAGGGGCTCTACAAATCAGTCAAGGATATCTAGTTTCAAAAGAGAAGTCATCTGGATTGAGAGAACAGATAGAACAAATTATAATGACAGCCAAAACACAAACACACTTCACATGGGAGACCTGCCACTGTATTATTAATAGGGTCACAGTGGTGACCCTGAGAGGAGTGCCTACCTTCTCTCTAGGCAGCGGCCTCCTGAAATACTATGTGATAAATAAGCATTCATGGAAGTCGTTCTATACAAGCACAGGATGGAATGTAGGATGTTTACAAGAAGTGTAGTGCCTACCTAGCATCAGGTCACAGCGCCTCAATTTCCTTTGGGGGAACCATCCCTTCTCTTGGTACACAAGGTTTGCATGTGGATGGCTCCAACGCTGGCCTCTGGGGTAGGCACATACCCAGGTGTAGCCAATCAGAGCCACACCAACTAATGCAAGGATAAGCCCATAATCCAGTTTGGACCAATGAGAGTTAGTCCCCAGGGGCAAGTACTGGAACTATTGGGAAGCTGGGAACTCTGTTTTTGGCTGGGGTTGCCACCCCCTACCTGTGGGAGACAGCATGTTTGAAAAGGAATCAAATACAGAAAGAATTAGAGCCAAAAGATGGAGAGAGCCCATGTCCTGATGACATTATTAGAGCTAGTATCACCCACGGGCTTTGGGGTCTGTTACAGGAACAAGTCTCCCTCCTGTCATTACTTATCTTTTTCTTATCCCAGTTTAAGTTGGGATTCTGGTACTTGTAACCGAGGAGGTTGTAACTCCTAAAGGGTAGGGCTGTGGGTAGGGGGATGACACCCTGGCTGAAGAGTGTCTTGACCTCTACTTTGGAAAGTCAGGCAGGCTGTGCTCCACACTACCATCAGCTTCTAGCCCAGTGGTTCTCAACCTTCCTAATGCCGTGACCCTTTAATACAGTTCCTCATGTTGTGGTGACCCCCAACCATAAAATTATTTTCGTTGCTACTTCATAACTGTAATTTTGCTATTGTTATGAATCGCCATCGGAAATACGTGTTTTCCGATGGTCTTAGGTGACTCCTGTGAAGGGGTCGTTCGACCCCCAAAGGGGTCACGACCCATGGGTTGAGAACCGCTATATCTAGCCTGTGTGAGGCCAAGTGGGGGATAAAGCTGGCCTGCTGTTTCCATCTGTGTGACTTTGGCAACCCCCAGCGAGGGCACAGGCCCCTGAGGAGTTAGGAGCTGTCACTGGGGCTCAATCTTGCATTCCCAACATGTAACAAACAGAGCCTGGCCCAGGGCAGGCATTTGGTGAATGTTTGGGAAAGGTGAGGCAGTCACAGCAGTTGTTTGAGAGGCACAGTGTGGCCTACAAGCCTCCCAGCCTTGCAGTATGGACCTTCAGTGAGGTTCTATTTCATTTGATCATTGTGGTGCATTGGGGTTTATTTATATTATTGTTTCTACTTTGGGAGACCTTTGAAAATTTCCATAATAAAAGGTTTAAAAAATAAATACATATGTGATACTGTAATGGTAGATATACATCGTTATATATTTGTCAAACCCACAGACTACTACGCAAGAGGGAACCCTAATGTCAACTTTGGGCTTTGAGTGATGATGATGTGTCAGTGGAGGTTGGGTACGTATGTGGGAACTCTCTCTCTGTACCTTCTGCTCAACTTTGCTATGAACCTAAAACTCTAAAATATAATGTCTATAAAAAAAGAATACACGTAAAGTGCTTGGCACAGGGTCAGGCTGGGTGTCAGCTTCCATGATCACCATCTCTTGGGCAAGCAATCTGGGCCCTCCTTGAGTCTCCACTTCCCTGACCCTTCCCAGTCCTGGCATCACAACCAAAGCCTCTCCTTCTTGGGTCTCTCACTTCTGCCAGCTCTTTAAACCTTTTGTTTCTTGACACTTTGCTTGCATTCTGGCAGCACTGAACTCCTAGAAGGCAGAGGCTTGGGAAGCCCACCTCCAGAACAGGACTTGTGAGTCCATCGCCCCCGCCATGGCCCCCTCGAGGCTGCCTAGCTGGTGCCCCAATTCCTCCCATCAAGGAAGTCCAAACTGCCTTCTCTTCTTTTTCTGACCCCAGACCACTTCTGCACCCTCTAGATGTGGTATTCCAGCAAAACTCCTGATAGTTTCATGCTAGTTCTCACTCAGTGAAGGGAAATACAACTAATCTGTGAGAAATGACAAATAGTCCATGTGACTCTGCCCTTCGCAGCCCTGATTTCAAAGGCATCCAAAGTCGAGTGCTGCAGGGAGACACACTAGCTCTCAGGGAGACTGGGTGTAGTGGGGAGGCCCCTAGGGCTGGTTTTAATCCCCGTCTGTGTCCCTACAGACCTGTGCTGTGTCTGAAGGAGTCAGTGGGTTTCCTGCAGCCCCAGAAGGCAGAACTGTCTCCCCTAGGCAAGGATATGGGGCTACCAGCTGGGGAGCTGCTCTGCTCACTGCCTGAGTCACAGCTCAGCAATAGCAGGACATGTCCATGGCAGGAGACTTGGAGACAAAGGCTGTCTGCTAAGGCTGTAGGGGTAGGTTGGCTGAGCCTCCCGGACACGTCCCTCTTCCCCAGGACACCACCACCCCTGACTCCGCGCTGAATGCACTCATTCCACTGGGGGCACCAATTTATTAAGAGGTTATCTAGAAGCCGGGTCCTCTGACAAACTGCAGGAGCTGCCACCCACTGTACTAGGGACCATGACCAGGCTTATTACCTTACACCCTGGCCAGCCAGGCTCTAAGGCAGCCCATTCCTGCAGAGAACGGGGCAGGAGGCAGCCAGGTCCCCTGCTACGGCTGCCAGGTGTGGCTCACCAGAAGGAATCACATTGGAAACAGGACTAGCCTGCAGAACAGTGAACGGCTCTGGGGTGGAGAGATTTTGGAAGATGTCCAACCAGCTGACTGTACAGTAAGGGAGTGAGCACCAGGGCCTTGTGCCTGGGGGGTGCTTGGGAATTGGGTGGGGGCTGACTAGGGGAAGCAGCTTTAGGAAAAGGAGATGGGTACCTGGGCTCCCCTGACAAAGTGTGATGAGGCTGGCCATTGCAGTCCCCACCACCAGTCACACACTGGTTACCGGTCACCGCCTTGGAGTCCTGATGTGAGAAGCAAGAGAGCACTCCTGGCCAGGTGTGGGGTCAGGACTCAGCCCTGTGCTGGCACTGCTGCTGCCTCCTCCTGGGCCAGGAACACGCAGCCTCGCTCAGCCTGGTCCTTGCGCTCAGCTGGCTAGCTGGCTGTGGTTCTCCTAGGGATGCAGCCTTCCATCTCCAGTGCCTCGGGCCAGCCTTCGTACTTATTGGTGTGCCTACTGTTCTTCACATGCTGCGGGATCAGGGGAGCAGGAAGTCACAGCCTCAGCCTTCAGGCACAGGAGACAAAACTGTCAGTCCCCTTGTGCCTAGTGTCAACCAACCGTGCTCTCTCAGGGCACTCGCCCCCTCTGTCTGTCCCAACACCTTGATTTTCTCATCTAAAAATGGCAATAGCTGCACTGGCATGCCTTCCTCACAGGTGCAGTGAGGGGGGTCAGCTCTCTGCATTTCTGTGGGCCTGGCACACTGGAAAGGTAAGGAGGGAGTTTGTATGTCTCTGTCTTCACCCAGCCCACATGGAGCTGCTGGGAGCTATAGGAAGAGCAAAGTCAGAGGGGGTGTTTCTTCTCTGGGGAATAAGCTGCTCTTTTGGCAGCCTTCCAGAAACCACTGGAACAACCTGCTTATCTTGTCCTGCTGTGGAGAACAGGGCTTGGGGGACACCATGTCTTTCACAGAGTTGGGAGCCTCCCAAAGATGAGGATGGCACCTGGGGCTTACCAGCCCCTCGAACAGGGCCTGACAAATGTGGCCCCTGAGGAGCAGTTGGCCAGACGGTGGGCGGGGCTGGTGGGAGCAGGGCGTGCAGTGTGAGTGGGGGTATTAAGTTTTGGGAGGATGGGACAGGACCAAGCATCTTGAATATGTTTGGGAGGAAAGTTTCTTAGTTGTGAATCTTGCCAATGTGAGAGCTTTGCCACTTAAAGACCCTTTAGGGTGAAATCTATACAGGACAGGGAAGGTCAAAGTTACTGCCCCTTCCTCGGCAGACTGGGTGGGGGTGCAGGGGCAGAGTTTAGGGAAGGCTACAGAATGAACAGAAGGGGACCTCATGAGATGTAGGCAGAAAAGCCAGGCTAGCTGTCCTGGGGTGGGAAGTGGAGATATCAGGCTTTCCACCCATACCTGCTCAAAGGGGCTCTTGTTCTGCACACCCTTGGCCCCCACAAACACCCAGCTGTCCCTGAAGGCCAAGTCCTTGACATTCTTGCTGCCCAGATCACTGAAAAGCTTCCTGGTCTCTTCATTCATCCTGCAGCACAGAAGGAAAAGAAGTGAGCTGTTGCCATAGGAGAGCAAGGCTGAGGCTGGCCTGGGCAATCACTTACTTGGTGGCTGGGTCATCGTAGGATGCCACAAACACCAGGGTGCCTTCATGCAGTGGCCGTATGAACTTCAGTAGCTCATTGACATCTGGGGGCAGAGGTCCCATCGAACACGGAGTATCAGGCACCACCGATCATCCCTCCCCCACCAACCCCTGTTCTTCAAACAAGGACACTTAAAGTAGGGCTCAGGCCAGGGACATACCCCACTAAGGGTCAACAAGTGAGTACAGGGACGAACTGGTATAAGAAGCCAGGGCACTCCCCATGACCACATACCTGTCCTTACCCCTGACTTTTCTGAACCCAAGGAAGTGCTCAAGAAGCCCCCAGTGAATGGACAGAGGAAGAGCAGTGTTTCAGGAGAAGGACACCCAGTCATTCTGCTGCAGTCAAAAAGTGGGAGGCCATGGCAGCCACTTACCTCCTGCCCACATGTCGAAGGCCCGGGCCTCGATGAGTTCACCACTGACCCCTGGATCAAGAGGGAGGATGGGGATCTTGTTGGGCAAGCTACTGGGGCAGCTCCACCGTATCACCTATGTCCTCCAAGACCAGGCTCATGACATGGCATGGCCACTGGGTACAGCCCTTCTGGAAGCTTTTCAAATATCCCCCCACATTCATGCCATCTGTGCCCCTTGTTCAGATAGCTGCAGACCACCCAAGGCTGCAGTGCTTCTGCCTGGCATTTGAAGCCCTCCAGGGGTTCCCAATGAAGCACCCTTCAAATTCCTAGAAACTTCTAATTCTTTACTGCTACCATGCTTTTGTTCATTGAGTCCCTTCTGTGGAGCCTTCAGCTAGCACAGACCCCGTCCCCGCCTCCCTGGGAATTCTGGAGGGGAAGGGAGGGGAGGGGAGGACCAAGACAACAGCCAGATGCCTCCTCCTTGTGGGGAGGGGGTGGGGAAGGTCACAACAGGGTTCCACTTTCATGAACCAAACTCTGACCCCAAATCACAGGAAACTCACCATTCACCAGGGCAATGTTCAGTCCACGGCCCACGTTGTCCTTGACACTGCTCATGAGCCTAGCACAGGGACAGCCCTCCAGTGGCACATTTGCTCCACTCTCCTGACCTTGCAGACCCAGCTTCCAATCACCCATTCCCTCCCCCACCCCACCCATGCACCCCAAGGAGCTCACATCTTGTCCTCGAGGCAGATCTTGGGTCCGATGACATTGGCAGCCCCGCTGACCATGCGGAAGGCCAGGTGTTCCTCAGGACATGGCTGGGGCAGGCCACACTTATACTTCCTGGCCCGCGGCTCTGGGCAGGGACAGCAGGGGTGACCCATAGGCCTGGCCCTGGGGTCACCCAAAGTCTGAGAGGGGGAGGTCAGGACCAGCCCATAGGGAGGAACGAGTGATGACAGAGCAGGGGACCAGTGTGGGGAGGGGACATGGCTCAGGCCAGGGACACTTCCATACACTCTGTATCCGATGGGGCTTGCCTCAGGGCAAGGTGACAGGGACCCCAGGGAGGCTTTTCTGCCACCGGTTGGAGAAGAGAAAGGAGCAGCAGCTGGGAGGGCAACTGCACAGATGAGCGCATGGCCAGAACGGACTGCAGGAAAGCAGTAATGAAGACAGCACCTGATTCCCATGGGGAAGAGGTAGAAGGACAGGAGGACAGCCTCGATCACAGGTTGCATTGTGTCCCCACAAAAGATTTATTGATGTTCTAACTCCCAGTATCTCATAATGTCACCCTATTTAGAAATAGGATCATTGAAGATATAATTCGTTAAGATGAGATCATCCTGGAGTAGGGTGGCCCTAAATCCAATGACAAGTGTCCTTATATGAGAGAAGACACAGACACGGAGGAGAAGGCCATATTAAGACAGAGGCAGAGACTGGAATGATGTGGCTATGAGCCAAGAACAATTGGGGCCGCCAGAAGCTGTAAGAATCAGGAAGGAACCTCCCCTGGAGCCTTCTGAGGGTATGGCAGCCCCAGGAAACGCACAGATTTTGATTCCAGAAAGCGGAGTACTACTGTAACAAATCTCTCAAAATGTAGACATGGCTTTGGAACTGAGTAATGGGTAGAAGCTGGAGACTTTTGAGGTGCATGTTAGAAAAGGCCTAGACTGCCCAGCTGGTGTGGCTCACTGGTTGAGCGTTGACCCATGCACCAAGAGGTCGCCGGTTCGATTCCCAGTCAGGGCACATGCTCAGCTTATGGGCCCGATCCCCAGTGCGGGACATGCAGGAGGCGGCCAACTGATGTTCTCTTTCATCGATGTTTCTATCTCTCTCTCCCTCTCCCTTTCTCTCTCTCTAAAATCAATAAAGTAAAGGCCTAGACTGCCTTGAAGAGACTATTAGTAGAAATGTAGACATTAAAGGTGATTATGGTGAGGGCTCAGAAAGAAGAGAGAAGAGCAGTAGAGAAAGCTTCTGTCATCTTGGTGAATACATATATAATGATGACCAGAATGTTGTTAGAAATGTGAATGTTAAAGGCTGTTCTGGTGAGATCTCAGATGGAAATGGAAAACATGTTATTGGACATTAGAGAAAAGGCCTTCCTCGTCATAAAGTGACAAAGAACTTGGCCGATTGTGTTCTTGTGTTTTGAGGAAAGTAGAACTTGTAAATGCTGAACTTGGATATTTTCCTGAGATTTCCAAGCAAAGTGTTGAGGGCAGGGCTTGGTTTCCCTGGAACCATCTCATAGTAAGATGTGAAAGTAAAGTGAGAAAGGAATTGTTAAGCATAAAGGAACCAGACTGTGAATATTTGGGAAATTCTCAGCCTAATCATATTGCAAAAAATAAGAAAGCATGCTCTGGACAGAACACCAAGGGTGTGGCAGACAACTGTTCTCCAAAGAGCTGAGGTATGTGACTTGTGGATCCACTCAACCACGTCAGCAGAAGCCAAAAACAGAGATGGGGTTACCCAGGAAAGATCTGGAGGATCCTATTGTCCTATAGCTTAGACCCTCATGAACTGCACAGACCAATAAGGTTTTTGAGAATTTTATAATAGCAGAAAATGCTGGCCTTGACTGAAAGGGACAGAGAAAGGACAGAAGGAAGGATGACTCCAAAGGCAGAGTGTGGCTGCTGAGGCCAGAGATAACCCAGGCCCAGAGGGTAGGACCATCCCCTCTATTCCAGAGCACCCCCCCACATCCCTGCCACACCGGAGAGCCCAGAAGACAGATCATTGGGCCACAGAGGATTTTTCTCAGGCCTTGAAGCCTAATGGCATTTGCCCCACTGGGTTTTGGACTTGCTTGGGACTGGTGACCCCTTTATTCCTTCCACTATTTCCCTTTTGGAATGGGAATGTCTATCCTATGCCTGTCCCACCAGTGTATTCTGGAAGCAGGTAACTTGTTTTCAAGGTTCACAGCATGCAAGCAGCTCCAGCGGGCTAGTTTGGGGAGAGATAAATGGAGAACAGAAACCCTGGAGAACTGGGGGCAGGCAGGGGTATCACAGAAGTAGTATGAGGGGCAGGCCCAGAGGAGGAGGAGGTGACAGGAGCCTTACCTGCAGTCACTGAGTTCTCTGGACCTGTGGGTACAGAGAGTTGTTTCTGTTAGCATGGAGGCCTCCTGGGGCCTGCAGCAGGGCAGCCGGGCTGTATACCATGCAGTCAAGGTGGTGGGGCAGCAGGCTCAGAGGCCAAGGGCTAAGCCAGGCTGATCTTGGCATGTTCCTGCTCAAGTCTAAATGATATTCATATGCAAAGCTCCCTGCTCCAGGAAAAGGGTAAATTGGAATTGTAAAAAGTACTTAGGTGACCCATGACTAGAGACAAGGTGTAGAGTCCCATCTCCATCTCAGAGCTCAGCAGAAAGCCTGCAGGGAGCAACCAGGGCATCATACCCAATGTTCAGCAGAAGTCCCCCTGCCCCTCACTTAGGCCCCGCCAACTCCACCTGGGATCAGAATTCTAATCAACGGGGATTGGCTTCCCAGCCGAAGGCTGTGCTGGATGCTAGTCAGACAGACCGAGGGCAGCTAGAAAGAGAAAGAAAATCCAGCCCCCCCACCCCCCCCACCCCGAGCCTCAGCCCATAGGCCCAGGTGGCTGCCCTAGGGACCTCTGTACTGGGGCAAGAAAGAGTCCCACACTCACTGGTGAAGAGTTGCTGGATGCGAGGGAAGCCACTGCCAGGCCCACCCAGGAGGATGCTGGCTACGATCCAGGTGAGACCCACAGTCACAACCAGGGCCACGATGCGGAGGGGGCCTGGACGCAGGACAGACAAGGCAAGGCCACCTCAGATGCCAGTGAGCTCCCAATGACTTCAGGGCCTCTTATGACCAGATCTCCCCATCCACTTGGAAGAAGTGACTGGAGGACAGGAAGGTGAAGACCTGTGGCCATCCACCAGGCCAGAGGGGGGACTTGAGCTCCTGGCAAGTGGAAGGAGGAAATCGAGTTCCAACTCCAAGGCTCTCGGCTTGGTTCTCCCTGGCAGGTGTGGAGGGGCCTTCCAGAACTCACTGCTCAAGAGGGCTCCAGCACTTCCCTAGGAGTCCCCTAGCTTCCTGCCTCTGAGGCTGCCAATATTTGTGTTCCACCCATCATGTCCCCTTTCTCTCCTATTATGACGAAGGAGGAGGTCCCTACTCCTTTTGAAGACCAGCCCCTTCACCTGCTATGACTTGGACCCCAAGCTCTCCTCCCTGTTCAGGTTTCTTATAACAGCAATCATTCCATCTCTGTCTTTCTCTTCTATTTTCAACATCTCTCCTCATAAGAAAGCACAGAAGGAAAAGCCCTCCTTCCGAATCACATCCTATTGAACCATCAGTTACTCCACAGTCATCTGTACTGGCTTTTTCTAGTTTTACCTCTCACTCTCACAACCTACTCCAATCTGGCCTTGCCTCCATAACCCCACCAAAACAGCTTGTTGCCTATGACCTTGGTGTCAGTTCCCCAGGTCACCTGTGAGCCCTGATATTCCTTAACCTCTTTCAGTTGACTGCCCAGGCCCTCCTTCTGGAAACACTTCTCTACTGGCTTCCAGGACAACACACTCTGACCCTATCTGGACACTCCTCATCCTCCTTGCTTAGATCCTCCTCCTCTACCCTCCCCTTATAAGCTATACTTTCCCAGGCTTCTGTCTCAGGCTGCCTTCTCTGCCTATACTCTACTCTCTTTCCTCTACCCTCCCTATAGGTGCACTCATCTACTCCTGGCCTTGAATTAAAACATCCCCCACCCCAGGGAGCAGTGGCTCTCTATTTGTTTGACCTAGCCTCGAGGCTACACCCTCCCATCCAGCTCCTCACTGGTCAGCTCCACTGGAATATATTCATAATGCTGCAACCTTAGCAGGTATGAATTCCAATTCTTTTTTTTTTTTTTTAATCCTCACCCGAGGACATTTTTCCATTTTTTGTTCAGATAGAATGGGAGGTAGAGAGAGGAAGAGAGAGAGAGAGAGAGAAACATCGACGTGAAAGGGACACATCGAGTGGCTGCCTCCCGCACGACCAACCAGGGCCGGGGACAAATTGCAACTGAGGTACGTGCCCCTAGCGGGACTCTCTAGACAGCAGGCCGACGCTCTAACCGCTGAGCCAAACCGGCCAGGGCATGAATTCCAATTCTTGAGCTCTGTTCTCCACCCCTCAAATTATCCCTCCCTAATCCATCTTCATCTTTGTTATCCAACTGACAGCAGGGCTAGCACCAGGTTCATATTCAACCCCACAGCCACTTCGGTCAGTTTCTTCTTTAAGGCCACTGCCTCTCCACCCAGCCTCCATGCTCCCTGGAGTCTCCAACTTATTTTCCGAACAGCGGCCAGTTACCTGAATTGGTAGAAAATCACTATCATAATTCTCATCTCACAGTTTGGGGAACTGAAATCCTCGGAAGTGAAAGGACTTGTTCAAGGTCCTAGAATGAATGCTTGTGCATAGTCCTCCGTTTCCAAAAGCAAACCCAGTGATCCACGTGGGCCCCTCCAGACACAGACCTCTGGACACCTGGGCCTCCTGTTGGGTCCCCTTTCCAACTTCCTCCTGTTCACTGTGGAAGCCACCCACCTGCCAATCTCATGTCCACTTCTCCCGCTGGGTTGCGGCTGCCGGCAGGTGAACTGTTTGGGGACTGTGCGCTCTGGAGGCTACAAAGCAGATGAGCAGGTTTGGGTGGGGGTCAGGGATGAGCCAGTGCTGTGCTTCTGCTGCGGGACAGGCGCGATCGGTGTACCGACTTGTTCGTCCAACCACCTGGCTAGGCTCCTGGGGAACGCAGAGAGAAGCCCTGTCGGGACAGGAAAGGCCTCGGAAACGCGGTTGGGTCAAGGTCGATCGTGCCCACGGGAGCCTCTGAGACTGGAAAATGGTTCTCTCGAACGCGGGCCCCTCCCGTGGGAGGCCCCGAGCTCAGGCCGCCCCTCCGGGCCCGGGGGCCGGCGACGCGGCTGGGCCGGCAGGAGACTTGCCTAGCCGTGGGGAGATGCGACCTCAGTGGGGGGGGCAGCCCTGTCAGGCCGGTCGCCCCGCCCTGCTCAGCAAAACAGAGAGCTGCGACAGCACGGCCCCACAGGCCCGGCAATGGCGGTCCGGGGCGGGGCCACAGCCCGCAGGCACCACTCCGGCCTTCTGCTAGGGCTTGGCCTCTCCGCAGCCGGGGAGGTGGGGTGGTGGTGGAAAGCAGCAGAGGCCCCGCCCCTGGCCCGGCGTAGCCCCGCCCTCGGGCCCGCCTCCACCATTTGTTCAGCCGCCGGGTGATAGAGGCCCGGCCGCCTGCCTGTTACTTGAACTCAAGAAGAGCCGCCAGGCCGCCAAATGGGAGGAGCCCTCTCCGGCCCGCCCTTGGCCCCACGTATGCCCCGCCCCAGAAGTCTCCCTTGACTCATTGGATAGGAGATTCCAGCTTCCTAGGCTTGGAGTGGTGGGACTACGGTGGTTCCCTGCGGTCGGATTTCTGAAGCCTAGGAAGAGGCAGATGGATCTGGGGGCTTAATTAGAAATTGTTTTAAACCCAACTGATGTGGCTCAGTGGATTGAGTGTTGTCCCCTGGACTGAGAAGTACCGATTCTATTTTTGGTCAGGGCACATGCCAGGGTTGCTGGGCTCCACCCCCATTGGGGGGCATGTAGGAGGCACCCCATGGATGTTTCTCTCTCACATTGATGTTTCTATTTCTCCCTTCCTCTCTCTCTAAAAAGTCAATTAAAAAAACATGTTTTTAAAAGAAATTGTTTTAAAGTTGATATATGTGCCTTTTAAAAACATGGAGGTATAGCCCTGGCTGGTTTGGCTCAGTGGTTAGAGCGTCAGCCTGCTGACCAACGACTCGCAGGTTTGAATCTGGTTCCGGTCAAGGGCATGTACCTCCCTTGTGGTTTGTCCCCCGCCCTGGTCAGGGTCGAGCAGTAGACAACCAGTCCATGTGTCCCTCTCACCTCCATGTTTCTCTCTCTCTCTCCCACTCTATCTGAAGATAAATGTTTTCCTCTGAAGATTAATGGAAAAATAGGGTGAGTATTATTAAAAAATAATAATAATAAAATAAGATAGGGCCCTGGCCGGTTTGGCTCAGCAGTTAGAGCATCGGCCCGCGGACCAGAGAGGCCCGGGTTCAGTTCCTGCTAAGGGCACATACCAGTTTGTCCCCGGCCCTAGTTGGGGTCGTGTGGGTGGCAACCACTCGATGTGTCTCTCTCACATCGATGTTTCTCACTCTCTCTTCCTCCCTTTCTCCCTCCTGCTCCATCTCAAGATAAATGCAAAAAAAAAAAAATGTCCTCGGGTGAGGATAAAAAATAAAATAAAATACGGAGGTACGGAAGAGTATACAGGAAAAAAACACCAGAACACGGTGAGCCAGAGATAACAAGGCTCAGCCTTCCTTACGATGCCTTTCCTCACAGTCTGATTTCTAGATGGAAGTGCCTTCACACTGTCTGTCATATCGCTCTAATGATGAGCAGGGAAAACTCCTGACTGCTCCTCTAGCCTCTTTCAGGAGGGTGTCCCTGACACCACCCAATGCACCCTGATCACCTACCGCACTGAGAGAGCTGGGGTCACCCCTGTCAGCAGGACATCCTTCTGGAGGGCAGCAGCTGGGTGGCATGGGAACCACAGAAACATCTGTGCCCCTTGACTCAATAACCGCACTTATGGGAACCTTCCTAAGGAAAGAATCCAAAATACAGAGAAAGCCTATAGAACTAGGCAGTGACAAACCTCTGATTAGAACCCAGTAGCTTCTACAACGGCATACACAACTCTCTCTCTCATTCTCCCTAACAAGATCAAGGTAATCAGTTTCAGGACCCTGTTGCTGCAGTCAGGGGTTAGTATTTGGATTTTGTCATGGAATTTGGGATTAGAGATAATGGTAACTATTTGCCAAACTCTCACATATTTGTGGGTACTGAACATTTGGCACCATGCCCTCCTCAATGGTCTTTCATGCAATATTTGTAGTTGTGATGTCCACTAGAGGAAGCTCTAGGTTATTCACACTCCTGGGCTGCCAGCCAGGCTTGGGGCATTTGCCAGATTGGTAGTTCTTAGAGGACTGTGTTTACATCTTGCTCACAGCAGGCATTTTGGAAAGGTTGGTTTAATGAGTCCCCTTGAGGTACATCCACCATCCCTAGGTGTACCACATGAGTGATGGGCCAGAGGCCTGGGATCAGTTCCAGACCTGCTGTGCCTCAGGAGCAGCCTTGTGCAAGTCCCTTATTTCCTCTGGGACTGTTTTTCGATGGGAACGTAGAGAGGATTAGATCCTCTTGTTACAGGCCCTCACATCCCTGCCTAGTACAGGCAACCAGCATGAGGTGGCAGAGAATGTCTCCTCTGGGCCCTCTTGCTTGTGTCCCAGTGTAGCTCCCATAGCTGAGATGCCAGTTGACTGTTTTTCCTTGGGTCCTCATGTCCCATTGTAGGCACCCAGACAATTGATACCATCAACTGATCCCTCTTTCCCTTCTCTCAGTGTGGACACCGACCATTGGGTTGTCACTTGATGATAACCATGTGGGCCTGTGTGCTTCTGCCCCAGTGCAGGTACCTCCTGCCTCTACTCCAGAGTAGGCACCCAGAGCTGAGGTAAGAGTCGACTGTCCTCATCTAGTCCTTCATGACTCTGCCTACATTTAATGACCCAGAGCTGAAGTGGCAGCTGAATCACCTCTATGGTCCCTCATTCCCCTCGGTGCCTATAGTCCTTTCCACTGTAGGCACCCAGATTTGTGTTTTCAGTTGACTGTCTTCACCTGGGCCCTCATGTGCAGGCACTCAGTGTGAAGTGATAGTTGATGGTCCCCAGTTGGGCCCTTATGTCTCTACCTAGTCCCTCATTTTCTTTGTGGTATAAATATCAGTATCTGGGCTTTCTGTTGATATTGTCACCTGGGTCCTAATGTCTGACTTGTGTAGCTACATAGAGCTGAGGTGACATTCCAGTGCCCTTATGTCTGCCCCAGTGTAGCTCCCATCACTGAAATGTTACTTGTGTGTTGTGTCTTGGGTCCTTGTGCTCTGCCTCAGGGTAGGAACCCAGATTTAAGGTAACTGTTGAATACCCTCATCTGTCCCTCATGCCTCTACCAGAGGTTAGGCATCAAGAGCTGATGTGAGCCCTGGCCAGGTAGCTCAGTTGGTTAGAGTGTCATCCCGATATGCCAAGGTTGCGGGTTCAATCTCCGTTCAGGGCACATACAAGAAGCAATCAATGAGTGCATGAATGGGTGGAACAACAAATTGATCTCTGTCTCAAATCAACAACAAAAAAGAGCTGATGTGAAAGGCGATCCTCCACTCCTGAGCCCTTAAGCCTCTCCCTAGTCTAGGCATCCAGAAGTTAAATGTTGAATGTCAAAACCTGGACCCAATGTCTCCACTCCAGTGTAGGCACCAGAGCTGAAGGAACTGTTGGCTGTCCTCACAGGGCCCTCTTTTGTCTCAGTGTAGATTCCGTGCCAGTTGAAAACCGTTATACCTCAGCACCAATGTCGCCACCCAGAGCTGAGGTGACAGATGTCTTTCCTCACCTGAGACCTGTTGCATCTGCTCCAGTGTAAGCACAGAGATATGACTGACAGCTGTCTCTCCTCACCAGGTCTGTCATCTCTGTTCCACATTGGAAGGCTCCAGAGCTGAGGTAACATTTGACTCAAATTGGTGAGGCCCTAAGGTCTGTGTCAAAATGTATTCACCCAGAAATGAGGTGACAAGTGACTGTCTTCACCTGATCCTGTCTCACCTGATCCCTCATGCTTGTGCCTCATTTTAGGTACCCAGACGGGAGGTAACAGCTGAATCTACCTGGGACCTCATGCCTCTTCCCCATTGCAGGCTCCTGGAGCTGACAGTTGACTGCCCTTATCAGGGCTTTCACCTATTTCTCCCACATAGGCACCCAGAGGGCGGGTCCTCACATTTATGCCCCAGTGTAGCACCCAGATCTGAGGTGTCAGTTGGTTGCCCTCACCTGGGCATTCATGCCTCTGTCACAGTGGAGACACTCAAAGCAGGATCAGATTGGGAGGTCCCCACAGTCGTTCCTCCCCGCTTACAGTCATCATGTGCTGGAAGCCCAGGAGGAGCTGGGTCCCTCCTTCACTTCAGGCTCTTGCTGCTGCACCTACTTGGATTGTCCCACACTTCTAGGAGCATCCCTTCGGTGATGCCATGCCAGCAGGTCCATCAGGGGACCTGGGGATCCTGTGAGGACTATCCCCAGCATACAACTCTGCTAGGTCTCCAGTCTGTAAACTTCTGGGGGCGGGAGCTCTGTGAAAGGGCTCTAAGCCTGAAGGCCCCCTACACCTTTATTTGGTTTCCTCCTCAGGGGTTTGATGTCCTCCTCAGGTGCGTACTTTTGAGGATTTGAGGTTTCAGGACTGCAAGCCAGGGCTGGTGGGGATTTAGACGTATCTACTCCGGGAGCAGGCAGGAGGATAGCACCCTCTGGTAGTAAGCAGGGGGAAGGCGTGGCTACGTCTCCAGGGGCCTGCTCTGTACCATCCTGGTCACCATCTGGGGGTCCATGGCTCTTTGTGTCATCCTGGGCCTTTTGCAAAGCCTCATCTGCCCTCATCACAGCCATGTGGCCGCACCTCAGAGTCAAGGGTAAGACCCTCTGTAGCTACATGAGCCAAAAGGGTTACAGGGAGCCTGAGTCCCTAGGCTGGCCCCAATTGCCCCTTCTCTAGGCCACAGAAGTGAGGACCAAGGCCTGGCCTCCAATCCTGTCTACATGGAGCCTTCTCAGGTGCTCTGTGTGGGCCTGGACTAGAAGGGACTGTGAAGTCCACATTCAGCCTTAAAAAGTCACTTTACTTGCCCTGATTTTGCTTAGTGGTTAGAGCATCAGCCTATGGATCAAAGGGTCCCGGGTTTGATTCCCAGTGAAGGGCATGTACCTGGGCTGCAGGTTCGATCCCTGGTCCCGGTTGGGGTCATGCAGGAGGCAACCAATTGATGTGTCTCTCTCACGTCGATGTTTCTCTCTCTCCTTCCCACTCTATGTAAAAAAAAGTCAATGGAAAAATATTCTCGGGAGAGGATTAACAAAAAAAGTCACCTTACTTAAGGGTCTGTGACTTGTCCCTGTCCCATAAAGCTCTTTCTTTCCCTATTCAGTGGGGTCCAGGTGAACTTGATCTTTCCTCCCATATTCTGGAGATACCACCTCCCCTGGTTATAGGAGATGGGGAGAGCAGGAATGGTAACTGGGGATGCAGTTTGTATATGGTGTGTATGGAATGGCAACAGGCCAACTCGCAATTTGAATTTCTTCATCTATATATTGCTTTTGCAGAGACCTGGGCAGGAACCTCGGCTCATGCCTCCTACCTGGTGCTCCACCTGTCAAACTGCATTGGACTCCCAACTGTTGCCATCCCACGCTAGGGGGACTATGCAGATCAGCTGGCTTTCAATGGCAGGCTCAGGATGGTTGGAGGGAAAAGCCCTGGGCAATTGCTTTCCCAAGAAGAGGTGGGGGACAGAGGGACCAAGGCTGAACTCTTGCTAACAGCCGGAGGGCCTTCCCCATCCTGGAACACCGAGCCCTGTCAGGTGCAGGGTCCCAGTGTGTGTGCTCACCTCCCTGGGAGTGGAACTTTCCTCCCCTGGTCATTTCCTGGGTTGCTGGTTTGGTCCCTCCAGAAAACTTCCACCCACCATACAATCATTTTATGTTCCTTTTGTTCCTGGTTGGCTGCATCTAAAAGAACTCAGGCCCATGAACTTAGGGACCACAGTGCTGGTTCCTGCCATCTCCCCAGTGCTCGGCTGAGGAGTGGGGGAGGAGGGGGACAGATGTGCAAGGGGTACTGCCTTTGTTGGGAGTATACTGGTTTGAAGTGTCCCTCCCCAAATCCATGTCTACCTGGAACTTTGGAATGTGACCTTATTAGAAAATAGGTGTTTGCCCGGCTGGTGTGGCTCAGTGGATTGAGTGTCGTCCCATGCCCCAAGAGGTTTGGTTCCTGGTGAGGGTGCATGCCAGGGTTGCAGGCTCGATCGCCAGTAGGGTGCATGCAGGAGGCAGCCAATTGATGTTGATGTTTCTCATCAATGTTTCTCTCTCTCTCTCCCTTCCTTTCCAAAATCAATAAAAAACATATTTAAAAAATAGGGTGTTTGTAGAGGTAATCAAGGTAAGTTAGGTTGAGGTCACACTGAAGTATGATGGTCCCTAATCCAATGATTGGTGTCTAAGAAAACAGGAGATATACACAGGCAGAGGGCTGCATGAAGATGAAGGCAGGCAATGACATGTCTACAAGCCAAGGAACACCTGCCAGCAGCAGAAACTAGAGGAGGCAAGGAAGGTCCCTCCCCTAGAGCCTTAGAGGCAGTGCAGCCCTGCTCATTCCTTAATTTCAGACTTCTGGCCTCCAGAACTGTGACAGGATAAATAAAGTGCCTTAAGACCCCTAGTCCATGACCTCAGGACCCCAGCTGTCTGCCTTAGAGTAGCCAGGCTACAGTGCCTCCCTGGACTATCCCTTCCCTCTTGGCATTGATGTCAGTCACAAGATCCTGTTGCCATTCCTTCCGAAATACTTCTCACTTCCAAGGACTGGCAATGTGTGAAAATGGCCCTCATCAATTCCTTTAAGTTACTGGCTGGGGCAGGAACACTGTAAGGGCAGCATGCTCAATGAAGCATTTAGGCGGAAGGTGAAAAGAACTTGATCTGTCCTTGTATCCCATGGAGTGGGAGAGGATGAAGGCACAGAGATGAGGGGGACCCTGGAGGTGCTGGGATGCAGGAATGGGTCATGATGGGATACAGGGCCAGGTGAAGGAAATCCAGGTTCCTGGCTCAGCCAGTGGAGGGAAGTGGGTGACAGGGAAGGGGTGAGGGATGGGTCCTGAGAAAGGCAGGTGGCCAGAGGCCCTCCACCAGGTGGGCTGGCCTCAGGTGCAGGTACCCTGCTTCATGGTCACAGGTGGCAGGAAAGAAATGACCAGGGGACAGGTGGGTCTATTTGCGAATTTAATGGTAGAGGGCTGAGGTGGGGCATCCCACCTTCTGCTTCTGCTTTTTTAGTAGCAAGGGTGGCACCTGTGGGTGGGGTGGGCCATGGAGTGCAGAGTTGGCCTGGTGGGGCAGAGGGATATTCAGGGGGCCCAAAACATGGGGGATTGATGGGCAGCACGAAAGTCCCCTCCAGCAGGTGATCAGGAATGTAGAGTGGCCCTGAGGCTGGTGTGGACACGCTTGCCCCCTTTCCCTGGGTTCTGAGGAGCTTGCCCATAGCCAGTGGGGGTCTGGGTTGGCCACTGGCCCAGTGAGGCCCACCCACTAATCCTCCCCCTTATCCCTAACTCCCATCCTAGGCTGAGGAACCTGGGACAAATGGAAGGCCACTGTTCTTCCTTCCATTGGGGCTCAGTCCCATGGACAGAAGCTGGCTCAGGTGGGGCCAATGGTGGCTGGGGATGAGTTGAGTGTTGGTGGTTGAGGAATGTAACTGGGCCCGGGGCCAGGAATGTGAGGCTGAGGCCTATGGTCCCGAAGTCCTCCCGATGTGGGGTCAGGCGGTGGGAAGGTGGGAAGGGCAGAAACAAACAGGGGGTAGGGAAGAGCTCGGTGCTTAGAGCTTGTGGGGGTTCACCCACTTGTAGGTGCCCTCATACTGGAAGCCCACTCTCTTCATCAGCTCATCTGCTTCTGCTGGACCTCGGCTGAGAGAGAGAAACAGACAGAGGGGAGCAGTGAGGGAGCCCTCAGCCCCAGTGTCCTCCTCCCATTCCTCCCGCCATGCCTACCCCTCACCTGCCATAAACGTAGGGGATGGGCTGGGGCTTCTCGCGCTCGATCTGGTGCAGCAGCGGTGTGAAGATCCGCCAGGCCTCCCGGAGCTCGTCACTGAGGAGACACATTTGTGGCTTTGGGGGGATGTGGGGACATAAAGGGAGACAGGGAAGGGGGCAGGCAGTCCCCACTGCCTGGATCCCAGCCCCCGCTGCATACGAGCAGGGCCCCCCACCTGCGCACAAAGTGCATCTGGCTCCCACAGAAGACATCCAGGATGAGGCGCTCGTACGCATCAGGGAGCTTCACATTCTGCAAGACAGGGTGTCACTGAGGCTGCCTGCGAACCCAGAGCCCCCTAGCCCAGCCCCCTGGGCTGGGTGTTCACCTTGTATCTGTTGCCATAGGTCAGGTCCAGTTCCGACTCCTCGGGGTTGAAGAACATGCCGGGCTTCTTGGTCATCATCTTGGTGTACACGGCCTCATTGGGCTGCACTCGGATCACCAGCTCGTTGCGCTTGCACTGCTGCTGGAAGATGTCTCCAGCCACATCACGGAACTGCAAACGCACCTCGGCCTTGCGCTCGTTCAGGGCTTTGCCGCAGCGCAGGATGAAGGGCACCCCTGGGTGGGGAACAAGGCTAACCTCAGGACCAGCTCTGCCAGCAGCCCAGGCCACATACCACGTGTGTGAGGGAGTGTGTGTGACAAGGTGTGTGCGTGTGAGTGAAGGTGTGTGCATGCACAAGTGTGGTGAGGTGGCTGGGTCCCACCCTGCCGGCCCTCTTCCCTCCAGCATCCCATGTGGGCTGGCTGCTGCCCCTGAGCGGGTCGGACCCCAGGGAGAAGAGCTCCATGAGGGCTTGCCAGCCTGCCTGCCAGGCTTGGATGTGTCACCTACCATCCCACCTCTCGTTCTCCACATAGAGGACAACAGCTGCGAAGGTGGCAGTGGTGGATCCACGGGGCACTGTGGGGTCGTCCAGGTACCCTTTGGTGGCCTCACCCTTTCCATTGGGATTCCCCACATACTGGCCCAAGACCACATTTTTCACCTGCGCCTCTGAGATGCATTTCAACACCTTGACCTGGGATAGAGGCCGGGGAGAGAGGAGTCCTTGTGTGAAAAGATGGAGCAGTCTTGAGCATAGGATAGAATGTGAAGAGTCACATGACCCAAAGGTCCCCAGAAACACCCTAATTTTTTTTTGAAGGAAAAGCTGAGGCTTAGAGAGGCAATGGGTCTGCCCTTGGTCACACAGTAGTCACTCTTCTTTTTTGCTCTTATTTTTCTTTCTTTAAAAAAAAATTTTTTTCTTTATTGATTTTAGAGGGAGAGGAAGGAAGAGGGAGAGAGATAGAAACATCGAATGGCCACCTCCTGCATGCCCCACACTGGGGATTTGGCCCACAACCTGGGCATGTGCCCTGACCGGGCATCGAACTGGCGACCTCTTGGTGCATGGGTCAACGCTCAACCACTGAGCCACACCAGCCGGGCACCTTCCTTTATTTCTAAAGTCAGTAATTCTGAACATTAAAAAATCTCAGAAGAAAGAAAAAGTCATTAAAACGTAAAAGATTTTTCAAGATTTAAAAGTTAAGCTATGGAATATAACGAACTTTAAAGCTGATGAACAAAACAGACCCAGAGACATAGAAAGGAATACGGTTCAGACTGACAAACCTCAGAGGATGGGGGTGGGGGGGAGGGATGAGATAAACCAAAGAACTTATATGCATGTATGCGTAACCAATGAACATAGACAACAATGTTTGGCGGGGGGCAGGATAGGGAGAAGGGTGTCTGTGGGGGTAAAAGGAGAAATATCTATAACAAAAATAAATTAATAGAAACAAAAAAATAAAAGTTAAGCTATGAGGAAAAATTGTTTTTTAAACTGACTTTTCTTTTTTTATTAATTCATTTTTGTTACAGATGTTTCTCCTTTTCCCCCCACTGACACCCTCCTCCCGATCCCGCCCCCCCATCACAGCACTGTTGTCCATGTCCAATGGTTACGCATTCATGCATATAAGTTCTGTGGTTTATCTCTTCCCTCCCCCCTGCCCCACTCCCCTGAGGTTTGTCAGTCTGTATCCTACTTCTACGTCTCTGGGTCTATTTTGTTCATCAGTTTATTTTGTTCATTATACTTTACAAATAAGTGAGATCATGTGATACTTGTCTTTCTCCGATTGGCTTATTTCACTTAGCATAATACTCTCCAGGTCCCTCCATGTCATCTCCAAGGGTAAGAAATCTTTCTTTTTCACAGCTGCAAAGTATTCCATTGTGTAAATGTACCACAGCTTTTTTATCCATTCATCTATTGATGGACACTTGGGCTGTTTCCAGATCTTAGCGATTGTAAATAGTGCTGCTATGAACATAGGGGTGCATCTATTCTTTCTGATTGGTGTTTCAGCTTCTTAGGGTATATTCCTAGCACAACAGTCACTCTTAGTCCTGCAACATGACATCTTGGACTTCTGATTCCCAGCCTAGGGCACCCCTTCCTTAGGGCTGGGTTGCTGGGGCTGGCAGTGAGAACCAGCACCGTGCAACTCCACCTACCTTCTCATCACGGACATCGTCCGAGTCAGTGGAGGTTGGCTTCTCCATGGCCACCAGACACAGCATCTGTAGTAGGTGGTTCTGCATCACATCCCTGGCAGGGAAGTAGGCAGAATTTGGTCAGGGGCTTCCATGTTGGAAGAAAGGTGCAAGGAGTGAGCCCCGCCTTAGCCCCCTCCCTGTCAGCCAGGTTCTGGGGGC
The DNA here is from genome assembly GCA_030848825.1 of Tadarida brasiliensis. NCBI lineage: Eukaryota > Metazoa > Chordata > Mammalia > Chiroptera > Molossidae > Tadarida > Tadarida brasiliensis. Next base: position 86,031,342 of record CM061280.1, read on the forward strand.
TGGGGTTTCAAGTGGGACTTTTGAGCAAGTTACGAGACTTGCTTCCTGATCCTCAGTGTCTACCAGGTTCCCTCAAGGCAAAGAAGGAGACAGTGACCCTCCCTTCATAGCTACCACTGACTGATAAGACACTTCCGCTGCAATCTGAACTTCAGGGTGGGGAAGGAGGAACCCCCTAGAACAGTGAGGGGTGACCTTGTAGGAAGGCAGGATTGCACCCCATGCCCATGCAGGCCTCCTAGGAAGGGGAGATAGGCTCTCACCGGATGATCCCAAATTCATCGAAGTAGCCTCCACGGCCCTCAGTACCAAAGGGCTCCTTGAAGGTGAGGATGACGCAGGCGACATTGTCTCGGTTCCAGATGGGGCCGAAGATCCTGTTGGCAAACCTGCAGGAGGGGCAGGGCAGAGGCTGGTGCTGTATCCGATGAGGCAGCAGCAAGGCAGGCTAGGCCTCCCAGTGCCCGCCCCTGACCTGGCCCGGTCCCCCTCCACCCCATCCCCCGGCCCTGGCCCTGGCCCCAGCGGCACCTCAGCACCATGAGGTTCTGGACCATCTCTTTGCCCAGGTAGTGGTCGATGCGGTAGATCTGGTCTTCGCAGAACAGGGAGGAGATGTGGTTGGACAGCTGGTCGGAGCTCTGCAGGTCCTTCCCGAAGGGCTTCTCCACAATGATGCGGTTCCAGCCTCTGCAGGAACCCAGAGCCTCGTAACTCCCACTCCCTCCCTGGGGAGCGGGGGTCAGAACCTCATCATCCTCAATAACCTCTCCTCAGGGAGTGGGAATAGGAGTGGCCCAGGAGCTAGTGGGAGAGCAGGAGGTGGGGGCATCAAGATCACATTTATCTCTGTGGGTTTTTTTTTTTTTTGCGTTTATCTTCAGATAGAGCGGGAGGGAGAGAGGGGGAAAGAGAGAGAGAGAGAGAGAAACATCGACGTGAGAGAGACACATCGAGTGGTTGCCATCCATATGACCCCAACCTGGGCCAGGGATAAACTGCAACCGAGGTACGTGCCCTTAGTGGGAACCGAACCCGGGACTCTGGTCCACGGGCTGACGCTCTAACCACTGAGCCAAACCAGCCAGAGCTCTCTGTGGGTTTTAAAATGGGAAAAAGCCCTTGTTAGTCCCAGTGAGAGGCAACATGGTATTCTGCATTCAAAACCAGGACAAAGTGAGAGAGATGGCTATGGCTGTGCGAAAACGGAGTGACCAAGCCCAGGAAGTGGGATTCTTGTGGAGCAACATCGCCACCTCGTGGTCATGAAGGGCACTTTGGGAAATGCCAAAGAGCCTGAGCAGCAGCAACCGGCAGTTTCATGTAGCCACACTGCCATGCCATGATGCTATGGGGGACTGTTTTCAGGAACAGTTGGATTTCTAGTGAGGTAAACCATGAGGGTCTACAGATTTAGTATGTAAATATGTGTAGTAGCATTTTCAGTAAGGATGTCAGAAAGCTACTGTATTTACAGCTTATTCCATTCTTTGTGGAGCTAATTCATGTAGAGAACAAACAAGGAAATCCTTCTTTTTCAGACTACCTAGACCAGTTTGCCCTAGGTCTATGACAGCTGCAGGGCAGGCCAGACCGAGGTAGGGCACACCAAGGAGGCAGGAAGGAAAGGCAAAAGACAAGCCTTACGTCTGGCTCATGCAGGTCTCTCGGATGTTCTTGGTGACAGCCTCGTAGACAGTGGGGGGCAAGGCCAGGTAGAAGAGGCGGTTGGCCCGTGACCCCTGGCAGAGGGCATTCATGTGGTTATTGAGGTGCTCATAGGAGGCTGCGTGATCGTACTGGCCAGACACATAGGAGTTGCAGGCAAAGAACTCCTCCAGCTTGGGCTTCTCCTCTGGAGTGGCCTGGGAAAGATGGACACAGGGATGTCAGCCCTTCCTTGCTCATCCCACAGCCAGGGCAGGCTCCTTTGGAAGTCAGCCAGCCTAGCCCCACACTGGGTTCACCACTATTTCATCAGCTTTGCACACCCAAGGGGAAGGCCAAGGCAAACTGCAGGAGATGGGGCCTAGCAGTCCCAGGCCAGGTCCAGGATGGGCACCCCTGGGGACCTCGTGCTCTAAGAAGTCAAACTTCAGGAAAGTTTGACCTGGGAGAAACATACCATAGAAAGATCTCTCTCTTTCTAAAGTCATTATTACACCAAACTACAGTGTGCTGGGAAAGCCCAAATCTGCAGGATTTCCATGGTCTAGAGCAGTGGTTCTCAACCTTCCTAATGCCGCGACCCTTTAATACAGTTCCACATGTTGTGGTGACCCCTAACCATAAAATTATTTTCGTTGCTACTTCATAACTGTGATTTTGCTACTGTTATGTCTTAGGTGACCCCTGTGAAAGCGTCATTCGACCCCCAAAGGGGTTGCGACCCACAGGTTGAGAACCGCTGGTGAAGAGGCTTTTTCAGATCCTGGCCCTGGGGCACAGTGAGTCCACATGAGGGGGATCTGGGAAACAGGGGTCTCAGGCTCGTAGGGTTCCTGCACCCCACCCTGCGCCCCTCTTGTCATCTAGGAAATGGCAGGAGCAGGTAGGCAGTTTTCTGTGCCAGTTCGGCAGAGTGGTGTGGGTGGTTTTAAGGAGGGCAAGGATGAGAAGTGCTTGGGCATGAGTGGCCCCAGGTGACTGTCCTAATGTGGCCCTGACACTCTGCAAGACAGGGAGAGAGGGCCTGGGGGAGCAGAAGCAGAGAGGTAGAGTGGGAGGAGGGAAGGGCATCCTGGAATGGGATGGGGGGCTGCCCCCTTCAGAGACCCTGGAAGCTACTCACTTTGAAGAAGGGCTCGCTCTGCTTACGGATGTCAGCCACCGTGAGGCGGGAGCGGGCATAGCCCACGATGAAAGTGTTCTCAGGCAGAAGGCCATCCCGGAACAGCCACCTGAGGGCAGAGCATGGCTGTGGCCAGGGTGGGGAGGGCAGGGAAGGTGAGGAGGGTGTGGGGCAATGGGACAGTGGAGGGGGGTACTTACCAGATGGTGGGGTAGATCTTCTTCTTGGCAAGGTCACCCTGTGGCAGAGGGAACAGTCATGGTTAGGGGAAGCTGAGTACATGACCTAAATGATCTCCCCACATGGAGACCCGGGTACTTGATCAGGGTCACCACTCAACCACAAGCATACCTGTCTTGCTCCTGTATGTAGAGGAGCTTGAATTAGAGCCTGTGCTAGCCCTTTACCCTGACCCTGAACTCAGTGCCCACAATTGCAGGAACTACCTTGAGGTAGACAGACCTCATGCTGGCCAGGAAGCACCACAACCAACCTGGCCATCCTGCAATCACACAGACCATGATCTTTGGTCTCAGTGCAAGCAAGCGGAACCAAAGCCAAACCAAAAAGCCCACTTCTAGACAACTCATGGGCTAAAGAAGAAAACCTGAAAACTCCATTCACTAGAAGCAAATGGCAATGGAAGTAGCATATATCAAAACTTGTGAGATGTGGTTAAGTACTTATGTTGGCAAAAAAAGAATGGCTCAAAATTAATGAGCTTAGCATTCAATTTAAGAGGTTAGAAAAAGCGCCCTGGCTGGTTTGGTTCAGCGGTTAGAATGACGGCCCGTGGACCAATGAATCAAGGGTTTGATTCCGGTCAAGGGCACGTACCTCGGTTGCAGTTCGTCCCCGGCCCTGGTCGGGGTCTTGCAGGAGGCAGCCAGTCGATGTGTCTCTCTCATGTCGATGTTTCTCTCTCTCCCTCTCTCCCTCTCCCTCCCACTCTATCTGAAGATGAATGGAAAAATATCCTTGGGTGAGGATTAAAAAAAAAAAGAAGTTAGAAAAAGGACAGTAGAAATTTTAAGCCAAATAAGTTTCAAGGCAGGAAATAATGAAAAATTAATAAAATGGAAAACAAACCAAAAGATGAACAAAGTCAAAAGCTGGGGTTTGAAAAAGACTAATGTAAAACAGACAACTCTCTGGCAAGATCGCTTTTTATTTTATTTTTTTTAATCCTCACCTGAGGACATTTTTCCGTTTATCTTCAGATAGAGTGGGAGGGAGGGAGAGAGAGAGAGAGAGAGAAACATCGATGTGAGAGAGACACATTGAGTGGTTGCCTACCGCACAACCCCGACCAGGGCCGGGGACGAACCCGCAACTGAGGTACGTGCCCTTGGCCGGAATCGAACCTGGGACTCCTTGGTCTGCGGGCCAATGCTCTAACCGTTGAGCCAAACCGGCCAGGGCAAGAGCCCTGGCCGGTCTGGCTCAGTGGTTAGAATGTTGGCTCGTGGACCAAAGAGTCTCGGGTTTGATTCCCAGTCAAGGGAACATACCTTGGTTGTAGGTTCGATCCCTGGCCCCGGTTGGGGTTGTGTGGGAGGCAACCAATCAATGTGTCTCTCTCACACTGATGTTTCTCTCTCTCCCTCCCTCCCTCCCTTCCACTCTATCTAAAAATTAATAAAAATCCTTGGGTGAGGATTAAAAAAAAAGGCACTAAGAATTAGGGGTGCAGTGGGACAAAATTACAGTCAGGCAACACAGAAGAGGGTTTTATAAACAACCTTATTCCCTTCTGACAATTTAGATGAAATGGACGAATTTCTGGAAAAATCCAACCCACCAAAAGGGAGTGAGGGACCTGAGTGGGCAATGGTCATTAAGGAAATAGGATTGTAGTCACTAAACCTTCCCACCAAGGCAACCCCAACCCTGACCCTGGCACAGGATCTTCGCCAGTGGGTTCTACCACAACGCCAGGAAGAGAGAGCTCCAGCCTGAGGCAAACTCGGCTGCAAACACAATGGGGAGCATTGTTGACCCACTTTATGGGGCCTGCAGAAGCTTGGTACTGAGACATATCAGGAAGGCACATGGGAACCCCTCAGCCCGTCTCATTCACATGCAGATGCAGAGGCAAAATCTTTTGAAAAAAACATTAGCAAACCAAATCCTGTAATGTTAAAAATGTAACGTGTCAGAACCAAGTTGGGGGGTATCCTGGAAACAAAAGATTGGTTTGATATTAAAAAGCAAAAATCATTGTCCTGGCTGGTTTGGCTCAGAGGTTGGAGTGTCAGCCTGTGGACCGAAGGGTCACGGGTTCAGTTCCTAGTCAGGGGCATGTACCTGGGTTGCAGGTTTGATCCCCAGCCCTGGCCAGGGTCGTGCAGGAGGCAACCAGAGATGTTTGTGAGGCAAACATCTCTCACATCGATGTTTCTCTCTCTCTCTCCTTCCCTTCCTTCCACTCTATCTAAAAATCAATGGAAAAATATCCTCAGGAGCAAATACTTGTACATGGATGTTCACAGCACCCTTAATTTACAATATCCCTAAGTTGGAAACAACCCAAATGCTCAAATCAATCAACAGGTAGGTGGACAAGCTATATATTCATTCTATGGGATGCTACTCAGTGACAATAAGCAATGAGCTAGTGATCCACCCACCCAACACAGGCAAATCTCAAAAACATGCTGAGCCAAATTATGAGTTCACTTAAATGAAGCTCTAAAATTGGTAAAAACTAATCTATTGTGATAGAAATTACATCAGTGGTTGCCTGGAGCAAGCAGGTGGCAGATTGACTGGGAAGGCCATCCAAGAATTTCTTGGGGAGATGGAAATGTCCTACATCGTGATAAAGATTTGCAATCAATTGTACAGTTAAGGTTTGTGCATTTCAATGTGTACAAATATTGCCTAAAAAAAGAAAAAGACTAAAAAAAACAAGAATTGAGCAGAGGGTAGTGAGTGGGTAAAGCAAGATGGCAGAACGTTGTGGGAGCTGGGTGATGGACAGTGGCCTATTCATAGAGCTATTCTGTTGACTTCGTGTGCATGTGAAATTTTCCAAAATAAAAGCAAGAGCGTGACACGGCAACTGTGAGCAACAATATGGCGAATCCCACACATTTGACAGGAGACTCATTATAAAGAATCACAACAAAGTTCCTTCTCCCCAGGTTCCAGCTCAGTTGCTGTAGCCATTCTAATGTGCTTTAATTTTGTGAACTGACAACTAAATTCTCCCCTCCAGATGGAAGAGGAAGGGGCAAGGATGGTCACAGGCTCCTGGAAAAGAACAGAGCAGGGAGCCCTTTCATCTGCCTGCCCTGTAATTAAAGAACAGGACAGGTCTGGGCACAACCCACGCTCCACTGAGTGTTGCCAACCAATAGGGTGGGGTGGGGGAAGAATATGCTAGGCTGGGGTGGATGTGAATTCGCCCCAGGCAGAAAAAAGGCCAAGCAACTGGAACCAAAACAATCCCGACCCAGTTAAAATCCCTCTGCAGACAGGCAGTTAGGAAGGCACTGGGGCCTGGAGGGGGGGTACTTGTGGGTGGGAAATCCCTACTATGGGTGGGGGTGGGGGAAGGCCATTTCACAGGCTCTGTGGGAGTTCAGGGATGCCTGGTGCCTTGAATGTTCATGTTCTTCCTGTTCTTTGCTCTGTCTCCAATGTCCTTGGGTGACCTGACCTCTACCCAGGGCTTAAGATGGGAGACTGCATGCAGACAGCTCCAAGTCTCTTCCAGATCAGAGTTCACTGAGCACCAAGCTCACACAAGCAGGTGTCTACTGGCCATCTCCAGGCTCCATTGGGACCTCAAACTTCCAAAGCGGGTAGTTCCCAAACCAGGCTATGCTGTCAGTGCCCCTGCCCAAGCCTGCCAACTACTTATAACTGATCTCCTAAATGCTCCGGAGTGGGTCCTATTGGAATTGCCACCTTCCACGTGAAGCACTGCCACAGCCTCATCAGATGGTTGCCCTCACTGGTCCTTCAAGGTCCAGCTCTGAGCCCCAGTTTGAGTTTCAAGCTTCCCCTCTATGTCCCTCAGTGCCCAGTAGCCCCCACAGGGGCACTACTCATCGGGGATTGTCAGTACCCACCTCTGGCTTCTCCCACCAGTGGGGATGGATGGGGACTCTGCTTCTTTTGCCTTGGCTCAGTGTTGACCCTGATGGTTCCAGAGAGGCTTGCTGGGGACTAGCCCCCAAGAGAAACAATCAGAAACTCAGCCTGCAAACTCCTCACGGCAGGAAACGTTTGCTTACTATCCAATTCCAGCAGGCTGTGCGGAATCAGGACAGACTACAGGCAATGGATTGGTGGCAGGGCACTAGTTCCCTGTCTGCTGAGTCACGGTGCCCCACACTCCAAACTGTTTGTTCTTGCCATTCCCTTTGGGATTAATTAGCAATAGAACCTGCTTGTCTAGTTCTGCTCAGCCCCTGCAACCAGCGGTCTGCTGGGCTCCAAGTCACCCAAGGAAGAGGTGACATAGGACCCAGGGCAGTGAGGGGTGTGGGGCCTGGCAGCTGCTCTCTTTGGGCTGGGGGCGGCCTGCCCTCCCTGCTGGCCTGGGCTGGACTCTTCTGCAAGAAGGAATGTGGGAAGACATTGACCAAATCTCAGCATGCCACGTGTGGGTGTAGAGCAATTACAGGAGCTCTTGATGAGATGTGGCAATCTTTCCTACACCCTTCATTTTGCTCCAGGACCACAGCGGGGAAGGAGCTGTCTGGGGACATAGTGACTTAGCTGGAGAAGCAGGACCTGATTAGGATCTCCAGCCACCAGTAGCTGGCCTGGCTGGGGCAAAGGAACCTGGGCCACCTGCCTGTTGCTGCCCAAGTTTGACTTCAGTATCCTGTCTTATAAGCCCAAACCACTGCTGATGTCTGCCTGTGAGGGTTTTAGGGCAGAAAGCATGACAGAGAGCTTCAGGGGTTGGATGCCAGCTCAAGGCCCTCCAGGGTGGGCGGGCCATCCTGTCCCCCCAGGGTCACTCAGGTCAAGGATCTGCTGGGTCTCCTAGGGTGGAGCCCAGGCTTTGGCTGGGACCCAGTTGGCTCCTGGCCACTGGGGTGAGAACTGCGGGCTGCTGAGGTAGGCTTGGCTGCAAAGTCAACAAAAGGGCCTCCCTACTCCACCCTGGGGCTTGTGAATCACCAGGACTTTGGGGGGGGTGCCAATATCATCATGACACAGCAAGAATCTTATCGGCCCAAGGGGAAGGCAGTCCAGAAACATTCCGAGGAAAGGGAGGGGCTGGGGCTGCCAGGTCATCCCTTATACAGGCCAGTCACTAGGATGGGTCCTGAGCACCCATTGAGCTCATGGCCCTGTGGTCCAGGTGGGGAGACTGAGGTCCAGACAGATGAAGGGCTCACGAGGGGATCACTGAGAACCATGCAGTAAGCCAATCCTGCCCAAGTGGATTCCTAGTCCTATCTTTTTCTCTTATCCCCATTCCTCTCTACATCCCCTGGAGGGAAGAGTCACTTCAGCCTGGCCGAGGTCCTATCAGATGGGGGAGAAAGGTCCAAGATTCTTCCCCTCATGCTGGTCTGTAAGGAGAAACTGGTTTCTTTTATTCCAAAGCTTTCTGGGCTGGGACAGTAAGTACTTCCACTCCCTTCCTACTTGGGGGTAGGAATCCTGAGAAGGGGGGAAGTGGCTACATAGCAGGGGGAACAGAGAACAGCCCCAGGCCCATTGGGTAACCCTGTGAGCCAGCATCATGGTGCTACCAGGAAGGAAGTTGGGTGTGGGGCTGAGGGTTGGGTAATTGGGCGAGGGAGGAAGAAGGGGCAGAGGATGGCCACATGGGCCCAGCCTGCCCCGAGGGGCCCACCAGTCACTGGAGGTTCTGTGTTTGCTTTCCCCTTTGTGTGGAATGCTCCCTCAGCCTTGGCTCTGCAGGCCCTCCTTGTGAAATCTATCTGCTGAGGGATGGGGCTGGGGACACAAGGGCCTGTTTGTGTCTTTTATCACATGTGCCACTCTGAATTCTTATTGGGCTGCGAACTCACCTTGGGTCCTGGTCCCCCAGCACACAGATCCCAGGAGGAGGGCAGGGCCTGTGTCTCTGCACTGCAGAGGAGGCACTTGATAGCCATTTGTTGGATGAAATTAACAGAAAACTCACTGGTTTCCCACAGTACCACCCTGCCTACCTCCTACATGGAAGGAGCAGGCATGGAAGGCCTGATTCTGGAAGTTGTTCTAGGTGCTGCCTGAGTGTGGGAGGTCAGCCCACCAGGTTCCAGCCCCCTTGAACAGGAGACGGAAAAACGAACAAGGAAGCTCTTCTTTGGAGGACAACCTGTGTTCTCCCATTCCACCCTGCCGGAGTGGCACTTTCCACTTCTACTCTGGAAGCCTCTGGTTGTCACTCTCAGAGCAGGGGAGAGCAAAGGGGAACCCTACTGATTGCAAAGAAACAAAGTTGCCCAACCCCAAGATGGCCACAGGTGAAGGCAGCGAGGAGTCACAGAATCAGCTTGGCAAAGCCCAAGGACCCCTAGCACTTGCTTCAAAAGCCCTCATTTGCTATGTGGAAACACAGATTCAGAGAAGGAAAGACACCTGCCCCAGGTCACACAGCAAGCATGGATGCTCTCTCAATGACACCTCTAAGACTTGAGGGCCTGGAACCGTAAGCCATTTATTGTGGTTTGGGATGCTGTGCTGGATCATCCTATGACAGGCTGGTATGGGGATGAGGGAAAGAAGAATAATCCTGAGTTACTTTCTCCTCCAAACTATTTCTTGGACAAAGGGTCTAACCGTCAGAGTCCTAGGTGTTAAGGTTGGCGGCCAACACAAGTGTAGCTCCTCTAAGGGGACCAGGCTGGGGCCAGGGTGGAGGCCAAGCCTTCCCCATGTACTCCTCCTGTGCATTCCCCAGACTTGGACTTATGGGAAGTTAGAGGACAGTGCTTAGGGTGGACCTCCCTTCCCTCCCACCGGCAGAACCCTTCTCCCCGGCTCTGCCTCCTGCCCTGCATTCGGGATTTCCTTTTCTAAGTTCTGATCAGAATCTCAAAGTTGACAAGGAGTAGGCTCTGCAAAGGGCAGCAGCACGTTATAATACATGAACAAAAAACCAAGGTCTTCCAGAGCTGAGGGGACCATGAAGTGTAAGGTGCAGAGAGACAATGCTTATTCTGTCAAGAGCTAACTAGTTTTGCCCTGGCCGGTTTGGCTCAGCGGTTAGAGCGTCGGCCTGTGGTCCAGAGAGGCCCGGGTTCGGTTCCCGCTACGGGCACGTATCTTGGTTGCAGTTTGTCCCCGGCCCTGGTTGGGTTGTGCGGGAGACAGCCACTGGATGTGTACCTTTCACGTCGATGTTTCTCTCTCTCTCTCTTCCTCTCTCTCCCTCCCACTCTATCTGAACAAAAAATGGAAAAATGTCCTCAGGTGAGGATAAAAAAAAAAAAAAAAGAGCTAACTAGTTTTGGTAGAATTCTTGCTCAAGATTATGTAAGTTACAAGCAAAAATGGTCATGCGACATTTAGCAGATTCTTGGTCATGACCAGGATTAAAAATGAAGAGGAGGCCATTTTTACTTCCAGATGAAGCTCTGGCAGCTCATCTCACCAGCCCCTGTATACTTCACACTGGGAGGGGGTGTCAGTGTGGGAGTCATGGCCTTTCCTATCAGAGCAAAATGACAGTGTCACTGGCTAGGCAATGGGGCTCCTCAGCAGGCCTTGGAAGTTAGGGCAAAGAGATAGCATTCAAAGAAAGGTTGAGTGTTTATCCCCAGGGAATTTGACTGGGTAGAGAGAGACAAGGTGGAGATTGGGCCTCAGATCCTGTCTCTGGAACTAATTGACTGTGTGACATTTGTCAAGTCACAAACAGGTTTGAAAAAGATACATACAGAATGAATAGCCTCGCCTGTTTGCATCTCAGTTTTCCCCAGGGAGGAGGAAGTCCAATCAGACAGTCCCTAAGGACCTTCCAGCTCTGGGACATGGGTCTAGTCAATGGCTGTGCATAGATTTGAGAAATGCCTAAAAATGAGTATATACCAGGTGGTGCTGGGGTAATAGTGGTACATAGGCAGGAGTAAGAGGGAGAGCCCAACTAAGCAGAACCCAAGTGGCTCTGTGACAATCAGTTGGGAAAGCCTGGACACCTAGCAGGAAGGGATCTTAAGCAATATCACACTCTAAGTTTGGATTTTAAGATGCAGGGCCTGGGGGAGACTCACCGATGCACCCATGATGATGAAGATATACGTTTCGGATTGATGGAAGGCATCACCCTGGTATAGCTCTTCCCGTAGGATCCCACACACCTGGGTCCGGCTCAGGGCCACCTGCTCTGCCATGATGCTCTCTGGTGAAAGAAAGACTTGTTGACAAGGCAGGAAAACAGAAGAGCATTGAGAAGTTGGCTCCTTTCTTAAGGGGTCTTCTGGGCTTTCATCCAGCTGTCTGATTATTGAAACCACTGGCTGTGAATGGCTGGGGCAGAAACAGGATGGTTGGGGGTGGGGGTTAGAAACTTCTGGCTCTGGGCTCTGGTCATACTCTCCAGGCAGCCTTCTTTCACAGTGTACATTATAAAATTACCCAAAGCCCTAGTGGATTCCAACTAGAGCCTCATTTTTGGGGGGCTGAGTAAAACCCTGCTGGAGCATGGCATGACCTGCCTAGGTTCATTTCACCCTGGAAATCAGGTGGAAACTCAACAATGAGCTGGAGCATGTTAGACCCTGCAGCTCCAGGTCTCCTCCTGCCAAGCTGGGACACTCGGGCAAATCCCTGCTCCCCTCAGGTTCTCATTCTCCTCAGGGGTACAATGGGGAAGACTGGATGGGTTAAGACCCTTTGATTTTGCTCAGCTTCCAAGCATGGCACATCAAAGAGCCTCGCGGTGCAGCACACCCTTCTGCCAGCGTGACACCCACCCACTTCATTACCTGCGCCTCGCTGCCGCCGCCCGTGGAGTTCACAGCCTTGGAGTTCCCGGCCGTTTCCGGGGGCTGAGACCCGCCGGTCCATTTAACAAGCGGGGGCGGGCGCCCGACGGCTTCAGGCGAGGCGAGCGGGCGGGGCCTCCACGGACCCCTTCCTCGCGGGGGTGGGGGCGGGGCGCGAGTAGGTGCGCGCGCATCCCAGGCTGTTTTTTTTTTTTTTTTTTTTTTTTCTTCCTCCCCCCTCCCCCCAGCGCGTGGTCCCCTCCCTGGGCCCCGCCCCTTCGGCACCTGCGCGGGCACTGCCGCCGGCTACTGTGCCGCAGGCAGCCTGCTGTCCCCGCCGTAGCTGTGCCGCGTACCCGACGCCTAGCAGGTCCGCGTGCAGCTCCGCGTCCTTCGCTCAGTTATCCATCGTAGGCTCGGCCCCGCCCCTACAATTTGGCTTTTGCCCCAATGCAGGCCACTCTGCGCCCTCGCACTGGGCTCCACATCCGCCGGCGGCGTGGCCACGCCTCCTGGGCCCCCCGTTTACGGCACGGCCCCGCCTTCTGGCCCAGACCGGTCGCCGGCTGAGGTCAAACCAGCCCTATTAAATTGTCTCGTCGTGGCACCTCCCCTGGCGGGGACCCGGAGGCTGAGCGCCGGTAGGCTGGATGCCACGGCCTGAGAGACAAGGAGAAGTGTGGGTCTGACGCCAGGAAAAGTAGCGGGTGGTACATATCACTGGGGAGCGTCCTGCGGGCCGGCCGAGGCTGGTGGGCTTGGGCTTCTTTCCGAAACAGCCTCCTTTGCACCTCCTGCCGTCTTCCTGGGTGGGGGCGGGGCTTGCGTGGTTTACTTCCGGATACCACAGTACGACACCGGAAGCCGGAAGTGGGAATTTCAGCAGCGGGAGAAGGGAAGGGCTACCGCGGAATCGGGACTTTCTTGGAGTGACGGCGCTCGAGGAGCGCTCGTGGCCCGCTGGTCCTGTCCTTCTCACGTCGGATCGATTCTGCTGACAGGTGTGGCCCTCTTCCCCGAAGACAGGAAGACAGGGTACCATCGGTGGGCATTCCGCCGCCTCCTAGATTCCCCCGGACGTCCAGGCTTTCTACTCCTGTTGGGCCCCGATCAGTTTCTACCGCCCGCTTCTAAAGCACTGGCCTAGGCGGGGCTGATGCAGGACCCAGGTTACTTTGGTCGTGAGCGGGACTGTTCCGCTTGTCCCTCCTCCGCTGCCGCGGAGTTTGACCACACCCCTAGTTCGTGGATGACTCTTTTAGTTCGGAGACATTTTATGTCAAACTTGACTGCATTTGTTAAATTCTTTAAAAAGGCTCCAGTAGAGCCTGGCAACTCTCTTACCTCATGTGCCTCCGTTTGCTCACTTTGAAAAACAATTAATGTCTACCCGACCTCATATCGTTTGTGTGATTCGAGGATGAATGGGGCCATCCTGGCATGTTCGAAGAACAGCAAGCAGGCCACTATAGCTGGAGCAGTGATAGAGGTACTTGGAGAGGAAGCAGTGGGGGTCAGATGGTTTAGGATCTTGTAGGCCCTTGTGGAAACTTTGGCTTTTACACGGAGGGCAATGAGGGGCCATGGTAGGGGTCTGATTAGAAGAGGGACGTGATTGGAATGACTTTTTCGGTCGATTTTTCTGGCCAACTAAGGAGAAAGGTTAGGAACAGGGTGAGCTGTTAGGAGGTTATTGTAGTAATCCAAGTGAGAGACACGGTGCTTTTAGCATTTTATTATGAAAAGTTTCAAAGATTTATAAAAGTAGGAGGAATAGTATAGTAAATCCCATGTACCCACATTCCAGATTCAACAATTATCAACTCATGGCTAATATGGTTTAATTTATACTCTTTACAATCCTTTCCCATTATTTTCAATAACAGCTTTATTGAGATATAATTCACATACCACAAAATTCACCTATTTAAAGTGTACAATTTACTGGTTTTTAGTATATTCACAGAGTTGTACAACCATCACCAGTAATTCCAGAACATTTGTTTTTTTAATCCTCATCGGAGGATATTTTTTTCCAGATAGAGTGGGAGGGAGGGGGAGAGAGATAGAGAGAAACTCCATATGAGAGACACATTGATTGGTTGCCTCCTGCATGTGCCCTGACCAGGGCCAGGAATCAACCTGCAACCCAAGTACATGCCCTTGACTGGGAATCAAATCTGAGACCCTTGGGTCCGTGGGCTGATGCTCTAACCACTGAGCAAGTCTGGCCAGGGCCCAGAACATTTTTATCACTTCAAAAAGAAACCCTGTACCCTTTAACTATTACCCCCATCACTTCATCTTCCCTACCTCTAAGCATCCACTAAGCTTTCTGTCTATAGTTGATTATTCTCTACATTTCATGTAAATGGAATCATACAGTATGTGGTCTTGTGAGTTGTTTCTTTCTCTTAGCATACTGTTTGCAAGATTTGTCCGTGTTGTAGCATGTGAGTGTGCTAGATTTTGTTTATTCATCAGTTGATGGACATTTGGGTTGTTTCCACTCTTTGGCTGTTATGAGTAATGCTGCTGTGAGCATTTGTGTGTAGACATGTGTTTTCATTTCTTTCAGGTATATACCTAGGAGTTCCCCCATTATTTTGAAGTGAATTTCAGACACCATCTGTAAATATTTCAGTATGCATCTGTAAGAAAGGACTTTGGAAAAAACATAACCATAATACCACTATCACACCCAAAATAGTTAACATTAATTGCTTATTGTCATCAAATAGATTTGGGGATACATTTTGATAGAATTTTCTGATGGATTAGATGTGAAGTGTGAGAGACAGAGAGGAGTCAAGAAGGACTCCAAAGTATTTTTCTTGTTAACTGGAGGGTGGATTTGCCTTCAACTAACAGTAAGGAAGGCTGTGGGGAACTGGCTTTTGGGGACTGTCATGAGTGCACTTTTAGAGAGATTAATTTTTTTTTTGCTGTGCGTTTTTATATATTACTTTTTTATTTTTAAACTTATCTTTATTGTTGAATGTATTGCAGATGGCCCCCCCCTTACCCCCCCATTGACCCCCTCCTCCCCAATCCTGCCCCCCTCCTGCCTTCCCCAAACTATTGTCTGTGTCCATTGGTTATACATATATGCATAGAAGTTCTTTGGTTTATCTCATCCCACCCTCCCTTCCCCCTTGCCTTTGAGGTTCGTCAGTCTAACAACCAATTTGTACTTCTTAATTCTTTCATCCTTTTCACCCATCTCCCTAGCCCCCTCCCATCTGGCAAGCAACAAAAAGTTCTCTGTATCTATGAGTCTGTTTCTGTTCTGCTTGCTCATTTTGTTTGTAGATTCCATTGTTGATATGTATTTATTGCCATTTTATCGTTCATATTTTTGTTCTTCTTCAAGGAGACCCTTCAACATTTCGTATAATACTGGTTTGGTGGTGATGAACTCCTTTAGCTTTTTCTTGTCTGGGAAACTCTTGATATGTCCATTGATTCTAAATGATAGCTTTGCAGGATAGAGTAATCTTGGTTGTAGGTCGTTGCTTCTCATCACTTTGAATATTTCTTGCCACTCCTTTCTGGCCTGCAAAGTTTCTTTTGAGAAATCAGCTGACAGACTTATGGGAGCTCCTTTGTAGGTAATGAACTGTTTTTCTCTTGCTGCTTTTAAGATTCTCTCTTTGTCTTGAACCTTTTGCATTTTGATGATGATGTGTCTTGGTGTGGACCTCTTTGTGTTCATCTTGTTTGGGACTGTCTGTGCTTCCTGGACTTGTAAGTCTGTTTCCTTCACCAAGTTAGGGAAGTTTTCTGTTATTGTTTTTTCAAATAGGTTTTCAATTTCTTGCTCTCTCTTCTCCTTCTGGCACCCCCATGATGCGAATGTTGGTACGCTTGAAGTTGTCCCAGAGGCTCCTTACACTATCCTCATTTTTTTGGATTCTTTTTCTTTTTGCTGTTCTGATTGGGTGTTTTTTGCTTCCTTATATTCCAAATCAGTGGTTTGCTTCTTGGCTTCACCTATTGATTCCCTGTAAATTATTTTTTATTTCAGTTAGTGCATCCTTCATTTCTGACTGGTGTCCTCTTTCACGTTGATGTTCTCACTAAATTCCTTGGAGTACTCCTTAAGTTCCTTGAAGTTCTCACTAAGTTGAGCATCCTTATAAGCAGTGTTTTGAACTCTGCATCTGATTGATTGCTTATCTCCATTTTGTTTAGTTCTTTTCCTGGAGTTTTGTTCTGTTCTTTCATTTGGGACATGTTTCTTTGTCTTCTCATTTTGGCTGCTTCCCTGTGTTTGTTTCTATGTATTAGGTAGAATTGCTATGTCTCCTAGGCTTCGTAGGGTGGCCTGTTGTTGTAGGTGTCCTGTAGGATCCAGTGGCACAGCCTTCCTGATCACCCCAAGCTGGACCCTTGAGGTGCACCCCTGGTGTGGACTGTACACCTATCTGTTGTAACTGAGTCTTGCTTGCTATTGGCATGTCAATGGGAGGGATTTACTCAGGCTGATCAGCTGCGAGGACTGGCTGTGCCCACTGACCATTGGCCTCTGACTACCTTGGAGGATCAGCTGTGTAGGGGCCCAACACACAGAGCAAGACTTACTTCAGCAGGGCTCTGTTATCCACTGAGTCCACTCCTTGAGTGTGTCACTTGTGGGGGTGGTTGGGCAGTGGTGTCTCGTGGTCTGAAGCTGTCCCCTGGGTGTGCTGGCTCTGGGGCAAGGTCAGCCACTGCCTGTGTTCTACCCGGGGCCACCAGGCATAAGCTACAAAGTTATCTGCCGATGGCTGCTTCTTGTGCTGGGCTTGGAGGTGCCCAGGAAAAGCCAAGTTGTGAACCAAGGCTGGCTGCTTCTAGTGCCAGGCCTGGGGCCACTTAACGAGAGAGGTATGGGGCTCGCTGAGACCAGATGCTGCTTGTTTGAGAAATTTTAGGAAACTCTGAAGCAGGATCCAAGACAGGCTAATCCTATGGTAATGCCATTGGAAACAGCTTGGGTGGGTCTGAAAGTTGGGTGGAGCAGGGCCTCAGGGAATCACCAGGGCGGGGAAAACAGTGTGAGCCAGGTTGCTGGAGTCCCAGATATGGCGCCCCTCTGCCAGCCTCGTGGGGGAAGGGCTCACCAAAGGAACAATAACCTCCAGCATGTCTGTTCAGGAGAAAGCTGCCCCTCCAGCTCTCGCCCCAGTGCCAAACAAATCTGTTTTTCCCCGTATCTCTCTGGTGCCTTTCAAGCTGCCTCCTTAATGCTGGAGCCCAGAAGGAGCGAGTCTGAGTAAGTTCGTGCGCGGGCCCTTTAAGAGGAGCTGCCTGGGGCTTTAGCAGCCTCAGCCTCCCTCAGCCTCAGTTCCCACTGGTTTTTACAGCCAGAAGTTATGGGAACTTCTCTTCCTGGCACTGGAACCCTGAGCTGGGCGCCTGGTGTGGGACATGGACCCCTCACTCCTCAGGGAGGACCTTCACAGCCGAGGTAGCCTCCTGATTTTTATCCTCCACATGTGGGTGTGGGACCTGCCTGTCTGTGCCTCCGCCCCTCCTACTAGTCTCCATGTGGCTTCTTTAATTTAGTAGTTGTAGGACTTCCATTCAGCTTGATTTCAGGCGGTTCTGAATGATGGTTGTTCTGTAGTTTAGTTGTAATTTGGATGTGGTTGTGGGCAGAGGCAAGTACCGTGGTTACCTATGCCGCCATCTCGACTGGAAGTCTAGAGATTAATTTTGAAAGGACTACTAGGTTCCAAGTGGAGATGTTGAGTTTGATATGTGAGTCTGAATTTCAAGAAAGGTCTAATTTTGGGCATTATCAACATTAAGGTGGGGCTTAAAGCTGTGAGACTGGATGGAATTAATAATGGAGTGACTATAGATAGAGATCCCAGAACATAGTCCTGGGGCACCACAACATGAAGGGTGGGTTGAGGAGGAGGATTCAGTGAGAGAGAGTGAGCATGAGCAGCCAGTGAGGTAGAAGGAAAACCAGGAAAGTGGGCTGTTCTGGAAACTTAGGGAAGGATCAGCGGTTGGTCAGATACTGCTGATGGGTTAGTGGGGTGTTCAGTGTAATAGTCAAATGTCCAAGTTTATCTGGTGTTAAAGCCTCCCTCAGCTCAGGCCTGGAAATTTGTATTAAGATTGGCCTCTTACTCCAGGTAGTCAGTCTTCTTGGGCAGGCTTCAGGCTGGTGTTGTTCCACTTGGCTTATTCTAGTTCACAAGAGAATGGGAACAGCTCAGCCTGTCTCTCTGCCTCACTGTCTTAGGCTGTGAGCCCAGCTCCCACTTTCAGATTCCTCAGTACATGTCAGATACCAGATGTCCTCTTTGGCCCCTCAGTTCTAGGTAACACTCATCATGTTCTGATTGGTCTCCTTGAAGCCCCTCTTACTAGGTATATTAATATCCTAGGGCTGCTGTAAGAGATGACCACAAGCTGGGTGGCTTAAAACAACAGACATTTACCCCTTCTCAGTTCTGAAGGCCAGAAGTATGAAATCAAGTATCCGTAGGGCCATGCTCCCTCCAGAGGCTGTACGGGATGATTTTTCCTGCCTCTTCCAGCTTATGGTGGTTCTAGGCATTCCTTGGCTTGTGACCACATCACTCCAGTCTCTGCCTCCACCTTCACATGACTTTTCCTCTGTGTCTGTGTCTTCTGTTTTATCTCTTATAAGAGCACCTGCCATTGGATTTAGGGACCATCCTAATCCAGGATGATCTCCTCTCAAGATCCTTCACTTAATTACATTTGCAAAGACAGTTTTTCCAAATAAGGTCATGTCCATAGGTACTTGTGGTCAGGACGGGGACATATCTTGTTGGGGGCCACCATTTAACCCACTATACTAGGTGAGGGGCCAATACCCTCCACTCCTGCTTGGAGATGTGTGTATGGGGTAGGATTCCCATCACAATGACACCTCCCTCAGAAATAATCCTCTCTAATTTCTCCCCTTTGGTGAAATTCTATTTTTGTTGTTGTTGTTAATCCTCACCTGAGGATATTTTTCCATTGATTATTAGAGAGAGTGGAAGGGAGGGAGAGAAGGGGGGGAGAAAGAGAGATTGATATGAGAGAGACACATCGATTGGTTGCCTTCCACACGACCCCACCCTTCGCTGGGGATGGAACCTGCAACCCAGGTACGTGCCCTTGACAGGGAATCAGACCCGCAACCCTTCATTCCGCAGGGCAATGCTCTAAGTGCTAAGCCAAACCGGCCAGGGCCCTTTGGTGAAATTCTTAATTTCAGCTTAAAGCCTGGAGACAGGTGCGAGTTGATAACCAATGCTAAACCATGGCCTTTCCGAGGCCCACATAGGGGCCTGCACCTCTCTTTAGAATGGGAGTATGTCACCTCTTAGACCAAAAAGCCCATTTTAACATCCTATTACACTAGATAAAGTGCTTGGTATTCTACTAAAAGCGTGGCCCCAGAACTGCTGCGCAGCCTACACTCCTTGTCCTGCAGGGTAAGAAAATTCTACACAGGTCTTGTGTGAAGCCTGTGCTGCCTTTCTTTTCCAGATCTTGACTTGTTGGATGAGCAGGCCCCCCTGGAAGAGTCAGCTGGGTGAGATGGTGCAGCCCAGCGGTGGCCCGGCTGGGGACCAGGACATGCAGGGTGACGAGTCTTCTCTGGGGAAGCCAGCCATGCTCCACCTGCCTTCGGAGCAGGGTGCTCCTGAGACCTTCCAGCGCTGTCTGGAGGAAAATCAAGAGCTCCGAGGTGAGGACAGTGGGTGTGTGGAGTAAAAAGTCAGGGACCCAGCCCTGCTGGGGGAAGGCTTATTCTACTCACCTGTGCCTCTGCATTTACTGGGTCTGGGGGTACGTCTGAGAGCCAGCTAGCAATTCAAGCTCAGTCACCCTCCTTCTTGGTTTCAGATGGGATTTCCCGGAAGTATATTGTGAAGTGGAGATTAATGTGCAGGAAGTTTCTTTGGAGTGATCTGAAGGCCAACACTGGGGAAGGGAAGGGAAGGATAGGGAAGAAGCAGGGGGTGGGGCAGAGAGAGAAGCTGGGCTGCAGTGCAGGCCGGCCCTACAGGGAACTGGAATGACGCCTTCTGAGTTGTCCCAAGCTGGACTAACATGGCCAGGCCTTTATATTTTCATACTGATTAGTCATTAAAGACTAGCTATCCTGGGAAGGAGCATGGCATGGGTCTCCTGGGAAAGGGGAATGGCCTGCTGTGGGAAGGGGCATGGCCTACTCTGGGAAGGGCCTGTGGGCTGCTTTGGGAAAGAGAGGAGTCACAAGTGCCAGGCGGCTCTGTGAAGAGCCCTCAGCTGAAGGCTGTCTTTCAGCAGCCCCCTCCCCGCAAGTGGCTAGGGTTCAAGTTTTTTCCTGGCCATCCTATCCCTGTTTCCATCACAGCCCCTACTCATTCACCCTCCACATCCTCATCTGTATTAGGGGCAGCTTTTCCAGGTCCCAGTGGCTGTTGTACTGTGCTCCTCAGGCAACATGGCTGTCCTTGGGTGCGGTACATCCCCCCCTCCCCTGTGTGACAGCGCCCCCCTCCTTGTGAGCCTCCGGTCTCCAAATCTGGTTCACTGCTCCTTTGGTACCTATGAGTAGCCCCAGGTACCCGGGTGGCATCTCTAGCTTCCTGAGACTCTTGTGTTTCTGCTGTGGGGACCTTCTAGACTGTGAGCCCAGAGCTGCAGGGAGGGGCAACACAGACTTCCCAGGTAGGTCATGGGGAGTGGCCCTTTTTGCTTCATCCCTTGGCTCATGTTGGGAACTTAGGGCTTATAAGGTCACAGCTCCTGTGTACACCATATCCTGGAGGATGGTGCCTCATCCTTGCAGAAATTGCCCCCAAGCCAGTGTCTCAGTTGTTTTCGATCAGCCATCCACTATCCTAGTGGACTGGTGGGTTGGCATATGACACAACTTGTAGAAGCCACAGTTATAGGGCCACTCCCCCACCTCTTTTGCTGGATAGTGTGTCCCCTGGTATGATGGGATGTTATGTGTGGCCCTGTGCTGACAAGTCACATGCCCTGTAAGCCTCAGTGAGTGGTCCTGGCTGAGGCCCCGCAGTCAGGGACAAAACCTGTGTCTGGAATATGTGTCTCTTCTTCCTGTCAAGTTGAATTGCCTTCCTTTCCAGGATGGAAGGGGTCCAGCGCAGTCAGTTTGCCTCCACAGGGGCTGTTTGGTCTCCTGGAGGCCTGGCCTGCTTTGGAGACAGCCCTGCTTCGAGCACAGAGAGCCAATATGACTTGCCTGCCTTTAGGGTAGGTTCTTCCATCTCAGCGCTCAGACATCTAGGGGCAGTCCTGGGCACTGCAGGGTATTGAGCAGCATCTCTGGCTTCTACCCACTAGTTGCCAATAGCACCCCTCCAGTTATGACCACCAACAGTGTCCCCAGAGGTTGTCAACTGTCTTACTGTGTTGGGGCCACATGGAGCTGGCAGCCAGGTTGGGGTGGGTAGACAGTTCATCCTCCACAGCTATGTGTGTGGCCTCTGCTTGTCCCCAGGAGAGCACTGTGGCAAGGGGGACTCTGGGATGAAACTGTAGCAGACCATCAGCACAGGGAACGTGGCAGCCCCTGCTCCCCACAGGGAGCTCAGGCTCCAGTGGCAGGTGGAGGCCTCGTGGCTGCATGGCGTCCACCTGTGCTGCCTGACCCACGCTTGTGCAAGTGGGTTGCCCACACGTTTCTGCTGAACGGGTGCTGTGTGTCAGGCCCTGGGCCAAACCCCTGGGGTCCTGAAGGTGTCTCTCCCCCTTGATGCTCATGATTATGTCTATGGAGGATGGGGCAGGAGGGAAGACATAGATTTTTTTTTCTTTTTATTTTTTTATCCTCACCTGAGGACATTTTTGCATTTATCTTCAGATAGAGTGGGAGGGAGGGAGGGAGGAAGAGAGAGAGAAACAACGATGTGAGAGAGACACATCGAGTAGTCGCCACCCACACGACCCCAACCAGGGCCGGGGACAAACTGCAACCGAGGTACGTGCCCTTAGCGGGAACTGAACCCGGTACTCCCCGGTCTACAGGCTGATGCTCTAACTGCTGAGCCAAACCGGCCAGGGCGGGAAGACATAGATTTTGATGGGAATGTTTTGGGGGAAACTTTATGAAAGAAGTTGCATGTACCTAGTGTAGGAGTCCATTTATGTGACATGTCCAGGAGAGGAGAGTCGAGAGAGAGAAACAGATGAGTGGTTGCCAGGGGTTGGGGGCAGTGGGGAAGTGACTGCCAGTGGGTATGGGGTTTCTTTTGGGGGTGATGGAAATATTCTGAAACTAGATAGAGGTGATGGGTGCACAGCTTTGTGAAGACATTAAAACCACTGAATGACTATATACAGTTGATGCTTGGACAACACAGGAGCTAGGGGTGCTGACCCCCATACAGTTGAAAATCTATGTATAACTTGACTCACAAAAAACTGAACTATAGTCCAACCTCAGTATCCATGGGGGATTGGGTCCAGGACTCTTCCCTACCCCCATGCTAAAATCTACAGATGCTCAATTTCCTTATATAAAAAGGCAGAGAATAATGCATGCAGTAGGCCCTCTGCATCCACGGATTCCTAGCCACCAATCAAAAACACTGGTTCAATTAGAGATTGGTTGAATCTGTGGATGCGAAACCCAGGGATACTGAGGGCCTACTGTATATTTATTAAAAAAAAAACCCACATATAAGCAGACCCCAGCAGTTCAAACCCATGTTGGTCAACGGTCAACTGTACATTACAATAGTTAAAACAATGAATTTGACGTTCTGTAAATTTTACCTCAAAGAAAAAAGAAGTACATGAGCTGAGCTTCAGATTGGGGCTGGGCAGGATTGCAACAGGTGGAGGTTGGTGGGGGAGCAGTGTGCCCCGGGGCAGGAGTCACATGGAGACAGCAGAGTGCAGAAGGTAGCTTTGGAGCCAGGCTCAGAAGCTACTGAAGTTCCAGTGAAAGAATGTCCCATCAGCAGGAACTAGTTAGGTAGTCAAGGGTTTTGACCAGAGAGTGACATGAAGCTACTGCCTGTCTCCATCTTATACAGCTCTGTAGTTGCTAGAACTTTTGCACATCACTGATCAGTTTTGTCACCCCTGACAGTCTTCTGCTATCTGGGGTGTTCCCTGGGTGTTTGGCTCTCCTTTCCATGGCCTCTGCTGATTGTCTGGCATTTGAAAATGCTCATCCTTCAGCCTGGCGAGAGCAGGACTGGCTGTTTCTTGAATTTGTGTTGTGCACCGGGTACTTTGTCTGCTTTTCCATCTAACCCTCCTCATCCTGTGAGATGAGTACGATTGTCCCTGTTGAACATACAGATGAGGACGGTCTCAGAGAGGCAAGCAACTAGTCCACTTCAAGCCTTTTGGCCCTCTCAGGCTGCAGCTAGCAATGTCACAGGGAAGTTTACCCTGGTGGCTGTCCCCTGAGTCTGCAGGTAGGTTAGGACCTCCTGATCCCAAAGACAGTGAGTGACCAAATTCTCTAGGGCAGGCATGCCTGTGACCCCACCAGAATACAGATGAACTCCAGAGTCACTTACAAATAAAGTGACATTTGGCACACATGTCTAAGTGAAGCTGATACGTCCAGTATTTTGTTGGAGAAATTTAGGGGCATATCATCAGCATAATTGATTTTGAAAGTGTTTCATGAAATAAGTGTTTCGAAGCCATCTCTCTGTATGAGAGGCAGCGTAGTATTGTGGGGAGGGCACTGTGATAGGTCCAGGGAGGAGCTGGCAGGCCAACTACCAGGGCTCACCTCCCCTCTGCTCTCTCCTCTGCTACCAGATGCCATCCGGCAGAGCAACCAGATGCTGCGGGATTGCTGTGAGGAGCTGCAGCGTTTTCAAGGCAGCCAGAGGGAGGAGAAGGAGTTCCTCATGCAGAAATTCCAGGAGGCCAGGAAACTGGTAGAGAGGCTGAATCTGGAGAAGCTTGACCTGAAGAGGCAGAGGGAGCAGGCCCTGCAGGAGGTGGAGCACCTAAAGAGATGCCAACAGGTAGCCAAGGGGGCTGGGCAGACTCTTGCCCAGCAGTGGGTGAACTACAGGCTCTGGCTACCTGTGCCACCAGCCACATGTGTTCTGAAAATCCACAGGGACATTAGTGTTTCCAGAGGGGTCCCCAAGAGCACCCTCAGGAGTGGTGGTTACTATGGAAGAGTTACTGCCCAGGGGTCAGGGATGGGGAGGACTGAGTCAACCCTGGGCTGGAGCAGCCTGAGGTCACGGGGGACCTGGGTCTGGACAGTTTGATGAGGGGGATCAGGCAATAGGGAGTTTGGACAACGCTTGAATTTTGTCGCTGGTGGAGGTCTTCTGGAAACAGTGTCAGTCCATCTTACCTTCTAGTGGCCCTGGGCCTGTGGAATGGAGCATGTACTTTTGTTGCTGTCTTTGTGTGTTGCCTCCCTTGGCATCTAGTCTCAGAGAGGCTGAGAGATTCCTGTGGGGCTCAGTCCTCATGGCCTGGTCAGCAGCCTTAAGAGACTTGAGGCCCCTCTGTGCTCAATTGTCCCTGGGTATCATCATGCCCCATCTGCAGAGATGAGGGAGGGGCTTCGGAATATGCACTCATGGGACTCGATCCCTTCCCACTGCCTCAGTTGCCTTGCTGAGGTTGGGAAACTTCTGGAGGTGAGAGGTGAGATGAGTAGGGGTGCCAAGGGCAGGAGAGAAGCCCTCAGGGTGACACATCTTAGCACATGCAAGCTGCCCCAGGGTTTGGGGCCACCACGGGTGGGCAACTGATGAGAAAGCATTGCTGACAGAAAGTGGCTTTTTTCATGTAGCAGATGGCTGAGGACAAGGCCTCGGTGAAAGCCCAGGTGACATCTTTGCTGGGGGAGCTCCAGGAGAGCCAGAGTCGTTTGGAGGCTGCCACCAAGGATCGGCAGGCTTTGGAGGGCAGGTGAGTGGGGAGGAAAAGCCCACCTTGGAGGTCTCTGTCAGGCTACCTGAGAAGAATGAGATAGTTTAGGAACCTCTAGGGGTTCCTCTGTGAGAAGACGGACTAGAGAACTTGAGGAGTGAGCACATGGGGCATTGAGACAGGCGCTTAGCTGAGCTGTGATCCAGGCATCTGGGACCTGGGTCCCAGCAGCACTTCTGAGCTCTCTGACCTTCAGCTGGAGTTTGAATTATTTCCTTAGGGGGCATTTTCAGGGGGCAAGAGCACACCCGTGATCCACAGAGAATCTCTGGAAACACTCCCAGTGCCCTCACGGCTGAGATTTATTACAGAGAAAGGGCACACGCCAGGACCCGCAAGGACGGAGGCCACGGGTCAGGGGTGGAGAATCCCAGGCCTTAGGCTCCCTCCCTCACTCCCTCCCATGAGAGGCCTGTTGAGCACTCTGCCCTCTTTAGCAGCAAAAAATGCATCACTGCAGACCCAGGGAACCCACTTGAGACCCAGCGCCCCGAGTTTTATTGGGCGATGGTCATGTGAACCCCCTGTGCCAGGCACATACCAAATTTCCCAACTCCCAGAGGAAAGCAGGTGCTCCGCATAAACCACCTATTGTGCAAACAGTCTAGGTGCAGGGACCACGGTTATCAGTAGGGAAAGTGTCATGTCGGCCTAAGGGACTTGCATCAGCCCACTGTCCAGGTGCCACCTGAGAGCCAACCTTGCAAGCAGCCCTTCCGAAGCTGGTTGCCTCAGGCCTGCCAGTTGCTCTTTTCTGCAAAGGAAGGTTCCCATAAGTGCGGTTATTGAGTCAAAGGGCACGGATGTTTCTGTGGTTCCCATGCTACCAGCTGCTGCCCTCCAGAAGGATGTCCTGCTGACAGGGGTGGCCCTCACTCTCAGTGCAGTTGGTGATCAGGGTGTATTGGGTGGTGTCAGGGACACACTTCTGAAAGAGGCTAGAGGAGCAGTCAGGAGTTTTCCCCGCCCATCATCAGAACGATATGGCAGACAGTATGAACACACTTCCATCTAGAAATCTGACTTCGAGGAAGGGCATTGGAAGGAAGGCTGAACCTCGTTATCTCTGGCTCATCACATTCTGGTGTTTTCTCCTGTACCTCCAGGTACATGTGGTGTTTTTAGGACAGCTTGGTGTCTTTCTTATCTTTTTTCTGTGCACATAAAAGAAGTTGCTGGAGGGTTGATGCTATCAGTGCAGTTTTGCAGCTGACTTGGGTCAGTTAACCACCCTGCAGGGGCATTTACTCTGGCTATTGCAGCCTCTTTTCCTGTCCCTCACCCATGTGGTTGAGTGTATAAATGCTGAGCTGGACTGCTCAGGGCATGAAGCCTTGCTTGCATCTCATAATTTGGTGTGACCATTTAAACAGCTTCAAACTTCATACACATGGCTGCCCTCTGAGCCCCTGGCCTGTCACATTGGAATAGCCCTCCCCCTGTTTCCAGGGCCCCTGGCAGGTAGCAGTTCCATCTGGTGATGATGATAACAGCACTGAACTTTATCCAATCACAGAAGGAAATGTGTGTTCAATATATTTAGATGGGTGTGGAAAAACAGACCAGTGAAAACCCCCAGTAACCTCCCCCAACCCAGAAACACCGTTGCCCTCACAGTGGGGACTATGGAAGGCCTCAGGACAGCAGGATGACTTGACTGGGACCTGGAACTGGAGATTTAGGGGGATATGAATGTAGAGATCGGAGATTGGGGGCCGTGGGGCGATACGGGGCCTGGATCAGAAGACGGGGGCTTTGGGGGCATCCAGGGGAGAAGAGATGAGCTGTCACAGCTGGGGTGTAGAGGGAAAGAGGAATTCTCTACCGAGGCTATTGCTGTCTCCCAGGCAGGCAGGCGGGCAGGTGGCTATCCTTACAGGTGTGGATGTTTGGATCTCCAAATGAGCCATTGAGGTGGGCATGTCACCTCCTTGTCACTTCTAGAACAGTGACTGGGAGGGAAAGAGTTGCCTGAGCACACTGACCCTGCTCCCCCTTCAGCTGCCCCACTCCATTTCTTACCTTATCCCCTCCACCCCCTTCTAAAAGGCTTATCTTTGCTGGCTGCCTCCACTTCATTTCTTCCCAATCTCTCCTGACCCCTCCACTGAGACTGCTCTGGCTGGAGCCCCCAGCACCCACCTGTTGGAACCTGACGGGTGGTTCCTGGGAACTCGTCTCCCCTGGCCCCAGCGGTGTCCTCTTTTAGGATCACCTCCTTTATCTTTGAAGGGGTTTCCATATGGATGTCACCAGCCTGAACCTGAGCCCCAGGTCTCCTTGCCACCTGCACTTGGTTGCTGGTCGGGCCCCTGCACTAACACAGACATGTTGCTGCTAACCTGTGCCCTGCAGTTGTCCCCGTCTCCAGTGATAGTGCCTCCCCCTTTCTCACGCTGTTGGCTCTGCATTGATAGGATGTTCTGAACCACGATGCCTCCCCATGCCCTGCTCCCAGTGCCTGTCCTCTCCCCTCAGACTGCACAGCTTCTAGTGCTCTCTGGCTCCCACCTTCCTTTTGCTGGCAGTCCTCAGCACAGCAGGGATCCTGTGAGCACCCTTGCTCCTGCTGGGGCCCTACCGTAATCTCCCCGTTTCCCCACACCAGGGCCCGGGCAGCCAGTGAGCAGGCCCGGCAGCTGGAGAGTGAGCGGGAGGCGCTGCAGCAGCAGCACAGCGTGCAGGTGGACCAGTTGCGCATGCAGAACCAGAGCATGGAGGCTGCCCTGCGCATGGAGCGCCAGGCTGCCTCAGAGGAGAAGTGAGTGGGTGCCCGACATGGGAGGGGTGGACACCAGAGGGCTGTCAGTGGCTTTCTACCTTTGTGGGAGCCCTTCTAGGGACTTCCTGTGGCTGAGGGCTGGATTCAGTCCCTTACCTGATCGCATCAAGATGATTCATCTTTGAAATGATAACATTCTCCATTCTCCAGTCCACATTCAGACTCCACCGTTTGGCTCACGTGTTAACAGCAACTGGTCCAGGATCTTTCATTCCTTTTGTTGGCATGCCTTTGGATAGTCCTGCCTTTCTATGTTTTTCATGAAGTTGACTTTTTAAAAAATGCAAGAGAGCCCTGGCCGGTTTGGCTCAGCGGTTAGAGCGTCGGCCTGCGGTCCAGAGAGACCCGGGTTCGGTTCCCGCTAAGGGCATGTACCTCGGTTGCAGTTTGTCCCCGGCCCTGGTTGGTCGTGCGGGTGGCAGCCACTTGATGTGTCCCTTTCACGTCGATGTTTCTCTCTTTCTACCTCTCTCTCCCTCCCACTCAGTCTGAACAAAAAATGAAAAAATGTCCTCGGGTGAGGATAAAAAAAAAAAAAATGCAAGAGAGTTCCAGTTTATTAGAAACATTTCTTTTCATACTTCAAAATATGTTAGTTTTAAGGAAAATGATATTAACTGTTTAGCCAAGCATGCCTTGGAGCTTATGGCCTTTAAGGCACAAATGCACCCTGGGACCCCTATTTGGGTTTGTGGAAAGAAGAAAGAGGGTGGAGTTGGAAGCAGGGAAAGCTGTGGCTGGGCCAGGACAAGGTGGGTTCTCCAGTGAAAGCTCCTCTTTCTTAGGCGGAAGCTGGCGCAGCTGCAGGTAGCCTATCACCAGCTCTTCCAAGATTACGACAACCACATCAAGAGCAGCATGGTGAGCAGTGAGCGAAACCGAGTGAGTATGGCAGAGATATCCCTGGGACTGCCTAGGACTGAGCTGGCCCTGGTTCCTCTCCCATGGGGTTTGCTCTCCCAAATTTGGGGATATTGGCTTTTGGGAGGGATACTCGACTTGTCCTAGAGTTTTGTCAAGGCTGCAGTGTGGTGTCTCAGGGCAGGCCACAGGGAGATGGGGACACTTGGGCTGTGCTGCTTGCTGCCTGTGGTGGACTGGGCTCGGTCTCTGGGTACCCCCTCCATGGGCTGGGTCCTCTTGCTAGCCATCACCAGTTTGGCTCCTGGCTCAGATTTCCCTGGGAATGTTTCCATCCCACTGTTAAAGTCAGCTGGGAGCCCTTTTCTAGTTTGTCCTTATTATACCTGTATTGGGTTCAGTTTCTAGTGATCACATTTTAAGAAGGAGCTCGTCAAACATGAAAGTACGCAGAAGAGGCTTATAAGGGTAAAGCCTGAAACTGGCTACACAGGAATAGTAAATTACGAAACTGTGGCCCTTTGATCTCCAGAGGGAAGGCTGGGTAGTGTGTGCGTGTATCTGTGTTTGTGTCTGTGTGAATGCATCTGTGCATGTGTCTATCTTTATGTGTGTCTGTGTGTGTGTGCGTTTGCGTGCCCATGTATTTGTACTATGTCTGAGTGCATCTGTGTATGTGTTTCTGTGTGTGAGTGTGTGTGTCTGTGTGTGAGTGCATGTGTGAGTGTATGTGTGTGTGTGTGTGTGTGTGTGTGTGTGTGTGTGTATCTGTATGTGGGGTGTCTATGAGGGACCAGCAGACCTTTGACCAGGTGGCAGAGTGGAAAGACTGATGAGTTTCTACTTAGTGGGCATGTGGTAGAGTGTTAGTTTGGCAGACCAGCTCAGCGTGGAGCAGGCGGCCTCAGGAGGGAGTGTGGCCCCTGTCCTTTGAAGGGTTGGAGGAGGGCTGTCTAGCTGGGGATTCTGGAAGGGAATGTTGGCCTGGGTGGGAGGTTGTGCCATATGACACTGAAGTTCCTCTTCAGCCTCCACCTTTCCCGTGCCCTGCACACACTGACATCTTGTGGTTGGCGGGCCAGCTGGGTCCGATCTTTTTCTCCTCTTGGTTCTTCTCGCCTGAAGTAGCAGCCAGCCTGGGGGTGGCATGACCTCAGCCCTGGGCCAGCTTGGCTTTGTCAGCTTCCCCTCGCTCATCCCTAGGGAATGCAGCTGGAAGATCTCAAGCAGCAACTCCAACAGGCTGAGGAGGCTCTGGTGGCTAAACAGGAAGTGATTGACAAGCTGAAAGAAGAGGCTGAGCAGCACAAGATTGTCATGGAGACTGTACCGGTGCTGAAGGCCCAGGTGAGGGCTCTCTGTGGTCTACATGTGGGTGAGCAGACCAGGCCCACTGGTGCTGGCATCTGGCATGTCTCTGGTGTCATTTTGCAGTGACTTCTCAGAAGCTCTTCAGCCCCTTGCACTGTTCCTTGACCTCTCAGTGCACTTGGGGTGACTCTGTGCCATGGGCAGTGGGATGGTGGGAGCAGGCTCTGCCTTACCCCCTGGTGCCCCACATGGAGTGTCCAATGAGTGGCTGACAGATGGTGGGCACATTCTCCTCTCTTGGCTTTGCCAGGCGGATATCTACGAGGCAGATTTCCAGGCTGAGAGGCAGGCCCGGGAGAAGCTGGCCGAGAAGAAGGAGCTCCTGCAGGAGCAGCTGGAGCAGCTGCAGCGGGAGTATAGCAGGTTAAAGGCCAGCTGTCAGGAGTCAGCCAGGTAGGCCTTGGAGCATGTGCCCCATGCAGAGGGGGATGGGTGCTTTGGGGGCTCCAGTAGTAAGCGCAAGAGACTCAGTGCTCTTGGCTTGTCAGGGTAGAGTGAGCTGGCCCTCTGTCTCCCCTTTCGCCACCCCTGTCCTTCCATCAGCTTTGTACGCGCTTGGAGCTTGGCTTGCACATACTGACTGGATGGTTTCTCTTAAAGGATTGAAGATATGAGGAAGCGGCATGTAGAGGTTTCCCAGCCCCCCTTGGCCCCTGCCCCAGGTGAGTTAGCTGCAGGAGGAGGGGTGGGGGAGAGCAGAGTGCTGGCGGCATGGGGAGCCTGGGCTGTGGGAGCTTGAATTGGCTACACCTCCTCATCAGTTACCCCCCACCCCAGGGTGGGGGGATGCTAAAGGGAAGGCGCTAGTGGTGGTGACCCTGGTAGTTGGATCCGATGGTCCCATCAAGTCTCAGTACTTTCTTGTCCCCTCCCCTCCCTGCAGTATGTGCTGTAACTGGTGCCTATTCTTTTTCTGCAGCTCACCAGTCGTTTCACCCTGTCTTGTCCAGCCAGAGGAGAAGCCCCCCAGAGGAGCCACCTGACTTCTGTTGCCCCAAGTGCCAGTATCAAGCACCTGATATGGACACCCTGCAGATACATGTCATGGAGTGCATTCAGTAGGGCTGCCTGCCAGTGACCAGCCCAGGACAGTGCAATCTGTGCTTTCCTCTCCTGCCTGCCTAGTCCTGAATTACAGGCTAGGTGACGAAGAGCAGGCCACTTCTTTGAGCCCCAAGAGCTAGCTGCAGGGACTTAAGCTTTAGTTTCCTCGTCTGCTGGTTTGCCTCTTTTAGGGTATATGGAGTCCCAGCTAGGCCTGATGCTCTGCTCTTTCTGTTCGTTTTGTCTGCTTGAACCACTTGCCTCTTGGGCTCCCTCTTCCACCTCCACTGGGGAAGTCAAGAATCAAGGCCGGGGCTCTCAGAGAGAACTGCTTTCCCAGCCTGAGATGGGAGGGGGCTCTTCTGGCCCAGCTCCAGCACACTGAGGTGTTGGCGTGCTCGTGGGCTGTGTGCTATTCCACTGGAGGCTGCACCATGGCATTTGCATTGTTGCCAGTCTTTTATTGTCATAAATAACGCCACAGTGAAAATCCATGTGCATGGATCATGTGTCTTTGGGTCAGATTCTTAGAAGTGGCCACACTGAGCATCTGCAAATGGGATAGGTGGTGCAGGTGCCCTCCCAGTGTGGTTTCCTGTTCTCCCCTCCTGCCCCATAGCATTGCCCTAGTGAGGGGTGTTAACCTGTGGGCTTTTGCCATCCACCAGGCATGTAGTTCTCTATTAAGAGTGAGCTTGAGCATCTTTCACAGATTCAGGGGTCCTTTTCCGTTCTGGTGTGAATGGCTTGTTTATATTTTTTGCCTAATTTTCTCTTGGGCCGTTAGTCTTTTGTTCCTCGGTTTGTAGGAGCTCTTTGGTCAATAGTGGGATCAGATCCTCTGTGTGGTGGAAGTTGCAGTGATCTTTTCCTACTATGACTTTGTACCAGAGTGTTTTGTACTTAAAGTTTGTTATCTTTGTGTAGTCACATTTACCCACCTTTC
The DNA here is from genome assembly GCA_030848825.1 of Tadarida brasiliensis. NCBI lineage: Eukaryota > Metazoa > Chordata > Mammalia > Chiroptera > Molossidae > Tadarida > Tadarida brasiliensis. Next base: position 86,062,949 of record CM061280.1, read on the forward strand.
CTCCACTGCTTTGGGTTTGGAGTTGCAGTCACCTCATGGTCTGACAGCTGGGATGCTTCCCACAACACCGATGCATGCTCTTGTCCTCCTGAGAGCGTTACCACCCAGGGTGAGTGGTGGTGGCCACGTTTCATTATATTCCAGAAGTCTGTGGTGCTGTTCCTTGCACCAGCCCTAAATGCCCTGGCTTTGCCAATGGAAACCACTTGGCAGTGATTGGCAGATTATGAACACCAGAGGATTCTTGCTTGTTATTTTGCAGGATTCTGAATATTTCCTAGGATGTCAAAGCCATGGGCATTAACCCTGCAATGTTGTTAAAAAAAAAAAAAAGGCATTGGAATTGGAGGAAGAATACATATCATTTACTCCTTGGTACCCTGGCTGTTGATCTTGCCTTCCTCCAAGCTCCCCTGGGTAGGAGTGGGATGTTGCAAATCCATCCCTGGACACAGGGTTTTCTGCTACTTGACAGTGAGAGGGCTGACTAGAAGTGGGATTTAAGTTTAGTGCTGTAAAATGGCCAGCAGCCCATTCTGAAAATAAGTCTGGACTGGGGGGTTTCTTGGCATCTCCAGGAGTTGGAGTGACTTCCATTTCCTGAAGCCCAGATGTCTAAATGCAGATTGTGCTTGAGGAAAAAATTAAAGGCACAGTCAGGTACTGTATTTCAATCCTAATCCTGCAGTTTTTCTCAAGAGCACTTTTAGTTTTTTGGAGATGTATGTTTCCCATGGCTGCTGTAACAAATGACCACAAACTTGGTGATTTAAAACACCAGGAATTTGCCCTGGCCAGGTGGCTCAGTTGGTTGGAGCATCATCCTGTGCACCAAAAAGTTATGGATTCCATTCCTGGTCAGGGCACATACCTGGGTTGTGGGTTCGATCCCTAGTCAGGGCACATACCTGGGTTGTGGGTTCGATCCCTGGTCGAGGCGTGTATGGGAGGCAACTGATTGATGTTTCTCTCCCTTCCTGTCTCTCTAAAAATCAATAAAAACATATCTTTGGGCAAGAATTAAAAAAAAAACCAACCCATACCAGGAATTTATTCTCTTACAGTTTTGGAGGCCAGAAGTCTGAAATCCAGCTGTGGGTAGGGTTAGTTCCTTCTGAAGAATCAGTTCCAGGCTTTTCTCCCAGCTTCTGGTGGCAGCCCTTGGTGTTCCTTGGCTCGTAGACACGTCATTCAACTCTCTGCCTCTGTGGTTGCATGGCCTCTTCTCTGTCTGACTGTGTCTTCTCTTCTGTCTCCACAAGTCATTGGATTTAGGACCCACCTATGCCATCCAGGAGGATCTGATCTCAAGATGCTTACCTTCATTACATCCACAAAGACCCTTTTCCCAAATAAGGTCACATTTACAAGTTCTGGGAGTCAGGATATGTGCATATCTTTTGAAGACACCATTCAAACTCAGTATGGGGGCATCTTCTGTAGTTCACAGATTAGCACAAGTGCAGTCACACGCAGGTGTCTCCAGGACCTGCAGCTACGTGAGGGCATGTTCCCCAGGGTGAGGGTGGCCACTGGGCTGCAGAGGCACATGGTGCTCTATGGCGAGGAAAGTTGGAGTTTGGTGCAGGGCAGGCCCTTGTAGGCATGGGACTATTGTTCCTTAGGACACCTCATCTCCAGCTGGTCATGACTGCTGGAGCCAAGGGGTAGGCTGCAGGACGGTGGAGCTGTTAGACCACTTATATGCCCTGGGTGGTGGCTACTGGCTGTCTAGGGATGGGCTTTGTGCTTCTAACAGAGTGAACAAAGGCACGTAGGAGCCCTTCTCTGACGAGCTCCCTCTTCTGAAAGGGGGTTGAAAGAAAGAAGGTGAGACAGGAGCAGTGAGAGAGGTGGGCATTCTCTTCCTGGGGAACTTTCCTCAGGCTCTGGTGGTGGCACCCACATGGGCCACACAGCAGCAGCTTGGAGCTTTACAAACGTTTTGCGTTGGCCCTGGACCACCTGAGTCAGGGTCTGGCCATGGCACTGGGCAGTGGCTGAGAACCACAGCTCTTTTGAACCTTGTCTTCGGCCTCCTTCCTTCCATAGGGCCACTCTACATTCCACATGAGATTTTAAACCAGGCTGTTTGGCCAGAAGAGAGGGATTCTACTTTCTTCCTTTCTGGCTTTACTTAGGTTGGGCTTTTGGAACAAGTAGGATTCTTACTGTGAGGGAAGTAGCCTGCCTGCCTGCCTTATTAGCTGTGGCCCCTTGATTCTCATGACCGTGGCTTTGTGAGGTAGAGATAGACAGCTAGAAGCACATCCTGCCAGAACCTATGTTGTTTGTTCCCCGTTGCTCACACGCGGCCCCTGTTACCTGCTGCTCGATGCTCAAGAGAAATCCAGATGGCCACTAAAATAAGCACAATAAGAAAGCATTTCTCTTTCACTAGTAATGAAAACAACACAGACTCCAACAAAACAAAAATAATTTCAAAGTGCAACAAAGGAAGACTACTGGTGCCCTGCTGGCAAGGTGCAGGGGACAGGACTGTGATGCCACTCCTGTGCGGACCAGTTGGGCAGAATGGAACATCCTCAACCTGTTTAACTGTAAGAAACAGTCAGGTCCACACAGTGACTTTGGTATCGCAGAGGTAGTTATTGCACCATCATTTGTAGTCGTCAAAAGTCATGGAGAAAGAGGCTACACTTTTGGACCACGTGGGCCTGCGCAGCCAGTGCTGGAACATCTTGCAATATGGAACACACTCGAGCATGTTGGTGTGAAAAAGCCAGTAGACAAAATTATGTATAAGGTGTGACCTCAATAAGAAAGTGAAAGCTGCAGATGCATAACCTGCTACCATTTGGGTGGGAAAATGGTATTGTCATTGTACTTTTCAAAAGAACAAGGCCCATTCTCTTAGGGATACAAACCAGTACTTATGTTTGAAATTATATGATGCTTTATTAAGTGAGCTGTGAGAGCACTCACAATTTTTCTATATAAAAGTTTATATAACATTAGGAATATCTGCTCTTTGAATGCTTGGTAAAACTGCTTTGACCTAATGGATTTCATATGGGTGGGGGTAGATTTTAAACCACCGATTCAATTTCCTTGAAATTCAATTTAGTTGTACTCAGGTTTTTTATTTCTTGAGTAAGTTATATTTTCCTAGCATAATGTTCAGTTAATCACTTTTCAAATTTACTGCAATAAATTTATCCTATCATGTAAAAATCTCTGCTATACCTGTATTACATACTTTTCACTCCTAACATTTCTATTTATAACGTCTAACTTTTAAAAATGCAATCTTTCCAGATGTTTGCCTAGCTTTTTTTTCTCTTTTCAAAGATGTCTTGGGAACCCTTTTAAAAATGTTCCTTAATTTCTATATTAATTTTCTTAATTCTCATTTAAAAATATTTCATCTAATTTCTCTGGCTTTACTTAGCTCTTTTTATAATGCATAGACTTGGAGGCTTAGCTCATTTCTTTTTACTCCTTGTTTGTTTTTTACTTATTTACTCTAAGCCTTCAAAGCTTTAAATTCCACTCCCAGAACCACTTAGGCCACATTCAACAAGTTTTCATAGTTCTCTCTATGGGACCAACTTCAAGAAGTGCATCTTGTTGTTCATCCTGGAAGGAGGTGGGTAAAAGTGCATATATACTCAGGTTCATGAGTAGTGTATGATGGTTTTTGTTCAGTTAGGTAGGACTGGGAAGGAACAAGACTGGAGGATTGATAGCAAGGCAGGGTAGGGAAGTGGTATATGAATGGACTTCCAAGAATGGTCCATGGAGTGTGGAAATGAGCATTCCTTGGAATATTTATCAACATGTATCCACTGCAGAAGAGGCTTTCAATAACCAGCTGTCAAAGATGACCAGCTAGCTCTGTGGATGGCAGTCAGCTTATTTCCCATTCTGCTGCAGGCAGCAAGTTTTCTTCTGTGGAATAGACACTTTTTGGGTATATGGATCTGTCCTTCCCACCACCATGGTTTTGTTAGCCATACTATTCATGAACATACTAAAGCCTAATTCAACAACATAGCCTCCCACACAAAAGTTCTAATGAAATGCATTTGAGACTTAGCTAAGCATGTTGGGATCTTTGTGCTATTAAACCAACAAGCAAAAGGAAAGTTGTGTTGCTTGGGATGATGAATTCTGATTATCAAGAAGAGAGAATTTCTGCTACATAAGTCAGAGAAAAATATTTCTGAGACCCACAATTTTGGAGGGTACCTGCTGGTACCACTATACACTGTGGAAAAATTTAGAATATGGCAGCCACACCTTATGGATAGGACCAGGAAAGTCTCTGCTCCCTAAGGATGAAGGCTTAGGTCACCGTATCTGATAAAGGATCACAATCAGCTGAAATGTGGGCCAAGGACAAACTACGTGGATTGGATAACAGAAGGAAAATAAAAAATATTAACTATGGTGTATCACAGATTTAAAAACCTCATAATTTTTGCTCCCTCAACATCCCCACAAACAGCACACGGGCAATTCACCAAGACAACCAGGTGTACCAGTGGGGTAAGGTTGGCCCCTGCCACAGGCTCCCATTCTAAGTCACCCCTTACCTCACGTCACCTAGTAACATTCAAACACAAAGCTCAAAGTCCCCTTGAGCTTTTTGTTGTGTACTCAACCCTGACTCCCGGTAAAGTTCCTTGCCCACCAGTCCTCACTTCCTCTCTGTTCCAGATAGGCTTGGTTGAGGCCACACCCTTGCTGTTCTACCCCATGTAACCCCCTCTTGGCATGCAGTGCAGTCACTCTGACTCTCTGGAAACTGTGAGTATAATCAAGGTTTTATTTTTGTTTTCTTTTGTTGCCTGTGCCTCTCCTGTATCCCCTCTTGTGGCTGTACCTGAGCAACCATCAAGTAAAAAACACCAAGCATATGGCTGTATGTGTGACTGCAGAAATGAGGACTGCAGTAATTCATGCCTACTTCATTGTTATTTGGCACATATTTTCATTTGTATTAGCCAATTTCCTCTATTTCCTACAAAGAATTTCCAGGATGCAGCAAAACAATATTTGTAAGGCATTCCATAAATCTGTTCTTTTTTTTTTTTTTTTTTTTTTTTTTTACTGAGAATGCTGATTTTATTAGAGTTCTTTTCTTAAAATTAATTTACTTTTGTTACAGGTGTTTCTCCTTTTTCCCCCATTGACACCCTCCTCCAGATCCTGCCTACCCCCAGCATTGCTGTCTATGTCCATTGGTTTTGCATATATGCATATAAGTTCTTTGGTTTATCTCTTCCCTCCCTCCAGCCCCCCTCCTCTGAGGTTTGTCAGTCTGAACTCTACTTCTATGTCTCTGGGTCTATTTTGTTTATCAGTTTATTTTGTTCCTTATATTCCACAAATAAGTGAGATCATGTGATACTTGTATTTCTCTGGCTCATTTTGCTTAGCATAATACTCTCCAGTTCCCTCCATGTCATCTCAAAGGATAAGAGATCTTTCTTTCTTACAGCTGCATAGTGTTCTATTGTGTATATGTACCACAGCTTTTTTTCTTTTTTAATTTTAATTTTTTTTTTTTGCATTTATCTTCAGATAGAGCGGGAGGGAGAGAGGGAGGAAGAGAGGGAGAGAAAAATCGATGTGAGAGGGACACGTCCACTGGTTGCCACCCGCACAACCCCAACCGGGGCCAGGGACGAACCACAACCAAGGTACCTGCCCTTAGCGGGAACCGAACCCAGGACTTTCTGGTGTGCGGGCTGACGCTCTAACTGCTGAGCCAAACTGGCCAGGGCTGTACCACAGCTTTTTTATCCACTTATGGACACTTGAGCTGTTTCCAGATCTTAGCAATTGTAAATAGTACTGCTATGAACATAGGGGTGCATATATTCTTTCTGATTGGTGTTTCAGGCTTCTTAAGACATATTCCTAGAAGTGGGATCACTGGGTCAAATGGCAGTTCCATTTTTATTTTTTTGAGGAAACACCATATTGTTTTCCATAGTGGCCGCACCAGTCTGCATTCCCACCAGCAGTGTACTAGGGTTCTCTTTTCTCCACACCCTCCCAGCACTTATTGTTTGATGATTTGTTGATGGCAGCCATTCTGGCAGGTGTGAGGTGATACCTCATGGTCATTTTTTTTTCTTTATTGATTTCTAGAGAGAGAGGAAGGGAGAGAGAGATAGAAACATTGATTGGCTGCCTCCTGCATGTCCCCCACTGGGAATCGGGCCCACAACCTGGGCATGTGCCCTGACCGGGAATTGAACTGGCGACCTCTTGGTGCATGGGTTGATACTCAACCACTGAGCCATACTGGCCGGGCTCATAGTCGTTTTAATTTGCATCTCTCTGATGATTAGTGACATTGAACATTTTTTCATGTCTCTTGGTCATTTGTATGTCCTTGTTGGAGAGGTGTCTATTTAGGGTCTCTGCCCATTTCTTTCTTTCTTTTTTTTTTACATTTTCTTTTCTTTATTGATTTTTAGAGAGAGAGAGAAAGGGAGAGGTAGGGAGAAATGGAAACATCGATGAGAGAGAACATCAAATGGCTGCCTCCTGCATGCCCCCCACTGGGGATTTGGCCCATAACCTGGGCATGTGCCCTGACCGGGAATTGAACTGACGACCTCTTGGTGCATGGGTTGATGCTCAACCAGTGTGCTACACCGGCTGGGCCCTCTGCCCATTTCTTAATTGGATTCTTTGTCTTCCTTTTGTTGAGTTGTATGAGTACTCTATATATTTTGGAAATTAACCCCTTGTCTGATGTATCATTGGCAATTATGTTCTCCCATACAGTGGGTTGCCTTTCCATTTTGATTCTTGTTTCTTTTGCTGTGCAGAAGCTTTTTAGTTTGATGTAGTCCGATTTATTATTGTTTTTTCCTTTGTTTCTCTTGGCCTAGGCATTGTATCAGTGAAAATTCTGCTGTGTGTGATGTCTGAGATTTTGCTGCCTACATTTTCTTCTAGGATTTTTATGGATTCACGAGTCACATTTAAGTCTTTTATCCATTTTGAGTTTATACTTGTATGGTGTAAGCTGGTGGTCTAGTTTCATTTTTTTTCATGTAGCTGTCCAATTTTCCCACCATCATTTATTAAAGAGACTGTCTTTACTCCATTGTATGCTCTTGCCACCTTTGTTAAATATTAATTGAGTAAATGTCTTGGGTCAATTTCTGGGTTCTCTGTTCTGTTCCACTGATCTATATGCCTGTTCTTGTGCCAGTACCAGGCTGTTTTGATTACAGTGGCTTTGTACTATAACCTGATATCTGGTATTGTGATACTTCCAACTTTGTTCTTCTTTTTCAAGATTGCTGTGGCTATTCGGGGTCTTTTTTGGTTCCATATAAATTTTTGGGGTATTTGTTCTAGTTCTGTGAAATATGTTATTGGTATTTTAATGGGGTTTGCATTGAATCTATAGATTTCTTTGGGTAGTATGGACATTTTAATGATATTAATTCTTCTAATCCATGAACAAGGTATATACTTCCACTTTTTTTTTTTATATCTTCCTCTATTTCTTTTTTCAATGTCCTGCAGTTTTCTGTGAACAGGTCCTTTACGTCTTTGGTTAACTTTATTCCTTAGGTATCTTAATTTTTTTGCTGCAATGGTAAATGGGATTGTTTATTTAGTTTATTTTTTTGTGTGTTCATTATTGGTGTATAAAAATGCCAGTGATTTCTGGATGTTGATTTTGTGTCCTGCTACTTTGCCAAATTCATTTATTAAATCTAGTAGGTTTTTGATGGAGTCGTCAGGGTTTTCTCTGTACAATATCATGTCATCTGCGAATAATGACAGTTTCACTTCTTTGCAGTTTGGATCCTTTTTATGTTTTCTTCTTGTCTAATTGCTGTGGCTAAGACTTCCAGTACTAAGTTAAATAAGAGTGGCGAAAGTGGGCACCCTGGTCTTGTTCCTGGTCTTAAGGGAAATGCTTTTTGTTTTTGGCCATTGAATATGATGTTGGCTGTAGGTTAGTCATAAATGGCCTTTATTATGTTGAGATATGATACTTCTATTCCCACTTTGCTGAGAGTTTTTATCAAAAATGGATGCTGGATTTTGTCAAATGCTTTTTCAACGTCTATTGATATGATTGTATAATTTTTACCCTTCATTTTGTTTATGTGATGTATCACATTTATTGATTTGTGAATATTGTACCAGCCTTGTATCCCTGGGATAAATCCCACTTGGTCATGATATATAATTTTTAAAATATATTGCTGGATTCGATTTGCTAAGATTTTGTTGAGGATTTTGGCATCTATGTTCATCAGGGATATTGGCCTGTAATTTTCTTTCTTTATAGTGTCTTTATCTGGTTTTGGGATTAGGATTATGCTGGCCTCATAAATAGAGCTTGGAAGTCTTCCTTCCTCTTGAATTTTCTGGAATAGTTTGAGGAGAACAGGTGATAGTTCTTCTTTTAATGTTTGGTAAAACTCCCCTGTGTAGCCGTCCGGACCAGGGCTTTTGTTTGCTGGATTTTATTTATTACTTCTTCTATTTCCTTAATTGTTATTGGTCTGTTTAGGTTTTCTGACTCTTCCCAGGTGAGTTTTTGAATAGTGTATGATTCTAAGAATTTGTCCATTTCGCCTAGGTTGCCGAATTTGTTGGCATATATTTGTTCATAGTATTTTCTTACAAACCTTTGTATTTCTGTGGTGTCAGTTATTACTTCACCTCTTTCATTTCTGATGTTATTAATTTGAGTTCTCTCTCTTTGTTTCTTGGTGAGTCTGGCTAAAGGTTGATCAATCTTGTTTATCTTTTCAAAGAATCAGCTCTTGGTTTCATAGATCTTTTATATTGTTTTTTTAGTCTCTATGTCATTTATTTCTGCTCTGATCTTTATTATTTCATTTCTTCTACTAACTCTGGGTTTTTCTTTTTGTTCTCTTTCTAAGTCTTTAAGTTGTTGGATTAGATAGTTTATTAGAAATTTTTCTTCTTTCTTGAGGTAGGCCTGTATTGCTATGAACTTCCCTCTCAGGACTGCTTTTGCTGTGTCCCATAGATTTTGTGTTGTTGTGTGTTCATTTTTATTAGTTTCCAGGAAGTTTTTGATTTCTTTCTTTCCTTTTTTTTTTCCCCAGGGGAGAGCACGAACACAGTCCCCCACTACCACAAATTATGCAGTCAAATTTCCCACATTTGGGGAAATCTCAGGGGTCAACACATCTGGAATGCAACGGATAAGACTCGCCCTGGGAAAACCACCTTCGTGATCATGGTATCTCCCCTGCCAGGTAAGTACTGATTTCTTTCTTAATCTCATTGGTAACTCATTCGTTGTTTAATAACATGCTATTTAGCCTCCATGTGTTTGAATGTTTTTGAGTGTTTTTATTGTAATTGATTTCTAGTTTCATGCTATTTGTGATCTGAGAAGATGCTTGATATGATTTCAATCTTCTTGAATTTGTAGAGACCTGCTTTGTGTCCTAACATGTGGTCTATCTTTGAGAATGTCTTGCAGCTTTGGGGTGAAATGTTCTGTAAATATCAATTAAGTCCAACTGACCTAGTTTGTCATTTAAGGACTCTGTTTCCTTGTTAATTTTTTGTCTAGGAAATCTATCCAGTGGTATTAGTGGGATGTTAAAGTCACACACTATGATTGTATTGCTATTGATCTCTCCCTTGAAGTTCTCCAGAAGTTTTAAAATATATTTTGGTGCTCCTATATTCGGTGCATATATGTTTACCAGGGTTATATCCTCTTGTTGGATTGATCCTTTTACTATTATGTAGTGACCTTCTTTGTCTCTTATTATGGCCCCCATTTTGTAGTCTATCTTATCAGATATGAGTATTGCTACACCAGCTTTTTTCCATTTCCATTTGCCTGGAAAATTTTTTCCCATCCCTTCACTTTCATTCTGTGAGAGTCTTTTGTTGTAAGGTGGGTCTCTTGTAGACAGCATGTATATGGGTCATGGTTTCTTATCCAGTCAGCTACCCTATGTCTTTTTTTATTTTTTATTTATTATTAATTTACTTTTGTTACAGATGTTTCTCCTTTTTTCCCCCATTGACACCCTCCTCCCCCTCCCTCCCCGCCCCGTCCCCATTTTTGTTGTCCATGTCCATTGGTTATGAGTACATGCGTACAAGTTCTGTGTTCATCGCTCCCCTCCCCCACCCCTTCTTCTGGCAAATGTCAGTCTGTACCCCACTTCCACGTCCCTGGGACTACCCTGCTCTTCACACTGTTATGTTCATTATATTCCAGAAATAAGTGAGATCATATGATATTTGTCTTTCTCTGCTTGGCTTGTTTCACTTAGGATAATAGTTTCCAGGTCCTCCCATGTCGACGCAAAGGATAAGAGATCTTTCTTTCTTACAGCTGCATAGTACTCCATTGTGTAAATGTACCACAGCTTTTTTATCCATTCATCTACTGATGGACACTTGGGCTGTTTCCAGATCTTAGCTATTGTAAATAGCGCTGCTATGAACATGGGGGTACATGTATTCTTTCTGATTGGTGTTTCAGGCTTCTTAGGGTATATTCCTAGGAGTGGGATCACTGGGTCAAATGGTAATTCAATTTTTAATTTTTTGAGGTAACACCATAGTGTTTTCCATAGTGGCTGCACCAGTCTGCACTCCCACCAGCAGTGTACTAGAGTCCCCTTTTCTCCACACCCTCGCCAACACTTGTTGTTTGATGCTTTGTTGATGGCGGCTATTCTGACAGGTGTGAGGTGATACCTCATTGTTGTTTTAATTTGCATCTCTCTGATGATTAGTGAAGTTGAGCATTTCTTCATATGTCTCTTGGCCATTTGTATGTCCTGTTTGGACAGGTGTCTATTTAGTTCCTCTGCCCATTTTTTAATTGGGTTCTTTGTCTTCCTTTTGTTGAGATGTATGAGCACTCTATATATTTTGGAAATTAGTCCCTTATCTGATGTATCATAGGCAATTATGCTCTCCCATACAGTGGGTTGCCTTTCCACTTTGATGGTTGTTTCTTTTGCTGTGCAGAAGCTTTTGAGTTTGCTGTAGTCCCATGTGTTCATTTTTTCCTTTGTTTCTGTTTTCTTAGGTGATATATCAGTGAAAATTCTGCTGCGTATGATGTCTGAAATTTTGCTGCCTACATTTTCTTCTAGGATTTTTATGGATTCATGAGTCACATTTAAGTCTTTTATCCATTTTGAGTTTCTTCTTGTGTATGGTGTAAGCTGATGATCTAGTTTCATTTTTTTGCATGTAGCTGTCCAATTTTCCCAACACCATTTATTGAAGAGGCTGTCTTTACTCCATTGTATGCTCTTACCACCTTTGTCAAATATTAATTGAGCATAATGTCTTGGGTCAGTTTCCGGATTCTCTGTTCTGTTCCACTGGTCTATGTGCCTGTTCTTGTGCCAGTACCAGGCTGTTTTGATTACAGTAGCTTTGTAGTATAACCTGATGTCCGGTATTGTGATCCCTCCTACTTTGTCCTTCTTTTTCAAGATTGCTGTAGCTATTCGGGGTCTTTTTTGGTTCCATATGAACTTCTGAAGTATTTGTTCTAGTTCTGTGAAATATGTCGTTGGTATTTTGATGGGGATTGCATTAAATCTGTAGTTTGCTTTGGGTAGTATGGACATTTTAATGATGTTAATTCTTCCAATCCATGAACAAGGTATGTGCTTCCACTTTTTTATATCTTCCTCTATTTCTTTTTTCAATGTCTTGTAGTTTTCTGCAAATAGGTCCTTTACTTCTTTGGTTAAGTTTATTCCTAGGTATCTTAATTTTTTTTGCCGCGATGGTAAATGGGATTGTTTTTTTAGTTTCTCTTTCTGTGAGTTCATCATTAGTGTATAAGAATGTCGTTGATTTCTTGACGTCAATTTTGTATCCTGCTACTTTGCCAAATTCATTTATTAAGTCTAGTAGATTTTTGATGGAGTCTTTAGGGTTTTCTATGTATAATATCATGTCATCTGCGAATAATGACAGTTTCACTTCCTCCTTTCCAATTTGGATTCCTTTTATTTTTTCTTCACGTCTGATTGCTTTGGCTAAGACTTCCAGTACTATGTTAAATAAGAGTGGTGAAAGTGGGCATCCTTGTCTTGTTCCTGTTCTTAAGGGAAATGCTTTTAGTTTTTGTCCATTGAGTACGATGTTGGCTGTAGTTCTTTCATATATGGCCTTTATAATGTTGAGATATGATCCCTCTATTCCCAAATTTCTGAGCGTTTTTATCAGAAATGGGTGCTGGATTTTGTCAAATACTTTTTCAGCATCTATTGATATGATCATATGGTTTTTATCTTTCATTTTGTTTATGTGATGTATCACATTTATTGATTTGTTTATATTGTACCAGCCTTGCATCCCTGGGATGAATCCCACTTGGTCATGGTGAATAATTTTTTTGATGTATTGCTGGATCCGATTTGCTATTATTTTGTTAAGGATTTTGGCATCTATATTCATCAGGGATATTGGCCTGTAGTTTTCTTTCTTTGTAGTGTCTTTTTCTGGTTTGGGGATTAGAATTATGCTGGCCTCATAAAACGAGTTTGGAAGTCTTCCTTCTTTAATTTTTTGAAATAGTTTGAGGAGAATGGGTGTTAGTTCTTCTTTGAATGTTCGGTAAAATTCGCCCGTGAAGCCATCAGGGCCTGGGCTTTTGTTTGCTGGGAGGGTCTTGATTACATCTTCAATTTCCTTCGTTGTTATTGGCCTGTTCAAGTTTTCTATCTCTTTCCGATTCAGTTTTGGGAGACTATGTGTTTCTAGAAATGTGTCCATTTCGCTTAGATTGTCGAATTTGTTGCCATATAAATGTTCATAGTATTTGCTAATGATCCTTTGTATTTCTGTGGTGTCAGTTGTTACTTCTCCTCTTTCATTTCTGATTTTGTGTATTTGGGTTCTCTTTCTTTGTTTCTTGGTGAGTCTATCTAAGGGTCCATCAATCTTGTTTATCTTTTCAAAAAACCAGCTCTTTGTTTTATTGATCCTTTGAATTGTTTTTTTGGTCTCCATGTCGTTTATTTCTGCTCTGATCTTTATTATTTCTTTCCTTCTACTTGCTCTAGGGTTTTCTTTTTGTTTGCTTTCCAGTTCTTTAAGTTGTGAGGTTAGGTAGTCAATTAGAAATTTTTCTTCTTTCTTAAGGTGGGCCTGTAGTGCTATGAACTTCCCTCTCAGAACTGCTTTCGCAGTATCCCATAGATTTTGCGTTGTTGTGTGTTCATTTTCACTGGTTTCCAGAAATTTTTTGAATTCTTCCTTGATCTCCATGGTAACCCATTCATTGTTCAGTAACATGCTATTTAGCCTCCATGTGTTCATATGTATTTGCATGTTCTTGTTGCAATTGATTTCTAGTTTCATGCCATTGTGGTCTGAGAAGATGCTTGATATTATTTCAATCTTCTTGAACTTGTAGAGACTTAGTTTGTGCCCCAACATATGGTCTATCTTTGAGAATGTCCCATGTGCACTTGAGAAGAATGTGAATTCTGCAGTTTTGGGGTGTAATTCTCTGTATATATCTATTAAATCCATTTGATCTAGTGCTTCATTTAGAGTCTCTGTTTCCTTGTTAATTTTTTGTCTAGATGATCTATCCAGTGATGTCAGTGGGGTGTTGAAGTCTCCTGCTATGATTGTATTGCTGTTGATTTCTCCTTTGAAGTCCTCCAGAAGATTTTTAATATAATTTGGTGCTCCTATATTGGGTGCATATATGTTTACCAAGGTTATATCTTCCTGTTGGATAGACCCTTTCAATATTATGTAGTGGCCTTCTTTGTCTCTAGTTATGGTCTTCAATTTGAAATCTAATTTATCAGATATGAGTATTGCTACCCCAGCTTTGTTTTCCTTTCCGTTTGCTTTGAAGATTTTTTTCCATCCCTTTACTTTCAACCTATGTGAGTCTTTTGTTGTGAGGTGGGTCTCTTGTAAACAACATATGTGTGAATCATGCTTTCTTATCCAGTCAGCTACTCTGTGTCTTTTCATCGGAGCATTCAGTCCATTTACATTTAATGTGATTATTGATATGTACTTATTTATTGCCATTTTTGTACAGTGTGGTTCTAATTATTTTTCTATTTCTTCTAATAATTATAGCAGTCCTTTTAACATGTCTTGCAGTGCTGGTTTGGTGCTAATGTATTCCCTTAGCCTTTTTTTGTCTGGGAAGCTCTTTATTTGACCTTCTATTTTGAATGATAGCCTTGCTGGATAGAGTAGTCTTGGATTCAGATCCTTGTTTTTCATGACCTTGATTACTTCATGCCATTCCCTTCTGGCCTGTAGTGTTTCTGTTGAGAAGTCAGATGATAGCCTTATGGGGGTTCCTTTGTAGGTAACCTGTTGCTTATCTCTTGCTGCCTTTAGGATTCTCTCTTTGTCTTTAATTTTTGGCATTTTAATTATTATGTGTCTTGGTGTGTGCCTGTTTGGGTTCTTCTTACTTGGGGCTCTCTGTGCTTCTTGAACTTGAATGCATTCTTCCATTACCCGGTTAAGAAAGTTTTCTGTCACTATTTCTTCAAATATATTCTCTAACCCTTGCTCATTTTCTTCTTCTTCGGGGACTCCAATAATGCGAATATTATTACGTTTCCAGTTGTCCCACAGTTCTCTTAAGCTATCTTCCTGTTTTTTCATTGTTTTTTCCTTTTTGTTTTCTGATTGATTGATTTTTTCTACTCTGTCTTCTAATTCACTGATCCGGTCCTCTGCTTCCTCTACCCTGCTGGTCAATCCTTGCAATGTGTTCTTTATTTCTGCTATGTCATTCTTCATTTCCACTTGGTTGTTTTTCAGTGTTTCTATATCTTTACTCATGGTGTTGATGTCCTTACTCATGCTGTTTAGTTTCCTCAAGATCATGGCTCGGAACTCTACCTCTGATAATTTGCTTAACTGCATTTCATTTATCTCATCTTCGGTGGAGTTCTCTTGTTCTTTCATTTGGGATCTGTTTCTTTGTTTCACCATTTTTGCTATCTCAGTGGGTTTTGGAGCCTGCCAAATTTTCCCTGTGGGTGTTGGTGTTCTGCTATTTGTGGCTCCCTCTACTGGGTTTGGATGAGTGTGGAGGGCCCTCCTTCAACACCACTGTCAAGTCTCACTTTCCTAGGTAGATTTGCAAGCTCAGGAAAGGTTTAGTTATGTTCTAGCTTTTTTCCTGGAGGCTATTAGCCTCAGTTACTTGAAAAGCCTTAGGATCTCAGTTGAATGAGAAACTCCCTCAGATGTTTACAGTGTAAGAGGATTTCCCGAGGGTGGGGCCAATGCTGGTTGGTAATGAGTCTCAATTTGCATTTCTTTACCTCTTTACCTCACCTGGGAATCTCCGAGGGAGGGAGGGGCTTCCACAGCTCCGGGAAGGAGCAAACTTGGCTGCCAGTCTGTGCAACCAGGAAGGAGGGGCTGGTCACCACCGTCCTTTGTGGCCACAGCTCAGCACAAACTCTGAGCACCCTCCAAATCCCAGGTGTCCCCTCAGAGTTCCAGTCCAGTCCGCCCTCCCTCTGCCGGAGCCCCAGGTGAGTGGCTGTGGTTATTTAGCGCTCTGTCCCGGCCTCTGCGCTGTGGAGCAGCTGGGCCTCTTAACCCCGAGGGCGGGCGCCGCCGCCCGGCTCCCCGCTAAGGCCGCCGCTCATAGCCAAGGCCGCTGCTGTCCCTGGGCTCCCAGCCCGCCACCCTCACGCGCCTCCGCAGATCCTACCAGGCTCATTCAGTGTCCCTGGTTGTATGGTCCTCTCCCGCTGCTTTTCTGTTGCTTTTTCCCGATGATTTGTCTTTATTTTAGTTGTAATTCCCATTTGATCCTGGGAGATCGTCTGTGTAGCTTCCATTCACTCCGCCGCCATTTCTTCTCCTCTCCCCTATGTCTTTTGATTGGAGCATTTAAGCTATTTACATTTAAGGTTATTATTGATAGATACTTATTAGTTGCTATTTTTATTTTATGCCTGTGTTTCTCTCTCTGTTTCTTTTTCTTCTTTTTTTAAAAAATAGTTTTTTTTTCTTTATTGATTTTTAGAGAGAGAGGAAGGGAGAGGGAGAGAGAGATAGAAACATCGATGAGAGAGAACATCAACTGGCCTCCTTTTGCATGCCCCCCACTGGGGATTGGGCCTATAACATGAGCATGTGGGAATCGAATTGGCGACCTCTTGATGCATGGGTCAATGCTCAGCCACTGAGCCACACCAGCCGGGCTTTCTTCTTCTTCTTCCAACAGTCCCTTTAGCATTTCTTGCAGTGCTGGTTTGGTGGTGGTAAATTCCTTTAGCTTTTTTTGGTCTGTGAAGCTCTATATTTCACCTTCAATTTTGAATGATAGCCTTGCTGGATAGAGTAGTCTTGGATTCAGACCCTTGCCTTGCATTACTTTGTATACTTCATGCCACTCCCTTCTGGCCTGCAGTGTTTCTATTGAGAAATCAGCTGACAGTCTAATGGGAGCTGCCTTGTGGGTAACTTTGTGTCTCTGTCTTGCTTACTTTAAGATTCTTTCTTTGGCCCTGGCCGGTTTGGCTCAGCGGTTAGAGCGTCGGCCTGCGGTCCAGAGAGACCCGGGTTCGGTTCCCGCTAAGGGCATGTACTTCGGTTGCAGTTTGTCCCCGGCCCTGGTTGGTCGTGCGGGTGGCAGCCACTCGATGTGTCCTTTTCACGTCGGTGTTTCTCTCTCTCTCTCTCTCAAAAAAAAAAAAAAAAAGATTCTTTCTTTGTCTTTAATATTTTCTATTTTAATTATGATGAGTCTAGCTGTGGGTGTTTTGGGGTTCATCTTGCTTGGGACTCTCTGTGTTTCCTGGACTTGTGTGACTTTTTCCTTCATCAAATTAGGGAAGTTTTCTGTCATTATTTCTTTAATCAGGTTCTCTATTCCTTTCTCCGATTATTCTCCTTTTGGTACCCCTGTGATGCAAATGTTGTTATGTTCTGCATTGTTCCCAAACTCCCTTAAACTCTCCTCCTGCTTTTTAATTTTTCTTCCCATTTGCTGCTCTATTTGGGTATTTTTTTCTACCTTGTCTTCTAACTCATTGATTTGGTCTGCAGCAGCCCCTGGCCCAGCCGGCAGAAGCATCCTGACAACTGGCACAGTGGTAGCCAGCTGCTCCCCTGTCCACAGTGCAGGAACCCTCTGCCCTATGTTTCTACACTGCTCGTCTACACTCATATCCACTCACACTATCTCACACTTGCTAACACTCATACAGTCACCCTCGCTCCAGTAGCGCCTGCCACCATCTTTCCTTTTTTTTTTTTAAAAACTCATCTTTATTGTTGAATGTATTACAGATGTCCCCCCTTTTTGCCCCATTGACGCCCTCCTCCCCAATCCCGCCCCCTCCTGTCTTCCCCACATTATTGTCGGTGTCCATTGGTTATGCATATATGCATAGAAGTTCTTTGGTTTATCTCATCCCACCCTCCCTCCCCTCTTTCCTTTGAGGTTCATCAGTCTAACAACCAATTTGTACTTCTTAATTCCTTCATCTTTTTCACCCATCCCCCAGCCCCTGCCCATCTGGCAAGCAACAAAAAGTTCTTTGTATCTATGAGTATGTTTCTGTTCTGCTTGCTCATTTTGTTTGTAGATTCAATTGTTGATAGATATATATTTATTGCAATTTTATTGTTCATATTTTTGTTCTTCTCCTTCAAGAAGACCCTTCAACATTTCATATAATCCTGGTTTGGTGGTGATGAACTCCTTTAGCTTTTCCTTGTCTGGGAAACTCTTGATCTGTCCATCGATTCTAAATGATAGCTTTGCAGGATAGAGTAATCTTGGTTGTAGATCATTGCTTTTCATCACCTTGACTATCTCTTGCCACTCCTTTCTATCCTGCAAAATTTCTTTTGAGAAATCAGCTGACAGTCTTATGGGAACTCCTTTGTAGGTAATGAACTGTTTTTCTCTTGCTGCTTTTAAGATTCTCTCTGTATTTAACCTTTTGCACTTTGATGATGATGTGTCTTGGTGTGGACCTCTTTGTGTTCATCTTGTTTGGGACTGTCTGTGCTTCCTGGACTTGTATGTCTGTTTCCTTCACCAAGTTAGGGAAGTTTTCTGTCATTATTTTTTCAAAAAGGTTTTCAATTTCTTGCTCTCTCTCTTCTCCTTCTGGCACCCTCATGATGCGAATGTTGGTATGCTTGAAGTTGTCCCAGAGGCTCCTTACACTATCCTCATTTTTTGGATTCTTTTTTTTTTTTTTTTTTCCTGTTCTGATTGGGTGTTTTTTGCTTCCTTATATTCCAAATCGATGGTTTGCTTCTTGGCTTTACCTAATCTACTATTGATTCCCTGTAAATTATTCTTTATTTCAGTTAGTGCATCCTTCATTTCTGATTGGTTCTTTTTCATGTTGTTGATGTTCTCACTAAGTTTCTTGGAGGTCTCCTTAAGTTCCTTGAAGGTCTCACTAAGTTCCTTGTGCAACCTGATAACCTGTATTTGAACTCTGCATCTGATTGATTGGTTATCTCCATTTTGTTTAGTTCTTTTCCTGGAGTTCTGTTCTTTTCTTTCATTTGGGACATGTTTCTTTGTCTCCTCATTTTGGCTGCTTCCCTGTGATTGTTTCTATGTATTAGGTGAGTTGTTATATCTCCTAGGCTTTGTGGGGTGGCCTATTGTTGTAGGTGTCCTGTAGGATCCAGTGGCACAGCCTCCTTGATCACCCCAGTTGGGCCCTCGAGGTGCACCTCTAGTGTGGACTGTACACCCTTCTGTTGTAATTGAGTCTTGATTGCTGTTGGTACATCAATGGGAGGGATTTACTCAGGCTGATCAGCTGCAAGGACTGGCTGTGCCCACTGACCACTGACTACCTTGGAGGATCTGCTGTGTAGGAGCCCACCACACAGAGCAAGACTTCCTTCAGCAGGGCTCTGGTACCCACTGAGTCCACTCACTGAGTGTGTCACTTGTGGAAGTGGTTGGGTGGTGGTGTTTCGATGTGGTCTGAAGATGTCCACTGGGTGTGCTGGCTCTGGGGCAAAGTCAGCCACTGCCTGTGTTCTACCCGCCCCGTCGTAAGCTACAAAGTGATCTGCAGGTGGCTGCTTCTTGTGCTGGGTTTGGAGGTCCCAGGAAAAGCCTAGTTGTGAACAAAGGCTGGCTGCTTCTAGTGCCAGGCCTGGGGCCACTTAACGAGAGAGGTATGGGGCTCGCTGAGACCAGATGCTGCTTGTTTGAGAGATTTTGGGAAACTCTGAAGCAGGATTCAAGACAGGCCAATCCTATGGTAATTCCTGTGGAAACAGCTTGGGTGGGCCCGAAAGTTGGGTGGGGCAGGGCCTCAGGTAATCACCGGGGTGGGGCAAACAGTGTGAGCCAGGTTGCTGGAGTCCCAGATATGGTGGCTGTCTTCAGCCCCAGGGAAGGGCTCACTGAAGGAACAAAGGCCTCCACCAGCATTTCTGTCCAGGAGAAAGCCGCCTCACCAGCCCTTGTCCCAAGGCCAAACAGCTCAGTTCTTCCCTGTATGTCTCTGGCGCCCCTCAAGCTGCCTCCCCTCCGAGGTTAGAGGAAAGAAGTCGGAGCAAGTCTGAGTAAGTTAGTGCACAGTTCCTTTAAGAGGAACTGCCTGGGGCTCCCGCAGCCGCAGCCTCCCTCTGCCTCAGTTCCTGCTGGTTTTTCCAGCCAGAAGTGATGGGGACTTCTCTCCTGGCACTGGAACCCTGAGCTGGGAGTCTGGTGTGGGACTGGGACCCCTCACTCCTCACTCCTCAGGGAGGACCTTCCCAGCCGAGGTATCCTCCTGATTTTTATCCGCCACACGTGGGTGTGGGACCAGCCCGTCAGCACCTCCGCCCCTCCTACCAGTATTGATGTGGCTGCTGCTTTAATTTCGTAGTTGTAGGACTTCCATTCAGCTCCATTTCAGGGGGTTCTGAATGATGGTTGTTCTGTAGTTTAGTTGTAATTTTGATGTGGTTGTGGGAGGAGGCGATACCGCATTTACTTACGCTGCTATCTTCCATCTTTCCTTCTTATTAGCGTTCTTGTTTTATGAAATGCTTTTCCTTCACCAATATCTGAATCTTTCATAATTTACCTGAATAGGATTGTCTAAAATTTAGTCCCTGACCTAGTACTGTGAAATCAATGGCTTTGGTGGCATTGATCATTGTACTGGGTGGCTTTGATGTTCTTTAATGTAACATGTTTTCCTATCCCTTTTTAAAAAAAAAATCCTCACCCAAGGATATTTTTCCATTTATCTTCAGATAGAGCAGGAGGGAGCGAGAAAGAGAGAGAGAGAGAGAGAGAGTGAGTGAGAGAGAGAGAGAGAGAGAGAGAGAGAGAGAGAAACATCGATGTAAGAGAGACTTATCGATTGGTTGCCACCTGCACAACCCCAACCGGGGCTAGGGACGAACTGCAACTGAGGTGCATGCCCTTGGCTGGAATTGAACCCAGGACTTTTTGGTCCATAGGCCGACAATCTAACCACTGAGCCAAACCAGCTAGGGCTCTCCTATCCCTTTTTTTTAAAATTTATTTTTATTTTATTATTTTTTTTATCCTCACCTGAGGACATTTTTTCATTTTTTGTTCAGATAGAGTGGGAGGGAGAGAGAGGAAGAGAGAGAGAGAGAAAGAGAGAAACATCGACGTGAAAGGGACACATCGAGTGGCTGCCTCCCGCACGACCAACCAGGGCCCGGGACAAATCGCAACCGAGGTACGTGCCCCTAGCGGGAACCGAACCCGGGTCTCTCTGGACCGCAGGCCGATGCTCTAACCACTGAGCAAAACCGGCCAGGGCCCTTTTTTTTTTTAAATATATTTTTTTTATCCTCACCCGAGGACATTTTTGCATTTATCTTCAGATAGAATGGGAGGGAGAGAGGGAGAAAGAGAGAGAGAGAAACATTGATGTGAGAGAGACACATTGAGTGGTTGCCACCCACACGACCCCAACCAGGGCCAGGGACAAACTGCATCTGAGGTACGTACCCTTAGTGGGAACCGAACCCAGGACTCTCTGGTCTGTGAGCCGACGCTCTAACCACTGAGCCAAACCGGCCAGGGCTCTCCTATTCCTTTTAATGGTAAAAGTTCAGGTTTCAAGTTCCCTGGTCTTTTTGTGTTTCTATATATGAAGTTTTTTTTTTTTTATCCTCACCCGAGGACATTTTTGCATTTATCTTCAGACAGAACAGGAGGGAGAGGGGGGGAAGAGAGAGAGAGAAACATTGATGTGAGAGAGACACATCAAGTGGCTGCCACCCACATGACTCCAACTGGGGCCGGGGCAAACCACAACCGAGGCACGTGCCCCCAGCAGGAACCGAACCCGGGACTCTCTGTTCCGTGGGCCGACGCTCTGACCACTGAGCCAAACTGGCCAGGGCTATATATGAAGTTTTTATCAGGCAAGTGATGAGCCCTGAGAATCACAAACCGCAAATAAACACGTTTCATTTTGTATGGTATGTGGTGCTCTCTCAAGGAGAGGCTTCACATAAACGGATATGTATATTATAAATATAAAGTTCTGATTAAAACTCATGCAGGATCTATTCTAATAAAATTAGATAAATGTGACAGTCTGTGTGGAGAGTAACTGGTTTCCTGCTTCAACAGTGCTTGGACAGAACCCGGCATTCGACCCATCCCAGCCAGTCACCCAGACCCAGCCTTCTGCCACCTCCTCAAAGCGCACTCAGACAGCCCCAAGGCCCCTGCTGCAGTGCCACACAGCTGCCTCTCCTTAGCCACCCACCAGGACTTTCACCGTGTCTACCTCGTAGGTGCGCCAGAACCACCACCAGGACTTGGAGGCCACCATCAACCACCAGATCAACCCAGAGCTCTACGTTTTCTTCATCTACCTGTCCATGTCTTACTGTTTTGACTGCAATGATATGGCTTGGAAGAACTTTGCCAAATATTTTCTTCACCAATCTCATGAGGAGAGAAAACATGCTGAGAAACTGATGAAACTGCAGAACCAACGAGGTGGCTGAATCTTCCTTCAGGATATCAAGAAACCAGACTATGATGACTGGGAGAATGGGCTGAATGCAATAGAATGTGCATTACACATGGAAAGAAGTATGAATCAGTCACTACTGGACTTGTGCAAACTGGCCACTGAAAAAAATGACCCTCGCTTGTGTGACTTCATTTAGACTCACTACCTGAATGAGTAGGTGAAATCGATCAAAGAATTGGGTGACCACATAACAAACTTGCATAGGTTGGGGGCTCCTGAAACTGGCATGGCAGAGTATCTCTTTGACGAGCACACCCTGGGAAACAATGATGAGAGCTAAGCTTTAGGCTGGCTTCCTGTAGCCATGGGGGTGACTTCCCTGGTCACCAAAGCAGTACGTACATGTTGGAATTATCTTTACCTTTTCTTTTCTTTTTTTTTTTTTGAAATTAAAAAAATATTTTTTTAGCCCAGCCGGTATGGCTCAGTGGTTGAGCATTGACCCATGCACCAAAAGGTCGCCGGTTCAATTCCTGGTCGGGGCACATACCCAGGTTGTGGGCCAAATCCCCAGTGCAGGGCATGCAGGAGGCGGCCAATTGATGTTCTTTCTCATCGATGTTTCTATCTCTCTCTCCCTCTCCCTTCCTCTCTCTAAAAAAATCAATAAAGAAAAAATATTTAAAAAATATTTATTTTTGAGAGAGAGAGGAAGGGAGAGAGAGATAGAAATATCAATGTGAGAAAGATACATCAATTGGCTGTCTCCTGCATGGCTACCACTGGGGATCAAGCCAGAAACCTGGGCATATGTTCTGACTGGGAATCAAACTGGGACCTCTCAGTCCGTGGATCAACGCTCAATCTACTGAGCCACACCAGCCGGGCACCTTTACCTTTTCTATAACTTGTATCAAATCATCCACTTACATCTTTTCATTTGTACCATTCCTTCAAATAAAGTAATTTGGTACCTGTCCCCCCTCTCCCATTAGATAGATGTATATAAGTATACCATATACATTGTTTAATCGATTCCTGACTACCACTGAGTTCTTCTAAGGCCTCACATTTCTCTATACTTGTTTTCTCAGGTACAGAATGGGGATTGTAACCTCCACTACCAATGAGAATAGCAAAAATGAGTGAGCTCCTTACACACATTTAAAATATAGTCAGAGAAAGTGACATAAGCATCATGGCAAGTAAGAAGACCCCTTTGTATTTTCCCTTAAATTTACAAGTCAGGCAACTACAGGTCAACAAACGTACCTCTGGTCAACACACAAATATGTCCATGAGATCCATGCATTGTGACATCTGAAGGTGAGTGTATTGGAATCAGCAGTGGAGGCACAATGGGGGGAAAGACAGGGATGGTGCAGACATAGTTCAGCACCCGCCAGGGCTCCAGCTAATGTGGTAGTGGTGGAGGAGTTGGGCTGAAGCCCTTACACTATGGCCTAGATGGTAAAAAGGTCAGAAGCAGTGTCCCTACCTCAAAAGCTGCCCCCCCCCACATTGTGCAGGCAACCCAGTAGCAGCAGCTGATATGTATCAAACAGCACAGTGCCTGCAGCCATTACTAACAAGGAAGCAGCTCTGTGGAAGTGTGAACTCACCTCCCTTCCCCTACCCATCAGAGAAGACCTGGGTAGAGTAGTAGAGATGTGCCAAACAAAATAGTGGGGCTGGGGCTGATGGCCATTAGGGACAAAGAAGCAGTGCTGGGTGCTCACAAACCCAGTTCCCCACCACCCATCACATCCCCCCACCATGGTGTTGATACCCCAAGACACAGGAGATCTAGACACAGAGGGGACACCCAGCATCCCAGTGTGTACACAGAGCAATTTCCACAACCAAAGCCAGGCCACTACACCAGGATCATGGAGGCACAAGTAGCACAGGTAAGAAAACTAAACTTGTGCTATATTATAATCTACTGGAAAACAAAAGAAAGACCTCTACTTATCCATCTGATGAACTGTGAAGACCAAATACTAAGCAAGAATTCACTACCTCAAATGCATAGGCAGAGAAACAATTCCTCAAGAACCATGAATAACCAAGGTGACATGGTAGCGCCAAAAAAAAAAAAAAAAAAAAGTCTCCAGAAACCAAACTCAAAGTCACAGAAGACTGTGATTTCTTCATTTTTATTTTTTATCCTCACCCAAGGACATTTTTTTTTTTTTGCATTTATCTTCAGATAGAGCAGGAGGGAAAAAGGGAGGAAGAGAGAGAGAGAAACATCGATGTGAGAGAGACACATCAAATGGCTGCCACCCACATGACCCCAACCGGGGCTGAGGACAAACTGCAACTGAGGTACATGCCCTTAGTGGGAACCGAACCTGGGACTCTCTGGTCTGCGGGCCGACGCTCTAACCACTGAGCCAAACTGGCCAGGGCAAGACTGTGATTTCAATGACAGAGAATTCCAGATGGTAGTTATGAAGGAACTCAACGAGATACAAGAAAACTAGAAAGGCAGTTCAGTGAGCTCAGGAACAAAATGAATGAACAAAAGGAGTACTTTACCAAAGAGATTGAAACTATAAACAAGAACCAAACAAATTATGGAGCTGAGGAACTCAAGAAATGAGATAAAGCATTAGAAATGGCATTAGAAATCATTGGAGTCTGGCTGGTGTGGCTCAGTGGTTGAGCGTAGACCCATGCACCAAGAGGTTGCTGGTTCAATTCCCGGTCAGGACACATGCCCAGGTTGTGGGCCCAATCTCCAGTGGGAGGCATGCAGGAGGCGGCCAATCAATGTTCTCTCTCATTGATATTTCTCTCTCCCTCTCCCTCTCTCTCTAAAATCAATAAAGGAAAAAAAAAGAAAAAAAAAGCAAACATTGGCAATAGACTAGACCACATGGGAGATAGAATTAGTGAGCTTGAAGATAGAAATGTAGAAATGATTCAGGTGGAAGAATAGAGAGAAATAGCATATTTGAAAAAAAAAGAACAAATGCTATGAGTACCATCAGACTCCATTAGAAAGAGCAACATAAGGATAAAGGGTATCCTAGAGGGAGAAGTGAGGGAGAAGGGAACACAGAGCCTATGCAAAGAAATAATCAATGTGCTCTGGCTGGTTTGGCTCAGCAGTTAGAGTGTAGGCCCATGGACCAAAGGGTTTTGGGTTCAATTCCCAATCAAGGCCATGTGCCTGGGTTGCAAGTTTGATCCTGGCCCCGGTTGGGTTCATGCAGGAGGCAGCCAATTGATATGTCTTTCTCACATCGATGTTTTTCTCTCTCTCCCTCCCTTCCCCTCTGTCTGAAAATCAATGGAAAAATATCCTCAGGTAAGGACAAAGAAACAAACCAACAAAAAAGCAAAAGCAAAAGAAATAATCAATGAGAAATTCCCAAACCTATGAAAGAAGCTGGACATTCAAATACAAGAAGCTAATAGAACACCTAATGATCTCAACACAAAAAGATCTTCTCCAAGACACATGATATTAAAACTGTCAAAAGGTAATGGCTAAGATACTCTAGTTTCTCGCCCTGGCTGGTTTGGATCAGTGGTTAGAGCGTCGGCCCACGGACCAGAGAGGCCCGGGTTCTGTTCCCGCTAAGGGCACGTACCTTGGTTGCAGTTTGTCCCCGGCCCTGGTTGGGGTTGTGTGGGTGGCAATAACTCAATGTGTCTCTCACATTGATGTTTCTCTCTCTCTCTTCCTCCCTCTCTCCCTCCTGCTCTATCTGAAGATAAATGCAAAAATGTCCTTGGGTGAGGGAAAAAAAAAAAGATATTCTGGTTTCTCTTCAGATCGCATAAATCTTTTGCCTTTTACTAAAGATTTCTGTGGAGAAGTTAATGGCTAGGAAAGAATTCTCAAGGCAGCCAGGGAGAAAAGACAGTAACCTACCAAAAAAAACCCCATCAGACTATCATTAGAATTTTCGGTGGAAACCCCACAAAGCCAAATGGAATAATATATTTAAAATATTGAAAGAGAGAAACCACCAGCTAAGAATAATATATCCAGCTAAGTTATCCTTCAGATGAGAAAAGGAAATAAAGGCTTTCCCCGACAAACAAAAGCTGAGGGAATTTACTGACCCTGCATTATAAGAATTGTTGAAAGGGGCTCTTCTACCTAAAACAAAAAGACAATAGTATACAATACTGTGAGTAGGATGACGACAGAAGCAGGAAATCGCAACTCCATCTGAGAATAGTATATTAAACACTTAATTACAACATAAAAGTTAAAGGCGAAAAGGCAACGAAAATAACTATAACTACTGAAGATTGATAATGAGTGCACAACATAAAAAGGGATCATTTGGTGATAACAAAAGCATAAAAGAGGAGGAGGAAAATAACTGAACTTGTATCGGTGAATGAAGATAAGATGCAAACAGAAGGAAGAAGACTATTGTATTTGAGACATTTTATACAGACCTAATGTTGACTGTAAAACAAAAATCCAGAGGTGGAACAGAAAACATTTTTTTAAAAAGTGGAAACAGAAAAAACAACAACAACATAGAAAACCGCAAAACCAGAATAGCAGATAGAAACATGAAGGAAAAACAAACAATCAATGGAGATACAAAGTAATCAGAAAACAAAAGATAAAATGGCTGTAGTAATTCCTCATATAGCAATAATCACCCTAAACATAAATGGACTGAACTCACCAATCAAAAGGCACAGAGTAGTCCGGCCGGTGTGGCTCAGTGGTTGAGCATCGACCCATGCACCAAGAGGTTGTCAGTTTGATTCCCAGTCAGGACACATGCCTGGGTTGTGGGCCAGATCCCCAGTGAGGAGCATGCAGGAGGTGGTCAATCGATGTTCTCTCTCATCGATGTCTCTATTTCTCTCTCCCTCTCACTTCCCCTCTCTCTAAAATCAATAAAGAAAAAACAAACAAACCAAAAAACAAAACAAAAGGCATCGAGTAGCAGGATGGATTAAAAAATAAGACCCAGCCCTGGCCAGTTTGGCTCAGTGGTTAGAGCATCAGCCTGTGGAAAGACACATGCCTTGTTTGTGGTTCTGTCCCCGGCCCTGGCCGGGGTCGTGTGGGAGGCAACCAATCGATGTGTCTCTCTCTCACATCAATGTTTCTCTCTCTCTCTCTCTCTCTCTCTCTCTCTCTCTCTCTCTCTCTCTCCCTCCCTCCCTCCCTCCTTCCCTCCATCCCACTCTGTCTGAAGATAAATGGAAAAATATCCTCGGGTGACAATTAAAAAAAAATGAGACCCAACTATATGTGGTTTTCAGGAGACCTATCTCAGCTCCAAAGACGTACACAGGCTCAAAGTGAAGGGGTGGAAGATGATACTCCAAGTGAAGGGCATCCAGAGAAAATCGGTATAACTGTAGTTATATCATACAAAATCAATTTTAAAACATAAAAGATAACAAGAGACAAAGATGATCATTTTATAATGAAAAATGGGACAGTTCTTCTAAAGTGTCCTGTGAGGAGAAAAAAATGGCAGCAGAGTGAATGGAAGCTACACAGACCGTCTCCCAGGTCCAAACTAGAATTATAACTAAAATAAAGACAAATCATCAGGAAAAACCAACTGAAAAGCAGTTGAAGAGGACAACAAATCGTGCCTGGTAGGAACTATGGAGGTGTGAGAGGCCGGGCTGGGAGCCCAAGGACAGTAGCTGAGGGCTGTTTTAGCTGTGAGCAGTTCCCTCTGAGAAGTCGGGGGTTAAAACCCCAAGCTGGCTCCACAGCACAGAGTGGCAGGACAGGGAAAGGCACCCACATAACACCTGGCTGAGATCACCAGAGCTGAGGCTTTGTCCAGCAAGGAGAGGCGCAGGAAAAAAAGGCAGTTCCCTGAAGGGCAAGAGCACTAAATCAATGAGAAATTCCCAAACCTATGAAAGAAGGAGGACATTCAAATACAAGAAGCTAATAGAACACCTAATGATCTCAACACAAAAAGATCTTGTCCAAGACACATGATATTAAAACTGTCAAAAGGTAATGGCTAAAATACTCTGGTTTCTCGCCCTGGCTGGTTTGGATCAGTGGTTAGAGCATCGGCCATCAACAAATCATCAAACAACAAGTGTTGGCGAGGGTGTAGAGAAAAGGGGACTCTAGTACACTGCTGGTGGGAATGCAGACTGGTGCAGCCACTGTGGAAAACACTATGGTGTTACCTCAAAAAGTTAAAAATTGAACTGCCATTTGACCCAGTGATCCCACTTCTAGGAATATACCCTAGGAAACCTGAAACACCAACTGGAAAGAATATATGTACCCCTATGTTCATAGCAGCACTATTTACAATAGCTAAGATCTGGAAACAGCCCAAGTGTCCATCAGTAGACGAACGGATAAAAAAGCGGTGGTACATATACACAATGGAGTACTATGCAGCTGTAAGAAAGAAAGATCTCTTATCCTTTGAGACAACATGGAGGGACCTGGAGAGTATTATCCTAAGCGAAACAAGCCAAGCAGAGAAAGACAAATATCACATGATCTCACTTATTTGTGGAATATGATGAACATAACAGTCGGAGGAACAGGGTAGACCCAGAGACGTAGATGTAGGGTAGAAACTGACACCCCTCAGAAGAGGGGGTGGGGGGGAGGGAAGAGATAAACCACAGAACTTATATGCATGTACGCATAACTGATGGACATGGACAACAATGCTGGGGATGGGGCGGGGGGGGATGGGGAGGAGGGTGTCAATGGGGGAAAAAGGAGAAACATCTGTAACAAAAACAAATTAATTAAAAAAAATAAAACAAAACAAACCAAAAAAACCCCCACAAAAAAAACACTTGTTAGGACACAAACTAAGTCTCTACAAGTTCAAGAAGATTGAAATCATATCAAGCATCTGCTCAGATCACAATGGCATGAAACTAGAAATCAATTACAATACAAACACTAAAAACATTCAAACACATGGAGGCTAAATAGCATGTTATTAAACAATGAATGGGTTACCAAGGAGATCAAAGAAGAAATTAAAACCTTCCTGGAAACCAGTGAAAATAAACACACAACAACACAAAATTTATGGGACGCAGCGGAAGCAGTCTTGAGAGGGAAGTTCATAGCACTACAGGCCTCCCTCAGGAAATAAGAAAAATTTCTAATTGACTATCTAACCTCACAACTTAAAGCACTAGAAAACAAACAAAAAGAAAAACCCAGAACAAGTAGAAGGAAAGAAATAGTAAAGATCAGAGCAGAAATAAACGACATAGGGACCAAAAAAACAGTTCAAAAGATCAATGAAACAAAGAGCTGGTTCTTTGAAAAGATAAACAAGATTGATGGACCCTTAGCTAGACTCACCAAGAAACAAAGAGAGAAGACTCAAACAATCAAAATCAGAAACAAAAGAGAAGTAACAACCAACACCACAGAAATACAGAGGATCATTAACAAACACTAGGAACAATTATACAGCAACAAATTGGACAATCTAAGCGAAATGGACAAATTTCTAGAAACACATAGTCTCCCAAAACTGAACTGGGAAGAGATAGAAAACTTGAACAAACCAATAACAACTAAGGAAATTGAAGATGTAATCAAGACTCTCCCAGAAAACAAAAGACTGAGCCCGGACAGCTTCACGGGGGAGTTTAACCGAACATTCAGCAAAGCTCTAACAGCCATTCTCCTCAAACTATTCCAAAAAATTCAAGAAGAAGGAAGACTTCCAAACTCGTTTTATGAGGCCAGCATAATTCTAATTCTAAAACCAGATAAAGACACAACAAAGAAAGAAAACTACAGGCCACTATCCCTGATGAACATAGATGTCAAAATCCTTAACAAAATACTAGCAAATCAGATCCAGCAATACACTAAAAAAATTATTCACCATGATAAGTGAGATTCATCCCAGGGATGCAAGGCTGGTACAATATTCACAAATCAATAAATGTGATACACCATATAAAGAAAAGGAAAGATAAAAACCATATGATCGCCCTGGCTGGTTTGGCTCAGCGGTTAGAGCATCGGCCTGAGGACCAGAGAGTCCCGGGTTCGATTCCCGCTAAGGGCACATACCTCGGTTGCAGTTTGTACCCGGCCCTGGTTGGGGTTGTGTGGGTGGCAGTCACTCGATGTGTCTCTCTCAAATCAATGTTTCTCTCTCTCTCTTTCCCCCTGTCTCCCTCCCGCTCTATCTGAAGATAAATGCAAAAATGTCCTCGGGTGAGGTTAAAAAAAAAAATGGTGTTGGGAAAATTAGACAGCTATTTGCAAAAAAATTTACACCATACACAGGAATAAACTGAAAATGGATAAAAGACTTACATGTGACTCATAAATCCATAAAAATCCTAGAGGAAAATGTAGGCAACAAAATTTCAGATATCACATGCAGCAGAAATTTCACTGATACAATGCCTAATGCACGAGAAACAAAGGAAAAAATTAATACATGGGACTACATCAAACTAAAAAACTTCTGCACAGCAAAAGAAACAAGCATCAAAATGGAAAGGGAACCCACTATATGGAGAGCATAATTGGCCAATGATACATG
Organism: Tadarida brasiliensis; assembly: GCA_030848825.1. NCBI lineage: Eukaryota > Metazoa > Chordata > Mammalia > Chiroptera > Molossidae > Tadarida > Tadarida brasiliensis. The sequence goes on from CM061280.1 coordinate 86,093,412, forward strand.
AGATAAGGGGTTAATTTCCAAAATATATAGAGTACTCATATAACTCAACAAAAGGAAGACAAAGAATCCAATTAAAAAATGGGCAGAGGACCTGAATAGAAACCTCTCCGAACAGGACATACAAATGGCCAAGAGACATATGAAAGAATGCTCAACATTACTAATCATCAGAGAGATGCAAATTAAAACGACTATGAGGTATCACCTCACACCTATCAGAATGGCTTCCATCATCAACAAATCATCAAACAACAAGTGTTGGCGAGGGTGTAGAGAAAAGGGGACTTTAGTACACTGCTGGTGGGAATGCAGACTGGTGCAGTCACTGTGGAAAACACTATGGTGTTACCTCAAAAAGTTAAAAATTGAACTGCCATTTGACCCAGTGATCCCACTTCTAGGAATATGCCCTAAGAAGCCTGAAACACCAACCAGAAAGAATATATGTACCCCTATGTTCATAGCAGCACTATTTACAATTGCTAAGATCTGGAAACATCAATAGATGAGTGGATAGAAAAGCTGTGGTACATGTACACAATGGAATACTATGCAGCTGTAAGAAAGAAAGATCTCTTATCCTTTGAGACGACATGGAGGGAACTGGAGAGTATTATCCTAAGCAAAAGAAGCCAATCAGAGAAAGACAAATATCACATGATCTCACTTATTTGTGGAATATAATGAACAAAATAAGATGATGAACAAATAAGACCCAGAGACATAGAAATATGGTTCAGACTGACAAACCTCAGAGAAGTGGGTGGGGGGGCGAGGTGGGGGGGTTGAGGGAAGAGATAAACCAAAGAACTTATATGCATATATGCATAACCAATGGACATAGACAACAGTGTTGTGACGGGGAGCGGAATAGGGAGGAGGCTGTCAATGGGGTAAAAAGGAGAAACACTTGTAAGAAAAATAAACTAATTAGTTAAAAAATGTCCTGCAATGTTGTAAAACTCACTAATTAGTTTTAGTCACTCTTGTACATTTCATTGTATTTTCTCCATAGACCATCATGTTATCTGTGTGGACAGAGGAAGTTTTACTTCCTCCTTTCCTACCTGGATGTCTTTTATTGATGAATTTATCCCTTTATAAGGAATTGGATTTTACTGAACATTTGCATGCCTAGTGCTTTTTAATTGGATAACTAACATTGGATATTTTACCTTGGGTGCTGTTTTTTTTTTTTTTTATTAATTTATTTTTGTTACAGATGTTTCTCCTTTTCCCCCCATTGACACCCTCCTCCCTCTTTCTCCCTGCCCCGTCCCCAGTTTTGTTGTCCATGTCCATTGGTTATGAGTACATGCGTACAAGTTCTGTGGTTCATCGCTCCCCTCCCCCACCCCCTCTTCTGGCAATTGTCAGTCTGTACCCTACTTCCACGTCTCTGGGACTACCCTGTTCCTCAGACTGTAATGTTCATTATATTCCAGAAATAAGTGAGATCATATGATATTTGTCTTTCTCTGTTTGGCTTGTTTTGCTTAGGATAATAGTTTCCAGGTCCTCCCATGTCGTCTCAAAGGATAAGAGATCTTTCTTTCTTACAGCTGCATAGTACTCCATTGTGTATATGTACCACCGCTTTTTTATCCGTTCGTCTACTGATGGACACTTGGGCTGTTTCCAGATCTTAGCTATTGTAAATAGCGCTGCTATGAACATGGGGGTGCATATATTCTTTCTGATTGGTGTTTCAGGCTTCTTAGGGTATATTCCTAGGAGTGGGATCACTGGGTCAAATGGTAATTCAATTTTTAATTTTTTGAGGTAACACCATAGTGTTTTCCACAGTGACTGCACCAGTCTGCATTCCCACCAGCAGTGTACTAGAGTCCCCTTTTCTCCACACCCTCGCCAACACTTGTTTGATGCTTAGTTGATGGTGGCTATTCTGACAGGTGTGAGGTGATACCTCATTGTTGTTTTAATTTGCATCTCTCTGATGATTAGTGATGTTGAGCATTTCTTCACGTGTCTCTTGGCCATTTGTATGTCCTGTTTGGAGAGGTGTCTATTTAGTTCCTCTGCCATTTTTTAATTGGGTTCTTTGTCTTCCTTTTGTTGAGTTGTATGAGCACTGTATATATTTTGGAAATTAATCGCTTATCTGATATATCATTGGCAATTATGCTCTCCCATACAGTGGGTTGCCTTTCCACTTTGATGGTTGTTTCTTTTGCTGTGCAGAAGCTTTTGAGTTTGCTGTAGTCCCATGTGTTCATTTTTTCCTTTGTTTCTGTTTTCTTAGGTGATATATCAGTGAAAATTCTGCTGCGTATGATGTCTGAAATTTTGCTGCCTACATTTTCTTCTAGGATTTTTATGGATTCATAAGACACATTTAAGTCTTTTATCCATTTTGAGTTTCTTCTTGTGTATGGTGTAAGATGATGGTCTAGTTTCATTTTTTTGCATGTAGCTGTCCAATTTTCCCAACACCATTTATTAAAGAGGCTGTCTTTACTCCATTGTATGCTCTTGCCACCTGTGTCAAATATTAATTGAGCATAATGTTTTGGGTCAACTTCTGGGTTCTCTGTTCTATTCCATTGATCTATGTGCCTGTTCTTGTGCCAGTACCAGGCTGTTTTGATTACAGTAGCTTTGTAGTATAACCTGATATCTGGTATTGTGATCCTGCCTACTTTGTCCTTCTTTTTTAAGATTGCTGTAGCTATTCGGGGTCTTTTTTGGTTCCATATGAACTTCTGAAGCATTTGTTCTAGTTCTGTGAAATATGTCGTTGGTATTTTGATGGGGATTGTGTTAAATCTATAGATTGCTTTGGGTAGTATGGACATTTATATGATGTTAATTTTTCCAATCCATGAACAGGGTATGTGCTTCCACTTTTTTATATCTTCCTCTATTTCTTTTTTCAATGTCCTGTAGTTTTCTGTAAATAGGTCCTTTACTTCTTTGTTTAAGTTTATTCCTAGGTATCTTAATTTTTTTGCCACGATGGTAAATGGGATTGTTTTTTTAGTTTCTCTTTCTGTGAGTTCATCATTGGTGTATAAGAATGCCGTCGATTTCTTGACGTTAATTTTGTATCCTGCTACTTTGCCAAATTCATTTATTAAGTCTAGTAGATTTTTGATGGAGTCTTTAGGGTTTTCTATGTATAATATCATGTCATCTGCGAATAATGACAGTTTCACTTCCTCCTTTCCAATTTGGATCCTTTTTATTTTTTCTTCATGTCTGATTGCTTTGGCTAAGACTTCCAGTACTATGTTAAATAAGAGTGGTGAAAGTGGGCATCCTTGTCTTGTTCCTGTTCTTAAGGGAAATGCTTTTAGTTTTTGTCCATTGAGTATGATGTTGGCTGTAGGTCTTTCATATATGGCCTTTATAATGTTGAGATATGATCCCTCTATTCCCAAATTGCTGAGCGTTTTTATCAGAAATGGGTGCTGAATTTTGTCAAATGCTGTTTCAGTGTCTATTGATATGATCATATGATTTTTATCTTTCATTTTGTTTATGTGATGTATCACATTTATTGATTTGCGAATATTGTACCAGCCTTGCATCCCTGGGATGAATCCCACTTGGTCATGGTGAATAATTTTTTTGATGTATTGCTGGATCTGATATACTAGCATTTTGTTAAGGATTTTGGCATCTATGTTCATTAGGGATATTGGCCTGTAGTTTTCTTTCTTTGTAGTGTCTTTTTCTGGTTTTGGAATTAGAATTATGCTGGCTTCATAAAAGGAGTTTGGAAGTCTTCCTTCTTCTTGAATTTTTTTGGAATAGTTTGAGGAGAGTGGGTGTTAGTTCTTCTTTGAATGTTCGGTAAAGCTCCCCTGTGAAGCTGTCAGGGCCTGGGCTTTTGTTTGCTGGGAGGGTCTTGATTACATCTTCAATTTCCTTCGTTGTTATTGGCCTGTTCAAGTTTTCTATCTCTTCCTGGTTCAGTTTTGGGAGACTATGTGTTTCTAGAAATGTGTCCATTTCACTTAGATTGTCAAATTTGTTGCCATATAAATGTTCATAGTATTTGCTGATGATCCTTTGTATTTCTGTGGTGTCAGTTGTTACTTCGCCTCTTTCATTTCTGATTTTGTGTATTTGGGTTCTCTCTCTTTGTTTTTTGGTGAGTCTAGCTAAGGATCCATCAATCTTATTTATCTTTTCAAAAAACCAGCTCTTTGTTTCATTGATCCTTTGAATTGTTTTTTGGTCTCCATGTCGTTTATTTGTGCTCTGTTACTATTTCCTTCCTTCTACTTGCTCTAGGGTTTTCTTTTTGTTTGCTTTCTAGTTCTTTTCAGTTGTGAGGTTAGGTAGTCAATTAGAAATTTTTCTTCTTTCTTGAGGTGGGCCTGTAGTGCTATGAACTTCCCTCTCAGAACAGCTTTCGCTGCATCCCATAGATTTTGTGTTGCTGTGTGTTCATTTTCATTGGTTTCCAGGAAGTTTTGAATTTCTTCCTTGATCTCCATGGTAACCCATTCATTGTTCAATAACATGCTATTTAGCCTCCATGTGTTCAAATGTCTTTGCATGTTTTTGTTGCAATTGATTTTTAGTTTCATGCCATTGTGATCTGAAAAGAGGCTTGATATTATTTCAATCTTCTTGAACTTGTAGAGACTTAGTTTGTGCCCTAACATATGGTCTATCTTTGAGAATGTCCCATGTGCACTTGAGAAGAATATGAATTCTGCAGTTTTGGGGTGTAATTCTCTGGAGATATCTATTAAATCCATTTGATCTAGTGCTTCATTTAGAATTTGTTTCCTTGTTAATTTTTTGTCTAGATGATCTATGCAGTGATGTCAGTGGGGTGTTGAAGTCTCCTGCTATGATTGTATTGCTGTCGATTTCTCCTTTGAAGTCCTCCAGAAGATTTTTAATATAATTTGGTGCTCCTATATTGGGTGCATATATGTTTACCAAGGTTATATCTTCCTGTTGGATAGACCCTTTCAATATTATGTAGTGGCCTTCTTTGTCTCTAGTTATGGTCTTCAATTTGAAATCTAATTTATCAGATATGAGTATTGCTACCCCAGAGTTTTTTTCCTTTCCGTTTGCTTTGAAGATTTTTTTCCATCCCTTTACTTTCAACCTATGTGAGTCTTTTGTTGTGAGGTGGGTCTCTTGTAAACAACATATATATGAATCATGCTTTCTTATCCAGTCTGTTACTCTGTATCTATTTTTTGGAGCATTCAATCGATTTACCTCTGTGATTATTGATATGTACTTATTTATTGCCATTTTTCTTCAGTGTGATTATATTTTTCTTCCTATTTCTTCTACTAATTACAGCAGTCCTTTTAACATTTCTTGCAGTGCTGGTTTGGTGATAATATATTCCCTTAGCCTTTTTTTTTTTTTTTTGTCTGGGAAGCTCTTTATTTGACCTTCTATTTTGAATGATAGCCTTGCTGGATAGAGTAGTCTTGGATTCAGATCCTTGTTTTTCATGACCTTGATTACTTCATGCCATTCCCTTCTGTCCTGTAGTGTTTCTGTTGAGAAGTCAGCTGATAGCCTTATGGAGGTTCCTTTGTAGGTAACCTGTTGCTTATCTCATGCTGCCTTTAGGATTCTCTTTTTATCTTTAATTTTTGGCATTTTAATTATTATGTGTCTTGGTGTGGGCCTGTTTGGGTTCTTCTTACTTGGGGCTCTCTGTGCTTCTTGAACTTGAATGCCTTCTTCCTTCACCAGGTTAGGAAAGTTTTCTGTCACTATTTCTTCAAATATATTCTCTAACCCTTGCTCATTTTCTTCTTCTTCGGGGACTCCTATGATGCGAATGTTATTTCGTTTCCAGTTGTCCCACAGTTCTCTTAAGCTATCTTCCTGTTTTTTCATTGTTTTTTCCTTTTTGTTTTCTGATTGATTGATTTTTTTCTACTCTGTCTTCTAATTCACTGATCCGGTCCTCTGCTTCCTCTACTCTGCTGGTCATCCTTCCAATGTGTTCTTTATTTCTGCTATGTCATTCTTCATTTCCACTTGGTTGGTTTTCAGTGTTTCTATATCTTTACTCATGGTGTTGATTTCCTTACTCATGCTGTTTAGTTTCCTCAAGATCATGGCTCTGAACTCTACTTCTGATAATTTGCTTAACTGCATTTCATTTATCTCATCTTTGGTAGAGTTCTCTTGTTCTTTCATTTGGGATCTGTTTCTTTGTTTCACCATTTTTGCTATCTCAGTGGGTTTTGGAGCTTGCCAAATTTTCCCTGTGGGTGTTGGTGTTCTGCTATTTGTGGCTCCCTCTACTGGGTTTGGATGAGTGTGGAGGGCCCTCCTTCAACACCACTGTCAAGTCTCACTTTCCTGGGTAGATTTACAAGCTCAGGAATGGTTCAGTTACACTCTAGCTTTTTTCCTGGAGGCTATTAGCCTCAGTTACTTGAAAAGCCTTAGGATCTCAGTTGAATGAGAAACTCTCTCAGGTGTTTATAGTGTAAGAGGATTTCCCGAGGGTGGGGCCGATGCTGGTTAATGAGCCTCAATTTGCATTTCTTTGCCTCACCTGGGAATCTCTGAAGGAGGGGCTGCCACAGCTCCGGGAAGGAGCAAACTTGGCTGCCATTCTGTGTAACTGGGAAGGAGCGGGCTGGCCACCACCGTCCTTTGTGGCCGCAGCTGAGCACAAACTCTGAGCGCCCTCCAAATCCCAGGTGTCCCCACAGAATTCCAGTCCAGTCTGCCCTCTCTCTGCCGGAACCCGAGGTGAGTGGCTGTGGCTATTTAGCGCTCTGTCCCGGCCCTCTGTGCTGTGGAGCAGCTTGGGATCTTAACCTTGAGGGCGGGCGCTCTGCTCACAGCTAAAGCCGCTGCTGTCCTTGGGCTCCTGTCCCGCCCCCCTCACGAGGCTCCGCACATCCTACCAGGCTCATTCAGTGTCCCTGGTTCTATGGTCCTCTCCTGCTGCTTTTCTGTTGCTTTTTCCTGACAATTTGTCTTTATTTTAGTTGTAATTCCGGTTTGGTCCTGGGAGATCGTCTGTGTAGCTTCCATTCATTCCACCGCCATTTTCTCTCCTGCTGTGTTTTTTTGTATTCCTAAACATATTGTTGAACTTTGCCCTCAAGTGCTGTTGTTAGTTGGAAACAGCTTGATTCTTTAGAGTCTTGCTTTTAAGATTTGCTATGTGGGACCAGAGCATTTTTTATCCTCACCCAAGGACATTTTTGCATTTATCTTCAGATAGAGTGGGAGGGAGAGACGGAGGAAGAGAGAGAGAGAAACATCAACGTGAGAGAGACTTATCGACTGGTTGCCACCCACAGGACCCCAACAGGGATCAGGGATGAACTGCAACCGAGGTACGTGCCCTTAGCGGGAACCAACCCTGGACTCTCTGGTCCGTGGGCCGATGCTCTAACCGCTGAGCCAAACCAGCCAGGGCAACCAGAGTAGTTTTTAGTGCAAGATTATTATTTTCCACACTACTGAGGCAAGACCTTTTGGAATGCCTCAGTCCTTCCCTCATGTCTCCTGAAGTAGGAGGCTTCTATTCTGGCCAGTGGGACAGAGGCTCACCTAGGTCCAGCTTGAGCAATGAGCATAGTTACCTTTTATCCTTTCTGGATGCCCTTTCTCAGGCCTAGGGTAGTTTCCTCACATGCCTGCTTTGATCTGTATTCACCTGAATACTTAAGGGGGACCCTCTGCAGAACCCAGGATCCTCTCTGCCTGCAGCTCTTAAAAAAAATGTTTTGACTTCTGGTCAAGATGGCGGCGTAGGTAAATGCGGTATCACGTCCTCCCACAACCACGTCAAAGTTACAACTAAACTACAGAACAACCATCATTCAAAACCGCCTGAAATCAAGTTGAATGGAAGTCCTACAACTACGAAATTAAAGAACAAGCCCCATCGAGACTGGTAGGAGGGGCGGAGGCGTGACAGGCTGGTCCCACACCCACGTGTGGCTGATAAAAATTAGGAGGCTACCTCGGCTGGAAAGGTCCTCCCTGAGGACTGAGGGGTCCTTGTCCCACACCAGGCGCCCAGCTCAGGGTTCCATTGCCAGGAAGAGAAGTCGCCATAACTTCTGGGTGGAAAAACCAGCGGGAACTGAGGCTGAGGCGGCTGGAGACCCTGGCAGCTCCTCTTAAAGGGCCCGCCCGTGCACGGACTTACTCGGACTTGCTCCCTCCAGGCTCCAGCATGGGGGAGGCAGCTTGAAAGGCACCAGAATCATATGGGGAAGAACTGAGCTGTTTGGCATTGGAGCGAGGGCTGCAGAGGCAGCTTTCTCCTGGACAGACGTGCTATCAGAGGCTTTTGTTCCTTTGGTGAGCCCTTCCCTGGACCGGCAGATGCCGCCATATCTGAGGCTCCAGCACCCTGGCTCACACTGTTGGACCCGCCCTGGTGATTCCCTGAGGCCCTGACCCACCCAACTTCCAGGCCCACCCAATCTGTTGCCAGTTGCTTTACCATAGGATTGGCCTGTCTTGGATCCTATTTCAGCTTTTCCTAAATTCTTTCAAACAAGCAGCATCTGGTCTCAGCTAGCCTCATACCTCTCGCTAAGTAATACATAGAAACAAACACAGGGAGGCAGCCAAAATGAGGAGACAAAGAAACAGGTCCCAAATGAAAGAACAGAACAAAACTCCAGGAAAAGAACTAAGTGAAATGGAGATAAGCAACCTAACAGATGCTGAGTTCAAAACACTGCTTATAAGAATGCTCAATGAACTTAGTGAGGGCCTCAAGAGCATAAAAAAGGACCAGTCAGAAATGATGGATGCACAGTCAGAAATGAAGGAGGCACTAACTGAAATAAAGAATAATTTACACAGATTCAGTAGTAGAGTAGTTAAAGCCAAGAAGCAAACCATCGATTTGGAATATAAGGAAGCAAAAAACATCCAATCAGAACAGCAGAAAGAAAAAAGAATCCAAAAAAATGAGGATAGTGTAAGGAGCCTCTGGGACGACTTCAAGCGTGCAAACATTCGCATCTTGGGGGTGCTAGAAGGAGAAGAGAGAGAACAAGAAATCGAAAACCTATTTGAAACAATAATGGTAGAAAACTTCCCCAACTTGGTGAAGGAAACAGACATACAAGTCCAGGGAGCACAGAGAGTCCCAAACAAGATGAACCCCAAGAGGCCCACACCAAGACACATCATCATCAAAATGCAAAAGATTCAAGACAAAGAGAGAATCTTAAAAGCAGCAAGAGAAAAGAAGTTAGTTACCTACAAGGGAGTTCCCATAAGACTGTCAGCTGATTTCTCAAAAGAAACTTTGCAGGCCAGAAGGGAGTGGCAAGAAATATTCAGAATGATGAAAAGTAAGAACCTACAACCAAGATTACTCTATCCTGAAAAGCTGTCATTTAGAACCGATGGACAGATCAAGAGTTTCCCAGACAAGAAAAAGCTAAAGGAGTTCATCACCACCAAACCATTATTATATGAAATGTTGAAGGGTCTTCTTGAAGAAAAAGATAAAAAAATATGAACAAACAAAATGGCAATAAATACATATCTATCGACAATTGAATCTACAAACAAAATGAACAAGCAGAACAGAAACATTCTCATAGACACAGAGAACTTTTGTTGGTTGCCAGATGGGTGGGGGGCTGGGGGAATGGGTGAAAAAGGTGACAGGATTAAGAAGTACAAATTGGTTGTTAGACTGACAAACCTCAAAGGGAAGGGGGCTTGGGGGGTGGGAAGAAATAAACCAAAGAACTTATATGTATATATGCATAACCAATGGACACAGACAACAGTGTATGGAAAGGCAGGAGGGGGGCAGGAATGGGGGAGGAGGGGGCAATGGGGGAAAAATGAGGAACATCTGTAATACATTCAACAATAAAGATAAGTTAAAAAAAAGACAATACTTTTCCTATTCATTACTTCATTTTATCTTTGTTCATAGTCCTTTTGTATGCATAAATTACAAATAAAATGTGTTCAAGTGATCAGTTTTTTCATTATGTTTTCTGGATGTTGTGTCCTATGAAAAATTGATAATAAAATAGAAAAATCTTTACTGACAAGATCCTTTAGTACTTTAACATTTTAATCTACTGGAAATTTATTTTGGTGATAAAGGACATTGGGATCTAACTTTGTTTTCTTTTTTTCCCCATAATGAAAACTTTATTGAAAAACTGACACCAAAATAGGAGATCGCTGTTGTATACTTAAAAATTAAATCTAATTACATTATCCTGGTAGCTTAACTAGAATTCCTGAACGAATAAGGCTTTCTGTGATATAACACAAATTCAGGAAGTTGTGTGGATCATTAGTTTTGCTTTCTTCTAAATGAACACCCTTCCGTGAGTCTAGCCTTTCCTCCTGTCGGCTGGCACAACACTGTTGAACAACCTACACAAAGAACCACAGTCTGAGCATGGCTGAAAACCGTAGTGATCTTGTAGCAACCTGGACATTTTACATCCATAAAATAAGAATTTGGACTCTGAACTAGCCATTTCTTTTTATGTTTTTCCTTTTCCTCTTCCAAGGGCGGATGTAGAAAATCTCTAGCCAAAGGCATGTTGATCCTCTTGCAAGCGCAGCCCATGGAGATCTCAGAGCAAACTTTGTTTTCTTTCCAGAGTTTTTAGTCAGGTGTCCCAACACCATTTATCAAATAACCCATATTTCCCCACTGAGTTAAAAATGTCATTGTCACAAAATTATAGACCCCCATCTGGGTTTATTCTTGCATATTTGTTCTTCCAGCTAATTTAGGTTGGGTGATTCCAGGATGGCCTCTCTGAAGGAATGGTGTGAAGGATATAGTAGGTGAGGTAGGGAATGGGTAAAGAGGGGGGGGGGGGGAGCACCAAGTGTTAAAAACTGGTTTCTTCATAATGTTGCGAGCAAGGCTTACAGAACTCTTAGCTGGGTGACATTTTGGAGGGATCTATGGTGTCCAAGTCTTCCAAATAATCTCAGGTCAACTGGGAGGAAATTGGTGCTCTTGTGTTCATGACAGAGACATGGTGAGTTGGGAATCCAACTACCATCACAATTTTATAACTTTCAGAACACTTTTCTGAGTTAGGATTCCTTGGCATCTCAACACTTTGGCTACATGCACTAAGGGACCCCATCAATAAGACTGGGGAGAGGCTAGAAACTTCCTTCAGGGTCTGGAGACCATTAGAAGTGACTGTCTACCCAGGGGTCACCTTTAAAAATGGTTTCATGGCAGCCTCTACCCAAATTGCAGAGTTTGCCTTCAGAGAACACTTGGTCTCAGTTGCCCACTGGTGACAGCTGGTTTCTCTGCTTCCCTCTCCTGCAATGTGAATGGAAGTCTCGGCTTTCCCCAGCTGGACCCAATTAGCAATTGATAATCAAACAAACCACCTTGCATTTTCTAAGTGTGTTGCTTGATGAAGAGTGTCATCAAGAACTGATGGCATTCTCACCTTTTTCTTGTGTAAGAAAGATTTGTTGAGTGGAACTAAAGAGTTTCCTGTGACTCCTAAGAGAATAAAATCTACAATTGTCACTAGGTGGCAGTATATGCATAGGTTGCGACCTCACGGCACACTTGGTAGGCTTGTGAGCCAAGTGGAGAAAGAGATGGGTGCCCCTTCAAACTCCTGTGTGGACCATGGCATGTCAACACACTGCCCAGGCCATAGACTTACCTGCTGACTTCACAAAGAACATTCCTTGTTCAAGTGAAGAGAATCTCGACATGTGCATATGACAATAAACAACAATGTGGCCGAGTGCTTTTTCCAAGTGATAGACATAATGATAGCCTATCCCACGTGCTCTGCTACACAAAGGCCTTTGAAGACTCCTCTGGGGAGGTGGGGGTCTGTGTCCCTGACCCTTGAATCTAGGCTGGCTTATGACTGCTTGCACCTATGGAGTACAGTGGAAGTTATGCTGGGTGACTTCCAAGGCTGTCATAGAAGGTGGTAGAGCTTCTGGATTGTTCCTTGGACTACATGCTCTGGGAACCCTGAGCTGTCTATAAGAAGATGGGCCACCCTCAGTTTGCCATGCTGTGAAGAAGCAAGCTGCATGGAGAGGCCATGTGGAGGTGCTCTGATCCATAGAGCCCCAGCTTTCTAGTCATCCCAGAACAACAGAAGACATGTGAGTGAGCCCTCAGAGGATTCTGGCTCACATCTGCTTGAGTCTTCCCAGCAGAGGCTTCAGACATCGTAGAACAGAGATAACACATCTCCTCTGCCCTTTGTCCCAAGTCCTGACCCACAGAATCTGTGATCTCTGTGCACAACCAGTGCCTGTTTCTTTAATTGTTGACATTATTACAGATGTCCCCCATTTCCCCCCTCTTTGCCCACCTTCACCAAGCCTCCACCCCCCCTCCCCTGGCCTTCACCACTCTGTTGTCTGTGTCCACGGGCTATGCATATATGTTCTTGGCTAATCTCTTCACATTCTTTTATCCAGTACGCCCCAACCTGCTCCTCTCTGACATTTGTCAGACTGTTCCATGCATCTGTACCTCTGGTTGTATGTCATTTGTCAGTTTATTTTACTCATTAGATTCCACATATAAATGAGATCATATGGCATTTGTCTTTCTTTGACTGGCTTATTTCACTTAGCATAATAATTGCCAGGTCCATCTATGCTGTCACAAATGGTAAGAGTTCCTTCTTTTTTTACAGCCATGGAGTATTCCATTGTGTAAATATACCACGGCTTTTTTATCCACTCATCTACTGATGGGCACTTGGGCTGTTTCCAGATCTTAGCTATTGTAAATAGTGCTGCTATGAACATGGGGATGCATATATTCTTTCTGATTGGTGTTTCAGGATTCTTAGGATATATTCCCAGAAGTGGGATCGCTGGGTCAAAAGGCAGTTCTATTTTTAATTTTTTGAGGAAACTTTATACTGTTTTCCACTGTGGCTGCACCAGTGTGCATTCCCACCAACAGTGCATTAGGATTCCCTTTTCTTCACATCCTTGCCAGCACTTGTTGTTTATTGATTTATTGATGATAACCATTCTGGCATGTGTGAGGTGATATCTCATTGTAGTTTCATTTATTTATTTTTAATCCTCACTCGAGGATATTTTTTCATTGATTTTCAGATAGAGTGGGAGTGAGGGAGGGAGGAAGAGAGAGAAAGAAACACCAATGTGAGAGAGACACATTGATTAGTTGCCTCCCACATGACCTGACCAGGGCTGGGGGGCCAACTGCAACTGAGGTATGTGCCCTTGACCAGAATCAAACCCACGACTCTTTGGTCTGCGGGCTGACACTCTAACAGCTGAGTCAAACTGGCCAGGGTTATATCTCATTGTAGTTTTAATTTGCATCTCTCTAATGATTAGTGACATTGAGCATTTTTTCATATATGTATTGGCCATCTGTATGTCCTCTGAAAAAATGTCTATTCTGGTCCTTTTCCCATTATTTGAAAAATATGTTTTAATTGATTATTTTTTTTAGAGTGAGAGAGGAAGGGAGAGAAAGAAAAACATCAATGTGAGAAAGAAACATAGACTGGCTGCCTCCAGCATGCCCCCCACTGAGGATCCAGCCCACAACCTGGGCATGTGACCTGACTGGGAATCAAACCGGGACCTCTCAGTCCCTGGGACATCACTGAATCCATTGAGCCACATCAGCTAGGCTCTTTTCCCATTTTTTAATTGGATTGCTTGTCTTCCTGGTGTTGAGTTGTATAAGTTCTTTATATATTTTGGAAATTAACCCCTTATCACAGTGGTTCTCAACCTTCCTAATGCCGCAATCCTTTAATACAGTTCCTCATGTTGTGGTGACCCCCAACCATAAAATTATTTTCATTGCTACTTAATAACTATAATTTTGCTACTGTTATGAATCGCCATTGGAAATATGTGTTTTCCGATGGTCTTAGGCGACCCCTGTGAAAGGGTCGTTCGACCCTCAAAGGGGTCGCGACCCACAGATTGAGAACCGCTGCCTTATCATATGTAGCATTGACAAATATGTTCTCCCATACAGTGGGTTCCCTTTTTATTTTGTTAATGGTTTCTTTTGCTTTGCAGAAGCTTTTTAATTTGATGTAGTCCCATTTGTTTATTTTTTCCTTTGTTTCCCTTGCCCTAGGAGATATATTGGCAAAAATATTGCTACGATAAATGCCTGAAATTTTACTGCCTATGTTTTCTTCTAGGATTTGTATGGTTTCATGACTTACATTTAAGTCTCTTATCCATTTTGAGTTTGTTCTTGTGTGTGGTGTAAGTTGATGATCTAGTTTCATTTTGTTTTGCATGTACCTGTCCAATTTTTCCAACGCTGTTTATGTAAGAGACTGTTTTTACTCCACTGTACGCTCTTGCCTACTTTGTCAAATATTAATTGACCATAAAGGCATGGGTTGATTTCTGGGCTCTCTGTTCTGTTTCATTGATCTATATGCCTCTTCTTGTGCCAGTGCTAAGCTGTTTTGATTATAATGGTTTTGTAGTATAGTTTGATATTTGGTATTGTGATACCTCAACTTTGTTTTTCTTTCTCAAGATTGCTGAGGCTATTTGGGATCTTTTTTGGTTCCATATAAACTTTTGGAATATTTATTCTAGATCTGTGAAATATACCTTTGGTATTTTAAAAGGAATTGCATTGAATCTATAGATTGCTTTGGGTAGTATGGACATTTTAATGATGTTAATTCTTCCAATTCATGAACACAGTATATGCTTCCATTTGTTTGTACCTTCCTCAATTTCTTCAATGTCCTGTGGTTTTCTGAGTACAGGTCTTTTACCTCTTTTGTTAAGTTTATTCCTAGGTACCTTATTTGTTGCTGTTGTTGCAATAATAAATGGGATTGTTTTCTTAGTTTTTCTTTCTGATAGTTCATTATTGGTGTGTAAAAATGCCACAAATTTCTGGATATTAATTTTGTATCCTGCTGCTTTGCCATATTTATTTATTAGATCTAGTAGTTTTTTTGGTGGAGTGTTTAGGGTTTTCTATGTACAATATCATGTCATCTGTTAATAATAACAGTTTTACTTCCTCTTTTCCAATTTAGATGCCTTTTATTTCTTCTTGTCTGATTGCTGTGGCTAGATTCCATTACTATGTTAAATAAGAGTGGTGAAAGTGGATAGCCCTGTCTTATTCTTCATCTGAAGGGAAACCCTTTTAGTTTTTGTCCATTGAGTATGTTGACTGTAGGTTTTTCATATATGGACTTTATTATGTTGAGGTATTATCCCTCTATTTCCACTTTGCTGAGAGAGGGTGCTGAATTTTATTGAATGCTTTTTCTGCATCTATTGATATGATCATGTGATTTTTTTGTTTTGTTTTTTTGTTAATCCTCAACCAAGGATATTTTTTCCATTGTTTTTTTTTAGAGAGAGTGAAAGGGAAGGAGGGAGGGAGGGAGGGAGAGAGAGAGAGAGAGAGAGAGAGAGAGAGAGAGAGAGAGAAACATTGATGTGAGAGAGACACATCGATTGGTTGCCTCCCTCACATGCCATGACTGGGGCCAGGCATCAAACCTGCAACCCAGGTCCATGCCCCTGACCGGGAATTGAACCTGTAACCCTTTGGTGCACAGGCTGACAGTCTAACCACTGAGCCACACTGGCCAGGGCTGATCATGTGATTTTTTTAATTTAAAAAAATTTTAATTGATTTTTTTATTGTTGAAAGTATTACAGATGTTCCCCTTTTTTCCCCATTGACCCACTCTGTCTCACTCCCACCCCCATCCTGCCTTCCCCAGCCTAGTGTCCATGTCAATTGTTTGTGCATATATGCATATAAGTTCTTTGGTTTATCTCTTCCCACCCCTCCCATCCCCATCCCTCTGAGGTTTGTCAGTCTGTTCCCTACTTCCATGATTCTGGATCTCTTTTGGTCTGATCATGTGATTTTAATCTTTCATTTTGTTTATATGATGTATCACATTTATTGATTTGTGAATATTGTACCAACCTTGCATCCCCAGAATAAATCACACTTGATCGTGGCGTGTGATTTTTTAAAATGTACTGCAGGTTCCAATTTGCTAATATTTTGTTGAGGATTTTAGCATCTAATTTCATCAGGGATATTGGCCTATAGTTTTCTTTCTTTGTAGTGTATCTGGTTTTGGAATTAGGAAAATGCTAGCCTTGTAAAAAGAGCTTGGAAGTCTTCCCTCCTCTTGAATTTATTGGAATAGTTTGAGGAGGATAGGTGTTAGTTCCTCTTTGAATGTTTGGTAAAATTCATTTGTGAAGCCATGTGGTCCAGGACTTTTGTTTGCTGGGAGATTTTTTAAAAATTTATTTTATTTTTTCTTTATTGATGTTAGAGAGAGAGAGGAAGGGAGAGAGAGATAGAAATATCGATGAGAGACAACATCAATTGGCCGCCTCCTGCATGCCCCCCACTGGGGATCAGGCCCACAACCTGGGCATGTGCCCTGACTGGGAATCAAATCGGCAACCTCTTGGTGCATGGGTCAATGCTCAACTACTAGGCCACACCGGCCGGACAGGAGATTTAAAATAATTATTTAAAATTTATTTGTATTGTTGAAAGTATTACAGATGTCCCCCTTTTACCCCCATTGACCCATTCCTTCCCGCTCACACCCCCTCCTACCTTCCCCAGCTCAGTGTCCATGTCAATTGGTTGTGCATATATGCATATAAGTTCTTTGGTTTATCTCTTCCCTCCCCTCCCACTCCCCCATCAATCTGAGGTTTGTCAATCTGTTCCCTACTTTCATGATTCTGGATCTCTTTCAGTTGACAGCTTATTTTGTTCATGATGTTCCACAAATAAGTGAGATCATGTGGTACTTGTCTTTCTCTGACTGGCTTATTTTGCTTAGCATAATACTCTCCAGGTCCCTCCATGTGTCTCAAAGGGTAAGAGATCTTTCTTTCTTACAGCTGCATAGTACTCCATTGTGTATATGTATCACAGCTTTTTTATCCACTCATCTATTGATGGACACTTGGGCTATTTCCAGATCTTAGCTTTTGTAAATCGTGCTGCTATGAACATAGGGGGGCATATATTCATTCTTATTGGTGTATCAGGCTTCTTAGGATATATTCCGAGAAGTAGCATCACTGGGTCAAATGGCAGATCCATTTATAATTTTTTGAGGAAACACCATATTGTTTTCCACAGTGGCTGCACCAGTCTGCATTCCCACCAGCAGTGTGCTAGAGCACCCTTTTCTCTACATCCTCGCCAGCACTTGTTGTTTGATGATGTGTTGATTGGAGCCATTCTGGCAGGTGTGAGGTGATACCTCATAGTCATTTTTTTTTATTAATTTATTTTTGTTACAGATGTTTCTCCTTTTTTCCCCATTGACACCCTCCTCCCCATCCCCCCACCCTGTCCCCAGCTTTGTTGTCCATGTCCATCACTTATGCATACATGTGCATAAGTTCTGTGGTTTATCTCTTCCCTCCCCCCCACCCCCTCTTCTGAGGGGTGTCAGTTTATACCCTACTTCCACATCTCTGGGTCTACCCTGTTCCTCAGACTGTTATGTTCATTATATTCCACAAATAAGTGAGATCATGTGATATTTGTCTTTCTCTGCTTGGCTTGTTTCGCTTAGGATAATACTCTCGAGTTCCCTCCACGTCGTCTCAAAGGATAAGAGATCTTTCTTTCTTACAGCTGCATAGTACTCCATTGTGTATATGTACCACAGCTTTTTTATCCATTCATCCACTGATGGACACTTGGGCTGTTTCCAGATCTTAGCTATTGTAAATAGTGCTGCTATGAACATGGGGGTACATGTATTTTTTCTGATTGGTGTTTCAGGCTTCTTAGGGTATATTCCTAGAAGTGGGATCACTGGGTCAAATGGCAATTCAATTTTTAATTTTTTGAGGTAACACCATAGTGTTTTCCACAGTGGCTGCACCAGTCTGCATTCCCACCAGCAGTGTACTAGAGTCCCCTTTTCTCCACACCCTCACCAACACTTGTTGTTTGATGATTTGTTGATGGCGGCCATTCTGACAGGTGTGAGGTGATACCTCATTGTTGTTTTAATTTGCATCTCTCTGATGATTAATGATGTTGAGCATTTCTTCATATGTCTCTTAGCCATTTGTATGTCCTGTTTGGAGAGGTGTCTATTTAGTTCCTCTGGCCATTTTTTAATTGGGTTCTTTGTCTTCCTTTTGTTGAGTTGTATGAGCACTCTGTATATTTTGGAAATTAACCCCTATCTGATGTATCATTGGCAATTATGCTCTCCCATAGAGTGGGTTCCCTATCTGTTTTGATGGTTGTTTCTTTTGCTGTGCAGAAGCTTTTGAGTTTGATGTAGTCCCATGTGTTCATTTTTCCCTTTGTTTCTGTTGCCTTAGGTGATGTATCAGTGAAGATTCTACTGCGTATGATGTCCGAAATTTTGTTGCCTACATTTTCTTCTAGGATTTTTATGGATTCACGAGTCACATTTAAGTCTTTTATCCATTTTGAGTTTATTCTTGTGTGTGGTGTAAGTTGATGGTCTAGTTTCATTTTTTTGCATGTAGCTGTCCAATTTTCCCAACACCATTTATTAAAGAGGCTGTCTTTACTCCATTGTATGCTCTTGCCACCTTTGTCAAATATTAATTGAGCATAATGTCTTGGGTCAATTTCCGGATTCTCTGTTCTGTTCCACTGGTCTATATGCCTGTTCTTGTGCCAGTACCAGGCTGTTTTGATTACAGTGGCTTTGTAGTATAAGCTGATATCCGGTATTGTGATCCCACCTACTTTGTCCTTCTTTTGCAAGATTGCTGTGGCTATTCGGGGTCTTTTTTGGTTCCATATGAACTTTTGAAATATTTGTTCTAGTTCTGTGAAATATGTCACTGGTATTTTGATGGGGATTGCATTGAATCTATAGATTGCTTTGGGTAATATGGACATTTTAATGATGTTAATTCTTCCAATCCATGAACAAGGTATGTGCTTCCACTTTTTTATATCTTCCTCTATTTCTTTTTTCAATGTCCTGTAGTTTTCTGCAAATAGGTCCTTTACTTCTTTGTTTAAGTTTATTCCTAGGTATCTTAATTTTTTTGCAGCAATGGTAAATGGAATTGTTTTTTTAGTTTCTCTTTCCGTGAGTTCATCATTGGTGTATAAGAATGCTGTCGATTTCTTGACGTTAATTTTGTATCCTGCTACTTTGCCAAATTCATTTATTAAGTCTAGTAGATTTTTGATGGAGTCTTTAGGGTTTTCTATATATAATATCATATCATCTGCGAATAATGACAGTTTCACTTCCTCCTTTCCAATTTGGATTCCTTTTATTTTTTCTTCACGTCTGATTGCTGTGTCTAAGACTTCCAGTACTATGTTAAATAAGAGTGGCGAAAGTGGGCATCCCTGTCTTGTTCCTGTTCTTAAGGGAAATGTTTTTAGTTTTTGCCCATTGAGTATGATGTTGGCTGTAGGTCTTTCATATATGGCCTTTATTATATCAAGATATGATCCCTCTACTCCCAAATTGCTGAGCATTTTGATCAGAAATGGGTGCTGGATTTTGTCAAATGCTTTTTCAGCGTCTATTGATATGATCATGTGGTTTTTATCTTTCATTTTGTTTATGTGGTGTATCACATTTATTGATTTGCGAATGTTGAACCAGCCTTGCATCCCTGGGATGAATCCCACTTGGTCATGGTGAATAATTTTTTTGATGTATTGCTGGATCCGATTTGCTAGTATTTTGTTTAGGATTTTGGCATCTACGTTCATCAGGGATATTGGCCTGTAGTTTTCCTTCTTTGTAGTGTCTTTTTCTGGTTTTGGAATTAGGATTATGCTGGCCTCATAAAATGAGTTTGGAAGTCTTCCTTCTTCTTTAATTTTTTGAAATAGTTTGAGGAGAATGGGTGTTAGTTCTTCTTTGAATGTTCGGTAAAACTCCCCCGTGAAGCCATCCGGTCCTGGGCTTTTTGCTGGGAGAGTCTTGATTACATCTTCAATTTCCTTAGCTGTTATTGGTCTGTTCAAGTTTTCTATCTCTTCCCGGTCCAGTTTTGGGAGACTATGTGTTTCTAGAAATTTGTCCATTTCACTTAGATTGTCGAATTTGTTGCCATATAAATGTTCATAGTATTTGCTAATGATCCTTTGTATTTCTGTTGTGTCAGTTGTTACTTCTCCTCTTTCATTTCTGATTTTGTGTATTTGGGTTCTCTCTCTTTGTTTCTTGGTGAGTCTAGCTAAGAGTCCATCAATCTTGTTTATCTTTTCAAAAAACCAGCTCTTTGTTTCATTGATCCTTTGAATTGTTTCTCTGGTCTCTATGTCATTTATTTGTGCTCTGATCTTTACTATTTCCTTCCTTCTACTTGCTCTGGGGTTTTCTTTTTGTTTACTTTCTAGTTCTTTAAGTTGTGAGGTTAGATAGTCTATTAGAAATTTTTGTTGTTTCTTGAGGGAGGCCTGTAGTGCTATGAACTTCCCTCTCAGAACAGCTTTCGCTGCATCCCATAGATTTTGTGTTGTTGTTGTGTGTTCATTTTCATTGGTTTCCAGGAAGTTTTTAATTTCTTCCTTGATCTCCTCGGTAACCCATTCATTGTTTAATAATATGCTATTTAGCCTCCATGTATTCAAATGTCTTTGCATGTTCTTGTTGCAATTGATTTCTAGTTTCATGCCATTGTGATCTGAGAAGATGCTTGATATGATTTCAATCTTCTTGAACTTGCAGAGACTTCGTTTGTGTCCTAACATGTGGTCTATCTTTGAGAATGTCCCATGTGCACTTGAGAAGAATGTAAATTCTATAGTTTTGGGGTGTAATTCTCTGTAAATATCTATTAAATCCATTTGGTCTAGTGCTTCGTTTAGAGTCTCTGTGTCCTTGTTAATTTTTTATCTAGAGGATCTATCCAGTGATGTCAGCGGGGTGTTGAAGTCCACTGCTATGATTGTATTGCTGTCAATTTCTCCTTTGAAGTCCTCCAGAAGATTTTTAATATATTTTGGTGCTCCTATATTCGGTGCATATATGTTTACCAAGGTTATATCTTCCTGTTGGATAGATCCTTTCAATATTATGTAGTGACCTTCTTTGTCTCTAGTAATGGCTTTCGTTTTGAAATCTATTTTATCAGATATGAGTATTGCTACCCCAGCTTTTTTTTCCTCTCCATTTGCTTGAAAGATTTTTTTCCATCCCTTCACTTTCAGCCTATGTGAGTCTTTTGTTGTGAGGTGGGTCTCTTGTAAACAGCATATATATGGGTTATGCTTTCTTATCCAATCCGCTACTCTGTGTCTTTTTATTGGAGCATTCAATCCATTTACATTTAAGGTGATTATTGATATGTACTTATTTATTGCCATTTTTGTTTTGTGTGGTTCTACTTTCCTTCCTATATCTTCTACTAATTACAGCAGTCCTTTTAACATTTCTTGCAGTGCTGGTTTGGTGCTAATGTATTCCCTTAGCCTTTTTTTGTCTGAGAAGCTCTTTATTTGACCTTCTATTTTGAATGACAGCCTTGCTGGATAGAGTAGTCTTGGATTCAGATCCTTGTTTTTCATGACCTTGATTACTTCATGCCATTCCCTTCTGTCCTGTAGTGTTTCTGTTGAGAAGTCAGCTGATAGCCTGATGGGGGTTCCTTTGTAGGTAACCTGTTGCTTTTCTCTTGCTGCCTTGAGGATTCTCTTTGTCTTTAATTTTTGGCATTTTAATTATTATGTGTCTTGGTGTGGGCCTGTTTGGGTTCTTCTTACTTGGGACTCTGTGCATCTTGAACTTGAATACTTTCTTTCTTCACCAAATTAGGGAAGTTTCCTGTCATTATTTCTTCAAATATATTCTCTAACCCTTGCTCATTTTCTTCTTCAGGGACTCCAATGATGCGAATATTATTATGTTTCCAGTTGTCCCACAGTTCTCTTAAGCTGTCTTCCTGTTTTTTCATTGTTTTTTCCTTTTGGTTTTCTGATTGGTTGATTTTTTCTACCCTGTCTTCTAATTCACTGATCCGGTCCTCAGCTTCTTCTACTCTGCTGTTTAGTCCTTCCAATGTGTTCTTCATTTCTGCTATGTCATTCTTCATTTCTTCTTGCTGCTTCTTCATTTCCACTTGGTTTGTTTTCAGTGTTTCTATGTCTTTGCTCTTGGTGTGGATGTCTTTACTCAAGGTGTTGATGTCCTTACTCATGCTATTGAGCTTCCTCAAGATCATGGCTCTGAATTCTAGCTCTGTTAACTTGCTTAACTCCGTTTCATTTATCTCATCTTCGGTAGAGGTCTCTTGTTCTTTCATTTGGGCTCTGTTTCTTTGTTTCCCCATTTTGGCTATCTCAGTGGTTTTTGGAGCCTGCCAAATTTTCCTGTGGATGTTGGTGTTCTGTTGTTTGTGGCTCCCTCTACTGGGTTTGGATGAGCGTGGGAGGACCCACGTTAAACACCACCCTGGAGTCTTACTTTCCAGGGTATATTTGCAAGCCCAGCAAAGGTTAAATTATCCTCTAGCTTTTTGCCTAGAGGCTATTAGTTGTGGTTGCTTGAAGAGCTTTGGGTTTTCAGTTGAATGAAAACCTCCCTCAGGTGTTCAGCGTGAGAGGATTTCCAGGGGGTAGGGCAGAAGCTAGTAGTTAATGAGCCTCAGTTTGCATTTCAATGGCCCACTAGGGTGTGGCTGGATCTCCGAGGGAGGGGCTGCCGCCTCTCCCCAGAGCCCTGGGATGAAGTAAGATGACCAGGCCACAGTCCTGCGTGGCTGCAACTCAGCAAAAGCTCTGAGCGCCCTCCAAATCCCAGGTGTCCCCACACAGTTCCAGTCCAGTCCGCCCTCCCTCTGCCGGAACCCAGGTGAGTGGCTTCGGCTATTTTAGCGCTCTGTCCCGGCTCTGCGCGGTGGAGCCGGCTCGGGCTTTAACCCCAAGGGCGGTGCGCTGCTCACGGCTAAGGCCGTTGCTTTTTGTGGGCTCCCAGCCCCCCTCTCGCGTCTCCGCAATCCTACCAGGATTGAGTCAGTGTCCCTGGTTGTATCGTCCTCGCAAGCTGCTTTTCTGTTGCTTTTTCCCGACGATTTGTCTTTATTTTAGTTGTAATTCCAGTTTGGTCCTGGGAGATGGTCTGTGTAGCTTCCATTCACTCCGCCGCCATTTTGGAATCCTCATAGTCATTTTAATTTGAATCTTTCTGATGATTAGGGACACTGAGCATTTTTTCATATGTCTCCTGACCTTTTGTTTTTATTTATATTTTTTATTTAAAAATTTTTTTCCAACTTATCTTTATTGTTGAATGTATTACAGATGTTCCTCATTTTTCCCCCATTGACCCCCTCCTCCCCATTCCTGCCCCCCTCCTGCCTTTCCCCACACTATTGTCTGTGTCCATTGGTTATGCATATATACACATAAGTTCTTTGGTTTATTTCTTCCCACCCCCCAAGCCCCCTTCCCTTTGAGGTTTGTCAGTCTAACAACCAATTTGTACTTCTTAATCCTATCACCTTTTTCACCCATTCCCCCCAAACCCCTCCCATCTGGCAACCAACAATATTTTTCTGTATCTATGAGAATGTTTCTGTTCTGCTTGTTCATTTTGTTTGTAGATTCAATTGTCGATAGATATGTATTTATTGCCATTTTGTTTGTTCATATTTTTTATCTTTTTCTTCAAGAAGACCCTTCAACATTTCATATAATAATGGTTTGGTGGTGATGAACTCCTTTAGCTTTTCCTTGTCTGGGAAACTCTTTATATGGCCATCAATTCTAAATGACAGCTTTGCAGGATAGAATAATCTTGGTTGTAGGTTCTTGCTTTTCATCACTCTGAATATTTCTTGCCACTCCCTTCTGGCCTGCAAAGTTTCTTTTGAGAAATCAGCTGACAGTCTTATGGGAACTCTCTTGTAGGTAACTAACTTCTTTTCTCTTGCTGCTTTTAAGATTCTCTCTTTGTCTTGAATCTTTTGCATTTTGATGATGATGTGTCTTGGTGTGGGCCTCTTGGGGTTCATCTTGTTTGGGACTCTCTGTGCTCCCTGGACTTGTATGTCTGTTTCCTTCACCAAGTTGGGGAAGTTTTCTGCCATTATTGTTTCAAATAGGTTTTCGATTTCTTGTTCTCCCTCTTCTCCTTCTGGCACCCCCAAGATGCGAATGTTTGCATGCTTGAAGTCGTCCCAGAGGCTCCTTACACTATCCTCATTTTTTTGGATTCTTTTTTCTTTTTGCTGTTCTGATTGGATGTTTTTTGCTTCCTTATATTCCAAATCGATGGTTTGCTTCTTGGCTTTAACTACTCTACTACTGAATCTGTGTAAATTATTCTTTATTTCAGTTAGTGCCTCCTTCATTTCTGACTGTGCATCCATCATTTCTGACTGGTCCTTTTTTATGCTCTTGAGGCCCTCACTAAGTTCATTGAGCATTCTTATAAGCAGTGTTTTGAACTCAGCATCTGTTAGGTTGCTTATCTCCATTTCACTTAGTTCTTTTCCTGGAGTTTTGTTCTGTTCTTTCATTTGGGACCTGTTTCTTTGTCTCCTCATTTTGGCTGCCTCCCTGTGTTTGTTTCTATGTATTACTTAGCAAGAGGTATGAGGCTAGCTGAGACCAGATGCTGCTTGTTTGAAAGAATTTAGGAAAAGCTGAAATAGGATCCAGGACAGGCCAATCCTATGGTAAAGCAACTGGCAACAGCTTGGGTGGGCCTGGAAGTTGGGTGGGTCAGGGCCTGAGGGAATCACCAGGGCGGGGCCAACAGTGTGAGCCAGGTTGCTGGAGCCCCAGATATGGCGGCATCTGCCGGCCCAGGGAAGGGCTCACCAAAGGAACAAAAGCCTCTGATAGCACGTCTGTCCAGGAGAAAGCTGCCTCTCCAGCCCTCGCTCCAATGCCAAACAACTCAGTTTTTCCCCATATGATCTGGTGCCTTTCAAGCTGCCTCCCCCACACTGGAGCCTGGAGGGTGCGAGTCCGAGTAAGTCCGTGCACGGGCCCTTTAAGAGAAGCTACCAGGGTCTCCAGCAGCCTCAGCCTCAGTTCCCGCTGGTTTTTCCACCCAGAAGTTATGGCGACTTCTCTTCCTGGCACTGGAACCCTGAGCTGGGCGCCTGGTGTGGGACGGGGACCCCTCAGTCCTCAGGGAGGACCTTCCCAGCCGAGGTGTCCTCCTAAATTTTATCCACCACATGTGGGTGTGGGACCAGCTCGTCGCGCCTCCGCCCCTCCTACCAGTCTCGATGGGGCTTGTTCTTTAATTTCTTAGTTGTAGGACTTCCATTCAGCTTGATTTCTGGCGGTTTTGAATGATGGTTGTTCTGTAGTTTAGTTGTAACTTTGATGTGGTTGTGGGAGGACGCGATACTGCGTTTACCTATGCTGCCATCTTGACCGGAAGTTGTCTCCTGACCTTTTGTATATGTCCTATTTAGAGAAGTGTCTATTCAGGTCCTCTGTCCATTTTTTAATTGGATTCCTTGTTTTCCTTTTGTTGAGTTGTATGAATACTCTATATATTTTGGATATTAACACATTATATGATGAATCATTGGCAAATATGTTCTCCCAGAAAGTGGGTTCCCTTTTCATTTTTTTTTTTTAATTCTCACCCTAGGATATTTTTACATTTATCTTCAGACAGAGTGGGAGGAAGAGAGAGAGAGAGAGAGAGAGAGAGAGAGAGAGAGAGAGAGAGAGAGAGAAAGAGAGAGAGAGAGAGAGAGAGAGAAAGAGAGAGAGAGAGAAGCATTGATGTGAAAGAGACACATTGATTGGTTGCCATCCGCACGACTCCAACTGGGGTTGGGGACGAACCGCAGCCAAGGTATGTGCCCTTAGCCGGAATTGAACCCAGGACTCCTTGGTCCACAGGCTGACGCTCTAACCACTGAGCCAAACTGGCCAGGGCTCCCTTTTCATTTTGATGCTGGTTTCTTTTGCCATGCAGAAGCTTTTTAGTTTGATGTAGTCCCATTTATTATTTTTTCCTTTGTTTCTCTTGCCCTAACTGATGTATCAGTGAAAATACCACTACCTATGATGTCTGAGATCATTTTGCCTACATTTTCTTCTAGGATTTTTATGGATTCATGAGTTACATTTAAGTCTTTTATCCATTTTGAGTTTGTTGTGCTGTGTCGTGTAAGTTGGTGGTCTAGTTTCATTTTTTTTTTTGCATGTAACTGTCCAATTTTCCCAGCACCATTTATTGAAGAGACTGTCTTTTCTCCATTGTCGAATATTAATTGTACATACTGTCTTGGGTTGATATCTGGGTTCTCTGTTCTCTTCCATTGATCTATATGTCTGTTCTTATGCCAGTACCAGGCTGTTTTGATTACAATGGCTTTGTAGTATAACTTGATATCTGGTATTGTGATCCCTCCCACATTGCTCTTCTTTTTCAAAATTGCTGTGGCTATTCCGGGTCTTTTATGGTTCCATATATAGTTTTGCAGTGTATGTTCTAGCTCTGTGAAATATGCTGTTAGTACTTTAATAGGGATTGCATTGAATCTGTAGATTGCTTTGGGTAGTATGGACATTTTAATGATGTTGATTTTTCCAATCCATGAACATGGTATATGTTTCCATTTTTAAACATCTTCTATTTCTTTTTTCACTGTCCTGTATTTTTCTGAAAACAGGTCTTTTACCTCCTTGGTTAAGTTTATTCCTAGGTATTTTATTTATTTTTTTGTTGCATTGGTAAATGTGATTGTTTTTATCTGTTTCTCTTTCTGAGTGTTCATTATTGGTGTATAAGAAGGACATAGATTTCTGGATGTTAATTTTGTATCCTGCTACTTTGCCAAATTCATCGATTAAATCTAGTACATTTTTGATGGAGTCTTTAGGGTTTTCTATGTAGAATATCATGTCATCAACGAAGAGTGACAGTTTCACTTCCTCCATTCTGATTTGGATCCCTTTTATTTTTTCTTCTAGCTTAATTGCTTTGGCTAAAACTTCCAGTACTATGTTAAATAAGAGTGGCAAAAGTGGGCATCTCTGTCTTGTTCCTGCTTTTAAGGAAAATGCTTTTAGTTTTTGCCCATTGACTATGATGTTGGCTGTAGGTTTTTCATATTTGGCCTTTATTACATTGAGTTATGATCACTCTATTCCCACATTGCTGAGCATTTTTATCAGAAAAGGGTGCTGGATTTTGTTGAATACTTTTTCAGCATCTATTGATATGATCATATGGTTTTTATCTTTCATTTTGTTTATGTGGTGTATCACATTTATTGATTTCTCAATATTGTACCAGCCTTTCATCCCTGGGATGAATCCCACTTGGTCATGGTGAATACTTTTTTTTTTTTTGGTATTGCTGGATCCAATTTGCTAATATTTTGTTAAGGATTTTGGCACCAATGTTCATCAGGGATATTGGCCTGTAGTTTTCTTTCTTTGTAGTGTCTTTATCTGGTTTTGGAATTAGAATTATGCTGGCCTCATAAAAAGAGTTTGGAAGTCTTCCTTCTTCTTGAATTTTTTGAAATAGTTTGAGGAGAATGGGTGTTAGTTCTTCTTTGAATGTTTGGTAAAACTCCCCTGTGAAGTTTTGATTACATCTTCAATTTCCTTAGTTGTTATTGGTCTGTTCAAGTTTTCTGTGTCTTCCTGGTTAAGTTTTGGGAGACTGTGTTATTTTAGAAATTTGTCCATTTCACCGAGATGTCCAATTTGTTGGTGTATAATTGTTTATAGTATTTTCTAACAATCCTTTTCATTTCTGTGGTGTCAGTTGTTACTTCTTTTCATTTCTGATTTTGTTTATTTGGGTCCTCTCTCTTTGTTTCTTGGTGAGTCTGGCTAAAGGTTCATCAATCTTGTTTATCTTTTCAAAGAACCAGTGCTTTGTTTCATGGATCTTTTGAATTTTTGTTTTTGTTTTTTAGTTTCTGTGTTGTTTATTTCTGCTCTGACTTTTACTATTTCTTTCCTTCTACTTGCTCTGGGTTTTTCTTTTGGTTTACTTTCTAGTTTTTTAAGTTGTAGGGTTACATAATCAATTAGGAATTTTCTGTTTTGTTTCTTGAGGTAGGCCTGTAGTGCTATGAACTTCCCTCTTAGGACTGCTTTTGCTGCATCCCATATATTTTGTGTTGTTGTGTGTTCATTTTCATGGGTTTACAGGATGTTTTTATTTCTTCCTTCATTTCCTTGGTAACCTATTCATTGTTTAATAACATGCTATTTAGCCTCCATGTGTTTGAATGTTTTTGTTGTAATTGATTTTTAGTTTCATGCCATTGTGATCTGAGAAGATGCTTGATATGATTTCAATCTTCTTGTAGAGACTTAGATTGTGTCCTAATATGTGGTATATCTTAGAGAATGTCCCATGTGCACTTGAGAAGAATGTGAATTCTGCAGTTTTGGGGTGTAATTCTCTGGAGATATCTATTAAATCCATTTGATCTAGTGCATTATTTAGTCTCTGTTTCCTTGTTAATTTTTTGTCTAGAAGATCTATCCAGTGATGTCAGGGGTGTTGAAGTCCCTTGCTATGATTTTATTGCTGTCAATTTCTCCTTTGTAGTCCTCCAGAAGTTTTAAAATATATTTTGGTACTCCTATGTTGTGTGCATATATGTTTATCAAGGTTATATCTTCCTGTTGGATAGATCCTTTCATTATTTATTTATTTTTTTTTATCCTCACCCGAGGACATTTTTTTTCCATTTTTTGTTCAGATAGAGCGGGAAGGAGAGAGAGGAAGAGAGAGAGAGAGAGAGAAACATCAACGTGAAAGGGACACATCGAGTCGCTGCCACCCGCACGACCAACCAGGGCCGGGGACAAACTGCCACTGAAGTACATGCCCTTAGCGGGAACCGAACCCGGGTCTCTCTGGACCGCAGGCTGACGCTCTAACCGCTGAGCCAAACCAGCCAGGGCCCTTTCATTATTATGTAGTGGCTGTCTTTGTCTCTTGTTGTGGCCTTCAATTTGAAGTCTATTTTATCAGATATGAGTAATGCTACCCCAGCTTTTTTTTCAATTTCATTTGCTTCAAAAATTTTTTCCATCCCTTCACTTTCAACCTGTGTGTCTTTTGTTGTGAGGTGGGTCTCTTGTAAACAACATATATATGGGTCATGCTTTTTATCCATTCAGCTTCTCCATGTGTTTTTTTTTTTTTTTATCCTCACCTGAGGACATTTTTGCATTTATCTTCAGATAGAGCGGGAGGGAGAGAGGGGGGAAGAGAGAGAGAGAAACATTGATGTGAGAGAGACACATCGACTGGCCACCACCCACACGACCCCAACCAGCGCCAGGGACAAACTGCAGCCAAGGTACGTGCCCTTAGCAGGAACCGAACCCAGGACTCTCCTGTCCACAGGCTGACGCTCTAACCACTGAGCCAAACTGGCCAGGGCTCTCCATGTGTTTTGATTGGAGCATTTTTTCCATTTACATTTAAGGTCATTATTGATATGTACTTATTTATTGCCATATTTATTTAGTATGGCTATGTTTCCCTCTCTATTTCTTCTGCTTATTGTAGTAGTTCTTTGAACATTTCTTGCAGAGCTCGTTTGGTGCTAATATATTCCCATAGCCTTTTTTTTTTTGTTCTGGGAAGTTCTTTATTTCATCTTCTATTTTGAATGTATTCTTACTGGATAGAGTAGTCTTAAATTCAGATCCTTGATTTTCATTACCTTGAATACTTCATGCCTTTCCCTTCTGGCCTGTAGTGTTTCTGTTGAGAAATCAGCTGATAGCCTTATGGGGGCTACTTTGTAGGTAACCTGTTGCTTATCTCTTGCTGCCTTCAGGATTCTCTCTCTTTTTTTTAAATTTTGGCATTTTATTATGATGTGTCTTGGTGTGGACCTCTTTGAGTTCATCTTGTTTGGGACTCTGTGTGCTTCCTGGACTTGTATGTCTGTTTCCTTCACCAAGTTAGGGAAGTTTTCTGTCATTATTTTTTCAAATAGGTTTTCGATTTCTTGCTCTCTTTCTCTTCTCCTTCTGGCACCCCAATGATGTGAATGTTGGTACGCTTGAAGTTGTCCCAGAGGCTCCTTACACTGTTTTCATTTTTTTGAATTCTTTTTTCCTTTTGCTATTCTGATTGGGTGTTTTTTGCTTCCTTATATTTTAATTTGATGGTTTGCTTCTTGGCTTCACCTACTCTACTATTGATTCCCTGTAAATTATTCTTTTTTTTATTTTTCCTTTATTGATTTTACAGAGAGAGGAAGTGAGAGGGAGAGAGAGAGATAGAAACATCGATGAGAGAGAACATCGATTGGCTGTCTCCGGCATGCCCCCACTGGGGATCAGGCCCACAACCTGGGCATGTGTCCTGACCGGGACTCTAACTGGTAACCTCTTGGTGCATGGGTCGATACTCAACCACTGAGCCACACTGGCCAGACCCTGTAAATTATTCTTTATTTTAGTTAGTGCATCCTTCATTTCTGACTGGTCCTTTTTTATGTTTTGATGTTCTCAGTAAGTTCCTTGGAGGTCTCCTTAAGTTCCCTGAAGTCTCACTAAGTTTCTTGAAAGTCTCATTAAGTTCCTTGAGCATCCGTATCACCAGTGTTTTGAATTCTGCATCTGATTGATTGCTTATCTCCATTTTGTTTAGTTCTTTTCCTGGAATTTTGTTCTGTTCTTTCACTTGGGGCATGTTTTTTTTGTCTTCTCATTTTGGCTGCTTCCCTGTGTTTGTTTCTATGTATTAGGTAGAGTTGCTATGTCTCCTAGGCTTCATGGGGTGGCCTATTGTTGTAGGTGTCCTGTAGGGTCCAGTAGCACAACCTCCCTGATCACCCCAGCTGGGCCCTCGAAGTGCACCCCTAGTGTGGACTGTACACTCTTCTGTTGTAATTGAGTCTTGGTTGCTGTTGGCCCATTAATGGGAGGGATTTACTCAGGCTGATCAGCTGCAATGACTGGCTATGCCCACTGACTGCTGGCCTCTGACTCCTTTGGAGGATCAGTGGTGTAGGGACCCAACACACACAGTGAGACTTACTTCAGCAGGGCTCTGGTACCCACTGAGTCCACTCACTGAGTGTGTCATTTGTGGAGATGGTTGGATGGTGGTGCTCGATGTGGTCTGAAGCTGTCCACTGGGTGTGCTGGCTCTGGGGCAAGGTCAGCCTCTGCCTATTTTGTACCCGGGGCCACCCAGCATGAGCTACAAAGTGATCTGCAGGTGGCTGCTTCTTGTGCTGGGCTTGGAGGTGCCCAGGAAAGGCCAAGTTGTATACCAAGGCTGGCTGCTTTTAGTGCCAGGCCTGAGGCCACTTAACGAGAGGTATGGGACTTGCTGAGACCAGATGCTGCTTGTTTGAGAGATTTTAGGAAAATCTGAAGCAGGATCCAAGACAGGCCAATTCTATGGTAAAGCCACTGGAGACAGCTTCACTTCTTCCTTTGCAATTTGGACCCCTTTTATTTTTTCTTCTTGTCTGATTGCTATGGCTAAGACTTCCAGTACTATGTTAAATAAGAGTGGTGAAAGTGGACATCCCTGTCTTGTTCCTTTTCTTAAGGGAAATGCTTTTTGTTTTTGCCCTTTATTATGTTGAGATATGATCCTTCTATTCCCACTTTGCTGAGAGTTTTTATCAAAAATGGATGCTGCAATTTGTCAAATGCTTTTCAGCGTCTATTGATATGATCACATGATTTTTATCTTTCATTTTGTTTATATGGTGTATCACAGTTATTGATTTATGAATACTGTACCAGCCTTGCATCCTTGGGATAAATCACACTTGGTCGTGTTGTATAATTTTTTTCAATATATTGGTGGATTTGATTTGCTAAGATTTTTTTTGAGAATTTTGACATCTATGTTCATCAGGGATATTGACCTGTAGTTTTGTTTCTTTGTAGTGTCTTTATCTGGTTTTGGGATTAGGCTTATGCTGGCCTCATAAGTAGACCTTGAAAGTCTTTTTTCCCCTTGAAGTTTCTGGAATAATTTGAGGAGAATAGGTGGTAATTCTTCTTTTAATGTTTGGTAAAACTCCCCTGTGTAGCCGTCCGGACCAGGGCTTTTGTTTGCTGGGATTTTATTGATTACTTCTTTTATTTCCTTAATTGTTATTGGTGTGTTCAGGTTTTCTGACTCTTCCCAGTTGAGTTTTGGAATAGTATATGGTTCTAAGAATTTGTCAATTTCGACTAGGTTGTTGAATTTGTTGGCATATAATTTTTCGTAGTATTTTCTTACAATCCTTTGTATTTCTGTGGTGTCCGTTGTTACTTCACCTCTTTTGTTGTCTGATTTTATTAATTTGGGTTCTCTCTCTTTGTTTCTTGGTGAGTCTGGCTAAAGGTTGATCAATCATGTTTATCTTTTCAAAGAACCAGCTCTTGGTTTCATTGATCTTTTGTATTGTTTTAGTATGTATGTCATTTATTTCTGTTCCGATATTTATTATTTCCTTCCTTCTACTAACTCTGGGTTTTTCTTTTTGTTCTCTTTTTAAATCTTTAATTTGTTGGGTTAGATAGTTTATTAGAAATTTTTCTTCTTTCTTGAGGTAGACCCATATTTCTATGAACTTCCCTCTCAGGACTGCTTTTGCTGTGTCCCATAGATTTTGTATTGTTGTGTGTTCATTTTCATTAGTTTCCAGGAAGTTTTTGATTTCTTTCTTGATCTCATTGGTAACCCATTCATTGTTTATTAACATGCTATTTAGCCTCCATTTGTTTGAATGTTTCGGAGTGTTTTTAATGTAATTGATTTTTAGTTTCATGCCACTGTGATCTGAGAAGATGCTTGGTATGATTTAAATCTTCTTGAATTTGTAGAACTTAC
This sequence comes from Tadarida brasiliensis, assembly GCA_030848825.1. Taxonomy (NCBI): domain Eukaryota; kingdom Metazoa; phylum Chordata; class Mammalia; order Chiroptera; family Molossidae; genus Tadarida; species Tadarida brasiliensis. The sequence continues at coordinate 86,126,174 of CM061280.1, forward strand.
TTTGTGTCCTAACATGTGGCCTATCTTCGAGAATGTTCCGTGTGTACTTGAGAAGAATGTATATTCTGCAGCTTTGGGGTGAAATGTTCTGTAAATATCAATTAAGTCAAACTGATCTAGTTCATCATTTAAGGAGTCTGTTTCCTTGTTAATTTTTTGTCTAGACGATATATCCAGTGGTGTCAGTGAGGTATTAAAGTCACCCACTATGATTGTATTGCTATTGATCTCTCCCTTGAAGTCCTCTAGAAGTTTTGAAATATATTTTGGTGTTCCTATATTCGGTGCATATATGTTTACCAGGGTTATATCCTCTTGTTGGATTGATCCTTTTAATATTATGTAGTGACCTTCTCTGTCTCTTATTATGACCCTTGTTTTGAAGTCTATCTTATCAGATATGAGTACTGCTACACCAGCTTTTTTTTTCATTTCCTTTTGCCTGGAAAAATTTTTCCATCCCTTCACTTTCATCTTGTGTGAGTCTTTTGTTGTGAGGTGGTGTCTTGTAGACAGCATTTATATGGGTTGTGTTTTCTTATCCAATCAGCTACCCTATGTCTTTTGATTGGAGCATTTAAGCCATTTACATTTAAGGTTATTATTGATAGATACTTATTAGTTGCCATTTAAATTTTATGCCTGCGTTTCTCTCTCTCTCTTTCTTCTTCTTACAACAGTCCCTTTAGCATTTGTTGCAGTGCTTGTTTGGTGGTAGTAAATTCCTTTATCTTTTTTTTTTTTGTCTGTGAAGCTCTTTATTTCACCTTCAATTTTGAATGATAGCCTTGCTAGATAGAGTAGTCTTGGATTCAGACCCTTGCCTTTCATTACTTTGTATAGTTCATGCTACTCCCTTCTGGCCTGCCATGTTTCTTTTGAGAAATCAGTGTGATTTCTCAATAGAAACATGGCAGGCCAGAAAGGAGTGGCAAGAGATATTCAAGGTGATGAAAAACAACGACCTACAACCAAGATTACTCTATCCTGCAAAGCTATTATTTAGAATTGATGGACCTATCAAGAGTTTCCGAGAAAAGAAAAAGCTAAAGGAGTTCATCACCACCAAACCAGTAATATATGAAATGTTGAAGGGTCTTCTTGAAGGAGAAGAAGAACAAAAATATGAACAATAAAATGGCAATTAATACATATCTATCAGCAATTGAATCTACAAACAAAATGAGCAAGCAGAACAGAAACAGACTCATAGATATAGTGAACTTTTTGTTGCTTGCCAGATGGGCGGGGGCTGAAGGGATGGGTGAAAAAAATGAAAGAATTAAGAAGTACAAATTGATTGTTAGACTGATGAACTTCAAAGGGAAGCGGGTAGGAAGGGTGGGATGAGATAAACCAAAGAACTTCTATGCATATATGCATAACCAATGGACACCGACAATAGTGTGGGGAAGGCAGGAGGGAAGTAGGATTGGGGAAGAGGGGGTCAATGGGGAAAAAGGGGGGATATCTGTAATACATTTACCAATAAAGATGAGGTAAAAAAATTTTAAAACCTAATATTGCTTAGATACCTACTTGATTTTATCTTGTAAAGGGGAATCAAATAAGTTCTCTATAACACTATTTGCATATCCGTTTCTGTTAAATAAAAATAATGCTTAACTCTTGAAAAAAGAGATGTCAGCTGACAGTGTAATGGGAGCACCCTTGTAGGTCACTTTCTGTCTCTCTCTTGCTTCCTTTAAGATTCTTTCTTTGTCTTTAATGTTTGCCATTTAATTATGATGTGTCTAGCTGTGAGTGTTTTGGGGTTCATCTTGCTTAGGATTCTGTGTTTCCTGGACTTGTGTGATTTTTTCCTTCACCAAATTGGGGAAGTTTTCTGTTATTATTTCTTCAAACAGGTTCTCTATTCCTTTCTCCAATTATTCTCCTGGTACCCCTGTGATGCAAATGTTGTTACGTTCTGAGTTGTCCCAAAACTCCCTTAAACTCTCCTGCTGCTTTTTAATTTTTCTTCCCATTTGCTGCTCTATTTGGGTGTTTTTTTTCTACCTTGTCTTTTAACTCACTGATTTGGTCTTCAGCTTCTTCTAATATACTAATGAATCCTTCTAAGATGTTTTTCATATCAGCTATGTCATTCTTTATGTCCACTTGATTTTTATTCATAGCTCCTACCTCTTTTTTTATGCTGATGTATTCCCACTGAGCTCTTTTTCATTCTCATTAAGTTGCTTGTAGTTCTCACCAAATTGTTTGAGCACCCTTATAATCATTTCTTTGAATTCTTTATATGACAAATTGCTTGCTTCTATTTCATGTAGTTCCTTTTCTGATGATTCCTCCTTTTCTTTCATTTGGGTGTTGTTTCTTTGTCTCACCATTTTAGCAGTCTGGTAGTTCCAGGCCCGGTGAGGGATGTTGGGATGTGTAGGAAGGTTGGTGTGTATCAAATAAGGCTGCTGTGCCTCCCAGACTGTTTTGGTGTACTGTGCCTCTTGCCTGTTGTGGGTCCTGGAGGATTGACAACTGGCAGCTGGTATTGGTCTGTCGTGGTAGGCGCTGTTGGGGTGTGTGGGTCCAGCTGGTGTGCTCCTGGGGTACGTGGGTCCAGCTGGTGTGCTGCTGGGGTGTGTGGGTACAGCTGGTGCACTTCTGCCTGGTGGGGCTCAGCTCCTGATCAGTTGCTGTTGGTGCTGCTGGGGGTGAGTGTCAGCTCCCGGTTTGTGATGTTACTGCTGCTGCTGTTGCCAGGGGCTGCTCTCAGCTCCCAATCCTCTGCTGCTGTTGGGGGCTGAAGATGCTCAGCTCCCAGGACTTTGCTGCTGCTGGGGGAGGGGCTCCACTCCCAATCCATTGCTGCAGTTATCAGGGTCAGGTCTCTGTTGCCCGAGCCTTGCTGCTGCTTGGGCACCACTCCTGAGCAGCCTCTGCTGATACTGCTGGGGATGGGTCTCAGCTGCTGATCTGTGCTGCTGCTGCCTGGGAATGGATGTCCATTCCTGATCCTCTGCTGCTGGGGGTATGTCTTGGCTCCTGAGCCTCAGCTGCTGTTGGGGGTGGGGCTCCACTCCCACCCAGTCACTGCTGCTGTTGGGGAAGGTGCTGGGCTCCCAAGCTCTTGCTACTGCTGCTGGGGGTGGTGCTCAGCTCTGATCAGGCTGGTGTCATTGAGGGTGTTGCTCTGCTCCCAAGCTGGCGCTGCTGCTGCTGCTGTGGGGGATGGTGCTTGGCTCCTGGCTGGTTGCTGCTTCCACAAACAGGTATCTTGTGTGCTGGTCGCGTTGCTACTGTGTGCTGGTCATGTTGACACAGTGGGGTCCACTGGTCTGATGGTGCAAGGCGCAGTGGTGGACTCAGGTCCCTCAGCCCTAGCTGCTCCTCCCAGAGAAGACCAGCAGATCTTCCAAAATAGCAGTTCCTTCAGGCTGTGCAGGGAGAAGTGCTCTGAGAAGCTGCTTACTGCAGTAGCCAGCTGCTCCCCTGTCCACAGCACCGGAACCCTCTGTCGCATGTTTCTGCACTGCTCGAAGTTACTCATCCACACTCATGTCCACTCACACCCTCTCTCACACTTTCTCACACTCTCACACTCTCACCCTCACTCTGGTCCTGCCTGTCGCCATCTTTTTTCTCTCTCTGTGTGTGTTTTTTTAAAAATATACATTTTTGTTTAATCCTCACCTGAAGATATTTTTCATTGATTTTTTTTTTTTTAGAAAGAATGGGAGTGAGGTAGGGAGAGAGAGAGAGAGAAAGGGAGAGAGAGCGAGAGGGAGGAAGTGAGAGAGAGAGAATGATTGATGTGAGAGAGATACATCGATTGGGTGTCTCCCGCATGACCCTGACCAGGGCTGGGGATCAAACCTGGAATTGAGATATGTGCCCTTGATTGGGAATTGAACCTGTGACTCTTTGGTCCATGGGCCGACGCTCTAACCACTTAGCCAAACCCAGCCAGAGCTGCTGATGTATCTTTTAATCTTTTTGTTGAGGCGGTTGCTTTTATTATTGTTGATGCTGATATTTTTGTTTTGGTTTGATCTGGTTTTGCTTTGTTTTGTTCTGTCAAGACCTATATAATTGTTGGCCTGACAGGATTGAGAGTGCTGAAGTTGAGACTCATAGTTAACAACTATGAGGAGTGAGCCCACCCACAAATGGACAACAGCAATTAAGACCCAAATTCAACAGGAGAGCCCACATAACCCACACAAAGGTCATTCCTAGAGCACCCAGCTCAGAAGATAAAGGAGACTACTCCACTGAGTCCCACAAGAAGGCCACCACACCAAGACTGGTAGGCAATAGTAGTCTTATCTGATACACATTGACCTGCCTATCTGGCCCAACATGCTTCACCTGGCCCCGAACTACTGGACTGCTAAATGGTGAGACAAAGAAACAACCCCCAAATGAAAGTAAAGGAGAAATCACTGGAAGAGGAACTACATGAAATGGAGGCAAGCAGTTTGTCAGATAAAGAATTCAAAGCAATCATTTTAAGGGTGCTCAAGCAACTTGGTGAGAACTACAAGCAAATTAATGAGAACTATACTGCATAAAAAAGAGGTAGAAGTTATGAATAAAAATCAAGTGGAAATGAAGAATGACATAGCTGATATAAAAAGTACCTTGGAAGGATTCAATAGATTAGAAGAAGCTGAAGACTGAATCAGCAAGTTAGAAGACAAGGTAGAAAAAACACCCAATTAGAGCAGCAAATGGAAAAAAATTTTAAAAGGAGGAGCAGTGTTAAAGGGAACTTTGGGACAACACAAAACATAATAACATTCATATCATAGGGGTACCAGAAAGAGAAGAATCTGAGAAAGGATTAGAGAGCCTGTTTGAAGAAATAATGACAGAAAACTTCCCTAACCTAATGAAGGAAAAAGTCACACAAGTCCAGGAAACACAGAGTCCCAATCAAGATGAACGCAAAATACCCACACCTAGACATATCATAATTAAAATAGCAATGTTACAGACAAAGAATCTTAAAGGCAGCAAGAGAGAGTCAGAAAGTTACCTACAAGGGAGCTCCCATTAGACTGTCAGTTGATTTTTCAATAGAAACACTGCAGGCCAGGCAGACAGGCACCATATCTGGGACTCCAGGAACCTGGCTGAAGTGTTTGCCCCACCCTGATGATTCCCTGAGGCCCTGCCCCACCCAAATTTCAGGCCTACTCAAGCTGTTTCCAGTGGCTTTACCACAGGATTGGCCTGTCTTGGCTCCTGCTTCATATTTTCCTAAATTCTCTCAAACTACCTGACCTCAGTGAACCCTGTACCTGTTGCTAAGTGGCCCCAGGCCTGGCACTAGAAGCAGCCAGTCTTGGTTCACAGCTTGGATTTGCTGGGGCACCTCAAAGCCCAGCACAAGAAGCAGCCATCTGCAGATTGCTTTGTAGCTTATGTCTGGTGGCCCCAGGTAGAACACAGGCCATGGTTGACCTTGCCTTAGAGCCAGCTCACCCAGTGGACAGCTTCAGACCATGTTGAAGCACCACCAACCAACCACCTCAACAAGTGACATACTCAAGTAGTGGACTCAGTGGGCACCAGAACACTGGGGAAGTAAGTGTTGCTCTTTGTGGTGGGCAACTGCACAGCTGATTCTCCAAGGTAGTCAGTGGTCAGTGGTCAGTGGGCACAGCCACTCCTTACAGCTGATCAGTGTGAGTAAACCCCTCCCAATGATGTATCAACAGCAATCAAAACTCAGTTACAACAGAAGAGTGTACAGTCCACACCAGGGGTGCACCTCAAGGGCCCAGTTGGAGTGTTCAGGGAGGCTGTGTCACTGCACCCTATAGGACACCTACTACAATAGGCCACTCTATGAAGTCTAGGAGATATAGCAATCCTACCTAATACATAGAAACAAACACAGGGAGGCAGCCAAAATGAGGAGACAAAGAAACATGTCCCAAATGAAAGAACAGAACAGAACTCCAGGAAAAGAACTAAACGGAATGGAGATAAGCAATCAATCAGATGCAGAGTTCAAAACACGGTTATAAGGATGTTCAAGGAACTTAGTGAGGACCTCAAGAGCATAAAAAACGACCAGTTAGAAATGAAGGATGCACTAACTGAAATAAAAAAAATTACAGGGAATTGATAGTAGAGTGGGTAAAGCTGAGAAGCAAACCATCGATTGGGAATATAAGGAAGAAAAAAAACACCTAATAACAATAAAAAGAAAAAAGGATCTAAAAAATGAGGATAGTGTAAGGAGCCTTTGGGACAACTTCAATGTACCAACATTCACATCATGGGAGTGCCAGAAGGAGAAGAGAGAGAGAGAGAGCAAGAAATTGAAAACCTATTTGAAAAAATAATGACAGAAAACTTCTCTAATTTGGTGAAGGAAACAGACATACAAGTCCAGGAAGCACAGAGAGTCCCAAACATGATGAATTCAAAGAGACCCATTCCAAAATACGTCATAATCATAATGCAAATGGTTGAAGACAAAGAGAGAATCTTAAAAGCAGCAAGAGAAAAGCAGTTAGTTACCTACAAGGAAGCTCCCATAAGACTGTCAGCTGATTTCTCAAAAGAAACTTTGCAGGCCAGAAGGGAGTGGCAAGAAATATTCAAAGTGATGAAAAGCAATGACCCAAAACCAGATTACTCTAGCCTATAAAGGTATAATTTAGAATCGATGGACATATCAAGAGTTTCCCAGACAAGGAAAAGCTAAAAGAGTTCATCACCACCAAACCAGTCTTATATGAAATGTTGAAGGGTCTTCTTGAAGAAGAAGAAAATAAAAAATATGAACAATAAGATGACAACAAAATACACATTTATCAACAATTGAATCTACAAACAAAATGAACAAGCAGAACAGAAACAGACTTATAGATACAGAGAAATATTTGTTGGTTAATAGATAGGAGGGGGGTTGGGCGGATGGGCAAAAAAGGTGAAGGGATTAAAAGTACAATTGGTTGTTAGACTGACCAACCTCAAAGGGAAGGGGGAAGGGGGCGGGAAGAGATTAACCAAAGAACTTATATGCATATATGCATAATCAATGGACACAGACAATATGGTGGGGAAGACAGGAGGGGGTAGAAGTGGGGAGGAGGGGGGTCAATGGGAATAAAAAGGGGGGAAATCTGTAATACTTTCAACAATAAAGATAAGTTGTTTTAAAAAAAATAGAAACACTGCAGGCCAGAAGGGAGTGGCATGAAGTATACAAAGTAATGAAAAGAAAGGGTCTAAATCCAAGATGCTCTATACAGCAAGGCTATCATTTAAAATTGAAGGTGAAATAAGAGCTTCACACACAAAAAAAAAAAAAAAAAAAAAAAAAAGCTAAAGGAATTACTACCACCAAACCAGCAGTGCAAGAAATGCTAAAGGGACAGCTGCAAGATGAAGAAATAGAGAGAGAGGAATACAGACATTAAGAACAAAAATGGCAACAAATAAGTACCTGTCAATAATAACCTTAAATGTAAATAGCTTAAATTCTCAATCCAAAAGATATATGGTAGCTGTATGGAAAAGCAAACATGACCTATATATATGCTGTGTACAAGACACCCACCTCAGAACAAAAGACCTACACAAGATGATAGTAGGGGAATGGAAATTTTCTCCCCATGCAAATAGAAATAAAAAAATAAAAGCTGTAGCAATACCCATATCTGATAAGATAGACTTCAAAATGACAGTCTTAATAAGAGACAAAGAAGGTCACTATATAATATTAAAAGGATAAATCTCCAAAGAGGATATAACCCTGGTAAACACATATGCACTGAATATAGGAGCAACAAAATATATTAAAAAACTGCTAGAGGACCTCAAGGAAGAGATTGACAGAAATACAATCATAGTAGGGACTTTAACACCCCACTGACATCATTGGATAAATATTGTAGACAAAAAATTAACAAGGAAACAGAGACCCTAAATGATGCACTAGATCAGCTGGATTTAACTGATATTTACAGAACATTTCACCCCAAAGCTGCAGAATATACATTCTTCTCAAGTGCACACAGGACATTCTCAAAGACAGACCACATGTTAGGATACAAACTAAGCCTCTACAAGTTCAAGAAGAATGAAATCATATCAAGCATCTTCTCAGATCACAATGGCATGAAACTAGAAATCAATACCAATGAAAACACTCAAAAACATTCAAATACATGGAGGCTAAATAGCATGGTATTAAACAATGAATGGGGTACCAGGGAGATCAAGGAAGAAATAAAAAAACTTCCTGGAAATCAATGAAAATGAACACACAACAATGCAAATCTTTGGGACACAGTGAAAGCAGTCTTGAGAGGGAAGTTCATAGCAATACAGGCCTACTTCAAAAAACAAGAAAAATTTCTAATAAACTATCTAACCCAACAAGTTAAATATTTAGAAAGAGAACAAAAAGAAAAACCCAGAGTTAGTGGAATGAAGGAAATAATAAAAGATCAGAGCAGAAATAAATGACATAAAGACTAAAACAATACAAAAGATCAATGAAACCAAGAGCTGGTTCTTTGAAAAGATAAACCAGATTGATCAACCTTTAGCCAGACTCACCAAGAAACAAAAAGAGAGAACCCAAATTAATAAAATCAGACAACAAAAGAGGTGAAGTAACAACAGACACCACAGAAATAGATGGAGTGTAAGAAAATACTACGAAAAATTATATGCCAACAAATGCGACAACCTAGGTGAAATGGACAAATTGTTACAGTCTTCCAAAAGTCAACTGGGAAGAGTCAGAAAACCTGAAGAGACCAACACCAATTAAGGAAATAGAAGCCATTATCAATAAACTCCCAGCAAATAAAAGCCCTTGTCCGGACAGCTTCACAGGAGAGTTTTACCAAATATTCAAAGAAGAACTAACACCCATTCTCCTGAAACCATTCCAAAAAAATTCAAGAGGAGGGAAGACTTCCAAGTTCTTTTTATGAGGCCAGCATAACCCTAATCCCAGAGCCAGATAAAAACACTACAGAAAAAGAAAATTACAGGCCAATATCCCTGATGAACATAGACATCAATAGCCTCAAAAAAATCTTAGGAAATCGGATTCAGCAATATATTAAATATATTGTACACCACAACCAAGTGCGATTTATCCTAAGGATGCAAGGCTGGTATAATACTCACAAATCAATAAATGTGATAAACCACATAAACAAAATGAAAGATAAAAACCATATGATCATATCAATAAATGCTAAAAAAGCATTTGACAGAATCCACCACCCATTTCCGATAAAAACACTCAGCAAATTAGGCATAGAAGGATCACACCTCAACATAATAAAGGCCATATATGACAAACCTACAGCCAACATCATACTCAATAGACAAAAACTAAAAGCATTCCCCTTAAGCACAGGAACAAGACAAGGATGTCTGCTTTCACCACTTATTCAACATAGTACTGGAAGTCTTAGCCACAGCAATCAGAAAAAAAGAAAGAATAAAAGGTATTCAAATTGGAAAGGAGGGAGTAAAAATGTCATTATTTGCAGATGACATGTTATTACATAGAAAACCCTAAAGACTCCACCAAGAAAACTATTAGATTTAATAAATGAATTCGGCAAAGTAGCAGGATACAAAATCAACATCCAGAAATTGCTGGCATGTTTATACACCAATAATGAACACACAGAAAGAGAAATTTAAAGAAAAAAAATCCCATTTACCATTGCAACAAAAAAAATTAAGGTACCTAGGAATAAATTTAACCAAGGAGGTAAAATACCTGTTCTCAGACAATTATAGGACATTGAAAAAAGAAATAGAGGAAGATATAAAAAAGTGGAAACATATACCATGTTCATAGATGGGAAGAATTAACACCATTAAAATGTCCATACTACCCAAAGCAATCTATAGATACAATACAATCGCCATTAAAATACCAATGGCATATTTCACAGATCTAGCACAAATATTTCAAAAGTTTATATGGAATAAAAAAGACCCCAAATAGCCACAATAATCTTGAAAAAGAGGAACAAAGTTGGAGGGATCACAATTCCAGATTTCAGGTTATACTACAAAACTAGTGTAATCAAAAGAGCCTGGTACTGGCACAAAAACAGGCATAAAGATCAATGGAACAGAACAGAGAAACCAAAAATCGATGCAAGGCATTATGCTCAATTAATATTTGACAAAGGAGGCAAGAGCATACAATGGAGTAAGGACAGTCTCTTCAATAAATGGTGTTGGGAAAATTGGATAGCTACATGCAAAAAATGAAACTAGACCACCAACTTACACCACACATAACAATAAACTCAAAATTGGTAAAAGACTTAAATATGAGTCACGAAACCATGGAAACCCTAGAAGAAAATGTAGGCAGCAAAATCTCAGATGTCACATGTAGCAGTATGTTCACCGATACATTGCCTAGGGGAAATGAAACAAAGGAAAAATTAATAAATGGGACTACATCAAACTAAAAAGCTTCTGCACAGCAAAAGAAACTAGCATCAAAATGAAAAAGGAACCCACTCTCTGGGAGAACATATTTGCCAATGATCCATTGGATAAGGGATTAATTTCCAAAATGTATTGAGTACTCACACAACTCAACAAAAGGAAGACAATGCAATTAAAAAATGGGCAGAGGATCTGAATAGACACTTATCCAAACAGGACATACAAATGGCCAAGAGACACACAAAAAAATGCTCAGTGTCACTAATTATCATAGAGATGCAAATTAAAATGACTATGAGGGATCGCCGCACACCTGCCAGAATGGCTACAATCAACACATCATCAAACAACAAGTGCTGGCGAGGATGTGCAGAAAAGGGGACTCTAGCACCCTGCTGGTGGGAATGCAGACTGGTGGAGCCACTATGGAAAACAGTATGGTGTTTCCTCAAAAATTTATAAATGGATCTTCCATTTGACCCAGTGATCCCACTTCTAGGAATATATCCTAAGGAGCCTGATACACCAATCAGAAAAAATACATGCACCCTCATGTTCATAGCATCATTATTTACAATAGCTAAGATCTGGAATCAGCCCAAGTGTCCATCAGTAGTTGAGTGGATAAAAAAGCTGTGGTACATATACACCATGGAATACTATGCAGCTGTAAGAAAGAAAGATCTCTTATCCTTTGAGACAACATGGAGGGACCTGGAGAGTATTATGATAAGTGAAATAAGCCAATCAGAGAAAGACAAATATCATATGACCTCTCTTATTTGTGGAATATAATTTACAAAATAAGCTGATGATAATAATAGATCTACAGACATGGAAATAGGGAACAGACTGACAAACCTCAGAGGGAAGAGGGGTGGGGGGGGCGGGAAGAGATAAACCAAAGGATTTATATGCATATATGCACAACCAATGGACATAGACAACAGTATGGTGAAGATGGGGGGCAGGAGCAGGGTGGAGGGTGTCAATGGGAGAAAATGGAGGGACATCTGTAATAAAAAATAAATTGATAAAAAAGGCATCAAGACCAGAAAGAACAAAAAACGGCCTTTATTTGCAGACATGATCACCTACACAGACTATCTGATGGTTTGTTCAAAAGAACTAGTAGACTAATATAGAAGTTTAGCAAATTTGCAGGATACAACATATTCTTAGAGAGAGCTACTATAAGAACATGTAAAAATTAAAAATAAGAGGCGTATTTCTCCCTGTTGACATAGGGGAAGAGACAGCCTCTTTTCCCCCCCTTTAAAGCCTTTACTTTAGAAAACTTGCAAGTTCTTTCTCTGTTTCTTTGAAAGCATGTAAATATTTTTTTCCTGCAGGGGACAAGGAGCCAGCATATGATTGGCCACTTGGTATTACCTATATGTCTAGAAAACCATCATGCTCATCAACAGAAAGCCACTTGGGGAATCCAGTTCTCAGGATATGAATGCACTGACAGCTTGTCCCCCTTGAACCTCAGTCTACTTCATGCTCAGTCACTGTCAGTCACCTAAGGCTATCCCATTACGAAGGGACAAGGGTGGATCCTTTGAATATGAGGAAAAGCTGACAACTTTTCCTTTGCCTGCATTACAGGACACAGGCGGCCTGTACTCACTTCGAACACAGGCACAGAAAAGGACACAGAGCTGTTGAAACTGGAGACCAGTGTCAGAAGACCACAGCTATGGCTCCACAACCAACCCATGCATTGCCTAAGAAAGGACCCATTCTCATTTTCCTTTGTTAATGCCTCACAGAAGCAAGCTCTGAGCCAGGTACTCAATAAACCGGACACCAGGGGCCAGGAGGCATTCAAAAAGTGGTGAGAAGAGGTATGAGAAAATTCCAGGGTTTGGAAGAGACAGGGGTGGACCTTCCAAACATGGGGAAATGCTTTCAGCAATTGCTCTCCTCGCAAAATCAATGACCAGGGCACAGGCAGCCCACAATCACTTTTGAATGAAAGAAGCATATAAATATTTTTAAAGGCCTCTTGCCAGTTTTATGGTCCAGGAATATCTTTTTCAAGGACCTGGGAAACATCTCATTGGAATGAAAACATCAAGTAAGATCATGCCCCTATCTCCGGATTTCTGTGGGAGGGTGGAAGCCTAATTTCAGTGGGCACCTGGCTCCAAGTTGCAAAACTAGTTCCTGTCATAAAGATACAAGACATTTATTTTTCTCTTGGATAATGCAAGCTATATTACTGTATTCAAGCTGCTCTAACAAAATACCAACAACGGGTGGCTTAAACAACAGAAATTAATATTCTTAAAGTTCTGGAGGCTAGGAACCCACAATCAAGGTGCCAGGAAATTCAGCTTCTGGTGAGGACCCTCTTCCTGGCTTGTAGATGACCACTTTCTTTTATGTCCTCACATGGCCTTTCCTCACTGCATGGAGATGGAGAGAGGGAGGAAGGGAGGGGGAGAGGGGAAGAGGGAGAGTGGGAAAGGGTGGGGGGAGAGAGAGAGGAAGAAGAAGGAGGAGGAGGAGGAAGAGGAAGAGGAGGAGGAGGAGAAGAAAAGAGGAGAGCCCGAGAAGGTGAGCTTTGGTGTCTTCTTATAAGGACACTAATCTTATAGGACCTCATTTAAGCTTAGTTACTTCCTAAAAGGCCCCATCTCCCAATACAGCCACATAGAGGTTTAGGGCTTCAATATGTGAATTTGAGGTGTGGGGAAACACAAACATTCAGTCCAAAACACCAGTGAACTAATACATATAGTCACCCCAGTTACCAGGTAAATTTAAGATGAACTATGTGTGAGACCTGGTGGTGTCAAGTCCTCTTATTTCAGAACTAGTTATGTATACCTTGAGAACCTGTATGTAATGAGTTAGATCTGCTTGGCTATACAAAGGGGTTAGAGTTCCTTCTGTCTTTGGAATCTCTTAGCAGATTGTCTGTGATGTACATCATATTCTGGTGCAATGGTTACTCAATAATAACACCGTTTTTCTTCTACCTTTGTGAAGACATTTTCTGGGTTGGCAGAAGATTTGGTTCTATTTTTTATTTCTTAACTACTTGAAAAGAACCCTCTTCATAGATGAGGAGAGAGAGAGCAAGGGGGCAGGGAAACAGGTATCACCATTGTACACCCATTTCAAAGAGGTTGGTCAAATAAGGTTTTAAGATATAAAAGGACCTAGGAGTATAGGAAAGCCACTGGAAAGCCAGGATGGGGTTTCTTACCGACCTTCTTTTCTCTTCTACTTTTCCTGCATTTGTCCATTCCTGCATTTTTCATTAATCACCTGAATGTTCCCCAGAGCCATCTGAAGGGAAAAGCACTATCCCAGCCTTCTGGTGGCTCCATGTGGCAGTGCTGAGGTTGGTATGATACTGTGGCTAAGAGAGTAGGTTCTTGAATCAAAGAGATAAAGATTCAAATCCAGCCCTGGCCAGTTTGGCTCAGCGGTTAGAGTGTTGGCCCACAGACTGGAGAGTCCTGGGTTCAGTTCCCACTAAGGGCACATACCTCGGTTGCTGTTTGTCTCCGGCCCCAGTTGGGGTTGTGTGGGTGGCAACCACTCAATGTGTCTCTCTCACATCGATGTTTCTCTCTCTTCCTCCCTCTCTCCCTCCTGCTCTATCTGAAGATACATGCAAAAATGTCCTCGGGTGAGGATAACAAAAAAAGATTAAAATCCAGCCTTGTCCACTTGCTAGCTGAGTAATCTTAAGAAAGGTACTTACCAAAAAGATGGCGGCTGGCAGGACTGGAGGGAGGGTGAGTGAGTGAGAGAGTGAACTAATGTGTGAGAGAGTGTGAGTGGACGTGAAAGTGGACGACCAAACTCGTGCAGTGCAGAGACGCGGAGCAGAAGGTTCCTGTGCTGTGGACAGGGAGCAGCTGGCTACCGCGGTAAGCAGCTCTTCAGGCGCCTCTCCCTGCGCCGTGGGGAGGTCCCACCATTTTGGAAGATCCCTGGGCTTCCCTGGGAAAAGGCAGTGGGAGCAACTAGGGCCCAGCAACCTGAGCCCACCAGTGCACCTGGCACCATCAGACCAGTGGACACCCTGTGTCAACACAGACCAGCACACAGTAGTGGAGCTGCCAAGGTGCCGGTTGCAGAAGCCGCAAACGGCTGGGAGCCCAGCACCATCCCCCACAGTGGCAGCCCAATCAGAGTCGAGATGTATCCCCAGCAACAGAGGTTGGGGAGCAAACATCAATTCCCAGGCAACAGAAGCACAGATCAGCAACTGAGAACCATCCCCCAAAACTACAGCAAAGGCTGAGAAGGAGCTGAGCCCCACAGGGCAGCAGCACTCCCCAGCCACCTGTGGTGGGACCTGGGTCTCCACAGAGGCCTGTGCAACCCAGCAGCCCACAAGATAGGCATGGATCCGGGTCTCCAAAGAGACTGTGCAATCCAGCTGCCCACAAGATCAGCAGGAAGTGGGGGCTCCAACGGGGCCTGTACAACCCAGCTGCACACAAGATCAGAGGGGAGCCAGGGCTCCAGTGAGGCCTGAGCAACACAGCTGCCCATGGTACGGGCAGGGAGTGTGGCTCCAACAGGGCCTGAGCTATACAGCTACAGGTGGCACCAGCGACCAGCTGGGAACACAGCTCCAGAGGGGCCCACATGATCCAGCAGCAGCACCTACCAGGACACACCAATACCAGCCCCCAGTAGTCAGTCCTCCAGGATCCACAGCAGGCAAGAGGCGACACGCAACAAAACAGTCTGGGAGGCACAGTAGCCTTATTTGATATACAGTGAGCTGCCTACACATCCAAACATCCCTCACCGGGTCTAGAGCTACCAGACGGCTAAAATGGGGAGACAAAGAAACAACACCGAAAGGAAAGAAAAAGAGGAATCACCAAAAAAGGAACTACAGGAAATGGAAGACAGCAACTTGTCAGATAAAGAATTCAAAGCAATGATTTTAAGGGTGCTCAAACAATTTGGTGAGAACTACAAGCACCTTAATAAGAATTATGAAGAGCTCACTGGGAACTCCTTCAGCTTAAAAAAAGAGGTAGAAGCTATGCATAAAAATCGAGAGGAAATAAAGAATGACATAGCTGTTATGAAAAATACCTTAGAAGGGTTCAATAGTAGATTAGAAGAAGCCGAAGACCTAATCAGCAACTTAGAAGACAAGATAGAGAAAAACACCCAAATAGAGCAGCAAATGGAAAAAAAGTTTAAAAAGCAGGAGGAGAGTTTAAGGGAGCTGTGGGACAATACAAAATGTAACAACATTCGCATTATAGGGATACCGGAAGGAGAAGAATCAGAGAAAGGAATAGAGAACTTGTTTGAAGAAATAATGACAGAAAATTTCCCTAAACTGGTGAAGGAAAAAGTCACACAAGTCCAGGAAACACAGAGACTCCCAAGCCAGATGAACCCCAGAAGACCCACAGCTAGACACATCATAATAAAAATGGCAAACATTAAAGACAAAGAAAGAATCTTAAAGGAAGCAAAAGAGAGACAGAAAGTTACTTACAAGGGAGCTCCCATTAGACTGTCAGCTGATTTCTCAGCAGAAACGATGCAGGCCAGAAGAGAGTGGCATGAAGTGTACAAAGTAATGCAAGGCAAGGGTCTGAATCCAAGACTACTCTATCCAGCAAGGCTATCATTCACAACTGAAGGAGAAATAAAGAGCTTCATGGATTAAAAAAAGCTAAAGGAATTTACCACCACTAAACCAGAACTGCAAGAAATGCTGAAGGAACTGTTGTAAGAAGAAGAAGAAACAGCCCTGGCCGGTTTGGCTCAGCGGTTAGAGTGTCGGCCTGCGGTACAGAGAGACCGGGTTTCGGTTCCCGCTAAGGGCATGTACCTCAGTTGCAGTTTGTCCCCGGCCCTGGTTGGTCGTGCGGGTGGCAGCCAATCGATGTGTCCCTTTTACGTCGATGTTTCTCTCTCTCTCTCTCTTCCTCTCTCTCCCTCCCACTCTATCTGAACAAAAAATGAAAAAATGTCCTCAGGTGAGGATAAAAAAAAAGAAGAAGAAAGAGAGAGAGAGAGAGAGAGAGAGAGAGAGAGAGAGAGAGAGAGAGAGGAACACAGGTATAAAATTAAAATGGCAACTAATAACTATCTATCAATAATTACCTTAAATGTAAATGGCTTAAATGCTCCAATCAAAAGACATAGGGTAGCTGATTGGATAAGAAAACATGACCCATATATATGCTGTCTACAAGAGACCCACTTCACAACAAAAGACTCACACAGGATGAAAGTGAAGGGATGGAAAAAAATTTTCCAAGCAAATGGAAATGGAAAAAAAGCTGGTGTAGCAATACTCATATCTGACAAGATAGACTTCAAACAAGGGCCACAATAAGAGACAGAGAAGGTCACTACATAATATTAAAAGGATCAATCCAACAAGAGGATATAACCCTAGTAAACATATACGCACCAAATATGGGAGCACCAAAATATATTAAAAAACTTCTGGAGGACTTCAAGGGAGAGATCAACAGCAACACGATCATAGTGGGTGACTTTAACATGCCACTGACACCACTGGATAGATCTTCTAGACAAAAAATTAACAAGGACATAGAGTCCTTACAAGACAAACTAGATCAGTTGGACTTCATTGATATTTACAGAACATTTCAGCCCAAAGCTGAAGAATATACATTCTTCTCAAGTGCACATGGGTCATTTTCAAAGATAGACCACATGTTAGGACACAAAGCAAATCTCTACAAATTCAAGAAAATTGAAATCATATCAAGCATCTTCTCAGATCACACTGGCATGAAACTAGAACTCAATTACAATAAAAAAAACACAAAACACTCAAACACTTGGAGGCTAAATAGCATGTTATTAAACAACGAATGGGTTACTAATGAGATCAAGGAAGAAATTAGAAACTTCCTGGAAACCAATGAAAACGAACAAACAACAACACAAAATCTATGGGACACAGTGAAAGCAGTCCTGAGAGGGAAGTTCATAGCACTACAAGCCTACCTAAAGAAACAAGAACAATTCCTAATTGACTTTCTAACCCTACAACTTAAAGAACTAGAAAGTAAACAAAAAGAAAAACCCAGAGCTAGTAGGAGGAAGGAAATAGTAAAGATCAGAGCAGAAATAAACGACATAGACACTAAAAAAAAATTCAAAAGATCAATGAAACAAAAAGCTTATTCTTTGAAAAGATAAACAAGATCTATGGACCTTTAGCCAGACTTACCAAGAAACAAAAAGAGAGAAACCAAATAAACAAAATCAGAAATGAAAGAGGAGAAGTAACAACTGACACCACAGAAATACAAAGGATCATCGAAACATACTATGAACAATTATTCGCCAACAAATTGGACAATCTAGGAGAAATGGACAAATTTCTAGAAACACACAGCTTCCCAAAACTGAACCAGGAAGAGATAGAAACTTGAACAGACCAATAACAACAAAGGAAATTGAAGACATAATTAAGAATCTCCCAGCAAACAAAAGCCCAGGCCCAGATGGCTTCACGGGGGAGTTTTACCGAACATTCAAAGATCTAATACCCATTCTCCTCAAACTATTCCAAAAAATCCAAGAAGACGGAACACTTCCAAATTCGTTTTATGAAGCCAGCATAATCCTAATTCCAAAACTGGATAAAGACACTACAAAGAAAGAAAACTACAGGCCAATATCCCTGATGAACACAGATGCCAAAATCCTTAACAAAATATTAGCATATCGGATCCAGCAATACATCAAAAAAATTATTCATCATGACCAAGTGGGTTTCATACTAGGCATGTAAGGATGGTACAATATTTGCAAATCAATAAATGTGATACACCACATAAAAAAAATGAAAGATAAAAACCATATGATCATATCAATAGATGCTGAAAAAGCATTTGACAAAATCCAGCACCCATTTCTGATAAAAACGCTCAGCAATATGGAAGTAGAGGGATCATATCTCAACATAATAAAGGCCATATATGAAAAACCTACAGCCAACATCATACTCAATGGACAAAAACTAAAAGCATTTTCCTTAAGAACGGAACAAGACAGGGATGCCCACTTTCACCAGTCTTATTCAACATAGTACTGGAAGTCTTGGCCATTGCAATTAGACATGAAGAAAAAATAAAGGGGATCCAAACTGGAAAGGAGGAAGTGAAACTCATTATTTGCAGATGACATGATATTGTACATAGAAAACCCTAAAGACTCCATCAAAAATCTACTAGACTTAATAAATGAATTTGGCAAAGTAGCAGGATACAAAATTAATGTCAAGAAATCGATGGCATTCTTATACACCAATGATGAACTCACAGAAAGAGAAACTAAAAAAACAATCCCATTTACCATTGCAGCAAAAAAAAATTAAGATACCTAGGAATAAACTTAACCAAAGAAGTAAAGGACCTATTTGCAGAAAACTACAGGACATTGAAAAAAGAAATAGAGGAAGATATAAAAAAGTGGAAGCACATACCTTGTTCATGGATTGGAAGAATTAACATCATTAAAATGTCCATACTACCCAAAGCAATTTATAGATTCAATGCAATCCCCATTAAAATGCCAATGACATATTTCACAGAACTAGAACAAACACTCCAAAAGTTTATATGGAACCAAAAAAGACCCCAAATAGCCACAGCAATCTTGAAAAAGAAGACCAAAGTAGGAGGGATCACATTACCAGATATCAGGTTATACTACAAAGCCACTGTAATGAAAACAGCCTGGTACTGGCACAGGAACAGGCAGATAGATCAATGGAACAGAATAGAGAACCCAGAAATTGACCCAAGACAATATGCTAAATTAATATTTGACAAAGGTGGCATGAACATACAGTGGAGTCAAGACAGTCTCTTCAATAAATGGTGTTGGGACAATTGGACAGCTACTTGCAAAAAAAAATGAAGCTAGACCACCAACTTACACCATACACGAGAATAAACTTAAAATGGATAAAAGGCTTAAATGTAACTTGTGAATCCATAAAAATTCTAGAAGAAAATACAGGCAACAAATTTCAGATATTATACGCAGCAGAATTTCACTGATACAACACCTAAGGCAAGGGAAACAAAGGAAAAAATGAACACATGGGACTACATCAAACTAAAAAGCTTCTGCACAGCAAAAGAAACAACCATCAAAATGGAAAGGGATCCCACTATATGGGAGACTATAATCGCCAATGATGCATCAGATAAGGGGTTAATTTCCAAAATATATAGAGTGCTCATACAACTCAACAAAAGACAAAGAACTCAATTAAGAAATGGGCAGAGGACCTAAATAGACACCTCTCCAAACAGGACAATCAAATGGCCAAGAGACATATGAAAAAATGCTCAATGTCACTAATCATCAGAGAGATGCAAATTAAAACAACTATGAGGTATCACTTCACACCTGTCAGAATAGCTTCCATCATCAACAAATCATCAAACAACAAGTGTTGGCGAGGGTGTGGAGAAAAGGGGACTCTAGTACACAGCTGGTGGGAATGCAGAGTGGTGCAGCCACTGTGGAAAACACTATGGTGTTACCTCAAAAAATTAAAAATTGAACTGCCATTTGACTCAGTGATCCCACTTCTAGGAATATACCCTAAGAAACCTGAAGCACCAATCAGAAAGAATATATGCACCCCTATGTTCATAGCAGCCCTATTTACAATAGCTAAGATCTGGAAACAACCCAAGTGTCCATCAGTAGATGAGTGGATAAAAAAGCTATGGTACATGTACACAATGGAATACTATGCAGCTGTAAGAAAGAAAGATCTCTTATCCTTTGAGATGGCATGGAAGGACCTCAAGAGTATTATGCTAAGTGAAACAAGCCAAGCAGTGAAAGGCAAATATACATGATCTCACTTATTTGTGGAATATAATGAACTAAACAAACTGATGAACAAAATTGACCCAGAGACATAGAGGTGGGGTACAGACTGACAAGCCTCAGAGGAGGGGGTGTCGAGGGGGGAAGAGATAAACCATAGAACTTATATGCATGTATGCATGACCAATGGACATGGACAACAGGGCTGGGGATGGGGTGGGGGGGATAGGGAGGAGGGTGTCAATGTGGGGAAAGGAGAATCATCTGTAACAAAAACAAATTAATAAAAAAAACTTAAAAAAGAAAGCTGAGATATTTTAAGTTTATTAAAATATATTAAAACTTAAAAAAAAAAGTTACTTGGCTTCTCTGAGCCTCAATTCTCCACCTACAAAAGGTATAATAGTAGTACCTTGCTCACTGGGTGGTTGTGAGAATTACATATAATAATGCGGGTAAAGTACATAGCATAGTTCCTGCATACAGATGGTTCTGTTTTGTTTTTTTAAATCCTCACCGGAGAATATTTTTCCATTTATCTTCAGATAGAGTGGGAGTGGGAAGGGGAGAGGGGGAGGGGGGAGACAGAGAGAGAGAGAGAAATCGATGTGAGAGAGACACATCGACTGGTTGCCTCCTGCACGACCCGCGACTAGGGTCTGGTACCGAACCGAAACCGAGTTACGAGCCCTTGACCAGAATAAAACCCGTGACTCTTTGGTCCGAGGGCCGACGCTCTAACTGCTAAGCCAAATCAGCCAGGGCCAGATGATTCTGTTTTTTAATTATATTTTCCCAAGACTACACTGCACTGCTTCATCTCCCTCCCCCAAACTCTTAACCAGTTGTCTCAGCACTTTTCTTCTCTGATCTGAAGCGAGGACAGTGTTGCACAAAATTCTTACTCTAGTATTTCTGGATTCTTTGCTCTACTCATGCAAACTGAGTTGTTTTGTGGCGGGAAACTAATCCAGCAGTGACAGGCATGTGGGGAAAACATCATTCTGGTGGGGGTGGGCACATTTTCTGGAGAACAATTTTGTATTGCAGATCACCTCTTGGAGTCTATCTTAAGAAAACAACTATTCATGCAGAGACTTATATATATTAATCCCATTAAAACACTATGTATAATACAGGAAAAATGAGAATGGTTTGAGTTTTGAACAATTATACTATAATGCATCTTGTATGCATCCATTCGATAAGATGTTACTGAAGAATTTTTAGACAGCTGTAAGGCCCAGTTGTTGGATGAGAAAATTTCAGGAAAGAAAAAAAATCAACGCTAACCTTGAAAAACCTTACTTGGTTATATGACTGTTATACATACTGAATGCCAAGACCCAAGTAATTTTCATTTTCTTTCATTTCCTAAATTGTCTTCAATTGCCTACACTACGTGAATATTTGAACCCCAGAACCGCCCCTCCAACCCAAGGACAAAGGCAAGAAAATCTGGATGCTGAAAAAAAAAACTCAGACAGAAAATATTAGCTCAGTTTTATTATCTGTGCTAGGCAATATTGAAGCACCAATTAAACAGGAGGGCAGAGAGTGCCCAAGGGCCAGTACAGGTAAACAATTAGCACCCCACTCCCAAATACAGTGGGAACGGCTACAAAAATCACGGCCCTAAGGAAGGATGCACTGCTTAGGACGGGACACTCTTGCGGCCTCAACCCCCTTTATCGGGCTGAAACTTAGCAGAAAACGGGGGCACAAAGTGCTGCATGGTCTGCACCACTGTGGAAAGTCGGTTGAGCAAGGAGGCTGTGGAAATTTGCAGGAGGTCAGAATCTTCAGCAGTTAATCGGCTAAGGGTAGAGGGAAAAAGAAAATCACGTCAGAGGCGGCAACTCCTAGCCTTCCTCAGTCCAACCCTCCCCGCAGGTGGCAATTACACCTACTCCTTCATTAGAGAGGCGCTCAGGTGCGACAGACAGGCACGGCCCTCCTTAGACCAACATTTGGTGTGTCCACATCTCTCACAGAGCACCCCTCAAGCAGCGATTGGCCTCACGTCCTGCTGGTATTCCCACCCAGCCCCTTCTAGAACGTACATAACCAGGTCACTGCCCTTCACCGTGAGCTCCCAATGAACCGTCCCTTGGTAGGGTTCAGCACCTGGGATCAGGTACCTGCGGGCCACCTCCGCATCCTCGTAGGACGGGAAAGGCACCGTGAGGGCCCTGGTGGAGTTAAGGCACCGTCCACACGGACTTGATGGTTCAGGCCCCCTTGCCTGTCAGAGGCTGGTCTTCCCCCAGGCCACCCCTCTGGCCGCCCAAGGCCCTCTCGGATGACCCTCCAAGGAACTCGGCACCACAGCCTCCTCAGGCCACCCCCCATGTCCTCAGGCCACCGTGGCTGTTCTCCAGCCACTTTGGGTCCCCCAACCCCCTTCTGTCCTCCAAGAAGGAATCCCGCTCCCATGAGCCCCGGAAGCCTATCCTGCCCATCGTCCTGCAACGCCCCACTTCCTGCCCATGCCCTCACTCTTTACTTCCATGGGGGAGGGGCTCCTCGAAAAAGATACAACTCCAGCACTTGGCCTCCCAGGTCACTGTGGGAGGCAGAGGCCTCTCCAGCCTGTCCTGAGTCCAGCGATGCCCCCTCGACCTGGGGAGCTCTCTCAGCGGCAGCGCTTACCGCTCTGGTGCTGCCCCCTTTTCCAGGGCCCATGGGGCCCCCTAGGCCAATGGGTGACCCAGCACCACCCACCCACTGCCCGTGCTGTCGTGGTCGTCGGGGGCCTGCATGGCTGCGCGGCCCACCACAAACAGGAACACCCTTTTTGCTCCCCGCTGAGAGACCTGCCCTCCCACGAAGCCCCGCCCCCGCAGGCTGTGCCTGTGCACACAGACCTGGGGGAGGCTCCTGGCATGGGATTGGTTCCCGCCAAGAGAACCAGCCTTGCCTCCCACACGCTGCCCTTTGGGGAGACCCCACTGCCAGGGAGACCCTGGGCTCCTCACGAAGCCCCGCCCCTCTGCGCAGAGGCCCCGCAGGCCCTGCCCCTGCTGGAAGAGAGAATGGAGTGAAAGGCCAGGGGCGCTGGGTGGTGGAGCGAGTCCAGACGAAGGCAAGAAGAAAGATGGGGAGACTGTGGCAGGGGAAACAGGGTCAAGACATGGCCTACTTAGCCTTTCAGGGACACCATGGCCAGGACCTGGAGAGGCGTGCCCTGAGGGAAAGAAATGGTCCATGTCCCCGCGAGCACTCTGTGTCCATCGGTAAATGGCGAGGGGTGGGTGGCACGTTGCGGGAAACTGGGTCATATTAAAAAGGCTCTGCCAGCCTCACAGTATTAGAGTGCTGAGAATCAACAGTATTCAGGAAAACGTCCTAATGGGCTCCTTGCCCACAAGCAGCCAGTTCCCTCGGGCCAACCCAGAAACAATTCCCTTGAGGATGGGCTGGGAAAGCGCTCAAGTGCCCATGGAGACACCCCCAAGAGATTAACTAGAGCTTTCCACTCCTGAGGCCTTGACAGCAGCTCCCAAACCATGCTGATCCAGGAAGGCAATAAGGGCTACCGCCTCACCCCAACAACCCCTCCCAACCTCCCCCACAAAAAAAACAAAGATGGAACAGAAACATCAGGAGAAGCATGTGACTTCCAAAAAAAGGAGTCTCCCTGAAATGGGGAGGTTAGTAGTGAGGAGTGTCTTCAGAGCTGGGCACTCACCCCCTCGTGCATGTCCCGCCTTCATGACCTCATCGAAGCCCTATTACCTCCCAAAGGCCCCATTTCCAAATACCATCTTTTGGAGGTCAGGGCTTCAATATACATGAATTTTACGGAGGGCAGGACTCAAACATTCAGTCCCTAGCACAGAGCTACTCACTGACTGCACCGATGTTTGTTTATACATACATACATATATATATATATATATATATATATATATATATATATATATAAAATTTTTTATTTCATTTAATTAATTTATTTTTGTTACAGATGTTTCTCCTTTTTCCCCCATTGGCACCCTCCTCCCGTCCCCCCCCCCCCCCAGCATTGTTGTCTATGTCCATTGGTTATGCTTATATGCATAAGTTCTTTGGTTTATCTCTCCCCCCCCACCCCCGCCTCTGAAGTTTGTCAGGCTGAACCCTACTTTTATGTCTCTGGATCTATTTTGTTCATCACCTTATTTTGTTCATTCTACTCCACAAATAATTGAGATCATGTGATACTTGTCTTTCTATCTGGGAGCCAAGGATATCTGTGACCAAATGTAGGAACATCTTTACTGATTGATAATCCATGCTAGCTGTTGTAAGAGGTATTACAGGAAGAGGACCCAAGGTCTCACAGGTACTCCCTGCTCAGGGACAGGACAGAGACAGTAAACTAAGGTTTTGTCATAAAAAATGTTTTATAACAATTCAAATCCAAATGCCCTCATTAAGCTCCTGGAGTCAAAGGAGCTATCGAGGTCAAGACCTGTGATGATGGTTACTCTACTTTTTCTCAACTTCACCTTGGGATGCCCCTTCCCTTCCTTGTACTCCCTGCCTTGGGGAAAGTGCTTCCCCACCTGTCCTCACCAGTGGTGTTGACTGCTCATGCTCCTGTGCCAGACACCACCCCTCACATCTCAGGCCCAGGAGGTGACACAGCCATGTCTAGGTTCCTCTCTACTACTTCTGGACCACCCTTCTACCTTCTGTTCTGGTTACTGTCCTTATCTCGCTCTGCTCTGTGCCCCAGAGGCTGCCCCAGGTGGATAGCACCACTCAGGAAGCTCTCTTGCTTTGGCTGTCAGTTGGGCTCAGCCAATGCAAGGTACCGACAGGAGACTAGAAGGTGGGAGAAGTGAGAACCAAGATATTTTTCTTCTCACCTACATCCTCCTAGACTTCCTGCAGTTCTGGAAGTGTCTGCATGCCTCAGCTCTTACCGGGATTCAGTAGCACTGACCCCTATCCCTGCCGCTTTAGGCCCAGGCTTGCTATAGAGAAGATGGCTTTTCTTGATGCCTGACCATCCCTTGATAGCTGTGACATTCTGGAAAATGTCTGACAACTGGTTCTCTTAGGTGTGGACGGGATGGGGGTATTGGAATGTAAGTATATACATATGTATAGAAGTTTATTATAATTCTAACTCTGTTATAATTCTGACTCACATGAAGAATTATAGTACACAATTTACAAATAAAAATAAAATATGAAATACTCTATTGTAAATTTCATGGACTTCATGGATTCTCACAGATTACTTTAAATAGACTTTTGCCCAACTCTTGTATCTGTAGCCAATCTGTGCTTGCAAGTGATGAGCCAGTGTGGTCCTGACAGGAATGTCACTTGATATTTTCATTCACGTTCATGAGGAAAGCAAAAATGAAACAACACAGACACACATCCATCAGTGACACGAGCAACTTATTTTCTGAGTCAAATAAAAGTGTTGGAATATGGCAAAAGCCTTTCCTCACAATTTTATGCTCTTCACAATGCGGCAGCTACAGACAACACAGTTTTAGGTACATTTAATCTCATTATTAACATTTCCTGCATCACTTCCTTAAGTCTGGGAAATCAGCAAAACAATAAGCCAAGGACTCATTTGTACCGTTTGCCAATTTCTGTGGTGTCCTTATTCTAACCCTGGCCGATTTCAAGCCACCAGCAGATGTCATGGAACACAGTGTTGGGGAGAGGTGTATACTCTCTCACCATTATGTAGTATTTCCACCATACAGTTCCAATAGACAAAATTAATTACGAGAGCATAGATGACAATAACATGTACTAAAATAATTACAAAGCGGTGGTTTTTTACCTTCTACAAGTATAATTCATTCTATCGTAAGTTCATGTAATTAAAATTTTAATAATTATGCACGAATAGTGACTTCTGGAGATAGATCACTCTGCGGCACAGTGCCTATAGTTAAAAATACTGTGTTATATTGTTAATATTTACTGTGTTAAGGGTTATGATAAATAGTCTTACCACACATACACAACAAAGTAATAAAGGGGTTTGGAGGACACTTTGTTTGATGTTATGTTTATGCCCTTGATGGTGATGAGGGTTACCCAGGTGTATGCTTACACCCAAACTCGTAGAGTTGTGTACATTAAATATGCACAGGTTTTTACATGTTGAACATACCTCAATAAAGTGCTTTAGAGAGTAAAATAAAATATGCTTTAATTATTGGCTGCATTGACCATCCAGCTTTCCAAATTTCTGATGATTTAACACTCAGCTCTCAGGAGCCCACATGGGCCAGCTCTCACTCACCACTACTTATTGGTCCCTTTGTCCCTCCTGCTCACACCTGTCTAGATAGTCCTTTCATTAAGCACTCCTCAGTTAAATACTTTACAGGTTCCACTTGTTTCCTGCTGTTGTCCTGACTAGCACTCCAAGGGTAGATGCAGGCATCTTAGAATTACTTTGTGTTGTCCTCATGTATCAGTCATGGTTCATTTGCAGATACTGAAAACCTATCTGGCTAGTATTACACAGGGAGTTTAACAAAAACGAGGTGCTTACAAAAAATTTAAAGGGCTGGAAGAATGGAATGTAGGCGGAAGCTCTGGGAATGACCAAGAACACAACAGAAATGACCTGCTAAGGGAGCCGGTATCCAGGCCACAAGGAAGGTGGAGAATCAGGAAGCTGCGGAGTCCACCGCTGGTTCCAGGAACACACACCACTTGGCATGGTCCAAGTATTAGGACGTGTTTGGGTTCCAAAGCCACAGTGCAGCTACCAAATCTGCATGGGCCACAAGAAAGGAGACTTGGGCCCAGGGATGCACTGCTGAACCTTTAAGAATGGGCTCTCCAGAGGCAGGGAGGAACCCTGATTTGTAGCATTTGTTGATCACCATGGTGTACACACACACTCCCACCACAGCCAATTTCAAGCTACCCATATGACCTCACTGAATGCTGAGCTGCAAAGAGATGCTACTAATGAGCTATCACCAGCAGGTCCAAGGTGGCCCGGCACACCACTCCGTGCACCCTGCCTCTCACCACACACAGACACTCTGCTGATATTACATAGAAACTCGAGTCTTTGTGACTTGCAGAAGGAAGAGCCAGAAGCAGACTTTACCTCATTTTACCTTCTGAATCACATGCAAGTGCAACCAACTGGCCAAACCTGAAGGGCATCCACAATGTTAGTTCCAAAAGGAGCCAGAGAAGAGTTTTTATTTCTCTAACATGTGCAGCCAAAGAAGGCTCACTAGACAAAGGTTGGTGAGGAGCCAAGCCACAGGATCCACCACAGTCTTCTCTTAGGCTACTCGATATCTATATGTATGCTTTTAATAATGCAGTGATAGCCAACACTTACTGCATTCCAGACATAGTTTCAAGTGCTTTACGTGTACTAATCCACCACATAAGTTTTCAGACAGTAATAGCAATGACAATCTCCTGTCTGCCGTGATGAAATGATCCTCCAAACAAATAAAAACACAACCAATGTCTCACAAACACCAGGGACTCAAAGTCCAGTCTATCTCAGTGTGATTGATGTCCTTTCCACCATCTCTTGTTACTTGATGAAAAGTTCTATAAATATCATTAAGTCCATCCAGTCAAATGTGGCATTTCAGACTGATATTTCCTTGTTACTTTCTGTCTGGATGATCTACTTACATCTACTTACTATAGCTGTAAGTAGAGTATTAAAGCCCCCCCCCCCTTTTATTGTATTATTTTCAACTCCTCCCTTTAGGTCTATTGATGATTGCTTTGTATATTTTTGTGCTCCCAGGTTGGGTGCATATATATTAATAAGTGTTATGTCTTCTTGATGGATTGTCCCCTTTTTCATTATAAAATGTCCATCTTTGTCTTGAAATCTATTTTATCTGATATAAGCATGACTAAACTCAATTTTCCCTGGATGCCATTTGTTTGGAGTATCATCTTCCATCCCTTCACTTTGAGCCTGTGTATGTCTCTGGAGCTGAGATGGGTCTCCTGAAGGCCACATATAGTTGGGTCTTGTTTCTTAATCCATCCTGCTACTCTGTGCCTTTTGATTGGTGAGTTCAGTCCATTTACATTTAGGCTGACTATTGCTATATGAGGACTTACTACAACCATTTTATCTTTTGTTTTCTGATTGCTCTGTATCTCCATTGTTGTTGTTGTTTTCCTTTGTGTTTCTGTCTCCTATTTTGGTTTTGCAGTTTTCTGTTTTTTTTTTTTTTCTCTCTCTGTTCCCACTTTTAAAAAATGTTTTGTGTCTCAGCTTTGGATTTTTGTTTAAGGGTTACCATTAGGTCTCTATAAAATGTCTCATAAATACAACAGTCCTCTTCCTTCTGTTTGCATCTTATATTCATTCACCTATACAAGTTCGGTTATTTTCCTCTTTCTCTTTTATTCTTTTCTTATCAAAAATGATCCCTTTTTATATTGTGCATTCATTATCAATCTGCAGTAGTTATATTTATTTTCATTGCCTTTCCCCCCTTTAACTTTTATGTTATAATTAAGTGTTTAATACACTATTCTCAGATAGAGTTGCGAGTTTCTGCTTCTGTCCATCATCCTACTCGCAATATTGTATACTATTGTCTTTCTGTTTTAGGTAGAAGAGATCCTTTCAACATTTCTAATAATGTAGGGTCAATAAATTCCCCCAGCTTTTGTTTGTTTGGGAAAACCTTTATTTCTTTTTCATATCTAAAGGATAACTTCAACGGATATATCATTCTTGGCTGGTGATTTCTCACTTTCAATATTTTATATATATCATTTTGTTCTCTCTGGCCTTGTAGGGTTTGTACTGAAAATTCTGATGATAACTTGATGGGGTTTCCTTGGTAGGTTACTGTCTTATCTCTCTGGCTGCCTTGAGAATTCTTTCTTAGTCATTAACTTCTGACAGTTTTAATATCATGTGTCTTGGAGAAGGTCTTTCTGCATTGAGATCATTAGGTGTTGTTAGCTTCTTGTATTTGAATGTCCAGCTCCTTCCGTAGGCTTGGGAATTTCTTATTGATTGTTGTCTTGAATAGTCTCTCTGTTCCCTTCTCCCTCTGGGATACCCTTTATCTTTAAGTTGCTCTTTCTAATGGAGTCCACTGGTTCTCATAGCATTCATTCATTTTTTTAAAAAATGTTAGTTCTCACTCTTCTTCCACCTGAATCATTTTTAGATTTCTGTCTTTAAGCTCACTAATTCTCTCTTCTATGTCTGCTCTATTTCCAATGCTTTTTAACGCTTCATCTCATTTATTGAGTTCCTCAGCTCCAGAATTTCTGTTTGATTCTTTTTTATAGTTTTAATCTCTTTGGTAAAGCACTACTTTTGTTCATTAATTTTGTTTCTGAGCTCACTGAACTGCCTTTCTGAGTTTTCTTGTATGTCATTGAGTTCCTCCATAACTACCATCTTGAATTCTCTGTCATTGAAATCACAGTCTTTTGTGGCTTTGAGTTTGGTTTCTGGAAACTTTTATTTTCTTTTTGTGCTACTATGTCATGTTGGTTATTCCTGGTCCCGGAGGAATTGTATCTCTGCCTGTGCATTTGAGGTAGTGAACTCCTGATTAGGGTTTGGTCTTCACAGTTTATCAGATTGATAAGTAGAGGTCTTTCTTTCATTTTCCAGTAAATGGTGATAGAGCTTGAGTTTTGTTTTCTTACCTGTGCTACTTGTGCCTCCATGATCCTGGTGTAGAGACCTGGCTTTGGTTGTGCAAATGGCTGTGTACCCACTGGGGTGTTGGGTGTCCCCTCAATGTCCAGGTCTCCTGGGTCTTGGGCCACCACCACTATGGTGAGGGGATGTGATTGGTGGTGGGTAACCGAGTTTATGAGCTCCCAACACTGCCTCCTTGTCCTTAATGGCTGTCAGCCCCAGCCTTACTGTTTTTTTATTTTTATTTTTTATTGTTGAAAGTAATACAGATGTCCTCCTCTTTTCCCCATTGACCTCCTCCTTCCCGCTCCCATGCCCCTCCTTCTTTCCCCAGCCTAATGTCTGTGTCGATTGATTGTGCATATATGCATATAAGTTCTTTGATTTATCTCTTCCCACTCCCCCCATCCCCATTCCTCTGAGGTTTGTTAATCTGTTCCCTACTTCCATGACTCTGGATCTCTTTTGGTCCACAGCTCATTTTGTTCATTGTGTTCCACAAATAAGTGAGATCATGTGGTACTTGTCTTTCTCTGACTGGCTTATTTCGCTTTGCATAATACTCTCCAGGTCCCTTCATGTCATCTCAAAGGGTAAGAGATCTCTCTTTCTTTTTTTTTCCCATTGTTGTTTATTTTTTTATTTTTAAAAACCCTTGTGTCGAGGGCTGACTTTCAATAGATCGCAGTGAGAGATCTCTCTTTCTTACAGCTGCATAGTATTCCATTGTGTAAATGTACCACAGCTTTTTTAATCCACTCATCTACTGATGGGCACTTGGGCTGTTTCCAGATTTTAGCTATTGTAAATAGCACTGCTATGAACATAGCGGTGCATATGTTCTTCCTGATTGGTGTTTCAAGCTTCTTAGGATATATTCCAAGAAGTAGGATTACTGTTTTGTTCGACACATCTCTACTGCCTCTGCCCAGTTCTGTCCCAATGGGTCGGGGGGGTGGGAGGTGGGTCTACAGGTCCATAGAGCTGCTTCCTTGTTAGTAATGGCTGCAGGCACCACTGTGCTGTTTAACAAGTCTCAGCTGCTGCTGCCACTGGGCTCTGGGGCAAACGGGGCAGGGGGCAGGCCATAGCAGTCAGCTTTTGAGGCAGTGGTTCTATTTTTGCCCCCTTTTCCATCCAGGTTATTGTGTGAGGTCTGCAGCTCGACTCCTCCACCACTACCATGTCAGCTAAGGCCACAGCAGGTGCTGAACCGTGTCTGTGGACACCAACCCTATCCTTCCCCCAATCCTGTCTGCACTACTGGTCCCAATACACTTACCTTCAGATGTAGCAATGCATGGATCTCATGGGCATGTTTGTGTGTTGAGCAGAGGAACCTTTGTTGAATTATAGCTGTCTGACATATAAATTTAACGGGAGATACAATGAGCTCTTTTCACTGTGCCATAGTGCTGGCATCACTCTCTCTGACCATACCTTAAATGTGTGTGTGGAGTTCATTTACTTTGCGATTCTCAGTAGTAGTCAGTCTTACAACTTTTATTTTGTACTCAAGGAAACAAATACAGAAAACATGAAGAGATGTATGTAAGGCCTCAGTAGAATTCAGCGGTACAGTGTGGAATAGATTAAACAATAGCTATAGTTGTTTGCTTATATATGTTTGTCTAATTTTGTTAGATTAGATTCTGCATGAGTTTTTCCCTTTTAAATTGCATACAAATTTTTATTGGAAAACAAACATACAACTTGGTATGGATTTAAGGCACATTGTGCTATACATAGATTTTCTTTAAGTGGCTAAACAAAGTTTAAAAAACAAGTAACAATAAAAGGAAATGCTTCTGGTACAAAACCAGTAGTACAAAAATATAGTATATGAGTACCTGGATAACACACCCATTTTGCAATAGTGCAACTTTTAAGTAAATATTGTTGACTATCCGTCGTCCACGCAGAGTGAGTCACAACTCTACACTTCAACAAACAACATGCTGACAGTTCCTAAAGAAAACTACTTTCAGAAAAGGCATAACCCAGATGTTTCTTCATTTGACCAACTGCATCTAAGTTTAAATGTGCAGGAGGGCTTAGATATATCCTGAGTAAACCACATGCACCATGTTACTTGATCAATTTTCTAAAATAAGCTTTTAGGACAATGACAGTAAGATAAGGAAGAAAATACGGAGGAATGAAGTCCTAAATGCATATTTTTTTCAAACTTGGGGGAAACCTTTTACAGATAAGTTACAAAGAAAAGTCAAACAAACAATTTTGCACAATAAATTTAACACATTCTGCACATATCTTCACTTTGTCATCATTTGTACAAACTTGTCATAGTTTACTTGACCATCACCATGAATATCTGCTTCCCTGATCATTTCATCAACATCTTCATCTGTTAGCTTCTCTCCAAGGTTTGTCATCACATGTTGAAGCTCTGCTGCACTAATATAGCCTTTACCATCCTTATCAAACACACGGAAAGCTTCTCTAGTTTCTTCTTCACTGTATGAGTCTTTCATTTTTCTTGCCATCATTCTTTACCTCTTTACCTCACCTGGGAATCTCCGAGGGAGGGAGGGGCTTCCACAGCTCCGGGAAGGAGCAAACTTGGCTGCCAGTCTGTGCAACCAGGAAGGAGGGGCTGGTCACCACCGTCCTTTGTGGCCACAGCTCAGCACAAACTCTGAGCACCCTCCAAATCCCAGGTGTCCCCTCAGAGTTCCAGTCCAGTCCGCCCTCCCTCTGCCGGAGCCCCAGGTGAGTGGCTGTGGTTATTTAGCGCTCTGTCCCGGCCTCTGCGCTGTGGAGCAGCTGGGCCTCTTAACCCCGAGGGCGGGCGCCGCCGCCCGGCTCCCCGCTAAGGCTGCCGCTCATAGCCAAGGCCGCTGCTGTCCCTGGGCTCCCAGCCCGCCACCCTCACGCGCCTCCGCAGATCCTACCAGGCTCATTCAGTGATGAATGCAAGTTCCAGTGCTCCACATCCTCGACAGTATTTGGTGTTGTCACTGTACCAGATTTTGACCATTGTCATAGGTGTTTATTTATTGGTTATGTGTGACATTATCAAGAGACACCACAAGCCTGTGGGGTGGCTGGTGTCAAGAGGGGAAAAAGGCACAATGAGGATGACCAACTTTTTAGATTTTTACCCAAAGCATCTTGAGCCTCCATCACCACGTGACACAGTTCCTTATAAGAAAATCTATGTTTGCATGGTTGGGTTCGGTTCCTCTAAAAAGTGAGACTCATCCATCATCCCTGCCAGTCCTGTGCTCCTGATCAGGGCCTGCCTTTGGCATAATGGAAAGGGGGAGGCATTGCTGGATTCTAGGAAGCCTAGGAAGTTGGAGAAAAGAGGAGAAAGCTATCCTTCTGGGGGTCTTTCTAGCACAGTCAGGGACTCCCATCTTTATTACTCTGCTCCCAGGTGCCTAAATCCCTTGACAGCCCCACATGAACTGATGCCAAGGCCAAGTTGACCCAAAGTCCCAGTTGACTCCCCCTCCTACCACAGTGTACTCAGTATAGGTGCTCAGGATCCAAACCTGCTCCCCACTTCCACTCTCTGCTTCAAAATATGCCCTGAAGGACTCTAGGAGGAAAGCAACCAGGGGAACACACTCATCTTTCATGTTTAAAAAAATTCTCACACTAGAGGGAGCAGAAGGGAGTGGGAAACCCATAAGGAGGACAGTGAGGCCCACAGGAAATCTGCTGTCATCATCCAGGTGAATGGTAATGTTACAGGGACTAGTTGGACAGCTCTGGACGTGAACTGGAAATGGAAGCAGAGGGGAGGACTGGATCCTGTGGAGGGAAAGAGAGGCCCCACTTCCAGGTTTCTGACTTGACCTGGTGGGGAGGTGACGGAATGCAAGTATAGACCTCCAATGACTCTTTTGTGGGATGAGGGGAAGGGAAGGCAGGGTTGTCCTGGAATGGGCAAGGCATTTGGTCTGCAGTACAGCACCACTGCAGAGAGCAGTAAGATGGTGCCTGTCTTGCACCGACTGGGTGCAGAACACAACAGAGGCCTGTCTGGTGGTTCTGTGACAGAGCTGACCTCATGCCTTCCCTGAGCAGCAAGGTCATTTCCACCAAGGGCTCCCCCAGGCATCACAGGCTGTGTGTGCAGGATGTCACACTGGGTGGAGGAGATGAATAGCAGAGCTTGGACAAGGCAGTGTTTACCCCAACGGGGTTTGTGTCCTGGTCAGTGGGAAAACATTCCAGAAATCTCGTATCTAGTTGTGATGACCCTCTGGCTGTTGAGTCTGTGACCTGGGACCCTGAACAGACCATGCAGATCCTACCTCTGGAGCTAGAAGTCAATGGTTTAGGGAAGGAGTTGAGCACATTTCTGTAAGGTGGTGGTGCCACGATGCTTTGAAGTTGAGATATTCTCTAGTGAAAACAATCCCAACACAGAGTCATCAATATCCACATTAATGTTGGTTGACAGCTCACCACGGACCACGTGCTATGCCCAGCACGACACAGGGATCATCTCCTCAAAGCCTCTTTGTGACCTCTTGAGCTGGTATCTGTCACTAACCCTTACCCAAAGTTCATTGTGTCCTTTGGATGATTCATATTTTAGAGTCAGCCTACTAAAGATGTGAGTTATTCATGGCAGCTCAGAGT
Source organism: Tadarida brasiliensis (assembly GCA_030848825.1). Classification (NCBI taxonomy): domain Eukaryota; kingdom Metazoa; phylum Chordata; class Mammalia; order Chiroptera; family Molossidae; genus Tadarida; species Tadarida brasiliensis. The sequence goes on from CM061280.1 coordinate 86,160,699, forward strand.
GCATTCTCACCTGGTTTGCATCTTTGTTGTGGCCCACACTGTGTTTCTGTCCCAGGCTTGGGCTTTTGATATTGATGCGATTTTCTGGGCAGCTTTTGAACTTATGGCTCTGGACAGCACTGTCGATGTCATGAAGGCAGAGCCTTTTTGTGTCCACCAGTGGCTCAAGCACATTGTCAGGCCCCTGGAGGCCTTGCTCACTGCTACCCTCAACTCCTACAATTGTGTTTGCACATCCCCCTCAGGTAGTCTGCACATCACATAGGCTTGTCCACCAGACTCCCTCAGACTTGGTCCCTTGTACTCTCACAATGAAAGTCGGTTCCTTTTCCTTGCCAGTACAATTCAGGCCACATGTATTTAATGCTGTCTAGATGAAAACCATTTCCATGTGTTTCCTCGATAAGATTTTTAAAGGATTTTTCTTATTAAAAAGAAGTCAGACCACAGGGTCAAACCATATTGGAACAGGCAGAAGGAGCGACCAGAATGTCCCTAAACTCTGATGATTGGCTCCATCTTAAGACCTTGATAACCTCATTATCAGTTCCCATTTTGATGTGTAATCATCTACTCTATTTCATGATATGGTGCTCACTCTACATGTTTAATTTAAAAAATAATCAAGCATATTCAACATTAGAGAAAACTACAAAAATAAAAAATAAAAACACCTGTTTTCCTATTACCCAGGGGCAGTGATATTGTGCCTTATCTGCTCCACTCATTCTTTTCTTGTTTCCCTTCCTCCTCTTTTTCTTTCCTTCCTCGCTTTGTCCCTTCCTCCTTTCCTTCCTTCCTCCTTTTTTTTTCCTTGCTGAAGCTCTTTGAACCAAATCCCAGATACCAAGTCAGCTCACTCCTACATACCTGAGGGTAGAAACTCTGAAAAATAATGACTTTAAAACATAAATTTTATCCACCAGATAAACCAACAATCTTATGTATCATCTAATACTCCTTTCACAGTCAGATTACTGCAACTCTCCCACACATTTCTTTGCTTTTAATGGAGCCAAATTAGGTTCATACATTGCATTTCTTCATGTCCCTTAATTCTCTCTCACACTCTTTAATGAGTAGAAGTATATACAAATCAAATTTAGAGCTGTTTCCCACAGGGATGTTGGTTTTCAATCTGAAAACACTATACATATATACTGGAGGTGGCCAATTATTTATAAGGTTGGTGGATGCTGGGAGCCAGAAGTCTCACTGATAGAGTAGATGGTTACAGATAAGCAAAGGGAGCAGACCAGAGGTCCCTTGTGGTAATAATGGGTTAGAGCTGGAGACATCAGTACAAATTTGTGTTCAGCTTATATATATATATATATGCATATGCACAGGTTAATATACACATATATATTTGCTTCAACTCCTCTCAACTGAGACAGCTAGAAGCAAACACTCTCCAGGAGTCATGAGCCCACCAAGTGCCCACATCTAGGTTTCTAATACATTCTGCAATAGAAGGAAGCAGAAATCCATGAGGAGATGGCTTATTCCATGCCTAGAGCAGGGAGTATACAAGACGGGCCTACAGAGTCTTGTAGTGGCAGAAATTAAGGAGGTGCTGAAAAAATACAGTAACGGAAGTAGGTCAAGGGGACATAAGAACCAATTGAGATAACTTCAAAGGGCCAAAGATGGAACAATTTGAACAAAAAAATGAAGCCGTATTGGATTGTCATGCAAAGCACAAAACAAATATCCATGAGGTCCTACTGAGATAAACCAGTGGTTGAATCAATCCATAAATGGGTGAGAGTAGAGAAATCTCCCATGGAGCAGCAGCATTCTAAATCAATCCTGTACATACCCACTCCCCAATCAGGTGGATCATAACCCCTCTCCTTAAGTGTCACTTGTGTCTAATGACTTCCTTCTAAAAAGGAGGAACTATAGTAACTGTATAGAGGAGAAACCCGACAAAAACGACCGCAGCTAGATAGTCATGGTCAACAACCATGATAAGTCATGATGATAGCAAGTACTCCTGATAAGATGTGATGAAAATGGAATTTCTTCTCTCTGGTCTTCCTCCTGCCTCAAGCCCATTGCTTCAGTCTAACTATGAGGAAAAACCTCAGATAAACTACCAGTTGAGGGCCATTCAACCAAACGATTGACTAGTACTTTTCAAAACTATCAGAGTCAATAAAAATAAGGAAAGTATGAAAAACTGTTGCAGCCAACAAGAGGCTAAGCAGACATGATAACTAAGATAACGTGATATCTTAGATGGGATCCTGGAACAAAATATGATTTGGGGACCCATACTGTTTTGTTAGATTTGACAAATATATCATAATAATGTGTGATGGAAATAATTAAGGGAACTGTGTGTAGGACATATGAGAGCTCTCTAAACTGCTTTTACAATTTTTTTGAAAATTTAAAATCATCTTCAAATAAAAAGCTTATTTTTAAAACTGTACTGTAAAGAGCAAGTTGAGCAAGCCACAGACAGGGAGAAAATATTTTAAATCCCACATCTGATAAGGGACTTGTGCCCCAAATGAATAAAGAATTTTAACTATATTATGGAAACAAACAAGCCCATAAAAATATGTAACTGATTTAAGGACACTTCACCAAACAGGATACACAGATCACACACTAAGAAAGAAAGAAAAAAAAAGCATAAACAAACATGCTCAGCATCATTTTTCATTGGGAAAATGCAAATGTAAACTACAAAAAGATCAACTGCAAACCTATCAGAATGACTAGGGAGTCCTCAAACCTGAAAATATCAAATGTTGGAGAAGATGAGGAATTTTTTCCTTAATTGCCAATAGGGAAGAAAATGTTACAGTCACTTTAGAAGACAGTTTGGGTCCTGCGGTTAGAGCATCAGCCCAAAGACTGAGGGGTCATGGGTTCAATTCCCAGTCAAGGACACATACCTCAGTTGCAGGTTCAATCCCCTGCCCCCTTCCGGGTTGTGCTGAGGGGCAACCAATCAATGTGTTTCTCTATCTAAAGAAGACAATTTTCAGTAGTTTCTTTTTTTTTATCCTCATCCGAGGACTTCAGATAGAGCGGGAGGGAGAGAGGGAGGAAGAGAGAGAGAGAGGAAACATCCACGTGAGAGAGACACATATCCACTGGCCGCCACCCACACACACACACACCCCAACCGGGCCAGGGACAAACTGCAACCGAGGTACGTGCCCTTACCGGGAACCGAACCCGGGTCTCTCTGGTCCGCCGGCTGGCGCTCTAACCGCTGAGCCAAACCGGCCAGGTCAAGTTTGGTAGTTTCTTTTAAAGTGAAACATAGTGTTAACATTAGACTCAGAAATCCTACTCTTCGGTTTTATCAAGTGAATTTGGGGTCCACACAAAACACTAAAACCATACATGATTATTTAGAGCAGTTTGATTCATAACTGCCAATCAAGATTTCCTTCATGAGGCAAATTCATAAATAAACTGTGGTACAGACACAAACCGAAACTTGGATTCAAGGCCCAAGCCACTCTCAAATGTGCCAGAAAAAGGCAGGTTCGAAGGCCAGTCTTATCAAATGGTCACAGAGAACTAGTCATCCTCTATGGCGACTCTTGTGAAGCATACAAAAAGATGGCCGATTGCTTAACTCATCCTCCTAGTACACCTCTCTTTTATTCAAAATCCAGGTGAGCAATTTGCATAAAAATAACTCTGGAAACAAGTTCATTCACGTAGCAGAAAATATCCTCTATATATTAATATTAATGGCATATTCAACACAACAGTGCATTAAATGTACAAGCAGCCTCTATCCAAGAAATAAAAATAGGATTTAGTGTTATAAAAAATATTCTATTGCAATTCCATGCACACAAAGAAGAAGAGAAAAAAACATTTTTTCATGTCAATGGCTACAGGGAAAGAGCCTTGTGAAAAACTTTAAAATGAGTTCAGGGAAAAAACTTTTAGCACAATCAACCAAAAGGGAATTTACATTTCCTAAAATTGACAGCAACCTACTTAAATATGAAACGTTAGAGGCATTCCCATTAAAGGCAGGGAGAATTCAGAGATACAGGCTGCGGATGTCAAAGTAAATGCAAGGCATGAATACAGAAAAGAAACAAACAGTACTTGTTGATAATATGATCATCTATCTAAAAAATACAAAGGATGGACACCTGGATTACTCAAATGCATAACAAACTGTCACGCACGATGTATGGAAAATCACCATAGCCAATACAACGGCCTTGCTACACAAAACTAATAACTAATTAAAATATGTATTGCAAAAATCTCATTCACCACAACTATAAAATCCAAAATTTAATTAAGAAGAATCCTAATTTTAAAAAAGTCAACTACAAAGTTATGCTGAGTGATTCAGGTGAAAAAATAAGTCCCACCAGGCCTGTGTGGTTCAGTGGTTGAGCATCGACCCATGCACCAAGAGGTCGCCAGTTCGATTCCTGGTCAAGGCACATGTCCAGGTTGTGGGCCAAATCCCCAGTGGGGGGCATGCAGGGGGCGGCCAATCGATGTTCACTCTCATCAATGTTTCTGTCTCTCTCTCTCTCTCTCTCTCTCTCCCTCCTTTCCTCTCTCTCTAAAATCAATAAAGAAAAAAAAAAAACTTTTTAAATAAATAAATAAATCCCAAACAAATGGATCAGTTTCCTTATGCATCATGGAAAACACAATATTGCAAATATGCCAATTCTGCTTAAAGTTTTTACAGATTTAGTGCTTTACAGGTTGTTGCCAAAATAACAGTTAAGCTTGGGCAGCTCACTTCTGCTCCCTAAATCAAACCTTGAAAAATACAGACGGAAGTGGTGGAGGGGCACCTGATGGGGGAGGGTTCAACAACAAAATCTAAACAACATAATATGAGAAAGCCTTGGGGAAGACCAGAGTGGTGAGCTGGCGCTTGTGTTTGAGGTGGTGGTGTGGGGGAACAGGGAAGTGGGTGAGGACTGGCCTTTAAAAAATTATTGTTTCAATAGGATACAAAGAATAGACTAAAGGTAGAAAAGCAAGTATCAGAGTAAATCATGCATAGTAAGATTACGTATCCTTCCATAAATAACTTGTGTGGTATATTGTATGTAAATATATAGGACATAAACATGCATATATAAATATATATATAATTATTTATGTATGTGCTATGTACATATATGGGTATATAAGCACATCTGATCGACAGGTTATATATGTATACGTATAGATATGTATACATATAGATATGTATACATATATACAGATATATACATGTATATATCAATAAAATGTATACAAATTAGGTAGAGTTGTAAAATGTAATATTTACTATGAATGAGGATCGGGCATGAAAAGCAGTGACAAGCAAAGGTAGAGAGATAATCTCAAACCCACAGGACCTCCCCGATTCCCTGATGCAGCTCAGGGTCTTCAGTAAAAAGGAAACCTTTGGCACACAAGGTTTCCAAAGTGTCAGCGTGTCTGGTGAAGAGACACAATGGGAAGGGGGTGGGGGGTGGTTCTCCTCGGATGCTCCCCCGGGGACCTTGGTTGTGCAGCTCCCCATCTAGGATCTGTGATGAGACTATGGTGGCCTATGCGAGGGTTGTGAGGACCCTCCAAAGTACGGGCTGAATGGTGCAGCAGCCCCTGAACAGAGGGCCCCACAGAACCCAACTCTGCTGCTACTGTCAGATGTGGGGTACCTCGGGCAGAGCTGTCCTGCTGAGCACTCCCGCTCCACCTCCTCAGGGACCTGGGGGTCGGACACTTGGTCTGAGGGGCACAGATTCAGGTCGGCACGGGGCGGGATCCCAGGTCATCCAGGTCCAGGTAGGGACCAGAGGGTGGATTGCTGGGCATGCGTGGAACCCAGCTCCACCCTTGGTAACAGGCCTTGGTGACCCCAGAATGGCTTTCCGGAAGTGCCCTCCACTGACTTCCGCCCGGGAAGTCAGAGAGAGGCGAGCGCCCAGGCTGGGAGGCCCGCCTCGTGTGGTGAGTGGGACGGAGCCCAGTCCCGCAGACACTCAAGGTAAGAGCCTGAGGGAGGACGGGGGCCCGCAGAGCCCAGGCTTGCCCCTGCTGGCAGCCCTGAGGGTCCGGGGTGCTGGGTGTCCGCCCGAGTACGATTTCCCGCACCCCTCCCCCACCTCCTCAGAGTACTCGGAGTCAAGGACAAGGTCTGAGGGGAGCACCCCAAGGTTTTCAGGGGTCAAGGCCCAGACGTTGCCTGGAATCCAGGTGAGGACCACGGGGGGCTGAGGGACCCCAGGACACCCATTTCAGCCCCTGCCGGGAGCCCCCGGGCTTGGTGGCCTGAAACGACGTCCTCAGACTTCACCGGGGTGTCAGCGTTGGCTGGCCTCCGTCTGGGGCCCAGCCCCCCGGTGAACAGGGCGAGGGTCCCAGGACCTGCCGGGGCTCAGGGGAGGACCACGGGGAAGACAACGTGACTCTGGACCCTGGAGCACTCCGTCCTGGGACGCCCACGAGCGGGATGCCCACGAGCGGCGAGTGCTGACCTGGCGCCGTCCGGGTCTGAGACACTCCGGGGGCCGCGTGTAGGGGCCGAGCGTCAGCTCGGAGGCTGAGGGTCCCGGACCTGCCCGGATCAACGTGAGGAACCGGACGGAGATCGGGGAGCCGGGGACCCGGAACAGCGTCAGTCCTGCAGGCCTCCTGGGGTGGGGTCGGGGGGACGGACCCCAGGGTGTTTTCCGACTTCTGCATGTGGGTCTGAGAGACACCGGGGGTTGCTGTAAGGAGCAGGGCTTCAGGCAGCAGAGGGGAGGACCCCAGGTCAGTCCCGTTGAGGACATTGAGGGCGAAAGGGCGACCCTGGACACCAGAGCAGTCAGCCCTGGGAGGGCGGCAGGGCAGGGGGAGCACAGGCACGTTTACTGATTCCCACATCCTGATCTGACAGGCTCTGGGGTTCGGTGTAAGGAGCAGGGTCTCAGGTTGGCAGAGGGGAGGCCCACAACCTGCCAGAGTCAATGTGAGGACCCTGTGGGAAGACTGAGGGACCCTTGACCCCACAACGGAGAGGACCCCACAAAACCCCTGCTGTGGACCCTGGGAGGCCCCCGGTCAGTGACTGCATGCCTTCTTCCAGACTTGGGCATCTCAGGTTGGCAGAGGGGAGGGCCCAGGTCCAGCCAGGAGTCAAGGTGAGGATCCCGAGGGAAGACTAGGGGACTCAGACTCCTGAGGTCTGAGGGGTCAGGCTCCAGGTAGGCAGAGAAAGGAGGCCCAGGCTCTGCCAGGACGCAAGGTAAGGACCCAAGTTAGGACTGAGGAGGCACCCTAACACACCTTGAAGTGTGCCCGAGGTTTTGCCGATGTTGTAAGTAGTGTCCCCAGTGTGCCGTTTTCTTACCATCAGCACCAGGAAGCCTCATGGTAGGGCTGTCGATTTAGGTTGCTTCCAGACTTCTTCCTGAGGAATGGCAAAGGGAGATGAGGGCATTGTCCTGAAGGTGCTGGACGCAGGGCAACAAGGGGAGGAGTCCCAGGCTCTGCCAGTAATCAGAGTGTGGGTCTTGAAGCAGGATGAGGGCACCTCCCACCCCAGCTAAAACAGGGACCAGCTGGCTTAGGCCCTGCTGGCGCAGCTGGGTCGCTGGGGGGTGATAGACAATGTGGTGTGTCTTGAAGTCCACCTTGGAGTTCTCAGGGAGGTGGACTTGGCCTGCAGTGTGCATTCTCAGTTCAGTAGAGGGAAAGGTCCCAGGCACTCCACCAGTCAACATGGATACCTTGGGGAGGATGGAGGATACCACCCTGCAGGCAAAGCGGGGTGGGGGGAGCTGAAACCCACTCTGTGCTGCTGTCAGCCCTGGGGAAACCCCTGGCATGGATCTGCACAGGTGGTTCCTCCTCACTTTTGTCTCAGGGCACTCAAGAAGGAGAGGGACTTGGTCAGAAGGGATGACTTCAGTTGGGGAGAACTTAGCAACGTGCTCCCTGAGAAGAGACACCCCTCAGCATCAAGGAGTCCCCTGTCCTGACCATCTGGAGTCCCCAGGCAGGGGTACCTGGGTGTGACATGCTCTCCCTTTCCACATACTTGCTTCTTGCGAACACTTCTCATTGAGGACAGCTATTTAGGGTGAAATCGGGTCGGCTGGATTTAGGTCCAGGTCTAGTCAGGAAGAAAGGCAAGTATCTTGAGGACAGACTAAGAGGACTCTGTACCAGGAACAGACGAGCCAAGGCCCTGCTGTCAGTCATGGGGGAACCTGGGCAGAGCTGGGGGCTGATGGGGCTCCTGTTCACATTTGTCTCAGAGCTCTCAGGAAGGTGAAGACCTTGGTCTGATAGAGCGACGTCAGGCCATCCCCAGGATCCACATTTGGTTAACAGACAGAGGAGTCCCAGATCCTGCCAAGAATCAAGGTGAGGATCCTGAGGGAGGATTGTGGGTGTCCCGATCTTGAGAACAAAGAGGGAGCCCCACAGAAATCTGCCTTGCTCTGAGTGTTAGCCTTGGAAATCACGGACAGAGCTGTCAGTTTGAGCCCCTCATTTGCAGATCGGTGTTCTCAGGCCGGGGAGAGGCTTGGTCTGAAGATCTGGACTCAGGTCAGCTGGGGAAGGATTCCAGGGCTTGCCAGGAATCAAGGTGAGGACTGAGGGAACCAGAGCACATGGAAACCCAGACCTACCCTGCCTCTATTGTCAGCCATGGGGAAACTCAGAATTGTGTGTGGATGTGGATGGGCTCAGCTCACTTTCCTTTCCCGTATCTAGTGGAGATGAAGCCTAAGTCTAAGTAGAGTGGGCTCAATCAGCACAGAGAGTTGTCTGAGACCCTGCAGGGTGTCATGGTGAGAACTGATCGGAACCTTACCCCAGGACAGACGGACCCAAAACTTTGGTCACCCCTTCTTGATCCCCTGTGAGGCCTGAGAGCCCCCTAGCATACGTTTCTCAACTGAGGCCCCTCACACTCCCTGTCTCTCCCAGTCCCGTGGTTCCCCATCGCCCACCTTCTGCTCACACTCCGTCAGTGTCCCAGCACGAGTCATCATGCCTCACCATCAGATAAGTGAGCTCTGCAAACTTGAAGAAGACCATCAGGACCCAAGAGAGAACCAGGACCCGGTGGAGGTGGAGCTGTTCTGGGCCGAGGATGAGGAGGAGGAGGAGGCTGTGTCTCCCGCCTCCTCGGAATCTTCCTCCCCCACAGTCCTGTTTTTAGACAGCCTAGAGGAGGTGTCTTCTGATGAGACCCCAAGTCCTCCCCAGAGCCCTCAGAGTGCCTGCTTCTGCCCCCATGCCATGGCAGCCATTCCATGGAGCCAATCTGAAGATGAGGGCTCCAGCAGCCAAGAGGAGGAGGGGCCAGGCACTTGGGGAGTTCCGGAAGATGATGCCGATTCCTTGCTCAAAAAAGCCCTGAGTTTCAAGATGACGGAAATGGTGGAGTTCCTGCTCCTGAAGTATCGTGCAAAGGAGCCGACCACAAAGGCAGAAATGCTGAGTAGGGTCGTCAAAGAGTACCAGGACCACTTCGATGCAATCTTCAGCGCAGCCTCTGAGTGCATGCAGCTGATCTTTGGCATTGATGTGAAGGAAGTGGACCCCATCGACCACTCCTATGTCCTGGTCACCACCTTGGGCCTCACTTATGATGGGATAGTGAGCGAGGGGCACAGATTTCCCAACACTGGCCTCCTGGTCACACTTCTGTGGGTGATCGCCACGGAGGGTGATCGTGCCCCTGAAGAGGTAGTCTGGGAAGCGCTGGATGTCATAGGGGTGCACGATGGGAAGGAGCATTGGATCTATGGGGAGCCCAGGGAGCTTATCACTAAAGTTTGGGTGCAGGAAGAGTACCTGGTGTACCGCCAGGTGCCCAACAGCGATCCTGCACGCTACGAGTTCTTGTGGGGTCCGAGGGCTCACGCTGAGACCACCGAGTTGAAAGCCCTCAAGTTTTTGCTCAGTGTTAATGATAGGGATCCCAGTTCCGTCCCATCCCTGCCTGAAGAGCCTGAGTGCAATGAGGAACACTGGGCTTGAGCCAGAGTTGCATTCAGGCAGATTTCAGGCCCACGTTCATCAGCTTCACTTGCTGGGCATGAAGTGAGGTCCGTTTTCCATTCTGTGTTTGAGGAGAGAGCAGACAGCGTTCTATGTAGTGAGGCCCAAGGCGAGTTGTGGGAATAAGGGTTCTTTCATCTTTGGGCTTCTATGATGATTTAGAAATTTATTCTGGTTTCCTTTAGGAATTTTTCAAATGTTGTTCCTTTTAATGAAATGTTTCATAAGCTTCAGCACTAGGTTTATAAATGATATTGATCATACAGGTATTTGTACTTGTCCATTTCAAGAGTAAGAGTTTTGCTACTGTGTAACAGATTGGGACACTTTCCATCCTTGTTTGTGATTCTGAACAAGATAACATGACATTAGAAGAAGATTTCCTTGGAAATGGGAAAGAACTCATCAGTACAATCGATGGGGTCAAGAAATAGAGAAATAAAGGCAAATGGTTGTTAATTCTTTCTTTGCCTGTCATTTTAGGAAATAAACTACGTACGTATGCTTAGATTTGCTCAGTTCATTCAAGAAAGTGGAGACATTTCATCTGAATAAAGACGACCCATGCTCAGTGGTTCATTTATTCCCCAGACACTCACTGAGCCTCTGTCTTCTGGAAGGCCCCGTGTCAGCAATGGGGACACTAGGATAAGCTGGACACATGCACCCACAGGATGACTGTATAGGAGCCTAAGTCATATAAGGAAGGTGGTGTGGTGTCCCCTAAGTCCTACAGAACAAGTAAAAGAAGGGGAGAGACGGTGGGGTTCCAGGGGAGTGCACTCAAACGTACATGGTCTGAGCCAGTGCAGTTTGGGGCTTTGGGCGACTGAATCCCTCTGTGTGGGGTGAATGTAATGAAGCTGGGTGGTGGCGGTGGCAGAGGGTGTGTCTTGGGTGTGAGAAGAAAATCTGAAATGGAAAATTGTCCTGAGAAGCTCCATTTGGATCATGGATAAACCAGAGGGAACTCTCCACCTGGTTAGGAATGGTGGGGGTTTCCTGAAAGCAGTCCCAGTGGCACTGGACAGTATGAGGACCAAGAATGTCATACCCACCATCTGCATGGATTTCTGCAGAAATATGGTTACTGGGCCTTGAGTCACTGGATGGGCACTATTCTCCTGGCCTGGGAGAGCCAGAGCCCACAGCACAATCAGGTTCAAACTTAATGATGTTGAGTGCAATTTAGCCAATCATTAATCAAGGGCTCGATTTTGGGTGTGGATGAAATGAATGAAAGCATTCTTTTGATGAAAGAGCAGCTTGGAGGGAAGGAAAGAGTTGTTCCTTGAAGCTCTTTCTAGCAGCTTTGTGTTGGGTCCAGCTGGGAAGGCTCCCCCACTTCTGAATGTGAACTTACATCCTTGAATTGGGAAAATTTACTGAGTTTATTTATGAAACATCCTTTTTGGCCCATTGGGTGTTCTCTACCCTACTAAGCTGCATATTGTCTTATAGAACCCGTGAAACAGACAACTAATCAGTGCCAGAGGAGAGAGTGGAAGGGTCTGGGATCAAAACAATATTAGAAATAACTGCCCTTCATCAGCGTTCCAATCTACACCAGGCACTGTGTGAGGTGCTTTACAAACACTCCATACATTCCTGCAGTCTTAGGAGACAGGGCTTATCAAACCCACTTACTTCACAGAGGAAGAATCACGCTCATAGGGTCAGCTAAATTTCTCAGGATCACATGGCTAGTAAGTGGTTGTGTGGAGACTGGACCCCTTGCCTGAATTCATCTTGAGTCCATGATATTTCCACCCTTCCCAGCCCTTGGCTCACCTTCTACCTCACAATTCATTTCTCTTCTCAGTACCATGCGCGATGTCTATCAGACAACAAATAGTAGGAGCCTGAGGCCCAGGCAGTAACAGCAGGCCTAAGGCATGAGGGCGACAGTGAGAATCAAGCCCAATTTGGAGACTGTCTAACGTTTGTTGAGAGGTGACTCTGCCAGGTGCCGGCATTTCTGCCCAGTCCCAGCACTTTCTTGCATGACAGCACCCTTCCCATGGTCTTCCGTTGGGATGCCCTCCTGTCCATCTCTGCAGCATGGTCTGCTGACCTGCTCATCACTGCTGCCTCCTCGGAAGGCTGCACAGCATCTCCTGCCCTCGTCCTGACACAGGGCTTCCTACTGCCAGCAGAAGTCCCCTGCTCTCCCATAGCTCACCCTGGATCCCGTTTGAGAGCAAAAGTCTTTTAAGTAGAAAGTGTTACTTTAGACCATGATGTTTATTTGTTTATTAATTTATTTTTGTTACAGATGTTTCTCCTTTTTCCCCCATAGACCATGATGTTTAGATACCAGGTGTTCCCTCCTTGGGAGTCTTCAACACACTCTGTTTTCTAAATTAACTGTGAGTAGACTCTGATTGTGCCTGGACCCTACTGAGCCTTGGGATATAACCCTGAAGTTACACAGAGGGTTTATGAAGCTACCTTGGTATTTGCAGTAGGACTTTAATGGGCTTCTTATTTGAAGCTGTGAGCTGAACACATGCACAGATGAAAGAGCTTATTGAGGTGGTCAGACATTAACGCTTCAATATAAATGGTAGATTGGGAGCAAACATCGACTGAAGCCAAATTCCTGGAATCTTCCTAGGAGGTGAGAAACGGTTCCTTGGTGGACATGTTAGGTAAAACTTGAAAATAAAACATAATTAGCCACCGTCCCAGTGTGTCTCGTCTGGTCCCTGCTCCACAGGGAAGTCCTGGCTTTCAGGGAGCCCAGTGGCACCTGTGCAGGTGTTCAGGCAAGTTCAGTCAGATGGAGGTAGCAGAGACTCAGAGGTTAAATTTTACCCATGCATCCAAAGGGAAGAGGATATTCTCGGCCTACTGGCGTTATAGACAGCATAGCAAAGGAAAGTGCAGAAAGACACTATTGAGTGGAGAAGGAGAACTCTCCCTGCTGAGATTTACAGGACCCTCTTACAATTAGGTGTGGTTCTGTGTTTGAAGACACCTGTCACATAGTAGGCACTTAAAACTCAGAGTCTTTCAAGGCAAATCTGTCCACAGGAAGTCCTCCAAGCAATGAAGATGGTTGTCGTCCTAACCAATTATAATGGCAGCTTTCTGATGAGCACCTATACTGAAATGGTGCGTGGGAGGGACTTCAGTGCCCGCCCATATCTTCTCTTGCTCTGCTTCCTAGGCACAGAGGACAGTGCATTGCCAGTCCATTTGCAGTTAGGAAGGGTCATGTGACGACCCTCTGCCAGTGAGACATGAGCAGAAGCATTGTTTGTCCCATCCAAGCATATGTGAGCCAGTATGCCAGTTGCATGCTGTCCCTCGGTTCACCAGCGAATACGGCGACTCCGAGTTGAGATGGGGGGACCACAAGATGGAAGCAGCCTGGATCCCTGGGTCACCCCGCGGAGAGGGCCCCTGCCAAACCGCATCAGAATTTATTTCCATTGTACTATTTCCATTATTAGGTTTACATAGATATTTTTGAATATGAAGATTACTATATACTGCATATATTATATATTACATACGTTGAATGTATTCTTGTTGCAAAAAAGAAAAACTGAAAACACAAATAAATCCCAATTTCTCCCTTTTCAAAATTCCTCCCAAATTCAGCCTCCTGCTCAGAGGTCGCCACAAATGACATATAGGTGCATATGATTTCAAAGCTTATATTAGCATTTTTCATACACACATATGCTATGAAATATGTGTCAGTACCCATGACATAACATATTGATCTGTAACATGCCTTTACCACTTAATCATTTGGATGCAGGATATTCCCATGACAGCACACACAGACCTACCTCACTTTTACAAGAAATCAACTAACCCTTTTCAAACCTGGGCAAAGGAATTGAACAGATACTTCTCCAAAGAAGATATTCATGTGCCCAGTGAGCAAATGGAAAGATGCTCAACATCGCTAATCACTCGGGAAATCCAAATCAAAACCACAGTGAGATATTACCTCACACCCATTAGGATGACTACTTATTAAAAAAAAAAGAACAGAAAATCACAAGTGTTGGCAAAGATTTGGTGAAATTGGAACCCTTGTGCACTGTTGGTGGGAATGTAAAATGATACAGGCACTGTGGAAGAGAGTACGGTGTTTCCTTAAATTAAAACAATTACCATATGATCCAGCAATCTTAGTTCTGAGTATATACCCCAAAGAATTGAAGTCTGGGTCTCCAAATGAGATTTGTACACCCATGCTCACAGCAGCATTGTTCACAATAGCTAAAATATGAAAGCAAACCAAGTGTCTATCAATAGATGAATAGATAAGCAATATGTGACATAATGTAATATTCTTCAGCCCCCAAAAGGAAGAAAATTCTGACATAGGCTGCAACACAGATGAGCACATTGTGCTAAGGGAAAGAAGCCAGACACTAAACCATGAATGCTGTATGAGTCCCCTGATATGAGGTACTTAGAGTAGTCAAATTCATGGAGACTGAAAGTAGAAAGGTAGGTGCCAGGGGCTGAGGAGAAGGGGTAATGAGGGGTTATGGTTTCATGGATATAGAGTTTCAGTTTTGCAAGAGGAAATGAACTCTGGAGATGCATGGTGGTGATGGTTGCACCACAGTAAGAATGTACTTAACACCTATGTACTGTTCATTTAAAAATGATTAGAGTGGGAAAATTTTATGTTTTGTGTATTTTCTCTAGATAAAAAATATATTTTACTTAAAAACACACAATGTAAAAGAAATGAAGAGTGCCTTTGATTGGCTCAAGAATAGACTGGACACAGGCAGAGACACAGTGAAAAAGCTTGAAGAAATGTCAACAGAAACTTCCAAAACTGAAGTGTAAAGAGAACAAAGAATGAAAGCAGTGGAAGAACATATCCAAGCGATGCAGGAAAAGCACAGAGGCTGAAAGGTATCTATAAGTGGTAGCAGAGAAAAGGAGGGGAGACAAAGGAGCAGGAAACTCTTTGTAGTGATAATGGCGGAGAATCTGCCCAAATCAGTTAATGACTGAAAGCACACATTCAGGAGGCTCAGAGAACACCAAGTAGAACAAATAACAACAATAAAAACTGCATTAAGCATATTAAATTCAAAGTGCAGAAAATCAAAGAGAAAGGAAACTTAGCAGCAGCAGAGGTAACCAAAAGTGTGAGAGGAATCCATTCTGTTACTTCTCTGTCTGTGCCCCTGCCACTTGACCAGCGAGTCAGAGCCATTGGAGGGAAGTGTGCCATAGTGTGAGGAGTCTAGAGTCCCAGCTTCGAGCTAGAGGACCAGAAGGGGGTACCCTGGGTGCCAGGGAGTGTGAGGAAGGCAGTCAGTTCCAAATAGCTTGGGCTGTCCATGACCAGGGTGGACGGCCTGTACAGGTGCTGTGCGTGGGAAGTGCCAGAGCTGGGCCCACCCGTCTGTGTCCTAGTCAGCACTGTGAGCTGTGCTCCCAGGCTCAGCAGTCATTTTGGATTCCCAGTACTTGCAAAAGCAGCATGGTGAGATTTCCTCAGGAGGAGGCCAAAGCTTACAGGAGCACTTCTGGAAAACCTAGATCATTAAGCCCGCCCTCTCCCCTCCCCAGGTGTCGGGTTGAGTTTTTCCTCCATCCTTAGCAAATCTGAGTGTCCCATTCAGTAAGCAAACTTTACATCATTACCTCCATCATCCCCTCTTCTCCTCCAGTCCATGTCATCTGGAAGTGTTGTGTGCGGAGAGACAAAAGCATTTTCACAAACATTGTCATACAAGTGAACCAGAAAATCACAGCATGTTCAGGAAGTGGTCAGGACGAAATCCTGAATTTCCACGCGTTTCAAAGGGGGTTTCCATAACACTTTTCCTCCTGCCTGCTTCTCCAGTGAGGGGTAGGGAAAACGGCCATGTCTTCCTGGAGACTGCTCAGTGAGTCCTGTTGCGAGCATCAGGAGAGAGGTGAAGAAGCAGACATCAGTCCTTCTTGCAGTTGCAACTGCTCAGGCCAATGCCGCAGCACAAGTCAATGCAGAGGACCCTCCCGAGAGGGGGTCCTAGTCAGATTGCTTGGAGGGCTCCCAGGCACTGTGAGGGTCCCTGCCTCCACATGGAGCTTCCACAGGCATCTCCAGTGAGCAGTGCAATCCTGTACATCAGAAATGCGGTATCCATGAGCAACTCTGACTCACTGGGTCCTGTCAGGGATCAAGCCCTTCATCCCTGGCATCTGCAAGGGACCCAGATGGTGCAGGACAGCACTCAGGATGTTTTGACAGATTCAGACTCCACAGAGGGGTGTCCCAAATCTGCCACAGTTCAAGAGTCCAGGTCCTATTCATTGAGCTTTGCTGGCCTCCATTCAGCACCCCTCCTGCTGAAGCTGAAACAGCCTGTAGTGGACAGCTTCAGGTTGTAGATTAGAGTTAAAGGCAGTTGATCGGATTTGAGAGTTCGGGTTCCAAAAACTCAGGGGATTTTTTCTGCCTTGGAAGCCTTTGAGTCCCTCCCAACTGACCCCTGGAAATCATGCACCTCAGGTCCAACAACCATCAGCCTCTAAGGGGCAGCCATGAGATTGCAAGATAGCTCATTAGCAAACAGTGGGGTTTTTGGCATTTGGGGCTGATCCGGGAAGAAGATATGAGCAGGAGAGACTGCAATGCGCAAGGAGCTTTACTGGATGGGGCCTGAGCTGGGCTGAGGTAGAGGGGAGTCCCTCACAGCAGGAAACCTTCCATGGGTTTTTGAGGCAGGCAGGCACTTTCCAGAAGGAAGTGCTACGTTCTGAATGTTGAAAAGGCTGATGTTGAAACCCTAAGTCCAAATGACGACGGCCTGCGGAGGTTGGGCCTTTGGGAGGTGCTTGAGTCAGGAGGGCTGAGCCCTCAGGGATGGGAGCAGCACCTCATAAAGAGGCTCCAGAGAGATCCCTGCCCCTTCCACCATGTGAGGACACAGCAAGGAGGGCTCTCACTGCAGCATGCTGGGATCTTGTTCTTGCACTTCCAGTCTCCGTAACCGTGGGACATACATTTCTGTTGTTGATAAACTGCTCTACCTGTAATCATTTGTTATGGCAGCCTGATTGGACTGAGGGAGGAAGGCAAAGGTGGCATCAGAGAGGAAGCTCATGTATCTAAGCGAAGTTGCTCAGCAGCTCGGGTGAGTGGCTAAGGGACTTAGAACCACTAGGCTCTGTGTTATCTATCTTTTCTTTCTTTAAATCCTCACCTGAGGATACTTTTCCATTTATTCAGATAGAGTAGGAAAGAGAGAGAGAGACAGAGAAACATCATTGTGAGAGAGACACATCAATTGGTTGTCTCCTGCACGACGCCCACCAGGGCCAGGGACCGAACAGCAATTGAGGTACTTGCCCATGATGGGTATCAAAGCCATGATTCTTTGGTCTGTGGGCCGACACTCTAACCACTGAGCAAAACTGCCCAAGTCAGTCTTATACACTCTTCCCAGACAGACTCACCCCAAGGGCCCCATAGTCCAAAGCTCAGCACTTTCTCTATGGCTGCAAAGCTGTGCCGAAACTACTGCCAAGTCAAGAGTGAAATCACTCTCCCTAGGGGTTGGCTGTCCTGGTAGCCCAGTCAGCTCTGTTGTTCTGGAGTCACCTGACTCTGGGAACTCGGTTCATAAGGCAGCAACACACAGGGGTCATCTCTAGGGACTTTGGAGCTGTGAAGGGCAAACCAATCACTTCTCTCAAAAGCGCCTGAGTGTGGTGCCTAATAAAGTCTGTCTGACCAGCAGCCACGGGAACCAGGGTTGAATTTCTGGGACTGAGTAGGCTTAGCTGTGGGAGGCCATTTCCATAACGCCTTTCTTCACCTCCACTGAAATGAGCAGTGTGAATATTTCCTCTTCAGAGGACAAGATGAGCCCGTGTCTTAGATTCTTCACCATAGTGGAAATCTGGTGGTGTTTGCATCAAAGAACATCAGCTAATGGTCCTACCGAAGACTTGGGATGCAAGAGTGCCTAAATCATACCAAATAAACACCTGTTCTCCACAAAATGCCAAACTGTGGTTTCCAGAAACTTCTCCCCAAATTTCCTCCCATAAAATGGGCAAATCCCTTCAAATAAGTAATCAGCAGAGTCATGAGCTGGCAAAGGCCACAAGGAAATCTCCTTTTCAGCTTTTAAAGAACTTGTTTAAGAAACCACACTTTGGTAGGCAACCGAAGAGAACTGGCTGCGTAACCACAGACAATAGGAACCCCACCTCTAAAGAGCCACCAATGGACTTCAATTCTTAGCCTCTAGGACGCGTCCTCCCAAAATAAACTGACTTCTTGAATTAATGCTTTGTAAGCCTGTTTAGAAGCACAAAGACCATGGACTGAGCCCAAATATGGACTGGGGAACCCCATTAAGGATGCAGACCTTAGGCTGAGGGGCACCTTGAGGATTTATCTTCGCAAATACCTTCGCACTCCCCGTTCAGAAACAAAATGTTGATCCTCAGAGAGGACATACGAACCCACTTAGCGGCAGAGCTGGGACAAGGACCTAGGACCCGTGCAGGTGGGGCCTTTCCACAGTACCACTCTATCCCCTTATACAGAATGAGTATTAACAGCAAAGTTGTCCAAAACTGCTAGAGATCATGGATCACCAAAACCACTGTAGTATCCTCTCCACTATAGTGAAGATGACTTGAATTTGGCTTTTGTCCCATCTCACCCACAGACTCTCATATACATTCAAGTATATATTTATGATTATCTTCATGTTGGTTTCCTTCGGTCATGGTGAGCTAAACAAGTCATAATTTTCCTTGGTAGTGAGTCTGTGTAAAATAGGGACTGTCAAAAGGATCTAACCCAAGAGCAAACAAAATGATTCAATGTACCTGTCTTCAAGGCAATGGCAAGAGAGGGACACACAGGTGGGGGTGTGGTGGGCTTCTGGCAAGGAGAACAGGGCTGTCATGAGAGTGAGTCAGTGGAATGCTTTGTTTCCACAGAGATGATACATGTTTAACCCCCAAATCAGCAATGAAAAGCGGAAGTACCAAAGGAGATCCAACTTGGAAGTGGGAGGCCAGAAATATGGGAAAGCAAAAGCCCACCCACCTCACTGAAGAAAGGAAATGGGGTGTAGAGGAGGCCTTAAAGGAGGTTGAATCCGAGGTTCTGGGGAGGGTAATTTAAGGAAGGAAATGCAAGGGTCCCAAAGTGAGCCCACCTTGGGTAATGAGAAGAGTTCCTATGGGGAAGAAATCGAAACTAAAGCCAATTCTGTTGTGATTTGAGAGGGGTGAGATTTGGGGGTCAGCAGAGCTCAAGAGGGGCTCCCCAGCACAGCAGAGGGTGTGGCTGTCCACTCGCATGCCAACACCATGAGTAATAGTGTGTCTGAGGTGATTAGGGTAGCACTGAAGTTGAGGAACAAGAGGAGCACTCGCACCTGTGCTGGAGCACAGCCCTACTCTAGGGACAACTTGACCCAGGGGTAAGAAAACAAGATTCTTAGTTTGGACCCATCTGAGCAGGACCCACCAACCAGCAGGAGCAGCTGGAAGAGACCAAAGCAGGAAGCTGGTGTGGGTTAGGGGAGTTGAATAGGGGGGCTACCAACTGAGACTGGGCCAAACACCATCTTGTGGGAAGTGCAGTCCCCCAGGGTCCCATCTGACCCAGGCAATCTTGGTGGTAGCCAAGCTTGGACAAACCAGGGCCTTACTCTTGAGCAATCAAAGAAGTAATCAACAGGCCTCCCCCATCTGTAGGGGCGGGAGTGGAGATAGGATCATGACTTTTTGACCCATGCAGCACCTAGCAACAAGAAATAATGTGACTGGAAACAGATTAGAGCCCTTTCTGGTAATCTGAACCATAATTTTCTGTACTTTCTGAAATGTGAGAAGCTGGGGACATTATACACATCCACTCCCCTACCTTTGGCCAGGATAGCAAATCCTTTTTGATGTAGAGTCTCTCCATGGCTAGTCAGAGTACCGATCAGATGCACGAAGCCAAGCTGGCCCCATCAGAAGATGGACAGCCACCAATAATGGTCCAACATGATCCACCACCGGATCCACATATAGATCCCAGGGAGAGGCATTGGAGAGGCAGAGGGGCCAAGCTGAGAGCCAAGATACAAGCCCCCAAGACAACCAGCAGCCACAGGACCCAAACCAAGGTGCAGCCAATGTGGAGGAAAGTAACATTCTTCTAGGGCTGTTCTCCCCAAGAAAGCTTTGGAGGGTAGTGGAGGATGACACTTTCACATCTGTGCATTGGAATGATGATGGAGACACCATGATCATCGAAGAAGATATTTTTCAGAGGGAGGTTCTTTGCCAGAGGGGCGAGGAGAAAATCTTTGACTCAGACAGCCTGAAGATTTTTATCCACCTGCTGAACCTCTATGGAATTGGCAAAATAAGCCCAGGTGACTCTTAGTGACATTGAGCATTTTTTCATATGTCTCTTTGCCATTTGTATGTCCTGTTTGGAGAGGTATCTATTTAGGTTCTCTGCCCATTTTTTAATTGGGCTCTTTGTCTTCCTTTTGTTGAGTTGTATGAGTACTCTATATATTTTGGAAATTAACCCCTAATCTGATGTATCATTGGAAATTATGGTCTCCCATATAGTGGGTTCCCTTTCCATTTTGATGGTTGTTTCTTTTGCTGTGCAGAAGAGTTTTAGTTTGATGTAGTGCCATGTATTAATTTTTTCCTTTGTTTCTCTTGCCTTAGGCGTTGTATCAGTGAAAAATTTGCTGTATGTGATGTCTGAAATTTTGTTGCCTACATTTTCTTCTAAGATTTTTATGGATTCATGAGTCACATTTAATTATTTTATCCATTTTGAGTTTCTTCTTGTGTATGGTGTAAGTTTGTGATCTAGTTTCATTTTTTTGCATGTAGCTGTCCAATTTTCCCAACACCATTTATTGAAGAGGCTGTCTTCACTCCATTGTATGCTCTTGCCACCTTTGTCAAATATTAATTGAGCATAATGTCTTGGGTCAATTTCTAGGTTCTCTGTTCTGTTCCATTGATCTATATGCCTGTTCTTGTGCCAGTACCAGGCTGTTTTGATTACAATGTCTCTGTAGTATTTGGTATTATAATCCCTCCTACTTTATTCTTCTTTTTCAAGATTGCTATGGCTATTTGGGGTCTTCTTTGGTTCCATTATAACTTTTGAAGTTTTTGTTCCAGTTCCATGAAATAAGTCATTGACATTTTAATGGGGATTGCATTGAATCTATAGATTGCTTTGGATAGTATGGACATTTTAATGATGTTAATTCTTCCAATCCATGAACAAGGTATATGCTTCCACTTTTTTATATCTTTCTCTATTTCTTTTTTCAATGTCCTGTAGTTTTCTGCAAATAGGTCCTTCACTTCTTTGGTTAAGTTTATTCCTAGGTATCTTAATTTTTTTGCCGTAATGGCAAATGGGATTGTGTTTTTGTGTGTGTGTGTGTTTTTTTGTTGTTGTTTTTTGTTTGTTTGTTTTTTGGTTTGTCCTTCTGTGAGCTCATTATTGGTGTATAAGAATCAAGGTAATGAAAAACAAGGATATGAATCCAAGACTACTCTATCCAGTAAGGCTATCATTCAAAATTGAAGGTCAAATAAAGAGTTTCCCAACAAAGAAAGGCTAAGGAAATATATTAGCACCAGACCAGCACTGCAAGAAATGTTGAAAGGACTACTGTAATTAACAAAAGAAATAGGAAGAGAAACATAGCCATAATAAACAAAAATGGCAATAAATAAGTACCTATCAATAACAACCTTAATTGTAAATAGATTAAAGGCTCCGATAGAGACCCAAAGTAGCTGATTGGATAAGAAAGCATGACATATATATATGTTTACAAGAGACCCACCTGACAAAAGAAGACTCACACAGGTTGAAACGGAAGGAATGGAAAAAAAATCTTTCAAGGAAACAGAAAGGAAAAAAGAGCTGGAGTAACAATACTCATATCCAATAAAATAGACTTCAAAATGAAGGCCATAACTAGAGACAAAGAAGGCCACTACATAATATTGAAAGGATCTATCCAACAGGAAGATATAACCTTGGTAAACATATATGCCCCCAATATAGGAGCACCAAAATATATTTTAAAACTTCTGGAGGACTTCAAAGGAGAAATCGACAGCAATACAATTATAGCAGGGGACTTCAACACCCCACTGACATCACTGGATAGCTCCTCTAGACAAAAAAACTAACAAGGAAACAGAGACTATATGATGCACTAGATCAAATAAATGGATTTAATA
This sequence comes from Tadarida brasiliensis, assembly GCA_030848825.1. NCBI lineage: Eukaryota > Metazoa > Chordata > Mammalia > Chiroptera > Molossidae > Tadarida > Tadarida brasiliensis. The sequence continues at coordinate 86,182,950 of CM061280.1, forward strand.
GATATATACAGAGAATTACACCCCAAAACTGCAGAATTTACATTCTTCTGAAGTGTACATGGGACAGTCTGAAAGATAGACCACATGTTAGGACACAAACTAAGTCTCTTCAAGTTCAATAAGATTGAAATCATATCAAGCATCTTCTCAGATCACAGTGGCATGAAACTAGAAATCAATTCCAGCAAAAACTTTTAAACACATGGAGACTAAATAGCATGTTATTAAACAATGAATGGGTTACCAACGAGATCAAGGAAGAAATTAAAAACTTCCTGGAAACCAATGAAAATGAACACACACCAACACAAAATCTATAGGATGCAGCGAAAGCAGTCCTGAGAGTAAAGTCCACTTCTTCATTTTACCTAGTTTGGACTTGGGAGATCCTTGTATTTTATCCTCACTAACTCTTTGGCCAGAGAATTGGCAGCCTTAAAGTTTTGTTTGGGTCATGTCATGACTTTCTTCCTGTCAGTGCCTATGTCTCTGACTGTGCTCCAGATGATGAATGTAACTACCCACAAAAGGACAGCAAAATGCCCAAGAAATGCCACATTTTGGAAAGCCATAGGATTCATTCCATCTCTCTGACCATAGAAAAGGGGGTGGTAAGGTTCAGGTGCATGAAGAACGATGGAGCAACCCCCAGAGGGAGGGGCGGAACCCCAAGGTGTGCAGTGAGATGACCGACTGAGTTCCTGTAAGGGTGCCAAGGTTAGTCCTGGTGGGCTCCACTTTTCCCTTCACTTGGCATTAGGCTGTTGCCTCATCTGGTTGTGGCTCTCCAAGAGTCTCCTGAGGTCACCCTTAACTTCCTTGTTCCTGAGGCTGTAGACCATGGGGCATAGCATGGGAGTTATATTGGTGTAGACTGAGGACACAATTTTGTCCTGTTCTGGGGTGTAGCATGACTTGTGGCGAATGTAGATGAACATTGTGCAGCCATAGTGTAGAAGAGACCAGCAGGTAGCCAGCACAGGTGGAGATGGCTTTGTTCCCACCCTTGGCTGAGTGGATTCTTTTTTTTTTTTTTTTTTTTTTGGTACGTGCCCCTAGTGGGAACCGAACCCGGGACTCTCTGATCCGCAGGCCAACGCTCCAACCGCTGAGCCAAACTGGCCAGGGCGGCTGAGTGGATTCTGAGGATGGTTGTGATAATGAATCCGTAGGAGAGTTGTATCAGCAAGAAAGTAAACAACTGGATGAGCATGCAGACCAGGAAGACTGCAATCTCACTGGCTCTTGTGTCTGAGCAGGCCAGGAATAGCACAGCAGGGATGTCACAGAAGAAATTATTGCACTCATGGGACCTATAAGAGAGCAAGAGGAATATTAGTGTGATAAGGGTGAGTGATAGTGCAAAGCCACTGATGCATGCCAGAGCCAGTATCTATAGACAGAGGGCCCTGGTGATGATGAGTGTGTAGCACAGGGGCTTGCAAATGAATACAAAGTTGTCATAGGTCATCACAGCTAGGAGGAAACACTTGGCTCCTCCCAGAGCAATGAAGAAGTGCATTTGCAAAGCACAGCCCAGGATGGGCATCAGCTGGCTCCTGGACAGAAAATTGGCCAGCTTGTTGGGGACAATGATGGATATATAGCAAATTTCTATGGTGGACAGACTTGGAAGGAAGAAACACATAGGGTTTTGGTGGCAGGAGTCAGTGAGGGTATTGAGCACAATGGTTGTGTGTCCTGCTAGTTTAACAAGATGCATTATTAAAAGGAGTCCATGAAAGAAGATTTGCAGTTCAGTGTATCCCCAAAGCCCAAGATAGTAAACTTGGAGCTTAAGGTGTGATTTTTCTGCAGTGGGGCCATTCTTTTTTTTTTTTTTTTTTTATAATAAATGGTATGTTTATTGGTCACTATTCTTTTTTTTTTTTTATTAATTTACTTATGTTACAGATGATTCTCCTTTTTTCCCCCATTGACACCCCCCTCCCCCTCCCTCCCTGTCCCGTCCCCGTTTTGTTGTCCATGTCCATTGGTTATGAGTACATGCGTACAAGTTCTGTGTTCATCGCTCCCCTCCCCCGCCCCCTCTTCTGGCAGATGTCAGCCTGTACCCCACTTCCACGTCTCCGGGACTAGCATACAATGGAGCAAAGACAGCCTCTTCAATAAATGGTGTTGGGAAAATTGGACAGCTACATGCAAAAAAATGAAACTAGATCATCAACTTACACCATACACAAGAATAAACTCAAAATGGATAAAAGACTTAAATGTGACTCATGACTCCATAAGAATCCTAGAAGAAAATGTAGGCAACAAAATTTCAGACATCATACGCAGCAAAATTTTCACTCATATATCACGTAAGGCAACAGAAACAAAGGAAAAAATGAACACATGGGACTACATCAAACTCAAAAGCTTCTGCACAGCAAAAGAAACAACCATCAAAGTGGAAAGGCAACCTACTATATGGGAGAACATAATTGCCTATGATATATCAGATAAGGGACTAATTTCCAAAATTTATAGAGTGCTCATACATCTCAACAAAAGGAAGACAAAGAACCCAATTAAAAAATGGGCAGAGGAACTAAATAGATACCTCTCCAAACAGGACATACAAACGGCCAAGAGACATATGAAGAAATGCTCAACTTCACTAATCATCAGAGAGATGCAAATTAAAACAACAATGAGGTATCACCTCACACCTGTCAGAATAGCCGCCATCAACAAAGCATCAAACAACAAGTGTTGGTGAGGGTGTGGAGAAAAGGGGACTCTAGTACACTGCTGGTGGGAGTGCAGACTGGTGCAGCCACTATGGAAAACACTATGGTGTTACCTCAAAAAATTAAAAATTGAATTACCATTTGACCCAGTGATCCCACTCCTAGGAATATACCCAAAGAAGCCTGAAACACCAATCAGAAAGAATACATGTACCCCCATGTTCATAGCAGCGCTATTTACAATAGCTAAGATCTGGAAACAGCCCAAATGTCCATCAGTAGACGAATGGATAAAAAAGCTCTGGTACATATACACAATGGAGTACTATGCAGCTGTAAGAAAGAACGATCTCCTATCCTTTGCGTCGACATGGGAGGACCTGGAAACTATTATCCTAAGTGAAACAAGCCAAGCAGAGAAAGACAAACATCATATGATCTCACTTATTTCTGGAGTATAATGCAGTGGGGCCATTCTATATTCCCTTATGTAAAACTCCTGGACTGGAAAAGGCAGTTTTCTAGCAGTTCTCCAAGTTGTTGGAAACTATGGAGCCCTTTCCACAGATGGGAGTGTAGCCACCTCTCCAGGGCCTCCAATCCATTTTGCTAGGTTTGGCCCTGGTCTATGTTCTATGAGCTTCTTGAATTCTGCCCTCTGCTCACAGAAAATAAAGAACTGCTCATTGTGATGTCACTTTAGTTCACCTGTTGAATTATCACAAAAATAAACTGAAATAAGTAAAATCTACACATGGAGGTTTTTTTCATATATCCTATTAACAGTCCTTCTGCCTACATTTTGAAGAGGTGTCTGAGTGGGGAGGCTCTGAGGTTGATGTTACTAAATAGGTTTGAAAAGAGGCGACAAGCCCTACAAGGTCATTGACCTCATAGGGAATTCTTGTAGAATATAAGGTCTGACATTTTTAAAAATATTTTTTTCTTTATTGATTTTTAGAGAGAGAGGAAGAGGGAGAGAAAGATAGAAACATCGACGAGAGAGAACATCGATTGGCCGCCTCCTGCATGCCCCCAACTGGGGATCAGGCCCACAACCTGGGCATGTGCCCTGACCAGGAATCGAACTGGTGCATGGGTCAACGCTCAACCACTGAACCACATCAGCCGGGCAGGTCTCACATATTGATGTTAAACACACTTTTGACTTTGTGCATTGGCTATATTGTCCGTCCTTTAGCACTATCACCCCCAAACTCCCAGGTCTCCTACATCCAAAGGGCTGTGAACACAATGCCCAGAAAGGAAGGAGTGTAACCAGCAGTAGTTGCTGCCTCTCTTGTTTCAGTGCTCCTCAGTTGCAGGGAGGCCCCAGCTTATGTTTCATCTCCTTCCAGACACCTGCCCTGTCGCCTAAGCTGAGTTAGTCCCTCCCTTGGGTATCATCAGCACTGCAGGCTTCCCCAACCATGTTACTCACTCCTGAGTCCTATAATTCTTTAATAATTTCTCTGTGCACCTCAACAGCCTATGAGCTCTATGATGTCACAATCTCAGCAAGGGGACCACTGGGAGTCAATAGAGGGTGAGGTGCTGGTCAGGTTTGAGGGAAGTTTGGGGTGTGGCTCCTTCCTCACAGCAGCACAACTCAGACTATCTTGTATTCTGCCCAGACCTGGGCAGGGTGGAGCCACGGAAAGTCAAGAGGGTGAGGCCGTCGGAGCTAGGAGAGTGGGGTTATCAGATCTACCCTGAAGGAGAGGCACCAGTCAGGATCATGGGAAAGTGGGGGAAATGGCTCCTGCCCCTAAGGTACACTACTCAGTCACTGACATCCTTTGAGTCTGCCCAGACCTCCACACCCTGGCCCAGGCCACTGACTCCTTAGCAGAGTGGAAGTACCACAGGGTGGGTCCACAGGAAGACCAGAGGGTGGGACATTGCTTTCTGACAGGCTGATGCCACAAAGAAGGGCGGGCTCCATCCAAGAAACATGGTGTCTACAGGGTGTTAGAGTGACTCAGCACACGGGATCACTGTGGTTGTCCCCTCACGTCTCTCCAGAGCCACAAACTCCAGTGTCTTCTCGCACAACTCTAGTGTGTTCCGCCTTGCCTCAGCTTGAACCCAAGGTAAGTGGCTGTGAAAGAGATTTTGTGTGTTGGCCCTTTAAGAGAGTGCCTGACTTTCTAGGGGCCCCAGGTTTCTCACTAGTGGACAGAAACCCCATTGTTTTTCACAGCCAGATGTTATGTGGGCGCCTCTTACAGGCTCTGGTGCTCTGGGCTTGGGAGCCTGGCTTGGGCTTGAGATCCCAGGCTTACCAGGGAGAACACCCCGCAGCTGAGATATCTCTCCAGAAAGTCAGCTGTGGCCCATGTGAGTGGGGCCAGCCCTTTTCTTGTCTCCGCACTTCCCACCGGACTTGATGTGGCTTCTGCTACGAATCCTTGGCTACAAGACTTCTCTTCAGCTAGTCTTCAGTTGGTCATTCAGGTGGCTTGCTCTATATTTTAGTTGTAATTCCAGTTTGGTCCTGGGAGGAGGTGGTTGTAGCTTCCCCCTACTCCGCCTCCATATGGGATCCAATATTCCAACTATTTTTGTTTCCTGGGTGTGGTATGCCCTCATCCCAGTTAACCATGCTGTTATTTTCCATGAAAGACGATCTTGTTGCCCCTAATGAACCGTAAGCTGCACATTTCCCTTCTGAAAATTGGTTTAAATCAGGTTTTTTAAAGTTTATAAAAATTTATGAAGATATTTTTCCTGTGTGCAAAATAGTAGAAAGAATCTACTGTTCAGCTCTGACAAAGTATTCAAGGTAATGAAAATCAATCAGAATTATTAAGAAAAAGACAGATAACCTAAATAAAAATAAGTTCTCTGTATATAACATCAAGGAATCAAGTCTCTGTACATAGGTGTGACCAGGGCTGGCTTCCTGCATGTGCAACCTTTGCCTGGTACCAGGGGCCGATTCTCCACCTTGTGCTTAGAGCAATGCTCTGCTGTTGCTGTCTGAAATTCTTAATCATTTTATATTTGAGCTTTTGTTATAAGTGAAGTCTGATGGGAAAATGGAGCAAGTGTTTGGGCCAAGGAGATATGCTGGTGTCAGCACACAGAGCTGTGGGCCCAGGCCCACAGCCATGGAGAGAGTGGGCAGCATGATGGCCATTCCTGGGACAGTCTCTGGTAACATGGGGCCCTGCGGGGGTGACAGGGTGTGGCCTGGGCCCAGACGGCCGTGGCAGAGGCTGGGATATAAATGATATGAAACCCCTGACCCTTTGACCATCCATTTCTAATTTCCTATGAGCAGTTCTCCCTGGTTGGCACAGAGTCAGCAGAACAGAGTTATGTCCCCCTTTTTATTCCACATCTTGCTATGCTGTGACTTCTGTCTCCACACCTCTTCTAAAACGCAGGAGAGAGAAGTGACAGGTGAGGGCAAGAGAGGAATGAGGACAATGCAGAGGTTCTGCCTGAGTTCTCTGAGCATATGGTGGTAGCAGTGGGAGGTAATGACCCCAGAAAGAGGACTGGGCCTGGGAAGCGGAATACCAGTCAACTATTGTGTAATAGCTGCTGAAATGACCGTGGAGGAGAGGCCGACCAACACATGGCAGAGAAGAAGGGGAGAGGGGGAGAACCAGGACGGTGATCCAAATGAGGAGAGGGGAGAGAGGCTGGACCTCTGGAAGGAGGAAATTAGTTTCTGCTGTGAGGGAGTAAGGGTGGTGATGTGACCCCAGGCAGAGGCATGAGGAAGAACAGTGCAATGTGGAGAAGGGCAGAGGCACACATTCCCCAGCCCCAGCCTCTCCCAGACAGAAGGCAGACCACAGGATCTGAGAAGTACTTTAACTTATTTATTGTTATTGATTGATTTCAGGGGGTGGGGGAAGGAGGGAGAGAGTGGGAGAGAGAGAGAGAGAGAGAGAGAGAAAACATCGATTTGTTGTTGCACCCATTTATGCATGCATCCATGGCTTGATTCTTGTATGTGCCTTGACTGGATATTGAATGCACAACCTGGACGTATCCGGATGATGTTCTAACCAACTGAGGAAGCTGGCGAGGGCGAGAAGTAGTTTAATTTAAAACTGCAACGAACCTACCTGGCTGGTGTGGCTCAGTTGGTTGGAGCATCGTCCCATATACCAAAAGGTTGCAGGTTTAATTTGCATTCAGGGAACATACCTAAGTTGTGGGTTTGATCCCTATTTGGACCCCCATACGGAAGGCAACTAATTGATCGATGTTTTCTCTCACATCAATGTTTCTCTATTTCTCTCTCTCTCTCTCTCTCTCTCTCTCTCTCTCTCTCTCTCTCTCCCCTCCCTCCCCTCTCTCTAAAATCAATAAGCATATCCTCAGGTGAGGATTAGAAATAAAAAGATAAAAATAATAAAACTGCAACAAACAGGGGACAAAGGCTGTGCTAAACCTCAGGAAGGAGGGAAGCCCTGGTAGGGCACAGTGGGCCCTTTTGATGAGAAGTGGGCAAGGAGAATGGGGGAACCCGTGTGACTGTAGGTCCTGGATTCAACAGGTACAACTGTTTCTATGTGAGGGGGGAGGGAGGATACTGTGTTCAACCTGAAAAAGGGAGCAGAGTCAGGGAGGAGCCTCCAGCCAGGGCCAGCCCCATCCCTCCCAGACTGAGACTGTGGAAATGGGGACAGATCACTCACATCAAGGGACCTGAAACTTGTCGATGAGGCACTGCATGGCCACTGAAACAGAGAAAGGCATAATCAGACACTCCAGGATCAGGGAAACAGAGCCCTCACCCCTCGTCCTCATGGGACAGGCCTAACCCTGCAACCTGAACCCTTATCCAAACCTGGTGGTATTCAGCCCCAGGACTAACCCACCCACCTGTCACTCAAGGAAAAGGTAGACATGTTTCCTAAATGGGATCCAAAATTTGGTGTATATCAGAATCATTCAGAACCGGTGAGGACATGTACAATCCATGCCAAGCAGCAGTTAAAGAGAAAACAAATGTGGTAACTCCAAATGAACTTAAATAAGAAGAGCTCTAGGACTTGGTGGTAGTGTGGCAAAGTGTGACTCAAATAGTATATTTCTATGCGGAGACATGATAGATAGATGAGAGTGAAAGAAATGAGAGAGAGAGAGAGAGAGAGAGAGAGAGAGAGAGAGAGAGAGAGAGAGAGAGAGAAGCACAGAAGTTCCCAGGGCCAGGACTGTCAGTCTCCTTCCCACAGGAATGGTGATCCTTGGGCATTCCCCTACACTCCCAAACCCTAACCACCCCCTGTTCTGCATGAGGATGCCCTGGTCCTCCCCTTCCCCAGCCAGACATTGGTCATACCAAGTTGATTTTTAAGACTGTCGATTTCTCTCTGCAGCACTGGACACTAACCCAGCAGACAGGGGAGAAACAGGGGAGAAATTGTTAGTATATTTTTGCCTCCTTTCTCTCCTCATGCCCTCTCTGGTGCCTACCCCACATCCCAAAGCCCAGTGGCTAGACTAAAATGGGGCCTTCAGTGGGAAGAAGGTAGCCTCCCTCCATGGTGGTGGTAGGGGGGACAGCATAAGTCTGTTTAACCTGGATGTAGACCCTGCTGCCTAGAATAGAGAGCATTACTTGAGGACAGTCCTGTGCTCCAGATGGTGGCTGCTTCTTTTCATGCTGTGATGGATGGAGAAATGGCCCCTGGTCACCTGAAGGAGAACACAAAATCTATGTCCCAAGCCTAGGCGAGAGGCAGGAACAGCCTAGCACGATCTACAGTGAGTCAGCCCCCTCTCTGGACGAGTTGACTCTGCTCTGTCCAGCATTTCTGCCCTTCTCTCCAGGGCGGTCTTCTCAGGAGTCATGGCTTCAGGTCAGCCCTATTTACACAGTTTCCTATGGGAGAGGGCTAGGAGCAAGAGTGAGGTCCTGAGAGTGACAGAGCCAGAGTTTTTTCTCCAAATCCCCCTCCCCGTAAACCAAATGCTCTAAAATCAACCTGAGGGTGATGGCTCTCTGAGCTTGACTCTTTCCTGGGTCATGGTCAAAAGCTGTGAATGTCCTGGAGCTGGAAAGGATTTGATCTTGGGATCTCCACTGCTGTATCTTCCAAAATACATGGACAGGCAAAATGGCCCTGGTCTGTTGGCTGGAAGCTAAAAAAAAATTTTTCTGGCTGGTTACACTGGTTAAAGAGAAAGAGAGAGAGAGAGAGAGAGAGAGAGAGAGAGAGAGAGAGAGAGAGAGAGAGAGAGAAGAGGCTGGGGTGTGGCAGGAAATAGATGAGAAGTAAAATCCTAATCAGAGACCCCTCTTTTCCACCCCCATTCATGCCCACCACCATCCTTCTCAACCCCCACTCCTTCCCCTCCCTTCTCTGGGGAAGAGGCCAAAACAGCAAGTAACACATATTAAGCATTTGATCCTATTAAAATGACCCAAACTTGGCATCCTAATGAGAACCTCAAAGGAGAGAAGGAGCATGGGAAAAGTTGTTTGTGTTTGAGGCACAGATGGGGAAGGGAAAGAGGAAGATGGACTACTCACTTGTCTCTTTGGGGATGGCTCTTTATTTGGGTTGGTATCTTCTAGGCCCACCAGTTCGGACTCCCTCATCCTACTCACCACTGGTTTCTTTCTAGAGTTGTGCTTGGGCTGTTTGGTCCCCGAAGGGACTAAGGAACATTTCTCAGCAATCCCAAGCACTGGACGACCAGAGATGGGAGGAAAGGTTGCTGGTGCCAGGGGACCTCCCGAGATATAGGCTTGGGATTTTCTCCCCAGGACAACTTTTGAGACACAGCCAGCTGGAGATTTCTTCTCCTGAAGCTCTTTCTTCTTAGGTGTGGCCCGAGGCAGGTGACTGGGCCTGTCCGCTCTCTTCTCGCTGATCATACATGGCATTTTCTTAGCTGATGACTTATTGGGAGAAGAGATATCCAATTGTCCAGCAAACTCCCTTTGTATGGTTGCAGCTAATGTGGGAGGAACAGTGGACAGCAAAGCAACTGGCCTACCAAGGACATCCTGCCTGGATGTGTCTCTGGAATTTTTGAAGCTACTGAACTTGACTTGGCCTCCTTCTTTGAAGATAATGCTTACACTCATAAGTTGTGTCTCAGGGAGCTCATCTGATGAAAGGTCAGAGGGCTCTGGGTCTGAGGGTGGCAGGTTGGGTGAAGTCGGCCCCTGTAGACACACAGTAATATTCAAATCTATTTTAGTCACTGTCCTTTAGTTTCCCCAGTCCTGACCTTTTCCAGACCCCTCAGCCAGGCCTGTTCACCCCATCTTTCCAGCGGACCACCCATCACCCCCAACCCAGGCCACCATGCCCTCACCACCTTGCAGTCCCTTCATCCAGACCACCCACCACCCAGGCTGGGCTGCATTTTTCCTGCCACCCCATGGGGAACCCCTTAGCCAGGCTACCATCTCCTCCAACACCCCAGTCCCATCACCTCAGGGTGTTCCCCCCCACACCTTGAAGACCCCACCCAGGGTGTCCTCATCCCCACCACTACCCTCCCTATGCCATGGGCCAAGACACTCCCTGGAGTAGACACCTCATCATTGTGAGGGGAGCTCATGTCTGCAGAGATTTTGGCAGTTGGGCAGGTAAGACCTGACCCTAACCGCCTCCAGACCTTGAAACCTTCAGGAATGGGTGCAAATCTCCATAAAGGCAACTGCAGTACGCACAGCACCACAGCCCACCAATCAGCATGCACAACTTGGCCAGCCCTTTGTGGACTCCCACCAGTGAGGGCCAAGGGGGCCAGTGGGGTTGCTGGGAGATGAGCCATTGAAGAGGTGATTGTGGGGGGAGGGGAGCTGAATTCCAGGTTCCAAAGCTCTGGCCCCACCTTTTCTGGTGCCTCTGCCTCTGAGCCTCAGTTTCTGATCTCTAAAACTTCAAGTAGCAGCCTCTCCCTCCTGGGATTGTGAGGGATAAATATAGGGATGAATGGGAAGCATTCTAGGCAAGAAAATAACTGAAAGCCTGTATTCCCAAAGGATACTAACAACCCGCTAGGCAAATGGTCATTGGATGCAAACAGGCAACAGGCAGGGTTGGAAAGCTCTTCTGTGAAGGGTCATACAGCTGTCAAAAATAATATCAATGGAGCCAATTTAAAATGGACCCAATCAACATGGACACTAGGCTGGGAAAGGCAGGAGGGGGGTGAGATCAGGAAGGAGGAGCTCAATGGGCAAAAAAGGGGGACATCTTAAATACTTTCAACAATAAGACATTTTAATTTTAAATACATAAAATGAAGATGCCTTGCCTATCTTTTGTCTCACACTCTTGAAATGTTAAAACAGGGCAAAATAACCTTTGAACAGGGCCTAGGGCAACCTTATGTCCCAAAGAACTGTTTGCAAAGATAGCAAGAAAGTAGATATTATGACTACTGGACTGTAAAGTAAAAACATCATTTTGCATAAAGCCAATCTTTACCGAAATGATAGGTATTTTTCCTATTTGTCTTCAGTTATTTCTCTACCATGATTGAAATGTATTGTGTTACTCATGGTTTCTTCTGGGCAACAGTAATAATATGCTGATGTTATCCTAGATCTCAGGAAGTATCATGATCACCCCTCTTGCACATCCGTCATTACCATGAAAAGAATATATCTTAATAGCTAGGTACCCTTGTGGTTCCAAAAGATTGAGAGACCTGTAGGGTGGGCCAACTTTGGCTGCACAGTGTTTCATAGTATGGATGTACTGCAATTTATTTCAACATTACTCTGTTAATGGACATGTAGGGCTTTTATTCAAAATTCTCACAAGTCTGAACAGTGCTCTAACAAGCATCTTTTCACAATTATGTTACATACATGTATCAGCATTTGTATGACATAGATACAATGATGTGGCATTGATGCATGATAGAAAGAACTTAGGGAAAACTCCAGACAAGTGGAATGAGGAAGTAGGAGTGGACATCACAGGGCAGATAAGCTGCTAGGTGCTCACATCAGAGCTCCAACTCCATGAATGATCAAAGGAAAATAGTTCATCACTGGAAACCCCTGTGTTGGTCACAGAAGTCAACAACAACAAAGACTTGATAAAACCAAATCATTCCAAGGTGGAGGAAAAGTTGACCAGAGACCCACCCCAAAGCTCATTATACCATCATTATATTGAAAACTGACAACACAGGTAGAACAGCACCCCAAGCGAAATAAACACGATGACATTTTTGGAAGGGACCATATTAGGAACAAGATCTCCAACCAGAAGACAGAATCAGAATTTGCCACCACAAAGTTCAGAAACAACCCACCCTTAAAAACACAAAAAAATCCTGAGAACTGACTGACCTCTCCAAAGTTGGCCTGTTTCCACTCAGACGTGCCTCTCTGTCTCTATCTGAATAAAACTTGCTTTTGATCTCACTAAGACTCTCACTCCAATGCGTACTTGAAATACTTCCTGCACAAGTCAAAAACCTGGAGGTCCCAGAACCTGTCCGGGCAGGGTCAGCCCCCAGCACGAAACCAGTTCTATGATAGCATGATGACATGGGATGTCAAAGCAGGTGTCTTATTCAGCTTGGCTGTCCTAACAAAATACCATAGACTGTGTGGCTTAAAAGACATCAGACATTTATTTCTCACAGTTCTGGCATCTGGGAAATCCAAGATCAAGGCACCAGCTGATTCAGTTTCTGGTGGAAGCTCTCTTCCTGGCATGTAGATGGCTGCCTTCTCCCTGTGTCCTCACATGGCACACAGTGGAGAGAGAGAGAGAAAAGGGAGAAGGAGAGGGAGAGGGAAAGGGAGGAGGAGAGGGAGAACACAGTAGTATCTCATCCTCTTCTTATATATTTCTCTCTCTCTCTCTCTCTCTCTCTCTCTCTCTCTCTCTCTCTCTCTCTCTCTCTCTCTCTCTCCATTCTTCTCTCTCTGAAAAATCAGTAGAACATAACCTCGGGTGAGGATTAAAAGAATAATAATAGCAAATATATAAATTTTAAAACATGATGTTACCACCACTGCTACCACCTTCCCAGAATCTAGAAATTGTATTACGTCTGTATCAGAATAATTAATAAAGATGTTTGAACCTTGATACAACAAACACAGAAGCAATTAGAAGTTCTGGGGGAAATAGTGATTTGAGGACATGGATCTAAGTACTCTCTCCAGAATGCTCCTGAAACCACAAATAAAATAAAAGTGATAGGAAGGCAGGCAGGTTCAGCAGTAAACAGCAGCAGTTTCTTTCCAGAAACTCCAAGGAGCTGCTGCCAGCTGTTGTTTACAGTAGTGCTTTTCAATTCTTTTTGGAGAAGGACCTTTCTTGTTCTTTCTTTCTAAAAAATATTTCCAGTCTATAATGGGTTGGTGTTTTTGTAGAATACAATAGAATCAGTAGTAAAATTAGCTGGAAGAAGACATACCAACTATTATTAGATTCAACAGACATGAACTCTGTCTGCACATGCCCTCTGTCGATTCCTGTACTTACCACAGGCCTGGAACAGTGTGCGGAGCATCATCAAATTGGAAACTGCATTATTTCCTAAGACTGCTGCAGGCTCCTGGTAGACATGAATTTTGAGGGCGTATAATTCAACCCCCTGCATGGACCATCATTGTTTTGTAAACCTCATTTTCAGTACTTCTCATGTAGAGGGTACATGATTATTTTAAAAGCAGAGTCCTCCTTAGCTTCCTGTATAGGAAAGCAGAGCACCTTGGGTAATTGTACCAACTAACTGAGAAGGGCCAGGGTTGGAGGTAAGGTTGGGTTATGTGGCAGCTGGAGGGAGGAGACACATCTGGCCCCACCAGCTCCTCTGGAAGCCCAGCCTTCTAATAAGTCCATCAGAGTCTTTATTCCCGCCTGATACTGACTGCATTTGACAATGCCAGGGAAAGGGCTGGACACAGCCATGGAGTGGCTTCCTGAGGGGAAATGTGCCCACCTACCTATTGGCTGCCACACTAGGATAGTGAGAGAACCTCTGTGCTGCCACCTTCTTGGGCTCCAGCCTCACCTCCCTCACTTTGGAGGAGAGACTGCTCCATAATGAGATTGGTTCCTGCAAACCCCATTTGGAGCATTTTCACAGAAGCCTGTACCCCTCCCTTACCTCCCACTATGTGCTGGTTCCTGGAACAGGCCACTGTCCCCACCTGATCAAGCGTGTGCTTTCCATATCTGGTAGCATTCACGTACTAGTATCTGTGACTCTCCTTGCTTTAACCCACGTGATTCGTTGCTGCCTGTCAAGCGGTGTAAGGATTCATTTTGTCTTAGCGCTGCCCAAAACGTACCTCATGTGAAGTTTCCCTTAACAAACTCGATTATCGCAGTGGAGTGGCCAGCCTCTTTCTTTGGTCTTTCCCTGCTCCCTGAATACCGAGGTAGATTTTCAGTCCTGGGATCTTTCCCTAGGTCAGTGTGTCCTAACAGGTGGTGAGTCATTCAGGAGACCAAAGAAATGGGTTTTGGGAAAGGGGCATATGTGGGGGAAATCCTGAGTTGGTCATCTAATTCTACGTGGGGACCAGTGGCCTGCATGCCGGATGCACGTGGACGACTGTGTGAGTGTGGGGACACCCCCAAAATGTTGGCTGGTCTCAAGCGCTTGGTTGTGGAACTACGCATTGCACATTGCAGCAAGGAAGGAAAGCACATGGCTGCAGCTCGGAGGTGGCTCCTCTTATGGGCGATTCAGCCCCTGAATGGTGGCAAACATGACAACCAACAGCTCTCAAATTTATAGGTGATAGTTCAGGTGTGGGATAACTTCAAAACCCTCCTGCTATAAAACAACCTCAGAATTCTCTGCCTGTCTTAAATCTCCACCAACAGGGCAGAAAAGCTGGCCACTGAGAATGGTAGGAGGAGATGTTGGGAATATGGATGTCAGCCAGATAATGCAAAGCATAAGCTCATGTGCAGGACATTGACATCAAGGCAGCAGGCAATGAAGACCTAGGTCTGTCTGACTCCTCACTTTCCCTTACCCTATAGTGTATCTAGTAGTGACAGTTGTCTCATTACCACTACACCCTCATGCCAGGTCACATCCCAGGCCACCATTAGGAGAAATGGGAAGGGAGGGTCATGGCATGCAAAAGCACTTCAAGAGTAAGGAAATTACTTATTCAAAGTTGACCAGCAAACATATACTATCTTTTTACCACTTTCTCTTTCCATATTTCCTCTCTAGACCATGAGCTCTCAATCTGAAATGAGCATTTATTGAGCATTCCTCTGTCTCTGACTAGTGGCTACCTTGGGAGTCTGCAATCAGGCACAATATTCAGTCATTGAATGAGTAAAGAAAACAAAGGGTGCTAACATGGCCTTAAGATTGAAGGACTGTATCTTCCAGACCTGAGCATCTATCTCCAGGAAAGGATTTCCAAACAGGACGAACGCTGATCACGGGTTTGAGAGAGGTTCGAAAGCATCTTCAGGTTCCCTGCTGCTTGGGCTGTTCCACAGTCTTCACTTGTTCTCTCTGCAGTGCACAGGGCGAGGCCAGCAGGAAGCCCTTCACCTGAGACACAGAAATGGCATCCCAGGATGCCTACCTGCCTTTTTCTTTCCTTGAGTACTTTCTCCCCTGGCCATCTGGACCCTCTCTGCCTCCCCCCTGTTGAGCTAGGTGTGCACATTTTAAATTGGAACAATGCTGCCAACTTGCCCTCCAGAGACACTGCTCCAATATACAGGGTCGTCAACAGCATATAACAGTGATTCCAGCCTCACTCAAACTGATGCAGATTGTTCAAGATTTTGCCAATATAATGGGCACAAATATCTGTTTTAATTTGTCTTTTAAAAAATTATTAGCGAAGCTGAGCATCGTTTTCTTTGTTTATTTGCCGTTGTATTTCTTTTCTTATGATCTCCATGTTTCCACTCGCAGATTCATAGCCTATTTTTATATTGGGCTGTTTGTTTTGTCTTAAAAAAATCTTTGTTATTAAAATTTGCCCCTTCAAATTAAGATGCATATTTTCCCATATATCTTTTGCTTCATACATTTTAAATTTTATATAGCCCATTTATAGTTTTCCTCCTCGGGGGTTTCTGAGCTCAGACTATTTTCAACACTGTCAGAAGATAAGATATCCACCTGTGTGTTTTATAGCAGTTTTAGTGTTTCATTTTTCTGTGTTTACTCTCTGAAGTAAGGAGTGAGTGTGTGTGTGTGCATGGAAAGCCAATTGTCTAACGAGCCATTTATTCACGCTGGGAAAATTGGAAAGCCACATGCAAAAGAATGAACCTAGACCACTATTTAACACCATACACAAAAATTAACTTGAAATGGAATACAGATTTAAATATGAGATGTTAAACAATAAAATACATAAAAGAAAATATAGTTACCAAACTTAAGATCCATGATCTCAGAGAGGCTTTTTTAAAAAACTTATCTTTATTGTTGAATGTATTACAGAAGTTTTTTATTTTTCCCCCATTGACCACTCCTACCCATTCCCGCCCCCCTCCTGCCTTTCCCTACACTGTTGTCTGTGTCCATTGGTTATGGATACATACATATAAGTTCTTTGGTTCATCTCCTCCCACCCCCTAACACCTCTTCCCTTTGAGGTTTGTCAGTCTAACAACCAATTTGTACTTCTTAATCCCTTCACCTTTTTCACCTATTCCCCCAATTCCCCTCCCATCTGGAAACCAACAAAAGTTCTCTGTATCTATGAGAATGTTTCTGTTCTGCTTGTTCATTTTGTTTGTAGATTCAATTGTTGATAGATATGTATTTATTGCCATTTTGTTTGTTTATTTTTTTTATCTTTTTCTTCAAGAAGACCCTTCAACATTTCATAATAATGGTTTGATGGTGATGAACTCCTTTGGCTTTTCCTTGTCTGGGAAACTCTTTATATGGCCATTGATTCTAAATGACAGCTTTGCAGGATAGAGTTATCTTGGTTGTAGGTTCTTGCTTTTCATCACTCTGAATATTTCTTGCCACTCCCTTCTGGCCTGCAAAGTTTCTTTTGAGAAATCAGCTGACAGTTTTATGGGAACTCCCTTGTAGGTAACTAACTGCTTTTTTTTTGCTGCTGTTAAGATTCTCTCTTTGTCTTGAACCTTTTGCCTTTTGATGATGATGTGTCTTGGTGTGGGCCTCTTGGGGTTCATCTTGTTTGGGACTCTCTGTGCTTCCTGGACTTGTATGTCTGTTTCTTTCACCAAGTTAGGGAAGTTTTCTGCCATTATTGTTTCAAATAGGTTTTTAATTTCTTGTTTTCTCTCTTCTGCTTCGGCACCCCCAAGATGTGAATATTGGCATGCTTGAAGTTGTCCCAGAGGCTCCTTACACTATCCTCATTTTTTTGGATTCTTTTTTCTTTTTGCTGTTCTGATTGGGTGTTTTTTGCTTCCTTATATTCCAAATCGATGGTTTGCTTCTTGGCTTTACCAACCACATCAAAGTTACAACTAAACTACAGAACAACCATCATTCAAAAACCGCCTGAAATCAAGCTGAATGGAAGTCCTACAACTAAGAAATTGAAGAAGCCACATCGAAACAGGTAGGAAGGGCGGAGGCGCGACAGAGTGGTCCCAAACCCGCGTGTGGCAGATAAAAATTAGGAGGATACTTTGGCTGGGAAGGTCTTCCCTGAGAACTGAGGGGTCCCCGTCCCACACCAGGCGCCCAGCTCAGGGTTCCAGTGCCAGAAAGAGAAATCCCCATAACTTCTGGCTGGAAAAACCAGCGGGAACTGAGGTTGAGGTGGCTGGAGCCCCCGGCAGCTCCTCTTAAAGGGCCCATGCACGGACTTACTCGGACTCCCACCCACCAGGCTCCAGCGTGGGGGAGGCAGCTTGAAAGGCACCAGAGTCATATGGGGAAGAACTGAGCTATTTGGCATTGGAGAAAGGGCTGGAGAGGCAGCTTTCTCCTGAACAGACGTGCTATCAAAGGCCTTTGTTCCTTTGGTGAGCCCTTCCCTGGGATGGCAGACAGCCACCATCTGGGACTCCAGCAACCTGGCTCACACTGTTTGCCCCACCCTGGTGATTCCCTGAAGCCCCGCCTCACCCAACTTTCAGGTCCACCCAAGAAGTTGCCAGTTGCTTTACCATAGGATTGGCCTATCTTGGATCCTGCTTCAGGTTTTCCTAAATTCTTTCACACAAGCAGCATCTGGTCTCAACTAGCCCCATACCTCCTCCTATGTAATACCTAGAAACAAACACAGGGAGGCAGGCAAAATGAGGAGACAAAGAATCATGCCCCCAAAGAAAGAACAGAAGAAAACTCCAGGAAAAGAACTAAGAGAAATGGAGATAAGCAACCTAACAGATGCTGAGTTCAAAACACTGCTTATAAGGATGCTCAATGGACTTAGTGAAGGCCTCAAGAGCATAAAAAAGAATCAGTCAGAAATGATGGATACACAGTCAAAAATGAAGGAGGCACTAACTGAAATAAAGAATAATTTAGGGTGGGAAAATGGCGGTGGAGTGAATGGAAGCTACACAGACGATCTCCCAGGACCAAACAGGAATTACAACTAAAATAAAGACAAATCGTCGGGAAAAGCAACAGAAAAGCAGCGGGAGAGGACCATACAACCAGGGACACTGAATGAGCCTGGTAGGATCTGTGGAGGCACGTGAGGGTGGCAGGCTGGGAGCCCACGGACAGCAGCGGCCTTGGCTGTGAGCAGTGGCCTTAGCTGGGAGCAGCGGTGGCGCCCAACCTCGGGGTTAAGAGCCTCAACTGCTCCACAGCGCAGAGGGCTGGGACAGAATACTAAATAGCCACAGCCACTCACCTGGGTCTCCAGCAGAGGGAGGGCGGACTGGACTGGAACTCTGTGGGGACACCTGGGATTTGGAGGGCACTTGGAGTTAGTGCTGAGCTGTGGCCACAAAGGACAGTGGTGGCCAGCCCCTCCTTCCCAGTTACACAGAACGGCAGCCAAATTTGCTCCTTCCCGGAGCTGTGGAAGCCCCTCCCTCAGAGATTCCCAGGTGAGGAAAAGAGGCAAAGAAATGCAAATTGAGGCTCATTAACAACCAGCATTGGCCCCACCCTTGGGAAATCCTCTTACACTGTAAACATCTGAGGGAGTGTCTCATTCAACTGAGATCCTAAGGCTTTTCAAGTAAGTGAGGCTAACAGCCTCCAGGCAAAAAGCTAGAACATAACTAAACCTTTCCTGAGCTTGCAAATCTACCCAGGAAAATGAGAATTGACAGTGGTGTTGAAGGAGGGCCCTCCATGCTCATCCAAACCCAATAGAGGGAGCCACAAGTAGCAGAACACCAAGACCCACAGGGAAAATTTGGCAGGCTCCAAAACCCACTGAGATAGCAAAAATGGTGAAACAAAGAAACAGATCCCAAATGAAAGAACAAGAGAACTCTACCGAAGATGAGATAAATGAAATGCAGTTAAGCAAATTATCAGAGGTAGAGTTCAGAGCCATGATCTTGAGGAAACTAAACAGCATGAGTAAGGACATCGACACCATGAAAACCAACCAAGTGGAAATAAAGAATGACATAGCAGAAATAAAGAACACATTGGAAGGACTGACCAGCAGAGTAAAGGAAGCGGAGGACCGGATCAGTGAATTACAAGACAGAGTAGAAAAAAATTAATCAATCAGAAAACCAAAAGGAAAAAACAATGAAAAAACCAGAAGATAGCTTAAGAGAACTGTGGGACAACTTGAAACGTAATAACATTCGCATCATTGGAGTCCCCGAAGAAGAAGAAAATGAGCAAGGGTTAGAGAATATATTTGAAGAAATAGTGACAGAAAAGTTTCCTAACCTGGAGAAGGAAGAAGGCATTCAAGTTCAAGAAGCACAGAGAGGCCCAAGTAAGAAGAACCCAAACAGGCCCACACCAACACACATAATAATTAAAATGCCAAAAATTAAAGACAAAGAGAGAATCCTAAAGGCAGCAAGAGATAAGCAACAGGTTACCTACAAAGGAAACCCCATTAGGCTATCATCTGACTTCTCAACAGAAACACTACAGGCCAGAAGGGAATGGCATGAAGTAATCAAGGTCATGAAAAACAAGGATCTGAATCCAAGACTACTCTATCCAGCAAGGCTATCATTCAAAATAGAAGGTCAAATAAAGAGCTTCCCAGACAAAAAAAGGCTAAAGGAATATATTAGCACCAAACCAGCAATGCAAGAAATGTTAAAAGGACTGCTGTAATTAATAGAAGAAACAGAAAGAAAATTAGAACCACACTGTACAAAAATGGCAATAAATAAGTACATATCAATAATCACCTTAAATGTAAATGGACTGAATGCTCCGATAAAAAGACACAGAGTAGCTGACTGGATAAGAAAGCATGATTCACATATATGTTGTTTACAAGACACCCACATCACAACAAAAGACTCATATAGGTTGAAAGTAAAGGGATGAAAAAAAATCTTCCAAGCAAACGGGAAGGAAAAAAAAGCTGGAGTAGCAATACTCATATCTGATAAATTAGATTTCAAATTGAAGACCATAACTAGAGACAAAGAAGGCCACTACATAATATTGAAAGGGTCTATCCAACAGGAAGATATAACCTTGGTAAACATATATGCACCCAATATAGGAGCACCAAAATATATTAAAAATCTTCTGGAGGACTTCGAAGGAGAAATCGACAGCAGTACAATCATCGCAACAGACTTCAACACCCCACTGACATCACTGGATAGATCATCTAGACAAAAAAATTAACAAGGAAACAGAGACTCTAAATGAAGCACTAGATCAAATGGATTTAATAGATATTTACAGAGAATTACACCCCTAAACTGCAGAATTCACATTCTTCTCAAGTGCACATGGGACATTCTCAAAGATAGACCATATGTTGGGGCACAAACTAAGTCTCTACAAGTTCAAGAAGATTGAAATCATATCAAGCATCTTCTCAGACCACAATGGCATGAAACTAGAAATCAATTGCAACAAGAACATGCAAAAACATATGAACACATGGAGGCTAAATAGCATGTTACTGAACAATGAATGGGTTACAATGGAGATCAAGGAAGAATTCAAAAAATTCCTGGAAACCAATAAAAATGAACACACAACAACACAAAATCTATGGGATGCAGCGAAAGCAGTTCTGAGAGGGAAGTTCATAGCACTACAGGCCCACCTTAAGAAAGAAGAAAAATTTCTAATTGACTACCTAACCTCACAACTTAAAGAACTGGAAAGCAAACAAAAAGAAAACCCTAGAGCAAGTAGAAGGAAGGAAATAGTAAAGATCAGAGCAGAAATAAACGACATGGAGACCAAAAAAACAATTCAAAGGATCAATAAAACAAAGAGCTGGTTTTTTGAAAAGATAAACAAGATTGATGGACCCTTAGCTACACTCACCAAGAAACAAAGAGAGAGAACCCAAATACACAATATCAGAAATGAAAGAGGAGAAGTAACAACTGACACCACAGAAATACAAAGGATCATCAGCAAATACTATGAACATTTATATGGCAACAAATTCCACAATCTAAGCGAAATGGACACATAGTCTCCCAAAACTGAATCGGGAAGAGATAGAAAACTTGAACAGGCCAATAACAACGAAGGAAATTGAAGAGGTAATCAAGACCCTCCCAGCAAACAAAAGCCCAGGCCCTGACAGTTTCACGGGCGAGTTTTACCGAACATTCAAAGAAGAACTAACACCCACTCTCCTCAAACTATTCCAACAAATTCAAGAAGAAGGAAGCCTTCCAAACTCGTTTTATGAAGCCAGCATAATTCTAATTCCAAAACCAGAAAAAGACACTACAAAGAAAGAAAACTACAGGCCAATATCCCTGATGAACATAGATGCCAAAATCCTTAACAAAATACTAGCAAATCGGATCCAGCAATACATCAAAAAAATTATTCACCATGACCAAGTGGGATTCATCCCAGGGATGCAAGGCTGGTACAATATACGCAAATCAATAAATGTCATACATCACATAAACAAAATGAAGGATAAAAACCACATGATCATATCAATAGATGCTGAAAAAGCATTTGACAAAATCCAGCACCCATTTCTGATAAAAACGCTCAGCAATTTGGGAATAGAGGGATCATATCTCAACATTATAAAGGCCATATATGAAAGACCTACAGCCAACATCATACTCAATGGACAAAAACTAAAAGCATTTCCCTTAAGAACAGGAACAAGACAAGGATGCCCACTTTCACCACTCTTATTTAACATAGTACTGGAAGTCTTAGCCACAGCAATCAGACATGAAGAAAAAATAAAAGGGATCCAAATTGGAAAGGAGGAAGTGAAACTGTCATTATTCGCAGATGACATGATATTATACATAGAAAACCCTAAAGACTCCATCAAAAATCTACTAGACTTAATTAATGAATATGGCAAAGTAGCAGGATACAAAATTAACGTCAAGAAATCGACGGCATTCTTATACACCAATGATGAACTCACAGAAAGAGAAACTAAAAAACCAATCCCATTTACCATCGCGGCAAAGAAATTAAGATACATAGGAATAAACTTAACCAAAGAAGTAAAGGACCTATTTGCAGAAAACTACAGCACATTGAAAAAAGAAGTAGAGGAAGATATAAAAAAGTGGAAGCACATACCTTGTTCATGGATTGGAAGAATTAACATCATTAAAATGTCCAAAGCAATCTATAGATTTAATGCAATCCCCATCAAAATACCAACGACATATTTCACATAACTAGAAAAAATACTTCAGAAGTTCATATGGAACTAAAAGAGACCCCGAATAGCTACAGCAATCTTGAAAAGAAGGAAAAAGTAGGCGGGATCACAATACCGGACATCAGGTTATACCACAAAGCTACTGTAATCAAAACAGCCTGGTACTGGCACAAGAACAGGCACATAGATCAATGGAATAGAACAGAGACCCCAGAAATTGACCCAAAACATTATGCTCAATTAATATTCGACAAAGGTGGCAAGAGCATACAATGGTGGAAAGACAGCCTCTTTAATAAATGGTGTTGGGAAAATTGGACAGCTACATGCAAAAAAATGAAACTAGATCATCAGCTTACACCATACACAAGAATAAACTCAAAATGGATAAAAGACTTAAATGTGACTCATGAATCCATAAAAATCCTAGAAGAAAAGTAGGCAACAAAATTTCAGACATCATACGCAGCAGAATTTTCACTGATATATCACCTAAGGCAACAGAAACAAGGAAAAAATGAACACATGGGACTACATCAAACTCAAAAGCTTCTGCACAGCAAAAGAAACAACCATCAAAGTGGAAAGGCAACCCACTGTATGGGAGAGCATAATTGCCTATGATATATCTGATAAGGGACTAATTTCCAAAATATATAGAATGCTCATACATCTCAACAAAAGGAAGACAAAGAACCCAATTAATAAATGGGCAGAGGAACTAAATAGACACCTGTCCAAACAGGACATACAAATGGCCAAGAGACATATGAAGAAATGCTCAACTTCACTAATCATCAGAGAGATGCAAATTAAAACAACAATGAGGTATCACCTCACACCTGTCAGAATAGCCGCCATCAACAAAGCATCAAACAACAAGTGTTGGCGAGGGTGTGGAGAAAAGGGGACTCTAGTACACTGCTGGTGGGAGTGCAGACTGGTGCAGCCACTATGGAAAACACTATGGTGTTACCTCAAAAAATTAAAAATTGAATTACCATTTGACCCAGTGATCCCACTCCTAGCAATATATCCTAAGAAGCCTGAAACACCAATCAGAAAGAATACATGTACACCCATGTTCATAGCAGTGCTATTTACAATAGCTAATGTCTGGAATCAGCCCAAGTGTCCATCAGTAGACGAATGGATAAAAAAGCCGTGGTACATATACACAATGGAGTACTATGCAGCTGTAAGAAAGAAAGATCTCTTATCCTTTGAGACGACATGGGAGGACCTGGAAACTATTATCCTAAGCGAAACAAGCCAAGCAGAGAAAAACAAATATCATATGATCTCACTTATTTGTGGAATGTAATGAACATAACAGTCTGAGGAACAGGGTAGTCCCAGAGTTGTGGAAGTAGGGTACAGACTGACATTTGCCAGAAGAGGGGGTGGGGGAGGGGAGCGATGAACCACAGTAATTGTACGCATGTACTCATAACCAATGGACATGGACAACAAAACTAGGGATGGAGCAGGGAGGGATGGGGAGGAGGGTGTCAATGGGGGAAAAAAGGAGAAACATCTGTAACAAAAGTAAATTAATAAAAAAAATAAAAAATAAATTCAGAATAGACTTACGTACATGACTAATTTGAAAACATTTATTCATAAAGATGTATGTACCCCCATGTTCATTACAGCATTATTCACAGTAGCCAAGACATGGGAACAACCTAAGTGTCCTTCATTGGATGATTGGATAGAGATTTGATACATTTATACAATGGAATATTACTCAGCCATAAGAAAGGATGAAATACTGCCATTTGCAATACCATGGATGGACCTTGAGAATATCATGCTAAGAGAAATAAGTCATAAGAAAAGGACAAAATCCCTATGATTTCACACATATTTGGGATATAAAACAGAAAGCAACAGGTGAGCAAACAAACTCACAGACACAGACAACAGTATAGTGGTTACCAGAGGAGATGGGAGATGGGAGCAAGACAAAAAAAGGTAAAGGGGGTAAAATGTATGATAATGGAAGGAGACTAGAATTTGGGTGCTGAGCACACAATGCAATATATAGATGATGCATTATAAAATTTTACAATAGAAACATATGGTATTAATCAATGTCACCCCAATAAATTTAATTTTATAAAATTATTTCACTCACATGTGGGATATAAATCTGAAAGCAACAAATGAGCAAACAAGAAAAATAAACAAGCAATAACTCATAGACACAGACAACAGTATGGTGGTCAACAGATGAAAGAGAGTGAGGGGGTAGTAAAGGGTAAAGTGGGTCAAATATATGGTGACGGACGATGATATGACAAAATGCAATATAAGATCAGGTATTATAGAAATGTACACCTGAAACCTATATAATCTTACTTACCATTGTCACCTCAATAAATTTAATAAAAATAAAAAAATTTTAAAGCCATTTATTGTTGCCTTTATCATTAAATTTCTCCTTTATCATGAACTAAATTTTCATATAGATTCTTAAATCTTTTCTGGACTCTTAATTATGTTTCATTGATCAGCCTTTCTAATTAGTTATTATTAAATTTATATTTACTAAGACATATCGACCTGGGCCCCAAGGCCAAGGCAACTAAATGACTCCATTTTTATCATCAATGGACCTTCCCTGATATTTTTCCAATAATAGGTTAATTACCCCTAGAAGTAAAGGAATTTTGCCTAAGATTATAGTTGTCCCACGTGTTGGGAGGCATTTGCAGTTTCCGAGTATCGGTATTTGCAGGCATTTGCAGGTACTTGTGAGCCTGGTGAATGATGCTAATTTTGACTTCTGTAATCACTGTCATACCCACTATTGTACCGGTCCCCTGAGGGGGGGACAAAAGGGGGATGGGGCTTCTGTCTTTAAAATCAGACGAGGAAGAAGAATCGAGGCTGAGGATCTGGGGAAGCTCTACCCCCGCCCCAGCCTGCCAGTGTAATGAAGTGATCCTTTACAATTCGACTGTGCGTCTCTGGTTATCTCACTGACACATTACAACATTTGGAGGCCCCATCGAGATTCCTGGTGTTTTGCAACACCAAGGACTAGACGCCTAGGATGGGCAATCTCTCCAATCCGGCCACCGGACCCCTATAGATCTGAGGGGAGGTGCCCCCTCAGTTCCAGGGCCCCGAAGATCCTACTTGGGTTTCCGACGAGCGGCCAGGATATACCAAGAAGTCCCCAAAAAGATTAAAGGAGACCTGGTAAAAGCCTCCGGAGGTGAGTTCTGGGCGACAGGTCTATCTGGATGAGAGTGAGAGGGCCAGACGTGGTGTAGCCTCTCCTCTCCTGGGAATCCCCTAAGATGTTAAGTGGGGTTCAAATCTGGCAAATTCCGTTCATTAGACCCGCCACTGGGGCAGAAGGGGAGACTGATCACCTCCCAAGTGGCATAGGTGCCGCTCAGGATAGGGAATTTCTGGAAGGAAATTCAAACAGTGTGTGAGTGTGACTATGTGCATGTAATTGTGTGTGAGTGACCATGCTCCACGACGCTTGTTATAGAGCCTGTGTGAATCCTCACCTGCTAGGGGAGTGGCCAGGCGGACGAAGCGAAAGTTTCTGTCTTGTGTGTCTTCCCTTGTTTTTGTCCTCGTCTGCCTCCCTACTGTGTCTCCCTCAACTTTGTTATGGTTACTCTAATCATGGATAGCAGCCCTAGTGCCCAGAAGACCTCATTGGGTTGCATATTGAAACATTCTTAGAGAAGGATTTGAGGAAAGTTCAATTAAGGCACAAATACTGGTAGTGGGCCCCAAGAGAAACCTGGGCAAATGTAGGGCAGTACCTGTGAGGCAGAGATACAGCAAAAGGCCCGAACAAGTTTCTGGCTCAAACATTTACTCTTTGGGCCCTATTTAGAGATTGCCTTGACCCTGTGCAGGGGGCTAATAAGGTGGGGAAGCAAGGTGTAGTGAAAGACTTGAGGAAAGCCGAGAAAGGCTATGCATCCTTAAAGACTCCCCCACCATCTTCTGCTACATCTGTGATTAATATTTGTTTGTTGAAGGCCTGGAAAGAGCTCCCAACAAAAGGGAAAAATTTTCTAGATCTTACATCCATCAGACAAGGACCTGAAGAGCCATATCAAGATTTTATAGCTTGGTTGCCACAGGCAGTTAACAGAGTAATAAGTGATTCAGGGGCCAGCCCTGCCAGTGGGCCGCCCTGTGCATCTTGCATGGTGCTGTGCATTGGGACTGGGGTCCAGTTTGGAAAGCCCCTCATCCTGGGAAGTGGGGGCAGTGGGCAGGCTCATAGGCACTCACCCAGAGGCTGCAGGGGCCACAGGGTTCCCTGGGGAGGGTGGTCCAGCTGCGGAAGGGGCATGTTCCTTTCGTGCCAGCCCAGGCAGCTTGTCTGTCCACCACCCCAGGTTTGGCAGCAGCAAGTTTCCAACAGGCTTCTCTGAACTTTGGGCAATTGAAAATAGGGATCCCAGGTGCAGGCGCGAAGTGCTCTTGGAGAGTTGAAAAACACTCTGCCCTGAGTAAATGCATGCGCTAGGATGACACTTCCCTTTCCTGCATCCTTTTGAAAACCTAGGGTCAGAGGATATTTTCCCATCCCTCTGCCCATGGTGGGACCCAAATACTGCCAGGGGAGGGCTTCCTTGGACATTTTTCACCCTGTTCTCCTGTTAGGCTTAAAGGCCCAATTGGTTAAATAGCTCAAAAGGTATATAATAATAGTGACACCCCTGGGGAAAAACAAGATAAAAGAATAGCAAAGGTAATAATAGCAGCCTTAAGGGAAACAGGGCCCATTGAGAAGGATCACCCTAGGAAGGGTCAGGATGGCAGGCCTAGGTTCCGATTAGGGATAGAAAAGACAAGGGCAAAGTCAGGTGTAGAGGAACAAAGTAAAATCTTTAACTTAGAAAAATGACAGGGCCAGTGCTCCTTCCAACTGAACCCTCAGGAGCCAAGAATAACAAGACAATAGGGGACAAACTAGTTAGTTTCCTGGTAGATACTGGTACAGCAGACTCAGTCCTGACTGAGCCCATGGGCCCCTAACCTACCCCTGGACTTCAAAGAGGACTATAGATCTTGGAAAAAATACTGTGACTCATTCGTTTTTGGTCATGCCGAGTGCCCATACCCCCTACTCAGATATGATCTTCTCCAGTGATTGTTCAACTGCTGGCCACTACCACTTCAGGCCATTGGCCATCAATCCTGCCAGCCTGCCTCCAGATGATGACCCAGAGAAACCTCTACAGGACTGCCTGGAGGTAATCAACATAATGCAGACAGCCTGCCCAGACTTCAAGGATGTTCCACTGCCATCATCAGATGACGTATTGTTCACAGACGGGAGCAGCTATGTCCAGGAAGAAATCAGGTATGCTGGGGCAGCAACAGTAACTCAGGACCATGTCATCTGGTCACAGTCCTTGAATAGGGGAACTTTGGCCCAAAGAGCAGAACTAGTCGCTCTAATCCAGGCTCTCTGATGGGGCAAGAGAAAGTCGGTAACCATCTACTCTGACAGTAGATATGCCTTTGCCACAGCCCACATGTATAGCGCCATCTACAGGGAACAAGGGTTATTAACGTCGGCTGGGAAAGACATCAAAAAGGGAACTCCATAGAGACACAGGGAAATCTGCTGCAGACCAGGAAGCTCGAGAAGTAGCCCTAAAAACAGTGGGGCCTCTCCAGATACACTAGGACAGAAAAAGACCTGGCCAAGCAGAAACAAGCCATAAAGGAAATCAATGGGTGATGGACTCTGCCTGATAGGAGGTTGTTGGTCCCAGAGGCTCTAGGTTGGACTTTAGTCAACCAGCTGCACCAGACTACCCACTTAGGTTACACCAAGCTTACTGAACTCCTGAGAAGCAGGTAATGTCCAGTAAGGTCACAGGGGAAGGGAGGAGGCAGAGGGAAGCAGGAATTTGTGGGTCTGAGTAGGGAGGAGGAGGAGAAAAACGGGAATGTGCAGACTGCAGATAGATTGAGCAAGCTCTCAGGTTAATGTCAGGGGAAGGACTAGGAAAGTCACAGAGGGTTTATGCAAGTTAAAGAAGGATTGTGGGATGTAGTAAAAGGAGTAACATGTTTAGGCTACTCCTGACCCGTGGATCAGACAATGGCCCCGCCTTTACAGCAAAGACATCATAGGATATCTCTAAAGGGTTAGACATAAATTGGAAGCTCAATTGTGCTTACCGCCCACAGAGTTCCAGGCAGGTAGAGCACATGAACAGGACCTTAAAGGAAACCTTAACAAATTTACTTTAGAAACTGGTAAAAACTGGACCACTCTGCTCCCCCTCACCCTCTTACAGTTCTTGCAGGCCTTGCAGTATGCCCAGAAAGCTGTCCATAAACATGTCTGCGACACCCTGCTTGTGCCCACCTCAGACCCTGTGCACCCTTTCCAGCCCAGGGACTCGATATGGGTAAAGAAGTTCACCACCCAGGGACTAACTCTGGTCTGGATGGGACTATACACTGTCATCCTGCCTGCACCAATGACTATCAAGGTCAATGGCATTCCGATCTGGCAGCACCATTCCCAGCTGAGAAGGAAAAAGCAAAATAGACGGTTCAGGCCTCTCCAGATAAGACTCTTGTGTTTATCAGGACTTTGATTTTTCTAGTTATGACTGTTCAGGGGAATCCTTATAGATCTGGGCCCCAATGGAACTGGGAACTTAGAAATGGTCCTACAGAACAGGAGAGGATTAGACCTCTTATTTCTTAAGGGAGGAGGATTATGTGTTGCACTGGGAGAAAAATGCTGCTTTTATGAGAATAATTCAGGGATTATTCAAGAAAGTTTATCACTAGTTAGGAAAAATATTGAGGAACAAGAAAGAAAAAGGCAACAATCTGAAAATTGGTTTACAACTCTATTATCCGTCATTGCTGGCCCTCTCGCTATATTATGTTTACTCCTAGCCTTTGGGCCATGTCTAATAAACGGCCTCATAAAAACTAAGTCGAGTCAATGATTTGACTTGTCAGGAAAATCAGTGGGGAATGACCTGGGCCCCAAGGCTAAGGCGACTAAATTCCATTCTAATGTAGGTCCCTTGGCCAAGGCGACTAAATGACTCCATTTTTATCATCAATGGACCTTCCTTGATATTTTTCCAATAATAGGTTAATTACTCCTAGAAGTAAAGGAATTTTGCCTAAGATTATAGTTGCCCCACGTGTTGGGAGGCATTTGCAGTTTCCGAGTATCGGTATTTGCAGGCATTTGCAGTTACTTGTGAGCCTGTTGAATAATGCTAATTTTGACTTCTATAATCGCTGTCACACCCACTATTGTACCAGTCCCCTGGGGGAGGGCAAAAGAGGGATGGGGCTTCTGTCTTTAAAATCAGATGAGCAAGAAGAATTGGTGCTGAGGATCTGGGGAAGCTGTACCCCCCCCCCCCCACCCACTGGTGTAATGAAGTGCCCCTTTATAATTCAACTGTGCATCTCTGGTTATCTCACTGACACGTTACAACAATATTCCACCTAATTACATAACTTTGGCAATATGTTCCTGCCTATACTCCATATATATTTTTCCATTTGGACATTACTATCATATTGATCACATTTTAATTGAGATTGTCATGAGTTTTTCAATTAAATTAGGAAGAATTGGTATCCATAGTATTGTAATTTATATCAAAAATGGCATAGGAGAGGAGGAAAAATGACGATGGAGTGAATGGAAGCTACAAAGACTGTCTCCTAGGACCAAATTGCAATTACAACTAAAATAAAGACAAATCATCAGGAAAACCCAACTGAGAAGCAGTTGGACAGAACTTGTATAACTAAGGACAGAAAGAGGATGCCAAATCGAGCCTGGTAGGTTCAGCAGAGGTGTGAGAGGGCAGGCTGGGAAGCCACAGACAGGAGGGCTGCTTTAGATGTGAGCAGTCTCTGATGAGAAAGTGGGGGTTTTAAAAAGAACCAAATCAACTATAGCCACTCACCTTGGGCTCAGGCAGAGGGAGGGCAGACTGGACTGAAACTATGTGAAGAGAGTCCAGGGCTCCTGGCTCAGGAAAGAGGTGGAGGGAAAGACACCAGGAGTTTTGTGCTGAATCACTCCTTCATAGGACAGTAGCCATATTACACAAAGAGCCCCTTCCCAGAGCCCCAAGGAGAAGCAACAGCCCCTCCCTCAGGAATTGAACACCACAAGGCCAGGCCAGAGAAATGCAAACTGAGCCTCCTTAACAGCTAGAGACTGCCAGCAAGCAAATGCCACTGGAAATCCTCTTACACCTGAGAGATTTTTCATTCAGCTAAAGACTACAAATCTAGCTTTATCAAGAAACTGAGATAAATAGATTCCAGGCAAAAGCTAAAGGATAACAGAAGCTTTCCATGGCCTGAAAATCTACCCAGTAAAGTAAGACTTGACAGTGGTGTTTAATGTGGATCCTCCCACACTCTTCCAAACCCAATAGAGGGAGCCACAACCAGCAGAACACCAACACTCACAGGGAAAATTTGGCAGGCTCCAAAACCCACTGAGACAGCCAAAATGGTGAAACAAAGAAACAAATCCCAAAGGAAAGAACAAGAGAATTCTACAGGAAAAGAGATAAATGAAGTGGAATCAAGCAAGATATCAGAGGTAGAGTTCAGAGTAATAATTATGAGGAAGCTCAACACATGAGTAAAGAGCTCAACAGAATGAGTAAAGATATAGAAACATTGAAAACCAACCAATTGGAAATGAAGAATGATATAGCAGAAATAAAGAACACATTGGAAGCAATAACCAGCAGAGTAGAGGAGGCCAAGAATTGGAACAGGGAATTAGAAGACAGGGTAGAAAAAATCACCCAATCAGAGAACAAAAAAGAAAAAACAATTGAAAAACAGGAAGACAGCCTAAGAGAACTGTGAGACAATATGAAACATAACAACATCTGCATCATAGGAGTTCCAGAAGAAGAAAAAGAGCAAGTGTTAGAGAATATATTTGAAGAAATAGTGACAGAAACTTACCTCACTTAGTGAAGGAAAAAGGCATACATGTTCAAGAAACACAGAGAACTCCAAGTAAGAAGAACCCAAAAAGGCCCACACCAAGACACATAATAATTAAAATGCCAAAAGTTAAAGACAAAGAGAGAATCCTAAAGGTAGCAAGAGATAAGCAACAGGTTTCCTACAAAGGAACCCCCATAAGGTTATCAGCTGACTTCTCAACTGAAATACTACAGGCCAGAAGGGAATAGCATGATGTAATAAAGGTAATGAAAAACAAGGATCTGAATCCATGACTACTCTATACAGCAAGGATATCTTTCAAAATACAAGGAGAAATAAAGGGCGTCCCAGACACACACACACACACACACACACACACACACACACACACACACACACAACAAGTCTAAGGGAATATATGAGCACCAAACCAGCACTGCAAGAAATGCTAAAAGGACTGTTGTAATTAGCCAAAGAAATAGGAAGAGAAAGATAACAATAATAAACAAACATAGCAATACATAAGTACATATCAATAATAACCTTACATGTAAATGGATTAAATGCTCCTATCAAAACACACAGAGTAGCTGCATGGATAAGAAAGCATAACTCATATGTATGTTGTTTACAAGAGACCAACCTCACAACAAAAGACTCACATAGATTGAAAGTGAAGGGATGGAAAAAATGTTTTCAAGCAAATGGAAAGGAAAAAAGAGCTGGGGTAACAATACTTATATCCAATAAAATAGACTTCAAAATGAAGGCCATAACTAGAGACAAAGAAGGCCACTACATAATATTGAAAGGCTCTATCCAACAGGAAGATATAACCTTGGTAAACAAGTATGCACCCAATATAGAAGCATCAAAATACATTTAAAAACTTCTGGAGGACTTCAAATGAGAAATCAACAGCAATACAATCATAACAGGGGACGTCAACACCCACTGACATCACTGGATAGATCCTCTAGACAAAAAATGAGCAAAAAAACAGAGACTCTAAATGATACACTAGATCAAATGGGTTTAATAGATATCTACAGAGAATTACACCCCAAAACTGCAGAATTCACATTCTTTTCAAGGGCACATGGGACATTCTCAAAGATAAACCACATGTTAGGACAAGTCTCTACAAATTCAAGAAGATTGAAATCATATCAAGCATCTACTCAGATCACAATGGCATGAAACTAGAAATCAATTACAATAAAAACACTCAAAAACATTCAAACACATGGAGGCTAAATAGCATGTTATTAAACAATGAATGAGTTACCAAGAAGATCAAGGAATAAATTAAAAACTTCCTGGAAACCAACAAAAATGAACACACAACAACACAAAAAGTATGGGACGCAGTGAAAGCAGTCCTGAGAGGGAAGTTCATAACAGTACAGGCCTAACTCAAGAAACAAGAAAAATTTTTAATTGACTATCTAACCTCACAAATGAAAGAACTAGAAATAAAAAACAAAAAAGGAAAAACCCAGAGCAAGTAGAAGGAAAAAAAATAGTACAGGTCAGAGCAGAAATAAACAATATAGAGACTGAAAAAACAATTCAAAGATCAACAAAACAAAGAGCTGATTCTTTAAAAAGATAAACTAGATTGATGAAACCTTAGCCAGACTCACCAGAAACAAAGAGAGGGGACCCAAATAAACCACAACAAAAACCAAAGAAGAGAAGTAATAACTAACACCACAGAAGTACAAAGGATCATTAACAAATACTATGAATAATTATATGCCAACAAATTGGACAATCTAGGACTTCCGGTCAAGATGGCGGCATAGGTAAACGCGGTATCACCTCCTTCCACAACCACATCAAAGTTACAACTAAACTACAGAACAACCATCATTCAAAACTGCCTGAAATCAAGCTGAATGGAAGTCCTACAACTACGAAGTTAAAGAAGAAGCCACATCGAGACTGGTAGGAGGGGCGGAGGGGCAGAAGTGCGACGGGCTGGTCCCACACCCACGTGTGGTGGATAAAAATCAGGAGGGACACCTCGGCTGGGAGGGTCCTCCCTGAGGACTGAGGGGTCCCCGTCCCACACCAGGTGCCCAGCTCAGGGTTCCAGTGCCAGGAAGAGAAGTCCCCATAACTTCTGGCTGGAAAAACCAGCGGGAACTGAGGCTGAGGCAGCTGGAGCCCTCGGCAGCTCCTCTTAAAGGGCCCGCACACGGACTTACTCGGACTTGAACCCTCCAGGCTCCAGCGTGGGGGAGGCAGATTGAAAAGCACCAGAGTCATATGGGGAAGAACTGAGTTGTTTGGCATTGGAGCGAGGGCTGGAGAGGCAGCTTTCTCCTGAACAGACGTGCTATCAAATGCCTTTGTTCCTTTGGTGAGCCCTTCCCTGGATGGCAGACTGCCGCCATATATCGGACTCCAGCAACCTGGCTCACACTGTTTGCCCCGCCCTGGTGATTCCCTGAGGCCCCACCTCACCCAAATTTTAGGTCCACCCAAGCTGTTGCCAGTTGTTTTACCATAGGATTGGCCTGTCTTGGATCCTGCTTCAGGTTTTCCTAAATTCTTTCAAACAATCAGCATCTGGTCTCAGCTAGCCCCATACCTCTCGTTAAGTAATACATAGAAACAAACACAGGGAGGCAGGCAAAATGAGGAGACAAAGAAACAGGTCCCAAATGAAAGAACAGAACAAAACTCCAGGAACAGAACTAAGCAAAATGGAGATAAGCAACCTAACAGATGCTGAATTCAAAACAGTGCTTATAAGGATGCTCAATGGACTCAGTGAGAACCTCAGTGAACTTAGTGAGGGCCTCAAGAGCATAAAATAGGACCAGTCAGAAATGAAGGAGGCACTAACTGAAATAAATAATAATTTACACAGATTCAATAGTAGAGTAGGCAAAGCCAAGAAGCAAACCATCGATTTGGAATATAAGGAAGCAAAAAACACCCAATCAGAACAGCAAAAAGAAAAAAGAATCCAAAAAAATGAGGATAGTGTAAGGAGCCTCTGGGACAACTTCAAGCATGTCAACATTCGCATCTTGGGGGTGCCAGAAGCAGAAGAGAGAAAACAAGAAATTAAAAACCTATTTGAAACAATAATGACAGAAAACTTCCCTAACTTGGTGAAAGAAACAGACATACAAGTCCAGGAAGCACAGAGAGTCCCAAACAAGATGAACCCCAAGAGGCCCACACCAAGACACATCATCATCAAAAGGCAAAAGGTTCAAGACAAAGAGAGAATCTTAACAGCAGCAAGAAAAAAGCAGTTAGTTACCTACAAGGGAGTTCCCATAAGACTGTCAGCTGATTTCTCAAAAGAAACTTTGCAGGCCAGAAGGGAGTGGCAAGAAATATTCAGAGTGATGAAAAGCAAGAACCTACAACCAAGATTACTCTATCCTGCAAAGCTGTCATTTAGAATTGATGGCCATATAAAGAGTTTCCCAGACAAGGAAAAACTAAAGGAGTTCATCACCACCAAACCATTATTATATGAAATGTTGAAGGGTCTTCTTGAAGAAAAAGATAAAAAATATGAACAAACAAACTGGCAATGAATACATATCTATTGACAATTGAATCTACAAACAAAATGAACAAGCAGAACAGAAACATTCTCATAGACACAGAAATTTTGTTGGTTGCCAGATGGGAGGGGGGTTGGGGGAATGGGTGAAAAAGGTGAAGGGATTAAGAAGTACAAATTGTTTGTTAGACTGACAAACCTCAAAGGGAAGGGGGGTTGGGGAGTGGGAAGAAATAAACCAAAGAACTTACATGTATATATGCATAACCAGTGGACACAGACAACAGTGTGGGGAAAGGCAGGAGGGGGGCGGGAATGGGGAGAAGGGGGTCAATGGGGGAAAATGAAAAACATCTATAATGCATTCAACAATAAAGATAAGTTAAAAAATTTTCTAGAATCACACAGTCTCCCAAAACGGAACCAGAAGTAAAAGAAAACTTGAACAGATCAATAACAACTAAGGAAATTGAAGTTATAATCAAGAAACTTCCAGCACATGAAAGCCCAGGCCCAGATGGCATCATGGGGGAGTTTGACTGAACATTCAAAAAATAACTAACCCCCTCTCCTCAAACTACTTCAAAAAATTCAATAAGAAGGAAGACCTCCAAACTCGTTACATGAGGCCAGTATAATTCTACTTCCAACACCAGATAAAGACACTACAAAGAGAGAAAACTACAGGCCAATATCCCTGATGAACATGGATGCCAAAATCCTTAACAAAATATTAGCGAATCAGATACAGGAATACATTAAAAAAATTATTCACCATGACCAAGTCGGACTCATCCCAGGGATGCAAGGCTTGCACAATATTCGAAAATCAATAAATGTGATGCACCACATAAAAAAAATGAAAGATAAAAACCATATGATCATATCAATAGACTCTTAAAAAGCATTTGACAAAATTCAGCACATATTTCTGATAGAAACGTTCAGCAATGTGGGAATAGAGGGACCATATCCTGACATAATAAAGGCCATATATGAAAACCTACAGCCAACATCATACTCAATGGACAAAAACTAAAAGCATTTCTTTTAAGAACAGGATCAAGACAAGGATGCCTACTTTCGTCATTCTTACTTAACATAGTTCTGGAAGTCTTAGACACAGCAATTAGACATGAAGAAAAAATAAAAGGGATCCAAATTGGAAAGAAGAAAGTGAAACTGTAACTATTTGCAGATGACATGATATTGTGCATAGAAAACCCTAAAGATGCCATCAAAAATCTACTAGAGCTAATAAACAAATTTGGCAAAGTAACAGGACACAAAATTAACAATAAGAAATCAACAGCATTCTTATACACCACTAATGAACTCACAAAAAGAGAAACTAAAAAAAAACAGGACAAACTAGGAGATATGGACAAATTTCTAGAAACACACAGCCTCCCAAAACGGAACCAGGAAGAAATAGAAAACTTGAACAGACCAATAACAACAAAGGAAATTGAAGATGTAATTAAGAAACTCCCAGCAAACAAAAGCCCAGGCCCAGACGGCTTCACGGGGGAGTTTTACAGAACACTCAAAGAAGATCTAATACCCATTCTCCTCAAGTATTCAAAAAAAATTCAAGAAGACGGAACACTTCCAAACTCATTTTATGAGGCCAGCATAATCGTAATTCCAAAACCGGATAAAGACACTACAAAGAAAGAAAACTACAGGCCAATATCCCTGATGAACACAGATGCCAAAATCCTGAACAAAATATTAGTATATCAAATCCAGCAATACACCAAAAAATTATTCATCATGACCAAGTGGGATTCATCACAGGGATGCAAGGATGGTACAATATTCGCTAATCAATAAATGTGATAAACCACATAAACAAAATGAAAGATAAAAACCATATGATCATATCAATAAATGCTGAAAAAGCATTCGACAAAATCCAGCACCCATTTTTTATAAAAACGCTCAGCAATATGGGAATAGAGGGATCATATCTCCACATAATAAAAGCCATATATGAAAAACCAACAGCCAACATCATACTCAATGGGCAAAAACCAAAAGCATTCCCCTTAAGAACGGGAACAAGACAGGCATGCCCACTTTCGCCACTCTTACTCAACGTAGTACTGGAAGTCTTAGCCACAGCAATTAGACATGGAGAAAAAATAAAAGGAATCCAAGTTGGAAAGGAGGAAATGAAACTGTCATTATTTGCAGATGACATGATATTATACATAGAACACCCTAAAGACTCCATCAAAAATTTACTAGACCTAATAAATGAATTTGGCAAAGTAGCAGGATACAAAATTAACGTCAAGAAATCGACCGCATTCTTATACACCAATGATGAACTCACGGAAAGAGAAACTTAAAAAACAATCCCATTTACCATCATGGCAAAAAAAAAATTAAGATACCTAGGAATAAACTTAACCAAAGAAGTAAAGGACCTATTTGCAGAAAACTTCAGGACATTGAAAAAAGAAATAGAGGAAGATATAAAAAAGTGGAAGCACATACCTTGCTCATGGATTGGAAGAATTAACATCATTAAAATGTCCATACTACCTAAAGCAATCTATAGATTCAATGCAATCCCCATCAAAATACCAGTGACATATTTGACAGAACTAGAACAAATACTTCAAAAGTTCATATGGAACCAAAAAAGACCCCGAATAGCCACAGCAATCTTGAAAAAGAAGAACAAAGTAGGTGGGATCACAATACTGGATATCAGGTTATACTACAAAGCTATTGTAATCAAAGCAGCCTGGTACTGGCACAAGAACAGGCATATAGACCAGTGGAACAGAACAGAGAATCCAGAAATTGACCCAAGACATTATGCTCAATTAATATTTGACAAAGATGGTAAGAGCATACAATTGAGTAAAGACAGCCTCTTTAATAAATTGTGTTGGGAAAATTAAACAGCTACATGCAAAAAAATGAAACTACACCATCAACTTATGCCATACACAAGAATAAAGTCAAAATTTATAAAAGACTTAAACGTGACTCGTTAATCTATAAAAATCCTAGAAGAAAATGTAGGCAACAAAATTTCAGACATCATACACAGCAGAATCTTCACTGATACCACACCTAAGGCAAGAGAAACAAAGTAAAAAATGAACACATGGGACTACATCAAACTCTAAAGCTTCTGCACAGCAAAAGAAACAATCATCAAAACGGAAAGGGAACCCACCATATGGGAGATCATAATTGCCAATGATGCATCAGATAAGGGATTAATTTCCAAAATATATAGAATACTCAAAGAACTCAACAAAAGGAAGACAGAGAACCGAATTAAAAAATGGGCGAGGACCTAAATAGACACCTCACCAAACAAGACATACAAATGACCAAGAGACATATGAAAAAATGCTCAACGTTACTAATCATCAGAGAGATGCAAATAAAAACAACAATGAGGTATCACTTCACAGCTGTCAGAAGAGCCGCCATCAACAAATCATCAAACAACAAGTGTTGGCGAGGGTGTGGAGAAAAGGTTACTCTAGTACACAGAATGCAGACTCGTGCAGCCACTATCGAAAACACTATGATGTTACCTAAAAAAGTTATAAATTGAATTGCCACTTGACCCAATGATTCCACTTCTAGGAATATACCCTATGAAGCCTGAAACACCAATCAGAAAGAACATATGTACCCCTATGTTCATAGTAGCACTATTTACAATAGCTAAGATCTGGAAACAACCCAAGTATCCATCAGTAGATGAGTGGATAAAAAAGCTGTGGTACATGTACACAATGGAATACTATGCAGCTGTAAGAAAGAAAGATCTCTTATCCTTTGAGATGACATGGAGGGACCTGGAGAGTATTATGCTAAGCGAAACAAGCCAAGCAGAGAAAGACAAATATCACGTAATCTCACTTATTTCTGGAATAAAACGAACTAAACAAATTGATGAACAAAATTGACTCAGAGACATAGAGGTAGGGTACAGACTGACAAACCCCAGAAGAGGGGGTGTTGGGGGGGAGAGATAAATGACAGAATTTATATGCATGTATGCATAACCATGTATGCATAACAAAGCTGGGGAAGGGGGGGGATGGGGAGGAGGGTGTCAATGGGGGGAAAAGGAGAAACATCTGTAACAAAAACAAATTAATAAAAATAATAAAAATTAAAAAAAGAGAAACTAAAAATCAATCCCGTTTACCCTTGCAGCAAAAAAATTAAGATACGTAGGAATAAACTTAAGCAAAGAAGTAAAGGACCTGTTCTCAGAAAACTACAGGACATTGAAAAAAAAAATAGAGGAAGATATTAAAAAGTAGAAGTATATACCTTGTTCATGGATTGGAAGATTTAGCATCATTAAAATGTCCATACTACCCAAAGCAATCTATAGATTCAATTAAACCCTCATTAAAATACCAATGACATATTTCACTGAAGTATAAAAAATACTCCAAATATTTATATGGAATCAAAAGGACTCCAAATAGCCACAGAAATCTTGAAAAAGATGAACAAGGTAGGCGGGATAACAATACCAGGTATCAGGTTATACTACAAAGCCATTGTAATCAAAACATCCTGGCACTGGCACAGGAATAGGCATATAGATCAATGGAACAGAACATAGAACCCGGAAATTTACCCAAGACATTATGCTCAATTAATATTTGACAAAGGTGGCAAGAGCATACAATAATGACAGCCTCTTCAATAAATGGTGTTGGGAAAATTGGACAGTTACATGCAAAAAAATGGAGCTAGACCACCAACTTACACCATACCCAAGAATAAACTCAAAATTGATAAAAGACTTAAATGTGACTCGTGAATCCATAAAAATCCTAGAAGAAAATATGGGCAACAAAATTTCAGACATCACACGCAGCAGAATTTTCACTGATACAATGCCTAAGGCTAGAGAAGCAAAGAAAATAATTAATACATGGGATTACATCAAACTAAACATCTTCTGCACAGCAAAAGAAACAACCATCAAAATGGAAGGGTA
Organism: Tadarida brasiliensis; assembly: GCA_030848825.1. Lineage (NCBI taxonomy): Eukaryota > Metazoa > Chordata > Mammalia > Chiroptera > Molossidae > Tadarida > Tadarida brasiliensis. The sequence goes on from CM061280.1 coordinate 86,222,843, forward strand.
ACCCACTATATGGGAGAGCATGATTACCAACGATACATCACATAAGGGGTTAATCTTCAAAATATATAGAGTACTCATGCAACTCAACAAAAGGATAATAAAGAATCCAATTGAAAATGGGCAGAGGACCTAAATAGACACCTCTCCAAACAGGACATACAAATGGCCAAGGGACATATGAAAAAATGCTCAACATCACTAATCATCAGAGAGTTGCAAATTAAAATGACTATGAGGTATTACCTCACACCTGTCAGAATGGCTGCCATCAACAAATCATCACACAAGTGCTGGCGAGGATGTAGAGAAAAGGGGACTCTAGTACACTGCTGGTGGGAATGCAGACTGGTACAGCCACTATGAGAAACAATATGATGTTTCCTCAAAAAATTAAAAATTGAACTGCCATTTGACCAAGTGATCTCACTTCAAGGAATACATCCTATGAAGCCTGAAACAGCAATCAGAAAGAATATATGTACCCCTATGTTTATAGCAGCACTATTTACAATTGCTAAGATCTGGAAACAGCCCAACTATCCATCAACAGAATACTATGCAGCTGTAAAAAAGAAAGATCTCTTATCCTTTGGGATGACATGGAGGGACCTGGAGGGACCTGGAGAGTATTATGCTAAGTGAAATAAGCCAATCATAGAAAGACAAATATCACATGATCTCACTTATTTGTCCACAAATAATGAACAAAATATACTGAACAAAATAAGCTGATGAACAAAACAGACCCTGAGACATAGAAGTAGGGTACAGACTGACAATCCTCGGAAGAGGGGGATGGGAGAGGGAAGAGATCAACTGAAGAACTTATATGCATATACACGTAACCAATGGACAGAGACAACAATTCTGGGGGCCATGGGGCGGGATTGGGAGGAGGGCGTCAAAGGGGAAAAAAGGAGAAACATCTGTAACAAAAATAAATTAATTTAAAAAATGGCGTTGGGGGATAGGTAAACACGGTTCTCTCGTCCACCTACAACCACATCAAAATTGCAACAAAACTACAGAACAACCATTACGCAGAACCGCCTGAAATTGAGCTGAATGGAAGTCTAAAAACTACGAAGTTAAAGAAGCCACAATGAGACTGGCAGGAGGGGCAGAGGCGCAGAAGGGCTGGTCTACACCCATGTGTGGCAGATAAAAATCAGGAGGGATACCTCAGATTTGAAGGTCCCCCCTGAGGAGTGAGGATGCTCGTCATATACCAGGTCCCCCAGTCCAGGACCCCAGTGCCAGGAAAAGAAGTCCCCATAACTTCTGACTGTAATCACCAGCGGAAATTGAGGCTGAGGGAGGCTGAGGCAGCTGGAGTCCCAGGCAGTTCCTCTTAAAGGGCCCACTCAAACTTACCTGAAAGCAAACCATCAATTTGGAATATAAGGAAGCAAAAAACAGCCAATCAGAAGAGCAAAAAGAAAAAAAGAATCCAAAAAAATGAGGATAGTGTAAGGACCCTCTGGGACAACTTCAAGCATACCAGCATTCACATCATGGGAGTGCCAGAAGGAATAGAGAGCAAAAAATTAATGACCTATTTGAAAAAATAATGACAGAAAATTTTCTTAATTTTGTGAAGGAAACAGACATAAAAATCCAGGAAGTACAGAGAGTCCCAAACAAGATGAACCCACAGAAGCCCGCACCAAGACTCATCATAATGAAAATGCAAAAATTATAAAGACATGGAGAGAATCTTAAAAGCAGCAAGAGAAAAGCAGTTAGTTACCTACGAGCGAGCTCCTATAAAACTGCCAGGTGATTTCTCAAAGGAAACTTTGCAGACCAGAAGGGAGAGGCAAGAAATATTCAAAGTGATGAAAAGCAACGACTTATAACCAAGATTACTCTATCCTTCAAAGCTATCATTTAGAATCAATAGACATATAAAGAGTTTCCCAGACAAGAAAAAGCTAAAGGAGCTCATCACCACCAGACCAGTATTATATGAAATGTTGAAGGAGCTTCTTGAAGAAGAAAATAAAAAATGTGAACAATAAAATGGGAATAAAGTACAGATCTGTCAACAATTGAATCTACAAATAAAATGAACAAGCAGAACAGAAACAGACTCATAGATGCAGAGGTAAGGCCCAGATGTTGGATGAGAAAATTTCAGAGAACTTTTTGTTCCTGGCCAGATGGGAGAGGAGTTTGAGGGATGTGCAAAAAAAGTGAAGGGATTAAGAAGTACAAATTGGTTGTTAGAGTGACTGAGGAACCTTAGAGGAGAGTGGGGGGGGCAGAAAGTGAGAAACCAAAGAACTTATATGCATATATACATAACCAATGGACATAGACAATAGTGTGGAGAAGGCAAGGGTGAGTTGAGAATGGGGAGGAGAGGATTAATAGAAGGAAAAAGAGGAGACATCTGTAGTACTTTCTATACACTTAATTAAGCCTACTCTGATGTCCTTCAGTAAAGTTTTACAGTTTTGGGGGGTTTTTTTGTACAGCGATTCAACAAATCCTTATTGAGGGCCTGCTATGTGCCAGGCACTGTTTTTGGTGCTTGGGATCTAGCAGGGAACCAAACAAGCTCAGAGGCCTGCTCTTGCACAGTTGTCATCCTAGTGGAGAAGAAAGAGAAGCAGCAAAGCATCAATAAGGAAGTGATGTCGTTTTAGAAGGTGATTCATGCTGTGAAAACCAGTTGGACATGGCAAAGGGGGTCGGGTACCAATGAGGTGGGCCTTAGGGGTCAAGTTTACATGGGGAGGTTGGTAGGCCTTATTGAAAAGGGACATTATGCTTTAACTTATTTATTTGTTCTGTGATGGTGTAGTTTTGGTCCTCAGTTTCTTTCTTTAATATTGTAAACTGTTAATGACTTGTTCTGTGGGATTTCTTATTTGTTTTAATTTTCATTTAATTTTTAAAAAATCAAAGTTATACACAAATATAATTTAAAAAGTCAAATAATTCTACAAGGTGTGTTATGAAGAATGACAATCTCTGATACCCCTATCACTCCTTTTCTCCTTTTCTGAGGCAACCGCTTCATATGGCGAAATAGCATACTTATATGGCTGCTTCTTGACTTCCAATTTTAGTGTTAGAAAGTTCAGAATCTAACCCTGTTTCAGCATTCTTTCTGCACCCACCACACACACACACACACACACACACACACACACACACACACACACACACATATGCTTCTTCCTCTCTATCATCTCAGTGTAGTGCTATCAATCAGCATTTACACTGTAATTGCTGTGTGAATACTTACAAATGCATTTTGCAGGCATTTCTTAGCAATCTGACCTTCAAATGTACATGAAAAAAATTTTCCAACCTGCATGAATATTTAACCATGCCAGATTAGACGAAGAATTGATCATTTAATTTTAGCCTTAGGTGATCTATTAAAGTGTAATTAATTCAAAACCTTTTGAGTGCCAGCTTCCTTAAATACTGGCTCTATGCCAGCACCTGATTTTCAACATCCTCTCTCAACATCAAGGAAACATTCTTTTCATCAGCGCACCTCTGTCACCACAGTACATCTAAGACCACTAGTCATGGTAGGGAACTCCTGAGTTGTACATCAACATCCTGTCTGGTCCCCAGTAACTGTGGTATCAATTTTGACTCTCGACCACAGGGATGTCCAGTTTGGGTCTACACTCAGCCACCCCTCTGCCCCTCAGAAGCATGGTGAACCTTCAACATCCACGAGAAACACGTCTGAGGCCTATTTCCACCTGGGCACCGGGAAGAGACAAAGGAGCTTTACTGGCCTAGAGGGCTGATGCTCAACCTATGGGTGCTGTTATGAGGCCCTTCCTTGTATTCTGATGTAAATGCCCTGCTGGGGTGGGTGCGGAGATGCTGGGCTTTTTTCCTGAATGAACACCTATATTTATAGGCTACTTACACATGTATTATCTCAGTTATTCCTCCAAACAGTGAAGTAAGATAAGTATTTGTCTCATGTCAAAGTGAAATAATCTAAGGCTGAGATTAAGTATCACAGCTCACCTCAAATCACACAGACAGGAAGGGGTGGACTTGAGCTTGGGACTCCAGCTCAAGTCCACCCCTCAGTCAAGCCTTGTCCTCAGTTTCCATTCTAAGCAGACTAATGCTAGATTCTTGTGTACTTCCAGTGTCTGTGTTTAGACCGCTGTTCATCTGTAAGGTATTACATAGATCCCGGCATGGGGGAGAGGCATAGTAAATGATGACTGTGAGTCTAATAATTCTGGTGTCTGGACAAGAGTCACTCATGTGTCAAAGGATCTGAAATGCAGCTTTGGACAAGGAGTGCACAAGTCCCAGGTGTTGGGCTGTGAGGATGCAGCATAAACTTGTTATTTGTTGTCGCTCTTTGGCTCAAACAGTCTATCTATTTGCTCCACCAGGACCTCATTTATAATTGTGGCTGCCCATAGGGGCTACTCACAATTTCAGTAATGTGGTTGGCATACACCCCGACTTATTTCCCCTGAGGTTTTACTTGCCAGGATTATTTTATATTTTCTAAAACTATCTCTTAGAGTGGTGTGCTTGAGTGAGTAAAACAAAATTGTCCTGAGAACTTTCCTTGTACCACCACACTATCATCCAGCTACTCTTGAATGACAGTGCAATCACTTTCCACCTGTGGTCAGGTCTCATTTAGCTTGAAAGGAAATCTCATGGGAGGCTTGGTCAGAAGGCTTAGTGGATCCTCTGCTCCCTCTTCCTCAGATATTGTGCTTGTACAAATCCAGGGGTCCTGGTCCTTTTTTCTAGAGGGCTGCCTTTTTATTTTCCCAGCAGAGGATGCAGAGACGGGGGTAGGCTGCTGAAGCTGCTGGTGGCTCAGAGGCTGAAAACCTCAGAGATGAGCTTGTGTCAAGGGCTGGTGTGCTTTAACCAACCCGATGGTATAAGCAATGCATTCCTTGTTAACAAAGAGCTGATTGGTTTGCTTTCTCTCCCCCCCTGGAGCTGAGGGCAAGGAAAATGATTTACCAGGAAACTGGAAACCACACCAAAGTGAGTGAATTCATACTTGTGGAACTGTCCAAGCACCCCACATCCCAGAGTGTCCTCTTCTGAGTACTGATGTTTCCCTACACAGTAACTTTGGCAGGAAACAGGACAATCATTTTCCTGGTAGGAGTCAATTCTCAGTTCCACAACTTGTCTTTACTGGATCTCCTCTTTCCCACCAGTGCTGTGCCAGTGACCATGGGAAACCCTCTGCAGAACTTTCCCAACATCTCTTCCAGTTCTTGTTTAGCCCAGCTCACCATCCAAGCCTTCTTGGCACTGGCTGAATGTTTCCTTCTTGTCATTATAACTTATGACCGATTTGAGGCTATCTCAGACCCACTGAGGTACAACCTGGCCATGACTTCTCGAGGATGCCTTTCGATGTCTTTGCTTGCATGTGTGACAGCCTTCCTGCTCACTGGTAGGCCCATCCTGCTCTTCCCCATCAGTTTTTGCAGGCATAATTCTGTCAATCACTTCTCCTGTGGAGTCCAAGCCATCTTTAAATTGTTCTGTTCCAACACCCTTTTCCTAGAGGTTATGATGATGATATGCGAGGTCATTATAATGCTGACACCTTTCATTTTCATCCTTGTCTCCTACCTTTGCATTCTCAGGGCTGTCTTAAGAATCCACCCAACCAAGACCAGGCTTAAAGCCTTTTCCACATGTGGCTCTCACTTGGTCATGTTCATCATTTACTTTGTGACACTAATATATATTTATGTGAGACCCCAGACCAAATACTCTCACGATGGATACAAAATTGTCTCTACAGTTTATGAAGCAGTGACCTCAATGCTAAATCCCCTCATCTACACCTTGAGAAATAAGGTTGTGAAAGCTGCTCTCAGGAGCGTAACGTGTGGGGCAACGTCCTGATTCCTCGATCACACGACAGGACCAGGGCTTTAGCAACGCTGGTAACTTTGCATCTGTGAGTGACACCTCTGAAATGGGTCAGGTTTTGCAAAGCATCTGAATAATCGAGGAAATCACACGACAACGGAGATTTGATGGCAGAAAAATATAAAAATGCATGTCACATGCATTTTAAATAAAAATAAAATGCAAATTACACAGGAGGAACAACGTTTGCAACATACATGACAGAAAAGTCATCAATAGTCTTTATATATAAAACCTCCTGCAAGTCATTAAGACAGAAGGTAAATACTCCATCAAGAAAAAGGCTGCCCTGGCCGGTTTGGCTCAGTGGTTAGAGCGTCGGCCTGCGGTCCAGAGAGACCTGGGTTCGGTTCCCGCTAAGGGCATGTACCTCGGTTGCAGTTTGTCCCCGGCCCTGGTTGGGTCGTGCGGGTGGCAGCCACTCGATATGTCCCTTTCATGTCGATGTTTCTCTCTCTCTCTCTTCCTCTCTCTCCCTCCCACTCTATCTGAACAAAAAATGAAAAAATGTCCTCGCATGAGGATAAAAAAAAGAAAAAGGCCAAAGGACACAAACGTCCAATTCAGTAAATAAAAAAAAAACAAACATTCACACATAAGCAACAGCAAAAATAATACATTTTATTTATCGTATCAACAAAAATGAAAAACATTTATAGTATACGGTGTTGGTGAGAGTTTGGGGAAATGCCATTAGGGGCATGTAAATTGGTCCAAATTTTCAGAGGGCAGTTTTGGGAGCTGTAAAAAGCAAACATTTGGGTGACCATTTAGTTGGGGAGGAGGCTCTCACCTGGAAGTAGCTTTGCCCTCTGCATGCACTGCTCTGAGAGTGCTGGGAGGTCCTCAAGCCTGATGGCTCTGAAAATATCCACACAGGAACAAGATATCAATCTTCACTTTTTGCAGACTCCCACTGTACATGTGAGGTGCTTTCCCCTGTACCCTTCCCTATATTAGGAGAACATCATGGAAGAGAAGAGTGGTTTATCCCCAAAGGAAATGATTCCAAGTGTGAAATGGTGCCTCTCAGCAATCTTCGTGAGTACGTGGTTGGTTCTGAACAGGTGGTCTTCCTTATTTAGAATGGGAGATATTTTGAAGGCCTTTCTTTTCGTAGTTGTGGTCTTTAGCCATTGATTCCAGGAAAATATAAAAGGCCAGCTGTTATGGACTGAATGTTTGTGTGTCCCTAACACCCCCAATTCAAATGCTAAAACCCAGCCTCCCAACATGATGATATTTGGGGATGGGGCCCTGGTCTGATGAGATTAGTGCCCATATAAGAAGAGGAGGAGACACTACTGTGTTCTCCCTCTCCTCCTTCTCCCTTTTCTCTCTCTCTCCACTATATGCTATGTGTGCTCATAATCAGAAGGCAGCCATCTACATGTCAGGAAGAAAGCTTCCACCAGAAAGTGAATCAGCTGGTGCCTTGATCTTGGACTTCCCAGATGCCAGAACTGTGGGAAATAAATGTCTTGTGTCTATTGTTTAAGCCATGTGGTCTATGGTATTTTGTTATGAACACCAAGCTGAATAAGACAACTGCTTTGGCATCCCATGTCATCATGCTGTCACTGGACCAATTCCCTGCCGGGGGCTGGACCTGCTCAGGCAGGTTCCAGGGCCTCCAGATTCTTGACTTGTGCAGAAAATATTTCAACTACGCCTCTGAGTGAGAGTCCTAGTGAGATCAAAAGCAATTTTTATTCAGGTAGAGACAGAGAGGTTGCTGTGAAAGAAGTGAAAGTACACGTCCGAGTGGAAACAGGCCAACTCTGGAGTGAATTGCACAAGTGGTCAGTCAGTTTTTAGGATTTTTTGTGTTTCTAAATGTGAGTTGTTTCTGAACTTTCTGATGCTACATTCTGACTCCACCGTCTGGTAGGGAGGGTGCTCTTGTTCCTAATATGATCCCTTCCAGAAATATTATCGTGTTTATTACCCAGGGGAGTGAGGTGCTCTTCTACTTGTGTTGTCAGTTTTCAGTATAATGATGGAATAATGAGCTTTGGGGTGGGTCTCTGGTCAAATTTTCCTCCACCTTGGAATGATCTGGTTTTAGCCAGTCCTTGTTGTTGTTGACTTCTGTAACCAACACAGGGGTTTCCAGTGATGAACTATTTTCCTTTGGTCATTCATGGAGGTGGGACTCTGATATGAGCACCTAGCAGCTTATCTGCCCTGTGATGTCCGCTCCTGCTTCCTCATTCCACTGTTGGGAGTTTTCCCTAAGTTCTTTCTGTCCTGAGTCAATGCCACATCATTGCATCTATGTCACAGAAATACTGATACATGTGTGGAACATGTTTGTGAAAGGATGCTTGTTAGAGCACTGTTCAGACTTGTGAGAATTTTGAATAAAAGCCCTACATGTCCATTAATAGAGTAATGTTGAAATAAATTACAGTACATCCATACTATGAAACACTGTGCAACTAAAGATGGCCCACTCTATAGGTCTCTCAATCTTTTGGAACCACAAGGGTACCTGGCTATTAGGATATATTCTTTTCACGGTGATGACAGAAGTACAAGAGGGGTGATCATGATACTTCCTGAGGTCTAAGATCAAATCTGCACATTCTTACTTTAGCCCAGAGGAAACCATGAGTAACACAATACATTTCAATCATGGTAGCAAAATAACTGAAGACAAATAGGAAAAGTAACCATCGTTTCGGTAAAGATTGGGTTTAGCTGCATAGGGAAAAATCCATTTTGGTGAGTTTAGGGAGAAAGAGATTTATTACAGAAGCTTTAAATAAGCGTATATGATTGTTGGGAGAACTGAAGACATGAACTGCAGCCTGATCTTCCCAAAACAAATGACCAACCAGAGTGGGGCTATCAAGGTGAGGTGCTGCTCATACTGCAACCAGGCAGCTGCCAGCATCACAACCAGCTGGTCTGCTATGATCTTCCCCAGCCAGATAGCCCACACCACACCTTGACTCCTTTCCAGGTAACTCAATCTCAAAGTCTTGTTGAGTGCATCTGATTAGAACAACCTAAATCACATCTGGAAACCTACCTGCAAAGAAGTCTGGGAGGAGCCTGGAGTATCCAATACATTTCCATCACCAGGAGACACTAAAAATAATGTTGGTATTTATCTTCCCACAGGTTTTGTCTACACATCTGTACATAGAGATAAACCACTATTAAGTTACTATTTTTTCTTTCAACAAGTCCTTTGAAGGGGTTAACTAAGTCAGGCCCACCCACCCTCAAAGGGGGGAAGACTAAGCTGCATCTCCTGGAGGGAGGAATATCAAAGAATTTGTGGACATATCTTAAAAACTACTGCAGTAATTAATAAACATTTTAGGGGTGACAGTTGAGGCTATGCAACTATTCCATTTCTCTTCAATGTTTCACTCACTAATTTTAGCATCCACTGCTGGATCTTGACAGCAATTATTACTCTGGTCTTCTATTAGTGATTTTCTATGTTCCCTATTCGTCTTTCATGATTTCATGCATTTAAGGCTATGGTTTCCTCTCTGAGAACAACTGCCTCCTATAAGTTTGATACGTAGTCCTTTGCCATTCAGTTTTAAATATTTCACAAAGTCTACCATTATTGGCTCTTTTACCAATGAATTATTCAGGAGTGCATTTGAAGTTTCCAAACACACTTTGTTTGGCTTTAAACTATCATTTTACAGTTGTTTTAAATTTGTTTGAGATCAAAAGAAAAGTTATTCAGGAAAGCACTGATTCAGGCAGAAACCCAAATAGTGTTACAATGAGGAGACAAAAGTACAGGGTATTTATGAGAAAGGAAAGGGGAACATTTACATCCAGAAGAAGGAGGCATTTCTATTGGTTCAGATAACATAACATGATGAAGTTTATGCTATAATGTTTTTAGTTTTCAGTCCAGTAGTCATAATATCTGCTTTGTTATTATCTTTGCAAACAGTTCTTTGGGACATAAGGTTGCCCTAGGCCCTGTCCAAAGGTTATTTTTCCCTGTTTTAACATTCCAAAGCTGTGAGGCAAAAAAGAGGCAAGGAGGCTCAATTTTGAATTGGCTGCATTGATATTATTTTTGACACCTGTATGACCCTTCGCAGAAGAGCTTTCCAACACTGCCTATTGCCTATTTGCATTCTCTGCCCATTTGCCCAGCAGGATGTTAGTATACTTTGGGAATATAGGCTTTCAGTTATTTTCTGGCCTAGAATGCTTCATTCATCCTCATATTTAGTCCTCATAAGCCCAGGAGGTAGGGGCTGCTACTTGAAGTTTTAGAGATCAGAAACTGAGGCTCAGAGGCAGAGGCACCAGAAAATGTGGGGCCAGAGCTTTGGAACCTGGAATTCAGCTCCCCTCCCTCACAATCACCTCTTCAATGGCTCATCTCCCAGCAACCCAGCTGGCATCTTTGGCCCTCACTGGTGGGAGTCCACAAAGGAAAAGCCAGGTTGTGCACGCTGATTGGTGGACTATAGCACTGTGTGCACTGCTATTGCCTTTATGGAGCTCTGGATCCACCCCTGAAGGTTTCAAGGTCTGGAGGCAGTTAGGGTCAGGTCTTACCTGCCCAGCTGCCAAACTCTCTGCAAACATGAGCTCCCCTCATAATGGTGAGGTGTGTACTCAGGAGAGTGTCTTGGCCCAAGATATAGAGAGGGTACTGGTGGGGACGAGGACATTCTGGGAGTGGGAGGGGAGAAGACGATGAGTGGGAGGAGGCCTGAGTTTTTGGAAGTGATGGTGGCCTGGATGATGGTGTCCCAATTGGGTGGCAGGGATACTGGCAGCCTGGGTCGAGGGTGGCCTGAATGGAGGGACTGCAAGGTGGTGAGGGCAGGGTGGCCTGGGTCGGGGGAGGTGGGTGGTCCCCTGGAAAGGAGGGGATTGCCTGTCTGAGGGGTTTAGGGAGGGTTGGGACTGGAGAAACTAAAAGAGAATGACTAAAATAGATTTGAATATCTCTGTGGGTCTCCAGGGGCTGACTTCACCCAACCTGCCACCCTCAGACTCAGAGCTCTCTGACTTGTCATCAGATGAATTCCCTGAGACATAGCTCATGAGGGTAACTATTTTCTTCAAAGAAGGAATCTAAGTCAAGTCCAGTAGCTTCAAGGATTCTGGAGACATGTCCAGACAGGGCGTCCATGGTGGGCCGGGTGATTTGCTGACCTCTGTTTCTCACACATTGGTTTGCTGGAGAATTGAATCTCTTCTCCCAACAAGTCATCAACTAGAAAATGCCAGGTATGGTCAGTAGGAAGAAAGCAGACAAACTTTGTCACCTGCTTTGGGCCACACCTAGGAAGAAGGAGCCTCAGGAGAAGAAATCTCTAGCTGGCGGTGTATCAAAAGTTGTCCTGGGGAGAAAATCCCAGGCCTATATCTTGAGATTTCTCCTGCCACCAGCAACTTTCCCTCCCATCTCTGGCCATCCAGTGCTTGGGATTGCTGAGAAATGTTCTTGGTCCCTTTGGGACCCAAACAGCCCAAGCACAACTCCAGGAAGAAACCAGTGCTGAGTAGGACAATGAAGTCCAAACTGGTGGCCCAAGGAGATCTCAACCCAAATAAAGAGCCACCCTAAAGGGACATGTGAGAAGTCCATCTTCCTCTTTGCCTCCTCCATCTGTACCCCCAACACAAAAAGCTTTTCACATGCTCCTTCTGTCCTTTGAGGTTTTCATTAGGATGCCAAGTTTGGGTTGTTTTAATAGGTTCAAATGCTTAATATGTGTCGTGTGATGTTTTTGGCCTCTTCCCCAGAGAGGAGCTGGGAAGCACTGGGGGTTGAGAAGGACAGTGGTGGGCATGAGTGGAGGTAAGAAGAAAAAGGCTGAGAGTATGTTTTTCCTTCTCATCTATTCCGCAGTCAGAAATGTTTGTTCTAGCTTACAGCAAACAGGCCAGGGCCATCTTGCCTCTCCATGTATTTTGGAGAATACACCAGTGGAGACCCTAAGATCAAAACATTTGCAGTTCCAGGACATTCACAGCCTTTGGCCATGGCCCAGGAAAGAGTAAAGCCTAGAGAGCCCAACTCTCAGGTTGAGTCTAGAGGGTTTGGTTTGTGGGGAGGGGCATTTGGAGGGAAAACTCTGGCTCTGTCACTCTCAGGACCTCAGTCTTGCTCCCAGCCCTCTCTGCCTACCCAGACAATTCTCCCCCTAATGAACAGTGTAACTAGGGCTAGCCTGAAACCATGGCTCCTGAGAAGGTCACTCTGAAGAGCAGGGCAGAAATGCTGGACAGAGCAGAGGCAACTTGTCCACAAAAGGAGGTGCTGCCTCACTGTAGATCCTGCTAGGCCCTTCCAGCCTCTCTCCTGGGCTTGAAAGCTGGATATTGTGTTATCTTTTGGGTGACCTTGAGCCACTTACATGCACCATGGCAGAAATATCAGCAGCCACCACCTGGAGCACAGGACTGCCCTCAAGTAATGCTCTCTAGTCAGGCAGCAGGGTCTATGTCCAGATGAAACAAACTTATGTTGTCCCCCTCCCACAACTGTGGGGGGAGGCTACCTTCTTCCCATGGGGACAAGGAATGAGTGTTCTGTTTCTCTGATCCTGGAGTGTCTGGTTATGCCTTCCTCTGTTTCAGTGGCCATGCAGTGCCTCAACAAGTTCCAGGTCCTTTGACATGAGTGATCCATCCCCCTTCCCCCAGTCTCAGTCTGGGAGGGCTGGGGGCCGGCCCTGGCCGGAGAGGGCTCCCTGACTCTGCTTTCTTTTTCAGGTTGAACACAGTACCCCCACCCCCACACAGAAACATCTCTACCTGTTGAATCCAGGACCTACAGCCACACTGGTTCCCCTGTTCTCCTTGCCTACCTTTCATCAGATGGGCCCTGTCTGTCCTACCAGAACTTCCCTCTTTCTTGAGGTTTGGACAGCCTTTGTTTCTTATTGGTAACAGTTTTATATATATATTTTAAATCCTCACCTGAGGATATGCCTATTGATTTTAGAGAGAGGGACAGAGAGAGATAGAGAGTCAGAGAGACATAAAGACAGAGAGAAAAAGTAGGAGGAAAAAGAGGAAGAGGAGGAGGAGGAGAAAAAGAGGAAGAAAACAGAAGAGATGAGAAGAGAAGGGAAGGGAGCACACAGGTGAGTTCTGGTGTCTTCTAATAAGGACACTAGTCTTATAGGACCTCATTTAACTTTAGTTACTTCCTAAAAGGCCATACCTTCCAATACAGCCACACAGGGGACTGGGGCTTCCATATACGAATTTCAGGTGTGGGGGAAACACAGACACGCAACTCAAACATTGGTGAACTAATACATATGTTCACCCCAGTTACCACGTAAATTTAAGATGAACTATGTGTGAGACCTGGTGGTGTCACGTCCCCTTATTTCAGGACTACTTATATATACCTTGAGAACCTGTATGTAATGAGTTATATCTGCTTGGCTATACAAAGGGGTTGAGTTTCTTTCTGTCTTTGGAATCTCTTAGCAGATTGTCCGTGATATACATCATATTCTGGTAAAACGACTACTCCATTATTACACTGGTTTTCTTGTACCTTTGTGGGGACACTTTCTGAGTTGGCAAAAGACTTAGTTCTATTTTTTTATTTCTTGGCTACTAAAAGTACCTGAAATAGCCCACTTCATAGATGAGGAGAGGGAGTAGGGAGCAGGGAAACAGGTATCACCATTGCACACCCATTCCAAAGAGGTTGGTCAAATAAGGTTTTAAGACATAAAAGGACCTGAGAGTATAGAAAAGCCACTGGAAAGCCAGGGTGGGGTTGCCTACCGACCGTCATTTCTCTTCTTCTTTTCCTGCATTTTTCCATTCCTGCATTTTTCATTAGTCACCTGAATGTTCCCCAGAGCCGTCGGAAGGAAAACACTATCCCAGCCTCCTGGTGGTTCCATGTGGCAGTGCTGAGGTTAGTATGACACTGTGGCTAAGAGAGTGGGTGCTTGAATCAAAGAGATAAGGATTCAAATCCAACCTCTGCCACTTGCTAGCTAAGTGACCCTGAGAAAGTTACGTAGCTTTCCTGAGCCTCAATTCTTCACGTACAAAAGGTATAATAGTACCTAGCTCACTGGGTTGTTGTGAGAATTACATATAATAATATAAGTACAGTACATAGCATAGTGCCTGCATACAGATGATTCTGTTTTCAATTATATTTTCCCAAGACTACACTGCACTACATCCTCTCCCTCCCCCAAACTCTTAACCAGTTGTCCCAGCACTTTTCTTCTCTGATCTGAAACAAGGACAGTGATACACAAAAGTTTTATTCTAGGTTTTCTGGATTATTTGCTTTTCTCATGCAAACAGAGTTGTTTTTGTGGCAGGAAACTAATCCAGCAGTGACAGGGATGTGGGGAAACTAGCATTCTGGTGGGGGTGGGCACGTTTTCTGGAAAGCAATTTCATATTGCAAATCACCTCTTGCAATCTATCTTAAGAAAACAACCATTCATGCAGAGACTTATAAACAATAATCCCATTAAAACACTATGTATAATAGGGAAAAAATGAGAATGGTTTGAGTGTTGAACAATGATCTTATAATGCATCTTGTATGCATCCATTTGATAAGATGTATGTAAGACCTCAGAAGAATTCAATGGTAGAGTGTGGAATAGATTAAACAATGGATATAGTTGTTTACTTATATATGTTTATCTAATTTTGTTAGATTAGATTCTGCATGAGTTTTTTTCTTTTTAAATTGTATAAAAATGTTTCATTAGAAAATAAATCTGCGATTTGGAATGGATTTGAGGTACATTGTGCAATATGTACATTTTCTTTAAGTGGCTAAACAAAGTTTAAAAAGCAAGTAACAATAAAAGGAAACTCTTCTGGTACAAAATCAGTATTACAAAAATATAGTGTATGAGTACCTAATACACCCATTTTGCAATAGTGCAACTTTTAAGTACATATTGTTGACTATCCATTATCCACCAACACTTACAACTCCACTCTTCAACAAACAACATGCTGACAGTTTCTAAAGAAAACTACTTTCAAAAAAGGTATAACCCAGATATTTCTTCATTTGACCAACTGCATCTAAGTTTAGATGTGCAAAAGGGCTCAGATACATTCTGAATAAGTCACATGCACCATGTTACTTGATCAATTTTCTAAAATAAGCTTTCAGGACAATGACAGTAATATAAGGGAAGAAAACATGGAGGATTGAAGTCCTAATTACCATACATGCATATTTTTTCCTCAGTTGGGGGAAACCGTTTACAGATAAGCTAGAAAGAAAAGTCAAATAAACAATTTTGCACAAGAAATTTAACACATTCTGCACATATTTTCACTGTCTTGTTATCATTTGTACAAACTCTCCATAGTTTTCTTGACCATCACCATGAATATCTGCTTCCCTGATCATTTCATCAACACCTTCATCTGTTAACTTCTCTCCAAGGTTTGTCATCACATGTCAAAGCTCTGCTGCACTAATATAGCCTTTGCCATCCTTATCAAACACACGGAAAGCTTCTCTAGTTTCTTCTTCACTGTCTGTGTCTTTCATTATTCTCACCATTGTTGTCAGAAATTTGGGAAAGTCAATTGTGCCATTACCATCAGCATCCACTTCATTATTAATGTCCGGTAACTCTGTTTGTGTGCTTTTCTGCCCAAAAGACCTCATTACAGTTCCCAATTCCTTTGTCGTTATAGTTCCATCAGCATCCTTGTCAAATAGTGAAAAGGCTCTATACTTATAATTTACATGTCAGTTTATGTGAAGCCTCTCCTTGAGAGGGCACCACATACTGTACAAAATGAAACGTGTTTATTTGTGGTTGTGATTCTCAGGACTCATCACTTCACTGATTAAAACTTTATATATACAATCACAAAAATCCAGGTGACTTGAAACTGGAACTTTTACTATTAAATCTCATAGGAGTACATCTGGTACAATAAAGGACATCAAATCCACCCCGTACCTTGCTCAATGCCACCAAAGCCATCGATTTCACAGTACTCAGTCAGGGACTAGATTTTAGACAATGACATTCAGATAGATTGTGAAAGATTTAGTTAATTGTGATGGAAAAACATTTCATAAAACAGGACCAAACATTTATGGAATGCCTCACAAATATTGTTTTGGTGCATCCTCAAAAGTCTTTGTAGGAAAGAGAGGAAATTGGCTAATACAGATAAGAATATGTGCCAAATAACAATGAAGTAAAGTAGGCATGAATTACTGCAGTCCTCATTTCTGCTTATACATACAGCCATAGGCTTGGTGTTTTTTACTTGATGGTTGCTCAGGTACAGCCACAAGAGGGGATATAGGAAAGGCACAGGCAACAACAAACAAAACAAAACAAAACAAAATAGAAAAAACCTTGATTATACTCACAGTTTCCAGAGAGTCAGAGTGACTGCACTGCATGCCAAGGGGTTACATGGGGTAGAACAGCTAGGATGTGGCCTCAACCAAGCTTGTGGGGAACAGAGAGGAAGTGAGGACTGGTTGGTAAGCAATTTTACTGGGAGTCAGGGTTGAGTACACAACAAAAAGCTCAAGGGTACTTCATTGGTGTGTTTGAATGTTACTAGGTGACGTGAGGTAAAGGGTGGTTAGGAAGGGAAACTTGTGACAGGCCAATCTTTTTTTTTTAAATTTAAATTATTGTTCAATTACAGTTGACTTGCAATATTATTTTATATTAGTTTCAGGTGTAGAGCATAGTGATTAGACAATTATGTAATTTATCAAGTGATACACCATACACGGTTATTACAAATTATTGATTATGTTTTCTATGTTGTATTTTACATCCCTGTGACTGTGTGACTACCAATTTGCACTGCTTAAACCCTTTACCTTTTTCACCTAGCCCCACACCCTGTCCCATCTGGTAATCATTAGTTAGTTCTCTGTATCTATTAGTCTGTTTCTGTTTTGTTTGTTCATTTATTTTGTTATTTTAAAATTTTTATTTTGATTTAAATTTTTTTTATATTTTTTTATTTTTCGATTACAGTTCACATACAATATTATATTAATTTCAGATGTAAAACCTAGTTATTAGACATATAACTTACCATGTGATCATCCCAATAAATCCAGAAACCATCCGATACCACACATAGTTACCACAATATTATTGACTCTATTCCCCATGCTACACTTCACATCCCCACAACCATTCTGCAACTACCAATTTGTACTTCTTTTTTTAAATTTTTTTTTCCTTTATTGACCTCTAGAGAGAGAGGAAGTGAGAGGGAGAGACAGAAACACAGATGAGAGAGAACATCGACCAGTCCCCTCCTGCATGCCCCCCACTGAGGATCAGGCCCACAACCTGGGCATGTGCCCCGTCCAGGAATTGAACTGGCGACCTCCTAGTGCATGGGTTGACGCTCAATCACTGAGCCACACTGGCTGGGCCCAATTTGTACTTCTTAATCCCGTCACACCCCTCACCCATTTCCCCAACACCCCTCCCATCTGGCAACCATCAAAATGTTCTTTGTATCCACAAGTCTTCCACCATTATCCTTGTTCAATTAGATTCCATTTTTAATAGATGTGTATTTATTGCCATTTTATTATTCATATTTTCAATTTCTTTTTCTTCTTAAAGAAGACCCTTTAACATTTTGTGTAATGCTGGTTGGTGGTGATGAATTCCTTTAGCTTTTTCTTGTCTAGGAAGCTCTTTATATGTTCTTATATTCTAAATCATAGTATTGCTGTGTAGAGTACTCTTGATTGTAGGTCCTTGCTTTTCATTACTTTGTATATTTCTTGTCAAACCCTTCTGGTCTGCAAAGTTTCTGTTGAGAAATTGGCTGACAGTCTAATGAGAGCTCCCTAGTAGGTAACTAACTGCTTTTCTCTTGCTGCTTTTAAGATACTCTGTCTTTAACCTTTGTCTTTTTAATTAAGATGTGTCTTGGTGTGGGCCTCTTTTGGCTCATCTTGTTTGGGACTCTGTGCTTCCTGGACTCGTATGTCTATTTCCTTCACCAGGTTACAGAAATTTTCTGTCATTTTTTTCAAATAGTTCTTCTTAGGAAATCCTCTCCATCCAGCAGCCAAGCTATCCCTCCTCGCCTGGATTGTCTCAGTGGTTAGAGCACCCATGGACCAATGAGTCACTGGGTTCAATTCTGGTCAAGGGCATGTACCTCGGTTGGGGTTAGTCCCTGGCCCTGGTCAGGTCGTGGGGAGGCAGCCAGTAGACATGTCTCTCTCACATTGATGTTTCTCTCTCCCTCCCACTCTATCTAATGATAAATAGGAAAAAAATATATATCCTCGAGTGAGGATTAAAAAAAAACAAAGATATCCCTCCTCACCCTTGGCCTGCTGCTGGTGGGAGCTGGGTCAGGCCTTCTCACGACGCTGCCCTTCCTGCCAGCCTTGAGGGTGGTTTCTGATGTTTCTTGTTAAAACTCTCCTTTTCAGCTAATTTTCAGTTGGCTGGGTGAATGTTCCCTGATGTAGTTTTATTTTCACTGTGGTTCTGGGAGGAGGTGCAAGAAAGATCTACCTGATTCCAAAATGGCGGCGGAGTGAATGGAAGCTACACAGACCATCTCCCAGGACCAAACTGGAATTACAACTAAAATAAAGACAAATCGTCGGGAAAAAGCAACAGAAAAGCAGCTAGCGAGGACCATACAACCAGGGACACTGACTCGATCCTGGTAGGATTGCGGAGGCGCGAGAGGGGGGCTGGGAGCCCATGGACAGCAGCGGCCTTAGCTGTGAGCAGCGCCCGCCCTCGGGTTAAAGCCCGAGCCGGCTCCACAGCGCAGAGGGCCGGACAGAGCACTAAAACAGCCGCAGCCACTCACCTGGGCTCCGGCAGAGGGAGGGCAGACTGGACTGGAACTGTGTGGGGATGCTTGGGATTTGGAGGGCCCTCAGAGCTTTTGCTGAGTTGCGGCCACCCAGGACTGTGGCCTGGTCGTCTTACTCCATCCCAGGGCTCTGGGGAGAGGTGGCAGCCCCTCCCTCGGAGATCCAGCCACACCCTAATGGGCCATTGAAATGCAAACTGAGGCTCATTAACTCCTAGGATCTGCCCTACCCTCTGGAAATCCTCTCACGCTGAACACCTGAGGAAGGTTTTCCTTCAACTGAAAACCCAAGGCTCGTCTACGGCCATACCACCCTGAACGTGCCCGATCTCCTCTGAAAACCCAAGGCTCTTCAAGCAACCACAACTAATAGCCTCTAGGCAAAAAGCTAGAGGATAATTTAACCTTTGCTGGGCTTGCAAATATACCCAGGAAAGTAAGACTCCACGGTGGTGTTTAACGTGGGGCCTCCCACGCTCATCCAAACCTAGTAGAGGGAGCCACAAACAGCAGAACACCAACATCCTTAGGAAAATTTGGCAGGCTCCAAAAACCACTGAGATAGCCAAAATGGGGAAACAAAGAAACAGATCCCAAATGAAAGAACAAGAGACCTCTACCAAAGATGAGATAAATGAAATGGAGTTAAGCAAGTTAACAGAGCTAGAATTCAGAGCCATGATCTTGAGGAAGCTCAACGGCATGAGTAAGGACATCAACACCTTGAGTAAAGACATCAACACCATGAGCAAAGACAGAAATACTGAAAATCAAACAAGTGGAAATTAAGAAGCAGCAAGAAGAAATGAAGAATGACATAGCAGAAATGAAGAATGACATAGCAGAAATGAAGAACACATTGGAAGGACTAAACAGCAGAGTAGAGGAAGCTGAGGACCGGATCAGTGAATTAGAAGACAGGGTAGAAAAAAATCAACCAATCAGAAAACCAAAAGGAAAAAACAATGAAAAAACAGGAAGACAGCTTAAGAGAAATATGGGACAACTGGAAACATAATCATTGGAGTCCCTGAAGAAGAAGAAAATGAGCAAGGGTTAGAGAATATATTTGAAGAAATAGTGACAGAAAACTTCCCTAATTTGGTGAAGAAAGAAGGCATTCAAGTTCAAGAAACACAGAGAGTCCCAAGTAAGAAGAACCCAAACAGGCCCACACCAAGACACATAATACTTAAAATGCCAAAAATTAAAGACAAAGAGAGAATCCTAAAGGCAGCAAGAGATAAGCAACAGGTTACCTACAAAGGAACCCCCATAAGGCAATCAGCTGACTTCTCAACAGAAACACTACAGGCCAGAAGGGAATGGCATGAAGTAATCAAGGTCATGAAAAACAAGGATCTGAATCCAAGACTACTCTACCCAGCAAGGCTGTCATTCAAAATAGAAGGTCAAATAAAGAGCTTCCCAGACAAAAAAAGGCTAAGGGAATACATTAGCACCAAACCAGCACTGCAAGAAATGTTAAAAGGACTGCTGTAATTAGTAGAAGAAATAGGAAGGAAAGCAGAACCACACTAAACAAAAATGGCAATAAATAAGTACATATCAATAATCACCTTAAATGTAAATGGATTGAATGTTCCAATCAAAAGACACAGAGTATCGGATTGGATAAGAAAGCATGACCCATATATATGTTGTTTACAAGAGACCCACCTCACAACAAAAGACTCACATAGGCTGAAAGTGAAAGGATGGAAAAAAATCTTCCAAGCAAATGGAAAGGAAAAAAAAGCTGGGGTAGCAATACTCATATCTGATAAAATAGATTTCAAAATGAAAGCCATAACTAGAGACAAAGAAGGTCACTACATAATATTGAAAGGATCTATCCAACAGGAAGATATAACCTTGGTAAACATATATGCACCTAATATAGGAGCACCAAAATATATTAAAAATCTTCTGGAGGACTTCAAAGGAGAAATTGACAGCAATACATTCATAGCAGGGGACTTCAACACCCCGCTGACATCACTGGATAGATCATCTAGACAAAAAATTAACAAGGAAACAGAGATTCTAAACGAAGCACTAGACCAAATGGATTTAATAGATATTTACAGAGAATTACATCCCAAAACTACAGAATTCACATTCTTCTCAAGTGCACATGGGACATTCTCAAAGATAGACCACATGTTAGGACACAAACGAAGTCTCTACAAGTTCAAGAAGATTGAAATCATATCAAGCATCTTCTCAGACCACAATGGCATGAAACTAGAAATCAATTGCAACAAGAACATGCAAAGACATATGAACACATGGAGGTTAAATAGCATGTTATTAAACAATGAATGGGTTACCGAGGAGATCAAGGAAGAAATTCAAAACTTCCTGGAAACCAATGAAAATGAACACACAACAACACAAAATCTATGGGATGCAGCAAAAGCAGTTCTGAGAGGGAGGTTCATAGCACTACAGGCCTACCTCAAGAAATAAGAAAAATTTCTAATAGACTATCTAACCTCACAACTTAAAGAACTAGAAAGCAAACAAAAAGAAAACCCCAGAGCAAGTAGAAGGAAGGAAATAGTAAAGATCAGAGCAGAAATAAATGACATAGAGACCAGAGAAACAATTCAAAGGATCAATGAAACAAAGAGCTGGTTTTTTGAAAAGATAAACAAGATTGATGGACCCTTAGCTAGACTCACCAAGAAACAAAGAGAGAGAACCCAAATACACAAAATCAGAAATGAAAGAGGAGAAGTAGCAACTGACACCACAGAAATACAAAGGATCGTTAGCAAATACTATGAACATTTATATGGCAACAAATTCGACAATCTAAGTGAAATAGACAAATTTCTAGAAACACATAGTCTCCCAAAACTGGACCGGGAAGAGATAGAAAACTTGAACAGACCAATAACAGCTAAGGAAATTGAAGATGTAATCAAGACTCTCCCAGCAAACAAAAGCCCAGGCCCGGATGGCTTCACGGGGGAGTTTTACCGAACATTCAAAGAAGAACTAACACCCATTCTCCTCAAACTACTTCTAAAAATTCAAGAAGAAGGAAGACTTCCAAACTCGTTTTATGAAGCCAGCATAATCCTAATTCTAAACCAGAAAAAGACACTACAAAGAAAGAAAACTACAGGCCAATATCCCTGATGAACGTAGATGCCAAAATCCTGAACAAAATACTAGCAAATCGGATCCAGCAATACATCAAAAAAATTATTCACCATGACCAAGTGGGATTCATCCCAGGGATGCAAGGCTGGTTCAATATTCACAAATCAATAAATGTGATACACCACATAAACAAAATGAAAGATAAAAACCACATGATCATATCAATAGATGCTGAAAAAGCATTTGACAAAATTCAGCACCCATTTCTGATAAAAACGCTCAGCAATGTGGGAATAGAGGGATCATATCTCAACATTATAAATGCCATATATGAAAGACCTACAGCCAACATCATACTCAATGGACAAAAACTAAAAACATTTCCCTTAAGAACAGGAACAAGACAGGGATGCCCACTTTTGCCAATCTTATTTAACATAGTACTGGAAGTCTTAGCCACAGCAATCAGACGGGAAGAAAAAATAAAAGGAATCCAAATTGGAAAGGAGGAAGTGAAACAGTCATTATTCGCAGATGACATGATATTATATATAGAAAACCCTAAAGACTCCATCAAAAATCTACTAGACTTAATAAATGAATTTGGCAAAGTAGCAGGATACAAAATTAACGTCAAGAAATCAATGGCATTCTTATACACCAATGATGAACTCACAGAAAGAGAAACTAAAAAAACAATTCCATTTACCATCGTGGCAAAAAAATTAAGATACCTAGGAATAAACTTAACCAAAGAAGTAAAGGACCTATTTGCAGAAAACTACAGGACATTGAAAAGAGAAATAGAGGAAGATATAAAAAAGTGGAAGCACATACCTTGTTCATGGATTGGAAGAATTAACATCATTAAAATGTCCATATTACCCAAAGCAATCTATAGATTCAATGCAATCCCCATCAAAATACCAGTGACATATTTCACAGAACTAGAACAAATATTTCAAAAGTTCATATGGAACCAAAAAAGACCCCGAATAGCCACAGCAATCTTGAAAAAGAAGGACAAAGTAGGTGGGATCACAATACCAGATATCAGGTTATACTACAAAGCTACTGTAATCAAAACAGCCTGGTACTGGCACAAGAACAGGCATATAGACCAGTGGAAAAGAACAGAGAATCCAGAAATTGACCCAAGACATTATGCTCAATTAATATTTGACAAAGGTGGCAAGAGCATACAATGGAGTAAAGACAGCCTCTTCAATAAATGGTGTTGGGAAAATTGGACAGCTACATGCAAAAAAATGAAACTAGACCATCAACTTACACCATACACAAGAATAAACTCAAAATGGATAAAAGACTTAAATGTGACTCGTGAATCCATAAAAATCCTAGAAGAAAATGTAGGAAACAAAATTTTGGACATCATACGCAGCAGAATCTTTACTGATACATCACCTAAGGCAACAGAAACAAAGGAAAAAATGAACACATGGGACTACATCAAACTCAAAAGCTTCTGCACAGCAAAAGAAACAACCATCAAAACAGATAGGAACCCACTCTATGGGAGAGCATAATTGCCAATGATACATCAGATAAGGGGTTAATCTCCAAAATATATAGAGTGCTCATACAACTCAACAAAAGGAAGACAAAGAACCCAATTAAAAAATGGGCAGAGGAACTAAATAGACACCTCTCCAAAAAGGACATACAAATGGCTAAGAGACATATGAAGAAATGCTCCACATCACTAATCATCAGAGAGATGCAAATTAAAACAACAATGAGGTATCACCTCACACCTGTCAGAATGGCCGCCATCAACAAATCATCAAACAACAAGTTTTGGCGAGGGTGTGGAGAAAAGGGGACTCTAGTACACTGCTGGTGGGAATGCAGACTGGTGCAGCCACTGTGGAAAACACTATGGTGTTACCTCAAAAAATTAAAAATTGAATTGCCATTTGACCCAGTGATCCCACTTCTAGGAATATACCCTAAGAAGCCTGAAACACCAACCAGAAAGAATATATGTACCCCCATGTTCATAGCAGCACTATTTACAATAGCTAAGATCTGGAAACAGCCCAAGTGTCCATCAGTGGATGAATAGATAAAAAAGCTGTGGTACATATACACAATGGAGTACTATGCAGCTGTAAGAAAGAAAGATCTCTTATCCTTTGAGACGACATGGAGGGACCTCAAGAGTATTATCCTAAGCGAAACAAGCCAAGCAGAGAAAGACAAATATCACATGATCTCACTTATTTGTGGAATATAATGAACATAACAGTCTGAGGAACAGGGTAGACCCAGAGATGTGGAAGTAGGGTATAGACTGACACCCCTCAGAAGAGGGGGTGGGGGGGAGGGAAGAGATAAACCACAGAACTTATGCGCATGTATGCATAACTGATGGACATGGATAACAAAGCTGGGGACTGGGTGGGGGGATGGAGAGGAGGGTGTCAATGGGGAAAAAAGGAGAAACATCTGTAACAAAAATAAATTAATAAAAAATGAAAAAAAAAAAAAAAGAAAGATCTACCTACCCCACCTCCATCTTGAAACTCCCCTGTATCAAACATTTTTTAAAGTGCTTATTCTTTGATGCAACAATTCCCCTTCTAAAAATCTATTATTTGTACAAAATGTGCTACACAAAAGCAAATGCACCAGGATATTTATTACATTTCCTTTAGCAAGACAATATGCTCATTTCTCCTTTGAAGTACAGGAGAGCCAAGTTCTCAGATCACAATAATAGGTTAAATAAGAAATAAAACTATGGCTCCTCAATTCATTAGTAGTCAAGCATTTTCTATTCCAAGTGAAAAAAAGAGATAAAACAATTTTTTAAAATCCACATTGGCTTGAGCCAAAGGGAGAATTTCTGGGTCTATGTAACTGAAAGATTAAGGGATAGTTCCATGCTTCTGGCATGGCTGTATCCAATATTTGGTTCTCTGAGATTTGCCTTTCTTGCTCCAATTTGCCTTCTGTTCAGTGTCTGCCTGCACGCCTGAAATCCCAAAAGTGTCACTGGTAAGATGGGATCACTACAGCTGGAGGAAAGCAGTGCTCTGATTGGTCTGGGAAGTGTAATGCTCATGTTTGGGAAGAAATGAGGATACATTTCATTTCATCAAATTTAAGATCCATTTGTAATGTTGCAAAAAAAAAATACTAGGAAAGATTATTCTTAATCTAATAGAGCCAAACTGGTTCCAAGTAACTTAATAAAATCTCTGAACAAAGCTCAAGAGTATGTTTGGAAACACAAATATCATCCAAGGAAAAACTTCCCAATCACAAAAACGGCATCCAGATTGGAAAGGAAAAAAATCACACTGCCTTATTGCAGGAAACTTGATCATCTATGGATGAAAATCTTATGCAATCCCCAGAAGAGCTACAAAAACTATAAGCAAGTGTGGCAAGGTTGCAGGAAACAAGGTATATTAGAAGGAGCTAACTCCTCCCTTCTAATGCTTCACGTGTCGTTTCAGCACTTCATCTCTGACCCGAAACGTTAGTAAGCCACAGAATTTCAATTCTAGTGTTTCTGGGTTGTTTTATCTTTTCATGAAAACTAAATATTTTGATGTTGTTGTTGTTGGTATTCAGACCTACTGGTATAAGGACATGGGCAAATTAGAATTCTGCTGGGAAGGCACACTTTCTTGATAGCAATGGTGTGTTATAGATTAACAGTCTTAAAAATAAATAGAAATAGAAAATTTTAACTCAGTAATTCTAACTTTTGGAATCTATCCTGAGGAAATAACCATTCAGGCAAAATCATATAGAAGAATTCCGTTGAACTTTTATCTATAATAAGGAAAAATGTAAACATTAAATGTTCACAGGTATATTATGGTAATTCTTTTATGCATCCAATGACATGCATTTAAATTTTTTTCAGAGAGAGAAAAAAATTCATATGTTAAATGAAAATAGTTCAGAAAAATTGAATCCTGAACTTTCAAAAATTATACATTATAGATTATTGTTGTGCAATTAATATATAAATGCAACTAAAACCCTAATATTCCAAAATACTGACAGCAGTTAATGCTGAATGGCATGACACAATTCATTTTCATTTTCTTCCATTTCATAAAATGAATTCAATTGACTAGAATAGCTGAATCCCACATCTCCCCTCCAAACCAGGGACAAAGGCAAGAAAATGTGGAGGCATGGGTAACTGAAAATAAACTCAGACAACAGTAGCAGTTCACTTTTATTTTCTGCTCTAAGAAACAATTAAGAACCCCATCCTCCAGCAACAGGGAAACAACAGGGTTGAGAGTGCTGAAGGGCCAATATAAGCAAACAATTAGGCCCCCATAATAAAGCGGCAGCCCCTGGAGGAATCCATGCTCCAGGAAAGGCTGCACTGCTTAGGCAGGGACTGTAGGTTTGTCTTGGCCCCCTTTTTCCGGTCTAGGGTTCACGAAAAAAAATGGGGGCAAAATACGCTGCATGGTCCGAATCAAGAGGCAAAGCTCATGGAGACAGGAAAAGATAGAAATTCGGAGCTGGCCAAGGTCTTCAGCGGTCAGTCGGCTAAATGAGGGAGAAAGAAAATCATATTAAATGTGATAACTCTGCACCTAGCGCTCTCTGTCCCCTCAGGTGTTGACAGGCCCAGTACACCGCCAGTACCTCCTTACACCTGGCTTTTTGGGGGTCACCAATTCCCTCTTATAATGACCCTCAGAGAACGACCTTAGCCACCTGCCCCCTCCACGTCCCCCACCCTGGCCCTTTACAGAACTAACATAGTTAGGAGGTGATTGGACACTGTGAGCTCCTGCTCAACCGCGGCTGGCTGGGGTTGGGCACGCGGGGTCAGGCACTCGCAGGCCATCTCTGCCTCCACGGGTGATGGGAAAGGCACTATGAGGGAGCTGGTGGACATTCAGTTAAGGCACCGTGCAATACTCACTTTGTCTGCTTCCCCTCAGGCCCCTCTCACCCGTCTCACTCCCCTCACGGCCGCTCCCGCCTTCCTGGCCCCTCAGGCCTTCTCCCCTCAGCATCCCAACGGGCCACCACTGGCCCATCCCCTCGGCCAGCCGGATCCCCCTCTCACCCTTCACTCCGGACCCCCAGGCTGACCCCCTCCTCCCTGTCCCATTGCCTGGCCTAGGTCCGTCCCCCGGGCCACCCGGCCACTCCTCAAATAGGATACAACTGGAAAAGTTGTCTTCTTGGTCTTCTGGCTCTGGGCACCGGCAAGGCATCTCCGTCGGGCCCGGGAGCATCGAGGGACCCTGCGACCCTTGGCGCTGCCCCGGCTGCGGCACCCGCCTCTCCCGTGCCGCCTCTTCCGGGGCCCTCGCGGCCTCCAGGGCCCTCGGAGCTGCCAGGGTCACCCGCACTGCCCTGGCCTTCGGCATCTTCGGCCACACCGCCGGCGCCTTGGTCTTCAGCCTGCATGGCTCTCAGCCTTTACTCCAGACTTCCCAGAGCAGGCTGAGCCTGGGAGGGGTGGGCGTTCCCTCAGGAAGCTCCGCCCTTGGCCCTGAGGTCACTCGAACGCCACAAAGCGCCTGCGCAATCAGTGTGGCGCCACTTCTCGGAACCCTTTTGTGAGGCTCTTGGCCACGTGACTCTTTCCCGCCAAGCCCGCGGGGGTCACGCTGACGGGTGAGCCTCGAAGCCTGTGCCGCTGCCGGCCCAGCTAAGCGCACGTGCCACCTGCATGATGACTGCCTGTCCCCTGTGCTCGAGGTCTGGGAGTGAGCCCGGTGCCTCTGGGCCAGTCCTCGTCTGGCCTACACTCTGGGCTGCACTTGCGGCCCTAGTTTCTACGTGGGCTGGGGGATTCCCAGCAAGAGTCACCTCTGGGCCTTGCCTGCCCTCGGACACCCCCAGCTCAGTCCCTGGGGGAGCCAGGATGGATGGGCCTTGCTCCTTCAGCACCATTTCTCACTCTGGGCACCATCACTCCGTGGTGTGTGCCGGCCTCCAGGAGGCGGTAGCTGCCAGCCCCACAGCCTCTGCCCTGGGACTCCCGGGATCCAGGCACACAGGCTGCCATGTCTGCAGGCCTCAGGCTCTTGCGGGCTGGGCCCAGGTGCTCAGGAGGGACCAGCTGGACATGAGGGCTGCAGGAGTGGAGCACCAACCCTGGGACAGCTCCCAGTTGCTTTGCCCTAAGCTGTCACAGCCCTCATGGGGGCTCTCTCCCCCCCAGGAACAAAGTCTTGCCACTGGGTAGAGGGGAGTAGTGGGGTGGCTGAAGGTGTGGGAGGTGCCAGAGCCCTCAAGTGTGAGGTGACCCTGTGTCTGCTGGTCTGATGAGTGATAGTTTACTTCTGTTTCTGGAAGGGGTTCAAGTTAAGAGAAAAGGTACAGGGGGAGGTGGGCAGGAAAAGGGGTGGTGGTAGGGCTGGGAGGCAGCATTGCCTGGAGGGGTGTTTCTATGCCCACACTGCCCATCTGCCCACAAGTCGTTGGAGTGAGTAGATGCAGTGTTCTGTCCCAGGGATCTGAGGCTGCTCACCTGGCTGGACACAACTGCAGGGAGCTGAGGTGAGCACCAGCCAAGGAAGGGATCTGTACTTAGCTCCCACCCAGGAGCTTAAGGCTGATACACTTTCTATGTCTCTAGTCTTCCATGTAGCAGCTTTACTTAACTCACACTGTGTCACTTCCAACCCTGAGACAGCTGAGTGGAATCTAGAAACACTTTTCACACACCCTGAGATCAGCTGGAGGGGTGTGAGGTGTGGTGGGGTGGACAGGGAAGGAGCAGGGACAGTCTTACTCTGCTAAAAGGCCCTGCAAACATAACAATAGAAAAGTCATTCACAAATCTGGCTCCTTTTCCACCTTTGCTTGTATTAGGGTGGGTGAGTAGGATGGGACTGGAGGTCCAGCAGAGGCCTCCCCACCTCCAACCTCTTGCTTAGCCAAGTATTTTTTTCTGGGAGATACTACATCCTGCACTGTTCCAGGAACTGGGAATTATACTTCAGGGGAAGAAGACCGCAGAAAGCCTTTTCCTCTGGCAGCTGACTTCCTTGGGGAGAAAGCATAACAGTATGCTAAAGAGGTACATACCAAGCAAGACAGGTGGGTGAAAAGATTCAAGAGCAAACACAGGAAATAGTTGTTAGGATGTAAAAAAGCCACAGATTTCAGGAAGGACTGGATGTGGAGGATGAAGAAGTGTGATCACAAGGAGAACCTCCAGGTATTGGCATAACTTGATCAAACTGACATGGGGTCATGGAGGGAAAAAATAGTCTGGGCAGGTGACAAATGAAGAGCTCTGCTTTGACCTGCTAATGAGCTCCTTTCTGTGTTGTCTACATTATCTTTGGAATCTCTTCCTCCTCACCATCACTTGCATGCCGCCTATTCCTGCTGAGACTCTGGGCCCCTGCACCCCCTCATGCCCTCTGACTTTATGCTGCTGGGTTGGATTTCTCAGTACCCAGTGCCCTTGCTTCCCTGCAGCTCCCTGCATGTCCTCCTTTTCCTGACTCCACACAGCCTGTGGAGAGGGTTAGCCTGGGAGTGCAGGGGGGTTTGCACCCCTGGACACATCTCTCTGACAATGCAGCCAAGACTCACAGGATACATCCTTTGGAGGGAATATTCTGAGGTGCAAGTGACTGTTGAATGAATGAGTGGACAAATGAACACTGACAATTTAAGCTCTTGTTACATATCTCACTGAAACATGGGAGCCAAGTGTGTGTAGGAACACACTCACATTTGTACTACATTTTTGTATAGTATGTGAATGGTTTATAAAGGGAAGATATTTATGTATTTTACATACAATAAAATTAAAGTAAAAATACTAGAAGAAAAGTAAGTGAACTTGGATTTTTGGATAGGGAAAGACTTTTCTGACCCTACTAACAATGGAATAATAATAAGCAATGATGTGGCTATCACAGCGTGGCTTGGGTGTTTGGAGCATCATCCAGTACACCAGAAGGTTACGGGTTTGATTCCTGGTCAGGGCACACACTTAGCTGGTAATTTCAATTCCCTGGTCAGGGTTCGTCGGAGGCAACCAGTCCATGTTTCTCTCTCACATTGATGTTTTTTTTTTTTCTCTCTCTCTCCCTCTAAAAATTAATTAGAAAATATTCTTGGGTGAGAATGAACAAAAAACAATAATATGGATTGAGTGAGTACCATGCTCCAGTCAATGTTCTACATTATAAACATGAAGGAGGTCATTTCATCCTGAAGTGCACCAACATTGTCATTGTAGTTATCTTTAGATGATCGGTAATTATTTTCTGTTCAAAATTTGCCCATATTTTTTCCTATTTTTGACAGTGAGCATGGATTACATTTGTAAACAGAAAAAAATAAGAAAGTTATTTAGCAATTGTTGTGCAGAATAATTTCTAATTAGTTCCCAAGTAAACTATTTTGCTGACATTTGAAATATCCTGTTCTATTCATTGGAGGCTATCTTTCCTTTGAAAGTGCTTCTACTTGTCACCTTTTCTTGATGCAATTAGGAGGACTGTGATGAAGTCCCTGAAGTCACCAAGCCTTGGGACCCAGACTAATGACTGTGGGCCAGTGACACACAGCCCTATTGTCTTCATGACATTGAGCTGCATTCCAAAAGCAGTTCTTTCTAATTTCCACACATAAAACTCATCTTACATGGAAAGTTATTCCTCTAGAAGACAACTATAGTTTCCTTTCATCAGCATTTCATTCGGATTACACAAGATAATCATTTGCTCCTATAATCCTTCCAAGTACTCCAGTATATGTACATATGTGTGCATGAACAAAAACTACCTGCACACACCACTAGATACTCAGGAGGCGTTCAGCACATCACAGCCTCTCCTACCCACAGTGCCAGTTGTAGCCTAAACACTTCTGCCTGCATAGCGGTTAAGGCCTCCACATGTCAGAATCATAGAAGAACTGTTTCCAATATAGTGAATATATTTAAAAACACATTAAGGATAATATGTAATGACCAATTCAAAGAGGTGACAGAGCCAGGGCATAAAAATTCAAGGAAGGTGATGGTGAAATCAACAAGGATCTTTTTCCAGTTGTGAGATATTCAACATCTTTCTTGAATTCCTGATATTCAAATCAGTATAGCCACCTGAACTTGGATGTCCTGTAGGCACCTGGAACCCACCTAATACCAAATGACCTCATGTTTTCCCTACTCCCCAAATGCTTCCCTCTCCTTCATTTACTCTCTTGGTGACAGGTATTTCCACAGCCTCCCACTCTCTCATTCACCTCCCATTTAATCAATTCCCCTAAATGTGTCCTAGCCACCCTCCCTAGTCCACCACAAGCAAGGTTAGCATCATCTCTTACCTTACAGATTTGTAAACAATAATATAAATGGAGTCACTGTAAATAGGAGCTGGAACTGCCATTCCAGAGCAGCTGCATGGCATGTATTATGTCTCAAACCTTTGGAAAGTTAAAACGGGCCAAGGTAACCTTGTTTAGCATAAACCTCACTATATTATGTTCCTTGCACCAATAAAAATGCCTTCCTTCTATGGATATAATTGTTCCTCTTCTCTTTCTCATAAATACCCATTGTCTCTATCTCATCATTGGAACACTATTTGGGCTTCTGCCTGAATTAATAATACCCTAATAGCTATCATTATTTATCTCATATAAAAGCGTCTTTGTCGCACACTTTGAAAGGCTCTTTATTTGGAGGTTAACAGATTCTTGGGACCCTTCTCTCTGAAACCTCCTAATGCTGGGGAGGGTAGTGGGTCATGTTTATTTCACTTCTGCACCCAGCACCTCTTACATTCACAGAGGCCCTGGGCATAGGGCTGTACCCATGCCTTGTCTTGCTCCACCTGAAAGGGGGAGGGTCTGCCTTCTCCCTGGGGTAAATATTATGGTACCCTATGCTGCCAGACCCCTACCACAGTGTCTGGCAGTGACAGAACTCCCTGTCTTTGCTGTGTGCATGAGTGTGTAAGTAGGGTCAGGGACATTCCCACTAGACTTCCCTTAGGTGGGAACTGGAGCAATGCAGTAATCAAAAAGGGGTGGTGAACTAAATGGCATTTGAGCTGTGCCTTAAAGGAGGAGTGAAGGTTAGATGAATGGAAAAGAGATGAGAGAGCATTCTAAGCAAGGGAGCTGCTTGGGCAAAGAAGACCTCTGTACCTTTGTCTTTTAAAACTCTTTACTCTGGAAATTACACATCTACACACAAAGAGAGAGAACTGTATTTAAAATACACACCTAGCCCTGGCCGGTTTGGCTCAGCAGTTAGAGCATTGGCTTGCGGACCAATGAGTCGCGGGTTTGATTCCAGCCAAGGGCATGTACCTCGGTTGCAGTTCATCCCCAGCCCTGGTCGGGGTTGTGCAGGAGGCAGCCAGTCGATGTGTTCCTCTCATGTCGATGTTTCTCTCTCTCTCTTTCTCTCCCTCCCTCCCACTCTATTTGAACATAAATAGAAAAATATCCTCTGGTGAGGATTAAAAAATAAATAAATAAAATACACATCTAGTCCGGCTGGTGTGGCTCAGTGGTTGACCATGCACCAAGAGGTTGCTGGTTCGATTCCTGGTCAGGGCACATGCCCAGGTTGTGGGCCCAATCCCCAGTGGGGGACATGCAGTAAGTGGCCAATCAATGTTCTCTCTCATCGATGTTTCCATCTCTCTCTCCCTCTCCCTTCCTCTCTCTAAAATCAATAAAGAAAATAATAAAATACACATCTACCCTTTACCCAACTTCAACATCTGTCAACATTTCAATAGTTTATTTTGAAAGAAGGGAAGGATTTAAGGGTGAGAACAACGGGAGCTAATATTTCTTGAAGCAATAAAAGAAGAAGCATCCAGTTAAGCTTGTTCAAATAGAGGGGTGCCCAAGCACTCCTTTTTAAGACATCATATGGCCCTCAAGCACAGGGCCCACGTGGGGCTGCAGTGGGTTATTGTAGGCAACAAAAGCTAAGGTTTTGGTCCCGGTCTCACTCTCACTCCTATTCTGTCTCTCCATAGCCACAGGGATTTAATTTAGCCTTCACCACACCTTCCCTTTGCTCTACCTGGAGTCTTCATCCGAGTTTCCGGCAGGACCTCTAAATGGTGTCCCACTTAAACACACATCCTTCCAGACTGCAACCTTTCCCAGCTCTGAGGGCACTGTAGGAAGTGCAGCCTGAGGGGGAGAGAGCAACATGGGAGGGCCCAGTATCCATAAACTGGCTCATCCTTGCTGCCATTGTTCAGCACCCTGTATGACAGGGGCTGGGCCAGGCATCACTTTCCGTGCTTTGTCATGCAATCCTCACCACAATCCCAGGAGCTGTGGGATAGTGTTGCCCCACTGGGTAGCAACAGGAGCCTATCTTTTGGCATAGCATCCATAACACTGGACTGTCTCCAGGAATTTGCTGGTCTGTAAGCTCCTGGGCAGAGCCTCTAGTGGATTCTTCTGTTGTCACCATCTTCTCTCAGTGACTTGCTGTGGCCTCAGCACTGACCAAAAATCAAATAGGGCTGGGCACTAGGAAAAATGATGTACATGGTTTCTCTTCCCCAAAATCTACCACTTCCATTGAGGAGTGCCCCTCTGGTGGCCCTGAGGGTCTCTTTGCTGTAATAGGTGGAGTCTTGACTAGGCATGATGAAGTAGGTAGGAGGAGCTCCAAACCAAGGACACCAGGCAAGGTTGGAAATAGCTGATGCTCATAGTGTCTTTCTTTGTATCAGTAAAGAGGAGACAAAGGCAAACGATATTTATGAGAAAGGGAAGGGAACATTTACATGTAGAGAAAGGAGGCATTTCTATTGGTGCAGATAACATAACATAGTGAAGTTTATGCTAAATGATGTTTTCACTTTTCAGTCCAGTAGTCATGATATCTGCTTTCTTATTATCTTTGCTAATAGTTTTTTGGGACATAGGGTTGCCCTAGGCCCTGTTCAAAGGTTATTTTGCCCTGTTCTAACATTCGAAAGTTGTGAGGCATAAGAGAGGCAAGGCGGTTCCATTTTATTTATTTTTTATGAGATAAATTCTTTTATTGTTGACAGTATTAGATATCCTCCAATTTTCCCCCTCTTAACCCCCCCCCCCAGCTCCTGACGCACCGCAGGCCTTCACCATACTATTGTCTGTGTCCATTGGTTATGCATATATGTGTGTAAATTCTTTGGTTAATCTCTTCCTATCTCCCTTCCTCCTCTGGGATATATCAGTCTGTTTCATCCTTCCATGCCTCTGGACCTATTTTGTTCATCAGCTTATTGTGTTCATTAGATTCCACTTATAAGTGAGATCATGTGATACTTGTCTTTCTCTGACTGGCTTATTTCACTCAGCATAATATTCTCCAGGTCCATCATGCTGTCTCAAAGGATTGGAGATCCTTCTTTTCTTACAGCTGCATAGTATTTCTTTATGTAAATGTACCACAGGTTTTTTATCCACTCATCTACTGATGGACACATGGGCTACTTCCAGATATTAGCTATTGTAAATAGCACTGCTGTGAACATAGAGGTGCATATATTCTTTCTGATAGGTGTTTCAGGTTTCTTAGGATATATTCCAAGAAGTGGGATCACTGGGTCAAATGGCAATTTCATTTTTCATTTTTTGAGGAAACTCCATACTGTTGTCCACAGTGGCTGCACCAGTCTGCATTCCCACCAGCAGTGTACTAGACTACCCTTTTCTCCACATCCTCACCAGCACTTTTGTTTGAAGATTTGTTGATGGCAGCCATTCTGGCAGGAGTGAGGTGATACCCCGTAGTCGCTTTAATTTGCATCTCTCTGATGGTTAGTGACCTTGAGCATATTTTCATGACTGTTGGTCATGTGTATGTCCTCTTTGGAGAAGTGTCTATTCAGATCCTCTGCCCATTTTTTAATTGCATTATTTGTCTTCCTTTTGTTGAGTTGTATGCATTCTTTATATATTTTGGAAATTAACCCTTTATCAGATGTATCATTGGCAAATATGTTCTCCTATACAGTGAGTTCCCTTTTCATTTTTTTAAAAGTATCTTTATTGTTGAATGTATTACAGATGTGCCCCATTTTTCCCCATTGACCCCCTCCTCCCCACTCCCACCCCCTTCCTGCCTTCCCCACACTCTTTTCTGTGTCCATTGGTTATGCATATACATGTAAGTTCTTTGGTTTATCTCTTCCTGCACCCCTCCCCCATTCCCTTTGAGGTTGGTCAGTCTAACAACTAATTTGTACTTCTTAATCCCTTCATTTTTTCCCATCCCCCCAACGTCCCTCCCATCTGGCAACCACCAAAAAGTTCTCTGTATCTATGAGTCTGTTTCTGTTCTGCTTGTTCATTTTGTTTGTAGATTCAATTATTAACAGATATGTATTTTATTGCCATTTTATTGTTCATATTTTTTATCTTCTTCAAGAAGATCCTTCAACGTTTCATTATAATACTGGTTTGCTAGTGATGAACTACTTTAGCTTTTTCTTGTCTGGGAAACTCTGTTGGAGAAGGGTTCACAAAAGGAACAACAGCCTCTGCCACCAACACTGTCCAGGAGAAAGCTACCTCTTCAGCTCTCCCCCACCCCATGCCAAACAACTCAGTTCTTCCCCGTATGTCCCTGGTGCCTTTCAAGCTGCCGTCCCCACACTGGAGGCAATCTCACTGTGGCTTCTTCTTTCATTTCATACTTGTAGGATTCCAATTCAAAGTGATCTCAGGAGGTTTTGAATAATGGTTGTTTTGTGGTTTACTTGTAATTTTGATGTGGTTGTGGGACAAGGCAAGTACCATATTTACCTATACCACCATCTTAACCAGAAATCAAGGCTGCTCCATTTTAAAGTGGCTCCACAAAGGTTGAAAATGGCGGTGGAGTGAATGGAAGCTACACAGACGATCTCCCAGGACCAAACGGGAATTACAACTAAAATAAAGACAAATCATTGGGAAAAAGCAACAGAAAAGCAGCGGGAGAGGACCATACAACCAGGGACACTGAATGAGCCTGGTAGGATCTGCGGAGGCGCGTGAGGGTGGCGGGCTGGGAGCCCACGGACAGCAGTGGCCTTGGCTGTGAGCAGCGGCGGCACTCGACCTCGGGGTTAAGAGCCCCAGCTGCTCCACAGCGCAGAGGGCCGGGACAGAGCGCTAAATAGCCACAGCCACTCACCTGGGGCTCCGGCAGAGGGAGGGCGGATTGGACTAGAACTCTGTGGGGACACCTGGGATTTGGTGGGCGCTCAGAGTTTGTGCTGAGCTGTGGCCACAAAGGACAGTGGTGGCCAGCCCCTCCTTCCCGGTTACACAGAACGGCAGCCAAGTTTGCTCCTTCCCGGAGCTGTGGAAGCCCCTCCCTCGGAGATTCCCAAGTGAGGAAAAGAGGCAAAGAAATGCAAATTGAGGCTCATTACCAACCAGCATTGGCCCCACCCTCGGGAAATCCTCTTACACTGTAAACATCTGAGGGAGTTTCTCATTCAACTGAGATCCTAAGGCTTTTCAAGTAACTGAGGCTAATAGCGTCCAGGCAAAAAGCTAGAACATAACTAAACCATTCCTGAGCTTGCAAATCTACCCAGGAAAGTGAGACTTGACAGTGGTGTTGAAGGAGGGCCCTCCACGCTCATCCAAACCCAGTAGAGGGAGCCACAACTAGCAGAACACCAACACCCACAGGGAAAATTTGGCAGGCTCCAAAACCCACTGAGATAGCAAAAATGGTGAAACAAAGAAACAGATCCTAAATGAAAGAACAAGAGAACTCTACTGAAGATGAGATAAATGAAATGCAGTTAAGCAAATTATCAGAGGTAGAGTTCAGAGCCATGATCTTGAGGAAACTAAACAGCATGAGTAAGGATATCGACACCATGAAAACCAACCAAGTGGAAATAAAGAATGACATAGCAGAAATAAAGAACACATTGGAAGGACTGACCAGCAGAGTAAAGGAAGCGGAGGACCGGATCAGTGAATTAGAAGACAGAGTAGAAAAAATCAATCAATCAGAAAACCAAAAGGAAAAAACAATGAAAAAACAGGAAGATAGCTTAAGAGAACTGTGTGACAACTGGAAACATAATAACATTCGCATCATTGGAGTCCCCGAAGAAGAAGAAAATGAGCAAGGGTTAGAGAATATATTTGAAGAAATAGTGACAGAAAAGTTTCCTAACCTGGTGAAGGAAGAAGGCATTCAAGTTCAAGAAGCACAGAGAGCCCCAAGTAAGAAGAACCCAAACAGGCCCACACCAAGACACATAATACTTAAAATGCCAAAAATTAAAGACAAAGAGAGAATCCTAAAGGCAGCAAGAGATAAGCAACAGGTTACCTACAAAGGAAACCCAATTAGGCTATCATCTGACTTCTCAACAGAAACACTACAGGCCAGAAGGGAAAGGCATGAAGTAATCAAGGTCATGAAAAACAAGGATCTGAATCCAAGACTACTCTATCCAGCAAGGCTATCATTCAAAATAGAAGGTCAAATAAAGAGCTTCCCAGACAAAAAAAGGCTAAGGGAATATATTAGCACCAAACCAGCACTGCAAGAAATGTTAAAAGGACTGCTGTAATTAATAGAAGAAATAGAAAGAAATTTAGAACCACACTGTACAAAAATGGCAATAAATAAGTACATATCAATAATCACCTTAAATGTAAATGGACTGAATGCTCCGATAAAAAGACACAGAGTAGCTGACTGGATAAGAAAGCATGATTCACATATATGTTGTTTACAAGAGACCCACCTCACAACAAAAGACTCACATAGGTTGAAAGTAAAGGGATGGAAAAAAATCTTCCAAGCAAACGGAAAGGAAAACAAAGCTGGGGTAGCAATACTCATATCTGATAAATTAGATTTCAAATTGAAGACCATAACTAGAGACAAAGAAGGCCACTACATAATATTGAAAGGGTCTATCCAACAGGAAGATATAACCTTGGTAAACATATATGCACCCAATATAGGAGCACCAAAACATATTAAAAATCTTCTGGAGGACTTCAAAGGAGAAATCGACCACAATACAATCATAGCAGGAGACTTCAACACCCCACTGACATCACTGGATAGATCATCTAGACAAAAAATTAACAAGGAAACAGAGACTCTAAATGAAGCACTAGATCAAATGGATTTAGTAGATATCTACAGAGAATTACACCCTAAAACTGCAGAATTCACATTCTTCTCAAGTGCACATGGGACATTCTCAAAGATAGACCATATGTTAGGGCACAAACTAAGTCTCTACAAGTTCAAGAAGATTGAAATCATATCAAGCATCTTCTCAGATCACAATGGCATGAAACTAGAAATTAATTGCAACAAGAACATGCAAAAACATATGAACACATGGAGGTTAAATAGCATGTTACTGAACAATGAATGGGTTACCATGGAGATCAAGGAAGAAATTCAAAACTTCCTGGAAACCAATGAAAATGAACACACAACAATACAAAATCTATGGGATACAGCGAAAGCAGTTCTGAGAGGGAAGTTCATAGCATTACAAGCCCACCTTAAGAAAGAAGAAAAATTTCTAATTGACTGCCTAACCTCACAACTTAAAGAACTGGAAAGCAAACAAAAAGAAAACCCTAGAGCAAGTAGAAGGAAGGAAATAGTAAAGATCAGAGCAGAAATAAACGACATGGAGACCAAAAAAACAATTCAAAGGATCAATAAAACAAAGAGCTGGTTTTTTGAAAAGATAAACAAGATTGATGGATCCTTAGTTAGACTCACCAAGAAACAAAGAGAGAGAACCCAAATACACAAAATCAGAAATGAAAGAGGAGAAGTAACAACTGACACCACAGAAATACAAAGGATCGTTAGCAAATACTATGAACATTTATATGGCAACAAATTTGACAATCTAAGCGAAATGGACACATTTCTAGAAACACATAGTCTCCCAAAACTGAATCGGGAAGAGATAGAAAACTTGAACAGGTCAATAACAACAGAGGAAATTGAAGATGTAATCAAGACCCTCCCAGCAAACAAAAGCCCAGGCCCTGACGGCTTCACGGGCGAGTTTTACCGAACATTCAAAGAAGAACTAACACCCATTCTCCTCTAACTATTCCAAAAAATTCAAGAAGAAGGAAGACTTCCAAACTCGTTTTATGAAGCCAGCATAATTCTAATTCCAAAACCAGATAAAAACACTACAAAGAAAGAAAACTACAGGCCAATATCCCTGATGAACATAGATGCCAAAATCCTTAACAAAATACTAGCAAATTGGATCCAGCAATACATCAAAAAAATTATTCACCATGACCAAGTAGGATTCATCCCAGGGATGCAAGGCTGGTACAATATACGCAAATCAATAAATGTGATACAACACATAAACAAAATGAAAGATAAAAACCATATGATCATATCAATAGATGCTGGAAAAGCATTTGACAAAATCCAGCACCCATTTCTGATAAAAACGCTCAGCAATTTGGGAATAGAGGGATCATATCTCAACATTATAAAGGCCATATATGAAAGACCTACAGCCAACATCATACTCAATGGACAAAAACTAAAAGCATTTCCCTTAAGAACAGGAACAAGACAAGGATGCCCACTTTCACCACTCTTATTTAACATAGTACTGGAAGTCTTAGCCACAGCAATCAGACATGAAGAAAAAATAAAAGGGATCCAAATTGGAAAGGAGGAAGTGAAACTGTCATTATTCACAGATGACATGATATTATACATAGAAAACCTTAAAGACTCCATCAAAAATCTACTAGACTTAATTAATGAATTTGGCAAAGTAGCAGGATACAAAATTAACGTCAAGAAATCAACGGCATTCTTATACACCAATGATGAACTCACAGAAAGAGAAACTAAAAAAACAATCCCATTTACCATCGCAGCAAAAAAATTAAGATACCTAGGAATAAACTTAACCAAAGAAGTAAAGGACCTATTTGCAGAAAACTACAGGACATTGAAAAAAGAAATAGAGGAAGATATAAAAAAGATATAAGTGATGGACATGGACAACAAAGCTGGGGACAGGGTGGGGGGATGGGGAGGAGGGTTTCAATGGGGAAAAAAGGAGAAACATCTGTAACAAAAATAAATTAATAAAAAAATAAAAAAAAATAAAAAGCAAAAAAAAGTGGAAGCACATACCTTGTTCATGGATTGGAAGAATTAACATCATTAAAATGTCCATACTACCCAAAGCAATCTATAGATTTAACGCAATCCCCATCAAAATACCAAAGACATATTTCACAGAACTAGAACAAATACTTCAGAAGTTCATATGGAACCAAAAAAGACCCCGAATAGCTGCAGCAATCTTGAAAAAGAAGGACAAAGTAGGAGGGATCACAATACCGGACATCAGGTTATACTACAAAGCTACTGTAATCAAAACAGCCTGGTACTGGCACAAGAACAGGCACATAGATCAATGGAATAGAACAGAGAACCCAGAAATTGACCCAAAACATTATGCTCAATTAATATTTGACAAAGGTGGCAAGAGCATACAATGGAGGAAAGACAGCCTCTTTAATAAATGGTGTTGGGAAAATTGGACAGCTACATGCAAAAAAATGAAACTAGATCATCAGCTTACACCATACACAAGAATAAACTCAAAATGGATAAAAAACTTAAATGTGACTCATGAATCCATAAAAATCCTAGAAGAAATTATAGGCAACAAAATTTCAGACATCATACGTAGCAAAATTTTCACTGATATATCACCTAAGGCAACAGAAACAAAGGAAAAAATGAACACATGGGACTACATCAAACTCAAAAGCTTCTGCACAAGCAAAAGAAACAACCATCAAAGTGGAAAGGCAACCCACTGTATGGGAGAGCATAACTGCCTATTATATATCAGATAAGGGACTAATTTCCAAAATATATAGAGTGCTCATACATCTCAACAAAAGGAAGACAAAGAACCCAATTAAGAAATGGGCAGAGGAACTAAATAGACACCTCTCCAAACAGGACATACAAATGGCCAAGAGACATATGAAGAAATGCTCAACATCACTAATCATCAGAGAGATGCAAATTAAAACAACAATGAGGTATCACCTCACACCTGTCAGAATAGCCGCCATCAACAAAGCATCAAACAACAAGTGTTGGCGAGGGTGTGGAGAAAAGGGGACTCTAGTACACTGCTGGTGGGAGTGCAGACTGGTGCAGCCACTATGGAAAACACTATGGTGTTACCTCAAAAAATTAAAAATTGAATTACCATTTGACCCAGTGATCCCACTCCTAGCAATATACCCTAAGAAGCCTAAAACACCAATCAGGAAGAATACATGTACCCCCATGTTCATAGCCCCTCTATTTACAATAGCTAAGATCTGGAAACAGCCCAAGTGTCCATCAGTAGACGAATGGATAAAAAAGCCGTGGTACATATACACAATGGAGTACTATGCAGCTGTAAGAATGAAAGATCTCTTATCCTTTGCGACGACATGGGAGGACCTGGAAACTGTTATCCTAAGTGAAACAAGCCAAGCAGAGAAAGACAAATATCATATGATCTCACTTATTTCTGGAATATAATGAACATAACAGTCTGAGGAACAGGGTAGTCCCAGAGATGTGGAAGTAGGGTACAGACTGACAATTACCAGAAGAGGGGGTGGGGGAGGGGAGCGATGAACACAGAACTTGTACACATGTGCTCATAACCAATGGACATGGACAACAAAACTGGGGACGGGGCAGGGAGGGAGGGGGAGGAGGGTGTCAATGGGGGAAAAAAGGAGAAACATCTGTAACAAAAGTAAATTAATAAAAAAAAATAAAATAAAATAAAAAATAAAGTGGCTCCACTGATATTATTTTTGGTAGCTGTATGACCCTTCACAGAAGAGCTTTCCAATCCTGCGTATTTCCTGTTTGCATCCTCTGACCATTTGTCTAGTGAGTTTTTGGCCTCCTTGGGAATACAGTCTTTAGTTATTTTCTGGCCTAGAATGTTTCACATCCATCCCTATATTTAGTCCTCACAAGCCCAGGAGGAAGGGGCTGCTACTTGAAGTTTTGGAGATGAGAAACTGAGGCTCAGAGGGAGACATACCAGAAAAGATGGGGCCAGAACTTTGGAACCTGGAATTCAGCTCCCCTTCCCCCACCATCACCTCTTCAATGGCTCATCTCTCAGCAACCCTGCAGGTGCCCTTTGCCCTCACTGGTGGGAATCCTCAAAGGGCTGGCCACACTGTACACACTGATTGGTTGGCTGTAGCACTGTGCACACTGCTGTTAGGTTTACAGAGCTTTGCACCCAACCCTGAAGGTTTCAAGGTCTGGAGGTTCTGAGGGTCAGATCTTACCTGCCTAGCTGCCAAAATCTCTGCAGACATGAGCTCCCCTCACAATGATGAAGTGTCTGCTCTGGAGAGTGTCTTGGCCCAGGGAATAGGGAGGGCAGTGGTGGGGATAAGGACATACTGAGTGGGGTCTTCAAGGAGTGGGAGAGGAGAACACCTTGAGTGGGCGGAGCTGAGGTGTTGCAGGTACTGGTGGTCTAGCTGAGGGGGTCTCTATGGGGTGGCAGGAATAATGACAGCCAGGCTGGAGGGTGGCCTGGATGAAGTGACTGCAAGGTGGTGAGGGCAGGGTGGCCTGGGTCGTGGTAGGTGGTTGGTACCCTGGAAGGGTGGGAGTGAGCAGGCATGGCTGAGGGGCCTGGAAAATGTCAGGACTGGGGAAAATAAAAGAAAGTGACTAAAATAGATTTGAATA
This sequence comes from Tadarida brasiliensis, assembly GCA_030848825.1. NCBI lineage: Eukaryota > Metazoa > Chordata > Mammalia > Chiroptera > Molossidae > Tadarida > Tadarida brasiliensis. The sequence goes on from CM061280.1 coordinate 86,265,447, forward strand.
TCACTGTGTGTCTCCAGGGGTCCACGTCACCGAACCTGCCACCCTCAGACCCGGAACGCTCGGACCTGTCATCAGATGAGTTCCCTGAGACACAGCTCAAGAGGGTAAGTATTTCCTTCAGAGAAGGAAGCCAAATCAAGTGCAGTGGTTTCAGGGATTCTGGCAACATGTCCAGACAGGACGTCCTTGGTGGGCCGGGTGCTTTGCTGTCCACCATTTTTGAAACATTTACTGCAACCATGCAAACAGAATTTGCTGGAGAATTGGATATCTCTTCTCCAAATAACTCATCAGCTAAGAAAATGCCAAGTATGGTCAGTGGAAAGAGAGCTGACAGACCCAGTCATGTGCCTTGGGCCACACCTTGGAGGAAGGAACCTAGGAAGAAGAAATCTCTAGCTGGCAGTTTCTCAAAGGCTGTCCTGGGAAGAAACTCTCTAGCTGGCAGTTTCTCTCGGGAAATCCCCTGGCACCAGCAACCTTGCCTCCCATCTCTGGCCGTCCAGTGCTTGGGATTGCTGAGAAATGTTCCTTGGTCCCTTTGGAGCCCAAACAGCCCAAGCACAACTCCAGGAAGAAACCAGTGCTGAGTAGGATAAGGAAGTCCAAACTGGTGGGCCTAGAAAATCTCAACCCAAATAAAGAGCCACCCCAAAGGAACATGTGAGTAGTCCATCTTCCTTTCTCCCTCCCCCATCTGTACCCAAAACAAAAACAGCTTTTCCCATGTTCCTTCTGTCCATTGAGGTTCTCATTAGGATGTCAAGTTTGGGTCATTTTAATAGGATAAAATGCTTAATATGTGTCATGTGCTGTTTTGGCCTCTTCCCCTGAGAGGCTTGGAAGGAGTGGGGGTTGAGAAGGACAGTGGTGGGCATGAGTGGAGGTGGTAATGAGGGGGCTCTGATTAGAATTTTACTTCTCATCTATTCCCTGCCTCACCCCAGCCCCTGCTCGCGTTCTCTCTCTCTCTCTCTCTCTCATTTCTCTCTCTCTCTCTCATCTTTCTATCACATCTCCACATAGAAATATATTATTTGAGTCACACTTTGCCATGTTGCCACCAAGTCCTAGAGCTCTTCTTATTTCAGTTCATTTGGAGTTAACATATTTATTTTCTCTTTAACTGCTGCTTGGCAAGGAGTGTACATATCCTCACCAGTTCTGAATGTTTGTGATATACACCAAATTTTGAGAACAGCTCATACCTGTATTCCCATTTAGGAAACATGTCTACCTTTTACTCAAATGACAAGTTGGTGTGTCAGTTCTGGGGCTGAATATTACCAGGTTTGGATAGGGGTTCAGGTTGCAGGGTTAGGCCTGTCCCATGAGGACGAGGGGTGAGGGTTCTGTTTCCCTGATCCTGGAGTGTCTGGTTACGTCTTTCTCTGTTTCAGTGGCCATGCAGTGCCTCATTGACAAGTTCTAGGTCCCTTGATGTGAGTGGTCCGTCCCTCTTTTCACAGTCTCACTGTGAGAGGTCTGGGGCTAACCCTGGTTAGAGGTTCCTCTCTGACTCTACTCCTTTTTTCAGGTTGAACACAGTACTCCCACCCCACTCCCACTCCCATTCCCATTCCCACTCCTACTCCCACACAGAAACAGTTGTACCTGTTGAATCCAGGACCTACAGTCACACGGGTTCCCCCATTCTCCTTTTCCACTTCACATCAGAAGGGCCCACTGTGCCCTACCAGGGCTTCCCTCCTTCCTGAGGATTAGCACAGCCTTTGTCCCCTGTTCGTTGCAGTTTTATTATTTTTATCTTTTTATTTTTAATCCTCACCAGAGGATATTCCTATTTATTTTAGAGGGAAGGAGGGAGAGAGAGAAACATTGATGTCAGAGAGAACATCGATTGGTTGCCTTTTGTATGGGCCCTAAACAGGGATCAAACCCACAACTTAGGTATGTGCCCAAAACGAAAATTGAACCTGCAGCCTTTCGGTATATGGGAAAATGCTCCAACCAACTGATCCACACCGGCTAGGTATGCTTATTGCAGTTTTAAATTAAACTACTTCTCGCCCTCGCCAGCTTCCTCAGTTGGTTAGAACATCATCCGGATACGTCCAGGTTGTGCATTCAATATCCAGTCAAGGCACATACAAGAATCAAGCCATGGATGCATGCATAAATGGGTTCAACAACAAATCGATGTTTTCTCTCTCTCTCTCTCTCTCTCTCTCTCTCTCTCTCTCTCTCTCTCTCTCCCCTCCCCCACCCCCTGAAATCAATCAATAACAATAAATAAGTTAAAGTACTTCTTAGATCCTGTGGTCTGCCTTCTGTCTGGGAGAGGCTGGGGCTGGGGAATGTGTGCCTCTGCCCTTCTCCACATTGCACTGTTCTTCCTCATGCCTCTGGCTGAGGTCGCATCACCACCCTCACTCTCTCTCAGCAGAAACTAATTACCTCCTTCCAGAGGTCCAGCCTCTCTCCCCTCTCCTCATTTGGATCATCGTCCTGGTTCTCCCCCTCTCCCCTTCTTCTCTGCCATGTGTTGGTCGGCCTCTCCTCCACGGTCATTTCAGCAGCTATTACACAATAGTTGACTGGTATTCCGCTTCCCAGGCCCAGTCCTCTTTCTGGGGTCATTACCTCCCACTGCTACCACCATATGCTCAGAGAACTCAGGCAGAACCTCTGCATTGTCCTCATTCCTCTCTTGCCCTCACCTGTCACTTCTCTCTCCTGGGTTTCAGTAGAGGGGTGGAGGCAGAAGTCACAGCATAGCAAGATGTGGAATAAAAAGGGGGACATGACTCTATTCTGCTGACTCTGTGCCAACCAGGGAGAACTGCTCACAGGAAATTAAAAATGGGTGGTCAATTATAAAATGATTAAGAATTTCAGACAGCAACAGCAGAGCATTGCTCTAAGCACAAGGTGGGGAATCGGCCTCTGGTACCAGGCAAAGGTTGCACATGCAGGAAGCCAGCCCTGGTCACACCTATGTACAGAGACTTGATTCCTTGATGTTATATACAGAGAACTTGTTTTTATTTAGGTTATCTGTCTTTTTCTTAATAATTCTGCTTGATTTTCATTACTTTGAATACTTTGTCAGAGCTGAACAGTAGATTCTTTCTACTATTTTGCACACAGGAAAAATATCTTCATAAATTTTTATAAACTTTAAAAAACCTGATTTAAACCAATTTTCAGAAGGGAAATGTGCAGCTTACGGTTCATTAGGGGCAACAAGATCGTCTTTCATGGAAAATAACAGCATGGTTAACTGGGATGAGGGCATACCACACCCAGGAAACAAAAATAGCTGGAATATTGGATCCCATATGGAGGCAAAGTACGGGGAAGCTACAACCACCTCCTCCCAGGACCAAACTGGAATTACAACTAAAACATAGAGCAGGCCACCTGAATGACCAACTGAAGACTAGCTGAAGAGAAGTCTTACAGCCAAGGATTCGCAGCAGAAGCCACATCAAGTCCATGGGAAGTGCGGAGACAAGAAAAGGGCTGGCCCCACTCCCCTGGGCCGAGCCTTAGCTGAGGTGCTGGAGGGATATCTCAGCTGCGAGGCCTTCCCCCTGATAAGCCTGGGATCTCAAGCCCAAGCCAGGCTCCCCAGCCCAGGGCACCAGAGCCTGAAAGAGTCACCCACATAATATCTGGCTGTGAAAAACAACGGGGTTTCTGTCCACTAGGGAGAGACCTGAGTCCCCTAGAAAGTCAGGCACTCTCTTAAAGGGCTAACACACAAAATCTCTTTCACAGCCACTCACCCTGGGTTCAAGCTGAGGGTGGACAGGACACACTAGAAGAGACTGGCTTTGTGGCTCTGGGGAGAGAGGTGAGGGGACTTCCACAGTGACCCCGTGTGCTGAGTCACTCTACCACCTTGCAGACACCATCTTTCTTGGGTGGCATCAGTCTGGGAGAAAGTAATGCCCCACACTCTGGTCATCCTCTGGACCCACCCTATGGTACTTCCACTCTGCTAAGGAGTCAGTGGCCTGGGCCAGGGTGTGGAGGTCTGGGCAGACTCAAGGGATGCCAGTGACTGAGTTGTGTGGCTTAGGGACAGGGGCTATTTCCCCCACTTTCCCGTGATCCTGACTGGTGCCTCTCCTTCACGGTAGATCTGATAGCCCCACTCTCCTAGCTCTGGGTGGCCTCACCCTCTTGACTCTCTGTGGCTCCACCCTGCTCAGGTCTGGGCAGAATCCAGGATAGTCTGGCTCTGAGGAAGAAGTCACTTTCCCCAACTGCCCTCAAATCTAATGGGCACCTCACCCTCTCTTGACTCCCAATGATCCCCTTGCTGAGATTGTGACATCATAGAGCTCATAGGCTGTTGAGGTGCACAGAGAAATTATTAAAGAATTACAGGACTCAGTAGTGAGTAGCATGGTTGGGGAAGCCTGCAGTGCTGATGATACCTAAGGGAGGGACTAACTCAGCTTAAGCGTCAAAGCAGGTGTCTGGAAGGAGATGAAACATAAGCCGGGGCCTCCCTGCAACTGAGGAGCACTGAAACAAGAGAGGCAGCAACTATTGCTGTTACACTCCTTCCTCTCTGGGCATTGTGTCCACAGTTTTTCGGATGCAGGAGACCTGGGAGTTTGGGGGGTGATGGTGCTAAAAGATGGACAATATAGCCAATGCACAAAGTCAAAAGTGTGTTTAACATCAACATGCCAGACCTTATATCTACAGGCATTCCCTATAAAGTCAGTGACCCTGTAGGGCCTGTCTCCTCTATTGAAACCTATTTTGTAACATCAAACTCAGCACCTCCCATCCACACAACTCTTCAAAATGTAGACAGAAAGACTATCATTAGGGTCTATGAAAACCTCCATGTGTGGACTTTACTTATCTCAGGTTATTTTTGTAATAATTCAACAGGTGAACTAAAGTGACATCACAATGAGCAGTTCTTTATTCTCAGTGAGCAGAGGGCTTATGGGAGGAAGGCGAGAGAGTTAAAGACCATACTGATCACTCTCCTTGAAGGAAGAGTATCTACTTCAATGGTTTGGAATGCTAATGCAGGAAAAGTCTGTCTACTCTTGTGCATTTGGTTCTTCATCATTCGATCATTTTTTTATTCCAGTAAATTTCCCAAGCTTCCTTCCTTAATTGGTGTCTGATTTCATTCCACTTTGTCCAGAGAATACACTTTGCATGATTTCACTCCTTTCGGTTGAATCCTTGTAAATTTATTGAGAGATGCTTTGTGATCAAACATGTGGACTATCCTGGAGAAAGTTACTGGTGCACTTGAGTACATTATGTTGTTGTTGGGGGCAGAGTTCTCTATAGATGTCTTTCACTCTAGATATTTTTGGATGTGTTCAATTCCTTGATTCCATTATTGAGCTTCTTTCTATTTGTTCTATCCATTATTGATAGTGGGGTGTGTTAGTCTACTAAGGTTGCCATAACAAAGTCCCACAGACTGGGTTGCTCACACAGAAGAACTCTATTGTCTCACCATTCTGGAGGCTACAAGTCCAATATCAAGATGCTGGAAATTTGGTTTCTAGTGAGGGAGGGCCTCTTTTCCTGGCTTTCAGATGGCCATGTTGTTGCCATGTCCCTCACATGGTGTTTTCTGTGCACAGATAGAGAGAAGAGGGAAGGGGAAGAAGAAGGAGAAGGAGGAAAAGGGAGAGAGTGAGAGAGAGGGAGGGAGAGAAAGGGAAGGATGGAGAGATCTCTAGTTTTTCTTCCTCTTCTTGTAAGCACACTCATCCTATCAGATTTGAGTTCCAACCGTACAACTCTTTAATTTCCTCTGTAAGGTCCCTGTCTCAAAATACAGTAACATAGGGGTTGGAGCTGCAACATATGATTTTGTGGTGTGAGGTGGGTCACAATTCACTCTATTACGAGGGGTAATGAAGTCTCCAACTTCTATTGTAAGACAGTCTGTTTCTTCTTTCAGTTCTGTCCGTTTTTGCATCATTTATGTTGAGGCCTTTTGTTAGGCTGCTCAAGATACCCCTGACCTCTACTAGCTGTTGGATGGTGACCTACGGGAGGGGGAGATGTGACCACCCGTGACCAGAGGTGACCTGGAGGTCCTCTGGCTCGTGGTGGCTGTAGCCTCCCTTGTACTTCAGCTGAACTCTCCCACCCCTTCCCCAGCAGTGTTTGTGAATGGCACTCACTGTCACCATACCCATGGCAGAGCCCATGAGTCCCAACAGAGTCTTCCCCTTCCCCTACGCACTAGAGGGACAGCATGTTGTTAGCTGTGGGTGTACACTCTCCTTCAGTGCTCTTTAAACCTCCCCGTGCACTGTTTCTGCTGCTCACTGTCCTCCTGGATCAGGCAGCCTTAGGACAGTACACCTCAGCTGGGACCCAGCTCCTTTCCAGAATGTAAAATGTTAAACAGTTCACAATCATGTCATGTCTGTGTAAGTGTTGTGCGGAGTGCTCAGGGACCTCGCTGCATCTTGTATAAGAACAGCTACCCACCAAAGGAAGTGTGAAAGGAACTGATGGAAATGCCCAGCACCTGGGCTGATCTTTGGAGTGGCAGGCTAACATGTCTCAGTGGCTGCTGAGGGCATCACTGAAGCATCATCGCCCTAAACAGACTAAGAATTATGAGGGCACCAGGTTATCAAGGAGCTAGTACATGGTGGACAGACACTCCCATGTATGACAGCAAGGTGTGGAAACATTTCAGAAAAGCATCCATGAAAAAGGTAAAATGAAAAGTTTCAGCCGTAACAGGCCTAAGCCTCAGCTGTCCTAGGGAATACTCCCCTCTGCCTTACCTAGGAATGTCAATAAGGTGATGCATTATTTGTCCATCCACTGAGGAGCAAAGAGGCTGGCAGTGTCAGCTTCATTGTGCTGGAAAAAAGCCTCCTCTTCAGCATGGAAGAGCCACTGACAACAGAAGCACTTGTGAAGGGTGTCAGAATCAAGTTCTTGCATTGTCCCAGGGCCCAGTACAGCTTCAGCCCAGGCTTCCAATTCTGGTGTCTAGAAAATTGTTTCATGTTCTTGTGACCCTGAGACATTTGCCTAACTTGTGCTACTCACACTCAGTAACATGGCAGGCTGTGGTCACTAATATGTGACAAGGTGGTCAGTGGGAAGGATGAGAAGGTAGGGAATCTAGACTCTCCTAAACCTCAGTCTGAGAGAACACCCTATGCCCTGGGCCTTGAGGGTTCTGAGTGATCTCTGACTGTCACTGCACATGGGAAGACCAAAGTGTGGGTCCCTGGGGGCTTTCCCTAATGTAGTGGCGAGGCTAATTGCCTGGCCTTATTTGTACATAATGACACAATGTGGTCTCAAAATACAAGGACACATGAGTGGCCCAGTGCTTGGTCCCTGTTGGTCTAACTCTCTGTGTCCAGAAGGCAAGAAGCCCAGGAGGTGGGCACGTGTCTAGCTAATGAGTTGTGAATGTGAGTGATGTGTGTCTTTTCCAACGACGGCAGTGGTTAATCACTGGTGTGAGACCCCCTCCCACTTTCCCTTTCCCCTGCTGCAAAGATTGGAGAAGCACATGTCAGCTTGTCCCTGAGCGCCTACAATAAGCAGAAGTTTCCCTGATGACCTGCATTGGACACACGGTGTGAGAAGGAAATAAAAGTGTTTCTGAGTTAAGTCACTGGGATTTCGGGATCGTCACCACAGCAACACCCACTTAAGCTCTTCTGACTATTATCCTGTTACAAATTGGGCATTCCATGGTTAGCCATGTCTAGTGGTGTGATGTGGAAGAAACCTTTGTACTCACTGGAGACGAAGGTAGGGATCTCTCTTCCCTTAACAAAGCATCCGAATATTCCTCCAGGGAGAGAGTGTCAGGAAAGGGACTGTCCTAGAGCCTTGGACGACGCCAAACCGCAACCCAGTAACAGAAGAGGGCCTTTGGTTAGGTGCAAAATTGCATGTAAAAGAAGTCGACCAATATTAACAAAGGAAAGGTACAGTTGTGTTGTGACCATGAAGGTGTGCCATTCGTATCTCCAGCCAAAGAACCTATGGGAGGGGGCAGGGTTGCTCCAGCTTCAGCTGCGTTTGCGATGAGGCCACACTCTACCCGGGCTGCTCCCATGCAATGATCCAGCAGGAGAGGGATAATAATGCGGGCCTGTTCCAGGCCGAGCAGGACCAGAACGCTCAAGTAGTGACAGGAGCAGATGGCTCAGACCCCATACCACCCACTATACTTGTTCCAGTGCCCCTGTCCCAGCTTGCACCTAGGACCATATGGCCTTCCTTTAGGCCCGGCTGGTTGAAGCATGGGCTGGTTCAGTATGTGGGTACCAGCTCAAAATAAATGCCACTTGGGGTGGTCTGGAGGGAAATTCTTCCTAAGGGGTGGAGCTTTCAGTGGTGTGCCAAGCCTGGCGTGAGAATGGGCTGGCTAGTTGGTCAGGGGCTGGGCAATTGGGCCCCAAAATGAACAGGGTCTTGCCCAAGAGACACAGGGTATTTCCTGCAGAAGTGGGGGCTGGGGTTCACTATCTCCCATAAATGTTTCACCTCCAGAGACTAGGAAGCCCTCCTTCAAGAATGGCAGACACTGTCATTGATGAATGGCAGCATTTTGGAATTTTAATGTATGTTACTGACTCATGTGTCAAAGTTGAAGCTGAGAAGTCTACATCAAAAGGAGCCCATGGGTACCTCTGAATGGAAGAAGAGCATTTCTGGGTCCCCCAGGGCGGACAGGAACAGTGGAGATGGGTTCCGTGGGGGTTGCAGTACTCCTTCTGGTCCTTGACTTGATCCTGCAAGACCTGAGACCCTTCTCAATGCCGACCTCAATCTGTGACCAAGGCTGTGACATCTCCCTCTCCCCATTCCTTGAGGAAATCATCAGTCTTCCCACGTGATGATGTCTGGGGAGGTGAGATTGTTCTCCTCTTAGATACGGAGGTCTGCTGGGGTATAAGAACACGACCCACTTACAAGAAATGATTTTCTGTGCTGCTGGCTGGGCCATCATGTGGTCCCTGACCAGGTAGGGGAGGAGAGAGCCACTGCCGTCATTAGAAGAACCAAACCCGGAGTGAGGGGCCACGTGTGTTTCCCATCAGTGGGAACGTCCTCGGTCCTGCTGCTTTCCAATCCCTGCTGAGTAGACGCCTGTTCTGCTATGTCAGCCAACATTGCTGGCTTGTCCCTAATGACCTTGTCTCATTATCCCTCCAGTCCTCGTGCAGGTGAAGAAGCACAGACAAGTGGATGAGTGTTTCTCTCTCAGGCTGCAAAGCAGGTACTCTGCACCGTGAGGCAGGAGGGCACTCAGCCCCCTTCGTGCCTTTACAGTTACCTCTGTTCTCCCTGGGGCTGCCACCCATGCAGTTCAGGTCTCCTTGTTGTAATTTTGTGGCATTGATGAGAACAGGGCCAAGAAACTCAATGGCGCAAACTAGGCCCATAACTCAGTAGAAGAAGTACAAATGGCCAGGCCACAGGGGGGCATCCAGCCTCCGTCCAAAATAATCCAAACCCAATGACTAGGGCGACTCTTTGTCACCCGTCAGGTGGGCAAAGTATAAGCACAGTGGTGATGCTCAGGGCTGACAAGCGGATGAGGAAATGGCACCCTGGCCCCTGGTGGGCAGAGCATACACGGGTGAGCTTCTGTGGAAGGCCGTCTGCTGGCGTGTATCAGCCTCTCCGGTGTGTGTGGGTGTGAACCAGGCCTCCTCCTCACAAGTCTTCAGTCAGCGAGGGTTTGTGATAGTGTCCTTTAGAGTGGCAGGAAATGCAAAGCGGCCTGTGACTCCTCATCAGTAGGGGAAAGTCAGCCAGTCATGGGGCACCAACAATGGGATAGCATATAGCAGCAAACTATGGGATAGGAGAAAACGCACAGACGTGAAGGGATGTGCTTGATGCGTGTCCGTGGTGAAATCATTCTCTGCCCTGAGAGGTGTGCGGGAAAGAGCTATGCCTCCGTAGTCCTTCGTGGGATGGTCACATCGAAGCACCACAGCCCGAGTTGCTTAAACAACAGTCACGTGTCGTCTCACAGTTGCGGAGGCCGGAGGTCAGAGATCCAGGTGTCGGCCGAGGTTGCCTCTACTGAGGACTGAGAGAGAATCTGTCCGTCCCTGCCCCCTGCTTCTGGTGGCTCTCAGGCAAGCTTTGGCATCCCTTGGCCTGTAGATCTCGGCCTTCATCTCCACAAGGTATTCTCCTGCATGCAAGTCTGTCTGTGAATCCCCCCTTTAGGTGAGGACACCGACCATTAGATGAGGGCCTCATTTAACTGGATTAACTCTCTCAAGCCCTTTTCTTTATGGATAAGGTCCTTGGGTGAGCGAGAGGGGTGGGGTCCAGAGCCCAGGAGAAGGCGGCCCAACCAGAGAAAGGGAGAGGATGCACAGGCCCTGGGCACAGGGACTGGCAGGGCAGTGGGTTGGGAAGGAAGTGAGCACGAGGCAGCTTTCGTCCTCCGGGCCTTGTCTTTGAGAGTGGGTGTGTTCTCATAAACACAAGGACATAATAGCTGAGGTGAGGTTTATGTCCTTCAAAGACAGGAGGGGAGAGACAAACCAGAGGGGGTGCTCATGCCTGGAGGGCAGAGCCAAGGCTCAGGCCTCATGATCATGATGATGGGTAGCCACTGGTTGTGACTGTCCTGTTAGGTGCCAGGTACGCACAGCCCTGTGGAGACGGAAGCTCCGCCAGGTACTATGGCCTGGCTGGGTGTTTGGCCCAGGTTCCTGCTCCTGCCGCAGCATAGCTCTGTCACCCAGCGAGGAGGAAGGACCTCCTTCCCCAGGTACAAGGAAGGGAGACAAGGGCAGGGGGTGATGCAGTCAGGGTCCCCGTGATCGTGGGCCATCTATTCATCCCTCGGTGTCACCTTCTCAGCTGTAGGATGGGGTGACAGGGGTGCTGCCCATACCCACTCATTTGAGGATTGAATTCTAGGCTCTGGATCATGCCGATCCCAGGTCCTGGCATGGGGATGGTGAGTGAGTACTGGTGCCAGCTGTTCCTGCTCCTCTTGCTCATTTCTCTAGTCTCGGGGCGGGGGGCGGGGGGGGGGCAGAAATGTCTACTGACAGTGGATGGCAGCGGTGCAGCCAGGGGATGGAGGAGGGTGGCACCCAAAGGGATGGGGAGGAGATACCTGGCAGGATTATCTGAGTTTACACAGTGTCCCCAGGGCCCAGATGAGATCAGATTCCAAGGATTTGCAATCGAGGGGCCTGGGTGTTTGGGGACCTGCAGCTCCTTGGGGGTGGCAGGGCCAAGGAGCTGATAGTGTCGGGGTGGGTGAGGGTGGGGAGAAGAAGCAAACCCCAGGATGGTCTATGCTGGGGGACAACTGCCTGTGTGTACACATGTGTGTTTATGTGTGTACATGCATGTGTGCATGTGACAGACCAGGAGAGGCTGCACAGCACACAGAGAGGGTCGGGTGTCCCCCAGACTCAGGCTCTCTGCTTGACCTTACACACCTGCCCCACGCCCACTGCCCATGGCTTCCTGAGCAGGTTGCCTCAGCCCTCAGTGGTTGAGGTCTTGCACCAGCTCCTTTCACCTGGTGAAGTGTTTGGGACCTGATTGCCTGTGGGCCCCCATAGCAACCGGGGTCCTTCTGACCTGTACAGGCTGTCCAGGACAGTCTGGCTGGGGCCTGCCCAATACTGGGTGGAGCTGTTGAGAATCAGGCCCTGTCCTCTTCATTTCTCTCTCTCCCCTGGCCTCATGCAGAATCCCCTGAACAGAGTTTGACACATCAGAAGTGCTCAGTCAGAGGGACCCAGCTCACTCCATGTGGGTTTGGTGAAATCAGCTTAGTCTCCAGTGGTGGTAACTTTGAATAACCATTTTCTCTCACAGACAGGCCTTGGTTTGTGGAAGGAAAACATCTCTGTGCTTCTCTCTTGGTGCACCGGGCCCGTGGACATTGGGGAAACTTTGTGGTGCCCAGAAATCTTACCTCTTCATGAGGTTGTGGAACTGGAAAATAAAGCTGTACTGAGCCCAGCAGGTGTGGCACAATGGATTGAGCATCATCCCATGCACCAAAAGGTCACAGGTTCGATTCCCAGTCAAGACACATGCCCGGGTTGTGGGCTCAATCCCCAGTAGGAGGTGTGCAAGAGGCAGCCAATCAATGTTTCTCTCTGACTGATAATTCTATCTCTCTCTCCTTCTCCTTTTCTCTCTCTCTAAAATCAATAAAAACATACAAGAAAAACAAAAGCTCTACTAACCAACTTGAAGCAGAAGTACCTGACTGCACTTTCAAACCCCAGGTGGTTACCGGAGCCCATACCCAGGAAAGGTGGAAAGGATAACTTCCAGGAGCACCTGCTCCCCTTGGGGCAGGAGGACTCCTCACAGGAAGGTTACGGAGAAAACAGCTGACCCATGACCATCAACTCCCCATCATGCCGGGGACGTATAAATTGGGTTCATTCAGAATTGGCACCACTGTGGAGAGCGCTACCCACCATCTGCTGTTCATGTAAACAGATTTCTGTGCTCAGATGTAAGGGACTTTCCTCGTGAGATGCCTCCCTGGGCTCAGTGACAGTCTCAAGGGCTCTGAGCTTTAGGGGAAAGGGAAACCTGCCACTAAATGTCTTGGTGTTGTCACTCATTTTGGTCCTGCTCACTCCTGGGTTGTACAAAGCAATATGTTTGAAGAGAACTGGGTAGTGTTTGGGGCTCCCTTACACGTTTCCCCCTCTCTTTGTTCTGGTCAAGCTCATAGAACGCTCCAGCAGCATCCCGGGGACGTTGTGGGAGGGCTGGGAGTGGCCAATGAACAATTACCCGAGGGTGACCAGACAGGGATGGCCTCCTTCACCACGAAGGGGCATCACACTTTGAAGTAAAGCACCTGTCTGTCCTGGCAAGTGACTCCTGTCTGCCGTAAAAGTGTCCCTTGGCTCACGAAGCCGTGTGTTAGACATGTCACAGAGCTACTCCGTGACCAAAGGAAGGATCTGAAATACAGCTCTGATGGAAAACTGCTGAGTAGCGTTTACTTTGTGGGCAATCTTTTATTTATTTGGGACTCTTCTAGCAGAGACACTGGGGGTTGTTAGCTGTGAGGATGATGGGCTTTCTCCCAGACATTGACTGGAATGGCCTGTCTTCTGAGCCAGACTGCCTCGGTTGTCACGGCTTAGCAGATGGGGTGGCGCCAGTTTTAGGTGGGCCTCTCTGGAAGGCCCCTGGAACCTGGGCTAGAGACACTCAGCGGCTGATCAGAAACTTCCTGCCATCATAGGGGGCCCCGTGAGGAAAGACTCTCCAGTTTCAAGCTGCATGACTAATGTAAGGTGATTCTCCCAAGGTCAGGAGCCAGGCAGTTCTGTCTGCTGACCAGCAGGCAAGGCTCAGGGGACCAGGTCATCCTGGGCTGGCCTCAGGCCTCTCTATCCAGATCCTTGGCTGAGCGTGTGGAAATGAAAGAGGACAGCGGGGACAGAAACCTGCTCCGGACCAGGATTTCTGGCCTCCTCGGGCCTGTCGGAAACAGAAGGACACAGACTCACATTTCTCATTGCACTGTTTATTTACTACCATGGAGTTTTGCTTTTTTTAATTAAACCTGAAAATGGATTAGTGGTTACAGCGTGGTGATTGCTTTCTGTCACCTGTGAGCTTAGGGATCTGTATTGTCCTTGAACTGCTCACACAGTGCACACTTGTATTCTGAGGAACCCTCCTCCTCCTCCTCATCCTCTTCAGAGTCCTCAGGTGGGGCCATGACTGAAAGGCCAGCCATCAGGATGGAATAACAGGTGTTGTACAAAGACATCACCGAATCATGTAGTTGGGAATTTGGGGGGCTGTTGGGCAGATACCCTGGGCCATTGGTTTCGGCAGTAGCCGTGGGCACAAACATGACATTCCCAGATGTGCCCTCCCCAAATGGACCACCTGGCTCCCTTGGGCACTGGACTTCCATGGAACTTCCCATGGACCGCAGACACGAGAACTTGAATGACCGGATGCTACTGGGTCCCCGAGCATTCCGGGCATTCCTCTGGGCCTTTTGGTCAGCTTCTTTGATGCCTCCCTTGTGGTGAAACCGTGGGGAGTGTCTTGTAGGGACTAGCGACTTCTTTTTCTTTAGAGGAGTTGCGCTGGTCCCTCGACGAGCAGTAGTCATCTGGCTGCCTTTTGTCTTAATGTTCTCCAGGAGCCAAGGTTTGTCTCTCTGGAAGTTTGAATTTCTGTAGATCTGAAAAAAATTAATCATTTTAGTCATTCTAGGAGAAAATATATCTGACATTAACTGGCCTCTCAGAGTCTTTAGTCATCCCTGCAGGTTATCTCTAAAGGGGTTCTAGTTTCCTCTGAAAATCTATACTTTCTCATCTTTTGTTAAATACTGTCTCATGTGAAGAGTTATGCCCCAAAATGAAAACCTTTCAGTATATTGTTCTTCTTGGTCTACTAGGAAGAGGGTCAGGTAACAGAGAACGTGGGAAATGGGAGACTTTCTACTTTACCATCATCCTGTTCCCTGGAGGGTGAACTGAAGAATTGCCTGGGCGTATTTTGCTGAATCCATTGAGGTTCAGCAGGCGGATGAAACTCTTCAGGCTGTCTGAGTCAAAGATTTTCTCCTCGCCCCTCCGGGAAAGCACTTCCCTCTGGAAAAGATCTTCTTCGATGATCACGGTATCTCCGTCGTCACTCCAGCGCACGGACCTGAAGGTGTCGTCCTCCACGATCCTCCAAAGCTTTCTTGGGAAGGACAGCCCAAGGGGAATGCTGTTTCCTTCCACGTTGGCGGCACCTTCGTTTGGGTCCTGTGGTTGCGGGTTGTCTTGGGGGTTTGGGTCTTGTCGCCTAGAAGGGTTCCCCTGCCTCTCCAAAGCCTCCCTGGGGTCCACATGTAGATCTGGATATACTTCATGTTGGACCATTATTCGTGGCTGTCCATCCTCTGACGGGGCCAGCTGGGCTTCCTGCATCTCCTCAGTACCCTGACTAGCCATGAAGAGGCTCTACATCAAAAAGCATTTGCTACCCGGGATCCTATCACTGAACTCTGGGATCAGAAATGCCTTTGGTCACAGCAGGGATGCCCCATATATACTGTCTCAAAATTCTAGAGTGTCGGTCGTGGGGCAACCAGCTGCTTAAGTCACAGTCCTCTTTACTGGTCACGTGATGTCATAAAGGTGGCTCATGGTTGGTTTGGACAGTGAGCCCTGGCCAAGTGGGGGGGGGGGGACTGGACGTGTGTAGTGTCCCCAGCTTCTCTCTTTTCACAAGGTACAGAAAAATAGGGTTCAGGTGACCAGAAAGTGCTCTCATCTGCTGCCGAGCACATTATTTCTTGTTGCTAGGCACAGGATGAGTTAAGAAGCCATGGTCCTCTCTCCACTCCCACCCCTACAAATGGTGGAGGCTTGTTGATGGCCTCTTTGATTGCTCAAGGGCAAGATCCTGGTTAGTCCAAGCTTGGTTACCACCAAGACTGCCTGGGTCAGATGGGACCCTGGGGGACTGTACCTCCCACAAGATGGTGGTTGGCCCAGTCTCAGTTGGTAGTCCCCCTCTGCAACCCCCTGTCCCACACCAGCTTCCTGCTTTGGTCTCTTCCAGCTGCTCCTGCTGATTGCCGGGTCCTGCTCAGATGGGTCCAAACAAAGAATCCTGTTTTCTTACCCCTGAGTTAAGTTGTCCATAGAGTAGGGCTGTGTTCCAGCATAGGTGGGAGCACTCCTCTTGTTCCTCAACCTCAGTGTTACCTTAAGCACCTCAGACACACTGTTACCCACAGTGTTCGCATGTGACTGGACAGCTGCACCCTCTGCTGTGCTGAGGAGCCCCTCTTGAGCTCTGCTGGCCCTCAAATCTCACCCTTCTCAGATCACAAAAGGATTGGCTTTAGTTTCAATTTTTTTCCCGTAAGAACTCTCCTCGTTATCCAAGTTGGGCTCACTTTGGGACATTTGCTTTCCCAAATAACTCTTCCCATACCCTCAGATTCAGCCTCCCTTGAGGTCTCCTCTATGCCCCATTTCCTTTCTGCAGTGAGGTGGGTGGGCTTTTGCTTTCCCACATTTCTGGCCTCCCACTTCCAAGTTGGATCTCCTTTGGTACTTCCCCTTTTCATTGTTGATTGGGGGTTAGACATGGATTCATCTCTATGGAAACAAAGCATTGCACTGACTCACTCTCATGCCAGCCCTGTTCTCCTTGCCAGAAGCCCACCACACCCCCATCTGTGTGTCCCTCTCCTGCCATTGCTTTCAAGATAGGTACATTAAATCATTTTGTTTGTTTTTGGGTTAGATACTTTGGAAAGAAAGACCATACTTTACACAGACTCACTAACAAGGAAAATTACGACTTGTTTAGCTCACCATGACTGGAGGAAGGTCATACGAAGATAATCCTAAATATGTACTTGAACACAGATAAGAATCTGTGTGTGAGATCAGACAAAAGCCAAACTCAAGTCATCTTCACCATAGAGGAGAGGATACCGCAGTGGTTTTGGTGATCCATGATTTCTAGCAATGGTGGACAACTTTGGTGTTAATACTCACTCTGTACAGGGAGATAGAGTGCTACCGTGGAAAGGCTCCACCTGCACAGGTCCTAGGTCCTTGTCCCAGCTCTGCTGCTAAGTGGGGTCCTTTGTCCTCTCTGAGGGTTAATCCTTTGTTTCTGAAAGGGAAGCGCAAAGGCATTTGGGAGGAGAAACCCTCAGAGTGCCCCTCAGCCTAAAGTCTGCATCCTTATTGGAGCCCCCGGGTCCATATTTGGGCTCAGTCCATGGTCTTTGTGCTTCTAAACAGGCTTACAAAGCATTAATTCAAGAAGTCAGTTAATCTGGGAGCATGTACGCTAGAGGCTAAGAATTGAAGGGGAGTCCATTGGTGGCTTTTCCATGAAAACTCCTAGTGGCTCTGAAAAACAGCCGGCTCCCTTCAGTGGCCTTCCAAAGTGTTGTTTCTTAAACAAGTTCTTTAAAGGCTGAAAAGGAGATTTCCTTGTGGCCTTTGCCAGCTCATGACTCTGCTGATTACTTATTCGAAGGGATTTGCCCATTTTATGGGAGAAAATTTGGAGAGAAGTTTCTGGAAACCACAGTCTGGCATTTTGTGGAGAACAGGTATTTATTTGGTATGATTTAGGCACTCTTGCATCCCAAGTCTTCTGTAGGACTATTAGCTAATGTTCTTTGATGCAAATGCCACCGGATTTCCACTGTGGTGAAGAATCTAAGACAACAGGCCCATCTTGTCCTCCGAAGAGGAAATAGTCACAATGCTCATTTCAGTGGAGGTGAAGAAAAGTGTTATGGAAATGGCCTTCCATAGCTAAGCTTGCTGAGTTCCAGAAATGCAACCCTGGGTACCATGGCCGCCAGTCAGATAGGCTTTATTAGGCACCATGCTCAGGACCTTTGGAGAGAAGTGATTAGTTTGCTCTTCACAGCTCCAAAGGCCCCAGAGATGACCCCTGTGTGTTGTTGCCTCATGAACTGAGCCCCCAGAGTTTGTTGAGTCCCAGGTGACTGAGCTAAAATGACAGCCACCCCCTAGAGAGATGATTTCACTTTTGACTTGATGGTGGCTTCAGCACCGCCTTGCAGCCATAGAGAAAGTGCTGAGCTCTGGGCTATGGGGTCCTTGGGGAGAGCCTGGCTGCTAGGAGTAGGTAAGATAGAGCCTTGCAGTTTTGAGACCCCCTAGCCACTCCCCCGAGCTGCTGAGCAACCTCGTTGAGACACGTGAGCCTCCTCTTCGATACCACTCTTCCAGGTGCTCCTTTCCTTTCTCCTTTAGTCCAATTGGGCTGCCATAAAAAACACCACAGACTGAGTAGTTTTCCAACAGCAGAAATTTATGTCTCACCGTTCTGGAGGTATAAGGTCCCAGCATGCTGCAGTGAGGGCCCTCCTTGCTGTGTCCTCACATGGTGGAAGGGACGGGGATCTCTCTGGAGCCTCTTTATGAGGTGCTGCTCCCATCCCTGAGGGTTCAGCCCTCCTGACTCAAGCATCTCCCAAAGGCCCAACCTCCACATTCCTTCATCTTTGGGACTTAGGGTTTCAACATCAGCCTTTTAGGGGAGACACAAACATTCAGACCGTAGGACTCCCTTCTGGACAGTGCCCTCCTGACCCAAGAACCCATGGAAGGTTTACTGCTATGAGGGACTCCCCTCTACCTCAGCCCAGTTCAGGCCCTATCCAGTAAAGCTCCTTGTGTATTGCAGCCTCTCCTGGTCATATCTTCTTCTCGGATCAGTCCCAAATCCCAAGAACCCTACAGTTTGCTAATGAAATATCTTGCAATCCCATGGCTGCCCCTTAGAGGCTTACAGTTATGGGACCTGAGGTGCATGTTTCCAAGGGGTCAGTTGGGAGGGACTAAAAGGCTGACATGGCAGAAAAAAAAAACCACTGAGTTTTTGAACCCTGAACCCACAAATCCAATGCACTGCTGTTGACTCTAATCTACAACCTGAAACTCTCCACTACAGGCTGTTTCAGCTTAAGCAGGAGGGGTCCTGAATTGCAGCCAGCAAAGCTCAATGAACAGGCCCTGGACTCCTGGACTGTGGCAGATTTGGGACACCCCTCTGTTGAGTCTGAATCCGTCAAAAACATCCTGAGTGCTGTCCTGCACCATCTGGGTTCCTTGAAGATGCAGGGCTTGATCTCTGATGGGACCCAGTGAGTTTCTTGTGGACATCACATTTTTGATGTACCGGATTGCACTGCTCACTGGAGATGCCTGTGGAAGTTTCATGTGGAGGCAGGGACCCTCACAGTGCCTGGGAGCCCTCCACGCACTCTGACTTGGACCCCCTCACGGGAGGGTCCTCTGCATTGACTTGTGCTGCAGCATTGGTCTGAGCAGTTGCAGTGGCAAAAACAACTGAATGTCCGCTTCGTCACCTCTCTCCTGATGCTCACACCAGGACTCACTGAACAGTCTCCCGAAAGGCACAGTCGTTTTCCCTACCCCTCACTGGAAAAGCAGGCAGGAGGAAAAGTGTTATGGAAACCCCCCTTGAAACATGCGGAAATTCAGAATTTCGTCCTGACCACTTCCTGAACATGTTGTCTTTTTCTGGTTCACTTGTATGACAATGTTTATGAAAATGCTTTTGTCCCTCTGCATACAACACTTCCAGATGAAAAGGACTGGGGAAGAAGAGGAGATGATAGACATAACAATTTAAAGTTTGCTTACTGAATGGGACATGCTGATTTGCTAAGGATGGAGGAAAAACTAAACACAACACCTGGGGAGGGGAGAGGGAGGGCTTAATGATCTAGGTTTTCCAGAACTGCTCTTGGAAGCTTTGGCCTCCTCCTGAGGAAATCTCACCATGCTGCTTTTGCAAGTGCTGGGAATCCAAACTGACTGTTGATCCTGGGAGCACAGCTCACAGTACTAACACATAGCCAGGTGGGCCCAGTTCTGGCACTTTCCACGCACAGCACCTGTACAGGCCGTCCACCCAGGTCATGGACAGCCTAAGCTGTTTGGAACTGACTGCCTTTCCCACACTCCTTGGCTCCCAGGGGACCCCCTTCAGGTCCTCTAGCTAGAAACTGGGACTCTAGACTCCCCACACTATGGCACACTTCCCTCCAATGGCTCTGACTCACTGGCCAAGTGGCAGGGGCACAGACAGAGAAGTAACAGAATGGATTCCTCTCACACTTTTGGTTACCTCTGCTGCTGTTAAGTTTCCTTTCTATTTGATTTTCTTCACTTTGAATACAATGTGCTCAATGCAGGTTTTGTTTGTTTGTTTGTTTGTTTGTTTGTTACATATCCTACTTGGTGTTCTCCAAGCCTCCTGAACATGTGCTTTCATGTCATTAACTGATTTTGGCAGATCCTCAGCCATTATCACTTCAAATAGTTTCCTGCTCCTTTCTCTTCCCTCCTTTTCTCCACTTCCACTTATAGATACCTTTCAGTTTCTGTCCTTCTGATGAACATAGATGCCAAAATCCTCAACATAATATTAGCAAATTAGATTCAGCAATATATTAAAAAAATTATTCACCACGTCCAAGTGGGATTCATCCCAGTGATGCAAGGCTAGTACAATATTCTCAAATCAATAAATGTGATACATCACATAAACAAAATGAAAGATCAAAATCATATGATCACATCAGTAGATGCTGAAAAAGAATTTGACAAAATCCAACACCCATTTTTTATAAAAACTCTCAGCAAAGTAGGATAGATAGATCATACCTCAGCATAATAAAGCCCATATATGAAACACCTACAGCCAACATCATACTTAATGGGCAAAAACTAAAAGCATTTTCCTTAAGAACAGGAACAAGACAGGGATGTCCACTTTCACCACTCTTACTCAACATAGTACTGGAAGTCTTAGCTATAGCTATCAGACAAGAAGAAAAAATAAAAGGCATCCAAATTGCAAAGGAGGAAGTAAAACTGTAATTATTCGCAGATGACATGATATCATACATAGAAAACCCTATATACTCCACCAAAAAACTACTAGATTTAATAAATGAATTCGACAAAGTAGCAGGATACAGAATTAACATCCAGAAATTAACGGCATTTTTATACACCAATAATGAACAATCAAAAAAAGAAACTAAAAAAAAAAAAAAAAACCCATTTCCCATTGCAACAAAATATAAACTTAACCAATGAGGTAAAATACCTTTTCTCAGAAAACTATAGGGCATTGAAAAAAGAAATAGAGGAAGAAATAAAAAAAGTGAAAGCATATACCATTATTCATGGATTGAAAGAATCAACATCATTAAAATGACTGGTGCAACCACTCTAGAAAACAGCATGGAGTTTCCTCAAAAAATTAAAAATTGAACTTCTTTTTGACCCAACAATCCCACTTCTGGGAATATAACCTAAGAATCCCGAAACACCAATCAGAAATTATATTTGCACTCTTATGTTCATAGCAGCATTATTGCAACAGCTAAGATTTGGAAATAGCCCAAATGCCCATTAGTAGATGAATGGATAAAAAAACTGTGGTACATTTACACAATGGAATACTATGCAGCTATAAAAAAGAAGGATCTCTTACCCTTTAAGACAGCATGGATGGACCAGGAGATTATTATGCTAAGTGAAATAGGCCAATCAGAGAAAGACAAATATCACAAGATCTAACCTATTTGTGGAATCTAATAAAAAATTAATTTACCAATAAAATAAGTCCTGAGGCATGGAGGTTGACATATCTCAGAGTGGGTGGGGACAAGAAGAGACTAAATAACTTATATACTTATATGCATAGCCCATGGACACAGACAATAGTGTGATGAAGGCTTGGGAAGGTTTAGAGATTGAGTGGAAGGGGATAAGAGAGGGAAATAGGGGACATCTGTAATAGTGTCAACAATAAAATATATATTTAAAATTAATTAATAAACAAATTAATAAGTACACCTATAAAATAACAAATAAGCTCTCTGCTCCTCCAATTCGTCAGACAGCCATGTCTTCCTGCGCAGTGCCAGCCTCAGCCCTGAGACACGATGGTGAAGGTCAGAGTGAACGGATTTGGCCGTATTGGGCGCCTGGTCACCAGGGCTGCTTTTAACTCTGGCAAAGTAGATATTGTCGCCATCAATGACCTCTTCATTGACCTCAACTACATGGTCTACATGTTCCAGTATGATTATACTCATGACAAGTTCAAAGGCACAGTCAAGGCTGAGAACGGGAAGATTGTCATCAATGGAAAGTCCATCTCCATCTTTCAGGAGCGAGATCCCGCCAACATCAAATGGGGTGATGCTGGTGCTGAGTATGTTGTAGAGTCCACCAGTGTCTTCACTACCATGGAGAAGGCTGGGGCTCACTTGAAGGGTGGAGCCAAGAGGGTCATCATCTCTGCCCCTTCTGTGGATGCCCCCATGTTTGTGATGGGCGTGAACCATGACAAGCATGACAACTCCCTCAAGATGGTCAGCAATACCTCCTGCACCACCAACTGCTTGGCCCCCTGGCCAAGGTCATCCATGACAACTTTGGCATTGTGGAGGGACTCATGACCACAGTCCACGCCATCACTGCCACCCAGAAGACCGTGGATGGCCCCTCTGGGAAGCTGTGGTGTGATGGCCGAGGGGCTGCCCAGAACATCATCCCTGCTTCCACTGGTGCTGCCAAGGCTGTGGGCAAGGTCATCCCTGAGCTGAATGGGAAGCTAACTGGCATGGCCTTCCGTGTCCCCACCCCCAATGTGTCTGTTGTGGATCTGACCTGCCATCTAGAGAAAGCTGCCAAATACGATGACATCAAGAAGGTAGTGAAGCAGGCATCAGAGGGCCACCTCAAGGGCATCCTGGGCTATACTGAGGACCAGGTTGTCTCCTGTGACTTTAACAGTGACACCCACTCCTCCACCTTCGATGCTGGGGCTGGCATTGCCTTCAACGACCACTTTGTCAAGCTTGTTTCCTGGTATGACAATCAATTTGGCTACAGCACCAGGGTGGTGGACCTCATGGTACACATGGCCTCTAAGGAGTAAGAGCCCCTTGGACCACCAACCCCAGCGAGAAGAAGAGAGGCCCTCAACTGCTGGGGAGTCCTTGTACCATCAATAAAGTTCACTGTACCCAACCAAAAAAAACAAAAACAAAAAAAAAATAAATAAATAAAATAACAAATAAGGGGGAAAATATACAGTGTTCATGGATTGGAATAATTAATATTAAAATGTCCATACCAAAGAAATCTATAAATTCAATGCAATTCCTATTAAAATAACAAGGACATATCTCATAGACTTAAGACAAATATTCCAAAAATTTGTATGGAACCAAAAAATATGCCAAAAACACTCAGCAATCTTGAGAAAGAAGAACAAAGTTGGAGATCTTAAATACCAGATGTCAAACTATACTATAAGGTCATTGTAATCAAAACAATCTGGTACTGGCATAGGAATAGTCATATAGATCAATGTAACAAAACAGAGGGCCCAGAAATCACCCCACATCTCTATGATCAATTAATATTTGACAAAGGGGCAAGTGCAAAAATTGAGTAAAGACATTCTCTTCAATAAGTGGTGTTGGGAAAATTGGACAGACACATGCAAAAGATGAAACTAGACCACTACCTTACACCATACACAAGAATAAACTCAAATAAATGACATAGAGACCAGAAAAACAATTCAAAGGATCAAGGAAACAAAGAGCTGGTTTTTTGAAAAGATAAACAAGATTGATGGACCCTTAGCTAGACTCACCAAGAAACAAAGAGAGAGAACCCAAATACACAAAATCAGAAATGAAAGAGGAGAAGTAACAACTGACACCACAGAAATACAAAGGATCATGAACAAATACTATGAACATTTATATGGCAACAAATTCGACAATCTAAGTGAAATGGACAAATTTCTAGAAACACATAGTCTCCCAAAACTGGACCGAGAAGAGATAGAAAACTTGAACAGACCAATAACAGCTAAGGAAATTGAAGATGTAATCAAGATTCTCCCAGCAAACAAAAGCCCAGGCCCGGATGGCTTCACGGGGGAGTTTTACCAAACATTCAAAGAAGAACTAACACCCATTCTCCTCAAACTATTTCAAAAAATTCAAGAAGAAGGAAGACTTCCAAACTCGTTTTATGAGGCCAGCATAATCCTAATTCCAAAACCAGAAAAAGACACTACAAAGAAAGAAAACTACAGGCCAATATCCCTGATGAACGTAGATGCCAAAATCCTGAACAAAATACTAGCAAATCGGATCCAGCAATACATCAAAAAAATTATTCACCATGACCAAGTGGGATTCATCCCAGGGATGCAAGGCTGGTTCAATATTCGCAAATCAATAAATGTGATACACCACATAAACAAAATGAAAGATAAAAACCACATGATCATATCAATAGACGCTGAAAAAGCATTCGACAAAGTCCAGCACCCATTTCTGATAAAAACGCTCAGCAATTTGGGAATAGAGGGATCATATCTTGGTATAATAAATGCCATATATGAAAGACCTACAGCCAACATCATACTCAATGGGCAAAAACTAAAAACATTTCCCTTAAGGACAGGAATAAGACAGGGATGCCCACTTTCGCCACTATTATTTAACATAGTACTGGAAGTCTTAGCCACAGCAATCAGACGTGAAGAAAAAATAAAAGGAATCCAAATTGAAAAGGAGGAAGTGAAACTGTCATTATTCACAGACGACATGATATTATATATAGAAAACCCTAAAGACTCCATCAAAAATCTACTAGACTTAATAAATGAATTTGGCAAAGTAGAAGTATACAAAATTAACGTCAAGAAATCAACGGCATTCTTACACATCAATGATGAACTCACAGAAAGAGAAACTAAAAAAACAATTCCATTTACCATCGCAACAAAAAAATTAAGATACCTAGGAATAAACTTAAACAAAGAAGTAAAGGACCTATTTGCAGAAAACTACAGGACATTGAAAAAAGAAATAGAGGAAGATATAAAAAAGTGGAAGCACATACCTTGTTCATGGATTG
This sequence comes from Tadarida brasiliensis, assembly GCA_030848825.1. Classification (NCBI taxonomy): domain Eukaryota; kingdom Metazoa; phylum Chordata; class Mammalia; order Chiroptera; family Molossidae; genus Tadarida; species Tadarida brasiliensis. Next base: position 86,289,941 of record CM061280.1, read on the forward strand.
GAAGAATTAACATCATTAAAATGTCCATATTACCCAAAGCAATCTATAGATTCAATGCAATCCCCATCAAAATACCAGTGATATATTTCACAGAACTAGAACAAATATTTCAAAAGTTCATATGGCCCTGGCCGGTTTGGCTCAGCCGTTAGAGCGTCGGCCTGCGGTCCAGAGAGACCCGGGTTCGGTTCCAGCTAAGGGCACGTACCTCAGTTGCAGTTTGTCCCCGGCCCTGGTTGGATCATGTGGGTGGCAGCCACTCAATGTGTCTCTTTCACGTCGATGTTTCTCTCTCTTTCTCTTCCTCTCTCTCCCTCCCACTCTATCTGAACAAAAAATGAAAAAGTGTCCTCGGGTGAGGATAAAAAAAATAATAATAAAATAAAATAAAAATAAAAAGTTCATCTGGAACCAAAAAAGACTCCGAATAGCCACAGCAATCTTGAAAAAGAAGGACAAAGTAGGTGGGATCACAATACCAGATATCAGGTTATACTACAAAGCTACTGTAATCAAAACAGCCTGGTACTGGCACAAGAACAGGCATATAGACCAGTGGAACAGAACAGAGAATCCGGAAATTGACCCAAGACATTATGCTCAATTAATATTTGACAAAGGCGGCAATAGCATACAATGGAGTAAAGACAGCCTCTTCAATAAATGGTGTTGCAAAAATTGGACAGCTACATGCAAAAAAATGAAACTAGACCATCAACTTACACCATACACAAGAATAAACTCAAAATGGATAAAAGACTTAAATGTGACTCGTGAATCCATAAAAATCCTAGAAGAAAATGTAGGCAATAAAATTTCGGACATCATACGCAGCAGAATCTTCACCGATACATCACCTAAGGCAACAGAAACAAAGGGAAAAATGAACACATGGGACTACATCAAACTCAAAAGCTTCTGCACAGCAAAAGAAACAACCATCAAAACAGATAGGGAACCCACTCTATGGGAGAGCATAATTGCCAATGATACATCAGATAAGGGGTTAATCTCCAAAATATATAGTGCTCATACAACTCAACAAAAGGAAGACAAAGAACCCAATTAAAAAATGGGCAGAGGAACTAAATAGACACCTCTCCAAACAGGACATACAAATGGCCAAGAGACATATGGAGAAATGCTCAACATCACTAATCATCAGAGAGATGCAAATTAAAACAACAATGAGGTATCACCTCACACCTGTCAGAATTGCCGCCATCAACAAAACATCAAACAACAAGTGTTGGCGAGGGTGTGGAGAAAAGGGGACTCTAGTACACTGCTGGTGGGAATGCAGACTGGTGCAACCACTATGGAAAACACTATGGTGTTACCTCAAAAAATTAAAAATTGAATTACCATTTGACCCAGTGATCCCACTCCTAGGAATATACCCTAAGAAGCCTGAAACACCAATCAGAAAGAATATATGTACCCCATGTTCATAGCAGCTCTATTTACAATAGCTAAGATCTGGAAACAGCCCAAGTGTCCATCAGTAGACGAATGGATAAAAAAGTTGTGGTACATATACACAATGGAGTACTATGCAGCTGTAAGAAAGAAAGATCTCTTATCCTTTGTGACGACATGGGAGGACCTGGAAACTCTTATCCTAAGTGAAACAAGCCAAGCAGAGAAAGACAAATATCATATGATCTCACTTATTTCTGGAATATAATAAACATAACAGTCTGAGGAACAGGGTAGTCCCAGAGACGTGGAAGTAGGGTACAGACTGACAATTGCCAGAAGAGGGGGTGGGGGAGGGGAGCGATGAATCACAGAACTTGTACGCATGTACTCATAACCAATGGACATGGACAACAAAACTAGGGACGGGGCAGGGAGGGAGGAGGAGGAGGGTGACAATGGGGGGAAAAGGAGAAACATCTGTAACAAAAATAAATTAATTAAAAAAAATAAATAAAAATAAATAAATAAAGTGAATATTAACTTAAAAAATAAAAAAATTTATGGCTATTACAGATATAGGTAAAATTTCAGCCCCATACCTTTTTGCACAGAGCAATGTTAGAGCTCTCTTGCCTTGCAGATTGCATATCCTCATCTAGCAAATGCAGCCATTAGTGACAACAGCCTTTGCCATTGTCTTAGAAGGATTTTTTTTTTTACTTTCTTATAGTTCTTACATAAATCTGCAAGCCAAGATATTTGCCAGGTGATATACTGATGCTGGAAATAAATGAGGAAGCAAGCACCAAGCACCAAGCTGTCTTGTAAGCTAGGATCCTTCAGTGTGTATGGGAAATTCTAAAGCACATAAACTCAGAAGGGCTCAGGAGTAGAAAAATCAGTGGAGCAGGGAAAATATGGTTCAAAGAACAAAGGCAGATAGTTGCAATGACAAAATCATTTTTTCATCTTTCTTAATAATGTTCTCCTCTATCTCTGTTTTTGAATCATGGATTATTAAAGTGTATAGTTAACATGAGGGTGATGTGAGGAGATACTGTATAACATTGTGCTGAAAGATATACTTTTTCTGATATATAAAATTATGTCATATATTTATACCTTTTTGTAAATAAGTGAAAGAATGAATGAATAGATGGAGGATTGAATGAATAAATGTCAGTGTCCAGAGACCATGCTTCTCTAACATCAGCCGTTAGATGTTCAAACAATAATGTATGGAGTGGAATCTATAAGCATGCAATGGGTATCCAAATCTGAAACATTTTGAGGGCACACTTGATTGCAAAAACTAATAATACCACTGCATCTACATTATCTAGATACTTCAATTTTATGTTATTTATTTTTATATATTTTCTGATATTAACAGAATTTTCACTGAGGAAAGAAAAAAATCCATAAATAGTGTAAAAACTTTCTTCCAAATAATAGATTGGCTACTATTGCACTGCTATAAAGTTTCAAGAGGCATAACTAGGATATTAGGAAAGAGAACATATGAAGCAGATTTTGGCTCACCAAAGGGATAATTTTCTCATAGATATGTCTGTTTCAAGCTAGTCTAGGCAGTCTTCTGGATATTTTGGGTTCCTTTTCCCTGGAAGGCATTGACAGAAGCTAGATGGCCAGTTGGTATGGGTTGCATAGAAGGAGGTTAAACAATAAAACTTATGTTGAGGAAGACAGCATATTCTGGTCCCTAATAGGCCTGAAGATCTATGAGACTATGACAAAGAAGAAAATGAAAAGTGGCACCTATTGAACAGAAGGGAAGTGATTATACTTAATACTTGACCTCATGCAATTAAGAAGAATGACTTTGAACAGAGCAGCTAGTTTTTCAGTTTCTCTGGCAGCGATCAGGTGTCTAATGGCCAGAAGGTAAGGGCTATTACAATGTCCACTTCACTGTGGACTTAAATTGTTAAACAATGAGTCACCACTCTAATGATTTTTTGCCTGAGAGCAAGGGTTGCTATTTGACAATTTTCCTCTTTACTTTTCTTTGATTTTATTGGACTCCATTCAAAATCACCACTTTAAGTTTAGTTTTTAAATTATAGTATAGTTGTTAATTCACAAAGGTGAAAATACATTAGGAAAAAAATATTTTAAACTCGGGAACCCAGCGCGGCAGCCGGCGCAGGGGAAGGGGGAAGGGACTGGGCCTCCGCTGGTGGCGGGGAGGCAGGGGTGGTGGGTTATCCGGCAGCGGAAGCTGTAGGGCTTAAGGTTTCGGGGCATGTGTATTGGAGAGCACCCGGAAGGTGGCTGAAGGGACGTGGCGCTCGGTGAGCGCGCTGGGGAAGAGAGGCGAGCAGAGAGTGGAGGAGGAGGCCTCGGCCACTATCGCCAGGGCTGCTGCTGTTGAGGAGACGAGGAGACCGACGGTGTTAGGAAGATGATCCATATGCTCTTGAAGACCTTTGCACAAAAATGAGGGAAATACAAAGAATCAAATATAGTTCTGAAATTCAGGATCTATATTTTGAGATGATTTAATTTTCAGAATGAAAAGTATATCTGGTTACTTTTATGAATGTAGAGACATGAGAAGAGAGTTATGATGGCAAAAAACAAAGAGCCTCGCCCCCCATCCTATACTATCAATGTAGTTGGACTCTCTGGGACTGAAAAAGACAATGGTAATTGTGGAGTTGGAAAATCTTATTTGTGCAATAGATTTGTATGCTCAAAAGCAGGTGAATATTATCCAGAGCATACTTCTGTGCTCAGCACCATTGACTTTGGAGGACGAGTAGTAAACAATTATCACTTTTTGTACTGGGGTGACATAACACTAAATGGTGAAGATGGAGTAGAATGCAAAATTCATATCATTGAACAAACAGAATTCACTGATGACCAGACTTTCTTGCCTCATCGGAGTACAAATTTGCAACTGTACATAAAACGTGCAGCTGCCTCTAAATTGCAGTCAGCAGAAAAACTAATGTACATTTGCACTGATCAGCTAGGCTTGGAGCAAGACTTTGAACAGAAGCAAATGCCTGAAAGGAAACTCAATGTAGATGGATTTTTATTGTGCATTGATGTAAGTCAGGGATGCAATCGGAAGTTTGATGATCAACTTAAATTTGTGAATAACCTTTTTGTCCAGCTATCAAAATAAAAAAAACATGTAATGATAGCTGCAACTAAATGTGATGAATGCATGGATCACTATCTTAGAGAAGTTCAGGCATTTGCTTCAAACAAAAAGAACCTTCTTGTAGTGGAAACATCAGCACGATTGAATGTCAACATTGAAACATGTTTCACTGCACTGGTATAAATGTTGGATAAAACTCGTGGCAAACCTAAAATTATTCCCTATCTGGATGCTTTTAAAACACAGAGACAACTTGTTGTCACAGCAACAGATAAGTTTGAAAACTTGTGCAGACTGTGAGAGATTATCATGCAACTTGGAAAACTGTTAGTAATAAATTAAAAAATCATCCTGATTATGAAGAATACATCAACTTAGAGGGTACAAGAAAGGCCAGAAATACGTTCTCAAAACATATAGAACAACTTAAACAGGAACACATAAGAAAAAGGAGAGAAGAATATATAAATACCTTACCAAGAGCTTTTAACACTCTTTTGCCAAATCTGCAAGAGATTAAACATTTGAATTGGTCAGAAGCTTTGAAGTTAATGGAAAAGAGAGCAAATTTTCAGTTATGTTTTCTGGTGCTGTTATAACCTGACAGCGAGATAACCAGAGACGCATGGCCGAATTGTAAAGGAGCACTTTATTTCGCTGGTGGGCTGCGGAGGGCATAGTTTCCCCTCAGATCAACAGCCCCGATTCTTCTTACTAGTCCCATTTTAAAGACAGAAACTCCCTCCTCCTTTTGCCCCCTCCCCTCAGGGAACAAGTACAATAGTGGGAGTGACAGAGACCACAGAAGTCAAAATTAGCATTATTTACCAACAGCATAAGTACTTACAAGTACCTGCAAATACCTATACTCAGGAAACTGCAAATGCCTCCCAACTCCTGGGGCAACTATAATCTTAGGCAAAATTCCTTTCTGTCTAGGGGTAATTAACCTATTATTGGAAGAATATCGAGGAATGTCTATTGGTGACAAAATGGAGTCTTTTAGTCGCCTTAACCAAGGGGCCTACATAAAATGGAATCTAGTTGCCTTAGCCTAGGGACCCAGATCATTCCCCACTGGTTTTCCTTACAAGTCAAATCATTGACTCATCTTAGTTTTTATGAGACCCTCTATTAGACATGGCCCAAATGCTAGGAGTAAATATAGTATAAGCCAATTTTCAGATTGTCACTTTTTTCTTTCTTGTTCCTCAATATTTTTCCTAACTAGTGATAAACTTTCTTGAATAATCCCTCAATTATTCACATAAAAACAGCATTTTCCCCTAGTGCAACACATAATCCTCCTCCCTTAAGAAATAAGAGGTTTAATCCTCTCCTGTTCTGCAGGACCGTTTTTAAGTTCCCAGTTCCATTGGTGCCCACTTCTATAAGGACTCCCCTGTACAGTCATAACCAGAAAAATCAAAGTCCCGATAAACACAAGAGTCTTATCTGGAGGGGCCTGAACAGTCCATTTTGCTTTTCCCCCTCAGCCAGGAATGGTGCTGCCAGATCGGGATGCCGTTGACCTTGACAGCCATTGGTCCAGGCAGGATGACAGTGTATAGTCCCTTCCAGGCTGGAGTTAGTTCCTGGGTGGTGAACTTCTTTGCCCATATCAAGTCCCCAGGCTGGAAGGGTGCACAGGGTCTGAGGTGGGCACAGGCAGGGCGTCGCAGACGTGTTTCTGGATGGCTTTCTGGGTGGACTGCAGGGCCTGCAAGAACTGTAAGAGGGCAAGGAGAGCAGAGTGGTCCAGTTTTCACCGGTTTTTAAAGTAAATTTGGTTCAGGTTCCCTTCAAGGTCCTGTTCATTTGCTCTATCCGCCTGGAACTCTGTGGGCGGTAAGCCTAATTGAGTTTACAATTTATACCTAACCCCTTAGAGATAGCCTATGATCTCTTTGCTATAAAGGCGGGGCCATTGTCTGGTCCAAGAGTCAGGAGTAGCTTAAACCTGTTACTTCCTTTATTATATCTCAGACTGTTATTCCATTACTAGAGGCAAGCTCTCCCTCTACATAATCCTTCTTTAACTTGCATAGACCCTCTGTGACTTTCCTAGTCCTTCCCCTGACATTAACCTGAGAGCTTGTTCAATCTACCTGCAGTCTGCACATCCCCCAGCTTTCCTTTTTTTCCTCTCTATTTAGACCCACACATTCCTGCTTCCCTCTGCCTTCTCCCTTTCCCTGTGACCTTAATGGACATTACCTGCCTCTCAGAAATTCAATAAGCTTGGTGTAACCTAAGTGGGTAGTCTGGTGCAGCTGGTTGACTAAAGTCCAACTTAGAGCCCCTGGGACCAACAGCCTCCCATTAGGCAGAGTCCATCACCCGTTTGGTTCTTGGGTGGCTTGCTTCTGTTCAGCCCAGTCATTTTCTGACCTAGTGTATCTGGTCATTCCCCACTGGTTTTAGGGCCACTCCCAAGCTTTCTGGTGTAGCATATTTTCCCATGTCTCATTGGAGTTCCCTTTTTAATGTCCTTCCCGGCCGAGGTTAAATAACCCTCGGACCCTGTAGTTGGCGCTATGCAAGTGCGCTGTGGCAAAGGCATATCTGCTGTCAGTATAGATGGTTACTGACTTTCCCTTGCCCCATAGAGAGCCTGGATTAGGGCTATGAATTCAGCCCGTTGGGCTGAAGTTCCCCTACTTAATGACTGAGACCAGATGACATGGTCCAGAGTTATTACTGCTGCCCCAGCATACCTGATTTCTTCCTGGACATAGCTGCTCCCGTCCGTGAATAATACCTCATCTGATGATGGCATTGGGACATCCTTGAGGTCTTGGCGGGCCGTCTGCACTATGTCGATTACCTCCAGGCAGGCAGTCCTGTAGAGGTTTCTCCAGGTCATCATCTGGGGGCAGGCTGGCAGGATCGATGGCCAATGGCTTGGAGTGGCAGTGGCCAGTAATTGAACAATCACTGGTGAAGATCACAGTATTTTTCCCAAAGTCCATAGTCCTCCTTGAAGTCCAGGGGTAGGTTAGAGGCCCATTGGCTTGGTCAGGACTTAGTCTGCTGCACCAGTACCTACCAGAAAACTAAACCTAGTTTGTCCCCTATTGTCTTGTTATTCTAGGCTCCTGAGGGCTCAGTTGGAAGGAGCTCCAGCCCTATTATTTTCCAAATTAAAGATTTCACTCTGTTCCTCTACACCTGACATTGCCCTTGTCTTTTCTATCCCTAACTGGAACCTAGGCCTGCCATCCTGACCCTTCCTAGGGTGCTGTTTTCCGTGGGCCCTCTTTCCCTTAGGGCTGATACTACCACCTTTGCTATTCTTTTATCCTGTATTTCCCCAGGAGTGTCTCTATTATTATATACCTTTGAGCTTTTTAACCAATTGGGCCTATAGGCCTAACAGGAGAACAAGGTGAAAAGTGTCCAAGGAAGCCCTCCCACGGCAGTATTTGGGTCCGTCCCACCGTGGGCAGAGGGATGGGAAAATTTCCTCTGACCCCAGGTTTACAAAAGGACACAGGAAAGGGGAACACAGGGCAGAGTGTTTTTCAACTCTCCAAGAGCACTTCGCGCATGCTCCTGGGATCCCTATTTTCAACTCCCCCAAAACTCAGAGAAGCCTGTTGGAAACTTGCTGGCGCCAAACCCCAGGTGGCAGACGCCCTCCCCAGGGAACCCTGCCTTTCCCCGAATTTCCTTTGATAGCACTTTAGCACTTTCCCAGCCTCCTGATGAGGCAAAATTACAACTTGTGCTATCCTAGTTTCAGGTAAAACCTGCACAAAGGCCTTAGTGGTCCAGGCCACAACCCCCATTTCCCCCAAATAATCAGAACCAATAACTCCAGGCAACACCTGGAAACCCCCACAGTGAGACCATTCCTTCCCAAGACCAAACCCACAGCTCCACCAGGCAGTGGCCCACAGACCCCTGCTGGGATAGTTCTCGGCCCCACCTCTGGTGTGGCAGAGGTCCAGCCCCGCACTCCCCGAGGTGGCTCCCGTAGAGATCGCGATCATAGTCCTGGCGGCCTCCACCCTGGCTGGAAAACCGGAGCAGGGGTGACAGACATTTGCCCCACTGTTGGATGGGGTGGGGTGGCCCCTGAATCAGTTACTACTCTGTTAACTGCCTGTAGCAACCAGGCCACAAAATAGCAAATTTTTCCCTTTTTTTTCCTTCCCCGTGAGCTGCGTGCATGAGGGAGCTCCCAAAGGGACCTTGGCGGCCGCAAAACTTCGCGCCCTCAGTCCCTCTTGCCTGCACAGCAGCGGGGGACGCCGCGGTGCCCTGCTGGTCATTACCGGGTCACGCGTCCCCAGGGCACAGCCCCGTGCGCGACCTCAGCCTCAGAGGCACAGGCCTTGGCGCAAGTCGCCCCAACAGGGGCCTGGAGGGCGAGGGGGGATGATGCCCCCCTTCTTCCTACACACACACCCTTTTGTTGGGAGCTCTTTCCAGGCCTTCAAAGCACAGCTGTAGTGGAAGACAGTGGGGGAGTCTTTAAGGACTCACAGCCCCTCTTGGCTTTCCTCAAGTCTTTCACTACACCTTGCTTCCCCACCTTATTAGCCTCCTGCATGCCCCCCACTGGGGACCCGGCCCACAACCTGGAACAGAACTGGCGACCCCCTGGTGTATGGGTCCACACTCAACCACTGAGCCACACCGGCCAGGCCTTTTGCTGTATCTCTGCCCCACAGGCACTTCCCTGCCTTTTCCCAGGCCTCCCCTGGGGCCCAGACCAGTATTCCTGCCCTTAGCGGGAACTGAACCCAGCCTCTCTGGTCCTCAGGCCAGCGCTCCAACCGCTGAGCCAAACTGGCCTGGGCCACTATCCATGATCAGACCAACCACAACAAAGTTGAGGGAGACACAGTAGGGAGGCAGACGAGGACAAAAACAAGGGAAGACACACAAGACAGAAACTTTTGCTTCGTCCGCCTAGCCGCTCCCCTCGCGGAGATTTCAGAGGCCTCTTGGCATGTGGCCGGTTGGTATAATCCCCCAACCCGGACCAGGTTCGCTGGTGGAACACCAGAGTGCTCCAAGAACCTGACACCGCCTTATAGCCCTATGAGGTCGCCACGGAATCGCAGGGTAGGACTCACTCAGGCTCCGTAACAGAAGTCGTGGAGCACGATCACTCACACACAATTACATTCACACGGTCACACTCACACACCGTCTGAACTTCCTACCAGAAATTTCCTTCCTGAAATTTCCTATCCTGAGCGCTGGTGACTGTGGTGGGACTCGAACCCACAATCACAGTCACTGGTGACCGCGGTGGGACTCGAACCCACAATCACAGTCACTGGCGACTCTGGTGGGACTCGAACCCCCAGGCCGCTGGGTGGTGACTCTGGTGGGACTCGAACCCACGATCACAGTCCCCGGTGACTTCGGTGGGACTTGAACCCACGATCACAGTCACTGGCGGCTCTGGTGGGACTCGAACCCCCAGGCTGCTGGGTGGTGACTCTGGTGGGACTTGAACCCACGATCACAGTCACCGGTGACTGCGGTGGGACTCGAACCCACAATCACAGTCACTGTTGGGGAGGTGATCAGTCTCCCCGGTCCGCCCCAGGTGGCGGACCAGATTTTACCAGGTTTTGAACTCCACCTAACGTCTTAGGGGATCCTGGAGAGGAGAGGTTGTGCTGCGTCCGGCCCTCTTACTCTCCCCCAGTTGGACCGGTCACCCAGAACTCACCTCCGGAGGCTTTACTAGGTCTCCTTTAATCTTTTGGGGGATGTCTTGGCGTGTCCCGGCCCCTCGTCGGAAACCCAAGTAGGATCCTTTGGGGACCTGGAACTCAGGTGGCACCTTCCCCTCAGACCTATAGGGGTCCGGCGGCCGGATCTGGAGAGGCCGTTCATCCTAGGCATCTATCCCCTGATTTCCTAAAGCACCAGGGATCTCACTGGAGCCTCCAAATGTTATAACCTGACAGCGAGATAACCAGAGACGCATGGCCGAATTGTAAAGGAGCACTTTATTTCGCTGGCGGGCTGCGGAGGGCATAGTTTCCCCTCAGATCAACAGCCCTGATTTTTCTTACTCTTCCCATTTTAAGACAGAAACTCCCTCCTCTTTTTGCCCCCTCCCCTCAGGGAACAAGTACAATAGTGGGAGTGACAGAGACCACAGAAGTCAAAATTAGCATTATTTACTGACAGCATAAGTACTTACAAGTACCTGCAAATACCTATACTCAGGAAACTGCAAATGCCTCCCAACTCCTGGGGCAACTATAATCTTAGGCAAAATTCCTTTCTGTCTAGGGGTAATTAACCTATTGTTGGAAGAATATCGAGGAATGTCTATTGGTGACAAAATGGAGTCTTTTAGTCGCCTTAACCAAGGGGCCTACATAAAATGGAATCTAGTTGCCTTAGCCTAGGGACCCAGATCAGTGCTAGAAAAAACACCTTGGGATGAAACTGACCATATAGACAAAATTAATGATAGACGAATCCCATTTGACCTCCTGGGCACTTTAGAAGCTGAAAAAGTCTATCAGAACCATGTACAACACCTAATATCAGAGAAAAGGAGGGTAGAAATGAAGAAAAAATTCAAAAGACTTTGGAAAAAATTCAGTTCATTTCACCTGGGCAGCCATGGGAAGAAGTTATGTGCTTTGTTATGGAGGATAAAGCCTTCAAGTATATTACAGAGGCTGATAGCAAAGAGGTGTATAGTAGGCATCAGCGGAAATAGTTGAAAAAGCCAAAGAAGAGTTTCAGGAAATGCCTTTTGAGCATTCTGAACTTTTTTATGATTTAGATCTTAATGCAACACCTAGTTCAGATAAAATGAGTGAAATTCATACAGTTTTTAGTGAAGAACCTAGATACAAAGCTTTACAGAAACTTGCACCTGATAGGGAGTCTCTTCTACTTAAGCACATAGGGTTTGCTTATCATCCCACTAAAGAAACATGTTTTAGTGGCCAAAATTGTATGGACATTAAAGTAGAGATGTTACTTGCCAGTAGTCTTTTGCAGTTGGATCATGGTCACTTATGGTTGTATCATGATAGTACCAATATAGATAAAGTTAACCTTTTCATTTTAGGAAAGGATGGCCTTGCCCAAGAACTAGCAAATGAGATAAGGACACAATCCACTGATGATGAGTATGCCTTAGATGGAAAATTTTATGAACTTGATCTTCGACCAGTTGATGCCAAGTCGCCTTACCTTTTAAGTCAGTTATGGACTGCCGCCTTTAAACCACATGGGTGCTTCTGTGTATTTAATTCCATTGAGTCACTGAATTTTATTGGGGACTTTATTGGAAAAATAAGAACTGAAGCTTCTCAGATCAGAAAAGATAAATATATGGCTAATCTTCCATTTACATTAATTCTGACTAATCAGAGAGATTCTATTAGTAAGAATCTACCAATTCTCAGGCACCAAGGGCAACAATTGGCAAACAAGTTACAATGTCCTTTTGTAGATGTACCTGCTGGAACATATCCTCGCAAGTTTAATGAAACCCAAATAAAACAAACTCTAAGAGGAGTATTAGAGTCAGTTAAACATAATTTAGATGTGGTGAGCCCAGTTCCCACCAATAAGGATGTATCAGAAACCGACTTGAGAATTGTCATGTGTGCCATGTGTGGTGATCCATTTAGTGTGGATCTTATTCTTTCACCCTTCCTTGATTCTCATTCTTTCAGTGCTGCTCAAGCTGGACAGAATAATTCCCTAATGCTTGATAAAATCATTGGTGAAAAAAGGAGGTGAATACAGATCACAATATTATCATATCATTCCTCAATTGGAGTAAGGAAAGATGAACTTGTTCATGGATATATATTAGTTTATTCTGCCAAACATAAAGTAACAATGGGACTACTTCGAGCATTTCTGTCCGAAGTTCAGGACACCGTTCCTGTACAGCTGGTGGCAGTTACGGACAGCCAAGCAGATTTTTTTTGAAAATGAGGCCATCAAAGAGTTAATGACTGAAGGAGAACACATTGGAACTGAGATCACTGCTAAATTTACAGCATTGTATTCTTTATCTCAGTATCATCGGCAAACCGAGGTCTTTACACTGTTTTTCAGTGATGTCCTAGAGAAAAAAAATATGATAGAAAATTCCTACTTATCTGATAATACAAGGGAATCATGCCATCAAAGTGAGGATGTTTTTCTACCATCTCCCAGAGACTATTTTCCCTATAACAACTACCCTGATTCAGATGATAATACGGAAGCACCACCTCCTTATAGTCCAATTGGGGATGATGTACAGTTGCTTCCAATGCCTAGTGACCATTCCAGATATAGATTAGATTTGGAAGGAAATGAATATCCTATTCATAGCACCCCTAACTGTCATGACCATGAACGCAACCATAAAGTGCCTCCACCTATTAAACCTAAACCAGTTATACCTAAGACCAATGTGAAGAAACTGGATCCAAACCTTTTAAAAACAATTGAAGCTAATATTGGTAAAAATCCAAGAAAACAGACTTCCTGGGTGCCTTTGGCACATCCTGAAGATATGGATCCTTCAGATAACTATGCGGAACCCATTGATACAATTTTCAAACAGAAGGGCTATTCTGATGAGATATATGTTGTCCCAGATGATAGTCAAAATCGCATTATTAAAATTCGAAACTCATTTGTAAATAACACCCAAGGAGATGAAGAAAATGGATTTTCTGATAGAACCTCAAAAAGTCATGAGGAATGGAGGCCTTCAAAATACAAATATAAATCTAAAACCCTGTTTAGTAAAGCCAAGTCATACTATCTAAGAACACATTCAGATGCAAGTGATGATGAGGCTTTCACTACTTCTAAAACAAAAAGAAAAGGAAGACATCGTGGAAGTGAAGAAGATCCACTTCTTTCTCCTGTTGAAACTTGGAAAGGTGGTATTGATAATCCTGCAATCACTTCAGACCAGGAATTAGATAATAAGAAAATGAAGAAGAAAATTCACAAAGTAAAAGAATATAAAAAGCAGAAGAAGAAAACTAAGAACTTCAATCCACCAACACGTAGAAATTGGGAAAGTAATTACTTTGGCATGCCCCTCCAGGATTTGGTTACAGCTGAGAAGCCCATACCACTATCTGTTGAAAAATGTGTGGAATTTATTGAAGATACAGGATTATGTACTGAAGGACTCTACCGTATTAGTGGGAACAAAACTGATCAAGACAATATTCAAAAGCAGTTTGATCAAGATCATAATATCAGTCTAGTATCAATGGAAGTAACAGTAAATGCTGTAGCTGGAGCTCTTAAAGCTTTCTTTGCAGATCTACCAGATCCTTTAATTCCATATTCTCTTCATCCAGAGTTATTGGAAGCAGCAAAAATCCCAGATAAAACAGAACGTCTTCATGCATTGAAAGAAATTGTTAAGAAGTTTCATCCTGTAAACTATGATATATTCAGATATGTAATAACACATCTAAACAGGGTTAGTCAGCAAAATAAAATCAATCTAATGACAGCAGACAACTTATCCATCTGTTTTTGGCCAACCTTGATGAGACCTGATTTTGAAAAATGAGAATTTCTGTCTACCACTAAGGTCCATCAGTCTGTTGTGGAAACGTCCATTCAGCAGTGTCAGTTTTTCTTTTACAATGGAGAAATTGTGGAAGTTGTGAATAGTGTGGCTCCTCCACCACCTTCAAACCCAGGACAGTTGGTGGAACCAATGGCACCGCTTCAGTTACCACCACCACTGCAACCTCAGCTAATACAACCACAGTTACCAATGGATCCTCTTGGTATTATATGAGTAGGAAGTGATTGCAGACAGCCTGAAAATGGACAAAAAGCAAATCTAGGCATACATGTTTTAGGGTTCAGTAGTAAACTTCATGTTTCTTACAGATTCAAAATGATGAGACATTTTCTGTTTGAACTATATGGTATTCCTTATTCATTTACATTACAAATCTAAGACCATGTGATAAGCATGATTGGAGAGGTTTAATTTTTATAAACAAAAATAGCTATAAAATACAAAACTGCTGTTGCATGTAACCTTATTGCAATCAGTATATCATTCCTGTGGCATTTTATGTCACATTATATTGTGAATAAAATTTTTCTATAGAAATTAAATGATTTAAAAGCTCACATATATGAAACATTTAATGCTTTTCAGCCTGCTTTATGGCTGGTTTTGTTATTTGATGTGCTAATTTGGGCAACCTAATTTACATTTTAGCAGTCTGTGTAGATAATTAAAAGCCCACTGGAGTATTTTATAATTTCAGGCTATTTATGCCATGCTTGGGATGTTGTTTGAAAGAAAGAAGAATACACTTAACATTTCTGTACCTTCATCTTTACTGCTAAGTAAACCTGTGGTTAATATGATGAGGGATAAATGAACATATTTCTTGTGCACACATACCAAGGACACACTTGTGGCTAAAGTGAGTTGATAATGTTGTGCAAAGGATAGTTGTCACCAACTCATTTCTTTATGGTCCATAATAAAATAAACATCTTGTATACTGTTAATTCTATAAACAGATGCATGTTTAAAAGATCTATGATGGTTTTGTAATCTTAATCTATTTTAGATATTTCAATTTTTCCATCTTGGGAAATACATTTAGTATAGTGTAGAAAATACTTCATGACATTTTCATATAAGGTTATATAACTTTTCATTACATAAACATGAACTTTGTTGTAGAAAATTCTTTAAACCAAACACTTTAATCTAGGACTTCAATTTAATCTGTTTCTTGAATCTATTTTTATGTGGCCCTTAAGAACATATCCAAAAATCCATTGCTAATATAGCAATAAAAATACTTTGGGTGCTGACAGCCTCTTTGGAGTGTGTGTATATATAATTGCAAACTTGTATTCATATTCTTTTCTGTGATATGTTGTACTAAAATCTAAAGTGGCTTTTGCACCATTTTTTTAAACCAGTTGTTTCCTTTGATGTTGGTACCAGATTTGCTATACGTGACTGCTGCTTCTGAGTTTAAACATTGTGTTAGTGAAGCTACACAGAACACTAAATTATGGATACAATTTTCAGAATAAGTAGCATAGGTGAATTCTGCTAGGCTTTATTCAAAGTTTGTTCATTATCACACCATGCCATTTTTTTCTGGAAAGGAAAAAAAAAAAAGGTTGTTTTTTATTGTTAGGTTATATTTTGTGTAGTAAAGAGAAAATTCTTTGGTCCATGTTGTACTCTTTATTCATACTACAATTTTAAGGTTGTCTTATGTGTATTATAGTAAATAGATGATTTTGAGATTCCAGGCTCCAAATAAATAAATAAATAAATAAATAAATAAATACTTCAGTTTTACTGACTAATGTGTATGTAATAGGGAAAGTCAGAAGGTGATAGGTAGGATATAAGTCAAAATGGAAAATACAAAGGCCAGTGCTTAAGGAAAGGCATTTTCAAACATAGCAAGGCAAAGAGCAGAGACATGTCCAAGTATGAAAATAAATACCTTACATCTGGGTCCAAAACAGACTTAAAAAAACACTTGTGAAACACTCCTAAGCAATCGTTGCATGCCCCTGCCTTTGCCCACCTCAACCCAGTTCCCACCCTACCCCTTTCCCTCTGGCCATCACCACACTGTTGTCTGTGTCCATGGGCTATGCATATATGTTCTAACTTCTACACCTTCTTCCATATAGTCCCCCCATGCTCCCTGACTCTGAAAGTTGTTAACCAGTTCCATGTATCCATGCCTCTAGTTTTATGAACAAAATAAGCTTCTGTCTTTTTTTTTATGACAACTTAAGAACTAGAGAAAATTACTGAAGGATACAAAACAAAGGGTACATTTGAGGATGAAAAATAGCTTGTATTGAAGCCAGATTCATTTCTGTCTCAGTGTTGCTGATGTGGACACTAGGAAGTTCCTTGCTCCCTATCTTTGGTAGTGCACATGAATTGTAAGGAAAACCCTTTTCTTATCCTGTTCCTACATTGTTCTTTTGAAAATGGTAATAAATGAAAAATCTTTAATGATAACCTAGGTCAAAAAGCTGAGAGAATCATTTGGTTTTATGAATTATATAGAAAATTCTGTACAAAAGAATTCTTACAGCAACCACAGCTACAGAGCAGTGGAGGAGTGTTTTGGAAGCAGTGATGTAGCATATGCTAATTGTCCAGAAAGGTTCTCTTACTAAGATACCACATGCTTTGGGGATGTAAGCTATCTTCAGTTAAACCACTTGAGTCACATAGGCTTCTCACTCCAGCACCTTCTCTGAGTAAGCAGGACTTCAGTGTGGTAAGGCTCCAAGTACAACAGTTAAAAGAATAAAAATGTCCATGGCTAAAATGGCAGGAATCAAGCTGAGCTTTGATGCCGCAGTCCTTGAACAGCAGGAACAGCTGCAGAAAGCAAATTGAAAAGCAAATCAAAATTGCTGGAGCCTTGCTGAACTACAAATATGCAGGCTCTGTGAGACCATAAGACAGAAGGCAGAGTAAGGTAAGCCACAAAATTGAGTGAGCTACCTTGTCACTATAATCAGAAACAGAGACGGATTGAACAAGGTCGAGTTTTGACCTCAGACTACACATTACTATCTCTGGGCCTCTGTTTCATATTAGTAAAATGATAATAACACCTCTCCTACATTGAATTATTGTCAGACACAAATTAAAGTGCCTGTTAAGACCTTTTAAATATTATAAAATGTGTTAATATGCTACTGAAAACACCTGATCTTATGTTTTTGGTCTATTGATTTCTTCTTATATTAGTTAGCCATCTTTTTTCTTCTTTAAGTGGTAATATTTACAAAAGTTTTAAAATTACTTATTTGTATTATCTTACTAATCTTTGAGTCCTCCTTAATTGAGCAGAAGTGTAGTTAAATTTTTAATTGGAGAATCACTCAGTGAAAGTTCCATCCTTGAATGTTAAGAGAGGGTAAGCAAAGAGCTGAAGTGTGGAGCAGGCACCCAAATACTCAGGGGCACAACCCTGTTACTGACTGAGGAAATGAGAAAGGTCAGTGAGAGAATGCAGGATGCCCACAAAGAAGGGATCAATGTAATGGGGTAGGAAGAAAGTTCTAGTTAACCAAATATTACATATATATTACACACACACATATATATATATATATATATATATATATATATATATATTCTGAATTTTGTATGCCAGTCTGTTCTGCCTAACATCATAAGATCTGTGAGAACTTATAGGTCAGAAAACATATGATATTCCCATATAAAAAACAAAAGGCACAATAAATCTAGAGTTATTAATCCATTCACAACTAAGCCCAGGGCAGAATAACTGGAACAGGTCTATACCAGGAATTCAGTGTGATAAGTTTAAAAGATAGTAGCACTAAATAAAATAAAATTAGCTTTTAAAAAATTCTAGAAGAAAATGTAGGCAGCAAAATTGCAGACATCACATGAAGCAGAATTTTCACTGATACATCACTTAGGGCAAAAGAAACAAAGGAAAAATTAATAAATGGGACTACATCAAATTAAAAATTCATGAATGATATATCAGATAAAGAGTTAGTTTCTAAAATACATAAAGTACTCTTACAACTCAACAAAAGGAAGACAAAGAACCCAATTGAAAAATGGGCAGAGGAACTAAATAGACACTTCTCAAACAGGACATACAAAAGGCCAAGACATATAGAAAACTGCTCAACATCTCTAAACATCCAAGAGATGCAAATTCAAACAACTGTGAGATGTCACCTACCACCTGCCAGAATGGCGGCCATCAACAAATCATCAAACAACAAGTGCTGACTAGGATGTGGAGAAAAGGATACCTAGTATACTGCTGGTGGGAATGCAGATTGGTACAGCCACTATGGAAAACAATATGGTGTTTCCTCAAAATATTAAAAATTGAACTGCCATTTGAACCAGTGACTCCTCTTCTAGGAATATATCCTAAGAATCCTGAAACACCAATCAGAAAGAATATATGCACCCCTATGTTCATAGCAGCACTATTTATAATAGCTAAAATCTGGAAATAGTCCAAGTGTCCATCAGTAGATGAGTGGATAAAAAAGCTGTGGTACATATACATAATGGAATACTATGCAGCTATTAGGAAGAGAGATCTCACCCTTTGAGAGGACATGGAGGGACATGGAGAGTATTATGCTAAGCAAAATAAGCCAATCAGACAAAGACAAATATCACATGATCTCATTCATTTGTGGTATATAATGAACAATATAGATCCAGAGACATGGAAGTAGGGGACAAACTAACAAACCTCACAGGGAAGGTGGATAGGGGTGGGGGAGTGGGAAGAGATAAACCAAAGAACTTACATGTATATATGCATAACCAATGGTTACAGACAACAGTGTGGTGAAAGCAGAGGGGAAGGAAGTGGGGAGGAGGGTGTCAATGAGGGAAGGAAAAGGAGGAAATCTGTAAAACTTACAATAAAGATAATTAAAAATTTTTTTAATAAAAATAATACATTGTTTTAAAAAATTCACTTCCCCAAAGAAATCTTTTCTGAATTATTGATCCACCCAATCAGGTCCCTTCTAATCTCATTGAATCCTTTACTATTGCTTAATATCACTAATTAGGGTATAAAGTTTTCATGTGATTATTCATTTAATATCTCACCTATAACCTCATCGTAGGTTCCTTGTGTTTGCTGAATGAGTAAATAGACTAATTAAAATATAAAAAATAAAGCCATAACCAAGGGCTTATCTCTTTTGAATTCACAGCTCATGTTTGGGTGAGACTTCCCTTAGAAAATAGTGCAGAGGGGAAAAGATGATGGTGGGCAGGAGCGGAGCAAAGGTGCATGTGTGAGCGAGTGTGAGAGAGAGCGTGAGTGGGCGTGAGTGTGAACGAGCAACCTTGAGCAGTGCAGAAACGTGGGGCAGAGGGTTCCTGTGCTGTGGACAGGGAGCAGCCAGCTACCGCAGTGAGCAGCTTCTCAGGGTGCTTCTCCCTGTGCAGCTGGAAGGCCCCACCATTGTGGAAGATCCCTGGTCTTCTCTGGAAGGAAGCAGTGGGGAATGGCTAGGGCTGAGTGGCCTGAGTTCACCAGTGCGCCTTGCACCATCGGAGCAGTGGACCAGAGCACAGTAGCGGCGCTGTCAAGGTAGCTGCTCAGGGAAGCAGTAACCAGCCAGGAACCAAGCACCATCCCCCACAGCAGCAGCAGTAGCAACAACTCTGGAGGGGAGCGGATCCCCCACAGTAGCAGCATGATCAGAGCCAAACACTGCCCCTAGCAGCAGTAGCACCAGCTTGGGAGCCCACCAACTTCCCCCACAGCAGCAGTGAATGGGCAGGAGTGGAGTTCCACTCCCAACAACAGCTGAGGCTTAGGAGTTTAGACAAATCTCCAGCAGCAGAGGCTTGGGAGCAGACATCCATCCACAGGCAGCAGTAGCGTGGATCGGCAGCAGAGACCGATCCCTAGCAACATCAGCAGAGGCTGATCAGCAGCGATGCCCCAGCCCAAGCAGCAGCAAGGCTAAGGCAGCCCAGACATGCCCCTGACAACTGCAGCAATGAATTTGGAGTGGAGCCCATCCCCCAGTAGCAGCGAAGTCACAGGAGCTGAGCATCCTCAGCCCCCAACAGCAGCAAAGCATTGGGAGCTGAGAGCATCCCTTGGCAACAGCAGCAGCAGTAGCAGTGCAAACTGGGAGCTGACATGACCCCAGCAACATCAGCAGTGACTGATCAGGAGCTGAGCCCCACCAGGCAGCAGCACACCCCAGTAGCACACCAGCTGGACCCACACACCCCAGGACTGCACCAGCAGGAACCACGCACCCCAGCAGTGCCTACCACAACAGACCAACACAAGCCACCACTTGACAATCCTCCAGGATGCACAGCAAGTAAGAGGCATCACAAACCAAAACAGTCTGGGAGGCACAGCAGCTTTATTTGATACACTCCGACCTGCCTACACATCCCAACATCACTCACTGTGCCTAGAACTACCAAACTGCTAAAATGGAGAGACAAAGAAACAACACCTAAATGAAATAAAATGAGGATCACCAAAAAAAAGAACTATGTTAAATGGAAACAAGCAATTTGTCAGATAAAGAATTCAAAGCAATGATTTTAAGGGTGCTCAAACAAATTAGTGAGAACTACAAGAAACTTAATGAGAATTATAAAGAGTTCAGTGGGAACTACATCAGCATTAAAAAAAAAGAAGTAGAAGCTCTGAATAAAAATGAAGTGAAAGTAAAGAATGACATAGCTGATATGAAAAATACTTTAGAAGGTCTCAATAGTATATTAGAAGAAGCTGAAGACCGAATCAGTAAGTTACTAGAAAAGCCAGAAAAAAGCACTGAAATAGAGCAGCAAATGGGAAAAAAAATTAAAAAGCAGGAGGAGAGTTTAAGGGAGCTTTGGGACAACTCAAAACGTAACAACATTCACTTCACAGATGTCCCAGAAAGAGAAGAACCGGAGAAAGGGACAGAGAACCTGTTTGAAGAAATAATGACAAGGAACTTCCCTAATTTGGTGAAGGGAAAAGTCACACAAGTCCAGGAAACACAGAGCATCCCAAGCAAGATGAACCCAGAAGACCCACAGCTAGAAACATCATAATTAAAATGGCAAACATTAAAGACAAAGAAAGAATCCTAAAGGAAGCAAGAGAGAGACAGAAAATTACCTACAAGGGAGCTCCCATTACACTGTCAGTTGATTTCTCAATAGAAAAACTGTGGGCCAGAAGGCAGTGGTATGAAGTATACAAAGTAATGAAAGGCAAGGGTCTGAATCTAAGACTACTCTATCCAGCAAGGTTATCATTCAAAATTGAAGATGAAATAAAGAGTTTCACAAACAAAAAAAAACTAAAGGAATTTACCACCATGAAAATAGCTCTATAAGAAATGCTAAAGGGACTGTGGTAAAAAGAAGAGAGAGAGAGAGAGAGAGAGAGAGAGAGAGAGAGGAATGCAGGCATAAAATAAAATTGGCAACTGATAAGTATATATCAATGATAACCTTAAGCCCTGACCGGTTTGGCTCAGCAGTTAGAGCGTCGACCCTCGGACCAGAGAGTCCCGGATTCGGTTCCCGCTAAGGGCATGTACCTCAGCTACAGTTTGTCCCCGGCCCTGGTTGGATTTCTGTGGGTGGCAACCAGTCGATGTGTCTCTCTCACATCAATGTTTCTCTCTCTCTACTAAAAAAAGAAAAAAATAAGGGATTCCAAAATGGCGGCGGAGTGAATGGAAGCGAAATAGACCATCTCCCAGGACCAAACTGGAAATACAACTAAAATGCAGACAAACTGTCGGGAAAAGGCAACAGAAAAGCAGCTTGTGAGGACCATACAATCAGAGACACTGAATTGATCTTGGTAGGACTGCAGAGGCGCGAGAGGGGGGCTGGGAGCCCACAGACAGCAGTGGTCTTAGCTGTCAGTACCACCCTCGGGGTTAAAGCCCAAGCTGGCTCCACAGAGCAGAGCTGGGACAGAGCACTAAAATAGCCACAGCCACTCACCTTGGGCTCCGGCAGAGGGAGGGTGGACTGGACTGGAACTGTGTGGGGACACTCGAGATTTGGAGGGCGCTCAGAGCTTTTGCTGAGTTGCGGCCACGCAGGACGGTGGCCATCTTACTCCTTCCCAGGGCTCTGGGGAGAGGCAGCAGCCCCTCCCTCAGAGATTCAGCCACACCCAGGTGGGCCATTGACATGCAAATTGAGGCTCATTA
Organism: Tadarida brasiliensis; assembly: GCA_030848825.1. NCBI lineage: Eukaryota > Metazoa > Chordata > Mammalia > Chiroptera > Molossidae > Tadarida > Tadarida brasiliensis. The sequence continues at coordinate 86,312,217 of CM061280.1, forward strand.
ACTACCAGCATCTGCCCCATCCTCGTGAAATCCTCTAACGCTGAACACCTGAGGGAGGTTTTCATTCAACTGAGAACCCAAGGCTCTTCAACTAACCACGACTAACAGCCTCTAGGCAAAAAGCTAGAGGATAACTTAACCTTTTCTGGGCTTGCAAATCTACCCAGGAAAGTAAGACTCCACAGTGGTATATAACATGGGTCCTCCCACACTCATCCAAACCCAGTAGAGGGAGTCACAAACAGCAGAACACTAACATCCACAAGGAAAATTTGGCAGGCTCCAAAACCCACTGAGATAGCCAAAATGGTGAAACAAAGAAACAGATGCCAAATGAAAGAACAAGAGAACTCCACCGAACATGAGATAAATGAAATGGAGTTAAGCAAGTTAACACAGCTAGAATTCAGAGCCATGATCTTGAGGAAGCTCAACAGCATGAGTAAGGACATCAACACCATGAGCAAAGACATAGAAATACTGAAAAACAACCAATTGGAAAAGAAGAATGACATAGCAGAAATGAAGAACACATTGGAAGGACTAAACAGCAGAGTAGAAGCTGAGGACCGGATCAGTGACTTAGAAGACAGGGTAGAAAAAATCAACCAATCAGAAAACCAAAAGGAAAAAACAATGAAAAAACAGGAAGACAGCTTAAGAGAACTGTGGAACAACTGGAAACGTAATAATATTTGCATCATAGGAGTCCCCGAAGAAGAAGAAAATGAGCAAGGGTTAGAGAATATATTTGAAGAAATAGTGACAGAAAATTTCCCTAATTTGGTGAAGGAAGAAGGCATTCAAGTTCAAGAAGCACAGAGAGTCCCAAGTAAGAAGAACCCAAACAGGCCCACACCAAGACACATAGTTATTAAAATGCCAAAAATTAAAGACAAAGAGAGAATCCTAAAGGCAGCAAGAGCTAAGCAACAGGTTACCTGCAAAGGAACCCCCATAAGGCTATCATCTGACTTCTCAACAGAAACACTACAGGCCAGAAGGGAATGGTATGAAGTAATCAAGGTCATGAAAAACAAGGATCTGAATCCAAGACTACTCTATCCAGCAAGGCTATCATTCAAAATAGAAGGTCAAATAAAGAGCTTCCCAGACAAAAAAAAAGGCTAAGGGAATACATTAGCACCAAACCAGTACTGCAAGAAATGTTAAAAGGACTGCTGTAATTACTAGAAGAAATAGAAAGGAAAATAGAACCACACTAAACAAAAATGGCAATAAATAAGTACATATCAATAATCACCTTAAATGTAAATGGATTGAATGCTCCGATAAAAAGACACAGAGTAGCGGATTGGATAAGAAATCATGACCCATATATATGTTGTTCACAAGAGACCCACCTCACAACAAAAGACTCACATAGGTTGAAAGTAAAGGGATGGAAAAAAATCTTCCAAGCAAACAGAAAGGAAAAAAAAGCTGGGGTAGCAATACTCATATCTGATAAAATAGATTTCAAACTGAAGGCCATAACTAGAGACAAAGAAGGTCACTACATAATATCGAAAGGATCTATCCAACAGTAAGATATAACCTTGACAAACATATATGCACCCAATATAGGAGCACCAAAATATATTAAAAATCTTCTGGAGGACTTCAAAGGAGAAATCTACAGCAATACAATCATAGCAGGGGACGTCAAGACCCCAATGACATCACTGGATAGATCCTCTAGACAAAAAATGAACAAGTAAACAGAGACTCTAAATGAAGCACTAGACCAAATGGATTTAATAGATATTTACAGAGAATTACACCCCAAAACTATGGAATTCACATTCTTCTCAGGCACACATGGGACATTCTCAAAGACAGACCACATGTTAGGACACAGACTGAGTCTCTACAAGTTCAAGAAGATTGAAATCATATCAAGCATATTCTCAGATCACAATGGCATGAAACTAGAAATCAATTGCAACAAGAACATGCAAAGACATTTGAACACATGGAGGCTAAATAGCATGTTATTAAACAATGAATGGGTTACCGAGGAGATAAAAGAAAAAAATTAAAAACTTCCTGGAAACCAATGAAAATTAACACACAGCAACACAAAATCTATGGGAGGCAGCAAAACCAGTTCTGAGAGGGAAGTTCATAGCACTACAGGCCTACCTCAAGAAACAAGAAAAATTTCTAATAGACTATCTAATCTTACAACTTAAAGAACTAGAAAGCAAACAAAAAGAAAACCCCAGAGCAAGCAGAAGGAAGGAAATAGTAAAGATCAGAGCAGAAATAAATGACATTGAGACCAGAAAAACAATTCAAAGGATCAATGAAACAAAGAGCTGGTTTTTTGGAAAGATAAACAAGATTGATGGACCCTTAGCTAGACTCACCAAGAAACAAAGAGAGAGAACCCAAATACACAAGATCAGAAATGAAAGAGGAGAAGTAACAACTGACACCACAGAAATACAAAGGATTATGAACAAATACTATGAACATTTATATGGCAACAAATTCGACAATCTAAGGGAAATGGACAAATTTCTAGAAACACATAGTCTCCCAAAACTGAACCGGGAAGAGAGAGAAAACTTGAACAAACCAACAACAACGAAGTAAATTGAAGATGTAATCAAGACTCTCCCCGCAAACAAAAGCCAAGGTCCAGATGGCTTCAAGGGGGAGTTTTACCAAACATTCAAAGAAGAACTAACACCCACTCTCCTCAAACTATTTCTAAAAATTCAAGAAGGAAGACTTCCAAACTTGTTTTATGAGACCAGAATAATTCTAATTCCAAAACCAGAAAAAGACACTACAAAGAAAGAAAACTACAGGCCAATATCCCTGATGAACATAGATGCCAAAATCCTAAACAAAATACTAGCAAATCGGATCCAGCAATACATCAAAAAAATTATTCACCATGACCAAGTGGGATTCATCCCAAGGATGCAAGGCTAGTTCAGTATTTGCAAATCAATAAATGTAATACACCACATAAACAAAATGAAAGATAAAAACCACATGATCATATCAATAGACACTGAAAAAGCATTCGACAAAATCCAGCACCCATTTCTGATAAAAACGTTCAGCAATTTGGGAATAGAGGGATCATATCTTGAAATAATAAAGGCCATATATGAAAGACCTACAGCCAACATCATACTCAATGGGCAAAAACTAAAAACATTTCCCTTAAGAACAGGAACAAGACAGGGATGCCCACTTTCGCCACTCTTTTTTTTTTTTTTTTTATCCTCACCCGAGGACATTTTTTTCATTTTTTGTTCAGATATAGTGGGAGGGAGAGAGAGGAAGAGAGAGAGAGAGAAACATCGACGTGAAAGGGACACATCATATAGCTGCCACTCGCATGACCCAACCAGGGCCTGGGACAAACTGCAACCAAGGTACGTGCCCTTAGCGGGAACCGAACCCGGGTCTCTCTGGACCACAGGCCAATGCTCTAACCGCTGAGCCAAACAGGCCAGGGCTCGCTACTCTTATTTAACATAGTACTCGAAGTCTTAGCCACAGCAATCAGACATGAAGAAAAAATAAAAGGAATCCAAATTAGAAAGGAGGAAGTGAAACTGTCATTATTCGCAGATGACATGATATTATACATAGAAAACCCTAAAGACTCCATCAAAAATCTACTAGACCTAATAAATGAATTTGGCAAAGTAGCAGGATACAAAATTAACGTCAAGAAATCGACGGCATTCTTTTACACCAATGATGAACTCACAAAAAGAGAAACTAAAAATACAATCCCTTTTACCATCATGGCAAAAAAATTAAGATACCTAGGAATAGACTTAACCATGGAAGTAAAGGATCTATTTGGAGAAAACTAAAGGACATTGAAAAAAAAATAGAGGAAGATATAAAAAAGTGGAAGCACATACCTTGTTCATGGATTGGAAGAATTAACATCATTAAAATGTCCATACTACCCAAAGCATTCTATACATTCAATGCAATCCCCATCAAAATACCAGTGACGTATTTCACAGAACTAGAACAAATACTTCAAAAGTTCATATGGAACCAAAAAAGACCCCGAATGCCAATAGCAATCTTGAAAAAGAAGGGTAAAGTAGGTGGGATCACAATACCGGATATCAGGTTATACTACAAAGCTACTGTAATCAAAACAGCCTTGTACTGGCACAAGAACAGGCATATAGACCAGTGGAACAGAACAGAGAATCTGGAAATTGACCCAAGACATTATGTTCAATTAACATTTGACAAAGGTGGCAAGAGCATACAATGGAGCAAAGACAGCCTCTTTAATAAATGGTGTTGGGAAAATTGGACAGCTACATGCAAAAAAAAAATGAAACTAGACCATCAACTTACACCATACACAGGAATAAACTCAAAATGGATAAAAGACTTAAATGTGACTCGTGAATCCATAAAAATCCTAGAAGAAAATGTAGGCAACAAAATTTTGGACATCATACGCAACAGAATCTTCACTGATACATCACCTAAGGTAACAGAAACAAAGGAAAAATGAACACATGGGACTACATCAAACTCAAAAGCTTCTGCACAGCAAAAGAAACAGTCATCAAAACGGAAAGGGTACCCACTGTATGGGAAAGCATAATTGCCAATGATACATCAGATAAGGGGTTAATCTCCAAAATATATATAGTGCTCATACAACTCAACAAAAGGAAGACAAAGAACCCAATTAAAAAATGGGCAGAGGACTTGAAGGGATACCTCTCCAAACAGGACATACAAATGGCCAAGAGACATATGAAGAAATGCTCAACATCACTAATCATCAGAGAGATGCAAATTAAAACACCAATGAGGTATCACCTCACACCTGTCAAAATGGCTGCCATCAACAAATCATCAAACAACAAGTGCTGGCAAGGGTGTGAAGAAAAGGGGACTCTAGTACACTGCTGGCGGGAACACAGACTGGTACAGCCACTGTGGAAACAATATGGTGTTTCATCAAAAAATTAAAAATGGAACTGCCATTTGACCCTGTGATCTAACTTCTAGGAATATATCCTAAGAAGCCTGAGACACCAATCAGAAAGAATATATGTGCCCTTAATTTGATAGCAGCACTATTTACAATAGCTAAGATTTGGAGACATCACAAGTGTCCACGAGAGATGAGTGGATAAAAAAGCTGTAGTACATCTACACAATGGAGTACTATGCAGCTGTAAGAAAGAAAGATCTCTTCTCCTTTGCAACGACGTGGGAGGACCTGGAAACTCTTATCCTAAGTGAAACAAGCCAATCAGAGAAAGACAAATATCACATGATCTCACTTATTTGTGGAATATAATGAACCTAATAAGCTGATGAACAAAATAGAACCAGAGAATGGAAGTGGAGAACAGACTGACAAACCTCAGAGGGGTTTGAGAGGGGGGAAGTGAATAAACCAAAGAACTTATATACATATATGTATAAGCAATTGAAGCATACAACAATACTTTGAAGGCGGAGGGGGACAGAAGTGGGGAGGAGGATGTCAATTGGGGGAAAAGGAGGGACATCTGTAACAAAAATAATTTGACTAATTAAAAAAATTAGAACTTCTTAGCCCTGTTGAGGGTACATAACAAAGGTTCCAACCATTGAAAAACTAAAAAATAAAGAGAAACATACGTACTATTTTTTTCCCTTTACCACTGAAAAATTTTATGTGTATTTTCCTGTTTTACGAAAAATTTATATCTAAATTAAGGTGACCAGATAATTAGGTATCCAGAGAATCAATATATTGATATTAAATATAGAGAGCTGCTTTTTATTTATCTATTTTTCTCTTAATAATTTTTCTTCACTTTTCCTTATGTTGAATGCTTTATCACAGCTTTAAAGTGAAGTCTTCATACTTTTCTCCCTCAAGAGCTATTAGTTTTCCTTTTAAAAATAGAATCATGAAAAATCTAGCTGTGTAGAAAAGACAGCATACTTCATCTTATCATTTCTGTTTTAAGGGTTATTCTTTAAAATTCATTTACCTACTTTAAATAGAATTTACCATCAATTAACCAGAACAATTAGGTGAAATATCCTTCTGTTTTAATTACACACCACTTTTCAAATCACAGTGAACCAGAGCACCCAACCCTACCTAGAGGCAGCCAGTTTAGAAACATTAAATATCCAAGAGCTTTAACACATGCTATAAACTTTAAAACATTCTACTAGATCAATTCAGAGAAGGTTGCATCTTTTAATTCATAGAAGGATTTTTTATTATGGTAAGACCACTTAACATGAGATCTCCTATCTTAAAATTTTAAGAGCATAATACAGTATATTGTTAACTATAAGCACAGTGTTGTATAGCAGAACTCTAGTATTTATCTTGCATAACTGAAACTTTATACCTGTTGAATAGCATCTCCCTACTTTCCCCTCCCCCAAACCCCTAGAAACCACCACTGTACTCTCTATTTCTATGAGTTTGATTGTTTTAGGTACCTCATATAAGTGAAATCATACAATGCTTGTCCTCTGTGACTGACTAATTTCACTTAGCAAAATGATTTTGTTTCCTCTTTTTTAACACAAATTATACTACATATAGTATTGATTTTTCACAGTCCACTGACCAAACAATAAGCTAGTCCAGAATTATAACTGTAGACTAGGAAAAGATATAGCCTTGTAAGATTCAAGTCAAGGCTGGTTAAAAATAACTTCTCTCTATAGAAACTTTGCAAATAAAGCTCTCAAAAGCTCAAGGAACAACAATTCAGTGAAAAAAGAAATCCTCTGAAGAAATTTCTCTGCTGAGTATATTCCTGATTGGTCCAGAACATCCTGATTCCACATTCCTAAACAGTTCTGATTAGTTCCTAAGAACAAACTGTAAATAAGGAAATTGGTCATCACCTCATGGAAATTTATTTTCATCTATCTTCTCTTATATTTTCACACCCTAAGTGATGCATTGTAGGGCACATGAAGGCTTGTCTCCATCCAACTTTCCATTTTCTGTTTGGTGAGTGTGATTTGAAAATGATATCCAAACAAATGCCTCTGTTTTCTTATTAACTATCAGTGGTCCTTTCCCTCCTTCTACCTCCTTCTACCTTTTGCCTTTTGTTCTTCTCCCTGCCCTTTCCTCTAGCCATTGCCTCTTTTCTCATGTGGGTCAAAATTCCAAGTATATTGGAAAGAAATCACCAGTGTTCCAGGTATAGATGAAATGATCATGCTCTAAAGTAAAATGAGAGACAGTAGCACACACGCACTCATAACATGACCGTATAATGTAGACATACCACACCCATGCACTCCACTTACACAGTTCATCTCTTACTACAACTGAAAAGGCAAGCCCATATAAAAAGAGACAAATTTGATGACATGCAAGTAAGCAATACCTAAGACACACAGCATCTCATAAATATAGACAGCAAGATAAATAAAATTATTTTGTAATGTACAAATATTGTAAAGAAATTGGAAAAATTATGAACTGCCTGAAAATAAACGGACATCAGAAAATTAGAATGAGTGAAAATGAGAAATGACTTTTAATATATTGCATTCAAAATTACTTTGGAATTATATAATGTGAAAGATTGGGCTAAATAGCCCAGCTATTATGGCTCAGTGGTTGAGCGTCAACCCATGCACCAAGAGGTTGCCGGTTAGATTCCCGGTCAGGGCACATGCCCATGTTGTGGGCCTGCTCTCCAGTGGGGGGCATGCAGGAGGAGGCCAATCGATGTTCTCTCTCATCAATGTTTCTATCTCTCTCTCCCTCTCTCTTCCTCTCTCTCTAAAATCAATAAAGAAAAGAAAAAAAGAAAGATTGAGCTAAATAAATGCTGAGTTTCCTTTCATCTTTTTCATTTTGCAGATGAGGTCCTGAGAGGTGATTTCACCAATGTTTAAGCTATATGATCTCAATAAAATGATTTAGTCTCTCTAGACCTTTGATTCCACACTCACAAATGGGGAGAACTGTTAGGAGAAATGAATGTGGTAAATTCCAGTGATTGACAGGTCATGTCATGGTATTGGTGACTGAATGGTCAGTTCATAAAAAGGAGGATATTTAATGCTTTAGTAAATTATTACTTAGTACATTCAAGGGCATTGGTGATCAATCAATAAATAAATGTATTTAAATTATGTATGCTTGTTTTTTCCTTATTTTTATTGAAATATAACTAACATAATATTAGTTTCAGGTGTTCAACATAATTAGATATTTGTATATATATATTGCAAATGATTATCACAATAAGTCTAGTAATGTCCATCAACATATAGTTTCAAAAAACAACTTTTTTTGTCATGAGAACTTTTTAAAAATTTATCTTTATTGTTGAAAGTATTATAGATGTCCCCCCTGTTTCCCCCATTGACACCCTCCACCCTGCTCCCACTACCCCCAGGCCTTCACCACACTATTGTCTGTGTCCATGGGTTATGCATATATGCATGTAAGTTCATTGAGTAATCTGTTCCTGCTCACCCCCCTCTGAGATCTGTCAGTCTGTTCCATGCTTCCATGTCTCTGGATCTATTTTGTTGGTCAGCTAGTTACTTTGCTGGATTATTGAAATTCGAAGATGGATAAAATATAATCCCAGCCCTCGTATGCTTTATTCACAGCTCTGTTTTGTGTCCTGATTCATATATTCTCTCACCAATTTTTATTTGCTTTTGTTGTGTTGTATAGCTTTTTAGTTGTCTCAAATCCTTGCTGAAATAAGATTTAATATAAATAAACAAGGAAATTATTTAGTTTGTATATACATATACACACACAAACTAGCCCTTCACCTTGTAGATTTTAGGGAGCCACACCCATAAACAATTGCAACACATCAGATCTTTACTTTTTCCCTGTTTTGAAAAGATTGTCATGGGACAAAGATAAGAACTTATACAACTCAACACCAAGAAAACAAACAATCCAATTAAAAAATGAGCTAAGGACCTGAGTAGAAACTTCTCCAAAGAGGACATACAGATGGCCAAGGGACATAAGAAAAAATGCTCAAAGTTACTAACCATCAGAGACATGCAAATTAAAATGACTATGAGGTATTCACCTCACACCTGCCAGAATGGCTGCCATCAACAAATCATCAAACAACAAGTGCTGCCAAGGGTGTGGAGAAAAAGGAACCTTAGTGCACTGTTGGTGGGAATGCAGGCTGGTGAAGCCACTATGGAAAATAGTATGGAGTTTCCTCAAAAAATTAAAAATGGAACTGTCTTTTTACCCAGAAATCCCACTTCTGGGACTATATCCGGAGAAACCAGAAACACTAATCAGAAATAATGCCCTGGCTGGTTTGGCTCAGTGGTTAGAGCGTCGGCCTGCAGTCCAGAGAGACCCGGGTTCGGTTCCCGCGAAGGGCACGTACCTCGGTTGCAATTAGTGATGAACTCACAGAAAGAGAAACTAAAAAACAATCCCTTACCATCATGGCAAAATAATTAAGATACCTAGGAATAAACTTAAACAAAGAAGTAAAGGACCTATTTGCAGAAAACTACAGGACATTGAAAAAAGAAATAGAGGAAGATATAAAAAAGTGGAAGCACATACCCTGTTCATGGATTGGAAGAATTAACATCATTAAAATGTCCATACTACCCAAAGCAATCTATAGATTTAATGCAATCCCCATCAAAATACCAACGACATATTTCATAGAACTAGAACAAATGCTTCAGAAGTTCATATGGAACCAAAAAAGACCCCGAATAGCTACAGCTATTTTGACCCAAACATTATGCTCAATTAATATTCGACAAAGGTGGCAAGAGCATACAATGGAGTAAAGACAGCCTCTTTATTTTTTTTATTTTTTTTAACAGTTCAACTTCAGTATTTTTATTTTATTTTATTTTATTTTAATTTATTTATTTTATTATTAATTTGTTTTTGTTACAGATGTTTTTCCTTTTTTTCCCCCATTGACACCCTCCTCCCCCTCCCCTTCTCCTCATACCCATCTTTGTTGTCCATGTCCATTGGTTATGCACCCATGCACATAGGCTCTGTGATTCATCTCTTTCCCCCGCCTCCCCCCCTCCTCTGAGGCCCGTCATCCCATACTCCACCTCCATGTCTCTGGGTCAATTTCGTTGTTCAGTTTGCTCAGTTCTCCTGTGTGTTGCCAGCTTCCTCCGTTGGTATGGGGGTCGCTCAGCTCCCTCGCTCCGCCTGGGTTCCTCCGTGGTGGGGGGGTCACCCGGCTCCCTCGTCTGCCTGGGTTCCTCCATGGTGGGGGGGTCACTCGGCTCCCTTGCTCCTGGGTTCCTCCGTGGTGGGGGGGTCACCCGGCTCCCTTGTCTGCCTGGGTTCCTCCGTGGTGGAGGGGTCGCTCAGCTCCCTCCCTCTGCCTGGGTTCCTCCGTGGTGTGGGGGTCGCCCGGCTCCCTCACTCCGCCTGGGTTCCTCCGTGGTGGGGGGGTCGCTCAGCTCCCTCGCTCCGCCTGGGTTCCTCCGTGGTGGGGGGGTCACTCAGATCCCTTCCTCCGCCTAGGTTTCTCCGTGGTCAGGGGGACGCTCAGCTTCCGCAGGCGCCCCTGGCTGCAGGATCTCGTTTCCTGTGAGGCGACATGGAGGGTCCTGGAGGGCAGTATGCCATCTCTATTCTGTTGCTTCTTTAATTTCGTAGTTGCAGGGCTTCCATTCAGCTTGATTTCATGTGGTCTTTAAGCGATAGTTATTCTGTGATTTAGTTGTAACTTTGATGTGGTTGTGGGAGGACGCGATTCCGCATCCACCTACGCCGCCATCTTGACCGGAAGTCCCAAGACAGCCTCTTTAATAAATGGTGTTGGGAAAATTGGACAGCTACATGCAAAAAAATGAAACTAGATCATCAGCTTACACCATGCACAAGAATAAACTCAAAATGGATAAAAGACTTAAATGTGACTCATGAATCCATAAAAATCCTAGAAGAAAATGTAGGCAACAAAATTTCAGACATCATACGCATCAGAATCTTCACTGATATATCACCTAAGGCAACAGAAACAAAGGAAAAAATGAACACATGGGACTACATCAAACTCAAAAGCTTCTGCACAGCTAAAGAAACAACCATCAAAGTGGAAAGGCAACCCACTGTATGGGAGAGCATAATTGCCAATGATATATCAGATAAGGGATTAATTTCCAAAATATATAGAGTGCTCATACATCTCAACAAAAGGAAGACAAAGAACCCAATTAAAAAATGGGCAGAGGAACTAAATAGACACCTCTCCAAACAGGACATACAAATGGCCAAGAGGCATATGAAGAAATGCTCAACTTCACTAATCATTAGAGAGATGCAAATTAAAACAACAATGAGGATGCCCTGGCAGGTTTGGCTCAGCGGTTGGAGCGTTGGCCTGCGGTCCAGAGAGACCCGAGTTCGGTTCCCGCTAAGGGCATGTACCTCGGTTGCAGTTTGTCCCCGGCCCTGGTTGGGTCATGCGGGAGGCAGCCACTCGATGTGTCCCTTTCACGTCGATGTTTCTCTCTCTCTCTCCCTCCTACTCTATCTGAACAAAAAATGGTAAAATTTCCTCGGGTGAGGATTAAAAAAAATAAATAAATAAAACAACAATGAGGTATCACCTCACACCTGTCAGAATAGCCGCCATCAACAAAGCATCAAACAACAAGTGTTGGCGAGGGTGTGGAGAAAAGGGGACTCTAGTACACTGCTGGTGGGAGTGCAGACTGGTGCAGCCACTATGGAAAACACTATGGTGTTACCTCAAAAAATTAAAAATTGAATTACCATTTGACCCAGTGATCCCACTCCTAGCAATATACCCTAAGAAGCCTGAAACACCAATCAGGAAGAATACATGTACCCCCATGTTCATAGCCCCTCTATTTACAATAGCTAAGATCTGGAAACAGCCCAAGTGTCCATCAGGAGACGAATGGATAAAAAAGCCGTGGTACATATACACAATGGAGTACTATGCAGCTGTAAGAAAGAAAGATCTCTTATCCTTTGTGACGACATGGGAGGACCTGGAAACTTTATCCTAAGTGAAACAAGCCAAGCAGAGAAAGACAAATATCATATGATCTCACTTATTTCTGGAATATAATAAACATAACAGTCTGAGGAACAGGGTAGTCCCAGAAATGTGGAAGTAGGGTACAGACTGACAATTGCCAGAAGAGGGGGTGGGGGAGGGGAGGGATGAACCACAGAACTTGTACGCATGTACTCATAACCAATGGACATGGACAACAAAACTGAGGACGGGGCAAGGAGGGAGGGGGAGGAGGGTGACAATGGGGGGAAAAGAAGAAACATCTGTAACAAAAATAAATTAATAAAAAAATAAAATAAAATAAAAATTCCCTATAAAGATATCTTAACTGCTTAACCAAAGTCTAGCTATTCCGGGTTTGACCCAGAGCCTTGCAGTTTCTCCCTCATTATGGTTTACCTAAACAGCCTGAGCCTAGATGTAGGAGTTTGCTCATTCCTTCTACTTAGTTAACACTAAGATAGACCATACAAAGTTATAAGTTAATTAAATAACATGCTATTATTATTAAACAGTAGTAAACAGCGTGTTACTGAACAGCTAACATGTCAAAGAAGAAATCAAAAGAAAAATAAAAAAAATATTTTGAGGCAGCCCTGGCTGATTTGGTTCAGTTAGAATGTTGGCCAGCAGACTGAAACATCACAGGTTCGATTCCTGGTCAACAGCATGTAACTGTGTTTAGTCCCTGGCCCTTGTCAGGGTGGTACGGGAGGCAGCCAATTGATATGTCTCTCTCACATCTATCTATCTATCTATCTATCTATCTATCTATCTATCTATCTATCTATCTCTATCTCTCCCTCCCTTCCACTCTATCTAAAAATCAATGGAAAAATATCCTCAGGTGAGGATTAGCAGGATTAACAAAAAAAATTTATTTTAGGGCAAATGAAATTGGAAACACAACATACCAAAGCATATGGGATACAGAAAAAGAAGTTTTAAGAGGGAAGTGCATAGTAATAAATGCTTACATTAAAAAAAATTTCAAATAAACAACCTAATTATATACCACAAGGAACTAAAAAAATAAGAACAAACCAAGCCCAATATTAGCAGAAAGAAAAAATAACAAAAATCAAATCAGAATTAAATAAAATAGAGACTAAAAAGATTATAGAAAAGATCAATGAAACTAGGAGTTAATTATTTTGAAAAAAAAAAAAAATAGACAAGCCATTAGCTAGATGTACCAAGAAAAATAGAGAGAGGAATCACAAAAATAAAATTATACATGAAAGGGGAGACATTATGAAGATGGTGGTGGGCAGGACTGGAGCGAAGGTGAATGTGTGAGTGACTGTGAGAGAGAATGCGACTGGACGTGACTGTGGATAAGCAACCTTGAGCAGTGCAAAAACATGGGGCAGAGGGTTCCTGTGCTGTGGACGGAAAGCAGCTGGCTACAGCGGTAAGCGGCTCATCAGGGAGCTTCTCCCTGTGTGGCAGGGAGGCCCAACCATTTTGGAAGATCCTTGGTATTCTCTGGGAGGAGGCAGCAGGGAGCAGCTAGGGCCCAGTGACCTGAGTCCACCAGAGTGCCTTGCACCATCAGACGAGTGGACTCCACTGTGTCAATGCAAAACAGTGCACAGTAGTGGCACTATTGAGGTGTCAGCTGCAGTAGCTGCAACCGGCAGGGAGCTGAGCACCATCCCCCACAGCAGAAGCCTGATCGGAGGAGCCCAGCACCTTCCCCCACACCAGCAGTGATTGGGTGGAAGTGGAGCCCCACCCCCAACAACAGCTGAGGCTTGGGAGCCTAGACACACCCAGAGCAGCAGAGGCTTGAAAGCAGAAATCCATCACCAGGCAGCAGCAACACAGATTGGCAGCTGAGAATCATCCCCAGCAGCATCAGAAAAGACTGATCAGGAGCGGTACCCCAGCCCAAGCAGCAGCAAGACTTGGGCAGCCAAAACCTGTCCCTGACAACTGCAGCAGTGGATTTGGAGTGGAGCCCCTCCCCTGGCTGCAGCAAAGTCCCAGGAGCAGATTATCCTCAGCACCCAACAGCAGCAGAGGATTTGGAACTGAAAGCATCCCCTGGCAACAGCAGCAGCACTAGCAGTGCAAACCAGGAGCTGACACTCACCCCCAGCAGCAACTGATCAGGAGCTGAGCTCCACCAGGCAGCAGGATACCCCAGCAGCACACCAGCAGGATCCACACACCTCAGCAGAATACCAGCAGGACCCATGCACCCCAGCACTGCACCAGCTGGACCCACGGACCGCAGACAGAAGCAGCATAGATTGTCAGCTGAGACGAATCCACAGGGGCATCAGCAGAGGCTGATCAGGAACGGTGCCATAACCCAAGCAGCAGCAAGACATGGGTAGCCAAGACCAGCACAACAGACCAATACCAGCTGCCAGTTGTCAATCCTACAGGACCCACAGCAGGCAAGAGGCACCACACACCAAAACAGTCTGGGAGGTACAGCAGCTTAACTTGATACACACTGACCTGCCTACACATCCCAACATCTGTCACCAGGCCTAGAACTACCAGACTGCTAAAATGGTGAGACAAAGAAACAACACCCAAATGAAAGAAAAAGAGGAATCACCAGAAAAAGAACTACAGGAAAAGGAAGAAAGCAATTTGTCAAATAAAGAATTCAAAGCAATGATTTTAGGGTGCTCAAACAATTTAGTGAAAACTACAAGCAACTTAAGAAGAATTATGATGAGCTCAGTGGGAACTACATCAGCTTTTAAAAAAAAAGGTAGAAGCTATGAATAAAAATCAAGAGGAAATAAAGAATGACATAGCTGTTATGAAAAATACCTCAGAAGGAGTCAATATAAGATTAGAAGAAGCAGAAGCCCGAATCAGTGACTTAGAAGTCAAGGTAGAAAAAAAAAAAAAACACCCAAAGAGAGCAGCAAATGAGAAGAAAAATTAAAAAGCAGGAAGAGAGTTTAAGGGAGCTTTGGGGTACCGGAAGGAGAAGACTCAGAGAAAGGAATAGAGAATCTGTTTAAAGGAATAATGACAGGAAACTTCCCTAAACTGGTGAAGAAAAAGTCACACAAGTTCAGAAAATGAGAGAATTCCAAGCAATATGAACCCCAAAAGACCCACAGCTAGACACATCATAATTAAAATGGCAAACATTAAAGACAAAGAAAGAACCTTAAAGGAAGCACGAGAGAGACAGAAAGTTACTTACAAGGACCTCCCACTAAACTGTCAGCTGATTTCTCAATAAAAACACTGCAGGCCAGAAGGGAATGGCATGAAGTATAGAAAGTAATGAAAGGCAAGGGTCTGAATCCAAGACTACTCTATCCAGCAAGGCTATCATTCAAAATTGAAGGAGAAATAAAGAGCTTCACAGAAGAAAAAAAAAAAAAAAAAAAAGCTAAAGGAATTTACCACCACCAAACCAGCACTGCAAGAAATGCTGAAGGGACTGTTGTAAGACGAAGAAGAAACAGAGAAAGAGAGAGAGGAACACAGGCATAAAATAAAAATGGCAACTAATAAGTAACTATCAATAATAACCTTAAATGTAAATGGCTTAAATGCTCCAATTAAAAGATATAGGGTAGCTGACTGGATAAGAAAACAAGACCCATAAATATGTTGTCTATGAGAGACCCACCTCACACAAAAAAGACTCATACAGGACAAAAGCGAAGGGATGAAAAAAATTTTTCCAAGCAAATGGAAATGAAAACAAAAGCTGCTTTAGCAATACTCATATCTGATAAGATAGATATCAAAACGAGGGCCATCATGAGACAAAGAAGGTCACTATATAATATGAAAGGCATCAATCCAACAAGAGAATATAACACTGATAAACATATATGCACCAAATACACAGGACCACCAAAATATGTTTTAAAACTTCTGACGAACTTCAAGGGAGAGATCAATAGCAATACAATCATAGTGAGTGACTTTAACACCCCACTAACACCACTGGATAAATCTTCTAGACAAAAAATGAACAAGGACACAGAGGGCTGGGACAGAGTGCTAAAATAGCCACAGCCACTCACCTTGGGCTCTGGCAGAGTGAGGGCAGACAGGACAGGAACTGTGTGGGGACACTCGGGATTTGGAGGGCACTCAAAGTTTTTGCTGAGTTGCGGCCATGCAGGACGGTGGCCACCTTACTCCTTCCCAGGGCTCTGGAGAGAGGTGGCAGCCCTTCCCTTGGAGATTCAACCCCATCCACGTGGGTCATTGAAATGCAAATTGAGGCTAATTAACAACCAGCATCTGCCCCACCCTCGGGAAATCCTCTTACACTGAACACCTGAGGGAGGTTTTCATTCATTTGAGAAACCAAGGCTCTTCAAGTAACCGTGACTAATAGCCTCCAGGCAAAAAGCTAGAGGATAACTGAACTGTTCCTGGGCTTGCAAATCTACCCAGGAAAGGAAGACTTGACAGTGGTGTTTAACGAAGGTCCTCCCAGGCTCATCCAAACCCAGTAGAGGGAGCTATACACAGCAGAACACCAACACCCACAGGGAAAATTTGGCAGGCTCCAAAACCCACCGAGATAGCCAAAATGGTGAAACAAAGAAACAAATCCCAAATGAAAGAACAAGAGACCTCTACTGAAGATGAGATAAATAAAATGCAGTTAAGCAAGTTATCAGAGGTAGAATTCAGAGCCATGAACTTGAGGAAGCTCAACACCATGAGTAAGGGCATCAACACCATGAGTAAAGACATAGAAACATTGAAAATCAACCAAGTGGAAATGAAGAAGCACCAAGAAGAAATGAAGAATGACATAGCAGAAATAAAGAACACATTGGAAGGACTAAACAACAGAGTAGAGGAAGCTAAGGACAGGAAGAGTGAATTAGAACACACAGTAGAAAATAATCAACCGATCAGAAAAGGAAAAGGAAAAAACAATTTAAAAACAGGAAGACAGCCCTGGCCGGTTTGGCTCAGCGATTAGAGCGTCGGCCTGAGGTCCAGAGAGACCCGGGTTCGGTTCCCACTAGGGGCATGTACTTCTGTTGCAGTTTGTCCCTGGCCCTGGTTGGTCGTGCAGGTGGCAGCCACTCCATGTGTCCCTTTCACGTCGATGTTTCTCTCTCTCTCTCTCTCTTCCTCTCTCTCCCTCCCACTCTATCTGGACAAAAAATTTAAAAAAATGTCCTCGGGTGAGGATAAAAAACAAAAACAAAAACAAAAAAACAGGAAGACAGCTTAAGAGAACTGTGGGACAAATGGAAATGTAATAATATTCGCATCATAGGAGTCTTCGAAGAAGAAAATGAGCAAGGGTTAGAGAATATATTTGAAGAAATAGTGACAGAAAACTTTCCTAACCTGGTGAAGGAAGAAGGCATTCAAGTTCAAGAAGCACAGAGAGTCCCAAATAAGAAGAACCCAAATAGGCCCACACCAGGACACATAGTAATTAAAATGCCAAAAATTAAAGACAAAGAGAGAATCCTAAAGGCAGCAAGAGATAAGCAAAAGATTACCTACAAAGAAACCCCCATGAAGCTATCAGCTGACTTCTCAACAGAAACACTACAGGCCAGAATACAATACCTCCATTCTGACCTTCAGTTACTGCACGTACACACCCTGGCAGTTTCTTTTCTGTAAAATAAGGGCCTTGAGACACCCAAAGAAAACTGTAAAGATAAGGGATTGAGGATGGCCTTGGGAAACTCAGAGAAACCATCAGAAAAAAGAGATTAATAGTTGTCCTGCTCCACTCCCCCTCCTCTCTGTTTCAGCCCCCCGTAATGGTGCCAGAAGCGGTGCCAAGAAAATGTAGCTTTTTTTTTTTCCTGTAGTTTGTGCCTTTAAAAGTGGGCAACAAAGAAGGCTAGGGACTGAAAATTTGGGGAAGCTGTACCCCCCACCAAACCACCGGTGTAACAGTCCACCAGTGTAACAGGCCACTGGTGTAATAAAGTGCTCCTTTACAATTTGGCCATGCATCTCTGGTTATCTCCCTGACACGTTACAACACAGAAGGGAATGGCTTGAAGTAATCAAGGTCATGAAAAACAAGGATCTGAATCCTAGACTACTCTATCCAGCAAGGCTATCATTCAAAATAGAAGGTCAAATAAAGAACTTCCCAGACAAAAAAAAAAAAAGGCTAAGGGAATATATTAGCATCAAACCAGCACTGCAAGAAATGTTAAAAGGACTGCTGCAATTAGTAGAAGAAATAGGAACAAAAATATAACCACACTAAGCAAAAATGGCAATAAATGAGTACATATCAATAATCATATTAAATGTAAATGGATTGAAAGCTCCGATAAAAACACACAGAGTAGATGTTTGAATAAGAAAGCATGACCCATATATATGTTGTTTACAAGAGACCCCCCTCACAACAAAAGACTCACATAGGTTGAAAGTGAAGGGATGGAAAAAAATCTTCCAAGCAAACGCAAAAACAAACCAACAAACAAACAAAAAAACGCTGGTGTAGCAATACTCATATCTGTTCAAATAGATTACAAAATGAAGGCCAAAACTAGAGACAAAGAAGGTCACTACATAATATTGAAAGGATCTATCCAACACAAGGATATAACCTTTGTAAACATATATGAACCCAATATAGGAGCACTAAAATATATTAAAAATATTCTGGAGGACTTCAAAGGAGAAATCGACAGCAATACAATAATAGTAGGGGACTTTAACCCCCGCTGACATCACCGAATAGATCCTCTAGGCAAAAAATTAACAAGGAAACAGAGACTCTAAATGAAGTACTAGACCAAATTGATTTAATAGATATCCACAGATATCTTTCTTACAGCCGCATAGTAGCCAATTGTGTATATGTACCACAACTTTTTTTTAAATTAATTTTTGTTACAGATGTTTCTCCTTTTTCCCCACTGACACCCTCCTCCCCGACCCTCCACCCCTTCCCCAGCTTTGTTGTCCATGTCCATCAGTTATGCATATATACGTATAAGTTCTGTGGTTTATCTCTTCCCTCCCCCTCCAACCCCCTCGTCTAAGGGTTGTCAGTCTGTACCCTACTTCCACATCTCTGGGTCTACCCTGTTCCCCAGACTGTTATGTTTATTATATTCCACAAATGAGTCAGATCATGTGATATTTGTCTTTCTCTGTGTGGCTTGTTTCGATAAGGATAATACACTCGAGGTCCCCCCATGTTGTCTCAAAGGATAAGAGATCTTTATTTCTTACAGCTGCATAGTATTCCATTGTGTATATGTACCACGGCTTTTTTATCCACTCATCCACTGATGGGCATTGGGGCAGTTTCCAGATCTTAGCTATTGTAAATAGCGCTGCTATGAACATGGGGTACATATATTCTTTCTGATTGGGGTTTTAGGCTTCTTAGAGTATATTCCTAGAAGTGGGATCACTGGGTCAAATGGCAAGTCAATTTTTATTTTTTTGAGGTAACACCATAGTGTTTTCCATAGTGGCTGCACCAGTCTGCATTCCCACCAGCAGCATACTAGAGTCCTCTTTTCTCCACACCCTCACCAACACTTGTTGTTTGATGACTTGTTGATGGTGGCCATTCTGAGAGGTGTGAGGTGATAACTCATTGTTGTTTTAATTTGCATCTCTCTGATGATTAGTGATGTTGAGCATTTCGTCATATGTCTCTTGGCCATTTGTATGTCCTGTTTGGAGAGGTGTCTATTTAGCTCTTCTGCCCATTTTTTAATTGGGTTCTTTGTCTTCCTTTTGTTGAGTTGTATGAGCACTCTATATATTTTGGAAATTAACTCCTTATCTGATGTATCACTGGTCATTATACTCTCCCATACAGTGGGTTGCCTTTCCATTTTGATGGTTGTTTCTTTTGCTGTGTAAAAGCTTTTGAGTTTGATGTAGTCCCATGTGTTCATTTTTTCCTTTGTTTCTGTTGCCATAGGTGATGTATCAGTGAAAATTCTGCTGTGTATGATGTCTGAAATTTTGTTGCCTACATTTTCTTCTAGGATATTTATGGATTCATGAGTCACATTTAAGTCTTCTATCCATTTTGAGTTTATTCTTGTGTATGGTGTAAGTTGATGGTCTAGTTTCATTTTTTTGCATGTAGCAGTCCAATTTTCCCAACACCATTTATTAAAGAGGCTGTCTTTACTCCATTGTATGCTCTTGCCACCTTTGTCAAATATTAATTGGGCATAATGTCTTGGGTCAATTTGCAGGTTCTCTGTTCTGTGCCACTGGTCTATAAGCCTGTTCTTGTGCCAGTACCAGGCTGCTTTGATTACAGTAGCATTGTAGTATAACCTGATATCCGGTATTGTGATCCCTCCTACTTTGTCCTTTTTTTCAAGATTGCTGTGGCTATTCAGGGTCTTTCTTGGTTCCATATAAACTTTTGAAGTATTTGTTCTAGTTCTGTGAAATATGTCATTGGTATTTTGATGGGGATTGCATTGAATCTATAGATTGCTTTGGGTAGTATGGACATTTTAATGATGTTAATTCTTCCCATCCATGAACAAGGTATGTGCTTCCACTTTTTTGTATCTTCCTCTATTTCTTTTCTCAATGTCCTGTAGTTTTCTGCAAATAGGTCCTTTACTTCTTTGTTTAAGTTTATTCCTAGGTATCTTAATATTTTTGCCACGATGGTAAATGGGATTATTTTTTTAGTTTCTCTTTCTGTGAGTTCATCATTGTGTATAAGAATGCCATCGATTTCTTGACGTTAATTTTGTATCCTGCTACTTTGTCAAATTCATTTATTAAGTCTAGTAGATTTTTGATGGAGTCTTTAGGGTTTTCTATGTATAATATCATGTCATCTGCGAATAATGACAGTTTCACTTCCTCCTTTCCAATTTGGATCCCTTTTATTTTTTCTTCATGTCTGATTCCTTTGGCTAAGACTTCGAGTACTATGTTAAATAAGAGTGGTGAAAGGGGCATCCCTGTCTTGTTCCTGTTCTTAAGGGAAATGCTTTTAGTTTTTGTCCATTGAGTATGATGTCAGCTATAGGTCTTTCATATATGGCCTTTATAATGTTGAGATATGATCCCTCTATTCCCAAATTGCTGAGCGTTTTTATCAGAAATGGGTGCTGGATTTTGTCAAATGCTTTTTCAGCATCTATTATTATGATCATATGGTTTTTATCTTTCATTTTGTTTATGTGATGTATCACATTTATTGATTTGCGAATATTGTACCAGCCTTGCATCCCTGGGATGAATCCCACTTGGTCATGGTGAATAATTTTTTTGATGTATTGCTGGATCTGATATGCTAGCATTTTGTTAAGGATTTTGGCATCTATGTTCATTAGGGATATTGGCCTGTAGTTTTCTTTCTTTGTAGTGTCTTTTTCTGGTTTTGGAATTAGAATTATGCTGGCTTCATAAAGGAGTTTGGAAGTCTTCCTTCTTCTTGAATTTTTTTGGAATAGTTTGAAGAGAGTGGGTGTTAGTTCTTCTTTGAATGTTCGGTAAAACTCCCCAGTGAAGCTGTTAGGGCCTGGGCTTTTGTTTGCTGGGAGGGTCTTGATTACAACTTCAATTTCCTTCGTTGTTTTTGGCCTGTTCAAGTTTTCTATCTCTTCCCGGTTCAGTTTTGGGAGACTATGTGTTTCTAGAAATGTGTCCATTTCGCTTAGATTGTCAAATTTGTTGCCATATAAATGTTCATAGTATTTGTTAACGATCCTTTGTATTTCTGTGGCGTCAGTTGTTACTTTGCCTCTTTCATTTCCGATTTTGTGTATTTGGGTTCTCTCTCTTTGTTTCTTGGCGAGTCTAGCTAAGGGTCCATCAATCCTGTTTATCTTTTCAAAAAAACCAGCTCTTTGTTTCATTGATCCTTTGAACTGTTTTTTTTTTTTTTTTTGGTCTCCATGTCGTTTATTTCTGCTCTGATCTTTACTATTTCCTTCCTCCTACTTACTCTAGGGTTTTCTTTTTGTTTGCTTTCTAGTACTTTAAATTATGAGGTTAGGTAGTCAATTAGAAATTTTTCTTCTTTCTTGAGGTGGGCCTGTAGTGCTATGAACTTCCCTCTCAGAACTGCTTTCCCTGCATCCCATAGATTTTGTGTTGCTGTGTGTTCATTTTCATTGGTTTCCAGGAAGTTTTGAATTTCTTCCTTGTTCTCCATGGTAACCCATTCAGTGTTCAATAACATGCTATTTAGCCTCCATGTGTTCAAATGTCTTTGCATGTTCTTGTTGCAATTGATTCTTAGTTTCATGCCATTGTGATCGGAAAAGAGGTTTGATATGATTTCAATCTTCTTGAACTTGTAGAGACTTAGTTTGTGCCCTAACATATGGTCTATCTTTGAGAATGTCCCATGTGCACTTGAGAAGAATGTGAATTCTGCAGTTTTGGGGTGTAATTCTCTGTAGATATCTATTAAATCCATTTGATCTAGTGCTTCATTTAGAATTTCTGTTTCCTTGTTAATTTTTTGTCTAGATGATCTATCCAGTGATGTCAGCGCGGTGTTGAAGTCCCCTGCTATGATTGTATTGCTGTAGATTTCTCCTTTGAAGTCCTCCAGAAGATTTTTAACATATTTTTGTGCTCCTATATTGGGTGCATATATGTTTAGCAAGGTTATATCTTCCTGTTGGATAGATCCTTTCAATATTATGTAGAGGCCTTCTTTGTCTCTAGTTATGGTCTTCAATTTGAAATCTAATTTATCAGATATGAGTATTGCTACCCCAGCTTTTTTTCCCCTTTCCGTTTGCTTGGAAGATTTTTTTCCATCCCTTTACTTTCAACCTATGTGAATCTTTTATTGTGAGGTGGGTCTCTTGTAGACAACATATATGTGAATCGTGCCTTCTTTTTTTTGTGTGTGTGTGTGTGCTTTCTTATCCAGTCAGCTACTCTGTGTCTTTTTATCGGAGCATTCAATCCATTTAGATTTAATGTGATTATTGATATGTACTTATTTATTGCCATTTTTGTTCAGTGTGGTTCTATTTTCCTTCCTATTTCTTCTACTAATTACAGCAGTCCTTTTAACATTTCTTGCAGTACTGGTTTGGTGCTAATATATTCCCTTAGCCTTTTTTTGTCTGGGAAGCTCTTTATTTGACCTTCTATTTTGAATGATAGCCTTGCTGGATAGAGTAGTCTTGGATTCAGATCCTTGTTTTTCATGACCTTGATTACTTCATGCCATTCCCTTCTGGCCTGTAGTGTTTCTGTTGAGAAGTCAGCTGATAGCCTTATGGGGGTTCCTTTGCAGGTAACCTGTTGCTTAGCTCTTGCTGCCTTTAGGATTCTCTTTTTATCTTTAATTTTTGGCATTTTAATTATTATGTGTCTTGGTGTGGGCCTGTTTGGGTTCTTCTTACTCGGGGCTCTCTGTGCTTCTTGAACTTGAATGCATTCTTCCTTCACCAGGTTAGGAATGTTTTCTGTCACTATTTCTTCAAATATATTCTCTAACCCTTACTCATTTTCTTCTTATTGGGGACTCTTATGATGCGAATATTATTACGTTTCCAGTTGTCACACAGTTCTCTTAAGCTATCTTCCTGTTTTTTCCTTTTGGTTTTCTGATTGATTGATTTTTTCTACTCTGTCTTCTAATTCACTGATCTGGTCCTCCGCTTCCTCTACTCTGCTGTTTAGTCCTTCCAATGTGTTCTTTATTTCTGCTATGTCATTCTTTATTTCCACTTGGTTGGTTTCCATGGTGTCGATATCCTTACTCATGCTGTTTAGTTTCCTCAAGATCATGGCTCTGAACTCTACCTCTGATAATTTGCTTAACTGCATTTCATTTATCTCATCTTCGGTAGAGTTCCCTTGTTCTTTCATTTGGGATCTGTGCCTTTGTTTCACCACTTTTTTCTATCTCAGCCTGCCAAATTTTCCCTGTGGGTGTTGGTGTTCTGCTATTTGTGGCTCCCTCTACTGGGTTTGGATGAGCGTGGAGGGCCCTCCTTAAAAACCACTGTCAAGTCTCACTTTCCTGGGTAGATTTGCAAGCTCAGGAAAGGTTCAGTTATGCTCTAGCTTTTTGCCTGGAGGCTATTAGCCTCAGTTACTTGAAAAGCCTTAGGATCTCAGTTGAATGAGAAACTCCCTCAGGTGTTTATAGTGTAAGAGGATTTCCCGAGGGTGGGGCCTATGCTGGTTGTTAATGAGCCTCAATTTGCATTTCTTTACCTCTTTGCCTCACCTGGGAATCTCTGAGGGAGGCGTTGCCACAGCTCCAGGAAGGAGCAAAGGGAGGGGCTGTCACAGCTCTGGGAAGGAGTCAACTTGGCTGCCGTTCTGTGTAACCGGGAAGGAGCGGGCTGGCCACCACCGTCCTTTGTGGCCGCAGCTGAGCACAAACTCTGAGCGTCCTCCAAATCCCAGGTGTCCCCACAGAGTTCCAGTCCAGTCCGCTCTCCCTCTGCTGGAGCCCCAGGTGAGTGGCTGTGGCTATTTAGCCCTCTGTCCCGGACCTCTGCGCTGTGGAGCAGCTTGGGCTCTTAATCCTGGCCCTCTGAGCTGTGGAGCAGCTTGGGCCCTTAACCCCGTGGGCGGGCGCCGCTGCCGCTCACAGCTAAGGCCGCTGCTGTCTGTGGGCTCCCAGCCTGCCACCCTCACGCGCCTCTGCAGATCCTACCAGGCTCATTCAGTGTCCCTGGTTGTATGGTCCTCTCCCGCTGCTTTTCTGTTGCTCTTTCCCGACGATTTGTGTTTATTTTAGTTGTAATTCCCGTTTGGTCCTGGGAGATCCTCTGTGTAGCTTCCATTCACTCCACCGCCATTTTCTCCTCCCAGTTATTTGTTTCTTGGCTGTCTCTCCCCATTAGTATAGAACCTCCATGGAGCCCGGGAACAGTGTCTAGCAAATGTTCCTTGAATTATGGAATAAATAAAGTTAGTACACAAGATTTAAGAAAACATCCTTGTGGCTTAGCCCTGGGAAAGAACTTCTTAAACATTGTTTAAAACCAATAAGGAATTAATATCAAGAATATATTTTATTTATTTAAATATTTTTTTCTTTTTTGATGTTAGAGAGAGAGGAAAGGAGAGGGAGATAGAAACATCGATGAGAGAGAAACATCTCTCGGCTGCCTCCTGCATGCCCCCACACTGGGGATTGGGCTCACAACCTGGGCATGTACCCTCACCGGGAATTGACCTCTTGGTGCATGGATCCACGCTGAACTACTGAGGCACACCGGCTGGGCCCAAGAATATATTTTAAAAACATCCTGTGGGTGTCAGGACCACGAGGGCTACAAGGGCCGCCAGGACCACACTGGCCTTCTAGAACCCCAGGGGGAACATGGCTGTTAGGGCCTCCAGTACCACCCTGGTCTTCAGGGCCACCAAGGCTACTCCCTGCATCAGCCGTACCACCTGCAGCTTCGTCTGCAGCCTGCATGGCTGCTGTAAATCCGCTGTTCCCCTCAGAGTCCAACTTGAAGCTGAAGGCCCTCTCAGCCCATGAATGAGGGACTCAGGAAGTTCCACCCTTTTATGCGCAAATCAACTCGGGCTCTCAAGGACACCTGCATAAACGACCCCTTTTGAGTCCCAGGAAGTGTGACGAGTCCCTGTCACCTTGGCTCATACACCCCCAAGACTGCTGAGCCAGTGAAGACTCTCACATGAAACTAGGCCCATAAAGCACTATGTAACCCCAGTGCACCTGTGCAAACTGACCCCCTCGGTTGTGTCCTGGCAAGACAGCCATATTCCGGGCTTCGGTGCTGAGGCTGCTGGGAAGGTGACTGATTCCAGCTTATCTGACTGGGCCCCAAGCTTGCTGTGGGTGAACCTCAAAGCCAGTGCCAGCACCAGCCCGGCCAGCCTCAGGCGAGACAACTTGCTGACTGACCCCTGGTCCCCTGTCATCGACTTCTGGGAGTGACTTTGGAGCCTCTGGGCTAGTCCTGGCCTGTCCTTCTCTCTGGGCACCACTTGCTGCGACATCTGAATTTGAGGGGGTTGGGGGTGGGGCCCAGCCCTGGGACCATTCCCAGCAGGAGTCACTCATCCATCCTTCTGTATTGCTGAGTGGTATTCTGCTGCCTGTTGATGGACATTTGGGTTGTCTGCAAGTTGGGATTATTATTAATAGAGTTGATATAAAAATGTATGTTTGAGTTTTTGTGTGGACATATGGTTTTAATTATTAGGTGAATAGCAGAAGTGGCCTTACTGGGTCATAAGTTTAACTTTGTAAGAAACTGAAGAACTATTTTTCAATAGTTCTATTACCACCTTACATTTCCACCAGCGAAGTATGAGCTTTTCATTCTGCCTATATTATCTTTTAGTCATACTTACATATTTCAACTTTATTCTTCTTTTTCAAGTTTGATGTTCCTATTCTAGGTTCTTTGCATTTCCATATACATTTTGCAGTCAGTTTGTCAATTTCTGCAAAGTCAGGATTTTCATTGTTTCTATCAAATTTATAGAATAGTGCGGTGAGAACGTACAACTTAAGTACACTGGGTTTTCCACTCGGTGAACATGACACGTTTCTCCACTTATGTAGGTTTTTTAAATTTTCTTATCAACAGTTTTTAGTTTTCACTGGCAATGTTTTGCACATTTTATTAGGTATATCACAAAGTATTTCATGTTTTGGGAAACCATTATAAATTGTAGTGATTTTAAAAATTTCTCTTTTCTTTTTTGTAGAGAGGATTTTGTACATACACAAACGTATCATCTCTGAATAAAGATAATTCTATTTCATTTTTCCCATTTGTATGACTTTTATTTCTCTTTTTATCATAGTGTACTGCCTAGGACAATGTTGAACAGAATTCAGTCTTGTACCGTGAAGTATCATGTTAGCTGCAGGATTTTTGTAGATTCCCTTGATCAGATAAAGAAAGTTTCCTTCTAGTTGTAGTTTTCTGACAGTTTTTATCATGAGTGTTTGTTGACTATTGTCAAAAGCTTTTCTGCATCTAGCGAAATGACCGTATTTTGTCTTTTCTTTTCTTAATATAATGAATGACAAGGATTCATTTTTTAATGTGAAACCACTATTATATTCTAGAGATAAATCTCACTCGGTCATGATGTATCATCCTCTTTGTGATAGTATTCACTAATAAAGCCATCTAGGCCTGGAGTTTTCTGTTCCATTTTTTTTTCTCATAGATGTATGGATATTCAGGTTTTCTAATTTTTCTTGAGTCAGTTTTGGTAAATTGGGTCACTCAAGAAATTTGTCCATTTCATCTAAATTAGCAAATTTGTTCACAAATAATGTTCTTAATATTGTCTGGATACACTTTTTATCTGTTTTATTGGTATTACAAAAAGCTTTCCGTTTCATGTATTTTTCTATTATTTGCCCATTTTACATTTTATTCATATCTGCTCTCCATTATTTCTTTCCTACTACATATTTAGATTGTAATTTGCCTTCTATGTCTGATTTTCTGCAATTCTGTTTTATCAATTACTTGAAGAGTGTTAACATATTTACCTTTGATTGTGGATTTATCTATTTCTCCTTTCTTTTCTGTGAGGTTTGTTTCATGTATTTTCAAGCTCTGTTATTTGTAATGCACATATATTTAGAGTTGTTATGTCTTCTTCACGAACTGACCCCTTTATCATTGGCAAACGTCCTCCATCCCATCATATCCATTGTCCTGAAGTCTACTTGGCCTGCTATTAATATAACCAGTCAAAAGTTCTTATGGTTGTAGTTTGCATGGTGTACCTTTATCTATCTTAATACTTTTATCATATCTATGACTTTATTTTTAAAGTGGATTTCTTATGCTTAGCATATAGTTTTGTTTTGCCTTTGTATCCACTCTGACTATATCTCCTTTTTAATTGCAGCATTTGGACCATTTACAATTAATGTGATTAGTGATATGGTTGAGTTTAAACGTATCATCCTGCTATTCTTTTTAATATTTCTCCCATGTGTTTTGTGTTCCTCTTTCCATGTTTTCATGAATTCTTTTAGATGGAATCATTTTTAGAATTCTATTTTACCTCCAATATATATTTAGAACTAGTGTTTCTAATATGTATTTTATTATAGATTACCTTCAAATAATTTAAAATCTTTTCACATATGATGTAAGAACATTATAGCAATATACTTCCAATTACCCACTTTAGTGCTTTGTACTATAGTTGTCATACATTTTATTTCTACAGAGGCTATAAACCCCATTCTATGTTGTTAATATTTTTGCTTTAAACAGTTTGCTATGATTTAAATAAATTTTAAAATGAGAAAAATTACTTTATGTTTACCTACATATTTTCTATTTCTAGGACTCTTCATTCCTTCACGTATATCTAAGCTTCCATTTGCTATCATTCCTCCTTGTGAAGAACCGTCATTAACATTTCTTATAGTGCAGGTTTCTGCTGACAACAAATTATTTCTGCTTTTGTATGTCCGACAAAGTTTTTATTTTGCTTTCTTTTTTATTGAGGTAAAATTGACATAACATGAAAGTGACCATTTTAAAGCAAACTATTCAGTGGCATTTAGTACTTTCACATGTAAAAGCATTTCCAAGCATTGAGATCAAGAGAGCAGTGAGAGAAACAGTCTTGGATAGGAGGGCAGAGCCCTCTTCCACCAGGGCAGGAAACAGGCAAAGATGTTGGCTGCAGTGAATAAGTCTGAAGATGCAATATGGGTCAAGGAGCTGACAGACCTCTTGCCTGATGATCAGACAGGAGAGGAGAGGGCGTATCACAGAGGGCCTGGCAGGCTGCGGGGAGGACTTTGGCTTTGACTTTGAGTGATATGGGAGGCCCTGAAAGGTTCAGAGGAGAAGGAGGGACCTGGGGTTCTGCTGTGCTGGTGATGGTGAAATAATGGGGCCATTTCAGATAATTACAAGGTCCAGGGTCATTCATTCAGGAAGAAGTTTCTGAGGGATTGACTTCGATATCCTTAGAGGAGCTGCATGCACTGTGATTTCAAGGTCTATGCCTCTCCTCTTGGTGTGGGAGTTGATGGGCTTACCATTTCCATTCTCCTGGCCTCTACCTTACCACTGGCCTCTTGAGCCCAACCTCATTCCTGTAATTCTGAGTCTTATTCCTGTAAGCTTGATACCTGTCCTCTTTGTCTCTGGACCTTCCCTCCCCCTCACTCCCTTCTGTACACTGGCACTCCAAACTTAGACCCTCTGACTCAGAGTTGGACTCTACAGCTGCAGGTTTCTGTGCGTGGTTCCATGCAGCTGGAAAATGAAACTTTACTTTCCCAGTTTCTTCTGGAAGGCTTGCCTGAGACAGAGGAGTTGAGGCCCTTGCTCTTTGCCATCTTTCTGTTGGTCTACATAGTGGCTGTGATTGGGAACCTGGGCACTGTCAGCCTCATTGTAATGGACTCCCGACTCCACACTCCCATGTACTTCTTCTTAGCCAACCTGTCAGTGCTGGACACTGCCTATATCTCCAACACGGTGCCTCAGGTGCTGGTGCATCTGCCGGCACCAGTGCGGACCATGCCCTGTCGTGCTTGTCTTACCCAGATATCCTTTCTCCACTTCCTGGCACCCTGGGAGTGCTTCCTGCTCACAGCCATGTCCTATGACCGCTATGCAGCCATCGGCCAGCCACTGCACTACCTAGTCCTCATGGGCCGAAGAGCCTGACAGGACTACCTTCAATCTCTTGCCTTCTTGCCTTGGCCAATGCACTCACCCACACCATCCTTGCAGCTCTACTCAAGTTCTGTGGGCCTCGCCTCATCACCCACTTCTTCTGTGACCTCCCTCCACTGCTCGAACTCTCTTGCTCCAGCACGCAGGCAAATGAACTTGCCCTGTTCTTCTTTAGTTTGCTGGTGGCTCTTGCACCCTGTGCCCTGGTTGTCATCTCCTATACACATGTTGTAGCTGCTGTTCTCAGGATTCACTCTGCCGAGGGCCGAAGAAAAGCCTTTTCCACTTGTGGTCTGTATTCACATCATTGTGGTCTGTATTTTCTTTCTTTCTTTTTGGTTTTTGTTAACCCTCACTGAGGATATTTTTCCATCGAGTTGTTTTGGTTTGTTTGTTTGTTTTTTTACATAGAGTGGAAGGTAGGGAGGGAGGGAGAGAGGGGAGGACATTGATGTGGGAGAGACGCATCAATTGGTTGCCTCTGGCATGACCACCACTGGGGCTGGGGATCAAACCTGCAACCCAGGTACCTGCCCTTGACTGGGAATCGAACCTGAGACCCTTCAGTCCATGGGCCAATGATCTAACCACTGAGCCAAACTGGCTAGGGCATGGTCTGTATTTTCTATATCACTTCAGTCCTCTGCTACATCCTTGCCTACTCTGCATACTCTGCTTGCAAGACTGGGTGCTTTCTGTGTTGTATGTGGTCCTCACTCCCATGCTCAACCCCATCATCTGCAGCATGGGAAACAAGGAGGTGAAGAGGGCTTTGTTTAAGGTCCTTGGGAAAGAAAGTGCCTCTTAGGCACTAGTCACATCAATCAAGGCCACACTTCTTCGCCACAGTGAGGTTGGCACATGCCTGATGATTTAGGGATGAGTCCAGTAACACAGAAGCTTGGAATTTAATGTATGTAGATGGTACATTTGGAGAATCCTCTTTTGTGTGCCAGGTATCTCCCCATTCCAGCAAAGCTCAAATATCTCTGTTGCATAGTTTTTATTCTAAATCATATTTTCTATTGATGGAAGTAAAACATGATCATTGGATAAGTTGTGCAGTTGCAGAAACTTATAAAATGGTGAAAAAATATGCTCCAGAATCTTGCCAGCCAGAGAGAACTGCTGTGAACATTTTGGTGGTTTCCTTTAGGTTTCTTTTATATATATATATATATATATATATATATATATATATATATATATATATTAATTTATTTTTGTTACAGATGTTTCTCCTTTTTCCTCCATTGGCTCCCTCCTCCCTCTGCCTCTCTGCCCTGTCCCCAGTTTTGTTGTCCATGTCCATTGTTTTTCCACACATGTGTATGAGTTCTGTGGTTTATCGCTCCCCTCCCCCACCCCCTCGTCTGGCAATTGTAAGTCTGTATCCTACTTCCATGTCGCTGGGACTACCTTGTTCCTCAGACTGTTATGTTCATTATATTCCAGAAATAACATATCATATATGCACCCAATATAGGAGCACCAAAATATATTAAAAATCTTCTGGAGGACTTCAAAGGAGAAATCGACAGCAATACAATCATAGCAGGAGACTTCAACACCCCGCTGACATCACTGGATAGATCATCTAGACAAAAAATTAACAAGGAAACAGAAATTCTAAATGAAGCACTAGATCAAATGGATTTAATAGATATATACAGAGAATTACACCCCAAAACTACAGAATTCACATTCTTCTCAAGTGCACATGGGACATTCTCAAAGATAGACCATATGTTAGGGCACAAACTAAGTCTTTACAAGTTCAAGAAGATTGAAATCATATCAAGCGTCTTCTCAGATCACAATGGCATGAAACTAGAAATCAATTGCAACAAGAACATGCAAAGACATTTGAACACATGGAGGCTAAATAGCATGTTACTGAACAATGAATGGGTTACCATGGAGATCAAGGAAGACATTAAAAACTTCCTTTAGGTCTCTTTTTGAACTACAAATGTTTGCCATGTTTATTTAGAGCAGGGAAACACAATTGGAATCAGAATGTATTTATTGTTATGGATGCTTAGAAATTTAAAAAAAATTAATTGTACTACGTGCTTATTATAACATCATTCATCCTTTATACAAAGATATGTTTTTAGAGAGTAAAAATTCTCATAATCTGAGTCTCTGCACTAACCACTATGAACAGTTTTGCATGGTTTCTTCCCGATTTTTTTCCTTAGGATATATTAACCTGCATTTTTAATATAATTTTTTTACATAAATAAGGTCATACCCCATCCAAGTTGGCTATCTCTAATTCTTATTCCATGACTTCCATGTTCCTGTCATTTGTACAATTTTCTTCTGGGTTGTTTTCCTTTTAAAGTATTGATTTCTATAAGATATTTCCATTTTACAGATACTAACTTTTATTTACTCTTTGGGTTAGTGATTTTTTTCTAAATTGTTTCTTTTCATTTTCTTTTTGGTGTTTTCTTCCAAAACAGAATTTAAGGCTTTGTGCAATTAGACATTTATTTATTCATTTATTTATTTATTCTTGTTTTCTGGGATTTTTATCTTGCTTTGTTTACTATTTGCCTGATAGTTTTCCTAATTGATTCCCAATTTGATGCTTTTGTGGTGTTTTCTGCTATAAATCCACTTAACATTTCTTTGTATTCAGATATTGATTCATTATTATTGATACATGCCTTCTGGGTTTTGTATCATGCATTAATTTCTTCATTAATATTTCTCCTTTTATTTTTTAGTTTTGCATTTTGGACTTAATTATATGCTTTCATTTTCTCCCCATTTAAACTTTGATTCTTTTAGAAATTTACTTGCTGTAAAAAGCAAGGTCATGACCAGCTTTCTTTTTCTTCTGACTTGAGCAATTTCACTCTTGTTCTTTATGTACTCTTTGCTTGTACTCTCGCTACTGACTCTACTTTAGTAACATATCGGGCTTAGTCCCTTAGGACACAACTGCTTGTGTGCTAGCTTATAAACTCCATCTTCCCATGAGGAAAAAGCACTGTGTTTGATTTGGGACATTAACTTTGCAGTCACATATCTTGGCCTTAGTCCCCATTATTCACTCTACTACATTATTCACTGTACTCATTCCTAACCAGGTAATGTACCCAAATTACAAAGATCGGCTAGATATATCATGAGGGAACTTACAGTTCCTGCAAAATTATGAATTCAATAACGTGAAAACTCTTTCACCGCTAAAACTAGGACTGTATATTTACATAAATGTGCATATACAATCTTTGTAAAACAAAATATTCATTACAGCATCAATTATAATAGTAAAAAAATATTTAAAAACCTAAATGCTCAAGTATCCACAAGGCAACTGTCCTCTAAACCATTCATGCCCTAACCTTCTTTGTGTCATTTGCTTCTTATCCTCCTATTTCTCCCTGCACCCTTGGGAATGCAACTCAAGCTGCAAGAATAAACAAAGATGGGAGTTTAGAATTTGGTGAAGACAGAATTTCAACTAACTGGAGAAATATGGATTATTCAGTAAATGATGTTGAGATACCTGATTAACTTTGGCGGGGGACATAAACTAGATCTATGTTGCTTTTCACACCAAAATAAATTCTTAGTAGATTAAAATATTAAAGTACTAGATGTTATGAGCGTCACACTTTGTAATTTTACAGAGGGTGAGGCTTTCCACTGGACTTGAACTATGGAAATCATCATAAAAATGGATCACTTAAATATCACTTAAATTTTTAAAAATTTTCTATGTATAGAGAAATTATGAACAGAGATAAAATGAAGTAATGAGTGTTGTAACGTGTCAGCGAGATAACCAGAGACGCACGGCCAAATTGTAAAGGAGCACTTTATTACACTGGTGGGCTGTTACACCTGCGGGCTGGGGGGGAACATCTTCCCCAATTCCTCAGCCCCGAGCCTTCTTTGTTGCCCGCTTTTAAAGGCATAAACTACAGAAAAAAAAACTACATTCTCTTGGCGCCGCTTTTGGCACTGTTAATGGGGGCTGATACAGAGAAGGGGGGGGGGAGAGGAGCAGGGCAACTTTTAATCTCTTTTTTCCTCATGGTTTCTCTGAGTTTCCCAAGGCCGTCCTCAACCCCTTATCTTTACAGTTTTCTTTGGGTGTCTCAAGGCCCTTATGCTTACAGAAAAGAAACTGCCAGGGTGTGTACGTGCAGTAACTGAGGGTCAGAATGGAGTTATTACAAAGAGGAAGGAAAGCACTTTCAAACTATTACAAAGATTTGGTTTCTTTATCATATAAAGAGCACTCACCAATCAATAAGTAAATATGACTCTTCCAATTAAAAACTAGACAAAAGATGTGAATGGAGAGTTCTCTGAAGAAGAGATACCACTGGCTAAATGTCATATGAATTGTTGTTAAGTGACATTAAAAATTTAAAAAACTGAAACAATATTGAGATATGATTTTGGTTACTATATGGGCAAAGATTTAAAAGATTGCAAATGGTTTTTTGGGGGGTGTATTATGGGCTGAATTGACGCTACCCCTGAAGTTATATGTTGAAATGCTGATGTGACTGTATTTGGAGACTGAGACTTTCAGGAGGTAATTAAAGTTAAATCAAGTCATAACGGTTAGCCCCGAATTCAATAAGACTGGTGTCATGAAAAGAGGAACAGACACCAGGGCGCTCCCTCTTTCTCTCACCATACACACAGAGGAAAGGCCATAAAAGGACACAGTGAGAAGGTAGCTGTCTATAAATCAAGGAAGAGGCCTCACCAGAAACAAACCCTGCTGATATCTTGATCTGGAACTTTGAGTCTCCAGAACTGTGAGAAAATAAATTTCTGTTGTTTAAGCCACCTACTGTCTGGTATTTTGTTAAGGCAGCCGGAACTCACAAATAGAAGCATACATCAAAGACATTGCAGGTTTGGTTCCAGACTATCACAAATAAAGGTAGTATTGCAATAAAGTGAGTCAAACAAACTTTTGTTTTCCCAGTGCATATAAAAGCTCCGTTTACACTATACTGTAGTTTATTATGTGTGCAAAAGCATTATGTCTAAAAATAACAATGTACATCCCGTAATTTAAAAATATTTATTTCTAAAAAAGCTAACCATCATCTGACTTTTCAGTGAGTCATAATCCTTATGCTGGTGGAGGGTCTTGCCTTGATTATGATGGAAATGCAATATCTGTAAGGTGCAATAAAATGAGGTACGCCTACACAGGGTAGGGAGTAAGAAAATGGACTCCTTCATACACAATTGGTTGGAGGTAAATTGGTGCAACCTTTTTGGAAGACAATTTGACAATATGAATCAAACATCTGTACACGAGCTTATTCTTTGATACAACAATTCCCTTTCTAAAAATCTATTTTATAAAATAATTCAGAAAAAATTTAATTCTGAACTTGCAAAAATTATGCATTATATGTTATTGTTGTGCAATTAATATAGAAATGCAACTAAAAAAACTAATATTCCAAAATACGGACAGCAGTTAATGCTGAATCGCCTGCCACAATTCATTTTCATTTTCTTCCATTTTGTAAAATGAATTCAATGGACTAGAATAGCTGAATCCCACACCTCCCCTCCAAACCAGGGACAAAGGCAAGAAAATGTGGAGGCATGGGTAACTGAAAGTACCTCAGAGGTTCACTTTTATTTTCTGCTCTAAGAAACAATTAAGAACCCCATCCTCCAGCAACAGGGTAACAATAGAGTTGAGAGTGCTGAAGGGCCAATATAAGCAACAATTAGGCCCCTACAATAAAGCAGCAGCTCCTGGAGGAATCCATGCCCCAGGAAAGGCTGCACTGCTTAGGCAAGGACTGTAAGTTTGTCTTAGCCCGCTTTTTCCGGTCTAGGTTCAAGAAAAAAAAATGCCAAAATGCGCTGCATGGTCCGAATCAACAAGCAAAGCTCATGGAGACAGGAAAAGATAGAAATTCGGAGCTGGCCAAGGTCTTCAGCCGTCAGTCGGCTAAATGAGGGAGAAAGAAAATCATATTAAATGTGATAACTCTGCACCTAGCGCTCTCTGTCCCCTCAGGTGGTGACAGGCCCAGTACACCGCCAGTACCTCCTTACACCTGGCTTTTTGGGGGTCACCAATTCCCTCTTATAATGACCCTCAGAGAACGACCTTAGCCACCTGCACCCTCCACGTCCCCAACCCTGGCCCTTTACAAACTTACATAGTTAGGAGGTGATCGGACACTGTGAGCTCCTGCTCAACCGCGGCTGGCTGGGGTTGGGCACGCGGGGTCAGGCACTCGCAGGCCATCTCTGCCTCCACGGGTGATGGGAAAGGCACTAGGAGGGAGCTGGTGGACATTCAGTTAAGGCACCTTGCAATACTCACTTTGTCTGCTTCCCCTCAGGCCCCTCTCACCCGTCTCACTCCCCTCACGGCCGCTCCCGCCTTCCTGGCCCCTCAGGCCTTCTCCCCTCAGCATCCCAACGGGCCACCACTGGCCCATCCCCTCGGCCACCCGGGTCCCCCTCTCCCCCTTCACTCCGGACCCCCAGGCTGACCCCCTCCTCCCCGTCCCATTGCCTGGCCTAGGTCCGTCCCCCGGGCCACCCGGCCACTCCTCAAATAGGATACAACTGGAAAAGTTGTCTTCTTGGCCTTCTGGCTCTGGGCACCGGCAAGGCATCTCCGTGGGGCCCGGGAGCATCGAGGGACCCTGCGACCCGTGGCGCTGC
Organism: Tadarida brasiliensis; assembly: GCA_030848825.1. Classification (NCBI taxonomy): domain Eukaryota; kingdom Metazoa; phylum Chordata; class Mammalia; order Chiroptera; family Molossidae; genus Tadarida; species Tadarida brasiliensis. The sequence continues at coordinate 86,348,536 of CM061280.1, forward strand.
CCCGGCTGCGGCACCCACCTCTCCCGTGCCACCTCTTCCGGGGCCCTCGCGGCCTCCAGGGCCCTCGGAGCTGCCAGGGTCACCAGCACTGCCCTGGCCTTCGGCATCTTCGGCCACACCGCCGGCGCCTCGGTCTTCAGCCTGCATGGCTCTCAGCCTTTACTCCAGACTTCCCAGAGCAGGCTGAGCCTGGGAGGGGTGGGCGTTCCCTCAGGAAGCCCCGCCCTTGGCCCTGACGTCACTCGAACGCCACAAAGCGCCTGCGCAATCAGTGTGGCGCCACTTCTCGGAACCCTTTTGTGAGGCTCTTGGCCACGTGACTCTTTCCCGCCAAGCCCGCGGGGGTCACGCTGGCGGGTGAGCCTCGAAGCCTGTGCCGCTGCCGGCCCAGCTAAGCGCACGTGCCACCTGCATGATGACTGCCTGTCCCCTGTGCTCGAGGTCTGGGAGTGAGCCCGGTGCCTCTGGGCCAGTCCTCGTCTGTCCTACACTCTGGGCTGCACTTGCGGCCCTAGTTTCTACGTGGGCTGGGGGATTCCCAGCAGGAGTCACCTCTGGGCCTTGCCTGCCCTCGGGCACCCCCAGCTCAGTCCCTGGGGGAGCCAGGATGGATGGGCCTTGCTCCCTCAGCACCATTTCTCACTCTGGGCACCATCACTCCGTGGTGTCTGCCGGCCTGGGGGGGAAGCGGTAGCTGCCAGCCCCACAGCTTCTCCCCTGCGACTCCCGGGATCCAGGCAAACACGCTGCCATGTCTGCAGGCCTCAGGCTCAGGCGGGCTGGGCCCAGGTGCTCAGGAGGGACCAGCTGGACACGAGGGCTGCAGGAGTGGAGCGCCAACCCTGGGACAGCTCCCAGTTGCTTTGCTCTCAGCTGGCACAGCCCTCCTGGGGGCTCTCTCTCCCCCAGGAACAAAGTCTTGCCACTGGGTAGAGGGGAGTGGCGAGGTGTGGGAGGTGCCAGAGCCCTCAAGTGTGAGGTGACCCTGTGTCTGTTGGTCTGCTGAGTGATAGTTTACTTCTGTGTCTGCAAGGGGGTCAAGTCAACAGGAAAGGTACAGGGAGAGACAGACAGGTCCAGGGGTGATATAGGTCTGGGAGGCAGCATTGCCTGGAGGGGTGTTTCTGTGCCCACACTGCCCCTCTTCCCATTAGTGTTTGGAATGAGTAGATGTGGTTTTCTGTAGCTGGGATTGGGACTGCTCACCTACCTGGGCATAACTGCAGGGAGCTAAGGTGGGCACCAGCCAAGGACAAATCTGGGCTTGGCTCCCACCTGTTTGCTTAAGGTTGATGCACTTTCCATGTCTCAAAACTGCCACGTAGCAACTTTGCTTAACCCACACTGTGCTACATCCAATCCTGAGACAGCTGAGTGGAATCTAGGAAGACTTTTCCCACCCCGTGAGATCAGCTGGAGGGGTGTGAGCTGTGGTGGGGTGGACACAGGAGCAGTGGGGACATTCTTACTCTGCTAAAAGCCCCTGCAAACATAACAAAAGAAATATTTTACAAAACTGGCTTCTGCTCCACCTGTGCTTTTCTTGGGGGTGGTGGTGAGGGGAATGGGACTGGAGGTACAGGGGAGGCCTCCTCACCTCCAGCATCTTCCTCAGGCAAGTATTTGTTCTGGGAGACTTTGTGCCCTGCACTGTTCGAGGAACTGGGAATGATACTTCATAGGAAGGAAGGCTGCAGAAAGCCTTTTCCCCTGGGTGCTGACTTCCTTGGAGAGAAAGCACAATAGCATGCCAAAGAGGAACACTTCAAGCACGATAGTGAGGGAAGTGATTCAAGAGAAAACACAGGAAATAGTTGTTAGGACATCAAAACCACAGATTTCAGGAAGGACTGGATATGGAGGATGAAGAGGTGTGGTAGAAAGGAAGACCTCCATGTATTGGCATAACTGGGTCATAATGACATGGGATCATGGAGGGAAAAAACAGTCTGGGCAGGTGATCAATGAAGAGCTCTGCTTTGACCTGCTAATGAGCTCCTTCCTATGTTGTCTACATATCTCTGGAATCTCTTCCTGCTCACTATCACCTTCAGGCTGCCTATTCCTGCTGAGACTCTGGGCCCCTTCACCTGCCCTCCCTCATGCCCTCTGACTTCTTGCTGCTGGTTTGGACTTCTCTGTACCCAGTGCCCATGCTGCCCTCCAGCTCCTTGCAGGTCCTCCTTCTCCTGCCTCCACACAGCCTGTGCACAGGGTGGGCCTTGGAGTGCAGAGGAGTTTGCACCCCTGGACAGAGCTGTCTGCTCATGCAGCCAAGACTCATGGGATATATCCTTCAGAGGAACAATTCTGAGGTGCAAGTGACTGTTGAATGAATGAGTGGACAAATGAACACTGACAACTTAAGCTGTTGTTACATATCTCACTGAAACATGGGAGCCAAGTTTGTGTAGGAATACACTCACATTTGTACTACATTTTTGTATAGTATATACATTTTTTTTCCTTTATTGATTTTAGAGAGAGAGGAAGTGAGAGGGAGAGACAGAAACATTGATGAGAGAAAACATTGATTGGCCGCCTCCTGCATGCCCCCCACTGGGGATTGGGCCCACAACCTGGGCATGTGCCCTGACCAGGATTCGAACCGGTGACCTCTCGGTGCATGGTCAACCACTGAGCCACACCGGCCGGGCTGAGTTTTTTATAAAGAGAAGATATTTATGTATTTTATACATAATAACATTAAAGTAAAAATACTAGAATAAAATGTAGATGAACTTGGATTATTGGATATGGAAAGACTTTTCTAACCCTACTAACAATGGAATGATAATAAGCAATGATATGGCCCTCGAAAGGTGGTTCATGTGTTTGGAGCGTAAACCAGTACACTGAAAGGTTTTGTGTTTGATTCCCGGTCAAGGCACAAATCTAGGTGGTGATTTCGATTCCCTGGTCAGGGCTTGTCGGGAGACAACCGATCCATGTTTCTCTCTCACATCGATGTTTCTCTTTCTCTCTCCCTCTAAAAATTAATAGGAACATATTCCTGGGTGAGAATTAACAAAAAAAAATAACATGTTTTTTTTTTTTTAATCCTCACTTGAGGACATTTTTTTTGCATTTATCTTCAGATAGAGCGAGAAGGAGAGAGGAAGGGAGAGAGAGAGAAACATCGATGTGAGAGAGACACATCAAGTGGTTGCCACCCACACAACCCCAACTGGGGCCGGGGACAAACTGCAACCGAGGTATGTGCCCCTAGCGGGAACCGAACCCGGGACTCTCTGGTCCGAAGGCCGACGCTCTAACCGCTGAGCCAAACTGGCCAGGGCCAATGACATGTATTGAGTGAGTACCATGCTCTAGTCAATGTTCTACATAATAAACATGAAGGAGCTCATTTCATCCTGAAACACGCCAACATTTTCATTGTGGTTATCTTTAGTAGTGACATGATTGGTAATTGTTTTCTTTTAAAAATTTGCCCATATTTTTTCTATTTTTGACAGTGAGCATGTATTATATTTTGAAACAGAAAAAAAATATGAAAGTTATTCAGCAATTGTTGTTCAGAATAATTTCTAATTAGTTCCCAAGTAAACTACTTTGCTGAAGTTTGAATTACCCTGTTCTATTCATTGGAGGCTATCTTTCCTTTGAAAGTGCTTCTATTTGTCACTTTTTCTTGATGCAATTAGGAGGACTGTGATGAAGTCCCTGAAGTCACTGAGCCTGGAGACCCAGACTAATGACTGTGGCCAGTGACACACAGCCCTCCTGTCTTCATGACATTGAGCTACTTTCCAAAAGCAATCCTTTCTAAACTGCACACATAATGCTCATCCTGCATGGAAAATTATTCCTCTAGAGGGCAACTGATAGTTTGCTTTCATCAGCATTTCATCCATATTACACAAGGTAATATTTTGCTCGTCTAATCCTTCCAAGTGCTCCAGTATACGTACATATGTGTGCACGAACAAAAAATACATGCACACACCCCTAGATACTCAAGGAGGCACTCAGCAAATCACAGCCTCTCCTCTCCATAGCATCAGTTCTAGCCTAAACACTTCTGGCTGCATAGCAGTTAAGGACTTCGTGTTGCTGAATCAAAGAAGACTTGTTTGGAATGTACTAAATATACTTAAAAACACACAAGGCATAATGTGTAATGGCCAAGGCTAAGAGGTGTCAGGGCCAGGGCATAAAAATCAAGGAAGGTGATGGTTAAATCGACAAGTACCTTTTTTCAGTTGTGAGATACTCAACATCTTTCTTGAATTCCTGAGCTTCAAATCAGTATAGCCACCAGAACTTGGATGTCCTGCAGGCACCTGGAACCCAAGTATTGCCAAAATGACCCCATGTTTTCCCTACTTCCCAAATGCTTCCTTCTCCTTCATTTACTCTCTTGGTGACAGGTATTTCCACAGCCTCCCACTCTCCTTACCTCCCATCTAATCAACCCCCCCTAAATGTGTCCTAGCCACCCTCCTTAGTCCACCTACAGCCAGGTAGGCATCATCTCTTACCTTACAAATTTGTGAACAATAATACAAATGGAGCCACTTTAAAATAGAACCAGAACTGCCATTCCAGAGGAGCTGCCTTGCATGTCTCATGCCTCGAACCCTTGGAAAGATAAAACAGTGCAAGATAAACTTTGGACTGGGCATAGGGCAACCTTGTGTCCCAAGGAACGGTTTGCAAACATAACACGAAAGAAGATATTATGACTACTGGACCGAAAATTAAAAACATTGCTTAGCGTAAACATCACTATGTTATGTCCCCTGCAACAATAGAAATGCCTTCCTTCACTCTGGCCGCTTTGGCTAGCAGTTAGAGCATCAGCCCATGGACCAAAGAGTCGAGGGTTCGATTCCCTGTCAAAGGCACGTACCTTGGTTGAGGGTTCGATCCCGGCCCTGTTTGGGGTTGTGAGGGAGGCAACCAATTGATGTATCTCTCTCACGTTGATGTTTCGCTCTCTCTCTCTCTCTCTCTCTCTCCCTCCTTCCCTCCCACTTTATCTAAAAAAAAAAGTCAATGGAAAAATATCCTCAGGTGAGGATTAAAAAAACAAAAAGAAAGAAAGAAATGCTTTCCTTCTATGGATGTAACTGTTGCCCTTCTCTTTCTCACAAATACCGATTGCCTCTATCTCCTCATTGGAACACTATTTGGGCTTCTGCCTGAATGAATAATATCCTAATAGCTATTATTATTGATCTCAAATAAATGCTTATTTGTCTCCCACTTTGAAAGGCCTTTTTATTTGCAGGTTAACAGATTCTTGGGACCCTTCTCTCTGAAACCTCCTAATGCTGGGGAGGGTAGTGGGTCATGTTTATTTCACTTCTGCACCCAGCACCCCTTGCATTCACAGAGGCCCTGGGCATAGTGCTGTACCCATGCCTTGTCTTGCTCCACCTGAAAGGGGGGGGGTCTGCCTTTTCCCTGGGATATCCTATGCTGCTAGACCCCTACCACAGTGCCTGGGAGTGATGGGATTCCCTGTCTTTGCCCCTCCCCCAAGGTTATATTTATGTGTGCATGTTGGGTCAGGGACATTCCCACTAGACTTGCCTTAGGTGGGAACTGGAGCAATGCAGTAATCAAAAAGGGGTGGTGAACTAAATGGCATTTGAGCTGTGCCTTAAGGGAGGAGTGAAGGTTAGATGAATGGCAAAGAGATGAGAGAGGGCATTCTAAGCAAGGGAGCTGCTTGGGCAAAGAAGACCTCTGTACCTTTGTCTTTTAAAACTCTTTACTCTGGAAATTACACATCTACACACAAGGAGAGAGAACAGTTTTTATAATACACATCTATCCTTCACCTAACTTCAACATTTGTCAACATTTCACTAGTTTATTTTGAAAGAAGGGAAGGATTTAGGAGTGAGAGCAGTGGGAGCTAATATTTCTTGAAGCAATAAAGGAAGCATCCGGTTAAGCTTGTCAAATAAAGGGGTGCTCAAACACCCCTTTGTAAGGGCATCATATGGCCCTGAAGCACAGAGCCCCTGTGGGGCTGCAGTGGGTTATTGTGGACAATAAACAGCTACTGTTTTGGTCCCTGTCTGTCTCACTCTCACTCCCGTTCTCTCTCCATAGCCATAGGGATTTAATTTAGCCTTCACCACACCTTCCCTTTGCTCTACCTGGAGTCTTCATCTCAATTTCCTGCAGGACCTCTAAATGGTGTTCCCCCTAAACACACATCCTTCCAGGCTGCAACCTTTCCCAGCTCTGAGGGCCCCATAGGAAGCGCAGCCTGAGGGGGAGAGAGCAACATGGGAGGGCTCAGTACTCCATAAACTGGCTCATCCTTGCTGCCATTGTTCAGCACCCTGTATGACAGGCACTGGGCCAGGCATCACTTTCCGTGCTTTGTCATGCAATCCTCACCACAATCCCAGGAGTTGTGGGATAGTGTTGCCCCACTGGGTAGCAACAGGAGCCTATCTTTTGGCATAGCATCCATAACACTGGACTGTCTCCAGGAATTTGCTGGTCTGTAAGCTCCTGGGCAGAGCCCCTAGTGAATTCTTCTGTTGTCACCATCTTCTCTCAGTGACTTGCTGTGGCTTTGTCACTGACCAAAGAGCAAGTAGAGCTGGGCACCAGGAAAAATGATGTGCATGGTTCCTGTTCTCTAAGATCTGCCATTCCCACTGAGGAGTGCCCCTCTGGTGGCTCTGAGGGCCTCTTTGCTGTAGTAGGTGGGGTCATTGCCTAGGCATGATGAGGTAGGTAGGAGGAGCTGCAAATCGAGGATACCAGGCAAGGTTGGGAATAGCTGATGCTTACAGTGCTTTTCTGTGTGTCAGTAAGGAGGAGACAAAGGCACAGGGTATTTATGAGAAAGGGAAGGGGAACATTTACATCCAGAGAAAAGACAAATTTCTATTGGTGCAGATAACATAGTGAAGTTTATGCTAAATGATGTTTTTAGTTTTCAGTCCAGTAGTCATAATATCTGCTTTCTTGTTATCTTTGCAAACAGTTCTTTGGGACATAAGGTTGCCCTAGGCCCTGTCCAAAGGTTATTTTGCTCTGTTTTAACATTCAAAAGCTGTGAGGCAAAAGAGAGGCAAGGGCGTCTCCATTTTATTTTTATTTTTTTTATTTTTATTTTTTTTAAATCCTCACTCGAGGATATTTTTTACATTTATCTTCAGACAGAGTGGGAGGGTGAGAGAGAGAAACATCGATGTGAGAGAGACACATCGATTGGTTGCCACCCACATGACCCCAACCGGGGCTGGAGACGAACCGCAACCGAGGTACGTGCCCTTGCCAAAATCGAACCCGGGACTCTTTGGTCTGCAAGCTGAAGCGTCTCCATTTTAAAGTGGCTCCACTGATATTATTTTTGACACCTGTATAACCCTTCACAGAAGAACTTTCCAACCCTGCCTGTTGCCTGTTTGTATCCTCTGACTATTTGCCTAGCAGGATGGTTAGCATCCATTGGGAATAGAGGCTTTCAGTTATTTTCTTGCCTAGAATGCTTCACTTTCATCCCTATATTTAGTCCTCACAAGCCCAGGAGGGAGAGGCTGCTACTTGAAGTTTTGGAGATAAGAAAATGAGGCTCAGAGGCAGAGGCACCAGAAAAGGTGGGGCCAGAGCTTTGGAATCTGGAATTCCGCTCCCCTCCCCCCACAATCACCTCTTCAATGGCTCATCTCCCAGCAACCCCGCAGGCGCCCTTGACGCTCACTGGTAGGAGTCCTCAAAGGACTGGCCATGTTGTTCACCCTGATTGGTGGGCTGTGGTGCTTGCACACTATTGTTAAGTTTACAGAGTTCTGCACCCACTCTTGAAGGTTTCAAGGTCTGGAGGCGGTGAGGGTCATGTCTTACCTGCCCAGCTGCCAAACCCTCTGTAGACATGAGCTCTCCTCACAGTGATGAGGTGTCTACTCGGGAGAGTGTCCTGGCCCAGGGCATAGGGAGGGTACTGGTGGGGACAAGGGCATTCTGGGTGGGGTCTTCAAGGAGTTGGAGAGGAGAACATGCTGAGTTAGAGGGCCTAGGTTATTGGAAGTGATGGTGGTCTGGCTGAGGGGATCCCCATGGGGTGGCAGGGGTAATGGCAGCCTGGGTGGAGGGTGGCCTAGATGAAAGGACTGCAAGGTGCTGATGGCAGGCCAGCCTGGGTTGGGGGAGATGGGTGGTCCCCTGGAAGGGTGATGGTGAGCAGGCTTGGCTGAGGGGCCTGGAAAAGGTCGGGACTGGAGAAACTAAAAGAGAATGACTAAAATAGATTTGAATATCACTGTGAGTCTCCAGGGGCCAACTTCACCCAACCTGCCACCCTCAGACCAGGAGACCACTGACCTGTCATCAGGTAAGTTCCCTGAGACACAGCTCATGAGGGTAAGTATTTTCTTCAAAGAAGGAAGACAAGTCAAGTCCAGTGTCTTTAAAGATTCTGGAGACACATCCAGACAGGAAGTCCTTGGTGGGCCGGGTGCTTTGCTGTCCTCTGTTTCTTGCACATTAGCTGCAACCATAAAAGGGGAGTTTGCTGGAGAATTGGATATCTCTTCTCCTAGCAAATCATCTGCTAAGAAAATGCCAAGCATGATCATCGGGAAGAGAGCGGACAGGCCCAGTCATCTGCCTCGGGCCACACTAGGAAGAAGGAGCCTCAGGAGAAGAAATCTCTAGCTTTCAGTGTCTCAAAAGTTGTCCTGGGGAGAAAATCCGAGGCCTATATCTCAGGAGGTCCCCCGATACCAGCAACCTTCTCTCCTATCTCTGGCCGTCCAGTGCTTGGGATTGCTGAGAAATGTTCCTTGTTCCTTTCGGGGTCCAAATAGCCCAAACACAACTGCAGGAATAAAGCATGCTCAGTAAGACAAGGGAGTCTGAACTGGTGGCCCAAGAAGATCCCAACCCAAATAAAGAGCCAGCCCCAAAGGGACAAGTGAGTAGTCCATCTTCCTCTTTCCCTTCCCCCAACACAAACAACTTTTCATGTGCTCCTTCTGTTCTCATTAGGTTCTCATTAGGATGCCAGGTTGGGGTCATTTTAATAGGCTCAAATGCTTAATATGTGTCCCATGCTGTTTTTGGCTTCTTGCCCAGAGAAGGGTGGGGAAGGAGTGGGGGTTAAGAAGGATGGTGGTGGGCATGAGTGGAGGTAAGTAAGGAGGGGCTCTGATTAGGATTTTGCTTCTCATTTAATCTCTGCCTCATCCTAGCCCATGCACACCCCCCCCCCCCAACCAGACAGAAATGTGTGTTTTAGCTCCCAGTGAACAGGCCGGGGACATCTCGCCTGAACATGCATTTTGGCAGATACCCAGTGGGGACCCCAAGATCAAATCCTTTCCAGTTCCAGGACATTCACAGCTTTTGACCATGGCACAGGAAGGAGTCAAACCCAGAGTGCCCCCACCCTCAGGAGGGGTATTCGGAGGGAAAACTCTGGCTCTGTCACTCTCAGGACCTCAGTCTTGCTCCCAGCCCTCTCTGCCTACCCATACAGTTCTCCCATAGGAAACTGTGTAAATAGGGCTGGCCTGAAGCCACGACTCCTGAGAAGGCCGCCCTGGAGAGAAGGGCAGAAATGCGGGACAGAGCAGAGGCAACTTGTCTACAGAGGGAGGTGCTGCCTCACTGTAGATCCTGTAGGCCCTTCCTGCCTCTCTCCTGGGTTTGGAACCTTGATTTTGTGTTCTCTTTCGGGTGACCAGGGGCCACTTCTCCATCCACCTCTGCAGGAAAAGAAGCAGCCACCACCTGGAGCATAAGACTGCCCTCAAGTAATGTTCTCTAGTCTAGGCAGCAGGATCTACGTCCAGGTTCAACAGACTTATACTGTCCCCCTCCCACCACTGTGGAGGGAGGCTACCTTCTTCCCATTGAAGGCCTCATTTCAGTCTAGCCACTGGGCTTTAGGATGTGGGGTAGGCACCAGAGAGGGCGTGAGGAGAGAAAGGAGGCAAGCATATATTAACCATTTCTCCCCTGTCTGCTGGGTTAGTGTCCTGTGCTGCAGAGAGAAATCCACAGTCTTAAAAATCAACTTGGTATGACCAACGTCTGGCTGGGGTAGGGAAAGACCAGGGCATCTTCAGGCAGAACATGGGGTGGTATGGGGCTGGGAGTGTAGGGGAATGCCCAGGGATCACCATTCCTGTGGGAAGGAGACTGTGGCTGTCCTGGCCCTGGAGCCTTCTGTGCATCTGTCTCTCTCTCATCTTTCTATCACGTCTCCACATAGAAATATATTATTTGAGTCACACTTTGCTGCATTGCCAACAAGTCCTAGAGCTCTTCTTATTTAAGTTCATTTGGAGTTACCACATTTGTTTTCTCATTAACTGCTGCTTGGCAGGGAGTGTACATGTCCTCACCGGTTCTGCATGATTCTGATATACACCAAATTTTGGATCCCATTTAGGAGGGACCTGGAGAGTATTATGCTAGGTGAAATAAGCCAGTCAGAGAAAGACAATTATCACATGATCTCACTTATTTGTGGAATCTAATGAACAAATAAAAACTGACGAACAAAATCGACCGAGACATGGAAGTAGGGAACAGACTGACAATCCTCAGAGGGAAGGGGGATGGGGCGGCAGGAAGAGATAAACTGAAGAACTTATATGCATAACCAATAGACACAGACAACAGTGCGCTGAAGGCAGGGGGGTTGGAAGTGGGGAGGAGGGTGTCAATGGGGGAAAAAAGGAGGGACATATGTAATACTTTGAACAATAAAGATGAATTAAAAAAAAAAACCCACTCACAATTTAACAGAAGTGAGAGGTCCCCATATTTGGCAGCATATGTCCAGGGCTTACAGTGGTCATCAAGGGAAAACAATGGGTGGCCATTATCTATCGGTTCTAAGCATCCTGGTGTGAAGGGTCCCCTCAGTCCTCACCATGACCCATGCTGGTGCCTGGGTTCCTGCCTCAGCTAGCCTGAGCCCTGACCGTCAGACAAAGGCCCTGACCCTTCCTGGGGCCATGGATCTGAAAATGGGGAGGGGCTCAGCCTGACAACTTTGCCAAGGGTTTCCTGGGCTAATAATAGGGACAGGCCAGATTTCTTTGGGGCTCCCACTTTGTTCTGGGGATTGGAGTACACTTACTCCTCCTTTAGGGTCCTCACCTTGACTCTTGGCAGGACCCGGGACTCTGCTCTCTGTTGAACAGAAGTATTCTTCAAATGACCTGAGGTCATCCCCTCAGACCAAGGTCCTCACCTCCCAAAGAGACTACAGAGCAAAGTGAGGACGCTTCATATCCGTGCCCAAAACCACCCCAACCCCTGCCAACATCACAAAAGTCTGGCAGCAGAGACAGGGCTCCCTGTCCTGGTTGGGTTCCCTAGTTCCCTTGTGGGTTGTTCATTTTTACTCCTGCCAGGGTCTGCCTTTCTTCCAGGCACCCCACCTAGAACAGTTGACCTTTCCCATTTTGACCACGACCTCACCTCCCTGAAGACTCCCCACATTGCTGCCTATGATAGAAAGGAGCAGCCACTAAGGGACAATGTGCTTCCTTTCAGGTCTGAGAACAGGGGAACCTGGACTTTGTGTCGTCCTTCATTTTCTGAGAAGAGGGTGCACATTCAGGCTTCACAAAGGGTGAGCACGTTGTCACCTGGGAGATCCTGGGACTCTTCCCTCGGCTGACCTCCCATTTCTGTCAGACCACGGTCCTCACATCCTGAAGGTCTCCCATCCCTCAAACAACGTGGTAGTAGTGGAAGCTTGCCACACCGAACCTTACCCGAGAGGGTCCTCCTGGGTCTGAGAACTGGGCAAGCTGGACTCTTTATGGTACTGTCACTTTTAAGGTGGGTGAACCTTCATACCTTCCACCCTCAAAGATGGTCCTTTTCTGGAGATCTAGCAGACACTGGGACTATTTTCTCTGCTGACCAGATGTGGCCACCCCTACTGACCTGAAGTTGATGCTCAGAAAAAGGCCTCACCTCCCTCAGTGCTGAGGGTGCATCCCCTGCGGGACTTCAGGGATGACAAGGATGGCCAGGGGCCCACATTATGGGGTCCCTCTGTCTGTGGTGGGAGGCCCCTCAGTGACCTTAAGGTATCTGAAATTACTCCTGGCAGGGCCTAGATCTATCCTTTCTCCTAACCTGAGAATGCATCCTGCAGGCCAAGGCCACCCTCTGCTGACCTGAAGCCACACTCCTCAGTCTGAGGCCTACACCTCCAGAGGACCCTCCACCCCTTGACCCAGGCAGAAGTCAGGAAATACCTTATCTAGAGACCAAGTGCAGAGGCACTGGATCCATCTCTGCTTTGGGGTCCTAAGTCCTCAGTCCTCTCTCAGGGTCCTCACCTTGGCTCCCCACAGAATCTGGGCTGTCCGCTCTAGTCATCTGAACAGCTGCTCCTTATACACATTTCCCAGTCTCTGCCAGACCAGAAAGCAGAAGTCAGCAAATGCCCCTTGTGATTAATACCCCCAAGGGGTCTTACCGGGATCAGAGGAGGGGCAGGGTTCTGTTGGGGCATTTCTTTTCTGGGGTCCAGATTCTCTGCAACCCTCCCTCAGGTACCTCAACTTGACTCCCAATTGGACCAGGGTCCCCCCTCTGCTGACCCGAGTCCTTACTCCTTATACCAAATCTTAAGTATAAGACCCAGTTGAATATCAGGAGATGCTCCTGTGGTCATTCCGCCAAGGGGTCTCCCAGGGCTGACAGCAGGGTGGGGATATGAAAAGATTCTTCTGTCCACCCTCATGGTCTGAGGACCTGGGTTCCTGCCAGGTCCTGAGAACCTGCCCCAGTTGATCCGAGGCCGTGTCCCTCAGATAAAGGCCTTCAAAGTCCTGTGACCCCCAGGTGAAGTCCTTGGACATCACTTAGGGCCACCAAGCCTGGGAAATCCTAGGGCTCCAGGTAGGGAACTGACAGAGATTCTGTGAAATCACCTCAGCCCTCCTTTTGGTCCTCACCTTGATTCTAGGCAAAGTGTGTGTCCTGCCTGTTGCCGACCTGAGATTGCTCCCCTGAGACCTTGTCCTTGACTCCCAAGATCTCTGAGGAGGTGGAGGAGGGGGTGCGGGAAATAGTGCTCAGGCAGACACCCAGCACCCCGGACCCTCAGTGCTGACAGCAGGGGCAAACCTGGACTCTGTGGGGGCCCTCAGTCCCCCCTCAAGGTCACACCTTGATACTCTGAAGGACTGGGCACCTTCTCAATAGGACATGATTCTGGCCTCCCAGACGCAGCTCTCACCTCTCTCTGAGAAGAAGCGCCTTCCCATGGCTTTTCTGCAGCAGCGCAGCAGACACTTTGGAAACCGTGTGTTGTAAAGGTTAGTAACTACTGAAGACGCTGAGCAGCAGCAGGGACTTGGGGGGGGGGGGTGGGGGGGTGCGGAGGGTTTGTGGTCGTCTGTCTACATTTCCCGTGTCCAATGCGGGAGTTTTCACTGTTTAATCCTCATTCATTGTAAGACTTCTTCTCTGCCCCTCCCCCACGCCCTGGTCTCCGCAGCGCCCCCTCTAGCATCTGTCCTGGTACTGCAGGATCTCTGCGAGGGTTGTGAGGACCCTTCCGGGAGAGGTCTGGGGGCTCCACCCGCCTCAGAACAGAGTGCACTACACAATCCCACTCCTGGTGTCACTGGCGGCTCTACGGGACCCTGGGTCGGGCCCTCAGGCTGAGCAGTGGCCCCTGCCTCCACCTGCCAGGGGAAACCTGGGGGAGTCAGAGCCTTGGTCTGAGGGGCCCAGACTGAGGTCCGCAGAGGGCGGGGGCCCTGGTCTTGGCACATCCAGGTGGGGAACAGAGTCAGGACTTCCTGTCTCCCGGATCCGAGCTCCGCCCCTGCTATCGGCCCTGGGGGGACCCCAAAAACCCTGTCCTGATTTTCCGTCCTCTGACTTCTGCCTCGGATGTCTAAAAGAGATGAACGCTGTGTCTGGGGAACCAGCTTTGGGTCCCTAGAAGGGAGGAGCCCAGTCCTTCAGATATTCAGGTATGACTCTGAGGGAGGACTTAGGGCTTCCAAAGAATCCAGGTTTCCCCTGATGTCAGCACAGATACTCCGGGGTGCTGGGTTTTCTAGCTGAATACTATTTCCCTCCCGGAAATTACCTACCTCCACCTTCTCAGAGTACTCGGAGTCAAGGACAAGGTCTGAGGGGAGCACCCCAAGGTTTTCAGGGGTCGAGGCCCAGACGTTGCCTGGAATCAAGGTGAGGACCACAGGGGGCGCTGAGGGACCCCAGGACACCCATTTCAGCCCCTGCCGGGAGCCCCGGGAATCCCCAGGCTTGGTGGCCTGAAGCGATGTCCTCAGACTTCACCGGGGTCTCGGCGTTGGCTGGCCTCCGTCCGGGGCCCAGCCCCCCGGTGAACAGGGCGAGGGTCCCAGGACCTGCCGGGGCTCAGGGGAGGACCACGGGGAAGACAACGTGACTCTGGACCCTGGAGCACTGCGTCCTGGGACGCCCACGAGCGGGATGCCCACGAGCGGCGAGTGCTGACCTGGCGCCGTCCGGGTCTGAGACACTCCGGGGGCCGCGTGTAGGCGCCGAGCCTCAGCTCGGAGGCTGAGGGTCCCGGACGTGCCCGGATCAACGTGAGGAACCGGACGGAGATCAGGGAGCCCGGGACCCGGAACAGCGTCAGTCCTGCAGGCCTCCTGGGGTGGGGTCGGGGGACGGACCCCAGGGTGTTTTCCGACTTCTGCATGTGGGTCTGAGAGACACCGGGGGTTGCTGTAAGGAGCAGGGCTTCAGGCAGCAGAGGGGAGGACCCCAGGTCAGTCCCGTTGAGGACATTGAGGGCGAAAGGGCGACCCTGGACACCAGAGCAGTCAGCCCTGGGAGGGCGGCAGGGCAGGGGGACCACAGGCACGTTTACTGATTACCACATCCTGATCTGACAGGCTCTGGGGTTCGGTGTAAGGAGCAGGGTCTCAGGTTGGCTGATGGAAGACTGAGGGGACCTTGGACCCCACAACCTTATAAAAGCCCACCCTTGCTATCAGCCAAGGGATGCTCCATGGCAAAAAACCAAGTGCAACATTTCCTGACTTGTGTATCTAGGACTGAGTGAGACTCAGGACTTGGTAAAAAGTGTAGGGACTCAGGTCCACAAAGGGGAGGGCAGAGGTGTGGCCTGGAGTCAAGCAGCATTTCATGCCTTTACATTCGGGCCATGAGACTCTGGGTTTCAGTGTAAGGATCAGGGTCTCAGGTAGGCAGATTGAGGACCTAGGAGCTGCCAGAGTCAATGTGAGGAACCTGAGGGAGGACTGAGGGCCCCACAGAATCCAGGTTTTCCTCTGCTGTCAGCACCCAGAATCCTGGGGACTGGGTTGTCTGTTGGGTACTACTTCTTGCAACCCACCTCCCCAACTTCTCAGAGAACTTGGGAGGGAAGGACAAGGTCTGAGGGGAGTAAACTCAGGTCGGCAAAGGGAGGGACCTATAATTTGCCTGGAATCAAGGTGAGGACCAGAGGGAGCACTGAGAGACCCAGGGCAGGGTGGTGAGGCTGTGCCCCTCCCCAACTTTCTCATTGGAGGACCCAGCTTCTGAGGGCTTAGATCTAAGGAGAATGGACTCAACTTGTCAAAGAGAGGTGTACAGCTCCGTTGTGGCATGTGTATCAGGACCCTGAGGGAAAATTGAGGTATTTGACCCTCAGATAGAAGAGAACCAACAAAATCCAGCTCTGTCCATACTGTCAGCCCTGGGAGCCCCTGGATAGGTTGGCTGCATGTGGCGTCCATTGAAAACTGCCCTGGGGTCGGAGAGGGATTAGGCCTTTATTTTTTTATTTTATTTTAATTTTTTATCCTCACCCGAGGACATTTTTCCATTTTTGTTCAGATAGAGTGGGAGAGAGAGAGAGAGAGAGAGAGAGAGAGAGAGAGAGAGAAACATCGATGTGAAAGGGACACATCAAGTGGCTGCCTCCCGCACGACCCCAACCAGGGCTGAGGACGAATCACAACCGAGGTTTGTGCCCTTGACTGGAATCGAACCCGTGACTCATTGGTCTGCGGGCCGATGCTCTAACTGCTGAGCCAAACTGGCCAGGGCAAGGATTAGGCCTTTAGTACGAAGTGAGAAGAACAAAAGTAAGTAGGAGGGGTCAGCGGTCAGGCCCTGCTGGGAGTGAAGTTGAGGACCAGAAAGAGGGCCAAGGAACCATGGAATCCATCTCCACTCCTCCCATCAGCCCTAATAATTCCAGGCTTTAGTGGCCTAACGTGATGTCCACAGGCTTCCCCCGGGTGTCTCAGATCAGTGAAGTCTTTGGTCTCTGGGAATCAGCCTCAGGTCAGCAGAGGGAGGATCCCAGGACCTCCCAGGGATCAAGGTGAGAACCATAAGGGAGGACAACCAAAGGGGACCCCATTGAAGCCTGCCCATTCTGTCAGAGATGGGAGGCTCTGTGGTGGGATAACCACATGTGGCATCTCCTGGCTTCTGCAACTGGGTCTGAGAGAGACTGGGGTTTGCTGTAAAGAAGCAGGACTTTGGGTTCGCAGAGAGGAGGGCACAGGTCCTTACGAGAGTCAAAGTGAAGAACCTTACGGTGGATTGAAGGGAGCCTGGACTCCAGAACAGAAGTGACCGTCAGAAACCCGCCCCTGCTGTCAGTCCTGGAAGATACCTTTGTGTGATTAACCACATGCGGTATTTCCTGACATTCCCTGTGTGTGTTTGAGAGATACTGGGACTTGGTACAAGGATCAGGGCCTTGGGTCGCCAGAGAGGAGGTCCCAGGTTTTCCAGGGAGTCAAGGTAAGGACCTTGAAGGGGGGCTGAGGATCGAGACCCCCAAAGCTGAGATGGATTCTGTGGCCCTGCACTTGGCCTCTATGGGCTCCAGAGCAGGATTATCACATGAGATGTTTCCTGACTTCTGCCTCAGGGGTCTTCAGGAGGTGAAGGCCTTGGTCTGAGGATAGGGGCTTCAGGACAGCAGAGGGTGGCCTTGACCTGAAGGGTTCATCTTCAGGTTAGGAGAAGGGATGGATCTAGGCCCTGCCAGGAGGAAATGCAGATCTCTAGAGGTCACGGAGGGGACTTACACGCAGACAGAGGGCTCCCACTGAAATCAGTCCTGCCTCTGTCATCCCTGAAGTCCCCAGGCAGGAGTAGCCTCAGGTGGTGCAGCCTTCCCTCTGCCTTGGGAGCTCTGGGAGGTGAGGCTTGAGGGGCAATTCAGGTCAGTAGAGGGGGCCACTTTGGATCAGCACAGAAACGAGGCCCAGGATCTGCCAGATCTCAAGACAAGGACCACCTGAGATGGTGGAAGGTGTGAAGTTCTCCCACCCCAAAAGAAAGGAACTTTACAGTGTCTAGCTTGCCCTGTTCTCAGACCCGTGGAGACCAGTTGCCCTCCCCGACTACTGCTGCACACATGGCCCTCTCTTCCTCCACCCGGGCCACAGTCTGCACAGCTTGGGGCTTTGCTCTTCCTGTGTCCCCACACACAATGGCTCAGTCCCTGGTAATGAAATTCACATGTGATTATCTTCACATGACAGTCCCCAAAAGAGTATCCCCTTTCAGCCAGTGTGATTCAGGCAGCGGTGGCAGGACGTGATGTAACTTTGTGGTGAGTGTCCTATTGATTGATAAATAATAATCATTGCCACATGAGTGTGTGACTAATCACTGTGACTATAAGTTATTTTCAAATAATTCCCTTTCTAATGCCCAAACGCTTGGTTAAACTGATGGCCTTGTTCAGGTGATTATGAGGTGTTGCTGTCTGAGGCTGAGGCAGAGAGGTCGGCAGGGGTGCCTTTTAAGTCTCCCACAAAACCAGTTGGGTCCTTGGTGTTCTAAACAGGCAACTTGAGCAGATTACAGGCTGTAGCAGGTGGCAGGGGTGGTCACCAGGCTGTAGCAGGTGGCAGGGGTGGCTCCCCCAGGTCCCAGACACCCCCAGAGTCAAGTGAAGATTTGGAAAGGATCTGGACAGGTGAGAGCTTTGGGGTCCTGGGATGCAGGCTGTGAAGAGGCTCAGCAATCCCAAGAGAGTTGGAGGGCGGAGCATGCTTCAGATTACAGAGAAAACAGTTTGCGAAGTCCTGGGAAACGGGGCATGTGAGGAGGTAGAGGACTGTATAGGGGGATTGGGGAAATTAATGGTGATGGAAGGAGACTTGGGGTGGTGAACAAGCAATACAGTGTACAGATGATGTGTTGTGTAAGTGTGCACCTGAAAACTGTATAATTTTGTTAACCAGTGTCACCCCAATAAATTCAAATTAAATAAATTTTAAAAAGAGGCTCAACAGTCCCAGAAGAGTTGGAGAGGAGCACCCGTCATATCCCATCTGAACTGCCCTGGGCTGGCCTGTGGAAAACTTGGGGGCAGATGCAGATGGAGGTGAGCTGGAACCCTGGACCCATCATGAAATGAGTGCCCTTGGGACAAGTGCCAGGCCCGAACCCTGTGAGGCTCTGCAGGATGAAATTAGGAACACCGAATGCCCATTCCTGGAGGGAACTGACTGGTGTGAGGCAGTGACCGCACAAGGAGCCTATGGACTATAGGGAGGTGGCAGCTGGGATGTCCCAAGCATCTCCCAGATCCTTCAGGGAGGCCTTTCCAGGGTGCAGCATACCGTATAGCAGCCTCTGTGCAGACCCACAACACCCAGAGGTCTAGCCACTCCTGACCAAGGTGAGGCAGAGCACACAGGAGCCCCACTCTCCATCAGTGGGAATGTCTGACATTCTCCAGATGCCCTGAGCCTGCCCCGTGATTGGCTGGGGTGATGGGTCTAGACCATGGCCCTGCTCCCCTGAGAAACAGCCATTCACCAGCCAGGGCTAGAACCTGCTCTGAACTCCAGCCTCCGGGGCAAGGAGCTGACCTCCTGCTTGGCTCTTGTGTGCCCTCCTCTGTGGGAACTATGCCTGGGTGCTCTCCTGGGGCCTTTGGTTAGCAAGTAGTTGGTCCCAGGTCTCAGCTTGTCTTTGGTCCCTGAGCTGGGCCTGGACATAGGGATAGGGCTGGGCTGGTGGCAGGATGCAGGGTGTGACACCAAGGGGCATCCATAAGGCAGAATCAGGGGCAAAGCCATGCTTCCCCAGCACCCAGAGATTCTATCCAAAAGGGCCCCATAGAGACCCGAGTGTGGATACATGAGAGTCACCGGCCCTGTTGGTGCTATGCTTTGAACTACTGGCCTGAGGTATGCCTGACGTCCAGCCTGCCCAGGGGATTGAGGTCACAGGACCAGGTTGGGCCATCAGCCTAGCTAGAAGAGAAGGGGACCCGACTGGGCAGGCGAATGGGAGAGCAGAGTCCATGCCTAAAGAGAGAAGCAGTCTTCAGAAAGCCATGCCTCTGACACCCACGTCCTAGTTAAACCTCCATCCTCACACCCTCTGTCTTCTACCCTACTTCCCCTCCAGGGCCTTGGTCTCCTCTCATGGGTCTTGGTGACCTGATGGCGCTGGGAGGGGCCACATGGTGCAGTCGAGTGTCAGGCTCTTGATGGTACCACTGTGTGGCTTCCCTGAGGTCCCTCAATCATGGGGTCTGAGGTGTGAGGCATTAGGTGTCCAAGGAGGACAGCTGGGACCCCCTTGGTTGTGGGGGAGACAGCTCAGGCCAGTGCAGGCACAGGGCTTTACACCCGTATGAAGCTCAGTTTGAATAAAAGTTCTGTTGCTCAAAAGCTGAACAAATCATGGAAACTCTGTGCCTCAACGTCTTGATCTGTCACATGGGCACATTAACAGTAGAAGTTCAGAGTTAGTGTGAGTGTGTAGAGGACGTGACCTGTATGTAAAATGCTTGGCCCAAATTCAGTGCTCAGTAGTCATAGCTAGTGCTACTGTGTGTCTAAGATGTACCTTCCCCCAGCTTGTGAAGATTCTGAACCCGTAGGTGTCCTCAATCTGTGTGTACTTTGATTGATGCAGTTTTCTTTCCCTCTGTCAGTCTGGAATCCAGGAATATTCATCTCACACCTCAGAACTGTGCAAACGTGGTATCAGTTGCTCCAGACCCAGCTGGGATGATGGTCAGGGCACCTGTACTTAGGCAGGGAGAACACCTTGGGTGGTGGGACTTGGTCCCAGGGGAGGCATCCAGACCTCCTGCAGGCCCACTTCCCCCTCCGAACCCCACACCCCAAAGCTCTGCAAGGAACGGTACCTGGAGGTACACTGAATGCCAAGGGAAACACTCGGCATCAGGCCTGCTCCCTGGTCTCCCCGGTGCATGTCTCCTGGGAGGCCTGCGGCCACATTCCACATTCTCCCTGGCACAGCTTGTGGTTGGAGGGCCTGCCCTGCACGTGGTTATTTTGAAACTATTCTTGCCCACACAAACTCTTTCCAGGTGCGAAACATCTTGCGTTTCTCATCGCCAACCCTAAACCTCAATTTGTCTATAATATTACAATTTGCTCTTTTGCAGTCCCTCCTAGAAAGCAGTCAGGACAGGGATTATGTCCCCAAGGCCTTGATTTTGCACACATACTAGGCTGGAAGCTGCTTCTGGATGCTTTGAGTAAGATCCTAAAAAGTTAGTCAGCCTGGCTGTGCCTTTTCCCAGCTCGACCCTTATTGATTCCCAGGTGTTGTGAGGTCACTCGATGATGTCACTTGACAGACTGAGACAGCATCAGTGCTCCAATAACCTGGGAGAATCTGTCAGGAACATGGGAGTGTGGGTGCCCACGGATAACTACTGCAGCTACTAGGAACGCAGGAAGGAAAGGTCAATGTTCGGGCAGATGTGGGGGCCAGGTCTGAGGCATGGAAGTAGGGACAACTGCTTGTTTGAAGGGCCCTGGGGAGGTCTGAATCCTGCATTCATTTTATGAGCACTCCTTGAGCACTGAGGGTATGCCAGGCTGCAGGAATGCAGGGAGGTAGTGGGTAGCTCCTGAGCCTCCTGAGCTGGGTCCTGGGGTGAGAGAGGATCTAGCAGACCACCTGCCTAACTGCAAGTAGGCCAGCGCAGGGCGGAGCTGCAGGTCTGTGGAGCTGGTGCCACAGGGCCTTAGTGGCCAAGCCTGGGCATCGTGGTGCTCTTCCCCTGTGGGTGACACTGAATGACACTGTGCAGAGGAAGGACACCATCACACTTCTGTTCTGGGAAGGCCACTTGGGAGACTGCCAGTGCAGGGCTGCAACTGCAGGCAGGCCCATAGTGGGTTCCTGTCACTGTCCTCACAGGAATTGTGAGGCTGGATTAGTCCTTGTCCTGGGGCTGGAGAGGAGGATCAGATTCCAGGGATGTTAACCAAGAGGAATAGGCCTGGTTTGTGGAGGAATCCAGCTTGGAGGCTCAGGGAGACCAAAGAGCTTAAGGTCATTCAGGAAGGCTTGGCTTCATGATGCCTGGCTCTGTGTCCTTATGTTTGCATTATATTTTGCTTTTTAAAGCACATTCATCACCACTCAGGGTCCTCTTGCATCCTTATGAATTTAAAGACTTCAGTGGACTCATGTTGAACAGTTTTATATTTAGAGAAGATTGGCAAACCATTTACAGAGAGTCCACAGGTACCCCAAACCCAGTTGCCCCGGTATTAACAAGTCACACTTTTGTGCTGCCTGTGTTACAGCTCATGAACCAATATCGATGTGTTATTCTAAGCAATAGTCCATTCATTATTCATATTTCCTGGATTTTTTTTATTTTATTAATTTATTTTTGTTACAGATGTTTCTCCTTTTTCCCCAATTGTCACCCTCCTCCCCCTCCCTCCCTGCCCCATCCCCAGATTTGTTGTCCATGTCCATTGGTTATGAGTACATGCGTACAAGTTCTGTGGTTCATCCCTCCCTTCCCCCACCCCCTCTTGTGGCAATTGTCAGTCTGAACCCTACTTCCACGTCTCTGGGACTACCCTGTTCTTCAGACTGTTATGTTTATTATATTCCAGAAATAAGTGAGATCATATGATATTTGTCTTTCTCTGCTTCGCTTGTTTCACGTAGGATAATAGTGTCCAGTTCCTCCTATGTCATCGCAAAGGATAAGAGATCTTTCTTTCTTACAGCTGCATAGTACTCCATTGTGTATATGTACCACAGCTTTTTTATCCATTCGTCTCCTGATGGACACTTGGGCTGTTTTCAGATCTTAGCTATTGTAAACAGCGCTGCTATGAACATGGGGTACATATATTCTTTCTGATTGGTGTTTTAGGCTTCTTAGGGTATATTCCTAGAAGTGGGATCACTGGGTCAAATGACAAGTCAATTTTTAATTTTTTGAGGTAACACCATAGTGTTTTCCATAGTGGCTGCACCAGTCTGCATTCCCACCAGCAGCGTACTAGAGTCCTCTTTTCTCCACACTCTCGGCAACACTTGTAGTTTGATGACTTGTTGATGGTGGCCATTCTGACAGGTGTGAGGTGATACCTCATTGTTTTAATTTGCAACTCTCTGATGATTAGTGATGTTGAGCATTTCTTCATATGTCTCTTGGCCATTTGTATGTCCTGTTTGGAGAGGTGTCTCTTTAGGTTCTCTGCCCATTTTTTAATTGGGTTCTTTGTCTTCCTTTTGTTGAGTTGTATGAGCACTCTATATATTTTGGAAATTAACCCCTTATCTGATGTATCATTGGCCATTATGCTCTCCCATACAGTGGGTTGCCTTTCCATTTTGATGGTTGTTTCTTTTGCTGTGTAGAAGCTTTTGAGTTTGATGTAGTCCCATGTGTTCATTTTTTCCTTTGTTTCTGTTGCCTTAGGAGATGTATCAGTGAAAATTCTGCTGTGTATGATGTCTGGAAATTTTGTTGCCTACATTTTCTTCTAGGACTTTTAGGGATTCACGAGTCACCTTTAAGTCTTCTATTCATTTTGAGTTTATTCTTGGGTATGGTGTAAGTTGATGGTCTAGTTTCATTTTTTTGCATGTAGCTGTCCAATTTTCCCAACACCATTTATTAAAGAAGCTGTCTTTACTCCATTGTATGCTCTTGCCACCTTTGTCAAATATTAATTGGGCATAATGTCTTGGGTCAATTTGCGGGTTCTCTGTTCTGCGCCACTGGTCTATATGCCTGTTCTTGTGCCAGTGCCAGGCTGCTTTGATTACAGTAGCATTGTAGTATAACCTGATATCCGGTATTGTGATCCCTCCTACTTTGTCCTTCTTTTTCAAGATTGCTGTGGCTATTCGGGGTCTTTCTTGGTTCCATATAAACTTTTGAAGTATTTCTTCTAGTTCTGTGAAATATGTCGTTGGTATTTTGATGGGGATTGCATTGAATCTATAGATTGGTTTGGGTAGTATGGACATTTTAATGATGTTAATTATTCCAGTCCATGAACAGGGTATGTGCTTCCACTTTTTTATATCTTCCTCTATTTCTTTTCTCAATGTCCTGTAGTTTTCTGCAAATAGGTCCTTTACTTCTTTGTTTAAGTTTATTCCTAGGTATCTTAATTTTCTTGCCACGATGGTAAGGGATTGTTTTTTAGTTTCTCTTTCTGTGCGCTCATCATTGGTGTATAAGAATGCCGTCGATTTCTTGACGTTAATTTTGTATCCTGCTACTTTCCCAAATTCATTTATTAAGTCTAGTAGATTTTTGATGGAATTTTTAGAGTTTTCTATGTATGATATCATGTCATCTGCGAATAATGACAGTTTCATTTCCTCCTTTCCAATTTGGATCCCTTTTATTTTTCTCATGTCTGATTGCTGTGGCTACGACTTCCAGTACTATGTTAAATAAGAGTGGCAAAAGTGGACAACCCTGTCTTGTTCCTGTTCTTAAGGGAAATGTTTTTAGTTTTTGCCCATTGAGTATGATGTTGGCTGTAGGTCTTTCATATATGGCCTTTATTATGTCGAGATATGATCCCTCTATTCCCACATTGCTGAGCGTTTTTATCAGAAATGGGTGCTGGATTTTGCCGAGTGCTTTTTCAGCGTCTATTGATATGATCATGTGGTTTTTATCTTTCATTTTGTTTATGTGGTGTATCACATTTATTGATTTGCAAATATTGAACCAGCCTTGCATCCCTGGGATGAATCCCACTTGGTCATGGTGAATAACTTTTTTGATGTATTGCTGGATCCGATTTGCTAGTATTTTGTTCAGGATTTTGACATCTATGTTCATCATGGATATTGGCCTGTAGTTTTCTTTCCTTGTAGTGTCTTTTTCTGCTTTTGGAATTAGAATTATGCTGGCCTCATAAAATGAGTTTGGAAGTCTTCCTTCTTCTTGAATTTTTTGAAATAGTTTGAGGAGAATGGGTGTTAGTTCTTCTTTGAATGTTCGGTAAAAGTCCCCCGCGAAGCCATCAGGGCCTGGGCTTTTGTTTGCTGGGAGGGTCTTGATTACATCTTCAATTTCCTTCGTTGTTATTGGCCTGTTCAAGTTTTCTATCTCTTCCCGGTTCAGTTTTGGGAGACTATGTGTTTCTAGAAATGTGTCCATTTCGCTTAGATTGTCAAATTTGTTGCCATATAAATGTTCATAGTATTTGTTAACGATCCTTTGTATTTCTGTGGTGTCAGCTGTTACTTCTGTTTCATTTCTGATTTTGTGTATTTGGGCTCTCTCTCTTTGTTTCTTGGCGAGTCTAGCTAAGGGTCCATCAATCTTGTTTATCTTTTCAAAAAACCAGCTCTTTGTTTCATTGATCCGTTGAATTGTTTTTTTGGTCTCCATGTCGTTTATTTCTGCTCTGATCTTTACTATTTCCTTCCTTCTACCTGCTCTAGGGTTTTTTTTTGTTGTTGTTGTTGTTTGCTTTCTAGTTCTTTAAGTTGTGAGGTTAGGTAGTCAATTAGAAATTTTTCTTCTTTCTTGAGGTGGGCCTGTAGTGCTATGAACTTCCCTCTCAGAACTGCTTTCGCTGCATCCCATAGATTTTGTGTTGTTGTGTGTTCATTTTCATTAGTTTCAGGAATTTTTAAATTTCTTCCTTGATCTCCATGGTAACCCATTCATTGTTCAATAACATGCTACTTAGCCTCCATGTGTTCAAATGTCTTTGCATCTTCTTGTTGCAACTGATTTCTAGTTTCATGCCATTGTGATCTGAGAAGATGCTTGATATGATTTCAATCTTCTTGAACTTGTAGAGACTCAGTTTGTGTCCTAATATGTGGTCTGTCTTTGAGAATGTTCCATGTGCACTTGAGAAGAATGTGAATTCTGTAGTTTTTGGATGTAATTCTCTGTAGATATCTATTAAATCCATTTGATCTAGTGCTTCATTTAGAGTCTCTGTTTCCTTGTTAATTTTTTGTCTAGAGGATCTATCCATTGATGTCAGTGAGGTGTTGAAGTCCCCTGCTATGATTGTATTGCTGTTGATTTCTCCTTTGAAGTCCTCCAGAAGATTTTTAATATATTTTGGTGCTCCTATATTGGGTGCATATATGTTTACCAAGGTTATAGCTTCCTGTTGGATAGATCCTTTCAATATTATGTAGTGACCTTCTTTGTCTCTAGTATGGCCTTCATTTTGAAATCTATTTTATCATATATGAGTATTGCTACCCCAGCTTTTTTCCCATTTCCATTTGCTTGGAAGATTTTTTTCCATCCCTTTACTTTCAACCTATGTGAGTCTTTTGTTGTGAGGTGGGTCTCTTGTGAACAACATATATATGGGTCATGCTTTCTTACCCAATCCGCTACTCTGTGTCTTTTTATCGGAGCATTCAATCCATTTACATTTAATGTGATTATTGATATGTACTTATTTATTGCCATTTTTGTTTAGTGTGGTTCTATTTTCCTTCCTATTTCTTCTACTAATTATAGCAGTGCTTTTAACATTTCTTGCAGTGCTGGTTTGGTGCTAATGTATTCCCTTAGCCTTTTTTTTTTGTCTTGGAAGCTGTTTATTTGACCTTCTATTTTGAATGATAGCCTTGCTGGGTAGAGTAGTCTTGGGTTCAGATCCTTGATTTTCATGACCTTGATTACTTCATGCCATTCCCTTCTGGCATGTAGTGTTTCTGTTGAGAAGTCAGCTGATAGCCTTATGGGGGTTGCTTTGTAGGTAACCTGTTGCTTATCTTTTGCTGCCTTTAGGATTCTCTATTTGTCTTTAATTTTTGGCAGGAGGCTGAATTTGGGAGGAATTTTGAAAAGGGAGAAATTGGGATTTATCTGTGTTTTTAGAGTTTTTTTTTTGCAAGAAGAATATATGCACCGTATGTAATATATAATATATGCAGTATATAGTAATCTTCATATTCAATAATATCATCTGTGTAAACCTAATAGTGGAAATGGCCCAATGGAAATAAATTCTGATGCAATTTGGCAGGAGCCCTCTGTCCTGGGTGACCCAGGGATCCAGGCTGCTTCCATCTAGTGGTTCCCCCATCTCAACACGGAGTCGCTATATTTGCTGGTGAGCCGAGGGACAGCATGGACCTGGCATACTGGCTCACATATGCTTGGATGTGGCAGACAATGCTTCTGCTCATGTCTCACTGGCAGAGGGTCATCACATGACCCTTCCTAACTGAAAATGGACTGGCAATGCACTGTCCTCTGTGCCTAGGAAGCAGAGCAAGAGAAGATATGGGCGGGCCCTGAAGTCCCTCCCACGCACCATTTCAGTGTAGGTGCTCATCAGAAAACAGCCGTTCTAATTGGTTAGGACGACAACCATCTTCATTGCTTGGAGGACTTCCTGTGGCCAGATTTGCCTTGAAAGACTCTGAATTTTTAAGTGCCTACTATGTGACAGATGCCTTCAAATACAGAACCACATCTAATTGTAAGAGTGTTCTGTAAATCTCAGTGGGGAGAGTTCTCCTTCTTCACTCAATGCTGCCTTTCTGCACTTTCCTTTGCTATGCTGTCTATAATGCCAGTAGGCTGAGAACATCCTCCTCCCTTTGGATGCGTGGGTAAAATTTAACCTCTGAGTCTCTGCTACCTCCATCTGACTGACCTTGCCTGAATACCTGCACAGGTGCCACTGGGCTCCCTGAAAGCCAGAACTTCCCTGTGGGGCAGGGACCAGACAAGAGACAGTGGGAGGGTGGATGATTAAGTTTTATTTTCAAGTTTTACCTTGGGACCGTTTCTCACCTCCTAGGAAAATTCCAGGTTTTTTTTTTTGTTTGTTTGTTTGTTAGGAATTGGGCTTCAGTCGATGTTTGCTCCCAACCTACCATTTATATTGAAGCGTTAATGTCTGACCACCTCAATAAGCTCTTTCATCTGTGCATGTGTTCAGCTCCCAGCTTCAAATAAGAAGCCCATTAAATTCCTACTGCAACTACCAGGGTGGCTTCATAAACCCTCTGTGTAACTTCAGGATTGTATCCCAAGGCCCAGTAGGGTACAGGCACAATGAGATTCGACTCACAGTCATTTGGAAAACAGTGTGTTGAAGACTCCCAGGGAGGGAACACCTGGTATCTAAACACCATGGTCTAAAGTAACACTTTCTACTTAAAAAGGCTGTTGTTCTCAGGCGGGATCCAGGGTGAGCTATGAGAAAGCAGGGGACTGCTGCAGGGAGTAGGAAGCCCTGTGTCAGGACAAGGGCGGGAGATGCTGTGCAGCCTTCCGAGGAGGCAGCAGGGATGAGCAGGTCAGCAGACCATGCTGCAGAGATGGACAGGAGGGCACCCCTGGTGAAGATCAGGGGAAGGCTGCTGTCATGCGGAAAAGTGCTGGGACTGGGCAGAAATGCCGGCACCTGGCAGTGTCAGCTCTCAACAAACCTCAGACAATCCCCAAACTGTGCTTGATTCTCACCATCACCCTCCTTCCTTAGGCCTGCCGTTGCTGCCTGGGCCTCGGGGTCCTACCATTTGTTGTCTGAGAGACGTCACACATGGTACCGAGAAGAGAAATGAATTGTGAGGTAGAAGGTGGGCCATGGGCTGGGAAGGGGGTAAATATCATGGACTCTAGATGAATTCAGGCAAGGGGTCCAGTCTTCACACAGCCACTTACTAGCCATGTGATCCTGGGGAAATTAGATGGCCCGATAAGTGTCAGGTTCTTCCTCTGTGAAATAAGTGGGTTAGATAAGCCCTGTCTCATAAGACTGCAGGCATGTATGGAGTGTTTGTAAAGCACCTCGCACAGTGCCTGGTGTAGATTGGAACGTTGATGAAGGGCAGTTATTTGTAATATTGTTTTGATCCCAGACCCTTCTACTCTCTCCTCTGGCACTGTGATTAGTTGTTTGTTTCCTGGGTCCTATTAGACGATATGCCACACCCAATCGGCCAAAAAAGATGTTCCATAAATAAACTCAGTAAATTTTCTCAATTCAAGGACATGTGTTCAAATTCAGGTGTGGGGGAGCCTTCTCAGCTGGACCCAACACAAAGCTGCAGGAGAAGGCATCAAGTAACAACTCTTTCCCTTTCTCCAAGCTGCTTGTTCACCAAACACAGGCTTTCATTCATTCTGCCCCCACCCAAAATCAAGCCCTTGATAATGATTGGTCAATTATACTCAAGATCATTAACAGGCAAACCAGATTGTGCTGTGGGCTCTGGCTCTCCCAGGCCAAGAGAAGAGTGCCCATCCAGTGACTCAAGGCCCAGTAACCATATTTCTGCAAAAATCCACGCACGTGTTGGATTTAACACTCCTAGTCCTCATACTGCCCAATGGCACTGGGACTGCGTGCAGGAAACACCCCTCCCCTTCCTAACCAGGTTGAGACTTCCCTCTGGTTTACCCGTGATCCCAAAGGAAGTTCTCAGGACAATTTTCCATTTCAGATTTTCCTCACACCCAAGCCACTGCCATCGCCCAGCTTCATTACAATCACCTCCCACAGAGGAGGGGATCAGTTTCCCAAAGCCCCAAACTGCACTGGCTCAGGTCATGTACATTTGAGTGCGCTTCCCTGGAGCTCCACCACCTTTCTTCTTCTTTTACATGCTGTGTAGGACTTAGGGAACACCTCACCACCTTCCTTACATGACTTTGGCTCCTACACAATCATCCTGTGGGTGGGAGTGTCCTGCTTATTCTAGTGTTCCCGCTACTAGCACAGGGCCTTCCAGAGGACAGAGCCTCAGTGAACGTCTGAGGAATCGATGGACCACTGAGCCAGGGTTGTCTTTATTCAGATGAAATGCCTCCTCTTTCTTGAATGAGCCAAGCAGATCCAAGGATATGTATGTGGTTTGTCTCATAGAATGACTGAGAGAAGGGATAAGAAGCAAGAATTGACAACCATCTGCTTTTATTTCTCTGTTTTCTGACCCCATCGATTGTACAGCTGAGTTCTTTCCCATTTCCAAGGAAATCCTGTTCCAATGCCATGTTACCTACTTCAGGATCACAAACTAGGATGGGAAGTGTCCCAATTTGTCTTACACAGTAGCAAAACTCTTACTCTTGAATTGGACATGTAGAAACCTGTGTGACCAATGTCATTCATAAACTGAGACGCTGAAGCTTATGGAACCTTCTCTAAAAGGGAGCAGCATTGGAAAAATTCTTAAAAGAAACAAGGATAAATCATCATAGGAGCCCAAAGATGCTACAGCCTTTGTTCCCCCAACTCACCGGGGCCCTCACTACCTAGAATGCTGACTGTTCGCTCCTCAAACACAGAGTGAACTGTCAGCCTCACTTCACACTCCCAGGGAGAAGCTGCCAGACGTGGGCCTGAAACATGCCTGGATGCAACTCTGGCTCAGTCCCTTTCATCCTCATCCCTCTCCACTCCTTCCAACAGGGATAAGAAGAAACTGGGATCCTTGTTATATGCCCTGAGAAAATACTTTGGGAATTCCAACTTGCTGGCTTCAGTATGTACCCTGGGACCCCACAGAAACTTGTGGCATGCAGGCTCGCTGTTGGGCACCTGGCGGTACACCAGGTACTGTTCCTGTACACGGACTTTGGTGATGAGCTCCTTGGGCTCCCCATAGATGTAAGGCTCCCTCCCAGCATGCACCCCCATGACATTCAGTGCTCTCCAGACTTTCTCCTCAGGGGCACAGTCACCCTCTAGGAGGATCAATCTCAGGAGCATGACCAGGACTCCAGTCTTGAGCAGGTCCACCTGCTCATCGGTCACCATCCCGTTGTAGGTGAGGCCCAGGATGTTGAACAAAACATAGGTGTGGTCGCTGGGTCTGTCCACTTCCTCCACTTCAATGCCAAAGAGGAGCTGCATGCTCTCAGAGTCTAGGCTGAAGATCTCAGGGAAGTGGTCCTGGTACTCTTTGATGATGCTACTCAGCATTTCAGCCTCTGTAGTTGGCTGCTTTGCACGATATTTCCGGAGCAGGAACTCCACCAGGTCAGCCATCTTCAAATGTAGGGCATCATGGAGCAAGGACTCAGCATCTTCATAGTCCTCTCTGCTGCTTGGCCCCTCTTCATCTTGGCTGCTGGAGCCCTCATCTTCAGATTGGCTCCATGGCAGGGGTGGCAGACGCAGGCACTCAGAGGGCTCTGGGGAGGAATTGGGGTTTCAGCAGCAGACACCTGCTCTAGGCTGTCTGGGAACAGGGCACAGAGGAAGAAAGATAAGGATGCAGACACAACCAGTTTCTCCTCATCCCCGAACAGCTGCGCCTCCAACAGGCTCTGGTTCTCTCTTGCATCCTCATGGTCTCCCTCAAGCTTGCAGAGCTCACTCATCTGACCAAGTGGCATGATGACTCGTGTTGGGCGGCAACCAGAGCGTGGGCAGGAGGTGGGCGATGGGGACCAACCGGCCTCGTAAAGAGAGGGAATGTGAGTGGCCTCAGCAGAGAAACACACCCTAGGTGGCTCTGAAAAAGGCGAATTTTAGGCCTACTAAATAGGGATACTCTCAGGTTTCAAAGGGGTCTCTCGTCCTGGGCAGCCTGTCCCTTAATATTTTGAAGGTGGAAGTAAGAAGCGCAGCTGGCACAGTCGGAGATTCTGGGTCTCAGTGTGGGGTCGTGTGGGGTGGGGTGCTATGAAGTCTCTTTGTTTCTGGCTGGGGGATCCTTCGGTGCCCACTCAGGATCTGCTTCCCCACCCCCACGCCCCTCTGGCCTGAGACTAAGCTCTGACAACAAGAACACACATCTCTAAAATGTAACAGAAGTAAGTGAGAGGTCCTCATATTTGGCAGCATCTGTCCAGGGGTTTAGAGTGGTCATCAAGGGACAAAAATGGGTGGCCATAATCTATGGGTTCCACGCGTCCTGGTGTGGAGGGTCCGCTCAGTCCTTACCATGACCCCTGACGGGGCCTGGGTTCTTGCCTCAGCTAGCCTGAGTCCAGACCATTAGATCAAGATCCTGACCCTCCCTGGGGCCATGGATCTGAAAATGGGGAGGGGCTCAGCCTGACAGCCCCGCCCAGGTTTTCCTGTGCTGACAGTACAGATAGGCCAGATTTCATTGGGGCTGCCACTTTGTTCTGGGGATCGGGGTACACTCACTCCTCCCTTAGGGTCCTCACCTTGACTCTTGGCAGGACCCGGGACTCTGCTCTCTGTTGAACAGAAGTACTTCCTCAAATGACCTGAGGTCATCCCCTCAGACCAAGGTCCTCACCTCCCAAAGAGACTACAGAGCAAAGTGAGGACGCTTCATATCCGTGCCCAAAACCACCCCGACCCCTGCCAACATCACAAAAGTCTGGCAGCAGAGACAGGGCTCCCGGTCCTGGTTGGGTTCCCTAGTTCCCTTGTGGGTTGTTCATTTTTACTCCTGCCAGGGCCTGCCCTTCTTCCAGGCACCCCACCTAGAACAGTTGACCTTTCCCATTTCGACCATGACCTCACCTCCCTGATGACTCCCCACATTGCTGCCTATGATAGAAAGGAGCAGCCGCTAAGGGACAATGTGCTTCCTTTCAGGTCTGAGAACAGGGGAACCTGGACTTTGTGTCGTCCTTCATTTTCTGAGAAGAGGGTGCACATTCAGGCTTCACAAAGGGTGAGCACGTTGTCACCTGGGAGATCCTGGGACTCTTTCCTCGGCTGACCTCCCATTTCTCTCAGACCATGGTCCTCACATCCTGAAGGTCTCCCATCCCTCAAACAACATGGCAGTAGTGGGAGCTTGCCAGGTGAACCTTCATACCTTCCACCCTCCCAGGTGGTCCTTTTCTGGAGATTTGGCAGATACTGGGACTATGTTCTCTGCTGACCAGATGTGGCCACCCCTACTGACCTGAAGTTGATGCTCAGAAAAAGGCCTCACCTCCCTCAGTGCTGAGGGTGCATCCCCTGCGGGACTTCAGGGATGACAAGGATGGCCAGGGGCCCACATTATGGGGTCCCTCTGTCTGTGGTGGGAGGCCCCTCAGTGACCTTAAGGTATCTGAAATTACTCCTGGCAGGGCCTAGATCTATCCTTTCTCCTAACCTGAGAATGCATCCTGCAGGCCAAGGCCACCCTCTGCTGACCTGAAGCCACACTCCTCAGTCTGAGGCCTACACCTCCAGAGGACCCTCCACCCCTTGACCCAGGCAGAAGTCAGGAAATACCTTATCTAGAGACCAAGTGCAGAGGCACTGGATCCATCTCTGCTTCGGGGTCCTAAGTCCTCAGTCCTCCCTCAGAGTCCTCACCATGGCTCCCCGCAGAACCTGGGCCGTCTGCTCTAGTCAATTGAACAGCTGCTCCTTATACACATTTCCCAGTGCCTCCCAGACCAGAAAACGGAAGTCAGCAAATGCCCCTTGTGATTAATACCTCCAAGGGGTCTTACCGGGATCAGAGGAGGGGCAGGTTTCTGTTGGGGCATTTCTTTTCTGGGGTCCAGATTCTCTGCAACCCTCCCTCAGGTACCTCAACTTGACTCCCAATTGGACCAGGGTCCCCCCTCTGCTGACCCGAGTCCTTACTCCTTATACCAAGTCTTAAGTATAAGACCCAGTTGAATATCAGGAGATGCTCCTGCGGTCATTCCGCCAAGGGGTCTCCCAGGGCTGACAGCAGGGTGGGGATATGAAAAGATTCTTCTGTCCACCCTCATGGTCCGAGGACCTGGGTTCCTGCCAGGTTCTGAGAACCTGCCCCAGTTGATCCGAGGCCGTGTCCCTCAGATAAAGGCCTTTAATGTCCTGTGAGACCCCCCCCCCCCCCGGTGAAGTCCTTGGACATCACTTAGGGCCACCAAGCCTGGGGAATCCCAGGCCTCCAGGTAGGGGATTGACAGAGATTCTGTGAAATCACCTCAGCCCTCCTTCTGGTCCTCACCTTGATTCCAGGCAAAGTCTGTGTCCTGCCTGCTGCTGACCTGAGATTGCTCCCTTGAGACCTTGTCCTTGACTCCCAAGGTCTCTGAGGAGGTGGAGGAGAGGGTGCAGGAAATAGTGTTCAGGCGGACACCCAGCACCCCAGACCCTCAGCGCTGACAGCAGGGGCAAACCTGGACTCTGTGGGGGCCCTCAGTCCTCCCTCAGGCTCATGCCTCGAGTCTTGGCAGGACTGGGCTCCTTCCCTCCAGGGACCCGAAGCCGGCCTCCCAGATGCGGCGTTGATCTGTGTTGGACATCCGAGGTGGAAGTCACTGGACGGCACACCGGACAGGGTGTCTGGGGTCCTGCAGGAGCGGAGCTCGGATCCAGGGCACAGGAAGTCCTGACTCTGTTCCCCACCTGCATGTGCCAAGACCAGGGCCCCCGCCCTCTGCGGACCTCAGTCTGGGCCCCTCAGACTAAGGCTCCGACTCCCCCAGGTTTCCCCTGGCAGGTGGAGGCAGGGACCATTGCTCAGCCTGAGGGCCCGGCCCAGGGTCCCGTAGAGCCGCCAGTGACACCAGGAGTGGGATTGTGTAGTGCACTCTGTTCTGAGGCGGGTGGAGCCCCCAGACCTCACCCAGAAGGGTCCTCACAACCCTCGCAGAGATCCTGCAGTACCGGGACAGATGCTAGAGGGGGCGCTGCGGAGACCAGGACGTGGGGGAGGGGCAGAGAAGAAGCGCCTTCTGCCCAGGGCAGCTGACACTTTGCAATCTCTGTGTTCTAAGGGTTAGTAACTACTGAAGACGCTGAGCAGCAGCAGGGATTTGCGGGGAGGTGTGGAGGGTTTGTGGTCGTCTGTCTACATTTCCCGTGTCCAATGCGGGAGTTTTCACTGTTTAATCCTCATTCATTGTAAGACTTCTTCTCTGCCCCTCCCCCACGCCCTGGTCTCCGCAGCGCCCCCTCTAGCATCTGTCCTGGTACTGCAGCGATCTCTGCGAGGGTTGTGAGGACCCTTCCGGGCGAGGTCTGGGGGCTCCACCCGCCTCAGAACAGAGTGCACTACACAATCCCACTCCTGGTGTCACTGGCGGCTCTACGGGACCCTGGGTCGGGCCCTCAGGCTGAGCAGTGGCCCCTGCCTCCACCTGCCAGGGGAAACCTGGGGGAGTCAGAGCCTTGGTCTGAGGGGCCCAGACTGAGGTCCGCAGAGGGCGGGGGCCCAGGTCTTGGCACATGCAGGTGGGGAACAGAGTCAGGACTTCTGTGCTTTGGATCCGAGCTCCGCCCCTGCTATCGGCCCTGGGGGACCCCAGAATGGCTTTCCGGAAGTGCCCTCCACTGACTTCCGCCCGGGAAGTCGAAGAGAGGCGGGCGCCCAGGCTGGGAGGCCGGCGTCACGAGGTGAGTGGGACGGAGCCCAGTCCCGCAGACACTCAAGGTAAGGGCCTGAGGGAGGACGGGGGCCCGCAGAGCCCAGGCTTGCCCCTGCTGGCAGCCCTGAGGGTCCGGGGTGCTGGGTGTCCGCCCGAGTACGATTTCCCGCACCCCTCCCCCACCTCCTCAGAGTACTCGGAGTCAAGGACAAGGTCTGAGGGGAGCACCCCAAGGTTTTCAGGGGTCGAGGCCCAGACGTTGCCTGGAATCAAGGTGAGGACCACAGGGGGGGGCTGAGGGACCCCAGGACACCCATTTCAGCCCCTGCCGGGAGCCCCGGGAATCCCCCGGGCTTGGTGGCCTGAAGCGACGTCCTCAGACTTCACCGGGGTCTCGGCGTTGGCTGGCCTCCGTCTGGGGCCCAGCCCCCCGGTGAACAGGGCGAGGGTCCCAGGACCTGCCGGGGCTCAGGGGAGGACCACGGGGAAGACAACGTGACTCTGGACCCTGGAGCACTGCGTCCTGGGACGCCCACGAGCGGGATGCCCACGAGCGGCGAGTGCTGACCTGGCGCCGTCCGGGTCTGAGACACTCCGGGGGCCGCGTGTAGGGGCCGAGCCTCAGCTCGGAGGCTGAGGGTCCCGGACCTGCCCGGATCAACGTGAGGAACCGGACGGAGATCGGGGAGCCGGGGACCCGGAACAGCGTCAGTCCTGCAGGCCTCCTGGGGTGGGGTCGGGGGGACGGACCCCAGGGTGTTTTCCGACTTCTGCATGTGGGTCTGAGAGACACCGGGGGTTGCTGTAAGGAGCAGGGCTTCAGGCAGCAGAGGGGAGGACCCCAGGTCCTGCCGCAGTCCCGTTGAGGACATTGAGGGCGAAAGGGCGACCCTGGACACCAGAGCAGTCAGCGCTCTGGGCTTTTGTGTAAGGAGCGGGGTCTCAGGTCAGTAGAGGGAGGATTGACGGAACCCTGGACCCCACAGCCTTGGGGACCCCATAAAAGCCCACCCCTGCTATCAGCCATGGGATGCTCCATGGCAAAAGACCAAGTGCATCGTTTCCTGACTTCTGTTTCCAGGACTGAGTGAGACTCTGGACGTGGTAAAAAGTGTAGGGACTCAGGTCCACAGAGGGGAGGGCAGAGGTGCTGCTGGGGGTCCAGCGGCATTTCATGCCTTCACCTTCGTCGGGTCGTGAGACTCTGGGTTTCAGTGTGAGGATCAGGGCCTCAGGTAGGCAGAGGGGAGGTCCCAGGTTCTTGGGGACTCAAGGTAGGACCTTGAAGGGGGGCTGAGGATCGAGACCCCCCCCCCCCCCCAAAGCTGAGATGGATTCGGTGGCCCTGCACTTGGCCTCTATGGGCTCCAGAGCAGGATTACCGCGTGAGATGTTTCCTGACTTCTGTCTCAGGGGTCTTCAGGAGGTGAAGGCCTTGGTCGGAGGATAGTGGTTTCAGAACAGCAGAGGGTGGCCTTGACCTGCAGGATTCATCTTCAGGTTAGGAGAAGGGACAGATCTAGGCCCTGCCAGGAGGAAATGCGGATCGCTAGAGGTCACGGAGGGGACTTGCACGCAGACAGAGGGCTCCCCCTGAAATCAGTCCTGCCTCTGTCATCCCTGAAGTCCCCAGGCAGGAGTAGCCTCAGGTGGTGCAGCCTTCCCTCTGCCTTGGGAGCTCTGGGCGGTGAGGTTTGGGGGTCACTTCGGATTAGCATAGAAAGGAGGCCCCGGATCTACCAAATCTCAAGACAAGGACCACCTGAGAGGGTGGAAGGTGTGAAGTTCCCCCACCACAAAGGGAAGGAACCTTACAGTGTCTAGATTGCTCTGTTCTCTGACCCGGGAAGTCCTAGCAGAAAGGGCTGGATGTTGTAGGCTCTCTATTGCCACATGGTTGTGGATGGGGGAATCTTGGGGATGTGTGGACGTTCGTCTGAGAGAATCCTGAGATCAGGAGAAGGAAGAGTCCCAGGATCTGCCAGGTGTCAGTGTGCTGACCATTTGTGAAGCCTCCATGCGCACCCCCTTCTGAGAAAAGGGAGGATGACACAATGTCCAGCTGTCCCCTGTCCTCAGCCCTGAAAGGAACAACAGTGGACCTAAGTGGCTTGCTCCTTTCTATCATGGGTGGTGGGAAAGTGGGGAGTCCTCGGTGAGGTGAGTTCTTTGTCTAAGGGGGAGAGGTTATATGTCCCAGGTGGGGAGGGCTTGGAGGTAAGGCAGACCCTGGCAGGAGTAAAGATGAACAACCTACAGGGGGACTGGGGAATGCAACCGGGCCAGAGGGCCCAGACCCTGCTGCCGGCATTTTGTGATGTTGGCAGGGGTTGGTAGGGGGTGGTGGAGTTTCTGCAATGTGGTGCCTCCTAACGTGTCTCTTGGGCCTTTCAGGTAGCTGAGGACCTTGGTCTGAGTGGACAAAATTAAGTCATCTGAGGAAGCATATCTGCTGAACAGTGAGAAGAGTCCCGGGTCTTGCCAAAGTGAAGGTGAGAACCCTGAGGGAGGAATGAGTGTACCCTAAACCTTGCGACAAATATGAGACCCCACAGAAATCCAGTTAGCCCTACTCTCAGCCCTGGACACCCTGAGCAAGGCTGTCAGGCTACGCCCCTCCGCCCATTTCCAGGTTGGTGGTCTCGGGAAGGGGGGGGGGGGGGCTTTGTCTGAGAGTCTGGACACAGGTCAGCTGAGGCAAGATCTTACGCGTTAGCAGGGTGATCACAAACGAGGAATGAGGGGACCCCCGACACCAGGACACAGGGAGCCCAGGCCTGCTGAGCCTTTTTTGTCAGGAATGGGAAGACCTGGAATCTGTGGGTGTATTGGCTCCTCTCTCTTCCTCTTCTGGTATCTTCTGGAGATGAGCCCTTTCCTTTAGGAGGGGGACCTCAGGTCAACAGATGGAGTTGTTTCAGTTCCTGCAGAGTGACAAGGGGAAGACTGATTGGGACCCCCATCCCAGGACAGGTGGAATCAATAGAGTATAGTGAAACATTATTGTTCCTTGGTGACACCTGTCAGACTCTGGGCACCTGTGACCAGACATGGGGCCACCTAAGGGGTGTGTGGTCTTGTTCTGAGAGTTTTGTCTCAGGCCAGCAGAGGGGGAGAAGGATGCCCTGCCAGGGGACAGGTGAAGACCCCGAGTGAGCAGGAGGGGATCACACAAGCAGAACAGAGGAGACCTCACAGCACCCAATCCCACCTCACCACACTGTTTTGCCCAGAACCTTGGGATGTGCCAGCTGCACTCTGAGGAGCCGCCTCACTTCCTCCTTTAGGATCTTACTGGACAGGCCGCTGAGGAGAGACTCCTGGGAGGCCCGAGAGCACTCCTGAAAAAGAGACCTGTAAGTCACCATTGTCACAGCCGCCTAGGGTGCGTTTCGCAGCTGAGGCCCCTCACACTCCCTCTCTCCCACAGTCCTGGGTGTCCCCCTTGCCCACCTTCTGCCCACACTACTGTCGCTGTCCCAGCGCGAGTCATCATGCCTCACCATCAGATGAGTGAGCTCTGCAAGCTGGAGGAAGACAATCAGAAACAAAGGGAGAACCAGGACCCGGTGGCGGTGCAGGTGTTTGAGGCTGAGGAGAAGAAGGAGGAGACCCTGTCTCCTTCCTCCTGTGTCTCCCCCTCCCTCTCAGGCCTGTTCCCAGACAGCCTGGAGGAGGTGGCTGCTGCCCAGACACCAAGTCCTCCCCAGAGCCCTCAGGGTGCCTGCCCTTCCCCTCCTGCCATGGCAGCCCCTCCATGTAGCCAACCGGAAGATCAGGGATCCAGCTGCCCAGATAAGGAGGGGCCAAGCACCACAGAGGGCTCTGAAGATGCCGAGTCCTCGCTCCGAGACGCCCTACATTTCAAGAAGGTTGACCTGGTGGGGTTCCTGCTCCTGAAGTATCGTGCCAGGGAACCAACCACAAAGGCAGAAATGCTGAGTAGGGTCATCAAAGAGTACCAGGACCACTTCAATGTGATCTTCAACGCAGCCTCTGAGTGCATGCAGCTGGTCTTTGGCATTGATGTAAAAGAAGTAGACCCCATTGACCACTCCTATGTCCTGGTCACCACCTTGGGCCTGACCTACGATGGGATGGTGACGGATGGGCACATTTTTCCCAACACTGGCCTCCTGGTCACAGTTCTGTGGGTGATCGCTACGGAGGGCGATTGTGCCCCCGAGGAGGTAGTCTGGGAAGCCCTGCATATCAGGGGCTTGCATGACGGGAAGGAGCATTGGATCTATGGGGAGCCCAGAGAGCTCATCACCAAAGTTTGGGTGCGCGAACAGTACCTGGTGTACCGCCAGGTGCTCAACAGCGATCCTCCACGCTACGAGTTCCTGTGGGGTCCCAGGGCCCATGCTGAGACCACCGAGTTGAAAGTCCTAGATTTTTTGCTCAGGGTTTGTAGAAAGGATTCCAGTTCCGTCTCATTTCTGTCTGAAGAGGGTGTGAGTGATGGGGAAGAAGGGGCCTGAGCCAAGCTGCACGCAGGCACGTTTCAGGCTCACGTCTGGCAGCTTTTCCTGCTGGGCATGATGTGAGGCCAGTTCTTCACTCTGTGTTTGAGAGGAGGGTAGTCAACGTTCTAGGTAGTGAGGCCCAGGGCGAGTTGGGGAATAAGGGCTGTGGCATCTTTGGGTTCCAATGATGATTTAGAAAATTATCCTTGTTTTCTGTTGGAATTTTTCAAATTGTGTTCCTTTTCATAGAAGGTTTCATGAGCTTCAGCATCTAAGTTTGTGAATGACATTGACCACTTGTATTTGTACTATCCAGTTCAAAAGTAAGAGTTTTGCTATTGTGTAAAACAAAATGGGACATCTTTCAGCTTAGTTTGTGATTTTCTCAACTAGGTAACATGGAATTCGTGGACTTCCAACCTCCAGAACGGTGGGAATTAAATTTTTGTTGTTGATAAACTACTCAATCTGTGGTATTTTGTTATGGCAGCCCGATTGGAC
Organism: Tadarida brasiliensis; assembly: GCA_030848825.1. Classification (NCBI taxonomy): domain Eukaryota; kingdom Metazoa; phylum Chordata; class Mammalia; order Chiroptera; family Molossidae; genus Tadarida; species Tadarida brasiliensis. The sequence continues at coordinate 86,387,968 of CM061280.1, forward strand.
TAAGGGAGGAAGGAAAGGGGCACCTGGAAGAGTGGCATCGGAGAGGAGGCTCACGTGTCTCAGCGAGGTTGCTCAGCAGCTCGGGGGAGTGGCTAGGGGGTCTCAGAACTGCAAGGCTCTATCTTATCTACTCCTAGCAGCCAGGCTCTCCCCAAGGGCCCCATAGCCCAGAGCTCAGCACTTTATGGCTGCAAGGCTGTGCTGAAGCCACTGCCAAGTCAAGACTGAAGTCACTCTCCCTAGAGGGTGACTGTCCTGGTAGCCCAGTCAGCTGCGCTGCCCTGGCGTCACCTGACTCTGGGGGCTCTGATCATAAGGCGACAACACACAGGGGTCATCTCTGGGGCCTTTGGAGCTGTGAAGAGCAAATCAATCACTTCTCGTCAAAGGGCCTGAGCGTGGTGCCTAATAAAGTCTGTGACTGGCGGCCACCGGGAGCCAGGGTTGAATTTCTGGGATTCGACAGGCTTAGCTGAGGGAGGCCATTTCCATCATGCCTTTCTTCACCTCCACTGAAGTGAGCAGTGTGAATATTTCCTCTTCAGAGGACAAGATGAGCCTGTTGTCTTACATTCTTCACCATAGTGGAAATCCGGTGGCGTTTGCATCAAAGAACATTAGCTAATGGTCCTACAGAAGACTTGGGATGCAAGCGTGCCTAAATCATACCAAATAAACACCCGTTCTCCACAAAATGCCAGACTGTGGTTTCCAGAAACTTCTCTCCAATTTTCCTCCCATAAAATGGGCAAACCCCTTCGAATAAGTAATCAGCAGAGTCATGAGCTGGCAAAGGCCACAAGGAAATCGCCTTTTCAGCCTTTAAGGAATTCGCTTAAGAAACAACACTGTGGAAGGCAACTGAAGGGAGCTGGCTGTTTAACCAGAGACACTAGGAGTTCCTGTGGAAAAGCCACCAATGGACTTCCCTTCCATTCTTAGCCTCTAGGGCATGTCTGCCAGAACAAACTGACTTCTTGAATGAATGCTTTGTAAGCCTGTTTAGAAGCACAAAGACCATGGACTGAGCCCAAATCTGGACCCGGGGGCTCCATTAAGGATGCAGACCTTAGGCTGAGGGGCACCCTGAGGGTTTCTCTTCCAAAATGCCTTTGCACTCCCCTTTCAGAAACAAAGGATTAACCCTCAGAGAGGACAAAGGACCCCATTTAGCGGCAGAGCTGGGACAAGGACCTAGGACCGTGCAGGTGGGTCCTTTCCACGGTACCACTCTATCTCCCAATACAGGGTGAGTATTAACACCAGAGTTGTCCACAACTGCTAGAGATCATGGATCACTTCTCGCCAAAGGTCCTGAGCATGGTGCCTAATAAAGTCTGTCTGACTGGCGGCCACCGGGAGCCAGGGTTGAATTTCTGGGACTCAACAGGCTTAGCTGAAGGAGGCCATTTCCATCATGCGGTATCCTCTCTATGGTAAAGATGACTTGAGTTTGGCTTTTGTCCCATCTCACACCCAGACTCTCATCTACGTTCAAGTACATACTTAGGATTATCTTCATATGACCTTCCTCCTGTCACGGCGAGCTGATAAACAAGTTGTAATTTTCCTTGGTGTTGAGTCTGTGTAAAGTAGGGTCTTTCTAAAGTATCTAATCCAAGAACAAACAAAATGATTCAATGTACCTATCTTCAAGGCAATGGCAGGAGAGGGACACACAGGTGGGGGTGTGGTGGGCTTCTGGCAAGGAGAACAGGGCTGGCATGAGAGTGAGTCAGTGGAATGCTTTGTTTCCACAGAGATGAAGCCATGTCTAACCCCCAAATCAGCAATGAAAAGGAGAAGTACCAAAGGAGATCCAACTTGGAAGTGGGAGGCCAGAAGTGTGGGAAAGCAAAAGCCCACCCACCTCACTGAAGAAAGGAAATGGGGTGTAGAGGAGGCCTCAAGGGAGGCTGAATCCGAGGGTCTGGGGAGGGTGGTTTGAGAAGGCAAATGCAGGGATCCCAAAGTGAGCCCACCTTGGGTAATGAGAAGAATTCCTGCGGGGAAGAAATGGAAACTAAAGCCAATCCTGTTGTGATCTGAGAGGGGTGAGATTTGGGGGCCAGCAGAGCTCAAGAGGGGCTCCCCAGCACAGCAGAGGGTGCGGCTGCCCACTCGCACGCCAACACCGTGGCTAACAGTGTGTCTGAGGTGCTTAGGGTAGCACTGAGGTTGAGGAACAAGAGGAGTGCTCCCACCTGTGCTGGAGCACAGCCCTACTCTAGGGACAACTTGACCCAGGGGTAAGAAAACAGGATTCTTTGTTTGGACCCATCTGAGCAGGACCCGGCAATCAGCAGGAGCAGCTGGAAGCAACCAAAGCAGGAAGCTGGTGTGGGGCAGGGGCGTTGCAGAGGGGGACTACCAACTGAGACTGGGCCAACCACCATCTTGTGGGAGGTACAGTCCCCCAGGGTCCCATCTGACCCAGGCAGTCTTGGTGGTAGCCAAGCTCGGACTAACCAGGGCCTTGCCCTTGAGCAATCAAAGAGGCCATCAACAGGCCTCTGCCACCTGAAGGGGCGGGAGTGGAGATAGGATCACGACTTCTCGACCCTTGCAGCGCCTAGAAACAATAAACAATGTGTCTGGCCCTTTCTGGTCACCTGAACCCTATTTTTCTGTACTTTGCAAAAAGAGAGAAGCTGGGGACACTACACAGATTCAGTCCCCCCCACTTGGCCAGGGCCCACTCTTCAGGCCAGCCGTGAGCCACCTTTGTGACATCACGTGGCCAGGAAAGAGGACTGTGACTTAAGCAGCTGTTTGCCCCACGACCGACACTCTAGAATTTTGAGACAGTATATTTTGGGCATCCCTGCTGTGACCAAAGGCATTTCTGACCCCAGAGTTCAGTGATAGGATACCAGGTAGCAAATGCTCTTTGATGTAGAGCCTCTCCATGGCTGGTCAGGGTACTGAGGAGATGCAGGAAGCCAAGCTGGCCCCGTCAGAGGATGGACAGCCACCAATAATGGTCCAACATGATACACCCCCGGATCCACATGTGGACCCCAGGGAGGCTTTGGAGAGGCAGGGGGACCCTGCCAGAAGCCAAGACCCAAGCCCCCAAGACAACCCGCAACCACAGGACCCAAACCAAGGTGCCGCCAATGTGGAAGGAAACAGCAGTCCTCTTGAGCTGTCCTTCCCAAGAAAGCTATGGAGGATCGTGGAGGACGACACCTTCAGGCCTGTGCGCTGGAGTGACGACGGAGACACCGTGATCATGGAAGAAGATCTTTTCCAGAGGGAGGTTCTTTGCCGGAGGGGCGAGAAGAATATCTTTGACTCAGACAGCCTGAAGAGTTTCGTCCGCCTGCTGAACCTGTATAGATTCAGCAAAATACGCCCAGGCCACTCTTCAGTTCGCTCTCCAGGGAAAAGGATGATGGTAAAGTAGAAAGTCTCCCATTTCCCACGTTCTCTGTTACCCGACCCTCTTCCTAGTAGATCAAGAAGAACGGTGTACTGAAAGGGTTTCATTTCAGGGGATAAGTCTTTTTCACTTGAGACAGTATTTATCGAAAGATGAGAAAGTATAGATTTTCAGAGGAAACTATAACCCCCTTAGAGATAACCTGCAGGCATGACTAAAGACTCTGAGAGGCCAGTTAATGTAAAATGGATAAATTTTCTCCCAGAATGACTAAAACGATTAATTTTGTTTCAGATCTACCGCAACTCGAACTTCCGGAGAGACAAGCCTAGGCTCCTGGAGAACATTAAGACAAAAGGCAGTCAGATGAGTCCTGCTTGTCGAGAGACCAGCGCAACTCCTCTAAAGAAAAAGAAGCCGCTAGCCCCTACAAGACGCTCCCCACGGATTCACCACAAGGGAGGCACCAGGGAAGCCAACCAAAAGGCCCAGAGGAAAGCCCGGAATGCTCGGGGACCCAGTGATACCCGGTCACTCAAGTTCTCGTGTCTGCGGTCCACGGGAAGTTCCATGGAAGTCCAGTGCCCAAGTGAGCCAGGTGGTCCAAGTGGGGAGGGCACATCTGGGAATGTCATGTTTGTGCCCACGGCTACTGCCGAAACCGACGGGCACAGGGGATCTGCCCACCAGCCCCCCTAATTCCCTACTACGTGGTTCGGTGATGTCTTTGTACAACGCCTGTTATTCCATCCTGATGGCTGGCCTTTCATTCATGGCCCTACCCGAGGACCCTGAAGAGGACGAGGAGGAGGAGGGTTCCTCAGATTATAAATTTGCACTGTGTGAGCAGTTCAAGGACAGTGCAGGTCCCTAAGCTCACAGGTGAGAGAAAACAATCACCACGTTGTAACCACGAATCCATTTCTGGTTCTCATAAAGAAAAGTGAAACTCCATTGTAGTAAATAGACAATGCAATGAGAATTGTGAGTCCTTCTCCTTCTGTTTCCGAGCTACACACCTCATCCGATGAGCCCGAGGAGGCCAGAAATCCTGGTCCGGAACAGGTTTCTGTCCCCGCTGTCCTCTTTCATTTCCACACGCTCAGCCAAGGATCTGGATAGAGAGGCCTGAGGCCAGCCCAGGATGGCCTGGTCCCCTGAGCCTTGCCTGCTGGTCAGCAGACAGAACTGCCTGGCTCCTGACCTTGGGAGAATCACCTTACATTAGTCATGCAGCTTGAAACTGGAGGGTCTTTCCTCACGGGGCCCCCTATGATGGCAGGAAGTTTCTGATCAGCCGCTGAGTGTCTCTAGCCCAGGTTCCAGGGGCCTTCCAGAGAGGCCCACCTAAAACTGGCGCCACCCCATCTGCTAAGCCGTGACAACCGAGGCAGTCTGGCTCAGGAGACAGGCCATTCCAGTCAATGTCTGGGAGAAAGCCCATCATCCTCACAGCTAACAACCCCCAGTGTCTCTGCTAGAAGAGTCCCAAATAAATAAAAGATTGCCCACAAAGTAAACGCTACTCAGCAGTTTTCCATCAGAGCTGTATTTCAGATCCTTCCTTTGGTCACGGAGTAGCTCTGTGACATGTCTAACACACGGCTTCGTGAGCCAAGGGACACTTTTACGGCAGACAGGAGTCACTTGCCAGGACAGACAGGTGCTTTACTTCAAAGTGTGATGCCCCTTCGTGGTGAAGGAGGCCATCCCTGTCTGGTCACCCTCGGGTAATTGTTCATTGGCCACTCCCAGCCCTCCCACAACGTCCCCGGGATGCTGCTGAAGCGTTCTATGAGCTTGACCAGAACAAAGAGAGGGGGAAACGTGTAAGGGAGCCCCAAACACTACCCAGTTCTCTTCAAACATATTGCTTTGTACAACCCAGGAGTGAGCAGGACCAAAATGAGTGACAACACCAAGACATTTAGTGGCAGGTTTCCCTTTCCCCTAAAGCTCAGAGCCCTTGAGACTGTCACTGAGCCCAGGGAGGCATCTCACGAGGAAAGTCCCCTACATCTGAGCACAGAAATATGTTTACATGAACAGCAGATGGTGAGTAACGCTCTCCACAGTGGTGCCAATTCTGACTGAACCCGATTTGTACGTCCCCGGCATGATGGGGATTTGATGGTCATGGGTCAGCTGGTTTCTCCGCAACCTTCCTGTGAGGAGTCCTCCTGCCCCAAGGGGAGCAGGTGCTCCTGGAAGTTATCCTTTCCACCTTTCCTGGGTATGGGCTCCAGTAACCACCTGGGGTTTGAAAGTGCAGTCAGGTACTTCTGCTTCAGGTTGGTCAGTAGAGCTTTTTTTCTGTTTGTTAAATATGTGTTTATTGATTTTAGAGAGAGGAAAAGGGAGAAGGAGAGAGAGACAGAAACATCGATGAGAGAGAAACATCCATGAGCTGCCTCCTGCATGCCCCCCACTGGGAATCGAGCCCACAACCCGGGCATGTGCCCTAACTGGGAATCGAACCCATGACCTCTTGGTGCATGAGACGATGCTCAACCACTGAGCCACACCTGCCAAGCTCAGTATAGCTTTATTTTCCAGTTCCACAACGTCACCAGGAGCTAAGATTTCTGGGCACTACAAAGTTTCCCCAATGTCGATGAGTCCTGTGCGCCAAGAGAGAAGCACAGAGATATTTTTCCTTCCACAAACCAAGGCCTGCCTGTGAGAGAAAAATGGTTATTCAAATTTACGACCACTAGAGACTAAGCTGATTTCACCAAACCCACATGGAGTGAGCTGGGTCCCTCTGACTGAGCACTTGCATTGTGACAAACTGTTCAGGGAATTCTGCGTGAGGCCAGGGGAGAGAGAGAAATGAAGAGGACAGGACCTGTTCCTCAACAGCTCCACCCAGTAAGGGGCAGGTCCCAGCCAGACTGCTGAAGGCAGCACATACAGGACAGAAGGGCCTCGGCTGCTGTGGGGGACCCACAGGCAATCAGGTCCCAAGCACTTCAGCAGGTGAAAGGAGCTGATGCAGGACCTCAACCACTGAGGGGTGTGGCAACCTGCCCAGGAAGCCATGGGCAGTGGGTGTGGGGCAGGTGTGTGAGGTCAGGCAGACAGCCTGAGTCTGGCCATTAGAAGAGGATTTCCTTGGAAATGGGGAAGATCTCAGCAGTACAATCGATGGGGTCAAGAAATAAAGAAATAAAAGCAAAAGGTTGTTAATTCTTGCGTCTTATCCCTTCTCTTCTGTCATTCTATAAGACAAAGTGTATAAGTATCCTTGGATTTGCTTGATTCATTCAAGAAATTGAGACATTTCATCTGAATTAAGACGACCCCTGCTCAGTGGTTCACTTATTCCCCAGACATTCACTGAGCCTCTCTCCTCTGGAAGGCCCTGTGTAAGTAGTATGGACAGTAACATAAACAGGACACATTCTCCCACAGAATGTCAGTGTGGGAGCCGCAGTCATATAAGGAAGGTGGTGAGGTGTCCCCTAGGTCCAACAGAACAAGTAAAAGAAGGGGAGAGGCTGTGGGGCTCTAGGGGGGCAGCACTCAAGTGTAAATGGCCTGAGCCAGGGCACTTTGGGGCTTTGGGCAACTGTGATTCTCTCTGCGGGGGCTGACTGTAATGAAGCTGGGTAGTGGCAGTGCCTAGACTCTGCAGAAGGTGCATCTTGGGCATGAAAGTCTGAAATGGAGAGTTGCTCTGAAGTTCCTTTTGGACCACAGATAAACCATAGAGAAATGCCCACCTGAGGCAGGAAGGGAGGGTGTTTGTCCATCCTGTGCTTCTGTCGCAATGCAGGAGAGCACAGTGAAGTGACTAGTGCTTTATCCCCATTATTGGCAAGGACTTCCTGAGAAATAAGGGTCTTGCTCCTTGAATTCATACCACAAAGTCACAAGGCAGGCACTCTTCTCCCTGGCAGAGGACAGCCAGGGCTTTCTCCAATGAAATAATAAATTATTTCAGTATCCTTGAGTTTTTTTATTTTTATTTTTGGCCTACTTTAAGCAATGGCCAGATTTCCTGAGATGAAATGAAGAGAAATGGTTGCTTTTAGTGGAAGAGCAGCTGCAAAAGTGGAAAGGAGACAGTCTTGGACTGGAATTGTGGGGCTGTGTGGCTTCCCTGTGGTTCCTCAATCATGAGGTCTGAGGTTTCAGGCATTAGGTGTCCAAGGAGGACAGTTGGGGCCCCCTTTGTTGTGGGGGAGTCAGCTCCGGCCAGTGCAAGGACTTGATTTTATACCCGTATGAAGCTCAGTTTGAATAAAAGTTCTGCTGCTCAAAAGCCAAGCCAATCCTGGAAACTCTCTGTGCCTCAATGTCTTGATCTGTTACATGGGCACATTAGCAGTACACGTTCAGAGAGTTGGTGTGAGACTGTGTAGAGGATGTGATCTGTATGTAAAATGCTTGGCCCAAATTCAGTGCTCAGTAGGCATAGCTAGTGCTACTCTTTCTAAGATATACCTTCCCTCAGCTTGTGAAGATTCTGAACCAGTAGGTGTCCTCAATCCGTGTGTACTTTGATTGATGCAGTTCTCTTTCCCACTGTCAGTCTGGAATCCAAGAAGATTCATCTCACACGTCAGAACTGTGCAAACGTGGTATCAGTTGCTCCAGACCCAGCTGGGATGACGATCAGGGCACCTGTACTTGGGCAGGGAGAACGCCTTAGTCGGTTGTAGTTGGTCTTCGGGGAAGCATCCCGACTTCCTGCAGGCCCACTTCCCCCTCCAAACCCCACACTCCAAAGCTCTGCAAGGAACGGTACCTGGAGGTACACTGACTGCCAAGGGAAACACTCGGCATCAGGCCTGCTCCCTGGTCTCCCCGGTGCATATTTTCTGGGAGGCCTGTGGACACATTCCAGATTCTCTCTGGCACAGCTTGTGATTTGAGGGCCTGCCCCACACCTGGTTATTTTGAAACCATTCTTGCCCACACAAACTCTTTCCAGGTGCAAAACATCTTGTGTTTCTCATTGCAAACCCTAAACCTCATTTTGCCTATATTATTACAATTTGCTTTTTTTGCAGTTCCTCCTAGAAAGCAGTCAGGACAGGTGTTATGTCCCCAAGCCCGCGATTTTGCACATATACTGGGCTGGATGCTTGGGGTAAGACCCTAAAAAGTTAGTCAGCCTGGCTGTGCCTTTTCCCAGCTCGACCCTTATTGATTCCCAGGCATTGTGAGGTCACTCGATGATGCCACTTGACAGACTGAGACAGCATCAGTGCTCCAATAACCTGGGAGAATCTGTCAGGAACATGGGAGTGTGGGTGCCCACGGATAACTACTGCAGCTACTAGGAACGCAGGAAGGAAAGGTCAATGTTCGGGCAGATGTGGGGGCCAGGTCTGAGGCATGGAAGTAGGGACAACTGCTTGTTTGAAGGGCCCTGGGGAGGTCTGAATCCTGCATTCATTTTATGAGCACTCCTTGAGCACTGAGGGTATGCCAGGCTGCAGGAATGCAGGGAGGTAGTGGGTAGCTCCTGAGCCTCCTGAGCTGGGTCCTGGGGTGAGAGAGGATCTAGCAGATCACCTGCCTAACTGCAAGTAGGCCAGCGCAGGGCGGAGCTGCAGGTCTGTGGAGCTGGTGCCACAGGGCCTTAGTGGCCAGGCCCGGGCATTGTGGTGCTCTTCCCCTGTGGGTGACACTGAAAGACACTGTGCAGAGGAAGGACACCATCACACTTCTGTTCTGGGAAGGCCACTTGGGAGACTGCCAGCGCAGGGCTGCAACTGCAGGCAGGCCCATAGTGGGTTCCTGTCACTGTCCTCACAGGAATTGTGAGGTTGGATTAGGCCTGGGTCTGGAGAGGAGGATCAGATTCCAGGGATGTTAACCAAGAGGAATAGGCCTGGTTTGTGGAGGAATCCAGCTTGGAGGCTCAGGGAGACCAAAGAGCTTAAGGTCATTCAGAAAGATCTGGCTTCACACAGCCTGGTTATATGTACTCATTTTGCTTTTTAAAAAAATCATTATTGTTGAAACTATTACAGATGTTCCCCCCTTTTTCCCCCCCTTGACCCTCTGCTCCCTGTACACATCCATCACCATGCAAGGTCCTTTTGCATCCTTATGAATTGGAAAATGTCAGTGGACTCATGTTGAACAGTTTTATATTTACAGAACATTGACAAACCACTTACAGAGAGTCCTTGTATACCCCAAACCCAGTTGCCCCAGTATTAACAAGTCACACCTGTGTGCTGCCTGTGTTAGAGCCCATGAGCCAATATCTAAGTGTTATTCTCAGCTACAATACGTTCTTTACTCATATTTCCTGGATTTTAACTTTTTCCCCTGATGTCCTCTTTTTCTGTTCCAGCATCCCATCTGAGCTGCCATGTCTTGTGAAGACTCCTCTTGGCCCTGGGAGTTTCTCAGACTCTCTTTTTGATGACACTGACCATTTTGAGAAATCCTGGTCAGGTGCATTGTAGGATGTCCCTGGACTGGGATTTGTCTGATGTGTTTCTCTACTTAGACTTGGGCTTTGGGTTTATGGGAGGATGACCAGGGAGTTAAAGACCATGCACATCACATCACATGACAGGCACGTAGACATCATGAACACGCTCTTTCACTGTTGATGCTGACCTTGATCAGGTGACACAGGTAGAGTTTGTCAGGTTTCCCTGCTGTAAAGTGACTCTTCATTGGCCCTTTCCACATTGTCCTCGTTGGAAGAAAGTCACTCTGTGCAGCCCACTCTCAATTCAGGGGTGAGGGGTTATGCTCACCTTCCTTGAAGGAAGAGTATCTATTTCAGTGGTTTGGAATGTTAATGCAGGAGAAATCTGTCTACTCTCGTGTATTTGGTTCTTCGTCATTCAATCATTTGTTTATCTCAGTAAATTTCCCAAGCCTCCTTCTGTAATTCATGTCTAATATCATTCTATTTTGTCCAGAGAACACACTTTGCATGATTTCACACCTTTTGTTTGAATCTTTGTGAATTTATTGAGGGATGTTTTGTGGTCAAACATGTGGACTATCCTGGAGAAAGTTACTGGTGCACTTGAGAAGCACATTTATGCTGTTGTTGGGGGGTGGGGCGAGACGTCTTTGTCTTTCACTCTAGATGTTTTTTGTTGTCCTCAATTTTTTGATTCTGTTATTGAGCTACTTTCTATTTGTACTATCCATTATTGACAGTGGGGTGTGTTAGCCTACTAGGGTTGCCATAACAAAGTCCCACAGACTGGGTTGCTCACACAGCAAACTATTATCTCACATCATTCTGGAGGCTACAAGTCCAATATCAAGATGCTGGAAATTTGGTTTCTAATGAGGGAGGGCCTCTCTTCCTGACTTGCAGACAGCTGTGGTGTGGCCACGTCACTCACATGGCTTTCTCTGTGCACAGGTGGAGAGGGGGGGGAAGAGAGAGAGAGAGAGAGAGAGAGAGAGAGAGAGAGAGAGAGAGAGAGAGAGAGAGAGAAGAGAGAGAAGATGAAGAAGAAGAAGAAGAAGAAGAAGAAGAAGAAGAAGAAGAAGAAGAAGAAAAGGAAGGAAGGGAGGAAGGAAGGAAGGAAGGAAGGAAGGAAGGAAGGAAGGAAGGAAGGAAGGAAAGAAAGAAAAGAAAGAAAAGAAAAGAAAAGAAAGAATAAGGAAGAGGAGGAGGAAGAAGGGAAAAAGAGAAAAGAGAGAGGGAGAGAACGAGAGAGAGGGAGAGATCTTTAGTTTTTTTCCTCTTCTTCTAAGCATACTCATTCTATCAGATTTGGGTCCAACCTTACAACTCTTTTAACCTTAGTTTCCTCCGTAAAGGCCTTGTCTCAAAATATAGTCACACAGGGCTTGGGGTTGCAACATATGCTTTTGTGGTGTGGGGTGGTGTGGGGGCACAATTCATTCCATTACGAAGGGTTTTGAATTCTCCAACTTCTATTGTAAGACAGTCTGTTTCTTCCTTCAGTTCTGTCCGTTTTTGCTCATTTATGTTGGGGCTTTTTGTTAGGTTGCTTGAGATACCCCTGACTTCTACTAGCTCTTGGATGGTGACCTACAGGAGCGGAAGATGTGACCACCCATGACCAGGGGTGACCCGGAGGTCCTCTGGCTGGTGGTGGTTGTGGCCTCTCTTGTACCTCAGCTGAACTCTCCCACCCCTTCCCCAGCAGTGTTTGTGAATGGCTCTCATTGTCACCATACCCATGGGAGAGCCAATGAGTCTCAGCACTCTCCTTCAGTGCTCTTTAAATCTCCCCGTGCACTGTTTCTGCTGCTCACTGTCCTCATGGGGCAGGCAGGCTTAGGACCCCCTCCTTCCTCTGGCTCCCCTGGCTTTAATGACCTCCTTTGTGGAATGGACCACACACCCTGTGCTGACTGCCTTGTGTAGCTATCCCACCCTTTTCCTTGAGCTCACAAAGACTCCATCTGGGGAATGAGGCTTCTGCATCGCCAGCCTTTTCCATTGGGCCTGGCAGCTGTCTGCCTGGTGACAGGAAGAAGGAGTCAACACTCTGCTCTCCCACCAACCTGTCAGTGGGGTTCCAGGGCCCCCAGGGGACATTGAGGAGAGGTCAGCCCACAGTCCAAGAGCTTGGAGGGCTGGTGCATGAGGCTTACTGACATTCACGATTCTGTATATACAAAGGCCATGTGAGGCCCACGGGTCTCTGGGGAGATGAAGTTCTGCTGCCTCTCCTTACGCAGGTTTTGTCTTAAACGGGGTCAAGACTCTGGAGGCTTGTTGGTGTCCCTTGCTGAGGAGCCACCGGCACTGTACCATCACCATCCACATTGCTCACAGGGACTGGGAAGATGCCGTCTGCAGGGGGCTGCTGCTGGAGAGGCTGGGGTGAAATCCCATGCAAACTAAGTCTTGCTTCCGAAAGAGGAGAGGTATGGCCTTGGAGTGACAGCTGGCAATTGCCGACACCCAAGCACTGCTCAGACACCTCCAAGTGTACCCCCAGGAACTTGCTCATGAATTCTGGGCTTATTTTCTTTTGAATATGTTGAGGTGGGGCTGTGGTTTCTGTAAGCAGCACACCTTCAAGTGTGCAGCATGGGGCCCTGGGCTGGGGTTTTGTGGGCCGAGTTTAAATGACCTTGGGTGAACCCTTCTGTCCACTCAGGGCCTCAGGTCCTGTTGGTGATCTGAGGGGCAGGGACAGGTCCAAGTGTGCATGTGGTGTTGCCTGTGTGTATGCATGTGTGTTTATGTGTGTACATTCATGTGTGCGTGTGACAGACCAGGAGAGGCTGCACAGCACACAGAGAGGGTCGGGTGTCCTCCAGACTCAGGCTCTCTGCCTGACCTCACACACCTGCCCCACACAGCGGTACCAGCAAAAGCCTGACACTCAACTGCACCATGTGGGCCCTCCCAGCGCCATCAGGTCACCAAGACCCATGAAAGGAGACCAAGGCCCTGGAAGAGAAGTGGGGTACAGGACAGAGGGTATGAGGACGGAGAAGGTTTGACTAGGACGTGGGTGTCGGAGGTGTGGCTTTCTGAAGGCTGATTCTCTCTTTAGGCATGGACCCTGCTCTCCCATTCGCCTGCCCAATCGGGTCCCCTTCTCTTCTAGCTAGGCTGATGGCCCAACCTGGTCCTGTGGGCTCAATCCCACGGGCAGGCTGGACGTCAGACACATCTCAGGCCAGCAGTTCACAGCATAGCATCAACAGGGTCAGTGACTCTCAGGAATATACACGTGGGTCTCTATGGGGCCCTTTTGGATAGAATCTCTGGGTGCTGGAGAAGCATGGCTTTGCCCTGCTTCTGCCTTGTTGATGACACTTGGAGTCATATCCTGCATTCTGACACCAGTCCAGCCTTATCCCTATGCCCAAGCCCAGCTCAGGGACCAAAGACAAGCTGAGACCTGGGACCAATTACTTGCTAACCAAAGGCCCCAGGAGAGCACCCAGGCACAGTTCGCATAGAGGAGGGTAAGCGAAAGGTCAGCTCCTTGCCCAGGAGGCTGGAATTCAGAGCAGGTTCTAGCCCTGGCTGGTGAATGGCTCTTTCTCAGGGGAGCAGGGCCATGGTTTAGACCAGTCACCCCAGCCACTCACTGGGCAGGCTCAGGGCATCTGGAGAATGTCAGACATTCCCACTGATGTGGAGTGGGGCTCCTGTGTGCTCTGCCCCATCTTGGTCAGGACTGGCTGGACACCTGGATGGTGTGCATATGTACAGACGCTGCTATAAGGTATGCTGCACCCTGGAAAGGCCTCCCTGAAGGACCTGGAAGATGCTTGGGGCTTCCCAGCTGCCTCTGCCCTGTGGTCCATAACCTCCTTGTGCGGCAGTCTCACACCAGTCTGTTCCCTCCAGGAATGGGCATTCCGTGTTCCTAATTTCATCCTGCAGTGCCCCACAGGGTTCTGGTCCTGGCACTTGTCCCAAGGGCACTCATTTCAGGATGGATCCATGGTTCCAGCTCACATCCAGCTGCATCTGCCCCCAAGTTTTTCTGCAGGCCAGCCCAGGGCAGTTCAGATGGGATCTGGCACATGCTTCTCCCCCCAACTCTCCTGGAACTGCTCAGCCTCTTCAAAGCCTACATCCTGGAAACCCAAAGTCCTCACCTGTCCAGGTCCTTTCTGATCCTCACTTGACTCTGGGGGTATCTGGGGCCCAGGGGAGAATCCTGGTGACCACTCCTGCCACCTGGTACAGCCTTTCATCTGCTCAAGTTGCCTGTTTGGAACCTCAAGGACACAGCTGGTTTTGTGGATGACTGACAAGACACCCCTGCCGCCCTCTCCGCCTCAGCATCAGACAGCAACACCCCATAATCACCTAAACAGGGTTATCAGTTTAATCAAGCATTTGGGCATTACAAAGGAAATTATTTGAAAATAACTTATAGTCACAGTGATTAGTCACACACTCATATGGCAACGTTTATTATTTATCATTCACTAGAGACTCACTACAAAGATACATCACATCCTTCCAGCTCTGCCTGAACCACACTGGCTGAAAGGGGATACTCTTCTGGGGGCTGTCATGTGAAGATAATTGCATGTGAACTTCATTACCGGGGACTAAACGGTTGTCTGTGGGGACACGGGTAGAGCAAAGCCCCAAGCTGTGCAGACTGTGGCCCAGTGAAGAGAGAGGGGGCCGTGTGGGCAGCAGTGGTGATGGGGGCAATGGCCTGGGCCCCAGAAGGAGGATCCACCATTCCAACAGGGCCAGCTGGCTGCTGGCCTCTTTATCACGACTCATCGCCACACTGAGGGGATTGACGGGAGCAGCTCAGGGGCCTAGGGGTGCAGGAGGCATGAAGGAATTCCTGCAGCCACCTTCCAGTCCACTGGCTCCTCTTTTGAACATCCCCACCCCTGCCCAGGGACTTAAGGGCAAACAGTCTGGCATCTCAAGTCTCAGGGGCAAATGTGCGTGACTTAAGTCCCTGGGTGAGCAAACAGAGTGCTCTGTGTCTGCGTTCTCATGGCTTGAGGATGAATCCACAGACCCTGTGCCGCCTTCTACAGAAATGGCTGTGACAAACACTGCTTCTGCTCAAAACTCGGTGGCAAAGGGTCATCACACAGCCCTTCCTAAGTACAAGAGGACTGGCAATATAGGGTCTCCATTCGTTCAGGGAAGAGGAAGACAAGGTGAGGATGAACACTTGACATCTCTCGATCGACAGTTGCATAGTAGAAGTTCCAAAATGCAGCTGCTATAATCTGTGGTAACAAAATCTCCTTCCTTTCTGGGAGGACTTTCCCAGAAACACTCCTTTCTCTAGAATTTCTCCACCTTTTCCCAGTGCCTCCATACTGTGTCAGGTGTTTCAAATCTAAACTCACAACTAATTTTTAAAACCTTCTGTACATCCCAGAAGGAGGCATTGCCTTCTTCTCTTTAGAGCACCTTTCTGCACTTCCCATGGCAATAACCCCTGAAATCTCATGCAGCTGCAAATTTTCCCCTTTCTTCCCAACGCAAGGTCACAATATTCACCTGTGAGTCTCTGCTGCCTTCTCAAAGGGCACAGACATGAACACTTGTGCCTATTGGATCTACAGAGGTTGGTGGTTATTTTTCTTATTATTATCACCCCGGACTCTACCACCCTCTCCTCTAAACATTTGTTTCCATGAACTTTCAGAGAACATGCAACTCAACTGGAAACAGAATAGAATATCTGCCCAAATTGATGCTCGGTGTTTTTCTCTCCTAGAAGAAAGCTTATTCGATTTGGGTGTGGGGTCCTCCCCAACAAGGTGCAACTTACCCAAAGCTCCCCACAATTCCAGTCCAAGACTGTCTCCTTTCCACTTTTGCAGCTGCTCTTCCACTAAAAGCAACCATTTCTCTTCATTTCATCTCAGGAAATCTGGCCATTGCTTAAAGTAGGCCAAAAATAAAAATAAAAAAACTCAAGGATACT
Organism: Tadarida brasiliensis; assembly: GCA_030848825.1. Classification (NCBI taxonomy): domain Eukaryota; kingdom Metazoa; phylum Chordata; class Mammalia; order Chiroptera; family Molossidae; genus Tadarida; species Tadarida brasiliensis. Next base: position 86,403,712 of record CM061280.1, read on the forward strand.
GAAATAATTTATTATTTCATTGGAGAAAGCCCTGGCTGTCCTCTGCCAGGGAGAAGAGTGCCTGCCTTGTGACTTTGTGGTATGAATTCAAGGAGCAAGACCCTTATTTCTCAGGAAGTCCTTGCCAATAATGGGGATAAAGCACTAGTCACTTCACTGTGCTCTCCTGCATTGCGACAGAAGCACAGGATGGACAAACACCCTCCCTTCCTGCCTCAGGTGGGCATTTCTCTATGGTTTATCTGTGGTCCAAAAGGAACTTCAGAGCAACTCTCCATTTCAGACTTTCATGCCCAAGATGCACCTTCTGCAGAGTCTAGGCACTGCCACTACCCAGCTTCATTACAGTCAGCCCCCGCAGAGAGAATCACAGTTGCCCAAAGCCCCAAAGTGCCCTGGCTCAGGCCATTTACACTTGAGTGCTGCCCCCCTAGAGCCCCACAGCCTCTCCCCTTCTTTTACTTGTTCTGTTGGACCTAGGGGACACCTCACCACCTTCCTTATATGACTGCGGCTCCCACACTGACATTCTGTGGGAGAATGTGTCCTGTTTATGTTACTGTCCATACTACTTACACAGGGCCTTCCAGAGGAGAGAGGCTCAGTGAATGTCTGGGGAATAAGTGAACCACTGAGCAGGGGTCGTCTTAATTCAGATGAAATGTCTCAATTTCTTGAATGAATCAAGCAAATCCAAGGATACTTATACACTTTGTCTTATAGAATGACAGAAGAGAAGGGATAAGACGCAAGAATTAACAACCTTTTGCTTTTATTTCTTTATTTCTTGACCCCATCGATTGTACTGCTGAGATCTTCCCCATTTCCAAGGAAATCCTCTTCTAATGGCCAGACTCAGGCTGTCTGCCTGACCTCACACACCTGCCCCACACCCACTGCCCATGGCTTCCTGGGCAGGTTGCCACACCCCTCAGTGGTTGAGGTCCTGCATCAGCTCCTTTCACCTGCTGAAGTGCTTGGGACCTGATTGCCTGTGGGTCCCCCACAGCAGCCGAGGCCCTTCTGTCCTGTATGTGCTGCCTTCAGCAGTCTGGCTGGGACCTGCCCCTTACTGGGTGGAGCTGTTGAGGAACAGGTCCTGTCCTCTTCATTTCTCTCTCTCCCCTGGCCTCACGCAGAATTCCCTGAACAGTTTGTCACAATGCAAGTGCTCAGTCAGAGGGACCCAGCTCACTCCATGTGGGTTTGGTGAAATCAGCTTAGTCTCTAGTGGTCGTAAATTTGAATAACCATTTTTCTCTCACAGGCAGGCCTTGGTTTGTGGAAGGAAAAATATCTCTGTGCTTCTCTCTTGGCGCACAGGACTCATCGACATTGGGGAAACTTTGTAGTGCCCAGAAATCTTAGCTCCTGGTGACGTTGTGGAACTGGAAAATAAAGCTATACTGAGCTTGGCAGGTGTGGCTCAGTGGTTGAGCATCGTCTCATGCACCAAGAGGTCATGGGTTCGATTCCCAGTTAGGGCACATGCCCGGGTTGTGGGCTCGATTCCCAGTGGGGGGCATGCAGGAGGCAGCTCATGGATGTTTCTCTCTCATCGATGTTTCTGTCTCTCTCTCCTTCTCCCTTTTCCTCTCTCTAAAATCAATAAACACATATTTAACAAACAGAAAAAAAGCTCTACTGACCAACCTGAAGCAGAAGTACCTGACTGCACTTTCAAACCCCAGGTGGTTACTGGAGCCCATACCCAGGAAAGGTGGAAAGGATAACTTCCAGGAGCACCTGCTCCCCTTGGGGCAGGAGGACTCCTCACAGGAAGGTTGCGGAGAAACCAGCTGACCCATGACCATCAAATCCCCATCATGCCGGGGACGTACAAATCGGGTTCAGTCAGAATTGGCACCACTGTGGAGAGCGTTACTCACCATCTGCTGTTCATGTAAACATATTTCTGTGCTCAGATGTAGGGGACTTTCCTCGTGAGATGCCTCCCTGGGCTCAGTGACAGTCTCAAGGGCTCTGAGCTTTAGGGGAAAGGGAAACCTGCCACTAAATGTCTTGGTGTTGTCACTCATTTTGGTCCTGCTCACTCCTGGGTTGTACAAAGCAATATGTTTGAAGAGAACTGGGTAGTGTTTGGGGCTCCCTTACACGTTTCCCCCTCTCTTTGTTCTGGTCAAGCTCATAGAACGCTTCAGCAGCATCCCGGGGACGTTGTGGGAGGGCTGGGAGTGGCCAATGAACAATTACCCGAGGGTGACCAGACAGGGATGGCCTCCTTCACCACGAAGGGGCATCACACTTTGAAGTAAAGCACCTGTCTGTCCTGGCAAGTGACTCCTGTCTGCCGTAAAAGTGTCCCTTGGCTCACGAAGCCGTGTGTTAGACATGTCACAGAGCTACTCCGTGACCAAAGGAAGGATCTGAAATACAGCTCTGATGGAAAACTGCTGAGTAGCGTTTACTTTGTGGGCAATCTTTTATTTATTTGGGACTCTTCTAGCAGAGACACTGGGGGTTGTTAGCTGTGAGGATGATGGGCTTTCTCCCAGACATTGACTGGAATGGCCTGTCTCCTGAGCCAGACTGCCTCGGTTGTCACGGCTTAGCAGATGGGGTGGCGCCAGTTTTAGGTGGGCCTCTCTGGAAGGCCCCTGGAACCTGGGCTAGAGACACTCAGCGGCTGATCAGAAACTTCCTGCCATCATAGGGGGCCCCGTGAGGAAAGACCCTCCAGTTTCAAGCTGCATGACTAATGTAAGGTGATTCTCCCAAGGTCAGGAGCCAGGCAGTTCTGTCTGCTGACCAGCAGGCAAGGCTCAGGGGACCAGGCCATCCTGGGCTGGCCTCAGGCCTCTCTATCCAGATCCTTGGCTGAGCGTGTGGAAATGAAAGAGGACAGCGGGGACAGAAACCTGTTCCGGACCAGGATTTCTGGCCTCCTCGGGCTCATCGGATGAGGTGTGTAGCTCGGAAACAGAAGGAGAAGGACTCACAATTCTCATTGCATTGTCTATTTACTACAATGGAGTTTCACTTTTCTTTATGAGAACCAGAAATGGATTCGTGGTTACAACGTGGTGATTGTTTTCTCTCACCTGTGAGCTTAGGGACCTGCACTGTCCTTGAACTGCTCACACAGTGCAAATTTATAATCTGAGGAACCCTCCTCCTCCTCGTCCTCTTCAGGGTCCTCGGGTAGGGCCATGAATGAAAGGCCAGCCATCAGGATGGAATAACAGGCGTTGTACAAAGACATCACCGAACCACGTAGTAGGGAATTAGGGGGGCTGGTGGGCAGATCCCCTGTGCCCGTCGGTTTCGGCAGTAGCCGTGGGCACAAACATGACATTCCCAGATGTGCCCTCCCCACTTGGACCACCTGGCTCACTTGGGCACTGGACTTCCATGGAACTTCCCGTGGACCGCAGACACGAGAACTTGAGTGACCGGGTATCACTGGGTCCCCGAGCATTCCGGGCTTTCCTCTGGGCCTTTTGGTTGGCTTCCCTGGTGCCTCCCTTGTGGTGAATCCGTGGGGAGCGTCTTGTAGGGGCTAGCGGCTTCTTTTTCTTTAGAGGAGTTGCGCTGGTCTCTCGACAAGCAGGACTCATCTGACTGCCTTTTGTCTTAATGTTCTCCAGGAGCCTAGGCTTGTCTCTCCGGAAGTTCGAGTTGCGGTAGATCTGAAACAAAATTAATCGTTTTAGTCATTCTGGGAGAAAATTTATCCATTTTACATTAACTGGCCTCTCAGAGTCTTTAGTCATGCCTGCAGGTTATCTCTAAGGGGGTTATAGTTTCCTCTGAAAATCTATACTTTCTCATCTTTCGATAAATACTGTCTCAAGTGAAAAAGACTTATCCCCTGAAATGAAACCCTTTCAGTACACCGTTCTTCTTGATCTACTAGGAAGAGGGTCGGGTAACAGAGAACGTGGGAAATGGGAGACTTTCTACTTTACCATCATCCTTTTCCCTGGAGAGCGAACTGAAGAGTGGCCTGGGCGTATTTTGCTGAATCTATACAGGTTCAGCAGGCGGACGAAACTCTTCAGGCTGTCTGAGTCAAAGATATTCTTCTCGCCCCTCCGGCAAAGAACCTCCCTCTGGAAAAGATCTTCTTCCATGATCACGGTGTCTCCGTCGTCACTCCAGCGCACAGGCCTGAAGGTGTCGTCCTCCACGATCCTCCATAGCTTTCTTGGGAAGGACAGCTCAAGAGGACTGCTGTTTCCTTCCACATTGGCGGCACCTTGGTTTGGGTCCTGTGGTTGCGGGTTGTCTTGGGGGCTTGGGTCTTGGCTTCTGGCAGGGTCCCCCTGCCTCTCCAAAGCCTCCCTGGGGTCCACATGTGGATCCGGGGGTGTATCATGTTGGACCATTATTGGTGGCTGTCCATCCTCTGACGGGGCCAGCTTGGCTTCCTGCATCTCCTCAGTACCCTGACCAGCCATGGAGAGGCTCTACATCAAAGAGCATTTGCTACCTGGTATCCTATCACTGAACTCTGGGGTCAGAAATGCCTTTGGTCACAGCAGGGATGCCCAAAATATACTGTCTCAAAATTCTAGAGTGTCGGTCGTGGGGCAAACAGCTGCTTAAGTCACAGTCCTCTTTCCTGGCCACGTGATGTCACAAAGGTGGCTCACGGCTGGCCTGAAGAGTGGGCCCTGGCCAAGTGGGGGGGACTGAATCTGTGTAGTGTCCCCAGCTTCTCTCTTTTTGCAAAGTACAGAAAAATAGGGTTCAGGTGACCAGAAAGGGCCAGACACATTGTTTATTGTTTCTAGGCGCTGCAAGGGTCGAGAAGTCGTGATCCTATCTCCACTCCCGCCCCTTCAGGTGGCAGAGGCCTGTTGATGGCCTCTTTGATTGCTCAAGGGCAAGGCCCTGGTTAGTCCGAGCTTGGCTACCACCAAGACTGCCTGGGTCAGATGGGACCCTGGGGGACTGTACCTCCCACAAGATGGTGGTTGGCCCAGTCTCAGTTGGTAGTCCCCCTCTGCAACGCCCCTGCCCCACACCAGCTTCCTGCTTTGGTTGCTTCCAGCTGCTCCTGCTGATTGCCGGGTCCTGCTCAGATGGGTCCAAACAAAGAATCCTGTTTTCTTACCCCTGGGTCAAGTTGTCCCTAGAGTAGGGCTGTGCTCCAGCACAGGTGGGAGCACTCCTCTTGTTCCTCAACCTCAGTGCTACCCTAAGCACCTCAGACACACTGTTAGCCACGGTGTTGGCGTGCGAGTGGGCAGCCGCACCCTCTGCTGTGCTGGGGAGCCCCTCTTGAGCTCTGCTGGCCCCCAAATCTCACCCCTCTCAGATCACAACAGGATTGGCTTTAGTTTCCATTTCTTCCCCGCAGGAATTCTTCTCATTACCCAAGGTGGGCTCACTTTGGGATCCCTGCATTTGCCTTCTCAAACCACCCTCCCCAGACCCTCGGATTCAGCCTCCCTTGAGGCCTCCTCTACACCCCATTTCCTTTCTTCAGTGAGGTGGGTGGGCTTTTGCTTTCCCACACTTCTGGCCTCCCACTTCCAAGTTGGATCTCCTTTGGTACTTCTCCTTTTCATTGCTGATTTGGGGGTTAGACATGGCTTCATCTCTGTGGAAACAAAGCATTCCACTGACTCACTCTCATGCCAGCCCTGTTCTCCTTGCCAGAAGCCCACCACACCCCCACCTGTGTGTCCCTCTCCTGCCATTGCCTTGAAGATAGGTACATTGAATCATTTTGTTTGTTCTTGGATTAGATACTTTAGAAAGACCCTACTTTACACAGACTCAACACCAAGGAAAATTACAACTTGTTTATCAGCTCGCCGTGACGGGAGGAAGGTCATATGAAGATAATCCTAAGTATGTACTTGAACGTAGATGAGAGTCTGGGTGTGAGATGGGACAAAAGCCAAACTCAAGTCATCTTTACCATAGAGAGGATACCGCATGATGGAAATGGCCTCCTTCAGCTAAGCCTGTTGAGTCCCAGAAATTCAACCCTGGCTCCCGGTGGCCGCCAGTCAGACAGACTTTATTAGGCACCATGCTCAGGACCTTTGGCGAGAAGTGATCCATGATCTCTAGCAGTTGTGGACAACTCTGGTGTTAATACTCACCCTGTATTGGGAGATAGAGTGGTACCGTGGAAAGGACCCACCTGCACGGTCCTAGGTCCTTGTCCCAGCTCTGCCGCTAAATGGGGTCCTTTGTCCTCTCTGAGGGTTAATCCTTTGTTTCTGAAAGGGGAGTGCAAAGGCATTTTGGAAGAGAAACCCTCAGGGTGCCCCTCAGCCTAAGGTCTGCATCCTTAATGGAGCCCCCGGGTCCAGATTTGGGCTCAGTCCATGGTCTTTGTGCTTCTAAACAGGCTTACAAAGCATTCATTCAAGAAGTCAGTTTGTTCTGGCAGACATGCCCTAGAGGCTAAGAATGGAAGGGAAGTCCATTGGTGGCTTTTCCACAGGAACTCCTAGTGTCTCTGGTTAAACAGCCAGCTCCCTTCAGTTGCCTTCCACAGTGTTGTTTCTTAAGCGAATTCCTTAAAGGCTGAAAAGGCGATTTCCTTGTGGCCTTTGCCAGCTCATGACTCTGCTGATTACTTATTCGAAGGGGTTTGCCCATTTTATGGGAGGAAAATTGGAGAGAAGTTTCTGGAAACCACAGTCTGGCATTTTGTGGAGAACGGGTGTTTATTTGGTATGATTTAGGCACGCTTGCATCCCAAGTCTTCTGTAGGACCATTAGCTAATGTTCTTTGATGCAAACGCCACCGGATTTCCACTATGGTGAAGAATGTAAGACAACAGGCTCATCTTGTCCTCTGAAGAGGAAATATTCACACTGCTCACTTCAGTGGAGGTGAAGAAAGGCATGATGGAAATGGCCTCCCTCAGCTAAGCCTGTCGAATCCCAGAAATTCAACCCTGGCTCCCGGTGGCCGCCAGTCACAGACTTTATTAGGCACCACGCTCAGGCCCTTTGACGAGAAGTGATTGATTTGCTCTTCACAGCTCCAAAGGCCCCAGAGATGACCCCTGTGTGTTGTCGCCTTATGATCAGAGCCCCCAGAGTCAGGTGACGCCAGGGCAGCGCAGCTGACTGGGCTACCAGGACAGTCACCCTCTAGGGAGAGTGACTTCAGTCTTGACTTGGCAGTGGCTTCAGCACAGCCTTGCAGCCATAAAGTGCTGAGCTCTGGGCTATGGGGCCCTTGGGGAGAGCCTGGCTGCTAGGAGTAGATAAGATAGAGCCTTGCAGTTCTGAGACCCCCTAGCCACTCCCCCGAGCTGCTGAGCAACCTCGCTGAGACACGTGAGCCTCCTCTCCGATGCCACTCTTCCAGGTGCCCCTTTCCTTCCTCCCTTAGTCCAATCGGGCTGCCATAACAAAATACCACAGATTGAGTAGTTTATCAACAACAAAAATTTAATTCCCACCGTTCTGGAGGTTGGAAGTCCACGAATTCCATGTTACCTAGTTGAGAAAATCACAAACTAAGCTGAAAGATGTCCCATTTTGTTTTACACAATAGCAAAACTCTTACTTTTGAACTGGATAGTACAAATACAAGTGGTCAATGTCATTCACAAACTTAGATGCTGAAGCTCATGAAACCTTCTATGAAAAGGAACACAATTTGAAAAATTCCAACAGAAAACAAGGATAATTTTCTAAATCATCATTGGAACCCAAAGATGCCACAGCCCTTATTCCCCAACTCGCCCTGGGCCTCACTACCTAGAACGTTGACTACCCTCCTCTCAAACACAGAGTGAAGAACTGGCCTCACATCATGCCCAGCAGGAAAAGCTGCCAGACGTGAGCCTGAAACGTGCCTGCGTGCAGCTTGGCTCAGGCCCCTTCTTCCCCATCACTCACACCCTCTTCAGACAGAAATGAGACGGAACTGGAATCCTTTCTACAAACCCTGAGCAAAAAATCTAGGACTTTCAACTCGGTGGTCTCAGCATGGGCCCTGGGACCCCACAGGAACTCGTAGCGTGGAGGATCGCTGTTGAGCACCTGGCGGTACACCAGGTACTGTTCGCGCACCCAAACTTTGGTGATGAGCTCTCTGGGCTCCCCATAGATCCAATGCTCCTTCCCGTCATGCAAGCCCCTGATATGCAGGGCTTCCCAGACTACCTCCTCGGGGGCACAATCGCCCTCCGTAGCGATCACCCACAGAACTGTGACCAGGAGGCCAGTGTTGGGAAAAATGTGCCCATCCGTCACCATCCCATCGTAGGTCAGGCCCAAGGTGGTGACCAGGACATAGGAGTGGTCAATGGGGTCTACTTCTTTTACATCAATGCCAAAGACCAGCTGCATGCACTCAGAGGCTGCGTTGAAGATCACATTGAAGTGGTCCTGGTACTCTTTGATGACCCTACTCAGCATTTCTGCCTTTGTGGTTGGTTCCCTGGCACGATACTTCAGGAGCAGGAACCCCACCAGGTCAACCTTCTTGAAATGTAGGGCGTCTCGGAGCGAGGACTCGGCATCTTCAGAGCCCTCTGTGGTGCTTGGCCCCTCCTTATCTGGGCAGCTGGATCCCTGATCTTCCGGTTGGCTACATGGAGGGGCTGCCATGGCAGGAGGGGAAGGGCAGGCACCCTGAGGGCTCTGGGGAGGACTTGGTGTCTGGGCAGCAGCCACCTCCTCCAGGCTGTCTGGGAACAGGCCTGAGAGGGAGGGGGAGACACAGGAGGAAGGAGACAGGGTCTCCTCCTTCTTCTCCTCAGCCTCAAACACCTGCACCGCCACCGGGTCCTGGTTCTCCCTTTGTTTCTGATTGTCTTCCTCCAGCTTGCAGAGCTCACTCATCTGATGGTGAGGCATGATGACTCGCGCTGGGACAGCGACAGTAGTGTGGGCAGAAGGTGGGCAAGGGGGACACCCAGGACTGTGGGAGAGAGGGAGTGTGAGGGGCCTCAGCTGCGAAACGCACCCTAGGCGGCTGTGACAATGGTGACTTACAGGTCTCTTTTTCAGGAGTGCTCTCGGGCCTCCCAGGAGTCTCTCCTCAGCGGCCTGTCCAGTAAGATCCTAAAGGAGGAAGTGAGGCGGCTCCTCAGAGTGCAGCTGGCACATCCCAAGGTTCTGGGCAAAACAGTGTGGTGAGGTGGGATTGGGTGCTGTGAGGTCTCCTCTGTTCTGCTTGTGTGATCCCCTCCTGCTCACTCGGGGTCTTCACCTGTCCCCTGGCAGGGCATCCTTCTCCCCCTCTGCTGGCCTGAGACAAAACTCTCAGAACAAGACCACACACCCCTTAGGTGGCCCCATGTCTGGTCACAGGTGCCCAGAGTCTGACAGGTGTCACCAAGGAACAATAATGTTTCACTATACTCTATTGATTCCACCTGTCCTGGGATGGGGGTCCCAATCAGTCTTCCCCTTGTCACTCTGCAGGAACTGAAACAACTCCATCTGTTGACCTGAGGTCCCCCTCCTAAAGGAAAGGGCTCATCTCCAGAAGATACCAGAAGAGGAAGAGAGAGGAGCCAATACACCCACAGATTCCAGGTCTTCCCATTCCTGACAAAAAAGGCTCAGCAGGCCTGGGCTCCCTGTGTCCTGGTGTCGGGGGTCCCCTCATTCCTCGTTTGTGATCACCCTGCTAACGCGTAAGATCTTGCCTCAGCTGACCTGTGTCCAGACTCTCAGACAAAGCCCCCCCCCCCCTTCCCGAGACCACCAACCTGGAAATGGGCGGAGGGGCGTAGCCTGACAGCCTTGCTCAGGGTGTCCAGGGCTGAGAGTAGGGCTAACTGGATTTCTGTGGGGTCTCATATTTGTCGCAAGGTTTAGGGTACACTCATTCCTCCCTCAGGGTTCTCACCTTCACTTTGGCAAGACCCGGGACTCTTCTCACTGTTCAGCAGATATGCTTCCTCAGATGACTTAATTTTGTCCACTCAGACCAAGGTCCTCAGCTACCTGAAAGGCCCAAGAGACACGTTAGGAGGCACCACATTGCAGAAACTCCACCACCCCCTACCAACCCCTGCCAACATCACAAAATGCCGGCAGCAGGGTCTGGGCCCTCTGGCCCGGTTGCATTCCCCAGTCCCCCTGTAGGTTGTTCATCTTTACTCCTGCCAGGGTCTGCCTTACCTCCAAGCCCTCCCCACCTGGGACATATAACCTCTCCCCCTTAGACAAAGAACTCACCTCACCGAGGACTCCCCACTTTCCCACCACCCATGATAGAAAGGAGCAAGCCACTTAGGTCCACTGTTGTTCCTTTCAGGGCTGAGGACAGGGGACAGCTGGACATTGTGTCATCCTCCCTTTTCTCAGAAGGGGGTGCGCATGGAGGCTTCACAAATGGTCAGCACACTGACACCTGGCAGATCCTGGGACTCTTCCTTCTCCTGATCTCAGGATTCTCTCAGACGAACGTCCACACATCCCCAAGATTCCCCCATCCACAACCATGTGGCAATAGAGAGCCTACAACATCCAGCCCTTTCTGCTAGGACTTCCCGGGTCAGAGAACAGAGCAATCTAGACACTGTAAGGTTCCTTCCCTTTGTGGTGGGGGAACTTCACACCTTCCACCCTCTCAGGTGGTCCTTGTCTTGAGATTTGGTAGATCCGGGGCCTCCTTTCTATGCTAATCCGAAGTGACCCCCAAACCTCACCGCCCAGAGCTCCCAAGGCAGAGGGAAGGCTGCACCACCTGAGGCTACTCCTGCCTGGGGACTTCAGGGATGACAGAGGCAGGACTGATTTCAGGGGGAGCCCTCTGTCTGCGTGCAAGTCCCCTCCGTGACCTCTAGCGATCCGCATTTCCTCCTGGCAGGGCCTAGATCTGTCCCTTCTCCTAACCTGAAGATGAATCCTGCAGGTCAAGGCCACCCTCTGCTGTTCTGAAACCACTATCCTCCGACCAAGGCCTTCACCTCCTGAAGACCCCTGAGACAGAAGTCAGGAAACATCTCACGCGGTAATCCTGCTCTGGAGCCCATAGAGGCCAAGTGCAGGGCCACCGAATCCATCTCAGCTTTGGGGGGGGGGGGTCTCGATCCTCAGCCCCCCTTCAAGGTCCTACCTTGAGTCCCCAAGAACCTGGGACCTCCCCTCTGCCTACCTGAGGCCCTGATCCTCACACTGAAACCCAGAGTCTCACGACCCGACGAAGGTGAAGGCATGAAATGCCGCTGGACCCCCAGCAGCACCTCTGCCCTCCCCTCTGTGGACCTGAGTCCCTACACTTTTTACCACGTCCAGAGTCTCACTCAGTCCTGGAAACAGAAGTCAGGAAACGATGCACTTGGTCTTTTGCCATGGAGCATCCCATGGCTGATAGCAGGGGTGGGCTTTTATGGGGTCCCCAAGGCTGTGGGGTCCAGGGTTCCGTCAATCCTCCCTCTACTGACCTGAGACCCCGCTCCTTACACAAAAGCCCAGAGCGCTGACTGCTCTGGTGTCCAGGGTCGCCCTTTCGCCCTCAATGTCCTCAACGGGACTGCGGCAGGACCTGGGGTCCTCCCCTCTGCTGCCTGAAGCCCTGCTCCTTACAGCAACCCCCGGTGTCTCTCAGACCCACATGCAGAAGTCGGAAAACACCCTGGGGTCCGTCCCCCCGACCCCACCCCAGGAGGCCTGCAGGACTGACGCTGTTCCGGGTCCCCGGCTCCCCGATCTCCGTCCGGTTCCTCACGTTGATCCGGGCAGGTCCGGGACCCTCAGCCTCCGAGCTGAGGCTCGGCCCCTACACGCGGCCCCCGGAGTGTCTCAGACCCGGACGGCGCCAGGTCAGCACTCGCCGCTCGTGGGCATCCCGCTCGTGGGCGTCCCAGGACGGAGTGCTCCAGGGTCCAGAGTCACGTTGTCTTCCCCGTGGTCCTCCCCTGAGCCCCGGCAGGTCCTGGGACCCTCGCCCTGTTCACCGGGGGGCTGGGCCCCAGACGGAGGCCAGCCAACGCCGAGACCCCGGTGAAGTCTGAGGACGTCGCTTCAGGCCACCAAGCCCGGGGGATTCCCGGGGCTCCCGGCAGGGGCTGAAATGGGTGTCCTGGGGTCCCTCAGCCCCCCCCTGTGGTCCTCACCTTGATTCCAGGCAACGTCTGGGCCTCGACCCCTGAAAACCTTGGGGTGCTCCCCTCAGACCTTGTCCTTGACTCCGAGTACTCTGAGGAGGTGGGGGAGGGGTGCGGGAAATCGTACTCGGGCGGACACCCAGCACCCCGGACCCTCAGGGCTGCCAGCAGGGGCAAGCCTGGGCTCTGCGGGCCCCCGTCCTCCCTCAGGCCCTTACCTTGAGTGTCTGCGGGACTGGGCTCCGTCCCACTCACCTCGTGACGCCGGCCTCCCAGCCTGGGCGCCCGCCTCTCTTCGACTTCCCGGGCGGAAGTCAGTGGAGGGCACTTCCGGAAAGCCATTCTGGGGTCCCCCAGGGCCGATAGCAGGGGCGGAGCTCGGATCCAAAGCACAGAAGTCCTGACTCTGTTCCCCACCTGCATGTGCCAAGACCTGGGCCCCCGCCCTCTGCGGACCTCAGTCTGGGCCCCTCAGACCAAGGCTCTGACTCCCCCAGGTTTCCCCTGGCAGGTGGAGGCAGGGGCCACTGCTCAGCCTGAGGGCCCGACCCAGGGTCCCGTAGAGCCGCCAGTGACACCAGGAGTGGGATTGTGTAGTGCACTCTGTTCTGAGGCGGGTGGAGCCCCCAGACCTCGCCCGGAAGGGTCCTCACAACCCTCGCAGAGATCGCTGCAGTACCAGGACAGATGCTAGAGGGGGCGCTGCGGAGACCAGGGCGTGGGGGAGGGGCAGAGAAGAAGTCTTACAATGAATGAGGATTAAACAGTGAAAACTCCCGCATTGGACACGGGAAATGTAGACAGACGACCACAAACCCTCCGCACCCCCCCCCAAGTCCCTGCTGCTGCTCAGCGTCTTCAGTAGTTACTGACCTTTACAACACACGGTTTCCAAAGTGTCTGCTGCACTGCTGCAGAAAAGCCATGGGAAGGCGCTTCTTCTCTGCCCCTCCCCCACGCCCTGGTCTCCGCAGCGCCCCCTCTAGCATCTGTCCTGGTACTGCAGGATCTCTGCGAGGGTTGTGAGGACCCTCCTGGGCGAGGTCTGGGGGCTCCACCCGCCTCAGAACAGAGTGCACTACACAATCCCACTCCTGGTGTCACTGGCGGCTCTACGGGACCCTGGGCCGGGCCCTCAGGCTGAGCAATGGTCCCTGCCTCCACCTGCCAGGGGAAACCTGGGGGAGTCGGAGCCTTAGTCTGAGGGGCCCAGACTGAGGTCCGCAGAGGGCGGGGGCCCTGGTCTTGGCACATGCAGGTGGGGAACAGAGTCAGGACTTCCTGTGCCCTGGATCCGAGCTCCGCTCCTGCAGGACCCCAGACACCCTGTCCGGTGTGCCGTCCAGTGACTTCCACCTCGGATGTCCAACACAGATCAACGCCGCATCTGGGAGGCCGGCTTCGGGTCCCTGGAGGGAAGGAGCCCAGTCCTGCCAAGACTCGAGGCATGAGCCTGAGGGAGGACTGAGGGCCCCCACAGAGTCCAGGTTTGCCCCTGCTGTCAGCGCTGAGGGTCTGGGGTGCTGGGTGTCCGCCTGAACACTATTTCCTGCACCCTCTCCTCCACCTCCTCAGAGACCTTGGGAGTCAAGGACAAGGTCTCAAGGGAGCAATCTCAGGTCAGCAGCAGGCAGGACACAGACTTTGCCTGGAATCAAGGTGAGGACCAGAAGGAGGGCTGAGGTGATTTCACAGAATCTCTGTCAATCCCCTACCTGGAGGCCTGGGATTCCCCAGGCTTGGTGGCCCTAAGTGATGTCCAAGGACTTCACCGGGGGGGGGGGGGTCTCACAGGACATTAAAGGCCTTTATCTGAGGGACACGGCCTCGGATCAACTGGGGCAGGTTCTCAGAACCTGGCAGGAACCCAGGTCCTCGGACCATGAGGGTGGACAGAAGAATCTTTTCATATCCCCACCCTGCTGTCAGCCCTGGGAGACCCCTTGGCGGAATGACCGCAGGAGCATCTCCTGATATTCAACTGGGTCTTATACTTAAGACTTGGTATAAGGAGTAAGGACTCGGGTCAGCAGAGGGGGGACCCTGGTCCAATTGGGAGTCAAGTTGAGGTACCTGAGGGAGGGTTGCAGAGAATCTGGACCCCAGAAAAGAAATGCCCCAACAGAAACCTGCCCCTCCTCTGATCCCGGTAAGACCCCTTGGAGGTATTAATCACAAGGGGCATTTGCTGACTTCCGTTTTCTGGTCTGGGAGGCACTGGGAAATGTGTATAAGGAGCAGCTGTTCAATTGACTAGAGCAGACGGCCCAGGTTCTGCGGGGAGCCATGGTGAGGACTCTGAGGGAGGACTGAGGACTTAGGACCCCGAAGCAGAGATGGATCCAGTGCCTCTGCACTTGGTCTCTAGATAAGGTATTTCCTGACTTCTGCCTGGGTCAAGGGGTGGAGGGTCCTCTGGAGGTGTAGGCCTCAGACTGAGGAGTGTGGCTTCAGGTCAGCAGAGGGTGGCCTTGGCCTGCAGGATGCATTCTCAGGTTAGGAGAAAGGATAGATCTAGGCCCTGCCAGGAGTAATTTCAGATACCTTAAGGTCACTGAGGGGCCTCCCACCACAGACAGAGGGACCCCATAATGTGGGCCCCTGGCCATCCTTGTCATCCCTGAAGTCCCGCAGGGGATGCACCCTCAGCACTGAGGGAGGTGAGGCCTTTTTCTGAGCATCAACTTCAGGTCAGTAGGGGTGGCCACATCTGGTCAGCAGAGAACATAGTCCCAGTATCTGCCAAATCTCCAGAAAAGGACCACCTGGGAGGGTGGAAGGTATGAAGGTTCACCTGGCAAGCTCCCACTACTGCCATGTTGTTTGAGGGATGGGAGACCTTCAGGATGTGAGGACCATGGTCTGAGAGAAATGGGAGGTCAGCCGAGGAAAGAGTCCCAGGATCTCCCAGGTGACAACGTGCTCACCCTTTGTGAAGCCTGAATGTGCACCCTCTTCTCAGAAAATGAAGGACGACACAAAGTCCAGGTTCCCCTGTTCTCAGACCTGAAAGGAAGCACATTGTCCCTTAGCGGCTGCTCCTTTCTATCATAGGCAGCAATGTGGGGAGTCATCAGGGAGGTGAGGTCATGGTCGAAATGGGAAAGGTCAACTGTTCTAGGTGGGGTGCCTGGAAGAAGGGCAGGCCCTGGCAGGAGTAAAAATGAACAACCCACAAGGGAACTAGGGAACCCAACCAGGACCGGGAGCCCTGTCTCTGCTGCCAGACTTTTGTGATGTTGGCAGGGGTCGGGGTGGTTTTGGGCACGGATATGAAGCGTCCTCACTTTGCTCTGTAGTCTCTTTGGGAGGTGAGGACCTTGGTCTGAGGGGATGACCTCAGGTCATTTGAGGAAGTACTTCTGTTCAACAGAGAGCAGAGTCCCGGGTCCTGCCAAGAGTCAAGGTGAGGACCCTAAGGGAGGAGTGAGTGTACCCCGATCCCCAGAACAAAGTGGCAGCCCCAATGAAATCTGGCCTATCTGTACTGTCAGCACAGGAAAACCTGGGCGGGGCTGTCAGGCTGAGCCCCTCCCCATTTTCAGATCCATGGCCCCAGGGAGGGTCAGGATCTTGATCTAATGGTCTGGACTCAGGCTAGCTGAGGCAAGAACCCAGGCCCCGTCAGGGGTCATGGTAAGGACTGAGCGGACCCTCCACACCAGGACGCGTGGAACCCATAGATTATGGCCACCCATTTTTGTCCCTTGATGACCACTCTAAACCCCTGGACAGATGCTGCCAAATATGAGGACCTCTCACTTACTTCTGTTACATTTTAGAGATGTGTGTTCTTGTTGTCAGAGCTTAGTCTCAGGCCAGAGGGGCGTGGGGGTGGGGAAGCAGATCCTGAGTGGGCACCGAAGGATCCCCCAGCCAGAAACAAAGAGACTTCATAGCACCCCACCCCACACGACCCCACACTGAGACCCAGAATCTCCGACTGTGCCAGCTGCGCTTCTTACTTCCACCTTCAAAATATTAAGGGACAGGCTGCCCAGGACGAGAGACCCCTTTGAAACCTGAGAGTATCCCTATTTAGTAGGCCTAAAATTCGCCTTTTTCAGAGCCACCTAGGGTGTGTTTCTCTGCTGAGGCCACTCACATTCCCTCTCTTTACGAGGCCGGTTGGTCCCCATCGCCCACCTCCTGCCCACGCTCTGGTTGCCGCCCAACACGAGTCATCATGCCACTTGGTCAGATGAGTGAGCTCTGCAAGCTTGAGGGAGACCATGAGGATGCAAGAGAGAACCAGAGCCTGTTGGAGGCGCAGCTGTTCGGGGATGAGGAGAAACTGGTTGTGTCTGCATCCTTATCTTTCTTCCTCTGTGCCCTGTTCCCAGACAGCCTAGAGCAGGTGTCTGCTGCTGAAACCCCAATTCCTCCCCAGAGCCCTCTGAGTGCCTGCGTCTGCCACCCCTGCCATGGAGCCAATCTGAAGATGAGGGCTCCAGCAGCCAAGATGAAGAGGGGCCAAGCAGCAGAGAGGACTATGAAGATGCTGAGTCCTTGCTCCATGATGCCCTACATTTGAAGATGGCTGACCTGGTGGAGTTCCTGCTCCGGAAATATCGTGCAAAGCAGCCAACTACAGAGGCTGAAATGCTGAGTAGCATCATCAAAGAGTACCAGGACCACTTCCCTGAGATCTTCAGCCTAGACTCTGAGAGCATGCAGCTCCTCTTTGGCATTGAAGTGGAGGAAGTGGACAGACCCAGCGACCACACCTATGTTTTGTTCAACATCCTGGGCCTCACCTACAACGGGATGGTGACCGATGAGCAGGTGGACCTGCTCAAGACTGGAGTCCTGGTCATGCTCCTGAGATTGATCCTCCTAGAGGGTGACTGTGCCCCTGAGGAGAAAGTCTGGAGAGCACTGAATGTCATGGGGGTGCATGCTGGGAGGGAGCCTTACATCTATGGGGAGCCCAAGGAGCTCATCACCAAAGTCCGTGTACAGGAACAGTACCTGGTGTACCGCCAGGTGCCCAACAGCGAGCCTGCATGCCACAAGTTTCTGTGGGGTCCCAGGGTACATACTGAAGCCAGCAAGTTGGAATTCCCAAAGTATTTTCTCAGGGCATATAACAAGGATCCCAGTTTCTTCTTATCCCTGTTGGAAGGAGTGGAGAGGGATGAGGATGAAAGGGACTGAGCCAGAGTTGCATCCAGGCATGTTTCAGGCCCACGTCTGGCAGCTTCTCCCTGGGAGTGTGAAGTGAGGCTGACAGTTCACTCTGTGTTTGAGGAGCGAACAGTCAGCATTCTAGGTAGTGAGGGCCCCGGTGAGTTGGGGGAACAAAGGCTGTAGCATCTTTGGGCTCCTATGATGATTTATCCTTGTTTCTTTTAAGAATTTTTCCAATGCTGCTCCCTTTTAGAGAAGGTTCCATAAGCTTCAGCGTCTCAGTTTATGAATGACATTGGTCACACAGGTTTCTACATGTCCAATTCAAGAGTAAGAGTTTTGCTACTGTGTAAGACAAATTGGGACACTTCCCATCCTAGTTTGTGATCCTGAAGTAGGTAACATGGCATTGGAACAGGATTTCCTTGGAAATGGGAAAGAACTCAGCTGTACAATCGATGGGGTCAGAAAACAGAGAAATAAAAGCAGATGGTTGTCAATTCTTGCTTCTTATCCCTTCTCTCAGTCATTCTATGAGACAAACCACATACATATCCTTGGATCTGCTTGGCTCATTCAAGAAAGAGGAGGCATTTCATCTGAATAAAGACAACCCTGGCTCAGTGGTCCATCGATTCCTCAGACGTTCACTGAGGCTCTGTCCTCTGGAAGGCCCTGTGCTAGTAGCGGGAACACTAGAATAAGCAGGACACTCCCACCCACAGGATGATTGTGTAGGAGCCAAAGTCATGTAAGGAAGGTGGTGAGGTGTTCCCTAAGTCCTACACAGCATGTAAAAGAAGAAGAAAGGTGGTGGAGCTCCAGGGAAGCGCACTCAAATGTACATGACCTGAGCCAGTGCAGTTTGGGGCTTTGGGAAACTGATCCCCTCCTCTGTGGGAGGTGATTGTAATGAAGCTGGGCGATGGCAGTGGCTTGGGTGTGAGGAAAATCTGAAATGGAAAATTGTCCTGAGAACTTCCTTTGGGATCACGGGTAAACCAGAGGGAAGTCTCAACCTGGTTAGGAAGGGGAGGGGTGTTTCCTGCACGCAGTTCCAGTGCCATTGGGCAGTATGAGGACTAGGAGTGTTAAATCCAACACGTGCGTGGATTTTTGCAGAAATATGGTTACTGGGCCTTGAGTCACTGGATGGGCACTCTTCTCTTGGCCTGGGAGAGCCAGAGCCCACAGCACAATCTGGTTTGCCTGTTAATGATCTTGAGTATAATTGACCAATCATTATCAAGGGCTTGATTTTGGGTGGGGGCAGAATGAATGAAAGCCTGTGTTTGGTGAACAAGCAGCTTGGAGAAAGGGAAAGAGTTGTTACTTGATGCCTTCTCCTGCAGCTTTGTGTTGGGTCCAGCTGAGAAGGCTCCCCCACACCTGAATTTGAACACATGTCCTTGAATTGAGAAAATTTACTGAGTTTATTTATGGAACATCTTTTTTGGCCGATTGGGTGTGGCATATCGTCTAATAGGACCCAGGAAACAAACAACTAATCACAGTGCCAGAGGAGAGAGTAGAAGGGTCTGGGATCAAAACAATATTACAAATAACTGCCCTTCATCAACGTTCCAATCTACACCAGGCACTGTGCGAGGTGCTTTACAAACACTCCATACATGCCTGCAGTCTTATGAGACAGGGCTTATCTAACCCACTTATTTCACAGAGGAAGAACCTGACACTTATCGGGCCATCTAATTTCCCCAGGATCACATGGCTAGTAAGTGGCTGTGTGAAGACTGGACCCCTTGCCTGAATTCATCTAGAGTCCATGATATTTACCCCCTTCCCAGCCCATGGCCCACCTTCTACCTCACAATTCATTTCTCTTCTCGGTACCATGTGTGACGTCTCTCAGACAACAAATGGTAGGACCCCGAGGCCCAGGCAGCAACGGCAGGCCTAAGGAAGGAGGGTGATGGTGAGAATCAAGCACAGTTTGGGGATTGTCTGAGGTTTGTTGAGAGCTGACACTGCCAGGTGCCGGCATTTCTGCCCAGTCCCAGCACTTTTCCGCATGACAGCAGCCTTCCCCTGATCTTCACCAGGGGTGCCCTCCTGTCCATCTCTGCAGCATGGTCTGCTGACCTGCTCATCCCTGCTGCCTCCTCGGAAGGCTGCACAGCATCTCCCGCCCTTGTCCTGACACAGGGCTTCCTACTCCCTGCAGCAGTCCCCTGCTTTCTCATAGCTCACCCTGGATCCCGCCTGAGAACAACAGCCTTTTTAAGTAGAAAGTGTTACTTTAGACCATGGTGTTTAGATACCAGGTGTTCCCTCCCTGGGAGTCTTCAACACACTGTTTTCCAAATGACTGTGAGTCGAATCTCATTGTGCCTGTACCCTACTGGGCCTTGGGATACAATCCTGAAGTTACACAGAGGGTTTATGAAGCCACCCTGGTAGTTGCAGTAGGAATTTAATGGGCTTCTTATTTGAAGCTGGGAGCTGAACACATGCACAGATGAAAGAGCTTATTGAGGTGGTCAGACATTAACGCTTCAATATAAATGGTAGGTTGGGAGCAAACATCGACTGAAGCCCAATTCCTAACAAACAAACAAACAAACAAAAAAAAAACCTGGAATTTTCCTAGGAGGTGAGAAACGGTCCCAAGGTAAAACTTGAAAATAAAACTTAATCATCCACCCTCCCACTGTCTCTTGTCTGGTCCCTGCCCCACAGGGAAGTTCTGGCTTTCAGGGAGCCCAGTGGCACCTGTGCAGGTATTCAGGCAAGGTCAGTCAGATGGAGGTAGCAGAGACTCAGAGGTTAAATTTTACCCACGCATCCAAAGGGAGGAGGATGTTCTCAGCCTACTGGCATTATAGACAGCATAGCAAAGGAAAGTGCAGAAAGGCAGCATTGAGTGAAGAAGGAGAACTCTCCCCACTGAGATTTACAGAACACTCTTACAATTAGATGTGGTTCTGTATTTGAAGGCATCTGTCACATAGTAGGCACTTAAAAATTCAGAGTCTTTCAAGGCAAATCTGGCCACAGGAAGTCCTCCAAGCAATGAAGATGGTTGTCGTCCTAACCAATTAGAACGGCTGTTTTCTGATGAGCACCTACACTGAAATGGTGCGTGGGAGGGACTTCAGGGCCCGCCCATATCTTCTCTTGCTCTGCTTCCTAGGCACAGAGGACAGTGCATTGCCAGTCCATTTTCAGTTAGGAAGGGTCATGTGATGACCCTCTGCCAGTGAGACATGAGCAGAAGCATTGTCTGCCACATCCAAGCATATGTGAGCCAGTATGCCAGGTCCATGCTGTCCCTCGGCTCACCAGCAAATATAGCGACTCCGTGTTGAGATGGGGGAACCACTAGATGGAAGCAGCCTGGATCCCTGGGTCACCCAGGACAGAGGGCTCCTGCCAAATTGCATCAGAATTTATTTCCATTGGGCCATTTCCACTATTAGGTTTACACAGATGATATTATTGAATATGAAGATTACTATATACTGCATATATTATATATTACATACGGTGCATATATTCTTCTTGCAAAAAAAAAACTCTAAAAACACAGATAAATCCCAATTTCTCCCTTTTCAAAATTCCTCCCAAATTCAGCCTCCTGCCAAAAATTAAAGACAAATAGAGAATCCTAAAGGCAGCAAAAGATAAGCAACAGGTTACCTACAAAGCAACCCCCATAAGGCTATCAGCTGACTTCTCAACAGAAACACTACATGCCAGAAGGGAATGGCATGAAGTAATCAAGGTCATGAAAATCAAGGATCTGAACCCAAGACTACTCTACCCAGCAAGGCTATCATTCAAAATAGAAGGTCAAATAAACAGCTTCCAAGACAAAAAAAAAAGGCTAAGGGAATACATTAGCACCAAACCAGCACTGCAAGAAATGTTAAAAGCACTGCTATAATTAGTAGAAGAAATAGGAAGGAAAATAGAACCACACTAAACAAAAATGGCAATAAATAAGTACATATCAATAATCACATTAAATGTAAATGGATTGAATGCTCCGATAAAAAGACACAGAGTAGCGGATTGGGTAAGAAAGCATGACCCATATATATGTTGTTCACAAGAGACCCACCTCACAACAAAAGACTCACATAGGTTGAAAGTAAAGGGATGGAAAAAAATCTTCCAAGCAAATGGAAATGGGAAAAAAGCTGGGGTAGCAATACTCATATATGATAAAATAGATTTCAAAATGAAGGCCATACTAGAGACAAAGAAGGTCACTACATAATATTGAAAGGATCTATCCAACAGGAAGCTATAACCTTGGTAAACATATATGCACCCAATATAGGAGCACCAAAATATATTAAAAATCTTCTGGAGGACTTCAAAGGAGAAATCAACAGCAATACAATCATAGCAGGGGACTTCAACACCTCACTGACATCAATGGATAGATCCTCTAGACAAAAAATTAACAAGGAAACAGAGACTCTAAATGAAGCACTAGATCAAATGGATTTAATAGATATCTACAGAGAATTACATCCAAAAACTACAGAATTCACATTCTTCTCAAGTGCACATGGAACATTCTCAAAGACAGACAACATATTAGGACACAAACTGAGTCTCTACAAGTTCAAGAAGATTGAAATCATATCAAGCATCTTCTCAGATCACAATGGCATGAAACTAGAAATCAGTTGCAACAAGAAGATGCAAAGACATTTGAACACATGGAGGCTAAATAGCATGTTATTGAACAATGAATGGGTTACCATGGAGATCAAGGAAGAAATTTAAAAATTCCTGAAACTAATGAAAATGAACACACAACAACACAAAATCTATGGGATGCAGCGAAAGCAGTTCTGAGAGGGAAGTTCATAGCACTACAGGCCCACCTCAAGAAAGAAGAAAAATTTCTAATTGACTACCTAACCTCACAACTTAAAGAACTAGAAAGCAAACAACAACAACAACAACAAAAAAAAACCCTAGAGCAGGTAGAAGGAAGGAAATAGTAAAGATCAGAGCAGAAATAAACGACATGGAGACCAAAAAAAAAATTCAACGGATCAATGAAACAAAGAGCTGGTTTTTTGAAAAGATAAACAAGATTGATGGACCCTTAGCTAGACTCGCCAAGAAACAAAGAGAGAGAACCCAAATACACAAAATCAGAAATGAAACAGAAGTAACAGCTGACACCACAGAAATACAAAGGATCGTTAACAAATACTATGAACATTTATATGGCAACAAATTTGACAATCTAAGCGAAATGGACACATTTCTAGAAACACATAGTCTCCCAAAACTGAACCGGGAAGAGATAGAAAACTTGAACAGGCCAATAACAACGAAGGAAATTGAAGATGTAATCAAGACCCTCCCAGCAAACAAAAGCCCAGGCCCTGATGGCTTCGCGGGGGACTTTTACTGAACATTCAAAGAAGAACTAACACCAATTCTCCTCAAACTATTTCAAAAAATTCAAGAAGAAGGAAGACTTCCAAACTCATTTTATGAGGCCAGCATAATTCTAATTCCAAAAGCAGAAAAAGACACTACAAGGAAAGAAAACTACAGGCCAATATCCATGATGAACATAGATGTCAAAATCCTGAACAAAATACTAGCAAATCGGATCCAGCAATACATCAAAAAAGTTATTCACCATGACCAAGTGGGATTCATCCCAGGGATGCAAGGCTGGTTCAATATTCGCAAATCAATAAATGTGATACACCACATAAACAAAATGAAAGATAAAAACCACATGATCATATCAATAGACGCTGAAAAAGCACTCGACAAAATCCAGCACCCATTTCTGATAAAAACGCTCAGCAATGTGGGAATAGAGGGAT
Source organism: Tadarida brasiliensis (assembly GCA_030848825.1). Lineage (NCBI taxonomy): Eukaryota > Metazoa > Chordata > Mammalia > Chiroptera > Molossidae > Tadarida > Tadarida brasiliensis. The sequence goes on from CM061280.1 coordinate 86,426,684, forward strand.
CATATCTCGACATAATAAAGGCCATATATGAAAGACCTACAGCCAACATCATACTCAATGGGCAAAAACTAAAAACATTTCCCTTAAGAACAGGAACAAGACAGGGTTGTCCACTTTTGCCACTCTTATTTAACATAGTACTGGAAGTCGTAGCCACAGCAATCAGACATGAGAAAAATAAAAGGGATCCAAATTGGAAAGGAGGAAATGAAACTGTCATTATTCGCAGATGACATGATATCATACATAGAAAACTCTAAAAATTCCATCAAAAATCTACTAGACTTAATAAATGAATTTGGGAAAGTAGCAGGATACAAAATTAACGTCAAGAAATCGACGGCATTCTTATACACCAATGATGTGCTCACAGAAAGAGAAACTAAAAAACAATCCCTTACCATCGTGGCAAAAAAATTAAGATACCTAGGAATAAACTTAAACAAAGAAGTAAAGGACCTATTTGCAGAAAACTTCAGGACATTGAAAAAAGAAATAGAGGAAGATATAAAAAAGTGGAAGCACATACCCTATTCATGGACTGGAATAATTAACATCATTAAAATGTCCATACTACCCAAAGCAATCTATAGATTCAATGCAATCCCCATCAAAATACCAACGACATATTTCAGAGAACTAGAACAAATACTTCAAAAGTTTATATGGAACCAAGAAAGACCCCGAATAGCCACAGCAATCTTGAAAAAGAAGGACAAAGTAGGAGGGATCACAATACCGGATATCAGGTTATACTACAATGCTACTGTAATCAAAGCAGCCTGGCACTGGCACAAGAACAGGCATATAGACCAGTGGCACAGAACAGAGAACCCGCAAATTGACCCAAGACATTATGCCCAATTAATATTTGACAAAGGTGGCAAGAGCATACAATGGAGTAAAGACAGCCTCTTTAATAAATCGTGTTGGGAAAATTGGACAGCTACATGCAAAAAAATGAAACTAGACCATCAACTTACACCATACACAAGAATAAACTCAAAATGGATAGAAGACTTAAATGTGACTCATGAATCCATAAAAATCCTAGAAGAAAATGTAGGCAACAAAATTTCAGACATCATACACAGCAGAATTTTCACTGATATATCACCTAAGGCAAAAGAAACAAAGGAAAAAATGAACACATGGGACTACATCAAACTCAAAAGCTTCTACACAGCAAAAGAAACAGCCATCAAAATGGAAAGGCAACCCACTGTATGGGAGAGCATAATGGCCAATGATACATCAGATAAGGGGTTAATTTCCAAAATATATAGAGTGCTCATACAACTCAACAAAAGGAAGACAAAGAACCCAATTAAAAAATGGACACAGGAGCTAAATAGACACCTCTCCGAACAGGACATACAAATGGCCAAGAGACATATGAAGAAATGCTCAACATCACTAATCATCAGAGAGATCCAAATTAAAACAGCAATGAGTTATCACCTCACACCTGTCAGAATGGCCACCATCAACAAGTCATCAAACAACAAGTGTTGGCGAGAGTGTGGAGAAAAGAGGACTCTAGTACGCTGCTGGTGGGAATGCAGACTGGTGCGGCCACTATGGAAAACACTATGGTGTTACCTCAAAAAATTAAAAATTGACTTGCCATTTGACCCAGTGATCCCACTTCTAGGAATATACCCTAAGAAGCTTGAAACACCAATCAGAAAGAATATATGTACCCCATGTTCATAGCAGCGCTATTTACAATAGCTAAGATCTGAAAACAGTCCAAGTGTCCATCAGTAGACGAATGGATAAAAAAGTTGTGGTACATATACACAATTGGGTACTATGCGGCTGTGAGAAGGAAAGATCTCTTATCCTTTGAGACGATATGGAGGGACCTGGAGAGTATCATCCTTAGCGAAACAAGTCCGGCAGAGAAAGACAAATATCACATGATCTCACTTATCTGTGGAATATAACGAACATAAGAGTCTGAGGAACAGGGTAGACCTAGAGATGTGGAAGTAGGGTACAGACTGACAACCCTCAGAAGAGGGGGTGGGGGGAGGGAAGAGATGAACCACCGAACTTGTATGCATGTACTTATAACTGATGGACATGGACAACAAACCTGGGGAGGGGTGGGGGGGATGGGGTGGAGGGTGTCAATGGGGAAAAAGGATAAACATCTGTAACAAAAACAAATCAATAAGAAAGAAAGAAAGAAAGAGAGAGAGAAAGAGAGAGAGAGAGAGAGAGAGAGAGAGAGAGAGAGAGAAAGAGAAAGAAAGAAAGAAAGAAAGAAAGAAAGAAAGAAAGAAAGAAAGAAAGAAAGAAAGAAAGAAAGAAAGAAAGAAAGAAAGAAATGCGGTGTCCACAAGCAACTCTGACTCCCTGGGTCCCAGCAGAGATCAAGCCCTGCATCTGCAAGGAACTCAGATGGTGCAGGACAGCATTCAGGATGTTTTGACAGAGTCAGACTCCACAGAGGGGTGACCCAAATCTGCTACAGTCCAAGAGTCCAGGGCCTGTTCGTTGAGCTTTGCTGGCCTCCATTCAGCAACCCTCCAGCTGAAGCTGAAACAGCCTGTAGTGGACAGCTTCAGGTTTTAGATTAGAGTTAAAGGCAGTTGATCAGATTTGCAAGTTCGGGTTCCAAAAACTCAGTGGATTTTTTCTGCCTTGACAGCCTTTGAGGCCCTCCCAACTGACCCCTGGAAAACATGCACCTCAGGTCAAACAACCATCAGCCTCTAAGGAGCAGCCATGGGATTGCAAGATAGCTCATTAGCAAACTGTAGGATTTGGGGGATTTGGGACTGATCCGGGAAGAAGATATCACCAGAAGAGGCTGCAGTGCACAAGGAGCTTTACTAGATAGGGCCTGAACTGGGCTGAGGTAGAGGGGAGTCCCTCACAACAGGAAATCTTCCATGGGTTTTTGGGGCAGGCGGGCACCGTCCAGAAGGAAGTGCTAGGGTCTGAATGTTTATGTCCCCCCTAAAAGGCTGATGTTGAAACCCTAAGTCCCAACGATGACGGAATGAGGAGGTTGGGCCTTTGGGAGGTGCTTGAGTCAGGAGGGCTGAGCCCTCAGGGATGGGAGCAGCACCTTATAAAGAGGCTCCAGAGAGATCCCCCCCTTCCACCATGTGAGGACACAACAGGGAGGGCTCTCACTGCAGCATGCTGGGACCTTGTTCTTGGACTTTCAGCCTCCAGAATGGTGGGAAATAAATGTCTGTTGTTCATAAACTATCCAGTCTGCGGTATTTTTTTTTTTTTATGGCAGCCCGATTGGACTAAGGAAGGAAGGCAATGGAGCAACTGGAAGAGTGGCATCGGAGAGGAGGCTCACGTGTCTAAGTGAGGTTGCTCATCAGCTCGGGGGAGTGGCTAGGGGGTCTTAGAACCACTAGGCTCTATCTTACCTACTCCTAGCAGCCAGGCTCTCTCCAAGGGCCCCCAAACCCAGAGCTCAGCTCATTCTCTATGGCTGCAAGGCTGTGCCAAAGCCACTGCCAAGTCAGGATCTAAATCACTCTCCCTAGGGGTTGGCTGTCCTGGTAGCCCAGTCAGCTGTGCTGCCCTGGAGTCACCTGACTCTGGGGGCTCTGCTCATAAGGAGGCAACACAAAGGGGTCATCTCTGGGGCCTTTGGAGCTGTGAAGGGCAAACCAATCACTTCTCTGCAAAGGTCCTGAGCATGGTGCCTAATAAAGTTTGTCTGACTGGCAGCCATGGTACCCAGGGTTTCATTACTGGGACTCAGTAGGCTTAGTTCAAGGAAGCCATTTCCGTAATACCTTTCTTCAACTCTACTAAAGTCAGCATTGTTTATATTTCCTCTTCAGAGGACAAGATGAGCCTGTTGTCTTAGATTCTTCACCGTAGTGGAAATCTGGTGGCGTTTGCATCAAAGAACATGAGGCAATGGTCCTACAGAAGACTTGGGATGCAAGAGTGCCTAAATCATACCAAATTAGCACTTGTTCTCCACAAAATGGCAGACTGTGGTTTCCAGAAACTTCTCTCCAAATGTCCTCCCATAAAATGGGCAAATCCCTTTGAATAGGTAATCAGCATAGTCATGAGCTGGCAGAGGCCACAAGGAAATCTCCTTTTCAGCCTTTAAAGAACTTGTTTAAGAAACCACACTTTGGTAGGCAACTGAAGAGAACTGACTGCATAACCGGAGACACTAGGAACCCCACCTCTGAATAGCCACCAATGGACTTCCCTTCGATTCTTAGCCTCTAGGGCACGTCCTCCCAGAACAAACTGACTTCTTGAATGAAAGCTTTGTAAGCCTGTTTAGAAGCACAAAGACCATGGACTGAGCCCCACTCTAGACCCTGAAGCCCCATTAAGGCTGCAGATTTTAGGCTGAGGGGCACCCTGAGGGTTTCTCTTCCCAAATACCTTTGCACTCCCCTTTCAGAAACAAAGGATTAACCCTCAGAGAGGACAAAGGACCCCATTTAGCGGCAGAGCTGGGACAAGGACCTAGGACCTTGCAGGTGGGTCCTTTCCACGGTACCACTCTATCTCCCAATACAGGGTGAGTATTAACACCAAAGCTGTCCACCACTGCTAGAGATCATGGATCACCAAAACCACTGCGGTATCCTCTCCTCTAGGGTGAAGATGACTTGAATTTGGCTTCTGTCCCATCTCACGTACACACTCTCATCTGTGTTCAAGTACATATTTATGATTATCTTCACGTCGGTTTCCTTCAGTCACGGCGAGCTAAACAAATCATAATTTTCCTTGGTAGTGTTTGTGTAAAGTATTGACTTTCTAAAGTATCTAACCCAAGAGCAAACAAAATGATTCAATGTACCTATCTTCAAGGCAATGGCAGGAGAGGGACACACAGATGGGGGTGTGGTGGACTTCTGGCTAGGAGAACAGGGCTGGCATGAGAGCGAGTCAGTGGAATGCTTTGTTTCCACAGAGATGAATACACGTTTAACCCCCAAATCAGCAATGAAAAGGGGAAGTACCAAAGGAGATCCAATTTGGAAGTGGGAGGTCATAAATCTGAGAAAGCAAAAACACACCCACCTCACTGAAGAAAGGAAATGGGGTGTAGAAGAGGCCTCAAGGGAGGCTGATTCCGAGGGTCTGGGAGGGTGGTTTGAGAAGGCAAATGCAGGGGTTCCAAAGTGGACCCACCTTGGGTAATGAGAAGAGTTCCTATGGGGAAGAAATCAAAACTAAAGCCAATCCTTTTGCGATGTGAGAGGGGAGATTTGGGGGCAAGCAGAGCCCAAGAGGGGGCCCCCAGCACAGTAGAGGAATGGCTGTCCCCTTGCTCGTACGCACAGTGAACACCACAGGTAACAGTGTGTCTGAGGTGCTTAAGGTAGCACTGAGGTTGAGGAACAAGAGGAGTGCTCCCACCTGTGCTGGAGCACAGCCCTACTCTAGGGACAACTTGACCCAGGGGTAAGAAAACAGGATTCTGACTTTGGATCCATCTGAGCAGGACCCGCTAATCAGCAGGAGCAGCTGGAAGAGACCAAAGCAGGAAGCTGGTGTGGGGCAGGGGGTTGGAGAGGGGGACTACTAACTGAGACTGGGCAACCACCATCTTGTGGGAGGTACAGTCCCCCAGGGGCCCATCTGACCCAGGCAATCTAACCAGGGCCTTGCCCTTGAGCAGCTTAAGAAGGCATCAACAGGCCTCCACCACTTGGAGGGGTGGGCATGGAGAGAGGACCATGACTTCTTAACTCATCCTGTGCCTAGCAACAAGATATAATGTGCTTGGCAGCGGATGAGAGCACTTTCTGGTCACCTGAACCCTATTTTTCTGTACTTTCTGAAAAGAGAGAAGCTGGAGATACTACACATGCCCAGTCCCCCACACATGGCCAAGGCCCACTCTCCAGACCAGCCGTGAGCCATCTTTGTGACATCACGTGACCAGTAAAGAACACTGTGACTTAAGCAGCTGGTTGCCCCACGACCGACACTCTAGAATTTTGAGACAGTATATATGGGGCATCCCTGCTGTGACCAAAGGCATTTCTGACCCCAGAGTTCAGTGATAATATCCCGGGCAGCAAATGCTTTTTGATGTAGAGCCTCTCCATGGCTAGTCAGGGTACCGAGGAGATGCAGGAAGCCAAGCTGGCCCCGTCAGAGGATGGACAGCCACGAATAGTGGTCCAATATGATGCACCCTCAGATCCACATATGGACCCCAGGGAGGCTTTGGAGAGGCAGGGGAACCCAGTCAGGAGCCAAGACCCAAACCCCCAAGACAACCCACAACCACAGGACCCAAACGAAGGTGCCGCCAACGTGGAAGGTAACAGCATTCTTCTTCGGCTGTCCTTCCCAAGAAAGCTTTGGAGGATCGTGGAGGACGACACCTTCAGGTCTGTGCGCTGGAGTGACAAGGGAGACACCGTGATCATCGAACAAGATCTTTTCCAGAAGGAGGTTCTTTGCCGGAAGGGTGAGGAGAAAATCTTTGACTCGGACAGCCTGAAGAGTTTCATCCGCCTGCTAAACCTATATGGATTCAGCAAAATACACCCAGGAAATTCTTCAGTTCACCCTCCAGGGAAAAGGATGATGGTAAAGTGGAAAGTCTCCCATTTCCCACGTTCTCTGTTACCCGACCCTCTTCCTAGTAGACCAAGAAGAACGATATACTGAATGGGTTTCATTTCGGGGCATAACTCTTTTTCACATGAGACAGTATTTAACAAAAGATGAGAAAGTATAGATTTTCAGAGGGAACTAGAACCCCTTTAGAGATAACCTGCAGGGATGACCAAAGACTCTGAGAGGCCAGTTAGTGTCAAATAGGTATATTTTCTCCCAGAATGACTAAAATGATTAATTTTGTTTTAGATCTACCGTAACTCGAAGTTTCAGAGAAACAAGCCTAGGCTCCTGGAGAACATTAAGACAAAAGGCAGCCAGGTGACTCCTGCTCGTCCAGAGACCAATGCAACACCTGCAAAGAAAAAGAAGCCGCTAGCCCCTACAAGACGCTCCCCACGGATTCACCACAAGGAAGGCACCAGGGAAACCAACCAAAAGGCCCAGAGGAAAGCCCCGAATGCTCGGGGACCCAGTGGCACCTGGTCACTCAAGTTCTCAGGTGGGCGGTCCATGGGCAGTGCCATGGAAGTCCCGTGCCCAAGTGAACCAGGTGGTCCAGGTGGGGAGGGCACATCTGGGAATGTCATGTTTGTGCCCACGGCTACTGCCGAAACCGACGGCACAGGGGATCTGCCCACCAGCCCCCTAAATTCCCCACTACATGGTTCGGTGATGTCTTTGTACGACATCTGTTATTCCGTCCTGATGGCTGACCTTTCAGCCAGGGCCCCATCAGAGTACCCTGAAGAGGACAAGGAGGAAGAGGGTTCCTCAGATTACAAGGGTGCACTCTGTGAGTAGTTGAAGGACAATGCAGGTCCCTAAGCTCACAGGTGACAAAAACAATCACCACTTTGAAACCACTAATCCATTTTTGGTTTTGATAAAGAAAATCAAACTCCATGGTAGTAAATAAACAATCCAGTGAGAATTGTGACTCCGTGTCCTTCTGTTTCCGTGCTACACATACCTCATCAGATGAACTCGAGGTGGCTAGAAATCCAGGCCCAAGACAGCCTTTTGTCCCCATTTCCTCTTTCACACACACTCAGCCAAGGATCTGGTTAGGGAGGCCTGCGGCAAGCCCAGGAAGATATGGTCCTCTGAGCCTTGCCTGCTGGTCAGGAGACAGAGCTGCCTGGCTCCTGACCTTGGGAGAATCACCTTACATTACTCATGCATCTTGAAACAGGAAGGTCTTTCCTCACGGTCCCAGCCAGACTGCTGAAGGCAGCACGTACAGGTCAGAAGGGCCCCGGCTGCTGTGGGGGACCCACAGGCAATCAGGTCCCAAGCACTTCATCAGGTGAAAGGAGCTGGTGCAGGACCTCAACCACTGAGGGCTGAGGCAACCTGCTCAGGAAGCCATGGGCAGTGGGCGTGGGGCAGGTGTGTGAGGTCAGGCAGAGAGCCTGAGTCTGGGGGACACCCAACCCTCTCTGTGTGCTGTGCAGCCTCTCCTGGTCTGTCACACTCACACATGTGTGTATACACATAAACACACATGGGTACACACAGGCAACACCACATGCACACTTGGACCTGTCCCTGCCTCTCAGATCACCAACAGGAACTGAGGCTTGAGTGGACAAAAGGGTTCACCCAAGGTCGTGGAAACTTGGTCCACGGAACCCCAGCCCAGGGCCTCATGCTGCCCACTTGAAGGTGTGCTGCTTACAGAAACCACGGCCCCACCTCAACAGGTGCAAAAGAAAACAAGCCCAGAACTCCTGAGCAAGGTCCTGGGGGTACATTTGCAGATGTGTGAGCAGCATTCAGGGTGTCGGCACTAGCCAGCTATCACTCCAAGGCCATACTTGTTCTGTTCCCCAAGCAAGGACTGAATCTGCACAGGGTTCTACCTCAGCCTCTCCAGCAGCAGCCCCCTGCTGATGGCGTCTTCCTAGTCCCTGTGAGCAATGTGGATGGCGATGGTACAGTGCTGGTGGCTACTCAGCAAGGGAAGCCAACGAGTCTCCAGAGTCTTGACCCCGTTTAAGACAACACCTACATAAGGAGAGGCAGCAGAACTTCATCTCCCCAGAGACCTGTAGGCATCACGTGGCCTGTGGAAGCGTGGATGTCAATAAGCATCGCGCACCAGCTCTCCAAGCTCTTGGCCTGTGGGCTGACCTCTCCCCAACGTCCCCTGGGGGCCCTGGAACCCCACTGACAGAGCAGAGTGTTGGCTCCTTCTTCCTGTCACCAGGCAGACAGCTGCCAGGCCCAGTGGAAACTGCTGCCAATGGGGATGTCTCAATCCTCAGATGGAGTCTGGGAAATCAAGGAAGAGGGTGGGGACAGCTACAGAAAGGCAGTCAGCACGGGATGTGGTCAGTTCTACAAAGGAGGTCACTAAGGCCAAGGGAGCACAGAGGGAGGACGAGAGCCCTTTGGCTTCACACAGGATGGGGTGGTTCTAGTCCTCTCCCAGCACAGACCATCCTGGCCTTTGGTTCCTCTCCTCCCTCTCACCCAACCCAACACTATCAGCTCCCTGGCCTTGCCACCCCCAAGGTGCTGCAGATCTACGAGCATCCTGGCCCCTCTCCCAGGGCTGCTGATTGCAAATCCTTGGAATCCAACCTGCATGAGGACAAGAGGGATAATAAGACAAGGTCATTAGGGACAAGCCAGCAATGTTGGCTGACATATCAGAACAGTCGTCGACTCAGCAGGGATTGGAAAGCAGCAGGACCGAGGACGTTCCCACTGATGGGAAACACATGTGGCCCCTCACTCCGGGTTTGGTTCTTCTAATGACGGCAGCGGCTCTCTCCTCCCCTACCTGGTCAGGGACCACATGATGGCCCAGCGAGCAGCACAGAAAATCATTTCTTGTAAGTGGGTCGTGTTCTTATACCCCAGCAGACCTCCGTATCTCAGAGGAGAACAATCTCACCTCCCCAGACATCATCACGTGGGAAGACTGATGATTTCCTCAAGGAATGGGGAGAGGGAGATGTCACAGCCTTGGTCACAGATTGAGGTCGGCATTGAGAAGGGTCTCAGGTCCTGCAGGATCAAGTCAAGGACCAGAGGGAGTACTGCAACCCCCACGGAACCCATCTCCACTGTTCCTGTCCGCCCTGGGGGACCCAGAAATGCTCTTCTTCCACTCAGCGGTACTCATGGGCTCCTTTTGATGTAGACTTCTCAGCTTCAACTTTGACACATGAGTCAGTAACATACATTAAAATTCCAAAATGCTGCCATTCATCAATGACAGTGTCTGCCATTCTTGAAGGAGGGCTTCCTAGTCTCTGGAGGTGAAACATTTATGGGAGATAGTGAACCCCAACCCCCACTTCTGTAGGAAATACCCTGTGCTTCTTGAGCAAGACCCTGTTCATTTTGGGGCCTAATTGCCCAGCCCCTGACCAACTAGCCAGCCCATTCTCACGCCAAGCTTGGCACACCACTGAAAGCTCCACCCCTTAGGAAGAATTTCCCTCAAGACCACCCCAAGTGGCATTTATTTTGAGCTGGTACCCACATACTGAACCAGCCCATGCTTAAACCAGCCGGGCCTAAAGGAAGGCCATATGGTCCTAGGTGCAAGCTGGGACAGGGGCACTGGAACAAGTATAGTGGGTGGTATGGGGTCTGAGCCATCTGCTCCTGTCACTACTTGAGCGTTCTGGTCCTGCTCGGCCTGGAACAGGCCCGCATTATTATCCCTCTCCTGCTGGATCATTGCATGGGAGCAGCCCGGGTAGAGTGTGGCTTCATTGCAAACGCAGCTGCAGCTGGAGCAACCCTGCCCCCTCCCATAGGTTCTTTGGCTGGAGATATGAATGGCACACCTCCATGGACACAACACAAATGTACCTTTCCTTTGTTAATGTTGGTCGACCTCTTTGACATGCAATTTTGCACCTAACCAAAGGCCCTCTTCTGTTACTGGGTTGTGGTTTGGTGTCATCCAAGGCTCTATGACAGTCCTTTTCCTGACACTCTCTCCCTGGAGGAATATTCGGATGCTTTGTTAAGGGAAGAGAGATCCCTACCTTCCTCTCCAGTGAGTACAAAGGTCTCTTCCACATCACACCACTAGACATGGCTAACCATGGAATGCCCAATTTGTTATAGGATAATTAGTGAGAAGAGGTTAAGTGGGTGTTGCTGTGGTGACAACCCCGAAATCTCAGTGACTTAACCCCAAAACATCTTTATTTCCTTCTCACATCGTGTGTCCAATGCAGGTCATCAGGGAAACTTCTGCTTATTGTAGGCACTCAGGAACAAGCTGACATGTGCTTCTCCAATCTTTGCAACAGGGAAAGGGAAAGTGGGAGGGGGTCTCACACCAGTGATTAACCACTGCCGTCATCGGAAAAGACACACATCACTCACGTTCGCAACTCATTAGCTAGACACGTGCCCACCTCCTGGGCCTCTCGCCTTCTGGATACAGAGAGTTAGATCAACAGGGACCAAGCATGGGGCCACTCACGTGTTGTTTCATTGTAAAACCACCTCGTGTCATTATGTGTAAATAGGGCCAGGCAATTTGCCTTTCCACATCATTACGGTAAGCCTGCGGGGACCTCCATTTTGTCTTCCCATGTGCAGTGACAGTCAGAAATCACTCAGAGCCCTCGAGGCCCAGGGCATAGGGTGTTCCCACAGATTGAGGTTTAGGCAAATCTAGACTCCCTACCTTCTCATCCTTCCCACTGACCACCTTGTCACATATTAGTGACCATAGCCTGCCCCATTACTGAGTATGAGGAACATAAGTTATGAAAATGGCCCAAGGTCACAAGACATGAAGCAATTTACCAGACTATGGAACTGGAAGCCTGGGCTGAAGCTGTACTGGGCCCTGGGACAATGCAAGAACTTGGTTCTGACACCTTTCACAAGTGCTTCTGTTGTCACTGGCTCTTCCACGCTGAAGGGGAGGCTTTTGTCCAGCACATTGAAGCTGATACTGCCAGCCTCTTTGCTCCTCAGTGGATGGATAAATAATGCATCACCTTATTGGCATTCCTAGGTAAGGCAGAAGTGAGTATTCCCTAAGACAACTGAGGCTTAAGCCTGTCACGGCTGAAACCTGGAATTTTTATCATTTTCATGGGCGCTTTTCTGAAAGGTTTCCACACCTTGCTGTCATACATGAGAGTATCTGTCCACCATGTACTAGCTCCTTGATGACCTGGCACCCTCACAACAAATCCTCAGTCTGTTTGGGGCGATGATGGTTCAGTGACGCCCTCAGCAGCCACTGAGACATGTTAGCATGTCACTCCAAAGATCAGCCCAGGTGCTGGGCATTTCCATCAGCTATTGTTACACTCCCTTTGGTGGCTGGCTGTTCTTACACAAGCAGCAGCAAGGCTCCTGAGCACTCAGTACCACACCTACACAGACTTGATTGACCAAATGTGAACTGATCAACCTATTACATTCTGGAAAGGAGCTAAGTCCCAGCTGAGAGGGACAGTCCTAAGCCTGCCAATCCACAAAGACAGTGAGCAGTAGAAACAGTGCACAGGGAGGTTTAAAGAGCACTGAAGGAGAGTGTACACCAACAGCTAACAACATGCTGTCTCTCTAGTGTGAAGGGGAAGGGAAAGACACTGCTGGGACTCATCGCCTCTCCCAAGGGTATGGTGACAGTGAGAGCCATTCACAAACACTGCTGGGGAAGAGGTGAGAGAGTTCAGCTGAGGTACAAGGGAGGCTACAACCACCACCAGCCAGAGGACCTCTGGGTCACCCCTGTTCATGTGTGGTGACATCTCTCCCTACTTTTGGTCACAATCCAATACCTAGTAGAGGTCGGGGGTATCTTGAGCAACCTAACAAAAGGCCCCATTGAATGATGCAAACACGGACAAAACTGAAGAAAGAAACAGACTGACTTACAATAGAAGTTGGAGAATTAAATACCCTTTGTAATGGAATGAATTGTGCCCCACCACACCCCCAAAAATCATATATTGCAGCCCAACCCCTGTGTGACTCTATGTTGACACAGAGACTTTAGGGATAAAACTAAGGTTAAAAGAGTTGCAATGTTGAACTCAAAACTGATAGGATGAGTGTGCTTAGAAGAAGAGAAAGAAAAACTAGATCTCTCTCTCTCTCCACCTGTGCACATAAAAAGCCATGTGAGGGACATGTCAACAACACGGCCATCTGCAAGTCAGGAAGAGAGGCCTTCCCTCACTAGAAACCAAATCTCCAGCAGCTTAATCTTGGACCTGTAGCCTCCAGAATGGTGTGAGACAAAGAGTTCTGCTGTGTGAGCAACCTAGTCTGTGGGACTTTGTTATGGCAACCCTAGTAGACTAACACACCCTACTGGCAATAATGGATAGATAGGACAAATAGAAAGAAGCTCAGTAACAAAATCAAAGAATTGAACACCACACACACAAAAAATAACCATCTCGAGTGAAAGACATCTATAGAGTACCCCACCCCACCCCTAACAACAGCATAAATGTGCTTCTCAAGTGCACTTTCTCCAGGATAGTCCACATGTTTGACCACAAAACATCCCTCAATAAATTCACAAGGATTCAATCAAAAGGTGTGAAATCATGCAAAGTGTGTTCTCTGGACAAAATAGAATGATATTAGACATCAATTACAGAAGGAGGCTTGGGAAATTTACTGAGATAAACAAATGATTGAATGATGAAGAACCAAATACACGAGAGTAGACAGACTTCTCCTGCATTAGCATTCCAAACCACTGAAGTAGATACTCTTCCTTCAAGGAGGGTGAGCATAACCCTTCACCCCTGAAGTGGGAGTGGGCTGCATAGAGTGACTTCCTTCCAACGAGGACAATGTGGAAAGGGCCAACAAAGAGTCACTTTACAGCAGGGAAACCTGACAAACTCTACCTGTGTCACCTGATCAAGGTCAGCATCAACAATGAAAGAGCATGTTCATAATATCTACATTCCCTTCATGTGATGTGATGAGTACGGTCTTTAACACCCTGGTCATCCTCCCATAAACCCAAAGCCCCATTCTAAGCATGAGAAACACATCGGACAAATCCCAGTCCAGCGACATCCTACAATGCACCTGACCAGGACTGCTCAAAATGGTCAAGGTCATAAAAAAAAAAAAAAAAAAAAAAAAAAAGAGAGAGAGAGTCTAAGAAATTCTCAGGGCCAAGAGGAGTCTTCACAAGACATGACAGCTCAGTGGAATGTGGGATCCCAGATGGGATGCTGGAACAGAAAAAGAAGACATCAGAGGAAAAAGTTAAAAATCCAGGAAATAGAGATTTTGGAAATGGCGGTGGAGTGAATGGAAGCTACACAGACGATCTCCCAGGACCAAACGGGAATTACAACTAAAATAAAGACAAATCATCGGGAAAAAGCAACAGAAAAGCAGCGAGAGAGGATCATACAACCAGGGACACTGAATGAGCCTGGTAGGATCTGCAGAGGCGCGTGAGGGTGGTGGGCTGGGAGCCCATGGACAGCAGCGGCCTTAGCTGTGAGCAGCGGTGGCGCCCACCGTCGGGGTTAAGAGCCCAAGCTGCTCCACAGTGCAGAGGGCTGGGACAGAGCGCTAAATAGCCACAGCCACTCACCTGGGGCTCCAGCAGAGGGAGGACGGACTGGACTGGAACTCTGTGGGGACACCTGGGATTTAAAGGGCGCTCAGAGTTTGTGCTCAGCTGCGGCCACAAAGGACGGTGGTGGCCAGCCCGCTCCTTCCTGGTTACAGAGAACGGCAGCCAAGTTTACTCATGCCCAGAGCTGTGGCAGCCCCACCCTTTGCTCCTTCCCGGAGCTGTGGCAGCCCCTCCCTCAGAGATTCCCAGGTGAGGCAAAGAGGTAAAGAAATGCAAATTGAGGCTCATTAACAACCAGCATCGGCCCCACCCTCGGGAAATCCTCTTACACTATAAACACCTAAGGGAGTTTCTCATTCACCTGAGATCCCAAGGCTTTTCAAGTAACTGAGGCTAATAGCCTCCAGGCAAAAAGCTAGAGCATAACTGAACCTTTCCTCAGCTTGCAAATCTACCCAGGAAAGTGAGACTTGACAGTGGTGTTTAAGGAGGGCCCTCCACGCTCATCCAAACCCAGTAGAGAGAGCCACAAAGAGCAGAACACCAACACCTACAGGGAAAATTTGGCAGGCTGAGATAGAAAAAATTGTGAAACAAAGAAACAGATCCCAAATGAAAGAACAAGGGAACTCTACCGAAGATGAGATAAATGAAATGCAGTTAAGCAAATTATCAGAGGTAGAGTTCAGAGCCATGATCTTGAGGAAACTAAACAGCATGAGTAAGGATATCGACACCATGAAAACAAACCAAGTGGAAATAAAGAATGACATAGCAGAAATAAAGAACACATTGGAAGGACTGACCAGCAGAGTAGAGGAAGTGGAGGACCGGATCAGTGAATTAGAAGACAGAGTAGAAAAAAATCAATCAATCAGAAAACCAAAAGGAACAAACAATTAAAAAACAGGAAGATAGCTTAAGAGAACTGTGGGACAACTGGAAACGTAATAACATTCGCATCATAGGAGTCCCCGATAAGAAGAAAATGAGCAAGGGTTAGAGAATATATTTCAAGAAATAGTGACAGAAAACTTTCCTAACTTGGTGAAGGAAGAAGGCATGCAAGTTCAAGAAGCACAGAGAGCCCCAAGTAAGAAGAACCCAAACAGGCCCACACCAAGACACATAATAATTAAAATGTCAAAAATTAAAGACAAAGAGAGAATCCTAAAGGCAGCAAGAGCTAAGCAACAGGTTACCTACAAAGGAACCCCCATAAGGCTATCATCTGACTTCTCAACAGAAACACCACAGGCCAGAAGGGAATGGTATGAAGTAATCAAGGTCATGAAAAACAAGGATCTGAATCCTAGACTACTCTATCCAGCAAGGCTATCATTCAAAATAGAAGGTCAAATAAAGAGCTTCCCAGACAAAAAAAGGCTAAGGGAATATATTAGCACCAAACCAGCACTGCAAGAAATGTTAAAAGGACTGCTGTAATTAGTAGAAGAAATAGGAAGGAAAATAGAACCACACTGAACAAAAATGGCAATAAATAAGTACATATCAATAATCACATTAAATGTAAATGGATTGAATGCTCCCATAAAGAGACACAGAGTAGCTGACTGGATAAGAAAGCATGATTCACATATATGTTGTTTACAAGAGACCCACCTCACAACAAAAGACTCACATAGGTTGAAAGTAAAGGGATGGAAAAAAATCTTCCAAGCAAACGGAAAGGAAAACAAAGCTGGGGTAGCAATACTCATATCTGATAAATTAGATTTCAAATTGAAGACCATAACTAGAGACAAAGAAGGTCACTACATAATATTGAAAGGATCTATCCAACAGGAAAATATAACCTTGGTAAACATATATGCCCCCAATATAGGAGCACCATAATATATTAAAAATCTTCTGGAGGACTTCAAAGGAGAAATCAACAGCAATACAATCATAGCAGGAGACTTCAACACCCCACTGACATCACGGGATAGATCATCCAGACAAAAAATTAACAAGGAAACAGACATTCTAAATGAAGCACTAGATCAAATGGATTTAATAGATATCTACAGAGAATTACACCCCAAAACTGCAGAATTCACATTCTTCTGAAGAGCACATGGCACATTCTCAAAGATAGACCACATGATAGGACACAAACTAAGTCTCTACAAGTTCAAGAAGATTGAAATCATATCAAACATCTTCTCAGATCACAATAGCATGAAACTAGAAATCAATTGCAACAAGAACATGCAAAGACATTTGAACACATGGAGGCTAAGTAGCATGTTATTGAACAATGAATGGGTTACCATGGAGATCAAGGAAGAAATTAAAAAATTCCTGAAACTAATGAAAATGAACATACAACAACACAAAATCTATGGGATGCAGCGAAAGCAGTTCTGAGAGGGAAGTTCATAGCACTACAGGCCCACCTCAAGAAAGAAGAAAAATTTCTAATTGACTACCTAACCTCACAACTTAAAGAACTAGAAAGCAAACAACAACAAAAAAACCCTAGATCAAGTAGAAGGAAGGAAATAGTAAAGATCAGAGCAGAAATAAATGACACGGAGACCAAAAAAACAATTCAATGGATCAATGAAACAAAGAGCTGGTTTTTTGAAAAGATAAACAAGATTGATGGACCCTTAGCTAGACTCACCAAGAAACAAAGAGAGAGAACCCAAATACACAAAATCAGAAATGAAACAGAAGTAACAGCTGACACCACAGAAATACAAAGGATCGTTAACAAATACTATGAACATTTATATGGCAACAAATTTGACAATCTAAGCGAAATGGACACATTTCTAGAAACACATAGTCTCCCAAAACTGAACCGGGAAGAGATAGAAAACTTGAACAGGCCAATAACAACGAAGGAAATTGAAGATGTAATCAAGACCCTCCCAGCAAACAAAAGCCCAGGCCCTGATGGCTTCGCGGGGGACTTTTACCGAACATTCAAAGAAGAACTAACACCCATTCTCCTCAAACTATTTCAAAAAATTCAAGAAGAAGGAAGACTTCCAAACTCATTTTATGAGGCCAGCATAATTCTAATTCCAAAAGCAGAAAAAGACACTACAAGGAAAGAAAACTACAGGCCAATATCCATGATGAACATAGATGTCAAAATCCTGAACAAAATACTAGCAAATCGGATCCAGCAATACATCAAAAAAGTTATTCACCATGACCAAGTGGGATTCATCCCAGGGATGCAAGTCTGGTTCAATATTTGCAAATCAATAAATGTGATACACCACATAAACAAAATGAAAGATAAAAACCACATGATCATATCAATAGACGCTGAAAAAGCATTCGACAAAATCCAGCACCCATTTCTGATAAAAACGCTCAGCAATGTGGGAATAGAGGGATCATATCTCGACATAATAAAAGCCATATATGAAAGACCTACAGCCAACATCATACTCAATGGGCAAAAACTAAAAACATTTTCCTTAAGAACAGGAACAAGACAGGGTTGTCCACTTTCGCCACTCTTATTTAACATAGTACTGGAAGTCGTAGCCACAGCAATCAGACATGAGAAAAAATAAAAGGGATCCAAATTGGAAAGGAGGAAATGAAACTGTCATTATTCGCAGATGACATGATATCATACATAGAAAACTCTAAAAATTCCATCAAAAATCTACTAGACTTAATAAATGAATTTGGGAAAGTAGCAGGATGCAAAATTAACATCAAGAAATCGACAACATTCTTATACACCAATGTTGAGCGCACCGAAAGAGAAACTAAAATACAATCCCTTACCATCGTGGCAAAAAAATTAAGATACTTAGGAATAAACTTAAACAAAGAAGTAAAGGACCTATTTGCAGAAAACTTCAGGACATTGAAAAAAGAAATAGAAGAAGATACAAAAAAGTGGAAGCATATACCTTGTTCATGGATTGGAAGAATTAGCATCATTAAAATGTCCATACTACCCAAACCAATCTATAGATTCAATGCAATGCCCATCAAAATACCAACGACATATTTCACAGAACTAGAACAAATACTTCAAAAATTCATATGGAACCAAGAAAGACCCCGAATAGCCACAGCAATCTTGAAAAAGAAGGAGAAAGTAGGAGGGATCACAATACCGGATATCAGGTTATACTACAATGCTACTGTAATCAAAGCAGCCTGGTACTGGCACAAGAACAGGCACATAGATCAATGGAATAGAACAGAGAACCCAGAAATTGACCCAAAACATTATGCTCAATTAATATTTGACAAAGGTGGCAAGAGCATACAATGGAGTAAAGACAGCCTCTATAATAAATGGTGTTGGGAAAATTGGACAGCTACATGCAAAAAAATGAAACTAGACCATCAACTTACACCATACACAAGAATAAACTCAAAATGCATAAAAGACTTAAATGTGACTCATGAATCCATAAAAATCCTAGAAGAAAATGTAGGCAACAAAATTTCGGACATCATACGCAGCAGAATCTTCACTGATATATCACCTAAGGCAACAGAAACAAAGGAAAAAATGAACACATGGGACTATATCAAACTCAAAAGCTTCTGCACATAAAAAGAAACAACCATCAAAGTGGAAAGGCAAACCACTGTATGGGAGAGCACAATTGCCAATGATATATCTGATAAGGGATTAATTTCCAAAATATATAGAGTGCTCATACATCTCAACAAAAGGAAGACAAAAAACCCAATAAAAAAATGGGCTTAGGATCTAAATAAACACCTCTCCAAACAGGACATACAAATGGCCAAGAGACATATGAAGAAACGCTCAACATCACTAATCATCAGAGAGATGCAAATTACAACAACAATGAGGTATCACCTCACACCTGTCAGAATAGCCGCCTTCAACAAAGCATCAAACAACAAGTGTTGGCGAGGGTGTGGAGAAAAGGGGACTCTAGTACACTGCTGGTGGCAATGCAGACTGGTGCAGCCACTATGGAAAACACTATGGTGTTACCTCAAAAAATTAAAAATTGCACTGCCATTTGACCCAGTGATCCCACTCCTAGGAATATACCCTAAGAAGCCTGAAACAGCAATCAGAAAGAATATATGTACCCCCATGTTCATAGCAGCGCTATTTACAATAGCTAAGATCTGGAAACAGCCCAAGTGTCCATCAGTAGACAAATGGATAAAAAAGTTGTGGTACATATACACAATGGAGTACTATGCAGCTGTAAGAAAGAAAGATCTCTTATCCTTTGCGACAACATGGGAGGACCTGGAAACTATTATCCTAAGTGAAACCAGTCAAGCAGAGAAAGACAAATATCATATGATCTCACTTATTTCTAGAATATAATAAACATAACAGTCTGAGGAACAGGGTAGTCCCAGAGATGTGGAAGTAGGGTACAGACTAACAATTGCCAGAAGAGGGGGTGGGGGAGGGGAGCGATGAACCACAGAACTTTTATGCATGTAAAGGACCTGGAAGATATTTGGGGCTTCCCAGCTGCCTCTGCCCTGTGGTCCATAACCTCCTTGTGCGGCAGTCTCACACCAGTCTGTTCCCTCCAGGAATGGGCATTCCGTGTTCCTAATTTCATCCTGCAGTGCCCCACAGGGTTCTGGTCCTGGCACTTGTCCCAAGGGCACTCATTTCAGGATGGATCCATGGTTCCAGCTCACATCCAGCTGCATCTGCCCCCAAGTTTTTCTGCAGGCCAGCCCAGGGCAGTTCAGATGGGATCTGGCACATGCTTCTCCCCCCAACTCTCCTGGAACTGCTCAGCCTCTTCAAAGCCTACATCCTGGAAACCCAAAGTCCTCACCTGTCCAGGTCCTTTCTGATCCTCACTTGACTCTGGGGGTATCTGGGGCCCAGGGGAGAATCCTGGTGACCACTCCTGCCACCTGGTACAGCCTTTCATCTGCTCAAGTTGCCTGTTTGGAACCTCAAGGACACAGCTGGTTTTGTGGATGACTGACAAGACACCCCTGCCGCCCTCTCCGCCTCAGCATCAGACAGCAACACCCCATAATCACCTAAACAGGGTTATCAGTTTAATCAAGCATTTGGGCATTACAAAGGAAATTATTTGAAAATAACTTATAGTCACAGTGATTAGTCACACACTCATATGGCAACGTTTATTATTTATCAATCACTAGAGACTCACTACAAAGATACATCACATCCTTCCAGCTCTGCCTGAACCACACTGGCTGAAAGGGGATACTCTTCTGGGGGCTGTCATGTGAAGATAATTGCATGTGAACTTCATTACCGGGGACTAAACGGTTGTCTGTGGGGACACGGGTAGAGCAAAGCCCCAAGCTGTGCAGACTGTGGCCCAGTGAAGAGAGAGGGGGCCGTGTGGGCAGCAGTGGTGATGGGGGCAATGGCCTGGGCCCCAGAAGGAGGATCCACCATTCCAACAGGGCCAGCTGGCTGCTGGCCTCTTTATCACGACTCATCGCCACACTGAGGGGATTGACGGGAGCAGCTCAGGGGCCTAGGGGTGCAGGAGGCATGAAGGAATTCCTGCAGCCACCTTCCAGTCCACTGGCTCCTCTTTTGAACATCCCCACCCCTGCCCAGGGACTTAAGGGCAAACAGTCTGGCATCTCAAGTCTCAGGGGCAAATGTGCGTGACTTAAGTCCCTGGGTGAGCAAACAGAGTGCTCTGTGTCTGCGTTCTCATGGCTTGAGGATGAATCCACAGACCCTGTGCCGCCTTCTACAGAAATGGCTGTGACAAACACTGCTTCTGCTCAAAACTCGGTGGCAAAGGGTCATCACACAGCCCTTCCTAAGTACAAGAGGACTGGCAATATAGGGTCTCCATTCGTTCAGGGAAGAGGAAGACAAGGTGAGGATGAACACTTGACATCTCTCGATCGACAGTTGCATAGTAGAAGTTCCAAAATGCAGCTGCTATAATCTGTGGTAACAAAATCTCCTTCCTTTCTGGGAGGACTTTCCCAGAAACACTCCTTTCTCTAGAATTTCTCCACCTTTTCCCAGTGCCTCCATACTGTGTCAGGTGTTTCAAATCTAAACTCACAACTAATTTTTAAAACCTTCTGTACATCCCAGAAGGAGGCATTGCCTTCTTCTCTTCAGAGCACCTTTCTGCACTTCCCATGGCAATAACCCCTGAAATCTCATGCAGCTGCAAATTTTCCCCTTTCTTCCCAACGCAAGGTCACAATATTCACCTGTGAGTCTCTGCTGCCTTCTCAAAGGGCACAGACATGAACACTTGTGCCTATTGGATCTACAGAGGTTGGTGGTTATTTTTCTTATTATTATCACCCCGGACTCTACCACCCTCTCCTCTAAACATTTGTTTCCATGAACTTTCAGAGAACATGCAACTCAACTGGAAACAGAATAGAATATCTGCCCAAATTGATGCTCGGTGTTTTTCTCTCCTAGAAGAAAGCTTATTCGATTTGGGTGTGGGGTCCTCCCCAACAAGGTGCAACTTACCCAAAGCTCCCCACAATTCCAGTCCAAGACTGTCTCCTTTCCACTTTTGCAGCTGCTCTTCCACTAAAAGCAACCATTTCTCTTCATTTCATCTCAGGAAATCTGGCCATTGCTTAAAGTAGGCCAAAAATAAAAATAAAAAACTCAAGGATACTGAAATAATTTATTATTTCATTGGAGAAAGCCCTGGCTGTCCTCTGCCAGGGAGAAGAGTGCCTGCCTTGTGACTTTGTGGTATGAATTCAAGGAGCAAGACCCTTATTTCTCAGGAAGTCCTTGCCAATAATGGGGATAAAGCACTAGTCACTTCACTGTGCTCTCCTGCATTGCGACAGAAGCACAGGATGGACAAACACCCTCCCTTCCTGCCTCAGGTGGGCATTTCTCTATGGTTTATCTGTGGTCCAAAAGGAACTTCAGAGCAACTCTCCATTTCAGACTTTCATGCCCAAGATGCACCTTCTGCAGAGTCTAGGCACTGCCACTACCCAGCTTCATTACAGTCAGCCCCCGCAGAGAGAATCACAGTTGCCCAAAGCCCCAAAGTGCCCTGGCTCAGGCCATTTACACTTGAGTGCTGCCCCCCTAGAGCCCCACAGCCTCTCCCCTTCTTTTACTTGTTCTGTTGGACCTAGGGGACACCTCACCACCTTCCTTATATGACTGCGGCTCCCACACTGACATTCTGTGGGAGAATGTGTCCTGTTTATGTTACTGTCCATACTACTTACACAGGGCCTTCCAGAGGAGAGAGGCTCAGTGAATGTCTGGGGAATAAGTGAACCACTGAGCAGGGGTCGTCTTAATTCAGATGAAATGTCTCAATTTCTTGAATGAATCAAGCAAATCCAAGGATACTTATACACTTTGTCTTATAGAATGACAGAAGAGAAGGGATAAGACGCAAGAATTAACAACCTTTTGCTTTTATTTCTTTATTTCTTGACCCCATCGATTGTACTGCTGAGATCTTCCCCATTTCCAAGGAAATCCTCTTCTAATGGCCAGACTCAGGCTGTCTGCCTGACCTCACACACCTGCCCCACACCCACTGCCCATGGCTTCCTGGGCAGGTTGCCACACCCCTCAGTGGTTGAGGTCCTGCATCAGCTCCTTTCACCTGCTGAAGTGCTTGGGACCTGATTGCCTGTGGGTCCCCCACAGCAGCCGAGGCCCTTCTGTCCTGTATGTGCTGCCTTCAGCAGTCTGGCTGGGACCTGCCCCTTACTGGGTGGAGCTGTTGAGGAACAGGTCCTGTCCTCTTCATTTCTCTCTCTCCCCTGGCCTCACGCAGAATTCCCTGAACAGTTTGTCACAATGCAAGTGCTCAGTCAGAGGGACCCAGCTCACTCCATGTGGGTTTGGTGAAATCAGCTTAGTCTCTAGTGGTCGTAAATTTGAATAACCATTTTTCTCTCACAGGCAGGCCTTGGTTTGTGGAAGGAAAAATATCTCTGTGCTTCTCTCTTGGCGCACAGGACTCATCGACATTGGGGAAACTTTGTAGTGCCCAGAAATCTTAGCTCCTGGTGACGTTGTGGAACTGGAAAATAAAGCTATACTGAGCTTGGCAGGTGTGGCTCAGTGGTTGAGCATCGTCTCATGCACCAAGAGGTCATGGGTTCGATTCCCAGTTAGGGCACATGCCCGGGTTGTGGGCTCGATTCCCAGTGGGGGGCATGCAGGAGGCAGCACATGGATGTTTCTCTCTCATCGATGTTTCTGTCTCTCTCTCCTTCTCCCTTTTCCTCTCTCTAAAATCAATAAACACATATTTAACAAACAGAAAAAAAGCTCTACTGACCAACCTGAAGCAGAAGTACCTGACTGCACTTTCAAACCCCAGGTGGTTACTGGAGCCCATACCCAGGAAAGGTGGAAAGGATAACTTCCAGGAGCACCTGCTCCCCTTGGGGCAGGAGGACTCCTCACAGGAAGGTTGCGGAGAAACCAGCTGACCCATGACCATCAAATCCCCATCATGCCGGGGACGTACAAATCGGGTTCAGTCAGAATTGGCACCACTGTGGAGAGCGTTACTCACCATCTGCTGTTCATGTAAACATATTTCTGTGCTCAGATGTAGGGGACTTTCCTCGTGAGATGCCTCCCTGGGCTCAGTGACAGTCTCAAGGGCTCTGAGCTTTAGGGGAAAGGGAAACCTGCCACTAAATGTCTTGGTGTTGTCACTCATTTTGGTCCTGCTCACTCCTGGGTTGTACAAAGCAATATGTTTGAAGAGAACTGGGTAGTGTTTGGGGCTCCCTTACACGTTTCCCCCTCTCTTTGTTCTGGTCAAGCTCATAGAACGCTTCAGCAGCATCCCGGGGACGTTGTGGGAGGGCTGGGAGTGGCCAATGAACAATTACCCGAGGGTGACCAGACAGGGATGGCCTCCTTCACCACGAAGGGGCATCACACTTTGAAGTAAAGCACCTGTCTGTCCTGGCAAGTGACTCCTGTCTGCCGTAAAAGTGTCCCTTGGCTCACGAAGCCGTGTGTTAGACATGTCACAGAGCTACTCCGTGACCAAAGGAAGGATCTGAAATACAGCTCTGATGGAAAACTGCTGAGTAGCGTTTACTTTGTGGGCAATCTTTTATTTATTTGGGACTCTTCTAGCAGAGACACTGGGGGTTGTTAGCTGTGAGGATGATGGGCTTTCTCCCAGACATTGACTGGAATGGCCTGTCTCCTGAGCCAGACTGCCTCGGTTGTCACGGCTTAGCAGATGGGGTGGCGCCAGTTTTAGGTGGGCCTCTCTGGAAGGCCCCTGGAACCTGGGCTAGAGACACTCAGCGGCTGATCAGAAACTTCCTGCCATCATAGGGGGCCCCGTGAGGAAAGACCCTCCAGTTTCAAGCTGCATGACTAATGTAAGGTGATTCTCCCAAGGTCAGGAGCCAGGCAGTTCTGTCTGCTGACCAGCAGGCAAGGCTCAGGGGACCAGGCCATCCTGGGCTGGCCTCAGGCCTCTCTATCCAGATCCTTGGCTGAGCGTGTGGAAATGAAAGAGGACAGCGGGGACAGAAACCTGTTCCGGACCAGGATTTCTGGCCTCCTCGGGCTCATCGGATGAGGTGTGTAGCTCGGAAACAGAAGGAGAAGGACTCACAATTCTCATTGCATTGTCTATTTACTACAATGGAGTTTCACTTTTCTTTATGAGAACCAGAAATGGATTCGTGGTTACAACGTGGTGATTGTTTTCTCTCACCTGTGAGCTTAGGGACCTGCACTGTCCTTGAACTGCTCACACAGTGCAAATTTATAATCTGAGGAACCCTCCTCCTCCTCGTCCTCTTCAGGGTCCTCGGGTAGGGCCATGAATGAAAGGCCAGCCATCAGGATGGAATAACAGGCGTTGTACAAAGACATCACCGAACCACGTAGTAGGGAATTAGGGGGGCTGGTGGGCAGATCCCCTGTGCCCGTCGGTTTCGGCAGTAGCCGTGGGCACAAACATGACATTCCCAGATGTGCCCTCCCCACTTGGACCACCTGGCTCACTTGGGCACTGGACTTCCATGGAACTTCCCGTGGACCGCAGACACGAGAACTTGAGTGACCGGGTATCACTGGGTCCCCGAGCATTCCGGGCTTTCCTCTGGGCCTTTTGGTTGGCTTCCCTGGTGCCTCCCTTGTGGTGAATCCGTGGGGAGCGTCTTGTAGGGGCTAGCGGCTTCTTTTTCTTTAGAGGAGTTGCGCTGGTCTCTCGACAAGCAGGACTCATCTGACTGCCTTTTGTCTTAATGTTCTCCAGGAGCCTAGGCTTGTCTCTCCGGAAGTTCGAGTTGCGGTAGATCTGAAACAAAATTAATCGTTTTAGTCATTCTGGGAGAAAATTTATCCATTTTACATTAACTGGCCTCTCAGAGTCTTTAGTCATGCCTGCAGGTTATCTCTAAGGGGGTTATAGTTTCCTCTGAAAATCTATACTTTCTCATCTTTCGATAAATACTGTCTCAAGTGAAAAAGACTTATCCCCTGAAATGAAACCCTTTCAGTACACCGTTCTTCTTGATCTACTAGGAAGAGGGTCGGGTAACAGAGAACGTGGGAAATGGGAGACTTTCTACTTTACCATCATCCTTTTCCCTGGAGAGCGAACTGAAGAGTGGCCTGGGCGTATTTTGCTGAATCTATACAGGTTCAGCAGGCGGACGAAACTCTTCAGGCTGTCTGAGTCAAAGATATTCTTCTCGCCCCTCCGGCAAAGAACCTCCCTCTGGAAAAGATCTTCTTCCATGATCACGGTGTCTCCGTCGTCACTCCAGCGCACAGGCCTGAAGGTGTCGTCCTCCACGATCCTCCATAGCTTTCTTGGGAAGGACAGCTCAAGAGGACTGCTGTTTCCTTCCACATTGGCGGCACCTTGGTTTGGGTCCTGTGGTTGCGGGTTGTCTTGGGGGCTTGGGTCTTGGCTTCTGGCAGGGTCCCCCTGCCTCTCCAAAGCCTCCCTGGGGTCCACATGTGGATCCGGGGGTGTATCATGTTGGACCATTATTGGTGGCTGTCCATCCTCTGACGGGGCCAGCTTGGCTTCCTGCATCTCCTCAGTACCCTGACCAGCCATGGAGAGGCTCTACATCAAAGAGCATTTGCTACCTGGTATCCTATCACTGAACTCTGGGGTCAGAAATGCCTTTGGTCACAGCAGGGATGCCCAAAATATACTGTCTCAAAATTCTAGAGTGTCGGTCGTGGGGCAAACAGCTGCTTAAGTCACAGTCCTCTTTCCTGGCCACGTGATGTCACAAAGGTGGCTCACGGCTGGCCTGAAGAGTGGGCCCTGGCCAAGTGGGGGGGACTGAATCTGTGTAGTGTCCCCAGCTTCTCTCTTTTTGCAAAGTACAGAAAAATAGGGTTCAGGTGACCAGAAAGGGCCAGACACATTGTTTATTGTTTCTAGGCGCTGCAAGGGTCGAGAAGTCGTGATCCTATCTCCACTCCCGCCCCTTCAGGTGGCAGAGGCCTGTTGATGGCCTCTTTGATTGCTCAAGGGCAAGGCCCTGGTTAGTCCGAGCTTGGCTACCACCAAGACTGCCTGGGTCAGATGGGACCCTGGGGGACTGTACCTCCCACAAGATGGTGGTTGGCCCAGTCTCAGTTGGTAGTCCCCCTCTGCAACGCCCCTGCCCCACACCAGCTTCCTGCTTTGGTTGCTTCCAGCTGCTCCTGCTGATTGCCGGGTCCTGCTCAGATGGGTCCAAACAAAGAATCCTGTTTTCTTACCCCTGGGTCAAGTTGTCCCTAGAGTAGGGCTGTGCTCCAGCACAGGTGGGAGCACTCCTCTTGTTCCTCAACCTCAGTGCTACCCTAAGCACCTCAGACACACTGTTAGCCACGGTGTTGGCGTGCGAGTGGGCAGCCGCACCCTCTGCTGTGCTGGGGAGCCCCTCTTGAGCTCTGCTGGCCCCCAAATCTCACCCCTCTCAGATCACAACAGGATTGGCTTTAGTTTCCATTTCTTCCCCGCAGGAATTCTTCTCATTACCCAAGGTGGGCTCACTTTGGGATCCCTGCATTTGCCTTCTCAAACCACCCTCCCCAGACCCTCGGATTCAGCCTCCCTTGAGGCCTCCTCTACACCCCATTTCCTTTCTTCAGTGAGGTGGGTGGGCTTTTGCTTTCCCACACTTCTGGCCTCCCACTTCCAAGTTGGATCTCCTTTGGTACTTCTCCTTTTCATTGCTGATTTGGGGGTTAGACATGGCTTCATCTCTGTGGAAACAAAGCATTCCACTGACTCACTCTCATGCCAGCCCTGTTCTCCTTGCCAGAAGCCCACCACACCCCCACCTGTGTGTCCCTCTCCTGCCATTGCCTTGAAGATAGGTACATTGAATCATTTTGTTTGTTCTTGGATTAGATACTTTAGAAAGACCCTACTTTACACAAACTCAACACCAAGGAAAATTACAACTTGTTTATCAGCTCGCCGTGACGGGAGGAAGGTCATATGAAGATAATCCTAAGTATGTACTTGAACGTAGATGAGAGTCTGGGTGTGAGATGGGACAAAAGCCAAACTCAAGTCATCTTTACCATAGAGAGGATACCGCATGATGGAAATGGCCTCCTTCAGCTAAGCCTGTTGAGTCCCAGAAATTCAACCCTGGCTCCCGGTGGCCGCCAGTCAGACAGACTTTATTAGGCACCATGCTCAGGACCTTTGGCGAGAAGTGATCCATGATCTCTAGCAGTTGTGGACAACTCTGGTGTTAATACTCACCCTGTATTGGGAGATAGAGTGGTACCGTGGAAAGGACCCACCTGCACGGTCCTAGGTCCTTGTCCCAGCTCTGCCGCTAAATGGGGTCCTTTGTCCTCTCTGAGGGTTAATCCTTTGTTTCTGAAAGGGGAGTGCAAAGGCATTTTGGAAGAGAAACCCTCAGGGTGCCCCTCAGCCTAAGGTCTGCATCCTTAATGGAGCCCCCGGGTCCAGATTTGGGCTCAGTCCATGGTCTTTGTGCTTCTAAACAGGCTTACAAAGCATTCATTCAAGAAGTCAGTTTGTTCTGGCAGACATGCCCTAGAGGCTAAGAATGGAAGGGAAGTCCATTGGTGGCTTTTCCACAGGAACTCCTAGTGTCTCTGGTTAAACAGCCAGCTCCCTTCAGTTGCCTTCCACAGTGTTGTTTCTTAAGCGAATTCCTTAAAGGCTGAAAAGGCGATTTCCTTGTGGCCTTTGCCAGCTCATGACTCTGCTGATTACTTATTCGAAGGGGTTTGCCCATTTTATGGGAGGAAAATTGGAGAGAAGTTTCTGGAAACCACAGTCTGGCATTTTGTGGAGAACGGGTGTTTATTTGGTATGATTTAGGCACGCTTGCATCCCAAGTCTTCTGTAGGACCATTAGCTAATGTTCTTTGATGCAAACGCCACCGGATTTCCACTATGGTGAAGAATGTAAGACAACAGGCTCATCTTGTCCTCTGAAGAGGAAATATTCACACTGCTCACTTCAGTGGAGGTGAAGAAAGGCATGATGGAAATGGCCTCCCTCAGCTAAGCCTGTCGAATCCCAGAAATTCAACCCTGGCTCCCGGTGGCCGCCAGTCACAGACTTTATTAGGCACCACGCTCAGGCCCTTTGACGAGAAGTGATTGATTTGCTCTTCACAGCTCCAAAGGCCCCAGAGATGACCCCTGTGTGTTGTCGCCTTATGATCAGAGCCCCCAGAGTCAGGTGACGCCAGGGCAGCGCAGCTGACTGGGCTACCAGGACAGTCACCCTCTAGGGAGAGTGACTTCAGTCTTGACTTGGCAGTGGCTTCAGCACAGCCTTGCAGCCATAAAGTGCTGAGCTCTGGGCTATGGGGCCCTTGGGGAGAGCCTGGCTGCTAGGAGTAGATAAGATAGAGCCTTGCAGTTCTGAGACCCCCTAGCCACTCCCCCGAGCTGCTGAGCAACCTCGCTGAGACACGTGAGCCTCCTCTCCGATGCCACTCTTCCAGGTGCCCCTTTCCTTCCTCCCTTAGTCCAATCGGGCTGCCATAACAAAATACCACAGATTGAGTAGTTTATCAACAACAAAAATTTAATTCCCACCGTTCTGGAGGTTGGAAGTCCACGAATTCCATGTTACCTAGTTGAGAAAATCACAAACTAAGCTGAAAGATGTCCCATTTTGTTTTACACAATAGCAAAACTCTTACTTTTGAACTGGATAGTACAAATACAAGTGGTCAATGTCATTCACAAACTTAGATGCTGAAGCTCATGAAACCTTCTATGAAAAGGAACACAATTTGAAAAATTCCAACAGAAAACAAGGATAATTTTCTAAATCATCATTGGAACCCAAAGATGCCACAGCCCTTATTCCCCAACTCGCCCTGGGCCTCACTACCTAGAACGTTGACTACCCTCCTCTCAAACACAGAGTGAAGAACTGGCCTCACATCATGCCCAGCAGGAAAAGCTGCCAGACGTGAGCCTGAAACGTGCCTGCGTGCAGCTTGGCTCAGGCCCCTTCTTCCCCATCACTCACACCCTCTTCAGACAGAAATGAGACGGAACTGGAATCCTTTCTACAAACCCTGAGCAAAAAATCTAGGACTTTCAACTCGGTGGTCTCAGCATGGGCCCTGGGACCCCACAGGAACTCGTAGCGTGGAGGATCGCTGTTGAGCACCTGGCGGTACACCAGGTACTGTTCGCGCACCCAAACTTTGGTGATGAGCTCTCTGGGCTCCCCATAGATCCAATGCTCCTTCCCGTCATGCAAGCCCCTGATATGCAGGGCTTCCCAGACTACCTCCTCGGGGGCACAATCGCCCTCCGTAGCGATCACCCACAGAACTGTGACCAGGAGGCCAGTGTTGGGAAAAATGTGCCCATCCGTCACCATCCCATCGTAGGTCAGGCCCAAGGTGGTGACCAGGACATAGGAGTGGTCAATGGGGTCTACTTCTTTTACATCAATGCCAAAGACCAGCTGCATGCACTCAGAGGCTGCGTTGAAGATCACATTGAAGTGGTCCTGGTACTCTTTGATGACCCTACTCAGCATTTCTGCCTTTGTGGTTGGTTCCCTGGCACGATACTTCAGGAGCAGGAACCCCACCAGGTCAACCTTCTTGAAATGTAGGGCGTCTCGGAGCGAGGACTCGGCATCTTCAGAGCCCTCTGTGGTGCTTGGCCCCTCCTTATCTGGGCAGCTGGATCCCTGATCTTCCGGTTGGCTACATGGAGGGGCTGCCATGGCAGGAGGGGAAGGGCAGGCACCCTGAGGGCTCTGGGGAGGACTTGGTGTCTGGGCAGCAGCCACCTCCTCCAGGCTGTCTGGGAACAGGCCTGAGAGGGAGGGGGAGACACAGGAGGAAGGAGACAGGGTCTCCTCCTTCTTCTCCTCAGCCTCAAACACCTGCACCGCCACCGGGTCCTGGTTCTCCCTTTGTTTCTGATTGTCTTCCTCCAGCTTGCAGAGCTCACTCATCTGATGGTGAGGCATGATGACTCGCGCTGGGACAGCGACAGTAGTGTGGGCAGAAGGTGGGCAAGGGGGACACCCAGGACTGTGGGAGAGAGGGAGTGTGAGGGGCCTCAGCTGCGAAACGCACCCTAGGCGGCTGTGACAATGGTGACTTACAGGTCTCTTTTTCAGGAGTGCTCTCGGGCCTCCCAGGAGTCTCTCCTCAGCGGCCTGTCCAGTAAGATCCTAAAGGAGGAAGTGAGGCGGCTCCTCAGAGTGCAGCTGGCACATCCCAAGGTTCTGGGCAAAACAGTGTGGTGAGGTGGGATTGGGTGCTGTGAGGTCTCCTCTGTTCTGCTTGTGTGATCCCCTCCTGCTCACTCGGGGTCTTCACCTGTCCCCTGGCAGGGCATCCTTCTCCCCCTCTGCTGGCCTGAGACAAAACTCTCAGAACAAGACCACACACCCCTTAGGTGGCCCCATGTCTGGTCACAGGTGCCCAGAGTCTGACAGGTGTCACCAAGGAACAATAATGTTTCACTATACTCTATTGATTCCACCTGTCCTGGGATGGGGGTCCCAATCAGTCTTCCCCTTGTCACTCTGCAGGAACTGAAACAACTCCATCTGTTGACCTGAGGTCCCCCTCCTAAAGGAAAGGGCTCATCTCCAGAAGATACCAGAAGAGGAAGAGAGAGGAGCCAATACACCCACAGATTCCAGGTCTTCCCATTCCTGACAAAAAAGGCTCAGCAGGCCTGGGCTCCCTGTGTCCTGGTGTCGGGGGTCCCCTCATTCCTCGTTTGTGATCACCCTGCTAACGCGTAAGATCTTGCCTCAGCTGACCTGTGTCCAGACTCTCAGACAAAGCCCCCCCCCCCCTTCCCGAGACCACCAACCTGGAAATGGGCGGAGGGGCGTAGCCTGACAGCCTTGCTCAGGGTGTCCAGGGCTGAGAGTAGGGCTAACTGGATTTCTGTGGGGTCTCATATTTGTCGCAAGGTTTAGGGTACACTCATTCCTCCCTCAGGGTTCTCACCTTCACTTTGGCAAGACCCGGGACTCTTCTCACTGTTCAGCAGATATGCTTCCTCAGATGACTTAATTTTGTCCACTCAGACCAAGGTCCTCAGCTACCTGAAAGGCCCAAGAGACACGTTAGGAGGCACCACATTGCAGAAACTCCACCACCCCCTACCAACCCCTGCCAACATCACAAAATGCCGGCAGCAGGGTCTGGGCCCTCTGGCCCGGTTGCATTCCCCAGTCCCCCTGTAGGTTGTTCATCTTTACTCCTGCCAGGGTCTGCCTTACCTCCAAGCCCTCCCCACCTGGGACATATAACCTCTCCCCCTTAGACAAAGAACTCACCTCACCGAGGACTCCCCACTTTCCCACCACCCATGATAGAAAGGAGCAAGCCACTTAGGTCCACTGTTGTTCCTTTCAGGGCTGAGGACAGGGGACAGCTGGACATTGTGTCATCCTCCCTTTTCTCAGAAGGGGGTGCGCATGGAGGCTTCACAAATGGTCAGCACACTGACACCTGGCAGATCCTGGGACTCTTCCTTCTCCTGATCTCAGGATTCTCTCAGACGAACGTCCACACATCCCCAAGATTCCCCCATCCACAACCATGTGGCAATAGAGAGCCTACAACATCCAGCCCTTTCTGCTAGGACTTCCCGGGTCAGAGAACAGAGCAATCTAGACACTGTAAGGTTCCTTCCCTTTGTGGTGGGGGAACTTCACACCTTCCACCCTCTCAGGTGGTCCTTGTCTTGAGATTTGGTAGATCCGGGGCCTCCTTTCTATGCTAATCCGAAGTGACCCCCAAACCTCACCGCCCAGAGCTCCCAAGGCAGAGGGAAGGCTGCACCACCTGAGGCTACTCCTGCCTGGGGACTTCAGGGATGACAGAGGCAGGACTGATTTCAGGGGGAGCCCTCTGTCTGCGTGCAAGTCCCCTCCGTGACCTCTAGCGATCCGCATTTCCTCCTGGCAGGGCCTAGATCTGTCCCTTCTCCTAACCTGAAGATGAATCCTGCAGGTCAAGGCCACCCTCTGCTGTTCTGAAACCACTATCCTCCGACCAAGGCCTTCACCTCCTGAAGACCCCTGAGACAGAAGTCAGGAAACATCTCACGCGGTAATCCTGCTCTGGAGCCCATAGAGGCCAAGTGCAGGGCCACCGAATCCATCTCAGCTTTGGGGGGGGGGGGGGGTCTCGATCCTCAGCCCCCCTTCAAGGTCCTACCTTGAGTCCCCAAGAACCTGGGACCTCCCCTCTGCCTACCTGAGGCCCTGATCCTCACAATGAAACCCAGAGTCTCACGACCCGACGAAGGTGAAGGCATGAAATGCCGCTGGACCCCCAGCAGCACCTCTGCCCTCCCCTCTGTGGACCTGAGTCCCTACACTTTTTACCACGTCCAGAGTCTCACTCAGTCCTGGAAACAGAAGTCAGGAAACGATGCACTTGGTCTTTTGCCATGGAGCATCCCATGGCTGATAGCAGGGGTGGGCTTTTATGGGGTCCCCAAGGCTGTGGGGTCCAGGGTTCCGTCAATCCTCCCTCTACTGACCTGAGACCCCGCTCCTTACACAAAAGCCCAGAGCGCTGACTGCTCTGGTGTCCAGGGTCGCCCTTTCGCCCTCAATGTCCTCAACGGGACTGCGGCAGGACCTGGGGTCCTCCCCTCTGCTGCCTGAAGCCCTGCTCCTTACAGCAACCCCCGGTGTCTCTCAGACCCACATGCAGAAGTCGGAAAACACCCTGGGGTCCGTCCCCCCGACCCCACCCCAGGAGGCCTGCAGGACTGACGCTGTTCCGGGTCCCCGGCTCCCCGATCTCCGTCCGGTTCCTCACGTTGATCCGGGCAGGTCCGGGACCCTCAGCCTCCGAGCTGAGGCTCGGCCCCTACACGCGGCCCCCGGAGTGTCTCAGACCCGGACGGCGCCAGGTCAGCACTCGCCGCTCGTGGGCATCCCGCTCGTGGGCGTCCCAGGACGGAGTGCTCCAGGGTCCAGAGTCACGTTGTCTTCCCCGTGGTCCTCCCCTGAGCCCCGGCAGGTCCTGGGACCCTCGCCCTGTTCACCGGGGGGCTGGGCCCCAGACGGAGGCCAGCCAACGCCGAGACCCCGGTGAAGTCTGAGGACGTCGCTTCAGGCCACCAAGCCCGGGGGATTCCCGGGGCTCCCGGCAGGGGCTGAAATGGGTGTCCTGGGGTCCCTCAGCCCCCCCCTGTGGTCCTCACCTTGATTCCAGGCAACGTCTGGGCCTCGACCCCTGAAAACCTTGGGGTGCTCCCCTCAGACCTTGTCCTTGACTCCGAGTACTCTGAGGAGGTGGGGGAGGGGTGCGGGAAATCGTACTCGGGCGGACACCCAGCACCCCGGACCCTCAGGGCTGCCAGCAGGGGCAAGCCTGGGCTCTGCGGGCCCCCGTCCTCCCTCAGGCCCTTACCTTGAGTGTCTGCGGGACTGGGCTCCGTCCCACTCACCTCGTGACGCCGGCCTCCCAGCCTGGGCGCCCGCCTCTCTTCGACTTCCCGGGCGGAAGTCAGTGGAGGGCACTTCCGGAAAGCCATTCTGGGGTCCCCCAGGGCCGATAGCAGGGGCGGAGCTCGGATCCAAAGCACAGAAGTCCTGACTCTGTTCCCCACCTGCATGTGCCAAGACCTGGGCCCCCGCCCTCTGCGGACCTCAGTCTGGGCCCCTCAGACCAAGGCTCTGACTCCCCCAGGTTTCCCCTGGCAGGTGGAGGCAGGGGCCACTGCTCAGCCTGAGGGCCCGACCCAGGGTCCCGTAGAGCCGCCAGTGACACCAGGAGTGGGATTGTGTAGTGCACTCTGTTCTGAGGCGGGTGGAGCCCCCAGACCTCGCCCGGAAGGGTCCTCACAACCCTCGCAGAGATCGCTGCAGTACCAGGACAGATGCTAGAGGGGGCGCTGCGGAGACCAGGGCGTGGGGGAGGGGCAGAGAAGAAGTCTTACAATGAATGAGGATTAAACAGTGAAAACTCCCGCATTGGACACGGGAAATGTAGACAGATAACCACAAACCCTCCACACCTCCCCGCAAATCCCTGCTGCTGCTCAGCGTCTTCAGTAGTTACTAACCCTTAGAACACAGAGATTGCAAAGTGTCAGCTGCCCTGGGCAGAAGGCGCTTCTTCTCTGCCCCTCCCCCACGTCCTGGTCTCCGCAGCGCCCCCTCTAGCATCTGTCCCGGTACTGCAGGATCTCTGCGAGGGTTGTGAGGACCCTTCTGGGTGAGGTCTGGGGGCTCCACCCGCCTCAGAACAGAGTGCACTACACAATCCCACTCCTGGTGTCACTGGCGGCTCTACGGGACCCTGGGCCGGGCCCTCAGGCTGAGCAATGGTCCCTGCCTCCACCTGCCAGGGGAAACCTGGGGGAGTCGGAGCCTTAGTCTGAGGGGCCCAGACTGAGGTCCGCAGAGGGCGGGGGCCCTGGTCTTGGCACATGCAGGTGGGGAACAGAGTCAGGACTTCCTGTGCCCTGGATCCGAGCTCCGCTCCTGCAGGACCCCAGACACCCTGTCCGGTGTGCCGTCCAGTGACTTCCACCTCGGATGTCCAACACAGATCAACGCCGCATCTGGGAGGCCGGCTTCGGGTCCCTGGAGGGAAGGAGCCCAGTCCTGCCAAGACTCGAGGCATGAGCCTGAGGGAGGACTGAGGGCCCCCACAGAGTCCAGGTTTGCCCCTGCTGTCAGCGCTGAGGGTCTGGGGTGCTGGGTGTCCGCCTGAACACTATTTCCTGCACCCTCTCCTCCACCTCCTCAGAGACCTTGGGAGTCAAGGACAAGGTCTCAAGGGAGCAATCTCAGGTCAGCAGCAGGCAGGACACAGACTTTGCCTGGAATCAAGGTGAGGACCAGAAGGAGGGCTGAGGTGATTTCACAGAATCTCTGTCAATCCCCTACCTGGAGGCCTGGGATTCCCCAGGCTTGGTGGCCCTAAGTGATGTCCAAGGACTTCACCGGGGGGGGGGGGGGTCTCACAGGACATTAAAGGCCTTTATCTGAGGGACACGGCCTCGGATCAACTGGGGCAGGTTCTCAGAACCTGGCAGGAACCCAGGTCCTCGGACCATGAGGGTGGACAGAAGAATCTTTTCATATCCCCACCCTGCTGTCAGCCCTGGGAGACCCCTTGGCGGAATGACCGCAGGAGCATCTCCTGATATTCAACTGGGTCTTATACTTAAGACTTGGTATAAGGAGTAAGGACTCGGGTCAGCAGAGGGGGGACCCTGGTCCAATTGGGAGTCAAGTTGAGGTACCTGAGGGAGGGTTGCAGAGAATCTGGACCCCAGAAAAGAAATGCCCCAACAGAAACCTGCCCCTCCTCTGATCCCGGTAAGACCCCTTGGAGGTATTAATCACAAGGGGCATTTGCTGACTTCCGTTTTCTGGTCTGGGAGGCACTGGGAAATGTGTATAAGGAGCAGCTGTTCAATTGACTAGAGCAGACGGCCCAGGTTCTGCGGGGAGCCATGGTGAGGACTCTGAGGGAGGACTGAGGACTTAGGACCCCGAAGCAGAGATGGATCCAGTGCCTCTGCACTTGGTCTCTAGATAAGGTATTTCCTGACTTCTGCCTGGGTCAAGGGGTGGAGGGTCCTCTGGAGGTGTAGGCCTCAGACTGAGGAGTGTGGCTTCAGGTCAGCAGAGGGTGGCCTTGGCCTGCAGGATGCATTCTCAGGTTAGGAGAAAGGATAGATCTAGGCCCTGCCAGGAGTAATTTCAGATACCTTAAGGTCACTGAGGGGCCTCCCACCACAGACAGAGGGACCCCATAATGTGGGCCCCTGGCCATCCTTGTCATCCCTGAAGTCCCGCAGGGGATGCACCCTCAGCACTGAGGGAGGTGAGGCCTTTTTCTGAGCATCAACTTCAGGTCAGTAGGGGTGGCCACATCTGGTCAGCAGAGAACATAGTCCCAGTATCTGCCAAATCTCCAGAAAAGGACCACCTGGGAGGGTGGAAGGTATGAAGGTTCACCTGGCAAGCTCCCACTACTGCCATGTTGTTTGAGGGATGGGAGACCTTCAGGATGTGAGGACCATGGTCTGAGAGAAATGGGAGGTCAGCCGAGGAAAGAGTCCCAGGATCTCCCAGGTGACAACGTGCTCACCCTTTGTGAAGCCTGAATGTGCACCCTCTTCTCAGAAAATGAAGGACGACACAAAGTCCAGGTTCCCCTGTTCTCAGACCTGAAAGGAAGCACATTGTCCCTTAGCGGCTGCTCCTTTCTATCATAGGCAGCAATGTGGGGAGTCATCAGGGAGGTGAGGTCATGGTCGAAATGGGAAAGGTCAACTGTTCTAGGTGGGGTGCCTGGAAGAAGGGCAGGCCCTGGCAGGAGTAAAAATGAACAACCCACAAGGGAACTAGGGAACCCAACCAGGACCGGGAGCCCTGTCTCTGCTGCCAGACTTTTGTGATGTTGGCAGGGGTCGGGGTGGTTTTGGGCACGGATATGAAGCGTCCTCACTTTGCTCTGTAGTCTCTTTGGGAGGTGAGGACCTTGGTCTGAGGGGATGACCTCAGGTCATTTGAGGAAGTACTTCTGTTCAACAGAGAGCAGAGTCCCGGGTCCTGCCAAGAGTCAAGGTGAGGACCCTAAGGGAGGAGTGAGTGTACCCCGATCCCCAGAACAAAGTGGCAGCCCCAATGAAATCTGGCCTATCTGTACTGTCAGCACAGGAAAACCTGGGCGGGGCTGTCAGGCTGAGCCCCTCCCCATTTTCAGATCCATGGCCCCAGGGAGGGTCAGGATCTTGATCTAATGGTCTGGACTCAGGCTAGCTGAGGCAAGAACCCAGGCCCCGTCAGGGGTCATGGTAAGGACTGAGCGGACCCTCCACACCAGGACGCGTGGAACCCATAGATTATGGCCACCCATTTTTGTCCCTTGATGACCACTCTAAACCCCTGGACAGATGCTGCCAAATATGAGGACCTCTCACTTACTTCTGTTACATTTTAGAGATGTGTGTTCTTGTTGTCAGAGCTTAGTCTCAGGCCAGAGGGGCGTGGGGGTGGGGAAGCAGATCCTGAGTGGGCACCGAAGGATCCCCCAGCCAGAAACAAAGAGACTTCATAGCACCCCACCCCACACGACCCCACACTGAGACCCAGAATCTCCGACTGTGCCAGCTGCGCTTCTTACTTCCACCTTCAAAATATTAAGGGACAGGCTGCCCAGGACGAGAGACCCCTTTGAAACCTGAGAGTATCCCTATTTAGTAGGCCTAAAATTCGCCTTTTTCAGAGCCACCTAGGGTGTGTTTCTCTGCTGAGGCCACTCACATTCCCTCTCTTTACGAGGCCGGTTGGTCCCCATCGCCCACCTCCTGCCCACGCTCTGGTTGCCGCCCAACACGAGTCATCATGCCACTTGGTCAGATGAGTGAGCTCTGCAAGCTTGAGGGAGACCATGAGGATGCAAGAGAGAACCAGAGCCTGTTGGAGGCGCAGCTGTTCGGGGATGAGGAGAAACTGGTTGTGTCTGCATCCTTATCTTTCTTCCTCTGTGCCCTGTTCCCAGACAGCCTAGAGCAGGTGTCTGCTGCTGAAACCCCAATTCCTCCCCAGAGCCCTCTGAGTGCCTGCGTCTGCCACCCCTGCCATGGAGCCAATCTGAAGATGAGGGCTCCAGCAGCCAAGATGAAGAGGGGCCAAGCAGCAGAGAGGACTATGAAGATGCTGAGTCCTTGCTCCATGATGCCCTACATTTGAAGATGGCTGACCTGGTGGAGTTCCTGCTCCGGAAATATCGTGCAAAGCAGCCAACTACAGAGGCTGAAATGCTGAGTAGCATCATCAAAGAGTACCAGGACCACTTCCCTGAGATCTTCAGCCTAGACTCTGAGAGCATGCAGCTCCTCTTTGGCATTGAAGTGGAGGAAGTGGACAGACCCAGCGACCACACCTATGTTTTGTTCAACATCCTGGGCCTCACCTACAACGGGATGGTGACCGATGAGCAGGTGGACCTGCTCAAGACTGGAGTCCTGGTCATGCTCCTGAGATTGATCCTCCTAGAGGGTGACTGTGCCCCTGAGGAGAAAGTCTGGAGAGCACTGAATGTCATGGGGGTGCATGCTGGGAGGGAGCCTTACATCTATGGGGAGCCCAAGGAGCTCATCACCAAAGTCCGTGTACAGGAACAGTACCTGGTGTACCGCCAGGTGCCCAACAGCGAGCCTGCATGCCACAAGTTTCTGTGGGGTCCCAGGGTACATACTGAAGCCAGCAAGTTGGAATTCCCAAAGTATTTTCTCAGGGCATATAACAAGGATCCCAGTTTCTTCTTATCCCTGTTGGAAGGAGTGGAGAGGGATGAGGATGAAAGGGACTGAGCCAGAGTTGCATCCAGGCATGTTTCAGGCCCACGTCTGGCAGCTTCTCCCTGGGAGTGTGAAGTGAGGCTGACAGTTCACTCTGTGTTTGAGGAGCGAACAGTCAGCATTCTAGGTAGTGAGGGCCCCGGTGAGTTGGGGGAACAAAGGCTGTAGCATCTTTGGGCTCCTATGATGATTTATCCTTGTTTCTTTTAAGAATTTTTCCAATGCTGCTCCCTTTTAGAGAAGGTTCCATAAGCTTCAGCGTCTCAGTTTATGAATGACATTGGTCACACAGGTTTCTACATGTCCAATTCAAGAGTAAGAGTTTTGCTACTGTGTAAGACAAATTGGGACACTTCCCATCCTAGTTTGTGATCCTGAAGTAGGTAACATGGCATTGGAACAGGATTTCCTTGGAAATGGGAAAGAACTCAGCTGTACAATCGATGGGGTCAGAAAACAGAGAAATAAAAGCAGATGGTTGTCAATTCTTGCTTCTTATCCCTTCTCTCAGTCATTCTATGAGACAAACCACATACATATCCTTGGATCTGCTTGGCTCATTCAAGAAAGAGGAGGCATTTCATCTGAATAAAGACAACCCTGGCTCAGTGGTCCATCGATTCCTCAGACGTTCACTGAGGCTCTGTCCTCTGGAAGGCCCTGTGCTAGTAGCGGGAACACTAGAATAAGCAGGACACTCCCACCCACAGGATGATTGTGTAGGAGCCAAAGTCATGTAAGGAAGGTGGTGAGGTGTTCCCTAAGTCCTACACAGCATGTAAAAGAAGAAGAAAGGTGGTGGAGCTCCAGGGAAGCGCACTCAAATGTACATGACCTGAGCCAGTGCAGTTTGGGGCTTTGGGAAACTGATCCCCTCCTCTGTGGGAGGTGATTGTAATGAAGCTGGGCGATGGCAGTGGCTTGGGTGTGAGGAAAATCTGAAATGGAAAATTGTCCTGAGAACTTCCTTTGGGATCACGGGTAAACCAGAGGGAAGTCTCAACCTGGTTAGGAAGGGGAGGGGTGTTTCCTGCACGCAGTCCCAGTGCCATTGGGCAGTATGAGGACTAGGAGTGTTAAATCCAACACGTGCGTGGATTTTTGCAGAAATATGGTTACTGGGCCTTGAGTCACTGGATGGGCACTCTTCTCTTGGCCTGGGAGAGCCAGAGCCCACAGCACAATCTGGTTTGCCTGTTAATGATCTTGAGTATAATTGACCAATCATTATCAAGGGCTTGATTTTGGGTGGGGGCAGAATGAATGAAAGCCTGTGTTTGGTGAACAAGCAGCTTGGAGAAAGGGAAAGAGTTGTTACTTGATGCCTTCTCCTGCAGCTTTGTGTTGGGTCCAGCTGAGAAGGCTCCCCCACACCTGAATTTGAACACATGTCCTTGAATTGAGAAAATTTACTGAGTTTATTTATGGAACATCTTTTTTGGCCGATTGGGTGTGGCATATCGTCTAATAGGACCCAGGAAACAAACAACTAATCACAGTGCCAGAGGAGAGAGTAGAAGGGTCTGGGATCAAAACAATATTACAAATAACTGCCCTTCATCAACGTTCCAATCTACACCAGGCACTGTGCGAGGTGCTTTACAAACACTCCATACATGCCTGCAGTCTTATGAGACAGGGCTTATCTAACCCACTTATTTCACAGAGGAAGAACCTGACACTTATCGGGCCATCTAATTTCCCCAGGATCACATGGCTAGTAAGTGGCTGTGTGAAGACTGGACCCCTTGCCTGAATTCATCTAGAGTCCATGATATTTACCCCCTTCCCAGCCCATGGCCCACCTTCTACCTCACAATTCATTTCTCTTCTCGGTACCATGTGTGACGTCTCTCAGACAACAAATGGTAGGACCCCGAGGCCCAGGCAGCAACGGCAGGCCTAAGGAAGGAGGGTGATGGTGAGAATCAAGCACAGTTTGGGGATTGTCTGAGGTTTGTTGAGAGCTGACACTGCCAGGTGCCGGCATTTCTGCCCAGTCCCAGCACTTTTCCGCATGACAGCAGCCTTCCCCTGATCTTCACCAGGGGTGCCCTCCTGTCCATCTCTGCAGCATGGTCTGCTGACCTGCTCATCCCTGCTGCCTCCTCGGAAGGCTGCACAGCATCTCCCGCCCTTGTCCTGACACAGGGCTTCCTACTCCCTGCAGCAGTCCCCTGCTTTCTCATAGCTCACCCTGGATCCCGCCTGAGAACAACAGCCTTTTTAAGTAGAAAGTGTTACTTTAGACCATGGTGTTTAGATACCAGGTGTTCCCTCCCTGGGAGTCTTCAACACACTGTTTTCCAAATGACTGTGAGTCGAATCTCATTGTGCCTGTACCCTACTGGGCCTTGGGATACAATCCTGAAGTTACACAGAGGGTTTATGAAGCCACCCTGGTAGTTGCAGTAGGAATTTAATGGGCTTCTTATTTGAAGCTGGGAGCTGAACACATGCACAGATGAAAGAGCTTATTGAGGTGGTCAGACATTAACGCTTCAATATAAATGGTAGGTTGGGAGCAAACATCGACTGAAGCCCAATTCCTAACAAACAAACAAACAAAAAAAAAAACCTGGAATTTTCCTAGGAGGTGAGAAACGGTCCCAAGGTAAAACTTGAAAATAAAACTTAATCATCCACCCTCCCACTGTCTCTTGTCTGGTCCCTGCCCCACAGGGAAGTTCTGGCTTTCAGGGAGCCCAGTGGCACCTGTGCAGGTATTCAGGCAAGGTCAGTCAGATGGAGGTAGCAGAGACTCAGAGGTTAAATTTTACCCACGCATCCAAAGGGAGGAGGATGTTCTCAGCCTACTGGCATTATAGACAGCATAGCAAAGGAAAGTGCAGAAAGGCAGCATTGAGTGAAGAAGGAGAACTCTCCCCACTGAGATTTACAGAACACTCTTACAATTAGATGTGGTTCTGTATTTGAAGGCATCTGTCACATAGTAGGCACTTAAAAATTCAGAGTCTTTCAAGGCAAATCTGTCCACAGGAAGTCCTCCAAGCAATGAAGATGGTTGTCGTCCTAACCAATTAGAACGGCTGTTTTCTGATGAGCACCTACACTGAAATGGTGCGTGGGAGGGACTTCAGGGCCCGCCCATATCTTCTCTTGCTCTGCTTCCTAGGCACAGAGGACAGTGCATTGCCAGTCCATTTTCAGTTAGGAAGGGTCATGTGATGACCCTCTGCCAGTGAGACATGAGCAGAAGCATTGTCTGCCACATCCAAGCATATGTGAGCCAGTATGCCAGGTCCATGCTGTCCCTCGGCTCACCAGCAAATATAGCGACTCCGTGTTGAGATGGGGGAACCACTAGATGGAAGCAGCCTGGATCCCTGGGTCACCCAGGACAGAGGGCTCCTGCCAAATTGCATCAGAATTTATTTCCATTGGGCCATTTCCACTATTAGGTTTACACAGATGATATTATTGAATATGAAGATTACTATATACTGCATATATTATATATTACATACGGTGCATATATTCTTCTTGCAAAAAAAAAACTCTAAAAACACAGATAAATCCCAATTTCTCCCTTTTCAAAATTCCTCCCAAATTCAGCCTCCTGCCAAAAATTAAAGACAAATAGAGAATCCTAAAGGCAGCAAAAGATAAGCAACAGGTTACCTACAAAGCAACCCCCATAAGGCTATCAGCTGACTTCTCAACAGAAACACTACATGCCAGAAGGGAATGGCATGAAGTAATCAAGGTCATGAAAATCAAGGATCTGAACCCAAGACTACTCTACCCAGCAAGGCTATCATTCAAAATAGAAGGTCAAATAAACAGCTTCCAAGACAAAAAAAAAAGGCTAAGGGAATACATTAGCACCAAACCAGCACTGCAAGAAATGTTAAAAGCACTGCTATAATTAGTAGAAGAAATAGGAAGGAAAATAGAACCACACTAAACAAAAAT
Organism: Tadarida brasiliensis; assembly: GCA_030848825.1. Lineage (NCBI taxonomy): Eukaryota > Metazoa > Chordata > Mammalia > Chiroptera > Molossidae > Tadarida > Tadarida brasiliensis. Next base: position 86,469,521 of record CM061280.1, read on the forward strand.
GGCAATAAATAAGTACATATCAATAATCACATTAAATGTAAATGGATTGAATGCTCCGATAAAAAGACACAGAGTAGCGGATTGGGTAAGAAAGCATGACCCATATATATGTTGTTCACAAGAGACCCACCTCACAACAAAAGACTCACATAGGTTGAAAGTAAAGGGATGGAAAAAAATCTTCCAAGCAAATGGAAATGGGAAAAAAGCTGGGGTAGCAATACTCATATATGATAAAATAGATTTCAAAATGAAGGCCATACTAGAGACAAAGAAGGTCACTACATAATATTGAAAGGATCTATCCAACAGGAAGCTATAACCTTGGTAAACATATATGCACCCAATATAGGAGCACCAAAATATATTAAAAATCTTCTGGAGGACTTCAAAGGAGAAATCAACAGCAATACAATCATAGCAGGGGACTTCAACACCTCACTGACATCAATGGATAGATCCTCTAGACAAAAAATTAACAAGGAAACAGAGACTCTAAATGAAGCACTAGATCAAATGGATTTAATAGATATCTACAGAGAATTACATCCAAAAACTACAGAATTCACATTCTTCTCAAGTGCACATGGAACATTCTCAAAGACAGACCACATATTAGGACACAAACTGAGTCTCTACAAGTTCAAGAAGATTGAAATCATATCAAGCATCTTCTCAGATCACAATGGCATGAAACTAGAAATCAGTTGCAACAAGAAGATGCAAAGACATTTGAACACATGGAGGCTAAGTAGCATGTTATTGAACAATGAATGGGTTACCATGGAGATCAAGGAAGAAATTTAAAAATTCCTGAAACTAATGAAAATGAACACACAACAACACAAAATCTATGGGATGCAGCGAAAGCAGTTCTGAGAGGGAAGTTCATAGCACTACAGGCCCACCTCAAGAAAGAAGAAAAATTTCTAATTGACTACCTAACCTCACAACTTAAAGAACTAGAAAGCAAACAACAACAACAACAAAAAAAAACCCTAGAGCAGGTAGAAGGAAGGAAATAGTAAAGATCAGAGCAGAAATAAACGACATGGAGACCAAAAAAACAATTCAACGGATCAATGAAACAAAGAGCTGGTTTTTTGAAAAGATAAACAAGATTGATGGACCCTTAGCTAGACTCGCCAAGAAACAAAGAGAGAGAACCCAAATACACAAAATCAGAAATGAAACAGAAGTAACAGCTGACACCACAGAAATACAAAGGATCGTTAACAAATACTATGAACATTTATATGGCAACAAATTTGACAATCTAAGCGAAATGGACACATTTCTAGAAACACATAGTCTCCCAAAACTGAACCGGGAAGAGATAGAAAACTTGAACAGGCCAATAACAACGAAGGAAATTGAAGATGTAATCAAGACCCTCCCAGCAAACAAAAGCCCAGGCCCTGATGGCTTCGCGGGGGACTTTTACCGAACATTCAAAGAAGAACTAACACCCATTCTCCTCAAACTATTTCAAAAAATTCAAGAAGAAGGAAGACTTCCAAACTCATTTTATGAGGCCAGCATAATTCTAATTCCAAAAGCAGAAAAAGACACTACAAGGAAAGAAAACTACAGGCCAATATCCATGATGAACATAGATGTCAAAATCCTGAACAAAATACTAGCAAATCGGATCCAGCAATACATCAAAAAAGTTATTCACCATGACCAAGTGGGATTCATCCCAGGGATGCAAGGCTGGTTCAATATTTGCAAATCAATAAATGTGATACACCACATAAACAAAATGAAAGATAAAAACCACATGATCATATCAATAGACGCTGAAAAAGCACTCGGCAAAATCCAGCACCCATTTCTGATAAAAACGCTCAGCAATGTGGGAATAGAGGGATCATATCTCGACATAATAAAGGCCATATATGAAAGACCTACAGCCAACATCATACTCAATGGGCAAAAACTAAAAACATTTCCCTTAAGAACAGGAACAAGACAGGGTTGTCCACTTTTGCCACTCTTATTTAACATAGTACTGGAAGTCGTAGCCACAGCAATCAGACATGAGAAAAATAAAAGGGATCCAAATTGGAAAGGAGGAAATGAAACTGTCATTATTCGCAGATGACATGATATCATACATAGAAAACTCTAAAAATTCCATCAAAAATCTACTAGACTTAATAAATGAATTTGGGAAAGTAGCAGGATACAAAATTAACGTCAAGAAATCGACGGCATTCTTATACACCAATGATGAGCGCACAGAAAGAGAAACTAAAAAACAATCCCTTACCATCGTGGCAAAAAAATTAAGATACCTAGGAATAAACTTAAACAAAGAAGTAAAGGACCTATTTGCAGAAAACTACAGGACATTGAGAAAAGAAATAGAGGAAGATATAAAAAAGTGGAAGCACATACCCTGTTCATGGACTGGAATAATTAACATCATTAAAATGTCCATACTACCCAAACCAATCTATAGATTCAATGCAATCCCCATCAAAATACCAACGACATATTTCACAGAACTAGAAGAAATACTTCAAAAGTTTATATGGAACCAAGAAAGACCCCGAATAGCCACAGCAATCTTGAAAAAGAAGGACAAAGTAGGAGGGATCACAATACCGGATATCAGGTTATACTACAATGCTACTGTAATCAAAGCAGCCTGGCACTGGCACAAGAACAGGCATATAGACCAGTGGCGCAGAACAGAGAACCCGCAAATTGACCCAAGACATTATGCCCAATTAATATTTGACAAAGGTGGCAAGAGCATACAATGGAGTAAAGACAGCTTCTTTAATAAATGGTGTTGGGAAAATTGGACAGCTACATGCAAAAAAATGAAACTAGACCATCAACTTACACCATACCCAAGAATAAACTCAAAATGAATAGAAGACTTAAAGGTGACTCGTGAATCCCTAAAAGTCCTAGAAGAAAATGTAGGCAACAAAATTTCCAGACATCATACACAGCAGAATTTTCACTGATACATCTCCTAAGGCAACAGAAACAAAGGAAAAAATGAACACATGGGACTACATCAAACTCAAAAGCTTCTACACAGCAAAAGAAACAACCATCAAAATGGAAAGGCAACCCACTGTATGGGAGAGCATAATGGCCAATGATACATCAGATAAGGGGTTAATTTCCAAAATATATAGAGTGCTCATACAACTCAACAAAAGGAAGACAAAGAACCCAATTAAAAAATGGGCAGAGAACCTAAAGAGACACCTCTCCAAACAGGACATACAAATGGCCAAGAGACATATGAAGAAATGCTCAACATCACTAATCATCAGAGAGTTGCAAATTAAAACAATGAGGTATCACCTCACACCTGTCAGAATGGCCACCATCAACAAGTCATCAAACTACAAGTGTTGCCGAGAGTGTGGAGAAAAGAGGACTCTAGTACGCTGCTGGTGGGAATGCAGACTGGTGCAGCCACTATGGAAAACACTATGGTGTTACCTCAAAAAATTAAAAATTGACTTGTCATTTGACCCAGTGATCCCACTTCTAGGAATATACCCTAAGAAGCCTAAAACACCAATCAGAAAGAATATATGTACCCCATGTTCATAGCAGCGCTGTTTACAATAGCTAAGATCTGAAAACAGCCCAAGTGTCCATCAGGAGACGAATGGATAAAAAAGCTGTGGTACATATACACAATGGAGTACTATGCAGCTGTAAGAAAGAAAGATCTCTTATCCTTTGCGATGACATAGGAGGAACTGGACACTATTATCCTACGTGAAACAAGCGAAGCAGAGAAAGACAAATATCATATGATCTCACTTATTTCTGGAATATAATAAACATAACAGTCTGAAGAACAGGGTAGTCCCAGAGACGTGGAAGTAGGGTTCAGACTGACAATTGCCACAAGAGGGGGTGGGGGAAGGGAGGGATGAACCACAGAACTTGTACGCATGTACTCATAACCAATGGACATGGACAACAAATCTGGGGATGGGGCAGGGAGGGAGGGGGAGGAGGGTGACAATTGGGGAAAAAGGAGAAACATCTGTAACAAAAATAAATTAATAAAATAAAAAAAATCCAGGAAATATGAATAATGAATGGACTATTGCTTAGAATAACACATCGATATTGGTTCATGAGCTGTAACACAGGCAGCACAAAAGTGTGACTTGTTAATACCGGGGCAACTGGGTTTGGGGTACCTGTGGACTCTCTGTAAATGGTTTGCCAATCTTCTCTAAATATAAAACTGTTCAACATGAGTCCACTGAAGTCTTTAAATTCATAAGGATGCAAGAGGACCCTGAGTGGTGATGGATGTGCTTAAAAAAGCAAAATATAATGCAAACATAGGGACACAGAGCCAGGCATCATGAAGCCAAGCCTTCCTGAATGACCTTAAGCTCTTTGGTCTCCCTGAGCCTCCAAGCTGGATTCCTCCACAAACCAGGCCTATTCCTCTTGGTTAACATCCCTGGAATCTGATCCTCCTCTCCAGCCCCAGGACAAGGACTAATCCAGCCTCACAATTCCTGTGAGGACAGTGACAGGAACCCACTATGGGCCTGCCTGCAGTTGCAGCCCTGCACTGGCAGTCTCCCAAGTGGCCTTCCCAGAACAGAAGTGTGATGGTGTCCTTCCTCTGCACAGTGTCATTCAGTGTCACCCACAGGGGAAGAGCACCACGATGCCCAGGCTTGGCCACTAAGGCCCTGTGGCACCAGCTCCACAGACCTGCAGCTCCGCCCTGCGCTGGCCTACTTGCAGTTAGGCAGGTGATCTGCTAGATCCTCTCTCACCCCAGGACCCAGCTCAGGAGGCTCAGGAGCTACCCACTACCTCCCTGCATTCCTGCAGCCTGGCATACCCTCAGTGCTCAAGGAGTGCTCATAAAATGAATGCAGGATTCAGACCTCCCCAGGGCCCTTCAAACAAGCAGTTGTCCCTACTTCCATGCCTCAGACCTGGCCCCCACATCTGCCCGAACATTGACCTTTCCTTCCTGCGTTCCTAGTAGCTGCAGTAGTTATCCGTGGGCACCCACACCCCCATGTTCCTGACAGATTCTCCCAGGTTATTGGAGCACTGATGCTGTCTCAGTCTGTCAAGTGACATCATCGAGTGACCTCACAACACCTGGGAATCAATAAGGGTCGAGCTGGGAAAAGGCACAGCCAGGCTGACTTTTTAGGATCTTACTCAAAGCATCCAGAAGCAGCTTCCAGCCTAGTATGTGTGCAAAATCAAGGCCTTGGGGACATAATCCCTGTCCTGACTGCTTTCTAGGAGGGACTGCAAAAAAGAAAATTGTAATATTATAGACAAATTGAGGTTTAGGGTTGGCGATGAGAAACGCAAGATGTTTCGCACCTGGAAAGAGTTTGTGTGGGCAAGAATAGTTTCAAAATAACCACGTGCAGGGCAGGCCCTCCAACCACAAGCTGTGCCAGGGAGAATGTGGAATGTGGCCGCAGGCCTCCCAGGAGACATGCACCGGGGAGACCAGGGAGCAGGCCTGATGCCGAGTGTTTCCCTTGGCATTCAGTGTACCTCCAGGTACCGTTCCTTGCAGAGCTTTGGGGTGTGGGGTTCGGAGGGGGAAGTGGGCCTGCAGGAGGTCTGGATGCCTCCCCTGGGACCAAGTCCCACCACCCAAGGTGTTCTCCCTGCCTAAGTACAGGTGCCCTGACCATCATCCCAGCTGGGTCTGGAGCAACTGATACCACGTTTGCACAGTTCTGAGGTGTGAGATGAATATTCCTGGATTCCAGACTGACAGAGGGAAAGAAAACTGCATCAATCAAAGTACACACAGATTGAGGACACCTACGGGTTCAGAATCTTCACAAGCTGGGGGAAGGTACATCTTAGACACACAGTAGCACTAGCTATGACTACTGAGCACTGAATTTGGGCCAAGCATTTTACATACAGGTCACGTCCTCTACACACTCACACTAACTCTGAACTTCTACTGTTAATGTGCCCATGTGACAGATCAAGACATTGAGGCACAGAGTTTCCATGATTTGTTCAGCTTTTGAGCAACAGAACTTTTATTCAAACTGAGCTTCATACGGGTGTAAAGCCCTGTGCCTGCACTGGCCTGAGCTGTCTCCCCCACAACCAAGGGGTTCCCAGCTGTCCTCCTTGGACACCTAATGCCTCACACCTCAGACCCCATGATTGAGGGACCTCAGGGAAGCCACACAGTGGTACCATCAAGAGCCTGACACTCGACTGCACCATGTGGCCCCTCCCAGCGCCATCAGGTCACCAAGACCCATGAGAGGAGACCAAGGCCCTGGAGGGGAAGTAGGGTAGAAGACAGAGGGTGTGAGGATGGAGGTTTAACTAGGACGTGGGTGTCAGAGGCATGGCTTTCTGAAGACTGCTTCTCTCTTTAGGCATGGACTCTGCTCTCCCATTCGCCTGCCCAGTCGGGTCCCCTTCTCTTCTAGCTAGGCTGATGGCCCAACCTGGTCCTGTGACCTCAATCCCCTGGGCAGGCTGGACGTCAGGCATACCTCAGGCCAGTAGTTCAAAGCATAGCACCAACAGGGCCGGTGACTCTCATGTATCCACACTCGGGTCTCTATGGGGCCCTTTTGGATAGAATCTCTGGGTGCTGGGGAAGCATGGCTTTGCCCCTGATTCTGCCTTATGGATGCCCCTTGGTGTCACACCCTGCATCCTGCCACCAGCCCAGCCCTATCCCTATGTCCAGGCCCAGCTCAGGGACCAAAGACAAGCTGAGACCTGGGACCAACTACTTGCTAACCAAAGGCCCCAGGAGAGCACCCAGGCATAGTTCCCACAGAGGAGGGCACACAAGAGCCAAGCAGGAGGTCAGCTCCTTGCCCCGGAGGCTGGAGTTCAGAGCAGGTTCTAGCCCTGGCTGGTGAATGGCTGTTTCTCAGGGGAGCAGGGCCATGGTCTAGACCCATCACCCCAGCCAATCACGGGGCAGGCTCAGGGCATCTGGAGAATGTCAGACATTCCCACTGATGGAGAGTGGGGCTCCTGTGTGCTCTGCCTCACCTTGGTCAGGAGTGGCTAGACCTCTGGGTGTTGTGGGTCTGCACAGAGGCTGCTATACGGTATGCTGCACCCTGGAAAGGCCTCCCTGAAGGATCTGGGAGATGCTTGGGACATCCCAGCTGCCACCTCCCTATAGTCCATAGGCTCCTTGTGCGGTCACTGCCTCACACCAGTCAGTTCCCTCCAGGAATGGGCATTCGGTGTTCCTAATTTCATCCTGCAGAGCCTCACAGGGTTCGGGCCTGGCACTTGTCCCAAGGGCACTCATTTCATGATGGGTCCAGGGTTCCAGCTCACCTCCATCTGCATCTGCCCCCAAGTTTTCCACAGGCCAGCCCAGGGCAGTTCAGATGGGATATGACGGGTGCTCCTCTCCAACTCTTCTGGGACTGTTGAGCCTCTTTTTAAAATTTATTTAATTTGAATTTATTGGGGTGACACTGGTTAACAAAATTATACAGTTTTCAGGTGCACACTTACACAACACATCATCTGTACACTGTATTGCTTGTTCACCACCCCAAGTCTCCTTCCATCACCATTAATTTCCCCAATCCCCCTATACAGTCCTCTACCTCCTCACATGCCCCGTTTCCCAGGACTTCGCAAACTGTTTTCTCTGTAATCTGAAGCATGCTCCGCCCTCCAACTCTCTTGGGATTGCTGAGCCTCTTCACAGCCTGCATCCCAGGACCCCAAAGCTCTCACCTGTCCAGATCCTTTCCAAATCTTCACTTGACTCTGGGGGTGTCTGGGACCTGGGGGAGCCACCCCTGCCACCTGCTACAGCCTGGTGACCACCCCTGCCACCTGCTACAGCCTGTAATCTGCTCAAGTTGCCTGTTTAGAACACCAAGGACCCAACTGGTTTTGTGGGAGACTTAAAAGGCACCCCTGCCGACCTCTCTGCCTCAGCCTCAGACAGCAACACCTCATAATCACCTGAACAAGGCCATCAGTTTAACCAAGCGTTTGGGCATTAGAAAGGGAATTATTTGAAAATAACTTATAGTCACAGTGATTAGTCACACACTCATGTGGCAATGATTATTATTTATCAATCAATAGGACACTCACCACAAAGTTACATCACGTCCTGCCACCGCTGCCTGAATCACACTGGCTGAAAGGGGATACTCTTTTGGGGACTGTCATGTGAAGATAATCACATGTGAATTTCATTACCAGGGACTGAGCCATTGTGTGTGGGGACACAGGAAGAGCAAAGCCCCAAGCTGTGCAGACTGTGGCCCGGGTGGAGGAAGAGAGGGCCATGTGTGCAGCAGTAGTCGGGGAGGGCAACTGGTCTCCACGGGTCTGAGAACAGGGCAAGCTAGACACTGTAAAGTTCCTTTCTTTTGGGGTGGGAGAACTTCACACCTTCCACCATCTCAGGTGGTCCTTGTCTTGAGATCTGGCAGATCCTGGGCCTCGTTTCTGTGCTGATCCAAAGTGGCCCCCTCTACTGACCTGAATTGCCCCTCAAGCCTCACCTCCCAGAGCTCCCAAGGCAGAGGGAAGGCTGCACCACCTGAGGCTACTCCTGCCTGGGGACTTCAGGGATGACAGAGGCAGGACTGATTTCAGTGGGAGCCCTCTGTCTGCGTGTAAGTCCCCTCCGTGACCTCTAGAGATCTGCATTTCCTCCTGGCAGGGCCTAGATCCATCCCTTCTCCTAACCTGAAGATGAACCCTTCAGGTCAAGGCCACCCTCTGCTGTCCTGAAGCCCCTATCCTCAGACCAAGGCCTTCACCTCCTGAAGACCCCTGAGGCAGAAGTCAGGAAACATCTCATGTGATAATCCTGCTCTGGAGCCCATAGAGGCCAAGTGCAGGGCCACAGAATCCATCTCAGCTTTGGGGGTCTCGATCCTCAGCCCCCCTTCAAGGTCCTTACCTTGACTCCCTGGAAAACCTGGGACCTCCTCTCTGGCGACCCAAGGCCCTGATCCTTGTACCAAGTCCCAGTATCTCTCAAACACACACAGGGAATGTCAGGAAATACCGCATGTGGTTAATCACACAAAGGTATCTTCCAGGACTGACAGCAGGGGCGGGTTTCTGACGGTCACTTCTGTTCTGGAGTCCAGGCTCCCTTCAATCCACCGTAAGGTTCTTCACTTTGACTCTCGTAAGGACCTGTGCCCTCCTCTCTGCGAACCCAAAGTCCTGCTTCTTTACAGCAAACCCCAGTCTCTCTCAGACCCAGTTGCAGAAGCCAGGAGATGCCACATGTGGTTATCCCACCACAGAGCCTCCCATCTCTGACAGAATGGGCAGGCTTCAATGGGGTCCCCTTTGGTTGTCCTCCCTTATGGTTCTCACCTTGATCCCTGGGAGGTCCTGGGATCCTCCCTCTGCTGACCTGAGGCTGATTCCCAGAGACCAAAGACTTCACTGATCTGAGACACCCGGGGGAAGCCTGTGGACATCACGTTAGGCCACTAAAGCCTGGAATTATTAGGGCTGATGGGAGGAGTGGAGATGGATTCCATGGTTCCTTGGCCCTCTTTCTGGTCCTCAACTTCACTCCCAGCAGGGCCTGACCGCTGACCCCTCCTACTTACTTTTGTTCTTCTCACTTCGTACTAAAGGCCTAATCCTTGCCCTGGCCAGTTTGGCTCAGCAGTTAGAGCATCGGCCCGCAGACCAATGAGTCACGGGTTCGATTCCAGTCAAGGGCACAAACCTCGGTTGTGATTCGTCCTCAGCCCTGGTTGGGGTCGTGCGGGAGGCAGCCACTTGATGTGTCCCTTTCACATCGATGTTTCTCTCTCTCTCTCTCTCTCTCTCTCCCACTCTATCTGAACAAAAATGGAAAAATGTCCTCGGGTGAGGATAAAAAATTAAAATAAAATAAAAAAATAAAGGCCTAATCCCTCTCCGACCCCAGGGCAGTTTTCAATGGACGCCACATGCAGCCAACCTATCCAGGGGCTCCCAGGGCTGACAGTATGGACAGAGCTGGATTTTGTTGGTTCTCTTCTATCTGAGGGTCAAATACCTCAATTTTCCCTCAGGGTCCTGATACACATGCCACAACGGAGCTGTACACCTCTCTTTGACAAGTTGAGTCCATTCTCCTTAGATCTAAGCCCTCAGAAGCTGGGTCCTCCAATGAGAAAGTTGGGGAGGGGCACAGCCTCACCACCCTGCCCTGGGTCTCTCAGTGCTCCCTCTGGTCCTCACCTTGATTCCAGGCAAATTATAGGTCCCTCCCTTTGCCGACCTGAGTTTACTCCCCTCAGACCTTGTCCTTCCCTCCCAAGTTCTCTGAGAAGTTGGGGAGGTGGGTTGCAAGAAGTAGTACCCAACAGACAACCCAGTCCCCAGGATTCTGGGTGCTGACAGCAGAGGAAAACCTGGATTCTGTGGGGCCCTCAGTCCTCCCTCAGGTTCCTCACATTGACTCTGGCAGCTCCTAGGTCCTCAATCTGCCTACCTGAGACCCTGATCCTTACACTGAAACCCAGAGTCTCATGGCCCGAATGTAAAGGCATGAAATGCTGCTTGACTCCAGGCCACACCTCTGCCCTCCCCTTTGTGGACCTGAGTCCCTACACTTTTTACCAAGTCCTGAGTCTCACTCAGTCCTAGATACACAAGTCAGGAAATGTTGCACTTGGTTTTTTGCCATGGAGCATCCCTTGGCTGATAGCAAGGGTGGGCTTTTATAAGGTTGTGGGGTCCAAGGTCCCCTCAGTCTTCCATCAGCCAACCTGAGACCCTGCTCCTTACACCGAACCCCAGAGCCTGTCAGATCAGGATGTGGTAATCAGTAAACGTGCCTGTGGTCCCCCTGCCCTGCCGCCCTCCCAGGGCTGACTGCTCTGGTGTCCAGGGTCGCCCTTTCGCCCTCAATGTCCTCAACGGGACTGACCTGGGGTCCTCCCCTCTGCTGCCTGAAGCCCTGCTCCTTACAGCAACCCCCGGTGTCTCTCAGACCCACATGCAGAAGTCGGAAAACACCCTGGGGTCCGTCCCCCGACCCCACCCCAGGAGGCCTGCAGGACTGACGCTGTTCCGGGTCCCGGGCTCCCTGATCTCCGTCCGGTTCCTCACGTTGATCCGGGCACGTCCGGGACCCTCAGCCTCCGAGCTGAGGCTCGGCGCCTACACGCGGCCCCCGGAGTGTCTCAGACCCGGACGGCGCCAGGTCAGCACTCGCCGCTCGTGGGCATCCCGCTCGTGGGCGTCCCAGGACGCAGTGCTCCAGGGTCCAGAGTCACGTTGTCTTCCCCGTGGTCCTCCCCTGAGCCCCGGCAGGTCCTGGGACCCTCGCCCTGTTCACCGGGGGGCTGGGCCCCGGACGGAGGCCAGCCAACGCCGAGACCCCGGTGAAGTCTGAGGACATCGCTTCAGGCCACCAAGCCTGGGGATTCCCGGGGCTCCCGGCAGGGGCTGAAATGGGTGTCCTGGGGTCCCTCAGCGCCCCCTGTGGTCCTCACCTTGATTCCAGGCAACGTCTGGGCCTCGACCCCTGAAAACCTTGGGGTGCTCCCCTCAGACCTTGTCCTTGACTCCGAGTACTCTGAGAAGGTGGAGGTAGGTAATTTCCGGGAGGGAAATAGTATTCAGCTAGAAAACCCAGCACCCCGGAGTATCTGTGCTGACATCAGGGGAAACCTGGATTCTTTGGAAGCCCTAAGTCCTCCCTCAGAGTCATACCTGGAATATCTGAAGGACTGGGCTCCTCCCTTCTAGGGACCCAAAGCTGGTTCCCCAGACACAGCGTTCATCTCTTTTAGACATCCGAGGCAGAAGTCAGAGGACGGAAAATCAGGACAGGGTTTTTGGGGTCCCCCCAGGGCCGATAGCAGGGGCGGAGCTCGGATCCGGGAGACAGGAAGTCCTGACTCTGTTCCCCACCTGGATGTGCCAAGACCAGGGCCCCCGCCCTCTGCGGACCTCAGTCTGGACCCCTCAGACCAAGGCTCTGACTCCCCCAGGTTTCCCCTGGCAGGTGGAGGCAGGGGCCACTGCTCAGCCTGAGGGCCCGACCCAGGGTCCCGTAGAGCCGCCAGTGACACCAGGAGTGGGATTGTGTAGTGCACTCTGTTCTGAGGCGGGTGGAGCCCCCAGACCTCTCCCGGAAGGGTCCTCACAACCCTCGCAGAGATCCTGCAGTACCAGGACAGATGCTAGAGGGGGCGCTGCGGAGACCAGGGCGTGGGGGAGGGGCAGAGAAGAAGTCTTACAATGAATGAGGATTAAACAGTGAAAACTCCCGCATTGGACACGGGAAATGTAGACAGACGACCACAAACCCTCCGCACCCCCCCACCCCCCCCCCCAAGTCCCTGCTGCTGCTCAGCGTCTTCAGTAGTTACTAACCTTTACAACACACGGTTTCCAAAGTGTCTGCTGCGCTGCTGCAGAAAAGCCATGGGAAGGCGCTTCTTCTCAGAGAGAGGTGAGAGCTGCGTCTGGGAGGCCAGAATCATGTCCTATTGAGAAGGTGCCCAGTCCTTCAGAGTATCAAGGTGTGACCTTGAGGGGGGACTGAGGGCCCCCACAGAGTCCAGGTTTGCCCCTGCTGTCAGCACTGAGGGTCCGGGGTGCTGGGTGTCTGCCTGAGCACTATTTCCCGCACCCCCTCCTCCACCTCCTCAGAGATCTTGGGAGTCAAGGACAAGGTCTCAGGGGAGCAATCTCAGGTCGGCAACAGGCAGGACACACACTTTGCCTAGAATCAAGGTGAGGACCAAAAGGAGGGCTGAGGTGATTTCACAGAATCTCTGTCAGTTCCCTACCTGGAGCCCTAGGATTTCCCAGGCTTGGTGGCCCTAAGTGATGTCCAAGGACTTCACCTGGGGGTCACAGGACTTTGAAGGCCTTTATCTGAGGGACACGGCCTCGGATCAACTGGGGCAGGTTCTCAGGACCTGGCAGGAACCCAGGTCCTCAGACCATGAGGGTGGACAGAAGAATCTTTTCATATCCCCACCCTGCTGTCAGCCCTGGGAGACCCCTTGGCGGAATGACCACAGGAGCATCTCCTGATATTCAACTGGGTCTTATACTTAAGATTTGGTATAAGGAGTAAGGACTCGGGTCAGCAGAGGGGGGACCCTGGTCCAATTGGGAGTCAAGTTGAGGTACCTGAGGGAGGGTTGCAGAGAATCTGGACCCCAGAAAAGAAATGCCCCAACAGAACCCTGCCCCTCCTCTGATCCCGGTAAGACCCCTTGGGGGTATTAATCACAAGGGGCATTTGCTGACTTCTGCTTTCTGGTCTGGCAGAGACTGGGAAATGTGTATAAGGAGCAGCTGTTCAGATGACTAGAGCGGACAGCCCAGATTCTGTGGGGAGCCAAGGTGAGGACCCTGAGAGAGGACTGAGGACTTAGGACCCCAAAGCAGAGATGGATCCAGTGCCTCTGCACTTGGTCTCTAGATAAGGTATTTCCTGACTTCTGCCTGGGTCAAGGGGTGGAGGGTCCTCTGGAGGTGTAGGCCTCAGACTGAGGAGTGTGGCTTCAGGTCAGCAGAGGGTGGCCTTGGCCTGCAGGATGCATTCTCAGGTTAGGAGAAAGGATAGATCTAGGCCCTGCCAGGAGTAATTTCAGATACCTTAAGGTCACTGAGGGGCCTCCCACCACAGACAGAGGGACCCCATAATGTGGGCCCCTGGCCATCCTTGTCATCCCTGAAGTCCCGCAGGGGATGCACCCTCAGCACTGAGGGAGGTGAGGCCTTTTTCTGAGCATCAACTTCAGGTCAGTAGGGGTGGCCACATCTGGTCAGCAGAGAAAATAGTCCCAGTGTCTGCTAGATCTCCAGAAAAGGACCATCTTTGAGGGTGGAAGGTATGAAGGTTCACCCACCTTAAAAGTGACAGTACCATAAAGAGTCCAGCTTGCCCAGTTCTCAGACCCAGGAGGACCCTCTCGGGTAAGGTTCGGTGTGGCAAGCTTCCACTACTACCACGTTGTTTGAGGGATGGGAGACCTTCAGGATGTGAGGACCGTGGTCTGACAGAAATGGGAGGTCAGCCGAGGGAAGAGTCCCAGGATCTCCCAGGTGACAACGTGCTCACCCTTTGTGAAGCCTGAATGTGCACCCTCTTCTCAGAAAATGAAGGACGACACAAAGTCCAGGTTCCCCTGTTCTCAGACCTGAAAGGAAGCACATTGTCCCTTAGTGGCTGCTCCTTTCTATCATAGGCAGCAATGTGGGGAGTCTTCAGGGAGGTGAGGTCGTGGTCAAAATGGGAAAGGTCAACTGTTCTAGGTGGGGTGCCTGGAAGAAAGGCAGACCCTGGCAGGAGTAAAAATGAACAACCCACAAGGGAACTAGGGAACCCAACCAGGACAGGGAGCCCTGTCTCTGCTGCCAGACTTTTGTGATGTTGGCAGGGGTTGGGGTGGTTTTGGGCACGGATATGAAGCGTCCTCACTTTGCTCTGTAGTCTCTTTGGGAGGTGAGGACCTTGGTCTGAGGGGATGACCTCAGGTCATTTGAAGAATACTTCTGTTCAACAGAGAGCAGAGTCCCGGGTCCTGCCAAGAGTCAAGGTGAGGACCCTAAAGGAGGAGTAAGTGTACTCCAATCCCCAGAACAAAGTGGGAGCCCCAAAGAAATCTGGCCTGTCCCTATTATTAGCCCAGGAAACCCTTGGCAAAGTTGTCAGGCTGAGCCCCTCCCCATTTTCAGATCCATGGCCCCAGGAAGGGTCAGGGCCTTTGTCTGACGGTCAGGGCTCAGGCTAGCTGAGGCAGGAACCCAGGCACCAGCATGGGTCATGGTGAGGACTGAGGGGACCCTTCACACCAGGATGCTTAGAACCGATAGATAATGGCCACCCATTGTTTTCCCTTGATGACCACTGTAAGCCCTGGACATATGCTGCCAAATATGGGGACCTCTCACTTCTGTTAAATTGTGAGTGGGTTTTTTTTTTTAATTCATCTTTATTGTTCAAAGTATTACATATGTCCCTCCTTTTTTCCCCCATTGACACCCTCCTCCCCACTTCCAACCCCCCTGCCTTCAGCGCACTGTTGTCTGTGTCTATTGGTTATGCATATAAGTTCTTCAGTTTATCTCTTCCTGCCGCCCCATCCCCCTTCCCTCTGAGGATTGTCAGTCTGTTCCCTACTTCCATGTCTCGGTCGATTTTGTTCGTCAGTTTTTATTTGTTCATTAGATTCCACAAATAAGTGAGATCATGTGATAATTGTCTTTCTCTGACTGGCTTATTTCACCTAGCATAATACTCTCCAGGTCCCTCCTAAATGGGATCCAAAATTTGGTGTATATCAGAATCATGCAGAACCGGTGAGGACATGTACACTCCCTGCCAAGCAGCAGTTAATGAGAAAACAAATGTGGTAACTCCAAATGAACTTAAATAAGAAGAGCTCTAGGACTTGTTGGCAATGCAGCAAAGTGTGACTCAAATAATATATTTCTATGTGGAGACGTGATAGAAAGATGAGAGAGAGACAGATGCACAGAAGGCTCCAGGGCCAGGACAGCCACAGTCTCCTTCCCACAGGAATGGTGATCCCTGGGCATTCCCCTACACTCCCAGCCCCATACCACCCCATGTTCTGCATGAGGATGCCCTGGTCTTCCCCTTCCCCAGCCAGACGTTGGTCATACCAAGTTGATTTTTAAGACTGTGGATTTCTCTCTGCAGCACAGGACACTAACCCAGCAGACAGGGGAGAAACAGGGGAGAAATGGTTAATATATGCTTGCCTCCTTTCTCTCCTCACGCCCTCTCTGGTGCCTACCCCACATCCTAAAGCCCAGTGGCTAGACTAAAATGGGACCTTCAGTGGGAAGAAGGTAGCCTCCCTCCACAGTGGTGGGAGGGGGACAGTATAAGTCTGTTGAACCTGGACGTAGATCCTGCTGCCTAGACTAGAGAACATTACTTGAGGGCAGTCTTATGCTCCAGGTGGTGGCTGCTTCTTTTCCTGCAGAGGTGGATGGAGAAATGGCCCCTGGTCACCTGAAGGAGAACACAAAATCTAGGTCCCAAGCCCAGGAGAGAGGCAGGAAGGGCCTACAGGATCTACAGTGAGGCAGCACCTCCCTCTGTAGACAAGTTGCCTCTGCTCTGTCCCGCATTTCTGCCCTTCTCTCCAGGGTGGCCTTCTCAGGAGTCGTGGCTTCAGGCCAGCCCTATTTACACAGTTTCCTATGGGAGAGGGCTGGGAGCAAGACTGAGGTCCTGAGAGTGACAGAGCCAGAGTTTTCCCTCCGAATACCCCTCCTGAGGGTGGGGGCACTCTGGGTTTGACTCCTTCCTGGGCCATGACCAAAAGCTGTGAATGTCCTGGAACTGGAAAGGATTTGATCTTGGGGTCCCCACTGGGTATCTGCCAAAATGCATGTTCAGGCGAGATGTCCCCGGCCTGTTCACTGGGAGCTAAAACACACATTTCTGTCTGGTTGGGGGGGGGGGGTGTGCATGGGCTAGGATGAGGCAGAGATTAAATGAGAAGCAAAATCCTAATCAGAGCCCCTCCTTACTTACCTCCACTCATGCCCACCACCATCCTTCTTAACCCCCACTCCTTCCCCACCCTTCTCTGGGCAAGAAGCCAAAAACAGCATGGGACACATATTAAGCATTTGAGCCTATTAAAATGACCCCAACCTGGCATCCTAATGAGAACCTAATGAGAACAGAAGGAGCACATGAAAGCTGTTTGTGTTGGGGGCACGGATGGGAAAGGGAAAGAGGAAGATGGACTACTCACTTGATCCATTGGGGTGGCTCTTTATTTGGGTTGGGATCTTCTTGGGCCACCAGTTCAGACTCCCTTGTCTTACTGAGCATGCTTTATTCCTGCAGTTGTGTTTGGGCTATTTGGACCCCGAAAGGAACAAGGAACATTTCTCAGCAATCCCAAGCACTGGACGGCCAGAGATAGGAGAGAAGGTTGCTGGTATCGGGGGACCTCCTGAGATATAGGCCTCGGATTTTCTCCCCAGGACAACTTTTGAGACACTGAAAGCTAGAGATTTCTTCTCCTGAGGCTCCTTCTTCCTAGTGTGGCCCGAGGCAGATGACTGGGCCTGTCCGCTCTCTTCCCGATGATCATGCTTGGCATTTTCTTAGCAGATGATTTGCTAGGAGAAGAGATATCCAATTCTCCAGCAAACTCCCCTTTTATGGTTGCAGCTAATGTGCAAGAAACAGAGGACAGCAAAGCACCCGGCCCACCAAGGACTTCCTGTCTGGATGTGTCTCCAGAATCTTTAAAGACACTGGACTTGACTTGTCTTCCTTCTTTGAAGAAAATGCTTACCATCATGAGCTGGGTCTCAGGGAACTCATCCGATGACAGGTCAGTGGTCTCCGGGTCTGGGGTGGCAGATTGGGTGGTCGGCCCTTGTAGACTCATAGTGATATTCAAATCTATTTTAGTCATTCTCTTTTAGTTTCCCCAGTCCCGACCTTCTCCAGGCCCCTCAGCCAAGCCTGCTCACCATCACCCTTCCAGGGGACCACCCATCTCCCCCAACCCAGGCTGGCCTGCCATCAGCACCTTGCAGTCCTTTCATCTAGGCCACCCTCCACCCAGGCTGCCATTACCCCTGCCACCCCATGGGGATCCCCTCAGCCAGACCACCATCACTTCCAATAACCTAGGCCCTCTAACTCAGCATGTTCTCCCCTCCCACTCCTTGAAGACTCCACCCAGGATGCCCTTGTCCTCACCAGTGCCTTCCCTATGCCCTGGGCCAGGACACTCTCCCGAGTAGACACCTCATCACTGTGAGGGGAGCTCATGTCTGCAGAGTTTGGCAGCTGGGCAGGTAAGACCTGACCCTCACCACCTCCAGACCTTGAAACCTTCAAGAGTGGGTGCAGAACTCTGTAAACTTAACAATAGTGTGCAAGCACCACAGCCCACCAATCAGGGTGAACAACATGGCCAGTCCTTTGAGGACTCCTACCAGTGAGCGTCAAGGGCGCCTGCGGGGTTGCTGGGAGATGAGCCATTGAAGAGGTGATTGTGGGGGGAGGGGAGCGGAATTCCAGATTCCAAAGCTCTGGCCCCACCTTTTCTGGTGCCTCTGCCTCTGAGCCTCATTTTCTTATCTCCAAAACTTCAAGTAGCAGCCTCTCCCTCCTGGGCTTGTGAGGACTAAATATAGGGATGAAAGTGAAGCATTCTAGGCAAGAAAATAACTGAAAGCCTCTATTCCCAATGGATGCTAACCATCCTGCTAGGCAAATAGTCAGAGGATACAAACAGGCAACAGGCAGGGTTGGAAAGTTCTTCTGTGAAGGGTTATACAGGTGTCAAAAATAATATCAGTGGAGCCACTTTAAAATGGAGACGCTTCAGCTTGCAGACCAAAGAGTCCCGGGTTCGATTTTGGCAAGGGCACGTACCTCGGTTGCGGTTCGTCTCCAGCCCCGGTTGGGGTCATGTGGGTGGCAACCAATCGATGTGTCTCTCTCACATCGATGTTTCTCTCTCTCACCCTCCCACTCTGTCTGAAGATAAATGTAAAAAATATCCTCGAGTGAGGATTTAAAAAAAATAAAAATAAAAAAAATAAAAATAAAATGGAGACGCCCTTGCCTCTCTTTTGCCTCACAGCTTTTGAATGTTAAAACAGAGCAAAATAACCTTTGGACAGGGCCTAGGGCAACCTTATGTCCCAAAGAACTGTTTGCAAAGATAACAAGAAAGCAGATATTATGACTACTGGACTGAAAACTAAAAACATCATTTAGCATAAACTTCACTATGTTATCTGCACCAATAGAAATTTGTCTTTTCTCTGGATGTAAATGTTCCCCTTCCCTTTCTCATAAATACCCTGTGCCTTTGTCTCCTCCTTACTGACACACAGAAAAGCACTGTAAGCATCAGCTATTCCCAACCTTGCCTGGTATCCTCGATTTGCAGCTCCTCCTACCTACCTCATCATGCCTAGGCAATGACCCCACCTACTACAGCAAAGAGGCCCTCAGAGCCACCAGAGGGGCACTCCTCAGTGGGAATGGCAGATCTTAGAGAACAGGAACCATGCACATCATTTTTCCTGGTGCCCAGCTCTACTTGCTCTTTGGTCAGTGACAAAGCCACAGCAAGTCACTGAGAGAAGATGGTGACAACAGAAGAATTCACTAGGGGCTCTGCCCAGGAGCTTACAGACCAGCAAATTCCTGGAGACAGTCCAGTGTTATGGATGCTATGCCAAAAGATAGGCTCCTGTTGCTACCCAGTGGGGCAACACTATCCCACAACTCCTGGGATTGTGGTGAGGATTGCATGACAAAGCACGGAAAGTGATGCCTGGCCCAGTGCCTGTCATACAGGGTGCTGAACAATGGCAGCAAGGATGAGCCAGTTTATGGAGTACTGAGCCCTCCCATGTTGCTCTCTCCCCCTCAGGCTGCGCTTCCTATGGGGCCCTCAGAGCTGGGAAAGGTTGCAGCCTGGAAGGATGTGTGTTTAGGGGGAACACCATTTAGAGGTCCTGCAGGAAATTGAGATGAAGACTCCAGGTAGAGCAAAGGGAAGGTGTGGTGAAGGCTAAATTAAATCCCTATGGCTATGGAGAGAGAACGGGAGTGAGAGTGAGACAGACAGGGACCAAAACAGTAGCTGTTTATTGTCCACAATAACCCACTGCAGCCCCACAGGGGCTCTGTGCTTCAGGGCCATATGATGCCCTTACAAAGGGGTGTTTGAGCACCCCTTTATTTGACAAGCTTAACCGGATGCTTCCTTTATTGCTTCAAGAAATATTAGCTCCCACTGCTCTCACTCCTAAATCCTTCCCTTCTTTCAAAATAAACTAGTGAAATGTTGACAAATGTTGAAGTTAGGTGAAGGATAGATGTGTATTATAAAAACTGTTCTCTCTCCTTGTGTGTAGATGTGTAATTTCCAGAGTAAAGAGTTTTAAAAGACAAAGGTACAGAGGTCTTCTTTGCCCAAGCAGCTCCCTTGCTTAGAATGCCCTCTCTCATCTCTTTGCCATTCATCTAACCTTCACTCCTCCCTTAAGGCACAGCTCAAATGCCATTTAGTTCACCACCCCTTTTTGATTACTGCATTGCTCCAGTTCCCACCTAAGGCAAGTCTAGTGGGAATGTCCCTGACCCAACATGCACACATAAATATAACCTTGGGGGAGGGGCAAAGACAGGGAATCCCATCACTCCCAGGCACTGTGGTAGGGGTCTAGCAGCATAGGATATCCCAGGGAAAAGGCAGACCCCCCCCCTTTCAGGTGGAGCAAGACAAGGCATGGGTACAGCACTATGCCCAGGGCCTCTGTGAATGCAAGGGGTGCTGGGTGCAGAAGTGAAATAAACATGACCCACTACCCTCCCCAGCATTAGGAGGTTTCAGAGAGAAGGGTCCCAAGAATCTGTTAACCTGCAAATAAAAAGGCCTTTCAAAGTGGGAGACAAATAAGCATTTATTTGAGATCAATAATAATAGCTATTAGGATATTATTCATTCAGGCAGAAGCCCAAATAGTGTTCCAATGAGGAGATAGAGGCAATCGGTATTTGTGAGAAAGAGAAGGGCAACAGTTACATCCATAGAAGGAAAGCATTTCTTTCTTTCTTTTTGTTTTTTTAATCCTCACCTGAGGATATTTTTCCATTGACTTTTTTTTTTAGATAAAGTGGGAGGGAAGGAGGGAGAGAGAGAGAGAGAGAGAGAGAGCGAAACATCAACGTGAGAGAGATACATCAATTGGTTGCCTCCCTCACAACCCCAAACAGGGCCGGGATCGAACCCTCAACCAAGGTACGTGCCTTTGACAGGGAATCGAACCCTCGACTCTTTGGTCCATGGGCTGATGCTCTAACTGCTAGCCAAAGCGGCCAGAGTGAAGGAAGGCATTTCTATTGTTGCAGGGGACATAACATAGTGATGTTTACGCTAAGCAATGTTTTTAATTTTCGGTCCAGTAGTCATAATATCTTCTTTCGTGTTATGTTTGCAAACCGTTCCTTGGGACACAAGGTTGCCCTATGCCCAGTCCAAAGTTTATCTTGCACTGTTTTATCTTTCCAAGGGTTCGAGGCATGAGACATGCAAGGCAGCTCCTCTGGAATGGCAGTTCTGGTTCTATTTTAAAGTGGCTCCATTTGTATTATTGTTCACAAATTTGTAAGGTAAGAGATGATGCCTACCTGGCTGTAGGTGGACTAAGGAGGGTGGCTAGGACACATTTAGGGGGGGTTGATTAGATGGGAGGTAAGGAGAGTGGGAGGCTGTGGAAATACCTGTCACCAAGAGAGTAAATGAAGGAGAAGGAAGCATTTGGGAAGTAGGGAAAACATGGGGTCATTTTGGCAATACTTGGGTTCCAGGTGCCTGCAGGACATCCAAGTTCTGGTGGCTATACTGATTTGAAGCTCAGGAATTCAAGAAAGATGTTGAGTATCTCACAACTGAAAAAAGGTACTTGTCGATTTAACCATCACCTTCCTTGATTTTTATGCCCTGGCCCTGACACCTCTTAGCCTTGGCCATTACACATTATGCCTTGTGTGTTTTTAAGTATATTTAGTACATTCCAAACAAGTCTTCTTTGATTCAGCATCGCAAAGTCCTTAACTGCTATGCAGCCAGAAGTGTTTAGGCTAGAACTGATGCTATGGAGAGGAGAGGCTGTGATTTGCTGAGTGCCTCCTGAGTATCTAGCTGTGTGTGCATGTATTTTTTGTTCATGCACACATGTGTACATATACTAGAGTACTTGGAAGGATTAGACGAGCAAAATATTACCTTGTGTAATATGGATGAAATGCTGATGAAAGCAAACTATCAGTTGCCCTCTAGAGGAATAACTTTCCATATAGGATGAGCATTATGTGTGCAGTTTAGAAAGGATTGCTTTTGGAAAGTAGCTCAATGTCATGAAGACAGGAGGGCTGTGTGTCACTGGCCACAGTCATTAGTCTGGGTCTCCAGGCTCAGTGACTTCAGGGACTTCATCACAGTCCTCCTAATTGCATCAAGAAAAAGTGACAAATAGAAGCACTTTCAAAGGAAAGATAGCCTCCAATGAATAGAACAGGGTAATTCAAACTTCAGCAAAGTAGTTTACTTGGGAACTAATTAGAAATTATTCTGAACAACAATTGCTGAATAACTTTCATATTTTTTTTCTGTTTCAAAATATAATACATGCTCACTGTCAAAAACAGAAAAAATATGGGCAAATTTTGAAAAGAAAATAAGTGTCAATCATGTCACTACTAAAGATAACCACAATGAAAATGTTGGCGTGTTTCAGGATGAAATGAGCTCCTTCATGTTTATTATGTAGAACATTGACTAGAGCATGGTACTCACTCAATACATGTCATTGGC
The DNA here is from genome assembly GCA_030848825.1 of Tadarida brasiliensis. Lineage (NCBI taxonomy): Eukaryota > Metazoa > Chordata > Mammalia > Chiroptera > Molossidae > Tadarida > Tadarida brasiliensis. Next base: position 86,491,876 of record CM061280.1, read on the forward strand.
CCTGGCCAGTTTGGCTCAGCGGTTAGAGCGTCGGCCTTCGGACCAGAGAGTCCCGGGTTCGGTTCCCGCTAGGGGCACATACCTCGGTTGCAGTTTGTCCCCGGCCCCAGTTGGGGTTGTGTGGGTGGCAACCACTTGATGTGTCTCTCTCACATCGATGTTTCTCTCTCTCTCCCTTCCTCTCTCCTTCTCGCTCTATCTGAAGATAAATGCAAAAAAAATGTCCTCAAGTGAGGATTAAAAAAAAAAAAACATGTTATTTTTTTTTGTTAATTCTCACCCAGGAATATGTTCCTATTAATTTTTAGAGGGAGAGAGAAAGAGAAACATCGATGTGAGAGAGAAACATGGATCGGTTGTCTCCCGACAAGCCCTGACCAGGGAATCGAAATCACCACCTAGATTTGTGCCTTGACCGGGAATCAAACACAAAACCTTTCAGTGTACTGGTTTACGCTCCAAACACATGAACCACCTTTCGAGGGCCATATCATTGCTTATTATCATTCCATTGTTAGTAGGGTTAGAAAAGTCTTTCCATATCCAATAATCCAAGTTCATCTACATTTTATTCTAGTATTTTTACTTTAATGTTATTATGTATAAAATACATAAATATCTTCTCTTTATAAAAAACTCAGCCCGGCCGGTGTGGCTCAGTGGTTGACCATGCACCGAGAGGTCACCGGTTCGAATCCTGGTCAGGGCACATGCCCAGGTTGTGGGCCCAATCCCCAGTGGGGGGCATGCAGGAGGCGGCCAATCAATGTTTTCTCTCATCAATGTTTCTGTCTCTCCCTCTCACTTCCTCTCTCTCTAAAATCAATAAAGGAAAAAAAATGTATATACTATACAAAAATGTAGTACAAATGTGAGTGTATTCCTACACAAACTTGGCTCCCATGTTTCAGTGAGATATGTAACAACAGCTTAAGTTGTCAGTGTTCATTTGTCCACTCATTCATTCAACAGTCACTTGCACCTCAGAATTGTTCCTCTGAAGGATATATCCCATGAGTCTTGGCTGCATGAGCAGACAGCTCTGTCCAGGGGTGCAAACTCCTCTGCACTCCCAGGGCCACCATGTGCACAGTCTGTGCGGAGGCAGGAGAAGGAGGACCTGCAAGGAGCTGGAGGGCAGCATGGGCACTGGGTACAGAGAAGTCCAAACCAGCAGCTTGAAGTCAGAGGGCATGAGGGAGGGCAGGTGAAGGGGCCCAGAGTCTCAGCAGGAATAGGCAGCCTGAAGGTGATGGTGAGCAGGGAGAGAATCCAGAGATATGTAGACAGCACAGGAAGGAGATCATCAGCAGGTCAAAGCAGAGCTCTTCATTGATCACCTGCCCAGACTGTTTTTTTCCCTCCATGACCCCATGTCATTATGACCCAGTTATGCCAATACATGGAGGTCTTCCTTTCTACCACACCTCTTCATCCTCCATATCCAGTCCTTCCTGAAATCTGTGGTTTTGATGTCCTAACAACTATTTCCTGTGTTTTCTCTTGAATCACTTCCCTCACTATCGTGCTTGAAGTGTTCCTCTTTGGCATGCTATTGTGCTTTCTCTCCAAGGAAGTCAGCACCCAGGGGAAAAGGCTTTCTGCAGCCTTCCTTCCTATGAAGTATCATTCCCAGTTCCTCGAACAGTGCAGGGCACAAAGTCTCCCAGAACAAATACTTGCCTGAGGAAGATGCTGGAGGTGAGGAGGCCTCCCCTGTACCTCCAGTCCCATTCCCCTCACCACCACCCCCAAGAAAAGCACAGGTGGAGCAGAAGCCAGTTTTGTAAAATATTTCTTTTGTTATGTTTGCAGGGGCTTTTAGCAGAGTAAGAATGTCCCCACTGCTCCTGTGTCCACCCCACCACAGCTCACACCCCTCCAGCTGATCTCACGGGGTGGGAAAAGTCTTCCTAGATTCCACTCAGCTGTCTCAGGATTGGATGTAGCACAGTGTGGGTTAAGCAAAGTTGCTACGTGGCAGTTTTGAGACATGGAAAGTGCATCAACCTTAAGCAAACAGGTGGGAGCCAAGCCCAGATTTGTCCTTGGCTGGTGCCCACCTTAGCTCCCTGCAGTTGTGCCCAGCCAGGTAAGCTGTCCCATATTCCAGTTACAGATAACCACATCTAATTATTCCAATGACTTGTGGGAAGAGGGGCAGTGTGGGCACAGAAACACCCCTCCAGGCAATGCTGCCTCCCAGACCTATATCACCCCTGGACCTGTCTGTCTCTCCCTGTACCTTTCCTGTTGACTTGACCCCCTTGCAGACACAGAAGTAAACTATCACTCAGCAGACCAACAGACACAGGGTCACCTCACACTTGAGGGCTCTGGCACCTCCCACACCTCGCCACTCCCCTCTACCCAGTGGCAAGACTTTGTTCCTGGGGGAGAGAGAGCCCCCAGGAGGGCTGTGCCAGCTGAGAGCAAAGCAACTGGGAGCTGTCCCAGGGTTGGCGCTCCACTCCTGCAGCCCTCGTGTCCAGCTGGTCCCTCCTGAGCACCTGGGCCCAGCCCGCCTGAGCCTGAGGCCTGCAGACATGGCAGCGTGTTTGCCTGGATCCCGGGAGTCGCAGGGGAGAAGCTGTGGGGCTGGCAGCTACCGCTTCCCCCCCAGGCCGGCAGACACCACGGAGTGATGGTGCCCAGAGTGAGAAATGGTGCTGAGGGAGCAAGGCCCATCCATCCTGGCTCCCCCAGGGACTGAGCTGGGGGTGCCCGAGGGCAGGCAAGGCCCAGAGGTGACTCCTGCTGGGAATCCCCCAGCCCACGTAGAAACTAGGGCCGCAAGTGCAGCCCAGAGTGTAGGACAGACGAGGACTGGCCCAGAGGCACCGGGCTCACTCCCAGACCTCGAGCACAGGGGACAGGCAGTCATCATGCAGGTGGCACGTGCGCTTAGCTGGGCCGGCAGCGGCACAGGCTTCGAGGCTCACCCGCCAGCGTGACCCCCGCGGGCTTGGCGGGAAAGAGTCACGTGGCCAAGAGCCTCACAAAAGGGTTCCGAGAAGTGGCGCCACACTGATTGCGCAGGCGCTTTGTGGCGTTCGAGTGACGTCAGGGCCAAGGGCGGGGCTTCCTGAGGGAACGCCCACCCCTCCGAGGCTCAGCCTGCTCTGGGAAGTCTGGAGTAAAGGCTGAGAGCCATGCAGGCTGAAGACCGAGGCGCCGGCGGTGTGGCCGAAGATGCCGAAGGCCAGGGCAGTGCTGGTGACCCTGGCAGCTCCGAGGGCCCTGGAGGCCGCGAGGGCCCCGGAAGAGGTGGCACGGGAGAGGTGGGTGCCGCAGCCGGGGCAGCGCCACGGGTCGCAGGGTCCCTCGATGCTCCCGGGCCCCACGGAGATGCCTTGCCGGTGCCCAGAGCCAGAAGGCCAAGAAGACAACTTTTCCAGTTGTATCCTATTTGAGGAGTGGCCGGGTGGCCCGGGGGACGGACCTAGGCCAGGCAATGGGACGGGGAGGAGGGGGTCAGCCTGGGGGTCCGGAGTGAAGGGGGAGAGGGGGACCCGGGTGGCCGAGGGGATGGGCCAGTGGTGGCCCGTTGGGATGCTGAGGGGAGAAGGCCTGAGGGGCCAGGAAGGCGGGAGCGGCCGTGAGGGGAGTGAGACGGGTGAGAGGGGCCTGAGGGGAAGCAGACAAAGTGAGTATTGCACGGTGCCTTAACTGAATGTCCACCAGCTCCCTCCTAGTGCCTTTCCCATCACCCGTGGAGGCAGAGATGGCCTGCGAGTGCCTGACCCCGCGTGCCCAACCCCAGCCAGCCGCGGTTGAGCAGGAGCTCACAGTGTCTGATCACCTCCTAACTATGTAAGTTTGTAAAGGGCCAGGGTTGGGGACGTGGAGGGTGCAGGTGGCTAAGGTCGTTCTCTGAGGGTCATTATAAGAGGGAATTGGTGACCCCCAAAAAGCCAGGTGTAAGGAGGTACTGGCGGTGTACTGGGCCTGTCACCACCTGAGGGGACAGAGAGCGCTAGGTGCAGAGTTATCACATTTAATATGATTTTCTTTCTCCCTCATTTAGCCGACTGACGGCTGAAGACCTTGGCCAGCTCCGAATTTCTATCTTTTCCTGTCTCCATGAGCTTTGCTTGTTGATTCGGACCATGCAGCGCATTTTGCCTTTTTTTTTTCTTGAACCTAGACTGGAAAAAGCGGGCCAAGGCAAACCTACAGTCCCTGCCTAAGCAGTGCAGCCTTTCCTGGGGCATGGATTCCTCCAGGAGCTGCTGCTTTATTCTAGGGGCCTAATTGTTGCTTATATTGGCCCTTCAGCACTCTCAACTCTATTGTTACCCTGTTGCTGGAGGATGGAATTCTTAATTGTTTCTTAGAGCAGAAAATAAAAGTGAACTTCTGAGGTACTTTCAGTTACCCATGCCTCCACATTTTCTTGCCTTTGTCCCTGGTTTGGAGGGGAGGTGTGGGATTCAGCTATTCTAGTCCATTGAATTCATTTTACAAAATGGAAGAAAATGAAAATGAATTGTGGCAGGCGATTCAGCATTAACTGCTGTCCGTATTTTGGAATATTAGTTTTTTAGTTGCATTTCTATATTAATTGCACAACAATAACATATAATGCATAATTTTTGCAAGTTCAGAATTAAATTTTTTCTGAATTATTTTATAAAATAGATTTTTAGAAAGAGAATTGTTGCATCAAAGAATAAGCTCGTGTACAGATGTTTGATTCATATTGTCAAATTGTCTTCCAAAAAGGTTGCACCAATTTACCTCCAACCAATTGTGTATGAAGGAGTCCATTTTCTTACTCCCTACCCTGTGTAGGCGTACCTCATTTTATTGCACTTTACAGATATTGCATTTCCATCATAATCAAGGCAAGACCCTCCACCAGCATAAGGATTATGACTCACTGAAAAGTCAGATGATGGTTAGCTTTTTTAGAAATAAATATTTTTAAATTACGGGATGTACATTGTTATTTTTAGACATAATGCTTTTGCACACATAATAAACTACAGTATAGTGTAAACGGAGCTTTTATATGCACTGGGAAAACAAAAGTTTGTTTGACTCACTTTATTGCAATACTACCTTTATTTGTGATAGTCTGGAACCAAACCTGCAATGTCTTTGATGTATGCTTCTATTTGTGAGTTCCGGCTGCCTTAACAAAATACCAGACAGTAGGTGGCTTAAACAACAGAAATTTATTTTCTCACAGTTCTGGAGACTCAAAGTTCCAGATCAAGATATCAGCAGGGTTTGTTTCTGGTGAGGCCTCTTCCTTGATTTATAGACAGCTACCTTCTCACTGTGTCTTTTTATGGCCTTTCCTCTGTGTGTATGGTGAGAGAAAGAGGGAGCGCCCTGGTGTCTGTTCCTCTTTTCATGACACCAGTCTTATTGAATTCGGGGCTAACCGTTATGACTTGATTTAACTTTAATTACCTCCTGAAAGTCTCAGTCTCCAAATACAGTCACATCAGCATTTCAACATATAACTTCAGGGGTAGCGTCAATTCAGCCCATAATACACCCCCCCAAAAAACCATTTGCAATCTTTTAAATCTTTGCCCATATAGTAACCAAAATCATATCTCAATATTGTTTCAGTTTTTTAAATTTTTAATGTCGCTTAACAACAATTCATATGACATTTAGCCAGTGGTATCTCTTCTTCAGAGAACTCTCCATTCACATCTTTTGTCTAGTTTTTAATTGGAAGAGTCATATTTACTTCTTGATTGGTGAGTGCTCTTTATATGATAAAGAAACCAAATCTTTGTAATAGTTTGAAAATGCGTTCCTTCCTCTTTGTAATAACTCCATTCTGACCCTCAGTTACTGCACGTACACACCCTGGCAGTTTCTTTTCTGTAAGCATAAGGGCCTTGAGACACCCAAAGAAAACTGTAAAGATAAGGGGTTGAGGACGGCCTTGGGAAACTCAGAGAAACCATGAGGAAAAAAGAGATTAAAAGTTGCCCTGCTCCTCTCCCCCCCCCCTTCTCTGTATCAGCCCCCATTAACAGTGCCAAAAGCGGCGCCAAGAGAATGTAGTTTTTTTTTCTGTAGTTTATGCCTTTAAAAGCGGGCAACAAAGAAGGCTCGGGGCTGAGGATTTGGGGAAGATGTTCCCCCCCAGCCCGCAGGTGTAACAGCCCACCAGTGTAATAAAGTGCTCCTTTACAATTTGGCCGTGCGTCTCTGATTATCTCTCTGACATGTTACAACACTCATTACTTCATTTTATCTCTGTTCATAATTTCTCTATACATAGAAAATTTTTAAAAATTTAAGTGATATTTAAGTGATCCATTTTTATGATGATTTCCATAGTTCAAGTCCAGTGGAAAGCCTCACCCTCTGTAAAATTACAAAGTGTGACACTCATAACATCTAGTACTTTAATATTTTAATCTACTAAGAATTTATTTTGGTGTGAAAAGCAACATAGATCTAGTTTATGTCCCCCGCCAAAGTTAATCAGGTGTTTCAACATCATTTACTGAATAATCCATATTTCTCCAGTTAGTTGAAATTCTGTCTTCACCAAATTCTAAACTCCCATCTTTGTTTATTCTTGCAGCTTGAGTTGCATTCCCAAGGGTGCAGGGAGAAATAGGAGGATAAGAAGCAAATGACACAAAGAAGGTTAGGGCATGAATGGTTTAGAGGACAGTTGCCTTGTGGATACTTGAGCATTTAGGTTTTTAAATATTTTTTTACTATTATAATTGATGCTGTAATGAATATTTTGTTTTACAAAGATTGTATATGCACATTTATGTAAATATACAGTCCTAGTTTTAGCGGTGAAAGAGTTTTCACGTTATTGAATTCATAATTTTGCAGGAACTGTAAGTTCTCTCATGATATATCTAGTCGATCTTTGTAATTTGGGTACATTACCTGGTTAGGAATGAGTACAGTGAATAATGTAGTAGAGTGAATAATGGGGACTAAGGCCAAGATATGTGACTGCAAAGTTAATGTCCCAAATCAAACACAGTGCTTTTTCCTCATGGGAAGATGGAGTTTATAAGCTAGCACACAAGCAGTTGTGTCCTAAGGGACTAAGCCCGATATGTTACTAAAGTAGAGCCAGTAGCGAGAGTACAAGCAAAGAGTACATAAAGAACAAGAGTGAAATTGCTCAAGTCAGAAGAAAAAGAAAGCTGGTCATGACCTTGCTTTTTACAGCAAGTAAATTTCTAAAAGAATCAAAGTTTAAATGGGGAGAAAATGAAAGCATATAATTAAGTCCAAAATGCAAAACTAAAAAATAAAAGGAGAAATATTAATGAAGAAATTAATGCATGATACAAAACCCAGAAGGCATGTATCAATAATAATGAATCAATATCTGAATACAAAGAAATGTTAAGTGGATTTATAGCAAAAAACACCACAAAAGCATCAAATTGGGAATCAATTAGGAAAACTATCAGGCAAATAGTAAACAAAGCAAGATAAAAATCCCAGAAAACAAAAATAAATAAATAAATGAATAAATAAATGTCTAATTGCACAAAGCCTTAAATTCTGTTTTGGAAGAAAACACCAAAAAGAAAATGAAAAGAAACAATTTAGAAAAAAATCACTAACCCAAAGAGTAAATAAAAGTTAGTATCTGTAAAATGGAAATATCTTATAGAAATCAATACTTTAAAAGGAAAACAACCCAGAAGAAAATTGTACAAATGACAGGAACATGGAAGTCATGGAATAAGAATTAGAGATAGCCAACTTGGATGGGGTATGACCCTATTTATGTAAAAAAATTATATTAAAAATGCAGGTTAATATATTCTAAGGAAAAAAATCGGGAAGAAACCATGCAAAACTGTTCATAGTGGTTAGTGCAGAGACTCAGATTATGAGAATTTTTACTCTCTAAAAACATATCTTTGTATAAAGGATGAATGATGTTATAATAAGCACGTAGTACAATTAAATTTTTTTAAATTTCTAAGCATCCATAACAATAAATACATTCTGATTCCAATTGTGTTTCCCTGCTCTAAATAAACATGGCAAACATTTGTAGTTCAAAAAGAGACCTAAAGGAAGTTTTTAATGTCTTCCTTGATCTCCATGGTAACCCATTCATTGTTCAGTATCATGCTATTTAGCCTCCATGTGTTCAAATGTCTTTGCATGTTCTTGTTGCAATTGATTTCTAGTTTCATGCCATTGTGATCTGAGAAGACGCTTGATATGATTTCAATCTTCTTGAACTTGTAGAGACTTAGTTTGTGCCCTAACATATGGTCTATCTTTGAGAATGTCCCATGTGCACTTGAGAAGAATGTGAATTCTGTAGTTTTGGGGTGTAATTCTCTGTATATATCTATTAAATCCATTTGATCTAGTGCTTCATTTAGAATTTCTGTTTCCTTGTTAATTTTTTGTCTAGATGATCTATCCAGTGATGTCAGCGGGGTGTTGAAGTCTCCTGCTATGATTATATTGCTGTCGATTTCTCCTTTGAAGTCCTCCAGAAGATTTTTAATATATTTTGGTGCTCCTATATTGGGTGCATATATGATATGTTATTTCTGGAATATAATGAACATAACAGTCTGAGGAACAGACTTACAATTGCCAGACGAGGGGGTGGGGGAGGGGAGCGATAAACCACAGAACTTATACGCATGTATGGAAAACCAATGGACATGGACAACAAAACTGGGGACAGGGCAGGGAGGCAGGGGGAGAGGGAGTCAATGGAGGAAAAAGGAGAAACATCTGTAACAAAAATAAATTAAAAAAAAAAAAAGAAACCTAAAGGAAACCACCTATTTGTTCACAGCAGTTCTCTCTGGCTGGCAAGATTCTGGAGCATATTTTTTCAACATTTTATAAGTTTCTGCAACTGCACAACTTATTCAATGATCATGTTTTACTTCCATCAATAGAAAATATGATTTAGAATAAAAACTATGCAACAGAGATATTTGAGCTTTGCTGGAATGGGGAGAAACCTGGCACACAAAAGAGGATTCTCCAAATGTACCATCTACATACATTAAATTCCAAGCTTCTGTGTTACTGGACTCATCCCTAAATCATCAGGCATGTGCCAACCTCACTGTGGCGAAGAAGTGTGGCCTTGATTGATGTGACTAGTGCCTAAGAGGCACTTTCCCAAGGACCTTAAACAAAGCCCTCTTCACCTCCTTGTTTCCCATGCTGCAGATGATGGGGTTGAGCATGGGAGTGAGGACCACATACAACACAGAAAGCACCCAGTCTTGCAAGCAGAGTATGCAGAGTAGGCAAGGATGTAGCAGAGGACTGAAGTGATATAGAAAATACAGACCATGCCCTAGCCAGTTTGGCTCAGTGGTTAGATCATTGGCCCATGGACTGAAGGGTCTCAGGTTCGATTCCCAGTCAAGGGCAGGTACCTGGGTTGCAGGTTTGATCCCCAGCCCCAGTGGTGGTCATGCCAGAGGCAACCAATTGATGCGTCTCTCCCACATCGATGTCCCCCCCTCTCTCCCTCCCTCCCTCCCTTCCACTCTATGTAAAAAAACAAACAAACAAACCAAAACAACTCGATGGAAAAATATCCTCAGTGAGGGTTAACAAAAACCAAAAAGAAAGAAAGAAAATACAGACCACAATGATGTGAATACAGACCACAAGCGGAAAAGGCTTTTCTTCGGCCCTCGGCAGAGTGAATCCTGAGAACAGCAGCTACAACATGTGTATAGGAGATGACAACCAGGGCACAGGGTGCAAGAGCCACCAGCAAACTAAAGAAGAACAGGGCAAGTTCATTTGCCTGCGTGCTGGAGCAAGAGAGTTCGAGCAGTGGAGGGAGGTCACAGAAGAAGTGGGTGATGAGGCGAGGCCCACAGAACTTGAGTAGAGCTGCAAGGATGGTGTGGGTGAGTGCATTGGCCAAGGCAAGAAGGCAAGAGATTGAAGGTAGTCCTGTCAGGCTCTTCGGCCCATGAGGACTAGGTAGTGCAGTGGCTGGCCGATGGCTGCATAGCGGTCATAGGACATGGCTGTGAGCAGGAAGCACTCCCAGGGTGCCAGGAAGTGGAGAAAGGATATCTGGGTAAGACAAGCACGACAGGGCATGGTCCGCACTGGTGCCGGCAGATGCACCAGCACCTGAGGCACCGTGTTGGAGATATAGGCAGTGTCCAGCACTGACAGGTTGGCTAAGAAGAAGTACATGGGAGTGTGGAGTCGGGAGTCCATTACAATGAGGCTGACAGTGCCCAGGTTCCCAATCACAGCCACTATGTAGACCAACAGAAAGATGGCAAAGAGCAAGGGCCTCAACTCCTCTGTCTCAGGCAAGCCTTCCAGAAGAAACTGGGAAAGTAAAGTTTCATTTTCCAGCTGCATGGAACCACGCACAGAAACCTGCAGCTGTAGAGTCCAACTCTGAGTCAGAGGGTCTAAGTTTGGAGTGCCAGTGTACAGAAGGGAGTGAGGGGGAGGGAAGGTCCAGAGACAAAGAGGACAGGTATCAAGCTTACAGGAATAAGACTCAGAATTACAGGAATGAGGTTGGGCTCAAGAGGCCAGTGGTAAGGTAGAGGCCAGGAGAATGGAAATGGTAAGCCCATCAACTCCCACACCAAGAGGAGAGGCATAGACCTTGAAATCACAGTGCATGCAGCTCCTCTAAGGATATCGAAGTCAATCCCTCAGAAACTTCTTCCTGAATGAATGACCCTGGACCTTGTAATTATCTGAAATGGCCCCATTATTTCACCATCACCAGCACAGCAGAACCCCAGGTCCCTCCTTCTCCTCTGAACCTTTCAGGGCCTCCCATATCACTCAAAGTCAAAGCCAAAGTCCTCCCCACAGCCTGCCAGGCCCTCTGTGATACGCCCTCTCCTCTCCTGTCTGATCATCAGGCAAGAGGTCTGTCAGCTCCTTGACCCATATTGCATCTTCAGACTTATTCACTGCAGCCAACATCTTTGCCTGTTTCCTGCCCTGGTGGAAGAGGGCTCTGCCCTCCTATCCAAGACTGTTTCTCTCACTGCTCTCTTGATCTCAATGCTTGGAAATGCTTTTACATGTGAAAGTACTAAATGCCACTGAATAGTTTGCTTTAAAATGGTCACTTTCATGTTATGTCAATTTTACCTCAATAAAAAAGAAAGCAAAATAAAAACTTTGTCGGACATATAAAAGCAGAAATAATTTGTTGTCAGCAGAAACCTGCACTATAAGAAATGTTAATGACGGTTCTTCACAAGGAGGAATGATACCAAATGGAAGCTTAGATATACGTGAAGGAATGAAGAGTCCTAGAAATAGAAAATATGTAGGTAAACATAAAGTAATTTTTCTCATTTTAAAATTTATTTAAATCATAGCAAACTGTTTAAAGCAAAAATATTAACAACATAGAATGGGGTTTATAGCCTCTGTAGAAATAAAATGTATGACAACTATAGTACAAAGCACTAAAGTGGGTAATTGGAAGTATATTGCTATAAAGTTCTTACATCATATGTGAAAAGATTTTAAATTATTTGAAGGTAGTCTATAATAAAATACATATTAGAAACACTAGTTCTAAATATATATTGGAGGTAAAATAGAATTCTAAAAATGATTCCATCTAAAAGAATTCATGAAAACATGGAAAGAGGAACACAAAACACATGGGAGAAATATTAAAAAGAATAGCAGGATGATACGTTTAAACTCAACCATATCACTAATCACATTAATTGTAAATGGTCCAAATGCTGCAATTAAAAAGGAGATATAGTCAGAGTGGATACAAAGGCAAAACAAAACTATATGCTAAGCATAAGAAATCCACTTTAAAAATAAAGTCATAGATATGATAAAAGTATTAAGATAGATAAAGGTACACCATGCAAACTACAACCATAAGAACTTTTGAGTGGTTATATTAGTAGCAGGCCAAGTAGACTTCAGGACAAGGGATATGATGGGATGGAGGACGTTTGCCAATGATAAAGGGGTCAGTTCGTGAAGAAGACATAACAACTCTAAATATATGTGCATTACAAATAACAGAGCTTGAAAATACATGAAACAAACCTCACAAAAAAGAAAGGAGAAATAGATAAATCCACAATCAAAGGTAAATATGTTAACACTCTTCAAGTAATTGATAAAACAGAATTGCAGAAAATCAGACATAGAAGGCAAATTACAATCTAAATATGTAGTAGGAAAGAAATAATGGAGAGCAGATATGAATAAAATGTAAAATGGGCAAATAATAGAAAAATACATGAAACGGAAAGCTTTTTGTAATACCAATAAAACGGATAAAAAGTGTATCCAGACAATATTAAGAACATTATTTGTGAACAAATTTGCTAATTTAGATGAAATGGACAAATTTCTTGAGTGACCCAATTTACCAAAACTGACTCAAGAAAAATTAGAAAACCTGAATATCCATACATCTATGAGAAAAAAAAATGGAACAGAAAACTCCAGGCTTAGATGGCTTTATTAGTGAATACTATCACAAAGAGGATGATACATCATGACCGAGTGAGATTTATCTCTAGAATATAATAGTGGTTTCGCATTAAAAAATGAATCCTTGTCATTCATTATATTAAGAAAAGAAAAGACAAAATACGGTCATTTCGCTAGATGCAGAAAAGCTTTTGACAATAGTCAACAAACACTCATGATAAAAACTCTCAGAAAACTACAACTAGAAGGAAACTTTCTTTATCTGATCAAGGGAATCTACAAAAATCCTGCAGCTAACATGATACTTCACGGTACAAGACTGAATTCTGTTCAACATTGTCCTAGGCAGTACACTATGATAGAAAGAGAAATAAAAGTCATACAAATGGGAAAAATGAAATAGAATTATCTTTATCCAGAGATGATACGTTTGTGTATGTACAAAATCCTGTCTACAAAAAAGAAAAGAGAAATTTTTAAAATCACTACAATTTATAATGGTTTCCCAAAACATGAAATACTTTGTGATATACCTAATAAAATGTGCAAAATATTGCCAGTGAAAACTAAAAACTGTTGATAAGAAAATTTTTAAAAACCTACATAAGTGGAGAAACGTGTCATGTTCACCGAGTGGAAAACCCAGTGTACTTAAGTTGTACGTTCTCACCGCACTATTCTATAAATTTGATAGAAACAATGAAAATCCTGACTTTGCAGAAATTGACAAACTGACTGCAAAACGTATATGGAAATGCAAAGAACCTAGAATAGGAACATCAAACTTGAAAAAGAAGAAGAAAGTTGAAAGATGTAAGTATGACTAAAAGAGAATATAGGCAGAATGAAAAGCTCATACTTCGCTGGTGGAAATGTAAGGTGGTAATAGAACTATTGAAAAATAGTTCTTCAGTTTCTTACAAAGTTAAACTTATGACCCAGTAAGGCCACTTCTGCTATTCACCTGATCATTAAAACCATATGTCCACACAAAAACTCAAACATACATTTTTGTATCAACTCTATTAATAATAATCCCAACTTGCAGACAACCCAAATGTCCATCAACAGGCAGCAGAATACCACTCAGCAATACAGAAGGATGGATGAGTGACTCCTGCTGGGAATGGTCCCAGGGCTGGGCCCCACCCCCACCCCCCTCAAATTCAGATGTCGCAGCAAGTGGTGCCCAGAGAGAAGGACAGGCCAGGACTAGCCCAGAGGCTCCAAAGTCACTCCCAGAAGTCGATGACAGGGGACCAGGGGTCAGTCAGCAAGCTTGTCTCACCTGAGGCTGGCCGGGCTGGTGCTGGCACTGGCTTTGAGGTTCACCCACAGCAAGCTTGGGGCCCAGTCAGATAAGCTGGAATCAGTCACCTTCCCAGCAGCCTCAGCACCGAAGCCCGGAATATGGCTGTCTTGCCAGGACACAACCGAGGGGGTCAGTTTGCACAGGTGCACTGGGGTTACATAGTGCTTTATGGGCCTAGTTTCATGTGAGAGTCTTCACTGGCTCAGCAGTCTTGGGGGTTTATGGGCCAAGGTGACAGGGACTCGTCACACTTCCTGGGACTCAAAAGGGGTCGTTTATGCAGGTGTCCTTGAGAGCCCGAGTTGATTTGCGCATAAAAGGGTGGAACTTCCTGAGTCCCTCATTCATGGGCTGAGAGGGCCTTCAGCTTCAAGTTGGACTCTGAGGGGAACAGCGGATTTACAGCAGCCATGCAGGCTGCAGACGAAGCTGCAGGTGGTACGGCTGATGCAGGGAGTAGCCTTGGTGGCCCTGAAGACCAGGGTGGTACTGGAGGCCCTAACAGCCATGTTCCCCCTGGGGTTCTAGAAGGCCAGTGTGGTCCTGGCGGCCCTTGTAGCCCTGGTGGTCCTGACACCCACAGGATGTTTTTAAAATATATTCTTGGGCCCAGCCGGTGTGCCTCAGTAGTTCAGCGTGGATCCATGCACCAAGAGGTCAATTCCCGGTGAGGGTACATGCCCAGGTTGTGAGCCCAATCCCCAGTGTGGGGGCATGCAGGAGGCAGCCGAGAGATGTTTCTCTCTCATCGATGTTTCTATCTCCCTCTCCTTTCTTCTCTCTCTAACATCAAAAAAGAAAAAAATATTTAAATAAATAAAATATATTCTTGATATTAATTCCTTATTGGTTTTAAACAATGTTTAAGAAGTTCTTTCCCAGGGCTAAGCCACAAGGATGTTTTCTTAAATCTTGTGTACTAACTTTATTTATTCCATAATTCAAGGAACATTTGCTAGACACTGTTCCCGGGCTCCATGGAGGTTCTATACTAATGGGGAGAGACAGCCAAGAAACAAATAACTGGGAGGAGAAAATGGCGGTGCAGTGAATGGAAGCTACACAGAAGATCTCCCAGGACCAAACGGGAATTACAACTAAAATAAACACAAATCGTCGGGAAAGAGCAACAGAAAAGCAGCGGGAGAGGACCATACAACCAGGGACACTGAATGAGCATGGTAGGATCTGCAGAGGCACGTGAGGGTGGCAGGCTGGGAGCCCACAGACAGCAGCGGCCTTAGCTGTGAGCGGCAGCGGCGCCCGCCCATGGGGTTAAGTGCCCAAGCTGCTCCACAGCTCAGAGGGCCAGGATTAAGAGCCCAAGCTGCTCCACAGCTCAGAGGGCCGGGACAGAGGGCTAAATAGCCACAGCCACTCACCTGGGTCTCCAGCAGAAGGAGAGCGGACTGGACTGGAACTCTGTGGGGACACCTGGGATTTGGAGGACGCTCAGAGTTTGTGCTCAGCTGTGGCCACAAAGGACGGTGGTGGCCAGCCCGCTCCTTCCCGGTTACACAGAACGCAGCCAAGTTTACTCCTTCCCAGAGCTGTGACAACCCCTCCCTCAGAGATTCCCAGGTGAGGCAAAGAGGTAAAGAAATGCAAATTGAGGCTCATTAACAACCAGCATCGGCCCCACCCTCGGGAAATCCTCTTACACTATAAACACCTGAGGGAGTTTCTCATTCAACTGAGATCCTAAGGCTTTTCAAGTAACTGAGGCTAATAGCCTCCAGGCAAAAAGCTAGAGCATAACTGAACCTTTCCTGAGCTTGCAAATCTACCCAGGAAAGTGAGACTTGACATTGGTTTTTAAGGAGGGCCCTCCACACTCATCCAAACCCAGTAGAGGGAGCCACAAATAGCAGAACACCAACACCTACAGGGAAAATTTGGCAGGCTGAGATAGAAAAAAATGGTGAAACAAAGACACAGATCCAAAATGAAAGAACAAGGGAACTCTACCGAAGATGAGATAAATGAAATGCAGTTAAGCAAATTATCAGAGGTAGAGTTCCGAGCCATGATCTTGAGGAAACTAAACAGCATGAGTAAGGATATCGACACCATGGAAACCAACCAAGTGGAAATAAAGAATGACATAGCAGAAATAAAGAACACATTGGAAGGACTAAACAGCAGAGTAGAGGAAGCGGAGGACCAGATCAGTGAATTAGAAGACAGAGTAGAAAAAATCAATCAATCAGAAAACCAAAAGGAAAAAACAGGAAGATACCTTAAGAGAACTGTGTGACAACTGGAAACGTAATAATATTCGCATCATAGGAGTCCCCAATAAGAAGAAAATGAGTAAGGGTTAGAGAATATATTTGAAGAAATAGTGACAGAAAACATTCCTAACCTGGTGAAGGAAGAATGCATTCAAGTTCAAGAAGCACAGAGAGCCCCGAGTAAGAAGAACCCAAACAGGCCCACACCAAGACACATAATAATTAAAATGCCAAAAATTAAAGATAAAAAGAGAATCCTAAAGGCAGCAAGAGCTAAGCAACAGGTTACCTGCAAAGGAACCCCCATAAGGCTATCAGCTGACTTCTCAACAGAAACACTACAGGCCAGAAGGGAATGGCATGAAGTAATCAAGGTCATGAAAAACAAGGATTGAATCCAAGACTACTCTATCCAGCAAGGCTATCATTCAAAATAGAAGGTCAAATAAAGAGCTTCCCAGACAAAAAAAGGCTAAGGGAATATATTAGCACCAAACCAGTACTGCAAGAAATGTTAAGAGGACTGCTGTAATTAGTAGAAGAAATAGGAAGGAAAATAGAACCACACTGAACAAAAATGGCAATAAATAAGTACATATCAATAATCACATTAAATCTAAATGGATTGAATGCTCCCATAAAAAGACACAGAGTAGCTGACTGGATAAGAAAGCACACACACACACACACACAAAAAGAAGGCACAATTCACATATATGTTATCTACAAGAGACCCACCTCACAATAAAAGATTCACATAGGTTGAAAGTAAAGGGATGGAAAAAAATCTTCCAAGCAAACGGAAAGGGGAAAAAAAGCTGGGGTAGCAATACTCATATCTGATAAATTAGATTTCAAATTGAAGACCATAACTAGAGACAAAGAAGGCCACTACATAATATTGAAAGGATCTATCCAACAGGAAGATATAACCTTGCTAAACATATATGCACCCAATATAGGAGCACAAAAATATGTTAAAAATCTTCTGGAGGACTTCAAAGGAGAAATCTACAGCAATACAATCATAGCAGGGGACTTCAACACCGCGCTGACATCACTGGATAGATCATCTAGACAAAAAATTAACAAGGAAACAGAAATTCTAAATGAAACACTAGATCAAATGGATTTAATAGATATCTACAGAGAATTACACCCCAAAACTGCAGAATTCACATTCTTCTCAAGTGCACATGGGACATTCTCAAAGATAGACCATATGTTAGGGCACAAACTAAGTCTCTACAAGTTCAAGAAGATTGAAATCATATCAAGCCTCTTTTCCGATCACAATGGCATGAAACTAAAAATCAATTGCAACAAGAACATGCAAAGACATTTGAACACATGGAGGCTAAATAGCATGTTATTGAACAATGAATGGGTTACCATGGAGATCAAGGAAGAAATTCAAAACTTCCTGGAAACCAATGAAAATGAACACACAACAATACAAAATCTATGGGATGCAGCGAAAGCAGTTCTGAGAGGGAAGTTCATAGCACTACAGGCCCACCTCAAGAAAGAAGAAAAATTTCTAATTGACTACCTAACCTCACAACTTAAAGTACTAGAAAGCAAACAAAAAGAAAACCCTAGAGTAAGTAGGAGGAAGGAAATAGTAAAGATCAGAGCAGAAATAAACGACATGGAGACCAAAAAAAAAAAAAAACAGTTCAAAGGATCAATGAAACAAAGAGCTGGTTTTTTTTGAAAAGATAAACACGATTGATGGACCCTTAGCTAGACTCACCAAGAAACAAAGAGAGAGAACCCAAATACACAAAATCAGAAATGAAAGAGGCAAAGTAACAACTGACGCCACAGAAATACAAAGGATCGTTAACAAATACTATGAACATTTATATGGCAACAAATTTGACAATCTAAGTGAAACGGACACATTTCTAGAAACACATAGTCTCCCAAAACTGAACCAGGAAGAGATAGAAAACTTGAACAGGCCAAAAACAAGGAAGGAAATTGAAGTTGTAATCAAGACCCTCCCAGCAAACAAAAGCCCAGGCCCTAACAGCTTCACTGGGGAGTTTTACGGAACATTCAAAGAAGAACTAACACCCACTCTCTTCAAACTATTCCAAAAAAATTCAAGAAGAAGGAAGACTTCCAAACTCCTTTTATGAAGCCAGCATAATTCTAATTCCAAAACCAGAAAAAGACACTACAAAGAAAGAAAACTACAGGCCAATATCCCTAATGAACATAGATGCCAAAATCCTTAACAAAATGCTAGCATATCAGATCCAGCAATACATCAAAAAAATTATTCACCATGACCAAGTGGGATTCATCCCAGGGATGCAAGGCTGGTACAATATTCGCAAATCAATAAATGTGATACATCACATAAACAAAATGAAAGATAAAAACCATATGATCATAATAATAGATGCTGAAAAAGCATTTGACAAAATCCAGCACCCATTTCTGATAAAAACGCTCAGCAATTTGGGAATAGAGGGATCATATCTCAACATTATAAAGGCCATATATGAAAGACCTACAGCTAACATCATACTCAATGGACAAAAACTAAAAGCATTTCCCTTAAGAACAGGAACAAGACAGGGATGCCCCTTTCACCACTCTTATTTAACATAGTACTGGAAGTCTTAGCCAAAGCAATCAGACATGAAGAAAAAATAAAAGGGATCCAAATTGGAAAGGAGGAAGTGAAACTGTCATTATTTGCAGATGACATAATATTATACATAGAAAACCCTAAAGACTCCATCAAAAATCTACTAGACTTAATAAATGAATTTGGCAAAGTAGCAGGATACAAAATTAACGTCAAGAAATCGATGGCATTCTTATACACAATGATGAACTCACAGAAAGAGAAACTAAAAAAATAATCCCATTTACCATCGTGGCAAAAATATTAAGATACCTAGGAATAAACTTAAACAAAGAAGTAAAGGACCTATTTGCAGAAAACTACAGGACATTGAGAAAAGAAATAGAGGAAGATATAAAAAAGTGGAAGCACATACCTTGTTCATGGATTGGAAGAATTAACATCATTAAAATGTCCATACTACCCAAAGCAATCTATAGATTCAATGCAATCCCCATCAAAATACCAATGACATATTTCACAGAACTAGAACAAATATTTCAAAAGTTGATATGGAACCAAAAGAGACCCCGAATAGCCACAGCAATCTTGAAAAAGAAGGACAAAGTTGGTGGGATGTCAATACCGGATATCAGGTTATACTACAAAGCTATTGTAATCAGAACAGCCTGGTAGTGGCACAAGAACAGGCATATAGATCAGTGGAACAGAACGGAAAACTCGGAAATTGACCAAAGACATTATGCTCAATTAACATTTGACAAAGGTGGCCAGAGCATACAATGGAGTAAAGACAGCCTCTTCAATAAATGGTGTTGGGAAAATTGGACAGCATTGCTTATACCATTGGTTTGGTTAAAACACACAAGCCGTTGACAGAAGCTCATCTCTGAGGTTTTCAGCCTCTGAGCCACCAGCAGCTTCAGCAGCCTACCCCCATCCCTGCATCCTCTGCTGGGAAAATGAAAAGGCAGTCCTCCAGCAAAAAGGACCAGGACCCCTGGACTTGTGTGCAAACACAATATTTGAAGAAGAGAGAGCAGAGGATCCACCAAGCCTTCTGACCAAGTCTCCCATGAGATTTCCCTTCAAGCTAAAAGAGACATGACCACAGGTGGAAAGTGACTGCATTGTCATTCAAGGGTAGCTGGATGCCTGTGTGGTGGCACAGGAAAAGTCCTCAGGACAATTTTGTTTTACTCACCCAAGCAAACCACTCAAGGTCTTGTGTCCCTTCTTAGCCACAGGGTGGGACTGAAAGACCTGCAATGGTTTTCTCCCAAGTCTTCAACCAGCAAGTTATTCCTCTTCAGTGTATAGAAGAGAGAAAGGAGAAAGTGGAGGTTGGAAGGCTAGGATATCCAAGGTAGAGACCCTAAGGACTGCCCTGCTGGATGCCTCTTTGTTCCTGTCTGATTCTTATGTACATGTGAACAGGTGGCTGGGGCTGGCAGGCCAGGCCAGAGCTGCTCTGGATTTTGTTGCAAGTATTCTCTTGGGTTGGCAATGTCCAGACTGACTTCCCTTGCAGTACAATGATGAGATCTGAGATCTTGGTGTGACTACTGGCATGTATGTGTCTGACTCTCATTTCTGTGCTCTTGACTGTGCTCCTAACTACTGTCCTGTAATTTATAATCATTAAATCTCCAGATGTGCACCTCCATTTGGGCATTTGCTATCACCTTAAATACCACTTGACCAATGTCAAGCTCATTCATATTCCCTACTCCCCTCTCACTCAATGCCATTTTCGACTTTGCTATCTATCAGTATGTGGCAGATATTAGGTGTGCACCAAATGTTAGATCCCTTCTTCAACTTACCCTCCATATCCCATCAGTCAAAAAGCTCTGTTAATGAGTCCATTTAATTGAGGAAGCATTTACTGATGCCTGTTGTGGAGCAGGCACTGAGAAGAACATTCTTTTACAATATCCCTCATATCCATTCCTTCTTCTTTATTCTGATGTTTTTAGAGTCCACGAATTTATTACCCTACACCAAGAATCACTACCAGCAAACTCCTGAACATAGTCCCTACCCTGTGTTCACTATCTCAAGGGGTTCATTCACTGATGGGAGTCACAGAAAAGGAAACAGGCTATTATAATAGAATGTGACATGTAGTATATTGGGGGAGGTTCAAAGTCCTACAAACACACCCAAGAAAGATACCTAACCAATTCTGATCAGGCAAGAAGTGACATCTCAACTGAGACACGAAGAATGAATAAGAACTAGCCAGTCACGTCCTTCTACCTCTAATCAGAGACGAGGAGAGGAGAGAGCAAAAACAAAGGGGAATACATCAGTCTCTGCTGCCCATCCATGAGGTGAGAAAATCTGACCATCCCTATCTCAGATGGGGGTGGGTAGACAGAGGGAAGCACCAAAGTGGAAAGAACTAACTCAATTCATAACTAGCTCATCTCAGTTACCACAGACAGATGCATGTGGTTAGAGCAGATCTTCTGTAAGCCGGGTCTGTGGACCAGAAGCATCAGCATTTTCTGGGACTTGGTAGAGATGCAGCTCTCAGGTGCCACTGAGGCCTACTGAATCAGGAATTCTGGGGTAGAGCCTAGCAATCTGGGGGTAGAGACCTTTGGGTGTGTTCTGATGCCTCTAAAGTTTGAGAACCACTGGTTTCCATTACAGCATACTCATTTCCTGTTGGCTTTGAACTTTTTTTCTGAAGTATGAATGAGAGAAGAAACAGACACAGGAGGCTTTTCAGATGATTAATAATTGTAGGATCCCAAGGTGAGAATGAGAGAGAAAAGTATTCACCCTAGTCCTAGAGAAACCAGACTGCCTCCTACTCCTCTTCTGTACCCAAGTCTTCCAACAGGCGGTCTTCTCCAGGAAATGAGCCCTTCTTGCTGTTCCCCAGGGCTATTAAGCCACGTCTCTGTCATGTGACTCCAGCTTTTCACATTTCTCACTTTCACTTCCCACAGGAAGGCTTTCATGCCTTCATAGCATTGGATTCTAAAAGTAGTGGGAGGTCCCAGAAGAAGTTTCCAACTTTGCCCTTGGATCCAGCAGTGAGGAGCTCACAGTGGAGGGAGGAAGCAAATTCGCTTTCCTGTGAGGCACTCCGGCATGGACTGTCCTATCCATTTGTTGTGTTCCAGTCTCACAGGGGACAACTGAGAGGACTAGAGATCGGGGCCAAGGTTCTGTCTACTATATCAGTGGACTTGAAGTAGTTTTGCTCACTTCCCTCCAAAAGAGTTTTGTGAAACCATGTCTCTCTCTCTCTCTCTCTCTCTCTCTCTCTCTCTCTCTCTCTCTCTCTCTCTCACACACACACACACACATTTTTAAACTAGTATCTGAAATTTTTCATAAGTTTAAATAGTTGCAAAGATATTATTTCTGGCTCAGTGTAAATATTAATAATTTTGAACTACCCTGCTTGCATTTCCCTTCAGAAAGCTTCATTTACCCTCAGTGGTGTGCATATGTGGGATTGAAGAACAGGCACTAAGACCACACAACCTTTCAAAAGCCACTGATGGGGCTTGTTCCACAGCAAGATCCTGGTGAAGAGGCTGCTGCCATGTTGTAAGGCACAGAACAGGCTAGGCATTTTGGAAGGTGGTCACTTCTTGTTGCCAGCAGGCCAATTCCGACCTTATGCAGCTGTGCTTGTGTGAGCACACTGAGCCTTCTGTTGTGTGGACTACATCTGGAGGGCTAAGGAAAACGGCCTCTTCACTCTCAAATGTATCCTATGTCACTGAGACATTGGCAATATCATCCCCGAAGAAAAGACCTGACATGCTGTTTACTGAGAACTCCACGTGTGGCGTGTATTTCTAAAACTGGCATTGCAGCTCCCCAGGCATGGGATGGAATCATGACTAACCTGCATCTGTGAGAGGGGCTGAGCAGCTGGCTCAAATCAGCCAGGCTTCTCCCAGCTCTGTAGCCTGGCCTCCTTGACTAAAAGGGCCCAAATCCTCAGTGATGGTGGTGGAGAAGATACAAACCAGGGCCCCTTCCTGCTCACACTTTGAGCCAGCCCTTTTTTTCTTGAGATGAAACCTGTTTTGAGATGAACATAATGTTATTTTTGTAACAGTTCTCTTGTCAAGTCATAACGTGTTTGCCTGATTTCAACCATGACGTCTTCACTTACCTAAACCGTTGGCTTCTATTTCAGCTGGAAGATGAAAGAACTGTGGTCTCTGCTCAGCGCTTTCCTTCAGACAGAGGCCAGCAGGCCCGATGATTAGTGACTTGAATAGCTCTATAGTAAGGTATTAAAATAAAATGGCCTTAAGGATCTAAGGGCTGTAGATATCAGTAGTCAATGGATTATTTCCAATCCACAGTCAGGTTGGGGAGGGAACAGTTTGCTTGCGGGTTACTTCTGTTGGCCTTATAAACAAGAGAGAGAGACTTAGAAAATACTAAATGATCTTGGCAAGAAAAACCTCATGGGAAATAATTTGGGGTGTATGCCATCCACATAACTGAAGCTGTGAGTAGCCCCTATGGGCAGCCACAATTATAAATGTGATTCTGGTGGCGCAAATAGATTGTAGATTGACTCTTTGAGCCAAAGAGTGACAACAAATAACAAGTTCACGCTGTATCCTCACAGCCCAACACCTGGGACTTGTGCACTCCTTGTCCAAAGCCGCATTTCAGATCCTTTGACACATGAGTGACTCTTATCCAGACACCAGAATTATTAGACTCACAGTCATCGTTTACTACGCCTCTCCCCCGTGTCGGGGTCTATGTAACAGTTTATAGACGAACAGCAGACTAAACACAGACACTGGAATTACACAAGAATTGAGCATTAGTCTGCTTAGAATGGAAATTGAGGGCAAAGCTTGACTGACTGTGTAATTTGAGGTGAGCTGTGATACTTAACCTTAGCTTTAGATTTTTTCTCTTTGACATGGGACAAATAGTAGCTATCTCCCTTCACAGTTTGGAGGAATAACTGAGAGAATACAGGTGTAAGTAATCTGTAAGTACAGGTGTTGATTCGGGAAAAAGCCCAGCATCTCCGCACCCACCCCAGCAGGGCATTTACATCAGAACACAAGGGCCTTATATCAGCACCCATAGGTTGAGCATCAGCCCTCTAGGCCAGTAAAGCTCCTTTGTCTCTTCCCGGTGCCCAGGTGGAAATAGGCCTCAGACGTGTTTCTCGTGGATGTTGAAGGTTCAACGTGCTTCTGAGGGGCAGAGGGGTGGCTGAGTGTAGACCCAAACTGGACATCCCTGTGGTCGAGAGTCAAAATTGATACCACAGTTACTGGGATCCAGACAGGATGATGATGTACAATTCAGGAGGTCCCTACCATGATTAGTGTTCTTAGATGTATGGTGGTGACAGAGCTACGCTGATGAAAAAAATGTTTCCCTGACATTGAGAGAGGATGCTGAAAATCAGGTGCTGGCGCAGAGCCAGTAGTTAGGGATGCTGGCACTCAAAAGGTTTTTAATTGCACTTTAATAGATCACCTAAAGCTAAACATAAATTATCAACTGTAGGACAAATCTGCAATGGTTAAATATTCATGCAGATTGGAAAAATTTTTTCATGTAGACTTGAAGGCCAGATTGCTAAGGAATGCCAGCGAAATGCATTTGTAAGTATTCACACAGCAATTACAGTGTAAATGCTGAATGATGTCACTATACTGAGATGATGGGGAGTAAGAAGTATGTGTGTGTGTGTGTGTGTGTGTGTGTGTGTGTGTGTGTGTGTGGTGGGTGCAGGAACAGTGCTGAAACAGGGTTCGATTCTTAACTTTCAGCATGGGAAAATAATAGCTAATGCTAAAATTAAAACTCAAGAAGGAGCTATTTAGCTATATGAAATGGTTGCCTCAGAAAAGGAAGGAAAGTGGTAACGGAGATTGTCATTCTTTATAACACACCTTGTACAATTATTTGACTTTTGAAATTACATTTGTGTATAACTTTGATTTTTTAAAAATGAAATGAAAATTAAAAACAAATGGGAAATCCTACAGAACAAGTCCTTAATCGTTTACAATATTAAAGAATGAAACTGGGAACCAAGACCACACCATCACAGGACAAATAAATAAGTTAAAGCATAAAGTCCCTTCTCAATAAGGCCCACCAACCTCCCCATGTAAACTTGGCCTCTAAGGCCCACCTCACTGGTACCCGACCCCCTTTGCCAAGCCCAACTGGTTTTCACAGCATGAATCACCATCTAAAGCTACATCACTTCCTTATTGATGCTTTGCTGCTTCTCTTTCTTCTCCACTAGGATGACAACTGTGCAAGAGCAGGCCTCTGAGCCTGTTTGGTTCCCTGCTAGATCCCAAGCACCAAAAACAGTGCCTGGCACATAGCAGGCCCTCAACAAGCACTTGTTGAATTACTATACAAAAAAAAGCTGTAAAACTTTACTGAAGGACATCAGAGTAAGCTTAATTAAGTGTATAGAAAGTATTACAGCCCTGGCCGGTTTGGCTCAGCGGTTAGAGCATCGGACTGCGGTCCAGAGAGACCCGGGTTCGGTTCCCGCTAAGGGCATGTACCTCGGTTGCAGTTTGTCCCCGGCCCTGGTTGGTCGTGCGGGTGGCAGCCACTCGATGTGTCCCTTTCATGTCGATGTTTCTCTCTCTCTCTCTCTCTTCCTCTCTCTCCCTCCCACTGTATCTGAATAAAAAAATGAAAAATTGTCCTCGGGTGAGGATTAAAAAAAAAAAAAAAAAAAAAAAAGAAAGTATTACAGATCTCTCCCCCTTTTCGCCCTATTAATCCTCTCCTCTGTGTTCCCAGCCCCCTCCTGCCTTCTCCACACTATTGTCTGTGTCCATTGGATATGCATATATGCATATAAGTTCTTTGGTTTCTCTCTTTCTGCCCCTCCCCCCACTCTCCTCTAAGGTTAATCCCTTCACCTTTTTTTGCACATCCCTCAAACTTCCCTCCCATCTGGCCAGTAACAACAAGTTCTCTGAAATTTTCTCATCCAACATCTGGGCCTTACCTCTGTATCTATGAGTCTGTTTCTGTTCTGTTTGTTCATTTTATTTGTAGATTCAATTGTTGACAGAGACGTATTTTATTTCCATTTTATTGTTCATATTTTTATCTTCTTCATATAATACCGGTTTGGTGGTGATGAACTCCTTTAGCTTTTCCTTGTCTGGGAAACTCTTTATATGTCCATCGATTCTAAATGATAGCTTTGCAGGATAGAGTAAGCTTGGTTGTAATTCGTTGCATTTCATCACTGAATATTTCTTGCCACTCCCTTCTGATCTGCAAAGTTTCCTCTGAGAAATCACCTGAGAGTCTTATAGGAGTTCCCTTGTAGGTAACTAACTGCTTTTCTCTTGCTACTTTTAAGACTCTCTCTTTGTCTTTATACATTTTGCATTTTAATCATGATGTTTCCTGGTTCAGGCTTCTGTGGGTTGGTTCATCTTGTTTGGGACTCTCTGTACTTCCTGGATTTGTGTGTCTGTTTCCTTCACCAAATTAGGGAAATTTTCTGTCATTATTTTTTCAAAGAGTTCATTAATTTCTTGCTCTCTCTCTATTCCTTCTGGCACTCCCATGTTGGTATGCTTGAAGTTGTCACAGAGGGTCCTTACACTATCCTCATTTTTTTTTTTACACTCTTCTTTCTTTTTGCCCTTCTGATTGGGTGTTTTTTGCTTCCTTATATTCCAAACTGATGGTTTGCTTTCAGGTAAGTTCGAGTGGGCCCTTTAAGAAGAACTTCCTGGGACTCCAGCTGCCTCAGTGTCCCTCAGCCTCAATTCCCGCTGGTGTTTACAGTCAGAAGTTATGGGGACTTCTTTTCCTGGCACTGGAGTCCTGGGCTGGGGTACCTAGTGTTGGACGGGTCCCCGCACTCCTCAGGGGGGACCTTCACATCCGAGGTATCCCTCCTGATATTTATCTGCCACACGTGGGTGTGGGAGCAGCCCTTCTGCACCTCTGCCCCTCCTACCAGTCTCATTGTGGCTTCTTTAAAAAAAAATTTTTTTTTCTTTATTGATTTTAGAGAGGAAGGGAGAGGGAGAGAGAGATGGAAACATCGATGAGAGAGAACATCGATTGGCCACCTCCCGCATGCCCCCCACTGGGGATCTGGCCCACAACCTGGGCATGTGCCCTGACCGGGAATCGAACCGGTGACCTCCTGGTGCGTCGGTCAACGCTCACCCACTGAGCAACACCGGCCGGGCTCATTGTGGCTTCCTTAATTTCGTAGTTGTAAGACTTCCATTCAGCTCGATTTCAGGCAGTTCTGAATGATGGTTGTTCTGTAGTTTAGTTGTAATTTTGATATGGTTGTAGGCAGAAGTGAGAACCACGTTTACCTATCCTCCTATGCCATTTTTGATATAAAAGTACAATACTACAGATTCCAATTCTTCCTAATTTAATTGATAAACTCATTACAATTTCAATTAAAATGCAACCATAATGATACTATTGTCCAAATGGAAAAATATATATGGAGACTAGGCAGGAACATGTTGCCAAAGTTATGTAATTAGGTGGAATAAGTCTTAGGAAATATAAATTAAATAATAACTAAATAAGAAGGCTGATCAATGAAACATAATTAAGAGTCCAGAAAAGATTTAAAAATCCATATGGAAATTTAGTTCATGATAAAGGGGAACTTTAATGATAAAGGCGACAATAAATGGCATTTACAATTTTAAAGAAAAATTTTTCTTTTTATTAAATTTATTGGGGTGACATTGGTAAATAAGATTATATAGGTTTCAGGTGTACATTTCTATAATACATGATCGTATATTGCATTGCGTCAAAGCATCTTCCATCACCATACATTTGACCCCCTCTATCCTTTACTACCCCCTCACCCCCTTCCATCTGTTAACCACCATACTGTTGTCTGTGTCTATGAGTTATTGCTTG
The DNA here is from genome assembly GCA_030848825.1 of Tadarida brasiliensis. NCBI lineage: Eukaryota > Metazoa > Chordata > Mammalia > Chiroptera > Molossidae > Tadarida > Tadarida brasiliensis. The sequence continues at coordinate 86,519,375 of CM061280.1, forward strand.
TTTATTTTTCTTGTGTGCTCATCTGTTGCTTTCAGTTTTATATCCCACATCTGGGTGAAACATTTTTAATTAAATTTATTGGGGTGACATTGGTTAATAACATGTTTCAACTGTTCAAGTCTGTAGTACATCATCTATATATTGCAATGTGTGCTCACTACCCAAATTCTAGTCTCCTTCCGTCATCATACACTTGACCCCCTTTACCCAGTTGTCCTCCTCCCACCTCCCTTCCCCTCTGGTAACCACCATACTTTTGTCTGTGCCTATGAGTTTGTTTGCTCACTTGTTGCTTTCTGTTTTATATTCCAAATATGTGTGAAATCATGCAGTTTTTGTCCTTTTCCATCTGACATATTTCGCTTAGCATGATATTCTCAAGGTTCATCCATGTTGTTGCAAATGGCAGTATTTCATCCTTTCTTATGGCTGAGTAATATTTCATTTTATAAATATATTAAATCGGTATCAACTCATCCATCAGGACACTTAGGTTGTTTCCATGTCTTGGCTAATGTGAATAAAGCTGTAATGAACATGGGGGTACATACATCTTTATGAATAAATGTTTTCAAATTAGTCAGCTAACTCTATTCTTAATTTTTAAAGGAACCTCCATACTGTTTTCCATAGTGGCTGTACCAGTCTACATTCCCACCAGCAGTGTATGAGGGTTCCTTTTTCTCCTCATCTTCTCTATCACTTGTTATTTCTTGTCTTACTGATAATAGCCATTCTAATATGTATGAAGTGGCACCACATTGTGGTTTTCATTTGTGTTTCCCTTACAGCGACTGAAGTTGAGCATCTTTTCACATAAGTGTTGGCTATTTGTGTCTTTTTGGGAAAAGTGACTGTTCAGGTCCTTGGTCCATTTTTTTTTTTATTGTACTGTTTGTTTTTTGTTGTTGACTTGTATGAGTTCTTTATATATTTTGGATATTAGCCCCTTATCGGAAGTATTGTTTGCAAATATCTTCTCCCATTCTGTTGGTGTCCTTTTTGTTTTGTTGATGGTTTCCTTTACTGTGCAAAAGCTTTTTGGTTTGATGTAGTCCTATTCATTGATGTTTGCTTTACTTCCCTTGCCTCTGAGACCATGGATCTCAAGTTTGGTAGCTATATTTTCTTCTATGTATTTTATCGTTTAATATCTTATATTTAAATCTTTAATCCATTTCAAGTTAATTATTGTGTATGGTGTTAAATAGCAGTCTAGTTTCATTCTTTTGCTTGTGGCTTTCCAATTTTCCCAGCATGAATAAATGGCTCGTTAGACAATTGGCTTTCCATGCACACACACACACACACACACACACACACACAGGTGGATCCTTATCTCACTCTTACTGAGTAAACACAGAAAAATGAAACACTAAAACTGCTAGAAAACCACACAGGTGGATATTTCATCTTCTCAGAGTGTTGAAAATAGTCTGAGCTCAGAAACCCCACAGGAGAAAAACAATAAAGTGGCAACATAAAATTTAAAATGTATGAAGCAAAAGACAAATGGGAAAATACTCATCTCAATTTGAAGGGGTTAATTTCATTAACAAAGAATTTTTTTAGACAAAGCAAATAGCACAATATAACAGTAAACTATGAATCTATGAATGTGAACATGGAAGTAATAAGAAAAGAAATACAAAGGCAAATAGACAAAGAAAACGATGCCCAACCTCGCTAATAGTTTTCTAAAAGACAAATTAGGCCAGGCCAGTGTGGCTCAGTGGATTGAGCATAGTCCCATGGACTGAGAGGTCCTGCTCTAACTCCTGGTCAGGGCACATGCCTGGGTTTCCGGCTCAATCCCCAGCAGGGGGCGTGCAGTGGGCAGCCGATTGATGTTTCTCTCTCACATGGATGTTTCTATCTCTCTCTCCCTTTCTCTCTCTCTATAAAATCAACAAAAATATATTTTTAAAAGAAAAATTATAACGAAGAGGTATTTGTGTCCGTTACATTGGCAAAAATTTGAACAATCTATATCAGTTTGAGTGAGGCTAGAATCACCGTTATATGCTGTTGACCACACCGTGTATTGGAGCAGCGTCTCTGGAAGGCAGTTGGCAACATTGTTCCAATTTAAAATGTGCACACCTAGCTCAACAGGGGGAGGCAGAGAGGGTCCAGATGGCCAGGGGAGAAAGTACTCAAGGAAAGAAAAAGGCAGGTAGGCCTCCTGGGATGCTATTTTGATGTCTCAGGTGAAGGACTTCCTGTTGGCCTCCCCAGTACACTGCAGAGAGAACATGTGAAGACTGTGGAACAGCCCAAGCAGCAGGGAACCTGAAGATGCTTTCGAACCTCTCTCAAACCCGTGATCAGCGTCCGTTCTGTTTGGAAATCCTTTCCTGGAGATAGGCACTCAGTTCTGAAAGACAGTCCTCCAATCTCAAGGCCATGTTAGCACCCTTTGCTTTCTTTCTTTCTTTCTTTTAATTATTTTCATTAATTTGTTTTTGTTACAGATGTTTCTCCTTTTTCCCCCATTGACACCCTCCTCCCCATCCCTCCCGCCCCTTCCTCAGCTTTGTTGTCTATGTCCATTGGTTATGCATACATGCATATAAGTTCTGTGGTTTATCTCTTCCCTCCCCCCCCACCCCCTCTTCTAAGGGTTGTCAGTCTGTACCCTACCTCTATGTCTCTGGGTCAATTTTGTTCATCAGTTTGTTTAGTTCATTATATTCCACAAATAAGTGAGATCATGTGATATTTGTCTTTCTCTGCTTGGCTTGTTTTGCTTAGCATAACTCATTCAATGACTGAATGATGTGCTTGATTGCAGACTCCCAGGGCAGCCACTAGGGGGAGACAGAGGAATACTCAATAAATGCTCATTCCAGATAGAGAGTTTATGGTCTAGAGAGGAAATATGGAAAGAAGAGGACGAAAGATAGTATATGTTTGTTGGTCAGCTTTGAATAGGTAATTGCCTTACTATTGAAGTGCTTTTGCATGCCATGACCCTCCCTTCCCATTTCTCCTAATGGTGGCCTGGGATGTGACCTGGCATGAGGGTGTAGTGGTAATGAGACAACTGTCACTACTAGATACACTATAGGGTAAGGGAAAGTGAGGAGTCAGACAGACCTAGGTCTTCATTGCCTGCTGCCTTGATGTCAATGTCCTGCACATGAGCTTATGCTTTGCATTATCTGGCTGACATCCATATTCCCAACATCTCCTCCTACCATTCTCAGTGGCCAGCTTTTCTGCCCTGTTGGTGGAGATTTAAGACAGGCAGAGAATTCTGAGGTTGTTTTATAGCAGGAGGGTTTTGAAGTTATCCCACACCTGAACTATCACCTATAAATTTGAGAGCTGTTGGTTGTCATGTTTGCCACCATTCAGGGGCTGAATCGCCCATAAGAGGAGCCACCTCCGAGCTGCAGCCATGTGCTTTCCTTCCTTGCTGCAATGTGCAATGCGTAGTTCCACAACCAAGTGCTTGAGACCAGCCAACATTTTGGGGGTGTCCCCACACTCACACAGTCGTCCACGTGCATCCGGCATGCAGGCCACTGGTCCCCACGTAGAATTAGATGACCAACTCAGGATTTCCCCCACATATGCCCCTTTCCCAAAACCCATTTCTTTGGTCTCCTGAATGACTCACCACCTGTTAGGACACACTGACCTAGGGAAAGATCCCAGGACTGAAAATCTACCTCGGTATTCAGGGAGCAGGGAAAGACCAAAGAAAGAGGCTGGCCACTCCACTGCGATAATCGAGTTTGTTAAGGGAAACTTCACATGAGGTACGTTTTGGGCAGCGCTAAGACAAAATGAATCCTTACACCGCTTGACAGGCAGCAACGAATCACGTGGGTTAAAGCAAGGAGAGTCACAGATACTAGTACGTGAATGCTACCAGATATGGAAAGCACACGCTTGATCAGGTCGGGACAGTGGCCTGTTCCAGGAACCAGCACATAGTGGGAGGTAAGGGAGGGGTACAGGCTTCTGTGAAAATGCTCCAAATGGGGTTTGCAGGAACCAATCTCATTATGGAGCAGTCTCTCCTCCAAAGTGAGGGAGGTGAGGCTGGAGCCCAAGAAGGTGGCAGCACAGAGGTTCTCTCACTATCCTAGTGTGGCAGCCAATAGGTAGGTGGGCACATTTCCCCTCAGGAAGCCACTCCATGGCTGTGTCCAGCCCTTTCCCTGGCATTGTCAAATGCAGTCAGTATCAGGCGGGAATAAAGACTCTGATGGACTTATTAGAAGGCTGGGCTTCCAGAGGAGCTGGTGAGGCCAGATGTGTCTCCTCCCTCCAGCTGCCACATAACCCAACCTTACCTCCAACCCTGGCCCTTCTCAGTTAGTTGGTACAATTACCCAAGGTGCTCTGCTTTCCTATGCAGGAAGCTAAGGAGGACTCTGCTTTTAAAATAATCATGTACCCTCTACATGAGAAGTCCTGAAAATGAGGTTTACAAAACAATGATGGTCCATGCAGGGGGTTGAATTATACGCCCTCAAAATTCATGTCTACCAGGAGCCTGCAGCAGTCTTAGGAAATAATGCAGTTTCCAATTTGATGATGCTCCGCACACTGTTCCAGGCCTGTGGTAAGTACAGGAATCGACAGAGGGCATGTGCAGACAGAGTTCCTGTCTGTTGAATCTAATAATAGTTGGTATGTCTTCTTCCAGCTAATTTTACTACTGATTCTATTGTATTCTACAAAAACACCAACCCATTATAGACTGGAAATATTTTTTAGAAAGAAAGAACAAGAAAGGTCGTTCTTCAAAAAGAGTTGAAAAGCACTACTGTAAACAACAGCTGGCAGCAGCTCCTAGGAGTTTCTGGAAAAAAATGCTGCTGTTCGCTGCTGAACTTGCCCCTCATCCCTTGTAATTTGAATTGTATTTGTGGTTTCAGGAGCATTCTGGAGAGAGTACTTAGATCCATGTCCTCAAATCACTATTTTCCCCAGAACTTCTGATTGTTTCTGTTTGTTGTGTCAAAGTTCAAACATCTTTATTAATTATTCTGATGCAGACATAATACAGTTTCTAAATTCTGGGAAGGTGGTAGCAGTGGTGGTAACATCATGTTTTAAAATTTATATATTTGTTATTATTATTATTTTAATCTTCATCCAAAGATATGTTCTACTGATTTTTTAGAGAGGGAGGAATGGAGAGAAAGAGAGAGAGAGAAACATTGATGTGTGAGAGAAGTATCATTCAGTTACCTCCCTTTGAGCCCCCACTGGGAATTGAACTCGCAACCAAATATGTGACAAGAGAACAAAGAAATTCGCATTTGATCAGGGTCTTCATCCATCACTTGGCCTGATGAGGGGATAGAAAGGCAAGTTTTATGTGATAACTCTGCACCTAGCTCTCTCGGCAATCTCTGGTGGTGACAGGCCCGGGACAACACGAGTACCTCCTTAGATGACTTTTTTGGGTGTCTCCAGCTCACTATTAGAATGACACTCCAGAGAACCACCCTAGACACCTGCCACCACTCCCCACTTGGCCCTTTTTAGAACTAGCATAGTTAGAATTTTGCGGACGCTATGAGCTCCTTCCTAACGGCCCTTGGGAGGGGTTGGGAATGGCAGGCCAAGGCCTGGAAGACCTTCCCTGCCTCCATGGGTGATGGGAAAGGCACCAGGAGGAGCTGGTAGAGATTCAGTTAAGACACCATACAATACTGACTTTATTTCCCTACAGGCCGCTGCTCCCTCCTTCCTGGTCCCTCAGGCCATCAACCTCCAGTATGTCAACTGGATACCACTGGCCCACCCCCTCAGCCTCCCGGCTCCCCCTCTACACTCTTCACTCCCTACCCCCAGGCAGACTCCCTACTCCCCATCCCATTGCCTCTCCTGGACCCTCCTCAGATAGGATACTGCTAGAGCCAATGTTTTCCTGGCCTCTCAGCATGCCCACCGGACGCTGGCAAGGCATCTATGCACAGCCTGAGAGCGTTGAGTGCCCACACGACCTGTGGAGCTCCGCTAGCTGTAGCACTGGCCTCTCCCTTGCCACCTGTACCAGGGCCCTCTGTGGCCTCCAAGTCCATCTGAGCTGCCAGGGTCACCCGGACTGCCCTGTCTTTCTGCATCTTCCACCACACTGCCAGCACCTTGGTCTTCAGCCTGCATGGTTCTCAGACTTAGCTTCAGAGTTCTGAGAGCTGCTATGTCTCTGATTATTCCAGATAATGAATATAACTGTCCACGAAGGGACAGCAAAACACCCCAGAACTGCCGCATTATGGAAAGCCTTAGGATTTGTTCCATCTCTCTGACAGTAGGAAAGGGAGAGATAAGGTTCAGGTGCACAAAGAACCATGGAGCAGCCCTCACAAGGAGGAGTGGGGCCACAGGGTGTGCAGTGAGATGACCGACTGGGTTCTTGTAAGATGGCCAGGTTAGTCCTGGTGGGCTCCATTATGCCTTTCATTGGCGTCTGGCTGCCACTTCATCTGGTTGTGTCTCTCCAGGAGTCTCTTGAGGGTACCCTTGACTTACTTGTGCCTGGGGCTGTAGATCGTGGGGTAGAACATGGGAGTTACATTGGTGTAGACTAAGGACATGATTTTGTCCTGTTCCGGGGTGTAGCATGAGTTAGGGCAAATGTAGATGAACACTGAGCAGTCATAGTGCAGAAAAGAGACCAGCATGTGCCCAGCACAGGTGGAGAAGGCTTTGCTCCTGCCCTTGGCTGAGTGGATGTTGAGGATGGCAGCGAATATGAATCTGTGGGAGAGTAGTATCAGCAAGAAGGGAATCAAGAGGATAAGCATGCAGACCAGAAAGACTGCAATCTCATTGGCTCGTGCGTCTGAGCAGGCCACGAATAGCACAGCAGGGATGTCTCAGAAGAAATCATTGACCTCATGGGACCCACAAAAGGGCAAAGTGAATATTGGTGTGGTAAGGGTGAGTGAGAGTGCAAAGCCACTGAGGCATGCCAGAGCCAGCATCTGCAGACAGAGGGCCCTGGTGGTGAGGAGTGTGTAGCGCAGGGGCTTGTAGATGGATACAGAGCAGTCGTAGGCCATCACAGCTAGGAGGAAACACTCTGCTCCTCCTAGAGCAAAGAGGTGCACTTGCAAAGCACAGCCCAGGATGGGCATCAGCTGGCTTCTGGACAGGAAACTGGCCAGCATGTCGGGGACAATGACCAATATATAGCAAATTTCTATGGTGGACAGATCGCCAAGAAAGAAACACATGGTGATCTGGAGGCAGGAGCCAACGAGGGTGATAAGCACAATGGTTGTGTGTCCTGCTAGAGTGACTAGATACAGGATTAAAGAGTCCAAAAAAGAAGATTTGCAGTTTGGCCAGGTCCCCAAAGGCCATGATACTAATCTCAGAGCTTAAGGTGTAGATTTCTTGCAGTGGGGCCATCCTATATTCCGCTCTGTAGAACTCTGGGCCGGAAAAGGCAATTTAATAACAATTCTCCAAGTTGTAGGAGACTCTGGAGCCCTTTCCACGGATGGGAGCGTTGCCACCTCTCCAGGGCCTCCAACCCACTTTGCCACACTTGGCCCTGGTCTGCGTTCTATGAGCTTCTTGAATTCTGCCCTCTCCTCACTGAGAATAAAGAACTGCTCACTGTGGTATCTCTGAAACAACTCCATCTGTTGACGTGAGGCCACCCTCCTAAAGGAAAGGCCTCATCTCCAGAAGATACCAGAAGAGGAAGAGAGAGGAGCCAATACACCCACAGATTTCAGGTCTCCCCATTCCTGACAAAAAAGGCTCGGCAGGCCCGGACTCCCCGTGTCCTGGTGTCGGGGGTCCCCTCATTCCTCGTTTGTGACCACCCTGCTATCACGTGATATCCTGCCTCAGCGGACCTGTGTCCAGACCCTCAGACAAAGGGCCCCCCCTTCCCGAGACCACCAACCTGGAAATGGGCGGAAGGGCTTAGCCTGACAGCCTTGCTCAGGGTGTCCAGGGCTGAGAGTAGGGGCTAGCTGGATTTCTGTGGGGTCCCCTCTTTGTCCCAGAGTTTGAGGTATGTCATTCCTCCCTCAGGGTTCTCACCTTCACTTTGACAAGACCCGGGACTCTTCTCACTGTTGAGCAGATACGCTTCCTCAGATGACCTAATTTTGTTCACTCAGACCAAGGTCCTCACCTATGTGAGAGTCCCAAGAGACAGGTTAGGACACACCACATTGCAGAAACTCCACCCACCCACCCCCCTCACCAATCCCTGCCAACATCACAAAATGCTGGCAGCAGGGTCTGGGCCCTCTGGCCTGGTTGCGTTCCCCAGACCCCCTGTAGGTTGTTCATCTTACTCCTGCCAGGGTCTGCCTTATCTCCATGCCTTGCCCACCTGGGACATTTGACCTCTCCCCCTAAGACAAAGAACTCACCTGGCCGAGGACTCACTGCTTTCCCACCCATGATAGAAAGGAGCAAGCCAGTTCGGTCCATTGTTGTTCCTTTCAGGGCTGAGGACAGGGGACAGCAGGGGACAGCTGGACATTGTCGTGGATACTGACAAGAAGAAGGTCATGACATGACCCAAACAAAACATTACGACAACCAATTCTCTGGCCAAAGAGTTAGTGAGGATAAAATACAAGGAGCTCCCGAGTCCAAACTAGGTAAAATGAAGAAGTGGAAAGGCAGAGCCACCCAGAAACTGAATCCTGCATCACAACAAAATGACCTAGAGATCACTTGAGATACAACAGTGAAACCAAAGCAGCAGCACCGCTGTGGGCCTGTGACCTGCTCCACTCCCATCCCGCTCACCACCATCACTAAAGCTTTTCACGATCTACCCCAGGCCTGCCTCTGGACCAGGTGACTCCTCCTCCTTTTATTGGTTAAAGGGCCGCTTGCTCCTGGTAGCCTGTGCAGACTGCCCTTCCTCCAACCTGACCTGCTGTGCTTGGGGAGGTTCCTCTCCACCATGGCCCCATGTGCTTACTCATCACCCAGTACTGCAATGATTTGTCCTTGTCCATGACTGGCCTGGAGTCTTCTTGAAGGCAAGAAGTAAGATTAATCTCTGTTACCAGAGGACCTGGCACATAACAGGCACCCAATAAGGAGTAATCATGCTGTGAGCACCCATGAGCTTTGGTGTATCTTCAGAACCTAGCTGCTAATGGAATGAAAGCCTTCAACACCCTGCTGAGCTCAGGCCTCTGTGATTCAGAGACTCATGTCAGATGTAAAGATCTCAAGAGAGTGTTTGCTGACCCTACTTTTAGCCCACAGGCTGGGCTAGGTGCCATGGATCCCTGAATTTTCCTCCATTATAGTACTTAGCAAGAAATAATTATTGAATGAATACATGAATGAATGAGCACCTTGTGTATACCAGGCACTGGGCATAGCACTGGGTATACAGAAAACAACACAGTCCTTGCCCTCCAGGAGCTCCCAAACTAACCTGGGAGTTAGGCACCAAAACAACTTTATTTAACACAATTGTTATGAGCTATTCATAGGAAAGGGTGATTTGTCCCAACACCAAACCTAGGAATACCCACAGTCTGTTAAATGGGTCAGGAAGGGGGAACTGGGTCCTTGAAGACTCTTCTGTGGACAACTAAACCAGCGTGATGACATCTCCCTCTGGACTTCACATTTAGTCAATAATAGATTTCCTCATAGTTTAAGCCCAAAAAGCATTCCTTACTGACACACAGAAAAACACTATGAGCATCAGCTATTTCCAACCTTGCCTGCTGTCCTCGGTTGAGAGTTCCTCCTACCTACTTCATCATGCCTAGGCGATGACCCCCACCTACTACAGTAAAGAGACCCTCAGAGCCACCAGAGGGGCACTCCTCAATGGGAGTGGCAGATCATGGAGAACGGGAACCATGTACATCATTTTCCTAGTGCCCAGCCATACTTGATTTTTAGTCAGTGCTGAGGCCACAGCAAGTCACTGAGAGAAGATGGTGACAACACAAGAATCGACTAGGGGCTCTGCCCAGGAGCTTACAGACCAGCAAATTCCTGGAGACAGTCCAGTGCTATGGATGCTATGCCAAAAGATAGGCTCCTGTTGCTACCCAGTGGGGCAACACTATCCCACAGCTCCTGGGATTGTGGTGAGGATTGCATGACAAAGCGCGGAAAGTGATGCCTGGCCCAGCGCCTGTCATACAGGGTGCTGAACAATGGCAGCAAGGATGAGCCAGTTTATGGATACTGGGCCCTCCCATGTTGCTCTCTCCCCCTCAGGCTGCACTTCCTACAGTGCCCTCAGAGCTGGGAAAGGTTGCAGTCTGGAAGGATGTGTGTTTAAGTGGGACACCATTTAGAGGTCCTGCCGGAAACTCGGATGAAGACTCCAGGTAGAGCAAAGGGAAGGTGTGGTGAAGGCTAAATTAAATCCCTAGGGCTATGGAGAGATAGAAGGGGAGTACGAGTGAGACAGACAGGGACCAAAACAGTAGCTGCTTTTTGTTCACAATAGCCCACTGCAGCCCCACGGGGGCTCTGTGTCTCAGGGCCATATGATGCCCTTACAAAGGGATGCTTGAGAACCACCCCCCCTTTTTTTTTTAACAAACTATAGTGGGTGCGTTCGTTTGTTTGTTTCAGGAAATATTAGCTCCCATTGCTCTCACCCTAAATCTTTCCTTTGTTTCAAAATAAAGTAGTGAAATGTTGAGGCTGGATGAAAGGTAGGGGTGTATTTTAAGTACTATTCTCTCTCCTTGTGTGTAGATGTGTAATTTCCAGAGTAAAGAGTTTTAAAAGGCAAAGGTACAGAGGTCTTCTTTGCCCACGCAGCTCCCTTGTTTAGAATGCCCTCTCCCATCTCTTCACCATTCATCTAACCTTCACTCCTCCTTTAAGGCACAGCTCAAATGCCATTTAGTTCACCACCCCTTTTAATTACTGCATTGCTCCAGTTCCCACCTAAGGCAAGTCTAGTGGGAATGTCCCTGACCCGATTTACACACGCATGCACATAGCAAATATAACCTTGGGGGAGAGGCAAAGGAGTCCGGCTGCATAGGGTGCCCCAGGAAAAGGCAGACCCTCCCTTTCAGGTAGAGTAAGACAAGGCATGGGTCCAGCCCTATGCCCAGGGCCTCTGTGAGTGTGAGGGGTGCTGGGTGCAGAAGTGAAGTAAAAATGACCCACTAACCTCCCAGCATTAGGGGGTTGGGGATCAGAGGGAAGGGGCCCAAGAATATCTTAACTTACAAATAAAAAGGCCTTTCAAAGTGTGAGACAAATAAACATTTATTTGAGATCAATAATAACAGCTATTAGGATATTATTAATTCAGGCAGAAGCCCAAATAGTGTTCCAATGAGGAGAGAGAGGCATTGGGTATTTATGAGAAAGAGAAGGGGAACAATTACATCCATAGAAGGAAGGCATTTGTGTTAGTGCAGATTACACAACATAGTGATGTTTATGCTAAAAAAGGTTTCAGTCCAGTGGTCATAATATCTGCTTTTTTTTTTTAATGTCTGTAAACTGTTCCTTGGGACACAAGGTTGCCCTAGGCCCAGTCGAAAGTTTATCTTGCCCTGTTTTAACTTTCCAAAGGCTTGAGGCATAAGACATGCAAAGCAGCTTGTCTAGCACGGCAGCTCTGGCTCCATTTTAAAGTGGTTCCATTTATATTATTGTTTACAAATCTGTAAGGTAAGAAATGATGCCTACCTGGCTGTAGGTGGACTAGGGAGGGTGGCTAGGACACATTTAGGGGGACTGATTAGATAGGAGGTGAGATGAGAGAGTGGGAGCCTATGTAAATACCTGTTACCAAGACAGTAAATGAAGGAAAGGGAAGCATTTGGGGGCACAGAGAGCATGAGGTCATATCAGAGCTAGTTGGGTTCCAGGTGCCTACAAGACATCCAAGTTCAGTTGTCCATACTGAATTGAAGCTCAGGAATCAAGAAAGATGTTGAGTATCCTTGTCTATTTAACCATCACCTTCCTTGAATTTATATGCCCTGGCACCGTCACCTCTTAGCCTTAGACAATACATATTATGCATAATGTGTTTTTAAATATATTTACTACATTCCAAACAAGTCTTCTTTGATTCAGCAACGCGAAGGCCTTAACTGTTATGCAGTCAGAATTGTTTAGCTGTACGTGCATGTATTTTTTTGTTCATGCACACATGTGTACATGTACTGGAGTACTTGGAAGGATTAGGGGAGCAAATGATTATCTTGTGTAATATGAATGAAATGCTGATGAAAGCAAACTATCATTTGTCCTCTAGAGGAATAACTTTCCATGTAGGATGACAATCATGTGTGGAAATTAGAAAGAACTGCTTTGGGGAAGCAGCTCAAAGTCGTGAAGACAACAGGGCTGTGTGTCACTGGCCCACAGTCATTAGTCTGGGACCCAAGGCTTGGTGACTTCAGGGACTTCATCACAGTCCTCCTAATTGCATCAAGAAAAGGTGACAAGTAGAAGCACTTTCAAAGGAAAGGTAGCCTCCAATGAATAGAACAGGATAATTCAAACTTCAGCAAAGTAGCTTACTTGGGAACTAATTAGAAATTATTCTGATCCACAATTGCTAAATAACTTTCTTATTTTTTTCTGTTTACAAATGTAATCCATGCTCACTGTCAAAAATAGGAAAAAATATGGGCAAATTTTGAACAGAAAATAATTACCGATCATCTAAAGATAACTACAATGACAATGTTGGTGCACTTCAGGATGAAATGACCTCCTTCATGTTTATAATGTAGAATATTGACTGGAGCATGGTACTCACTCAATCCATCAGCTACAGCATGTGAAACAAAGAGGTGAAGAGGGCCTTGTTTAAGGTCCTTGGGAAAGAAAGTGCCTCCTAAGCACTTCAGATCAAGGTCACACCCCTTCTCCGCAGTGAGGCTGGCACGTGCTTGATGCTTTAGGGGTGAGTTCAATAAAATAGGAGCTTGGAATTTAATGTAAATGGTACATTTGGAGAATCCTATTTTGTGTGCCAGGTTTACCCTCATTCCAGCAAAGCTCAAATATTTTGTTGCATAGTTTTCATTCTAAAACATGTTTTTCATTGATGGAAGTAAAACAAGGTCATTGCGTAAGTTGTGCACTCACAGAAACTCCTAAAATGATGAAAAAAAAATATGCTCCAGAATCTGGCCATCCAGAGAGAGCCACTGTGAACATTTTGGTGATTTTCTTCACATTTCTGTTTGAAGTACAAATGTATGCCCTTGTTTATTTAGAGCAGGGAAGCACAAGTGGAATCAGAATGTATTTACATTTTTGTGTGCTTTGATATTTTAATTTTTTCAACTGTAATATATGCTTATTATAATATCATTCATGCTTTATACAAATGTGTGTTTTTACAAAGTAAACATTTGTCGTAATCTGAGTCTCTGCATTAACCACTATAAGCAGTTTTACGTGTTTTCTCCCCAATTTTTTCTTAGGATATATTAACCTGCATTTTGAATATAATATATTTTTTTTACATAAATAGGATCATATCTCATCCAAGTTGGCTGTCCATAATTCGTATTTCATGAATTCTATGTTCCTGTCATTTGTACAATTTTCTTCTGGGTTGTTTGTCTTTTGATGTATTGATTTCTATAAGGCATTTTCATTTTACAGATACTAACTTTTGTTTACTATTTGGATTAGTGATTTTTTTTCTAAATTGTTTTTTTTCACTTTGTTTTTGATGTTTTCTTCCAAGATAGAATTTAAGACTTTGTGCAATCAGACATTAATTTTATTTATTTTTTGTTTTGTTTTCTGCGTTTTGTATCCTGCTTTGTTTACTATTGGACTGATAAATAGTTTTCCCAATAGATTCCCAATTTGATGCTTTTGTGGTGTTTTCTGCTATAAATACACTTAACATTTCTTTGTATTCAGACATTGATTCATTTTTATTCATACATGCCTTCTGGGTTTTGTATCATGCATACATTTCTTCATCATTGTTTCTCCTTTTATCTTTTAGTTTTGCATTTTCCACTTAATTATATGCTTTCATTGTGTCCCCATTTAAACTTTGATTCTTTTGGAAATTTCCTTTCTCTAAAAAACAAAGTCATGACCAGCTTTCTTTTTCATCTGACTTGAATAATTTCACCCTTGTTCTTTATGTACTCTTTGCTTGGATTCTGGCTACTGACTCTTTACTTTAGTCACATATCAGGCTTAGTCCCTTAGGACACAACTGCTTGTGTCCTGGCTGATAAACCCTATCTTCCCATGAGGAAATGGCACTGTTTTTTTATTTTGGACATCAACTTTGCAACCACATATCCTGGCCTTTCTCCCCATCCTTCGCTCTACTACACGGTAGAGTAATGTTCCCTCATTCTCTAACCAGGTAATGTACTGAAATTACAGAGATCTGGCTAAATATGTCATGAGGGAATTACAGTACCTGCAAAATTATGAGCTCAATAACCTGAAAACTCTCTCTCACCACTAAAACTAGGACTGTTTATATTTACATAAATATGTGTGTACAACCTTTTTAAAACAAAATATTCATTGCAGCATCACTTGTAATAGTGAAAAAATATTTAAAAACCCAATGCTCAAGTATACACAAGGCAGCAGTCCTCTAATCCATTCATGCCCCAACCTTCTCTGTGTCATCTGCTTCTTATCCTCATGTTTCCCCCTGCACCCTTGGGAATGCAACCCAAGCTGCAAGAACAAACAAAGATGGGAGTTTAGAATTTGGTGAAGACAGCATTTCAACTCATTGGAGAAATATAGATTATTCAGTAAATGATGTTGAGACACCTGACTAACTTTGGCAGGGGACATAAACTACATCTATGTTGCTTTCCACACCAAAATAAATTCTTAGTGGATTAAAATATTAAAGTACTAGATGTTATGAGTGTCAAATTTTATTTTATAGTGGGTGTGGCTTTCCATTGGACATAAACTGCAGAAATCATAAAAATTGATCACTTAAATAACATTTAAATTTTTAAAAACTGTCTATATATAAAGGACATATTAACAGAGATAAAAATGAAGCAATGAGGAAAGAAAATATTTTCAAATTATGACAAAGATTTGGTTTCTTTAACGTATAAAGAGCACTCACTAATCAATAAGTAAAATATAACCATTCCAATTAAAAAACAGACAAAGGATATGAATGGAAATTTCTCAGAAAAGAGATACCACTGGACAAATGTCATATGCGTTGTTGTTAAGCCACATTTGAAATCAAAAGAAAGTGAAATGATATTGATATATGATTTTGGTTACTACATAGGCAAAGATTTAAAGGATTGAAAATGTTTGTTTGGGATATGTTATGGGCTGAATTGTCCTCCACCCCAAGTCATATTTTGAAATCCTAATGTGACTGTTGTATTTGGAGACAGGGACTTTAAGGAGGTAATTAAGGTTACATCAAATCGTTAAGTGTGAGCCCGTAATCCAATAGAACCGGTGCCTGCCATCAAAAGAGGAACAGACACCAGGGTGCTCCCTCTTTCTTTCCCCATACACACAGAGGAAATGCCATGTAAGGACAGAGTGAGAAGGTAGCTGTCTGTAACTCAAGGCGGAGGCCTCACCAGAAACCAACCCCACTGGTACCATGATCTGAAACTTTGAGTTTCCAGAACTGTGAGAAAATATATGTCTGTTGTTTAAGCTACCTACTGTCTGGTATTTTGTTATGGCAGCCTGAGCACACACATAGAGGTTTACATTAGAGAGAATGCAGGTTTGGTTCCAGACCACCACAAATAAATGAAGTATTGCAATGAAGTGAGTCACACATTTTTGGTTTTCCCAGTGAGTATAAAAGTTATGTTTATACTATACTGTAGTTTATTAAGTGTGAAAAAGCATTTTGTCTAATAAAAACAATGTGCATACCTTAATTTAAAAATACTTTATTGCTAAAACTGCTAACCATCATCTGAGCCTTCAGTGAGTCATAATCTTTTTGCTGGTGGAGGGTCTTGCCTTGATTTTGATGGAAATGCAGTATCTATGAAGTGCAATAAAATGAGGTATGCCTGTACAGGGTGAGAAGCAAGAAAATGGACATCTTCATACACAATTGGTTGGAGTTAAATCTGTGCAACCTTTTTGGAAGGCAATTTTGTAATATGTATCAAACATTTGTAAAAGGGCTTATTCTTTGACCCAACAATCCCCCTTCTAAAAATCTATTGCACAAAATGTGTTACACAAAAACAAACATACCAAAATATTCATTTCAGCATTGTTTATAATACCAAAAAATTAGAAACAACCCAAAGGCCTGTATATGAGACTGGTTAAAATAGCCATGGTATATACATGCGGCAGAATATTACACAGCCATTAAAAATAATGTGGAAGGCATAGGCTTCTCCATCTCTACTGTATGGCCCATTTTTGAGCCAAATATGAGAGCACTATGTGGAATGGTATGGTCCTTCTCCTCGAACCTTTCCTTCAGCTGCTCGTGACAGTCCCTCCCTACCTTCTTTGGACCCACAAGTGGTACATTTGTCTCCCCTTGTACCATAACATGGCCTGATCAGCAAGGAGCCAAACCCAAGCAAGAAAAAAATCCTTATTTCTCCCTTGCAGTGAAGGAGGGCCAAGCTCTCAGATCAAAATAATAAGTTAAATTGTAAATAAAGCTATGCTTCTTCAATTCAATAATAGTTAAGATGTTCTTACTGCAAGTGAAAAAAAAAAATGAGACAAAACAAAAAATATCCACATTGGCTTGAGCCAAAGAGAGAATTTCTGGATCTATGTAACTGAAAAGTTAAGGGATAGTTCCTGGCTTCAGGCATGGCTGGATCCAAAATTTGTTTCTCTGAGATTTGCCTTTCGTACTCCAACTTCCCTTCTGTTCAGTGCTTGCCTGCACCCCTGCAATCCCAGAAGTGTCACTGGTTAGATGGGATCACCATGGCTGGAGGAAAGCTGTGCTCTGATTGGTCAGGGAAGTGTAATGGGCACATCTGGGAGGAAATAAGGATACTGGTACCAGGAGAAACGGAATGGCTGCTGGGTGACAGAACCAACAGATGTCTTCTACAGGAGTGCAGACATGTCATCAAATCTAAAATCCATTTTCAATGTCTTAAAAGAAGAAGACTAGGAAAGATTATTTCTTAATCTAATAGAGCCAAACAGTTTCCCAGTAACTAAACAGAATGCTAGAACAAAGCTCAAGAGTGCATTTGGGAACACAGACATCACTCAAGGTAAAATATCACAATGTCCGACTTCCGATCTAAAATTACCAAGTATGCAAAGTTCAATCCTATTATGAGGAGAAAAATCAATCACAAATGGGCATCCAGATTGGAAAGGACAAAATAAAACTGTTGAATCCGCAGACAACCTGATCATCTACGTAGAAAATCTGATGTAATCCTCAGAAGAGGTGGTAAAACTAGAAGCGAGTTTGGCAAGTTTCCAGGAAACAAGATATTTCAGAGGGAGCTAACTCCTCCCCCAAAACACTTAACCAATCCTCTGAAGACTTTTCTTTACTGATCTGAAAGGTTAACAAGCCAAAAAATTCTAATTCCAGTATTTCTGGGTTATTTTCTCTTCCCATGCAAACTAATTAGTTTTCCTAATTTTGGCAGGATTCTGACCTACTGGTAACACAAAACAAAACAAAACCAAAAAATGTGTCCAAACTAGAATTCTGGTGATTCTAGTCGTAGGTTACACACTCTGGAGAGCAGTTGTGTGCTGTAGGCTAAGAGTCCTAAAAAATAAATAGAAACACAGATCTTTAACTAATTAATTCTACCTTTTGAAATTTATCTTGAGGAAATAACCCTATATGCAAAACCATATAGAAGAATTCCATCGAATAATTATAATAAGAGGAACACAAAAACATTAAATGTTCGACAATAATATTATATTATTTCGTTTATGAATCTAATAACATGTATTTAAAGTTTTTCTTAGAGGAAAACTCATATGTCAAATGACAACAGTCCAGAAAAAATTTAAGCCCGAACTTCCAAAAATTATACATAGTATGTTATTGTTGTGCATTTAATATATAAATGCAACTCTAAAACTAATATTCCAAAATACTGACAGCAGTTAATGCTGAATGGCATGACACAATTCATTTTCATTTTTTCCATTTCATAAAATGTTTTCAAAGGACTAGAATAGCTGAATCCCACACCTCTCCTCCAAACCAGGGACAAAGGCAAGAAAATGTGGAGGCACGGGTAACTGAAAATAAACTCAGAAAATAGCAGCAGTTCACTTTTATTTTCTGCTCTAAGAAACAATTAAGAACCCCATCCTCCAGCAACAGGGAAACAATAGGGTTGAGAGTGCTGAAGGGCCAATACAAGCAAACAGTTAGATCCTCCTAACAGAGCCTCAGCCCCTGGAGGAATCCATGCCCCAGGAAAGGCTGCACTGCTTAGGCAGGGACTGTAGGTTTGTCTTGGCCCCCTTTTTCCGGTCTAGGGTTCACGGAAAAAAAAATGGGGGCAAAATGCGCTGCATGATCCGAATCAACAGGCAAAGCTCATGGAGACAGGAAAAGATAGAAATTTGGAGCTGGCCAAGGTCTTCAGCGGTCAGTCGGCTAAATGAGGGAGAAAGAAAATCATATTAAATGTGATAACTGCACCTAGCGCTCTCTGTCCCCTCAGGTGTTGACAGGCCCAGTACACCACCAGTACCTCCTTACACCTGGCTTTTTGGGGGTCACCAATTCCCTCTTATAATGACCCTCAGAGAAAGACCTTAGCCACCTGCACCCTCCACGTCCCCCACCCTGGCCCTTTACAGAACTAACATAGTTAGGAGGTGATCGGACACTGTGAGCTCCTGCTCAACCGCGGCTGGCTGGGGTTGGGCACGCGGGGTCAGGCACTCGCAGGCCATCTCTGCCTCCACGGGTGATGGGAAAGGCACTAGGAGGGAGCTGGTGGACATTCAGTTAAGGCTCCGTGCAATACTCACTTTGTCTGCTTCCCCTCAGGCCCCTCTCACCCGTGTCACTCCCCTCACGGCCGCTCCCGCCTTCCTGGCCCCTCAAGCCTTCTCCCCTCAGCATCCCAAGGGCCACCACTGGCCCATCCCCTCGGCCACCCGGGTCCCCCTCTCCCCCTTCACTCCGGACCCCCAGGCTGACCCCCTCCTCCCCGTCCCATTGCCTGGCCTAGGTCCGTCCCCCGGGCCACCCAACCACTCCTCAAATAGGATACAACTGGAAAAGTTGTCTTCTTGTCCTTCTGGCTCTGGGCACCGGCTAGGCATCTCCGTCGGGCCCGGGAGCATCGAGGGACCCTGCGACCCTTGGCCCTGCCCCGGCTGCGGCACCCGCCTCTCCCGGGCCGCCTCTTCCGGGGCCCTCGCGGCCTCCAGGGCCCTCGGAGCTGCCAGGGTCACCAGCACTGCCCTGGCCTTCAGCATCTTCGGCCACACCGCCGGCGCCTTGGTCTTCAGCCTGCATGGCTCTCAGCCTTTACTCCAGACTTCCCAGAGCAGGCTGAGCCTGGGAGGGGTGGGCGTTCCCTCAGGAAGCTCCGCCCTTGGCCCTGACGTCACTCGAACGCCACAAAGCGCCTGCGCAATCAGTGTGGCGCCACTTCTCGGAACCCTTTTGTGAGGCTCTTGGGCACGTGACTCTTTCCCGCCAAGCCCGCGGGGGTCACGCTGGCGGGTGAGCCTTGAAGCCTGTGCCGCTGCCGGCCCAGCTAAGCGCATGTGCCACCTGCATGATGACTGCCTGTCCCCTGTGCTCGAGGTCTGGGAGTGAGCCCGGTGCCTCTGGGCCAGTCCTCGTCTGTCCTACACTCTGGGCTGCACTTGCCGCCCTAGTTTCTACGTGGGCTGGGGGATTCCCAGCAGGAGTCACCTCTGGGCCTTGCCTGCCCTGGGGCACCCCCAGCTCAGTCCCTGGGGGAGCCAGGATGGATGGGCCTTGCTCCTTCAGCACCATTTCTCACTCTGGGCACCATCACTCCGTGGTGTCTGCCAGCCTCAGAGAGGCGGTAGCTGCCAGCCCCACAGCTTCTCCCCTGGGACTCCCGGGATCCAGGCACACAGGCTGCCATGTCTCCAGGCCTCAGGCTTTGGCGGACTGGGCCTAGGTGCTCAGGAGGGACCAGCTGGACACTAAGACTGCAGGAGTGGAGCATCAACCCTGGGACAGCTCCCAGTTGCTTTGCCCTCAGTTGGCACAGCCTTCATGGGGGCTCTCCCTACCCCAGGAACAAATCTTCCCATTCCCGTGGGTGGATTGGAGGGGGATGCTGCAGGTGTTGGAGGTGCCAGAGTCTTCAAGTGTGAGGTAACCCTGTGTCTGCTGGTCTGCTGTGTGCCAGTTTACTTCTGTGTCCGGAAGGGGGTCAAGTCAACTGAACAGGCACAGCAGGAGGTGGGCAGGGCTAGGGGTGGTGGTAGGGCTGGGAGGCAGCATCGTCGGGAGGGGTGTTTCTGTGCCCACAAGTCAGCAGAGTGAGTAGATGCAGTGTTTTGTCCCAGGGATCTGGGACAACTGACCTGGCTAGGCATAACTGCAGGGAACTGAGGTGGTCACCAGCCGGGGAAGGGATCCCAACTTGGCTCCCACTTGTGAACTTAAGGCTGATGCACTTTTCATGTCTCAAGTCTTCCATTTAGCAGCTTTACTTAACCCACTCTGTGTCACATCCAATCCTGAAACAGCTGAGTGAAATCTAGAAAAACTTTCCCCATACCTTGAGAACAGCTGGAAGAGTGAGGCTAGGGGCAGAGGCATCTGGGACATTATTACTCTGCTAAAAAGCCCCTGCAAACAAAACATTAGAAATATCATTTCCCAAAGTTGGTTCCTGTTCCACCTCTGCTTGTCTTTGGCGGGGGTTGGGGGGGGAGGGTGAGTGGAATGGGACTGGAGGTACAGGAGAGGCCTCCCCACCTCCAGCTCCTACCTCAGGCAAGTATTTGTTCTGGGGACTCCATGTCCCACACTGTTACAGAAACTTGGAATAAACAACAGGGGAAGGAAGACTGCAGAAAGCCTTTTCCTCTGCCAGATGACTTCCTTGGGCATAAAACATAACAGTATGCTAAAGAGGAACACACCAAGCAAGGCAGGTGGATGAAGGGATTCAAGAGAAAACACAGGAAATAGTTGTTAGGACTTCAAAGCCACAGATTTCAGGAGGGACTGGATGTGGAGGATGAAGAGGTGTGGTTGAGAGGAGGACCTCCAGATATTGGCATAACTGGGTCATACTGACATGGGGTCATGGAAGGAAAAAAACAGTCTGGGCAGGTAACAAATGAAGAGCTCTGCTTTGACCTGCTAATGAGCTCCTTCCTGTGCTGTCTACATATCTCTGGAATCTCTTCCTGCTCGCCATTACCTGCAGGCTGCCTATTCCTGCTGAGAGTCTGGGCCCCTGCACCCCCTCATGCCCTCTGACTTCACACTGCTGGTTTGGACTTCTCTATACCCAGTGCCTGTGCTCCCTCCAGCTCCCTGCATGTCCTTTTCCTGTCTCTTTACAGCCTGTGCACAGGGTGAGCCTGGGAGTGCTGAGCAGTTTGCACACATGGACACAGCTCTCTGCCAGCAGCCAAGACTCATGAGATAAATCCTTTGGAGGGACAATTCTGAGGTGCAAGTGACTGCTTAATGAATGAAATAAGAATGGACAAATAAACACTGACGTCTTAAGCTTTTGTTCCATATCTCACTGAACCACGGGAGCGAATTATATTAAAAGAATACATTCACATGTATGTTACTTATTTGTATCATATATGAATTGTTTATAATGAGACAGTATTTACATATTATACACACAAAAATATCAAAGTGAAAATAACAGAAGAAAATTTAGATGAACTTGATTTTTGGATAGGGAAAGACTTTTCTAAGCATACGAACAATGTAATAATAATAATAACCAATAGCACTGGACAGTGTGGCTCAGTTGGTTAGAGTGTTGTCCTGTATAGTAGGAGGTAGTGGGTCTGATTCCTGGCCAGGGCACATACCCAGGTGGTGGGTTTCATCAATGGCTACAGGGAGAGAGCCTTGGAAAAATGTTTTTAATGAGTTCAGGGAAAAAACTTTTAGCAAACTTAGCCACAAGGGAATTACCATATCCTAAAATTGACAACAACCTACTTAAATACGAAACCTTAGAGGCATTCCCATTAATGGAAAGGACAAGAAAGAGATGCAGTCTGTGAGTATCAAAGTAAATGAGAGGTATGAATACGGAAAAGAAACAAATAGTACTTGTTAATAATACGATCATCTATTTAGAAACTTCAAAGGATGGACACCTGGATCATTCAAATGCATAACAAACTGGCAGGCAAGAGTGTATGGAACATCACCATAGCCAAACCAACAGCCTTGCCACACAAAAGTAATAACTAATTAAAACTTGTAATGCAAAAATGTCATTCACCACAGCTATAAAATCCAAAATCTAACTAAGAAGAATCCTAATTTTAAAAAAGGCATTTAACAAGTTATACTGAGTGATTGAGGTTTACAACTTAGTCCCAAACAAATGGAGCAGTTTCCGTGTTCACTCATGGGAAGCACAATATTGCAAATATGTCAATTCTGCTTAAAGTTTTTACAGATTCAGTGCTTTACAGGTTGTTGCCAAAATAACAATTAAGCTTGGGCAGCTCACTACTGCTCCCTAAATCAAACCTCGAAAAATATAGAAGGAAGTGGTAGAGGGGCACCTGATGGGGAGGGTTCAACAACAAAATCTAAACAACGTAATATGAGAAAGCCCTGGCGGAGACAACAGTGGTGAGCTGGCACTTGTGTTTGAGGTGGTGGCGTGGGGGAACAGGGAAGTGGGTGAGGACTGGCCTTTAAAAAATTATTGTTTCAATAGGATACGAAGAATAGACTAGAAGTAGAAAAGCAAGTATCAGAGTAAATCATGCATAGTAAGATTACGTATCCTTCCATAAATAACTTGTGTGGTATATTGTATGTAAATATATAGGACATAAACATGCATATATAAATATATATATAATTATTTATGTATGTGCTATGTACATATATGGGTATATAAGCACATCTGATCGACAGGTTATATATGTATACGTATAGATATGTATACATATAGATATGTATACATATATACAGATATATACATGTATATATCAATAAAATGTATACAAATTAGGTAGAGTTGTAAAATGTAATATTTACTATGAATGAGGATCGGGCATGAAAAGCAGTGACAAGCAAAGGTAGAGAGATAATCTCAAACCCACAGGACCTCCCCGATTCCCTGATGCAGCTCAGGGTCTTCAGTAAAAAGGAAACCTTTGGCACACAAGGTTTCCAAAGTGTCAGCGTGTCTGGTGAAGAGACACAATGGGAAGGGGGTGGGGGGTGGTTCTCCTCGGATGCTCCCCCGGGGACCTTGGTTGTGCAGCTCCCCATCTAGGATCTGTGATGAGACTATGGTGGCCTATGCGAGGGTTGTGAGGACCCTCCAAAGTACGGGCTGAATGGTGCAGCAGCCCCTGAACAGAGGGCCCCACAGAACCCAACTCTGCTGCTACTGTCAGATGTGGGGTACCTCGGGCAGAGCTGTCCTGCTGAGCACTCCCGCTCCACCTCCTCAGGGACCTGGGGGTCGGACACTTGGTCTGAGGGGCACAGATTCAGGTCGGCACGGGGCGGGATCCCAGGTCATCCAGGTCCAGGTAGGGACCAGAGGGTGGATTGCTGGGCATGCGTGGAACCCAGCTCCACCCTTGGTAACAGGCCTTGGTGACCCCAGAATGGCTTTCCGGAAGTGCCCTCCACTGACTTCCGCCCGGGAAGTCAGAGAGAGGCGAGCGCCCAGGCTGGGAGGCCCGCCTCGTGTGGTGAGTGGGACGGAGCCCAGTCCCGCAGACACTCAAGGTAAGAGCCTGAGGGAGGACGGGGGCCCGCAGAGCCCAGGCTTGCCCCTGCTGGCAGCCCTGAGGGTCCGGGGTGCTGGGTGTCCGCCCGAGTACGATTTCCCGCACCCCTCCCCCACCTCCTCAGAGTACTCGGAGTCAAGGACAAGGTCTGAGGGGAGCACCCCAAGTTTTCAGGGGTCGAGGCCCGGACGTTGCCTGGAATCAAGGTGAGGACCACGGGGGGGGGGGGCTGAGGGACCCCAGGACACCCATTTCAGCCCCTGCCGGGAGCCCCCCGTGCTTGGTGGCCTGAAACGACGTCCTCAGACTTCACCGGGGTGTCAGCGTTGGCTGGCCTCCGTCTGGGGCCCAGCCCCCCGGTGAACAGGGCGAGGGTCCCAGGACCTGCCGGGGCTCAGGGGAGGACCACGGGGAAGACAACGTGACTCTGGACCCTGGAGCACTCCGTCCTGGGACGCCCACGAGCGGGATGCCCACGAGCGGCGAGTGCTGACCTGGCGCCGTCCGGGTCTGAGACACTCCGGGGGCCGCGTGTAGGGGCCGAGCGTCAGCTCGGAGGCTGAGGGTCCCGGACCTGCCCGGATCAACGTGAGGAACCGGACGGAGATCGGGGAGCCGGGGACCCGGTACAGCGTCAGTCCTGCAGGCCTCCTGGGGTGGGGTCGGGGGGACGGACCCCAGGGTGTTTTCCGACTTCTGCATCTGGGTCTGAGAGACACCGGGGGTTGCTGTAAGGAGCAGGGCTTCAGGCAGCAGAGGGGAGGACCCCAGGTCAGTCCCGTTGAGGACATTGAGGGCGAAAGGGCGACCCTGGACACCAGAGCAGTCAGCCCTGGGAGGGCGGCAGGGCAGGGGGAGCACAGGCACGTTTACTGATTCCCACATCCTGATCTGACAGGCTCTGGGGTTCGGTGTAAGGAGCAGGGTCTCAGGTTGGCAGAGGGGAGGCCCACAACCTGCCAGAGTCAATGTGAGGACCCTGTGGGAAGACTGAGGGACCCTGGACCCCACAACGGAGAGGACCCCACAAAACCCCTGCTGTGGACCCTGGGAGGCCCCCGGTCAGTGACTGCATGCCTTCTTCCAGACTTGGGCATCTCAGGTTGGCAGAGGGGAGGGCCCAGGTCCAGCCAGGAGTCAAGGTGAGGATCCTGAGGGAAGACTAGGGGACTCAGACTCCTGAGGTCTGAGGGGTCAGGCTCCAGGTAGGCAGAGAAAGGAGGCCCAGGCTCTGCCAGGACGCAAGGTAAGGACCCAAGTTAGGACTGAGGAGGCACCCTAACACACCTTGAAGTGTGCCCGAGGTTTTGCCGATGTTGTAAGTAGTGTCCCCAGTGTGCCGTGTTCTTACCATCAGCACCAGGAAGCCTCATGGTAGGGCTGTCGATTTAGGTTGCTTCCAGACTTCTTCCTGAGGAATGGCAAAGGGAGATGAGGGCATTGTCCTGAAGGTGCTGGACGCAGGGCAACAAGGGGAGGAGTCCCAGGCTCTGCCAGTAATCAGAGTGTGGGTCTTGAAGCAGGATGAGGGCACCTCCCACCCCAGCTAAAACAGGGACCAGCTGGCTTAGGCCCTGCTGGCGCAGCTGGGTCGCTGGGGGGTGATAGACAATGTGGTGTGTCTTGAAGTCCACCTTGGAGTTCTCAGGGAGGTGGACTTGGCCTGCAGTGTGCATTCTCAGTTCAGTAGAGGGAAAGGTCCCAGGCACTCCACCAGTCAACATGGATACCTTGGGGAGGATGGAGGATACCACCCTGCAGGCAAAGCGGGGTAGGGGGAGCGGAAACCCACTCTGTGCTGCTGTCAGCCCTGGGGAAACCCCTGGCATGGATCTGCACAGGTGGTTCCTCCTCACTTTTGTCTCAGGGCACTCAAGAAGGAGAGGGACTTGGTCAGAAGGGATGACTTCAGTTGGGGAGAACTTAGCAACGTGCTCCCTGAGAAGAGACACCCCTCAGCATCAAGGAGTCCCCTGTCCTGACCATCTGGAGTCCCCAGGCAGGGGTACCTGGGTGTGACATGCTCTCCCTTTCCACATACTTGCTTCTTGCGAACACTTCTCATTGAGGACAGCTATTTAGGGTGAAATCGGGTCGGCTGGATTTCGGTCCAGGTCTAGTCAGGAAGAAAGGCAAGTATCTTGAGGACAGACTAAGAGGACTCTGTACCAGGAACAGACGAGCCCAGGCCCTGCTGTCAGTCATGGGGGAACCTGGGCAGAGTTGGGGGCTGATGGGGCTCCTGTTCACATTTGTCTCAGAGCTCTCAGGAAGGTGAAGACCTTGGTCTGATAGAGCGACGTCAGGCCATCCCCAGGATCCACATTTGGTTAACAGACAGAGGAGTCCCAGATCCTGCCAAGAATCAAGGTGAGGACCCCGAGGGAGGATTGTGGGTGTCCCGATCTTGAGAACAAAGAGGGAGCCCCACAGAAATCTGCCTTGCTCTGAGTGTTAGCCTTGGAAAGCACGGACAGAGCTGTCAGCTTGAGCCCCTCATTTGCAGATCGGTGTTCTCAGGCCGGAGAGAGGCTTGGTCTGAAGATCTGGACTCAGGTCAGCTGGGGAAGGATTCCAGGGCTTGCCAGGAATCAAGGTGAGGACTGAGGGAACCAGAGCACATGGAAACCCAGACCTACCCTGCCTCTATTGTCAGCCATGGGGAAACTCAGAATTGTGCGTGGATGTGGATGGGCTCAGCTCACTTTCCTTTCCCGTATCTAGTGGAGATGAAGCCTAAGTCTAAGTAGAGTGGGCTCAGTCAGCACAGAGAGTTGTCTGAGACCCTGCAGGGTGTCATGGTGAGAACTGATCGGAACCTTACCCCAGGACAGATGGACCCAAAACTTTGGTCACCCCTTCTTGATCCCCTGTGAGGCCTGAGAGCCCCCTAGCATACGTTTCTCAACTGAGGCCCCTCACACTCCCTGTCTCTCCCAGTCCCGTGGTTCCCCATCGCCCACCTTCTGCTCACACTCCGTCAATGTCCCAGCACGAGTCATCATGCCTCACCATCAGATAAGTGAGCTCTGCAAACTTGAAGAAGACCATCAGGACCCAAGAGAGAACCAGGACCCGGTGGAGGTGGAGCTGTTCTGGGCCGAGGACGAGGAGGAGGAGGAGGCTGTGTCTCCCGCCTCCTCGGAATCTTCCTCCTCCACAGTCCTGTTTTTAGACAGCCTAGAGGAGGTGTCTTCTGATGAGACCCCAAGTCCTCCCCAGAGCCCTCAGAGTGCCTGCTTCTCCCCCCATGCCATGGCAGCCATTCCATGGAGCCAATCTGAAGATGAGGGCTCCAGCAGCCAGGAGGAGGAGGGGCCAGGCACTTGGGGAGTTCCGGAAGATGATGCCGATTCCTTGCTCAAAAAAGCCCTGAGTTTCAAGATGACGGAAATGGTGGAGTTCCTGCTCCTGAAGTATCGTGCAAAGGAGCCGACCACAAAGGCAGAAATGCTGAGTAGGGTCGTCAAAGAGTACCAGGACCACTTCAATGCAATCTTCAGCGCAGCCTCTGAGTGCATGCAGCTGATCTTTGGCATTGATGTGAAGGAAGTGGACCCCATCGACCACTCCTATGTCCTGGTCACCACCTTGGGCCTCACTTATGATGGGATAGTGAGCGAGGGGCACAGATTTCCCAACACTGGCCTCCTGGTCACACTTCTGTGGGTGATCGCCACGGAGGGTGATAGTGCCCCTGAAGAGGTAGTCTGGGAAGCGCTGGATGTCATAGGGGTGCACGATGGGAAGGAGCATTGGATCTATGGGGAGCCCAGGGAGCTTATCACTAAAGTTTGGGTGCAGGAAGAGTACCTGGTGTACCGCCAGGTGCCCAACAGCGATCCTGCACGCTACGAGTTCTTGTGGGGTCCGAGGGCTCACGCTGAGACCACCGAGTTGAAAGCCCTCAAGTTTTTGCTCAGTGTTAATGATAGGGATCCCAGTTCCGTCCCATCCCTGCCTGAAGGGCCTGAGTGCAATGAGGAACACTGGGCTTGAGCCAGAGTTGCATTCAGGCAGATTTCAGGCCCACGTTCATCAGCTTCACTTGCTGGGCATGAAGTGAGGTCCGTTTTCCATTCTGTGTTTGAGGAGAGAGCAGACAGCGTTCTATGTAGTGAGGCCCAAGGCGAGTTGTGGGAATAAGGGTTCTTTCATCTTTGGGCTCCTATGACGATTTAGAAATTTATTCTGGTTTCCTTTAGGAATTTTTCAAATGTTGTTCCTTTTAATGAAATGTTTCATAAGCTTCAGCATCTAGGTTTAGAAATGATATTGATCACACAGGTATTTGTACTTGTCCATTTCAAGAGTAAGAGTTTTGCTACTGTGTAACAGATTGGGACACTTTCCATCCTTGTTTGTGATTCTGAACAAGATAACATGACATTAGAAGAAGATTTCCTTGGAAATGGGAAAGAACTCATCAGTACAATCGATGGGGTCAAGAAATAGAGAAATAAAGGCAAATGGTTGTTAATTCTTTCTTCGCCTGTCATTTTAGGAAATAAACTACGTACGTATCCTTAGATTTGCTCGGTTCATTCAAGAAAGTGGAGACATTTCATCTGAATAAAGACGACCCATGCTCAGTGGTTCATTTATTCCCCAGACACTCACTGAGCCTCTGTCTTCTGGAAGGCCCCGTGTCAGCAATGGGGACACTAGGATAAGCTGGACACATGCACCCACAGGATGATTGTATAGGAGCCGAAGTCATATAAGGAAGGTGGTGTGGTGTCCCCTAAGTCCTACAGAACAAGTAAAAGAAGGGGAGAGACGGTGGGGTTCCAAGGGAGTGCACTCAAACGTACATGGCCTGAGCCAGTGCAGTTTGGGGCTTTGGGCGACTGAATCCCTCTGTGTGGGGTGAATGTAAAGAAGCTGGGTGGTGGCGGTGGCAGAGGGTGTGTCTTGGGTGTGAGAAGAAAATCTGAAATGGAAAATTGTCCTGAGAAGCTCCATTTGGATCATGGATAAACCAGAGGGAACTCTCCACCTGGTTAGGAATGGTGGGGGTTTCCTGAAAGCAGTCCCAGTGGCATTGGACAGTATGAGGACCAAGAATGTCATACCCACCATCTGCATGGATTTCTGCAGAAATATGGTTACTGGGCCTTGAGTCACTGGATGGGCACTATTCTCCTGGCCTGGGAGAGCCAGAGCCCACAGCACAATCAGGTTCAAACTTATTGATGTTGAGTGCAATTTAGCCAATCATTAATCAAGGGCTCGATTTTGGGTGTGGATGAAATGAATGAAAGCATTCTTTTGATGAAAGAGCAGCTTGGAGGGAAGGAAAGAGTTGTTTCTTGAAGCTCTTTCTAGCAGCTTTGTGTTGGGTCCAGCTGGGAAGGCTCCCCCACTTCTGAATGTGAACTTACATCCTTGAATTGGGAAAATTTACTGAGTTTATTTATGAAACATCCTTTTTGTCCCATTGGGTGTTCTCTACCCTACTAAGCTGCATATTGTCTTATAGAACCCGTGAAACAGACAACTAATCAGTGCCAGAGGAGAGAGTGGAAGGGTCTGGGATCAAAACAATATTAGAAATAACTGCCCTTCATCAGCGTTCCAATCTACACCAGGCACTGTGTGAGGTGCTTTACAAACACTCCATACATTCCTGCAGTCTTAGGAGACAGGGCTTATCAAACCCACTTACTTCACAGAGGAAGAATCACGCTCATAGGGTCAGCTAAATTTCTCAGGATCACATGGCTAGTAAGTGGTTGTGTGGAGACTGGACCCCTTGCCTGAATTCATCTTGAGTCCATGATACTTCCACCCTTCCCAGCCCTTGGCTCACCTTCTACCTCACAATTCATTTCTCTTCTCAGTACCATGCGCGATGTCTATCAGACAACAAATAGTAGGACGCTGAGGCCCAGGCAGTAACAGCAGGCCTAAGGCATGAGGGCGACAGTGAGAATCAAGCCCAATTTGGAGACTGTCTAACGTTTGTTGAGAGGTGAGTCTGCCAGGTGCCGGCATTTCTGCCCAGTCCCAGCACTTTCTTGCATGACAGCACCCTTCCCACGGTCTTCCGTTGGGATGCCCTCCTGTCCATCTCTGCAGCATGGTCTGCTGACCTGCTCATCACTGCTGCCTCCTCGGAAGGCTGCACAGCATCTCCTGCCCTCGTCCTGACCCAGGGCTTCCTACCGCCAGCAGAAGTCCCCTGCTCTCCCATAGCTCACCCTGGATCCCGTTTGAGAGCAAAAGTCTTTTAAGTAGAAAGTGTTACTATAGACCATGATGTTTATTTGTTTATTAATTTATTTTTGTTACAGATGTTTCTCCTTTTCCCCCCATAGACCATGATGTTTAGATACCAGGTGTTCCCTCCTTGGGAGTCTTCAACACACTCTGTTTTCTAAATTAACTGTGAGTAGACTCTGATTGTGCCTGGACCCTACTGAGCCTTGGGATATAACCCTGAAGTTACACAGAGGGTTTATGAAGCTACCTTGGTATTTGCAGTAGGACTTTAATGGGCTTCTTATTTGAAGCTGTGAGCTGAACACATGCACAGATGAAAGAGCTTATTGAGGTGGTCAGACATTAACGCTTCAATATAAATGGTAGATTGGGAGCAAACGTCGACTGAAGCCAAATTCCTGGAATCTTCCTAGGAGGTGAGAAACGGTTCCTTGGTGGACATGTTAGGTAAAACTTGAAAATAAAACATAATTAGCCACCGTCCCAGTGTGTCTAGTCTGGTCCCTGCTCCACAGGGAAGTCCTGGCTTTCAGGGAGCCCAGTGGCACCTGTGCAGGTGTTCAGGCAAGTTCAGTCAGATGGAGGTAGCAGAGACTCAGAGGTTAAATTTTACCCATGCATCCAAAGGGAAGTGGATATTCTCGGCCTACTGGCGTTATAGACAGCATAGCAAAGGAAAGTGCAGAAGGACACTACTGAGTGGAGAAGGAGAACCCTCCCTGCTGAGATTTACAGGACCCTCTTACAATTAGGTGTGGTTCTGTGTTTGAAGACACCTGTCACATAGTAGGCACTTAAAACTCAGAGTCTTTCAAGGCAAATCTGTCCACAGGAAGTCCTCCAAGCAATGAAGATGGTTGTCGTCCTAACCAATTATAAGGGCAGCTTTCTGATGAGCACCTATACTGAAATGGTGTGTGGGAGGGACTTCAGTGCCCGCCCATATCTTCTCTTGCTCTGCTTCCTAGGCACAGAGGACAGTGCATTGCCTGTCCATTTGCAGTTAGGAAGGGTCATGTGACGACCCTCTGCCAGTGAGACATGAGCAGAAGCATTGTTTGTCCCATCCAAGCATATGTGAGCCAGTATGCCAGGTCCATGCTGTCCCTGGGTTCACCAGCGAATACGGCGACTCCGTGTTGAGATGGGGGACCACAAGATGGAAGCAGCCTGGATCCCTGGGTCACCCCGGGCAGAGGGCCCCTGCCAAACCGCATCAGAGTTTATTTCCATTGTATTATTTCCATTATTAGGTTTACATAGATATTTTTGAATATGAAGATTACTATATACTGCATATATTATATATTACATATATTGAATGTATTCTTGTTGCAAAAAAGAACAACTGAAAACACAAATAAATCCCAATTTCTCCCTTTTCAAAATTCCTCCCAAATTCAGCCTCCTGCTCAGAGGTCACCTCAAATGACATATAGGTGCATATGATTTCAAAGCTTATATTAGCATTTTTCATACACACATATGCTATGAAATATGTGTCAGTACCCATGACATAACATATTGATCTGTAACATGCCTTTACCACTTAATCATTTGGATGCAGGATATTCCCATGACAGCACACACAGACCTACCTCACTTTTACAAGAAATCAACTAACCCTTTTCAAACCTGGGCAAAGGAATTGAACAGATACTTCTCCAAAGAAGATATTCATGTGCCCAGTGAGCAAATGGAAAGATGCTCAACATCGCTAATCACTCGGGAAATCCAAATCAAAACCACAGTGAGATATTACCTCACACCCATTAGGATGACTACTTATTAAAAAAAAAAAAAAAAAAAAGAACAGAAAACCACAAGTGTTGGCAAAGATTTGGTGAAATTGGAACCCTTGTGCACTGTTGGTGGGAATGTAAAATGATACAGGCACTGTGGAAGAGAGTACGGTGTTTCCTTAAATTAAAACAATTACCATATGATCCAGCAACCTTAGTTCTGAGTCTATACCCCAAAGAATTGAAGTCTGGGTCTCCAAATGAGATTTGTACACCCATGTTCACAGCAGCGTTGTTCACAATAGCTAAAATATGAAAGCAAACCAAGTGTCTATCAATAGATGAAAAGATAAGCAATATGTGACATAATGTAATATTATTCAGCCCCCAAAAGGAAGAAAATTCTGACACAGGCTGCAACACAGATGAGCACATTGTGCTAAGGGAAAGAAGCCAGACACTAAACCATGAATGCTGTATGAGTCCCCTGATATGAGGTACTTAGAGTAGTCAAATTCATGGAGACTGAAAGTAGAAAGGTAGGTGCCAGGGGCTGAGGAGAAGGGGTAATGAGGGGTTATGGTTTCATGGATATAGAGTTTCAGTTTTGCAAGAGGAAATGAACTCTGGAGATGCATGGTGGTGATGGTTGCACCACAGTAAGAATGTACTTAACACTCATGTACTGTTCATTTAAAAATGATTAGAGTGGGAAAATTTTATGTTTTGTGTATTTTCTCTAGATAAAAAATATATTTTACTTAAAAACACACAATGTAAAAGAAATGAAGAGTGCCTTTGATTGGCTCAAGAATAGACTGGACACAGGCAGAGACACAGTGAAAAAGCTTGAAGAAATGTCAACAGAAACT
This sequence comes from Tadarida brasiliensis, assembly GCA_030848825.1. NCBI lineage: Eukaryota > Metazoa > Chordata > Mammalia > Chiroptera > Molossidae > Tadarida > Tadarida brasiliensis. The sequence goes on from CM061280.1 coordinate 86,552,070, forward strand.
TCCAAAACTGAAGTGTAAAGAGAACAAAGAATGAAAGCAGTGGAAGAACATATCCAAGCGATGCAGGAAAAGCACAGAGGCTGAAAGGTATCTATAAGTGGTAGCAGAGAAAAGGAGGGGAGACAAAGGAGCAGGAAACTCTTTGTAGTGATAATGGCGGAGAATCTGCCCAAATCAGTTAATGACTGAAAGCACACATTCAGGAGGCTCAGAGAACACCAGGTAGAACAAATAACATTAGCAAAAAACTGCATTAAGCATATTAAATTCAAAGTGCAGAAAATCAAAGAGAAAGGAAACTTAGCAGCAGCAGAGGTAACCAAAAGTGTGAGAGGAATCCATTCTGTTACCTCTCTGTCTGTGCCCCTGCCACTTGACCAGCGAGTCAGAGCCATTGGAGGGAAGTGTGCCATAGTGTGAGGAGTCTAGAGTCCCAGCTTCGAGCTAGAGGACCAGAAGGGGGTACCCTGGGTGCCAGGGAGTGTGAGGAAGGCAGTCAGTTCCAAATAGCTTGGGCTGTCCATGACCAGGGTGGACGGCCTGTACAGGTGCTGTGCGTGGGAAGTGCCAGAGCTGGGCCCACCCGTCTGTGTCCTAGGCTCAGCAGTCATGTTGGATTCCCAGTACTTGCAAAAGCAGCATGGTGAGATTTCCTCAGGAGGAGGCCAAAGCTTACAGGAGCACTTCTGGAAAACCTAGATCATTAAGCCCGCCCTCTCCCCTCCCCAGGTGTCGGGTTGAGTTTTTCCTCCATCCTTAGCAAATCTGAGTGTCCCATTCAGTAAGCAAACTTTACATCATTACCTCCATCATCCCCTCTTCTCCTCCAGTCCGTGTCATCTGGAAGTGTTGTGTGCGGAGAGACAAAAGCATTTTCACAAACATTGTCATACAAGTGAACCAGAAAAACACAGCATGTTCAGGAAGTGGTCAGGACGAAATCCTGGATTTCCACACGTTTCAAAGGGGGTTTCCATAACACTTTTCCTCCTGCCTGCTTCTCCAGTGAGGGGTAGGGAAAACGGCCATGCCTTCCTGGAGACTGCTCAGTGAGTCCTGGTGCGAGCATCAGGAGAGAGGTGAAGAAGCAGACATCAGTCCTTCTTGCAGTTGCAAATGCTCAGGCCAATGCCGCAGCACAAGTCAATGCAGAGGACCCTCCCGAGAGAGGGGGTCCAAGTCAGATTGCTTGGGGGGCTCCCAGGCACTGTGAGCGTCCCTGCCTCCACATGCAGCTTCCACAGGCATCTCCAGTGAGCAGTGCAATCCTGTACATCAGAAATGCGGTATCCATGAGCAACTCTGACTCACTGGGTCCTGTCAGGGATCAAGCCCTTCATCCCTGGCATCTGCAAGGGACCCAGATGGTGCAGGACAATACTCAGGATGTTTTGACAGATTCAGACTCCACAGAGGGGTGTCCCAAATCTGCCACAGTTCAAGAGTCCAGGTCCTATTCATTGAGCTATGCTGGCTCCCATTCAGCACCCCTCCTGCTGAAGCTGAAACAGCCTGTAGTGGACAGCTTCAGGTTGTAGATTAGAGTTAAAGGCAGTTGATCGGATTTGAGAGTTCGGGTTCCAAAAACTCAGGGGATTTTTTCTGCCTTGGAAGCCTTTGAGTCCCTCCCAACTGACCCCTGGAAATCATGCACCTCAGGTCCAACAACCATCAGCCTCTAAGGGGCAGCCATGAGATTGCAAGATAGCTCATTAGCAAACAGTAGGGTTTTTGGCATTTGGGGCTGATCCGGGAAGAAGATATGAGCAGGAGAGACTGCAATGCGCAAGGAGCTTTACTGGATGGGGCCTGAGCTGGGCTGAGGTAGAGGGGAGTCCCTCACAGCAGGAAACCTTCCATGGGTTTTTGAGGCAGGCAGGCACTTTCCAGAAGGAAGTGCTATGTTCTGAATGTTGAAAAGGTTGATGTTGAAACCCTAAGTCCAAATGACGACAGCCTGCGGAGGTTGGGCCTTTGGGAGGTGCTTGAGTCAGGAGGGCTGAGCCCTCAGGGATGGGAGCAGCACCTTATAAAGAGGCTCCAGAGAGATCCCCCCCACCTTCCACCATGTCAGGACACAACAAGGAGGGCCCTCACTGCAGCACGCTGGAACCTTGTTCTTGGACTCCAGCCCCCAGAACGGTAGGAAATAAATTTCTGTTGTTGATAAACTACTCAGTCTGTGGTATTTTTTATTTATTTATGGCAGCCCGATTAGACTAAGGAAGGAAGGCAAAGGAGCAACTGGAAGAGTGGCATCGGAGAGGAGGCTCACGTGTCTCAGTGAGGTTGCTCAGCAGCTCGGGGGAGTGGCTAGGGGGTCTTAGAACCACTAGGCTCTAACTTATCTACTCTTAGCAGCCATGCTAGACCCCAGGGCCCCATAGCCCAGAGCTCAGCGCGTTCTCTATGGCTGCAAGGCTGTGCCAGAGCCACCACCAAGTCAGGATCTAAATCACTCTCCCTAGGGGGTGGCTGTCCTGGTAGCCCAGTCAGCTGTGCTGCCCTGGAGTCACCTGACTCTGAGGGCTCTGCTCATAAGGAGGCAACACATGGGGGTCACCTCTGGGGTCTTTAGAGCTCTGAAGAGCAAACCAATCACTTCTCTCCAAAGGTCCTGAGCATGGTGCCTAATAAAGTTTGTCTGACTGGCAGCCATGGTACCCAGGGTTTCATTACTGGGACTCAGTAGCCTTAGTCCAAGGAAGCCATTTCCGTAATGCCTTTCTTCAACTCTACTGAAGTCAGCATTGTGAATATTTCCTCTTCAGAGGACAAGATGAGCCTGTGGTCTTAGATTCTTCACCGTGGTGGAAATCTGGCGGCGTTTGCATCAAAGAACATTAGGCAATGGTCCTACAGAAGACTTGGGATGCAAGAGTGCCTAAATCATACCAAATTAGCACTTGTTCTCCACAAAATGGCAGACTGTGGTTTCCAGAAACTTCTCTCCAAATGTCCTCCCATAAAATGGGCAAATCCCTTTGAATAAGTAATCAGCAGAGTCATGAGCTGGCAGAGACCACAAGGAAATCTCCTTTTCAGCCTTTAAAGAACTTGCTTAAGAAACCACACTTTGGTAGGCAACTGAAGAGAACTTGGCTGCATAACCGGAGACACTAGGAGTTCCCGTGGAAAAGCCACCAATGGACTTCCCTTCCATTCTTAGCCTCTCGGGCACGTCCTCCCAGAACAAACTGACTTCTTGAGTGAATGCTTTGTAAGAATGTTTACAAGCACAAAGACCATGGACTGAGCCCCACTCTAGACCCTGAAGCCCCATTAAGGATGCAGACCTTAGGCTGAGGGGCACCTTGGGGGTTTCTCTTCCCAAACGCCTATGCACTCCCCTTTCAGAAACAAAGGATTGATACTCAGAGAGGACAAAGGACCCCATTTCGTGGCAGAGCTGGGACAAGGACCTAGGACCCGGGACCTTTCCACGGTAGCACTCTATCTCCCTGCACAGAGTGAGTATTAACACCAAAGTTGTCCACCACTGCTAGAGATCATGGATCACCAAAACCACTGCGGTATCCTCTCCTCTAGGGTGAAGATGACTTGAAATTGGCTTCTGTCCCATCTCACGTACACACTCTCATCTGTGTTCAAGTACATATTTATGATTTTCTTCATGTCAGTTTCCTTTGGTCACGGCGAGCTAAACAGATCATAATTTTCCTTGGTAGTGTTTGTGTAAAGTGGGGACTTTCAAAAGGATCTAACCCAAGAGCAAACACAATGATTCAATGTACCAATCTTCAAGGCAATGGCAGGAGAGGGACACACAGATGGGGGAGTGGTGGGCTTCTGGCTAGGAGAACAGGGCTGGCATGAGAGTGAGTCAGTGGAATACTTTGTTTCCACAGAGATGAATACACATTTAACCCACAAATCAGCAATGAAAAGGGAAAGTACCAAAGGAGATCCAATTTGGAAGTGGGAGGCCGTAAATGTGAGAAAGCAAAAACACACCCACCTCACTGAAGAAAGGAAATGGGGTGTAGAGGAGGCCCCAAGGGAGGCTGATTCCGAGGGTCTGGGAGGGTGGTTTGAGAAGGCAAATGCAGGGATCCCAAAGTGAGCCCACCTTGGGTAATGGGAAGAGTTCCTATGGGGAAGAAATTGAAACTAAAGCCAATCCCTTTGTGACGTGAGAGGGGAGATTTGGGGGCAAGCAGAGCCCAAGAGGGGGCCCCCAGCACAGTAGAGGAATGGCTGTCCCCTTGCTCGTACGCACAGTGAACACCACGGGTAACAGTGTGTCTGAGGTGCTTAAGGCAGCACTGAGGTTGAGGAACAAGAGGAGTGCTCCCACCTGTGCTGGAGCACAGCCCTACTCTAGGGACAACTTGACCCAGGGGTAAGAAAACAGGATTCTGACTTTGGATCCATCTGAGCAGGACCCGCTAATCAGCAGGAGCAGCTGGAAGAGACCAAAGCAGGAAGCTGGTGTGAGGCAGGGGGTTGGAGAGGGGGACTACTAACTGAGACTGGGCAACCAGCATCTTGTGGGAGGTACAGTCCCCCAGGGGCCCATCTGACCCAGGCAGTCTAACCAGGGCCTTGCCCTTGAGCAGCTTAAGAAGGCATCAACAGGCCTCCACCATTTGGAGGGGTGGGCATGGAGAGAGGACCATGACTTCTTAACTCATCCTGTGCCTAGCAACAGGAAATAATGTGCTTGGCAGCAGATGAGAGCACTTTCTGGTCACCTGAACCCTATTTTTCTGTACTTTCTGAAAAGAGAGAAGCTGGGGACACTACACATGCCCAGTCCCCCACACTTGGCCAAGGCCCACTCTCCAGACCAGCCGTGAGCCATCTTTGTGACATCACGTGACCAGTAAAGAACACTGTGACTTAAGCAGCTGGTTGCCCCACGACCGACACTCTAGAATTTTGAGACAGTATATATGGGGCATCCCTGCTGTGACCAAAGGCATTTCTGACCCCAGAGTTCAGTGATAGGATCCCGGGTAGCAAATGCTTTTTGATGTAGAGCCTCTCCATGGCTAGTCAGGGTACTGAGGAGATGCAGGAAGCCAAGCTGGCCCCGTCAGAGGATGGACAGCCACGAATAATGGTCCAACATGATGCACCCTCGGATCCACATATGGACCCCAGGGAGGCTTTGGAGAGGCAGGGGAACCCAGTCAGGAGCCAAGACCCAAAGCCCCAAGACAACCCGCAACCACAGGACCCAAACGAAGGTGCCGCCAACGTGGACGGTAACAGCGTTCCCCTTGGGCTGTCCTTCCCAAGAAAGCTTTGGAGGATCGTGGAGGACGACACCTTCAGGTCCGTGCGCTGGAGTGACGACGGAGACACCGTCATCATCGAACAAGACCTTTTCCAGGGGGAGGTGCTTTGCCGGAGGGGCGAGGAGAAAATCTTTGACTCGGACAGCCTGAAGACTTTCGTCCGCCTGCTGAACCGATATGGATTCAGCAAAATACGCCCAGGCCACTCTTCAGTTTGCTCTCCAGGGAACAGGATGATGGTAAAGTAGAAAGCCTCCCATTTCCCACGTTCTCTGTTACCCGACCCTCTTCCTAGTAGACCAAGAAGAACGATATACTGAATGGGTTTCATTTCGGGGCATAACTCTTTTTCACATGAGGCAGTATTTAACAAAAGATGAGAAAGTATAGATTTTCAGAGGGAACTAGAACCCCTTTAGAGATAACCTGCAGGGATGACCAAAGACTCTGAGAGGCCAGTTAGTGTCAAATAGGTATATTTTCTCCCAGAATGACTAAAACGATTAATTTTGTTTTAGATCTACCGTAACTCGAACTTCCGGAGAGACAAGCCTAGGCTCCTGGAGAACATTAAGACAAAAGGCAGCCAGGTGACTCCTGCTCGTCCAAAGACCAATGCAACACCTTCCAAGAAAAAGAAGCCGCTAGCCCCTACAAGACGCTCCCCACGGATTCACCACAAGGAAGGCACCAGGGAAGCCAACCAAAAGGCCCAGAGGAAAGCCCCGAATGCTCGGGGACCCAGTGGCACCTGGTCACTCAAGTTCTCAGGTTGGCGGTCCATGGGCAGTGCCATGGAAGTCCCGTGCCCAAGTGAACCAGGTGGTCCAGGTGGGGAGGGCACATCTGGGAATGTCATGTTTGTGCCCACGGCTACTGCCGAAACCGTCGGCACAGGGCATCTGCCTACCAGCCCCCCTAATTCCCCACTACCTGGTTCAGTGATGTCTTTGTACGACATCTGTTATTCCGTCCTGATGGCTGACTTTGCAGCCATGGCCTCATCAGAGTACCCTGAAGAGGACAAGGAGGAGGATGTTTCCTCAGATTACAAGGGTGCACTCTGTAAGCAGTTGAAGGACAATGCAGGTCCCTAAGCTCACAGGTGACAAAAAACAATCACCACTAATCCATTTTTGGTTTTAATAAAGAGAGGCAAACTCCATGGTGGTAAATAAACACTCCAATGAGAATTGTGACTCCGTGTCCTTCTGTTTCCGTGCTACACACCTCATCAGACGAACTCGCGGTGGCTAGAAATCCAGGCCCAAGACAGCCTTTTGTCCCCATTTCCTCTTTCACACACACTCAGCCAAGGATCTGGTTAGGGAGGTCTGAGGCCAGCCCAGGAAGATATGGTCCTCTGAGCCTTGCCTGCTGGTCAGGAGACAGAGCTGCCTGGCTCTTGACCTTGGGAGAATCACCTTACATTACTCATGCATCTCGAAACAGGAAGGTCTTTCCTCACGGTCCCAGCCAGACTGCTGAAGGCAGCACGTACAGGTCAGAAGGGCCCCGGCTGCTGTGGGGGACCCACAGGCAATCAGATCCCAAGCACTTCACCAGGTGAAAGGAGCTGGTGCAGGACCTCAACCACTGAGGGCTGAGGCAACCTGCTCAGGAATCCATGGGCAGTGGGCGTGGGACAGGTGTGTGAGGTCAGGCAGAGATCCTGAGTCTGGGGGACACCCGACCCTCTCTGTGTGCTGTGCAGCCTCTCCTGGTCTGTCACACGCACATATGTGTGTATACACATAGACACACATGCGTACACACAGGCAACACCACATGCACACTTGGACCTGTCCCTGCCCCTCACATCACCAATGGGAACTGAGGACCCGAGTGGACGGAAGGGTTCACCCAAGGTCATGGAAACTCGGCCCACGGAACCCCAGCCCAGGGCCTCATGCTGCCCCCTTGAAGGTGTGCTGCTTACAGAAACCACGGCCCCACCTCAACAGGTGCAAAAGAAAACAAGCCCAGAACTCCTGAGCAAGGTCCTGGGGGTACATTTGCAGATGTGTGAGCAGCATTCAGGGTGTCGGCACTAGCCAGCTATCACTCCAAGGCCATACTTGTTCTGTTCCCCAAGCAAGGACTGAATCTGCACAGGGTTCCACCCCAGCCTCTCCAGCAGCAGCCCCCTGCTGTTGGCGTCTTCCCAGTCCCTGTGAGCAATGTGGATGGCGATGGTACAGTGCCGGTGTCTCCTCAGCAAGAAACGCCAGTGAGTCTCCAGAGTCTTGACCCCGTTTAAGACAACACCTACATAAGGAGAGGCAGCAGAACTTCATCTCCCCAGAGACCTGTAGGCATCACGTGGCCTGTGGAAGCGTGGATGTCAATAAGCATCGTGCACCGGCTCTCCAAGCTCTTGGCCCGTGGGCTGACCTCTCCCCAACGTCCCCTGGGGGCCCTGGAACCCCACTGACAGCTTGGTGGCAGAGCAGAGTGTAGGCTCCTTCTTCCTGTCACCAGGCAGACAGCTGCCAGGCCCAGTGGAAACTCGTGCCAATGGGGATGTCTCAATCCTCAGATGGAGTCTGGGAAATCAAGGAAGAGGGTGGGGACAGTGACAGAAAGGCAGTCAGCACGGGATGTGGTCAGTTCTACAAAGGAGGTCACTAAGGCCAAGGGAGCACAGAGGTCCTTTGGCTTCACACGGGATGGGGTGGTTCTAGTCCTCTCCCAGCACAGACCATCCTGGCCTTTGGTTCCTCTCCTCCCTCTCACCCACCCCAACACTATCAGCTCCCTGGCCTTGCCACCCCCAAGGTGCTGCAGATCTACGAGCATCCTGGCCCCTCTCCCAGGGCTGCTGATTGCAAATCCTTGGAATCCAATCTGCATGAGGACAAGAGAGATAATGAGACAAGGTCATTAGGGACAAGCCAGCAATGTTGGCTGACATAGCAGAACAGGCGTCTACTCAGCAGGGATTGGAAAGCAGCAGGACCGAGGAGGTTCCCACTGATGGGAAACACACGTGGCCCCTCACTCCGGGTTTGGTTCTTCTAATGATGGCAGTGGCTCTCTCCTCCCCTACCTGGTCAGGGACCACATGATGGCCCAGCCAGCAGCACAGAAAATCATTTCTTGTAAGTGGGTCGTGTTCTTATACCCCAGCAGACCTCCGTATCTAAGAGGAGAACAATCTCACCTCCCCAGACATCATCACGTGGGAAGACTGATGATTTCCTCAAGGAATGGGGAGAGGGAGATGTCACAGCCTTGGTCACAGATTGAGGTCGGCATTGAGAAGGGTCTCAGGTCCTGCAGGATCAAGTCAAGGACCAGAGGGAGTACTGCAACCCCCACGGAACCCATCTCCACTGTTCCTGTCCGCCCTGGGGGACCCAGAAATGCTCTTCTTCCACTCAGAGGTACTCATGGGCTCCTTTTGATGTAGACTTCTCAGCTTCAACTTTGACACATGAGTCAGTAACATACATTAAAATTCCAAAATGCTGCCATTCATCAATGACAGTGTCTGCCATTCTTGAAGGAGGGCTTCCTAGTCTCTGGAGGTGAAACATTTATGGGAGATAGTGAACCCCAGCCCCCACTTCTGCAGGAAATACCCTGTGTCTCTTGGGCAAGACCCTGTTCATTTTGGGGCCCAATTGCCCAGCCCCTGACCAACTAGCCAGCCCATTCTCACGCCAGGCTTGGCACACCACTGAAAGCTCCACCCCTTAGGAAGAATTTCCCTCAAGACCACCCCAAGTGGCATTTATTTTGAGCTGGTACCCACATACTGAACCAGCCCATGCTTCAACCAGTCGGGCCTAAAGGAAGGCCATATGGTCCTAGGTGCAAGCTGGGACAGGGGCACTGGAACAAGTATAGTGGGTGGTATGGGGTCTGAGCCATCTGCTCCTGTCACTACTTGAGCGTTCTGGTCCTGCTCGGCCTGGAACAGGCCCGCATTATTATCCCTCTCCTGCTGGATCATTGCATGGGAGCAGCCCGGGTAGAGTGTGGCCTCATTGCAAACGCAGCTGCAGCTGGAGCAACCCTGCCCCCTCCCATAGGTTCTTTGGCTGGAGATATGAATGGCACACCTCCATGGACACAACACAACTGTACCTTTCCTTTGTTAATGTTGGTCGACCTCTTTGACATGCAATTTTGCACCTAACCAAAGGCCCTCTTCTGTTACTGGGTTGCGGTTTGGCGTCGTCCAAGGCTCTAGGACAGTCCCTTTCCTGACACTCTCTCCCTGCAGGAATATTCGGATGCTTTGTTAAGGGAAGAGAGATCCCTACCTTCCTCTCCAGTGAGTACAAAGGTTTCTTCCACATCACACCACTAGACATGGCTAACCATGGAATGCCCAATTTGTAACAGGATAATAGTCAGAAGAGCTTAAGTGGGTGTTGCTGTGGTGACGATCCCGAAATCCCAGTGACTTAACTCAGAAACACTTTTATTTCCTTCTCACACCGTGTGTCCAATGCAGGTCATCAGGGAAACTTCTGCTTATTGTAGGCGCTCAGGGACAAGCTGACATGTGCTTCTCCAATCTTTGCAGCAGGGGAAAGGGAAAGTGGGAGGGGGTCTCACACCAGTGATTAACCACTGCTGTCCTCGGAAAAGGACACACATCACTCACATTCACAACTCATTAGCTAGACATGTGCCCACCTCCTGGGCTTCTCGCCTTCTGGACACAGAGTTAGATCAACAGGGACCAAGCATGGGGACACTCATGTGTCCTTGTATTTTGAGACCACTTCACGTCATTATGTACAAACAGGGCCAGGCAATTAGCCTCTGCACAATTAGGGAAAGCCCCTGGGTACCACTACTTTCTTGTTCCCATGTGCAGTGACAGTCAGAGATCACTCAAAGCCCTCAAGGCCCAGGGCATAGGGTGTTCTCTCAGACTGAGGTTTAGGTGAGTCTCGATTCCCTACCTTCTCATCCTTCCCACTGACTACCTTGTCACATATTAGTCACCATGGCCTACCCCCTTATTGAGTGTGAGGAGCACAAGTTAGGCAAATGTCATGTCCCAGGGTCACAAGACATGAAGCAGTTTTCCAGACTATGGAACTGGAAGCCTGCGCTGAAGCCCTACTGGGCTCTGGGAAATGCAAGAACTTGGTTCTGACACCCTTCACAAGTGCTTCTGTTGTCACTGGCTCTCCACGCTGAAGGGGAGGCTTTTTTCCAGTACAATGAAGCTGATACTGCCAGCCTCTTTGCTCCTCAGTGGATGGACAAATAATGCACCACTTTATTGGTATTCCTAGGTAAGGCAGGGGTGAGTATTCCCTAGGATCACTGAGGCTAAAGCCTATAACAGCTGAAACTTGTCATGTTTTCCTTTTGCAGGGGCTCTTTTCTGAAATGTTTCCATACCTTGCTGTCATACATGGGAGCGTTTGATCACCACGTACTGGCTCCTTGATGACCTGGCACCCTCACAACAAATCCTCGGTCTGTTTAGGGCGATGACAGTTCAGTGACACCCTCAGCAGCCACTGAGACATGTTAGCATGTCACTCCAAAGTTCAGCCTAGGTGCTGGGCATTTCCATCAGCTCCTGGCACACTCCCTTTGGTGGATGACTGTTCTTATACAAGAGGCAGCAAGGCTCCTGAGCACTCAGTACCACATCTACACAGACTTGATTGACCTGTTGTGAACTGATCTACCTCTTACATTCTGGAAAGGAGCTGGATCCCAGCTGAGGGGGACAGTCCTAAGACTGCCTGATCCATGAGGACAGTGAGCAGCAGAAACAGTGCACGGGGAGGTTTAAAGAGCACTGAAGGAGAGTGTACAGCCACAGCTAACAACATGCTGTCCCTCTAGTGCGTAGGGGAAGGGGAAGACTCTGTGGGGACTCATGGGCTCGGCCATGGGTATGGTGACAGTGAGTGCCATTCACAAACAATGCTGGGGAAGGAGTGGGAGAGTTCAGCTGAGGTACAAGGGAGGCTACAACCACCACCAGACAGAGGACCTCCGGGTCACCCCTGGGAACGGGTGGTCACATCTCCCACTCCTGTAGGTCACTATCTAATACCTAGTAGAGGTCAGGGATATCTTGAGGAACCAAACTAAAGACGCCAATGAATGATGCACAAACGGACAGAACTGAAGGAAGAAACAGACTGACTTACAATAGAAGTTGGAGAACTCAATACCCTTCTTAATGGAATGAATTATGCCCCATCCCACTCCACAAAATCATATGTTGCAACCCCAACCTTTGATGTGACTGTATTTTCAGACAGGGCTTTTAGGGATAAAACTAAGGCTCAAAGAATGAGTGTGCTGAGAAGAGAAAGAAAAACTAGATATCTCTCTCTCTCTCTCTCTCTCTCTCTCTCTCTCTCTCTCTCTCTCTCTCTCTCTCCACCTGTGCACAGAGAAAGCCATGATAGGGACATGGCTACACCACAGCTGTCTTCAAGCCAGGAAGAGAGTCTCTCCCTCACTGGAAACCAGATTTTCCAGCACCTTGATCTTGGACTTGTAGCCTCCGGAATGGTGTGAGACAATAGAGTTCTGCTGTGTGAGCAACCCAGTCTGTGGAACTTTGTTATGGCAACCCTAGTAGACTAACACACCCCACTGGCAATAATGGATAGAACAAATAGAAAGAAGCTCAATAACAGAATGAAAGAATTGAACACCATAAAAAAAAACAAAACAACATCTGAAGTGAAAGACTTCTATAGAAAACAACCCCTCCCCCCCGCAACAACAGCATAAATGTGCTTCTCAAGTGTACCAGTAACTTTCTCCAGGATATTCCACAAATTTGACCACAAAACATCCCTCAATAAATTCACAAGGATTCAAGCGAAAGGATTGAAATCATGTAAACTGTGTTCTCTGCATAAAGTGGAAGGAATTTAGACATCGATACAGAAGGAGGCTTGAGACATTTACTGAGATAAACAAATGACTGAATGATGAAGAACCAAATACCCGAGAGTACACAGACTTCTCCTGCATTAGCATTCCAAACCACTGAAGTACATACTCTTCCTTCAAGGAGGGTGAGCATAACCCCTCACCCCTGAAGTGGGAGTGGGCTGCACAGAGTGACTTCCTTCCAACGAGGACAATGTGGAAAGGGCCAATAAAGAGTCACTTTACAGCAGGGAAACCTGACACACTCTACGTGTGTTACCTGATCAAGGTCAGCATCAACAGTGAAAGAGCATGTTCATAATGTCTACGTGCCCGTCATGTGATGTGATGTGTATGGTCTTTAACTCCCTGGTCCTCCTTCCATAAACCAGGAGCCCCAGTCCAAGCTTGAGAAACACATCAGACAAATCCCAGTCCAGGGACATCCTATATGCACCTGACCAGGACTGCTCAAAACGGTCAAGGTCATCAAAAAGAGTCAGAAACTCTCAGGGCTGATGGGAGTCTTCACAAGACAGGACAGCTCAGTGCAATGTGGGATCCCAGATGCGATGCTGGAACAGGAAAGAGGACATCAGGGGGAAAGTTAAAAATCCAGGAAATACGAATAATGACTGGACTGTTGCTGAGGATAACACATTATGAGATATTGGCTCATGAGCTGTAACACAGGCAGCACACAAGTGTGACTTGTTAATAACAAGGCAACTGGGTTTGGGGTACACAGGGACTCTCTGTAAATGGTTTGCCAATGTTCCATAAATATAAAACTGTTCAACATGAGTCCCCTGAAATTTTTACATTCATAAGGATGCAAGAGGACCTTGCATGGTGATGGATGTGCTTAAAGAAGCAGAATATAATGCAAACATAAGGACACAGAGCCAGGCATCACAACACCTGGGAATCAATAAGGGTCGAGCTGGGAAAAGGCACAGCCAGGCTGACTAACTTTTTAGGATCTTACTCAAAGCAACCAGAAGCATCTTCCAGCCTAGTATGTGTGCAAAATCAAGGCCTTGGGGACATAATCCCTGTCCTGACTGCTTTCTAGGAGGGACTGCAAAAAAGCAAATTGTAATATTATAGACAAATTGAGGTTTAGGGTTGGCGATGAGAAACGCAAGATGTTTCGCACCTGGAAAGAGTTTGTGTGGGCAAGAATAGTTTCAAAATAACCACGTGCAGGGCAGGCCCTCCAACCACAAGCTGTGCCAGGGAGAATGTGGAATGTGGCCGCAGGCCTCCCAGGAGACATGCACTGGGGAGACCAGGGAGCAGGCCTGATGCCGAGTGTTTCCCTTGGCATTCAGTGTACCTCCAGGTACCGTTCCTTGCAGAGCTTTGGGGTGTAGGGTTCTGAGGGGGAAGTGGGCCTGCAGGAGGTCTGGATGCCTCCCCTGGGACCAAGTCCCACCACCCAAGGTGTTCTCCCTGCCTAAGTACAGGTGCCCTGGCCATCATTCCAGCTGGGTCTGGAGCAACTGATACCACGTTTGCACAGTTCTGTGGTGTGAGATGAATATTCCTGGATTCCAGACTGACAGAGGGAAAGAAAACTGCATCAATCAAAGTACACACGGATTGAGGACACCTACGGGTTCAGAATGCTCTCCCATTGGCCTGCCCAGTCGGGTCCCTTTCTCTTCTAGCTAGGCTGATGGCTCAGTCTGGTCCTGTGAGCTCAATCCCCTGGGAAGGCTGGACGTCAGGCATACCTCCAGCCAGCAGTACACAGCATAGCATCAACAGGGTCAGTGACTCTCATGAATCTACACGTGGGTTTCTGTAGGGCCCTTTCATTCATTTATTTTTCGTTTTATTTTGTTTGTTTTTTTCTTAAAATCACTTTTATTTTTTTATTTTTATTTTTTGTTGTTGAAAGAGTTACAGATGTCCCCCTTTTCTCCCATTGATCCCCTCCTCCAAGCTCCAGTCCCCCCACCCCCACCCCCCGCCTCCTGCTTTCCCCAACCGAATGTCTGTGTTCATTGGTTGTGTTTATATGCATATAAGTTCTTTGGTTTATCTCTTCCCACCCCTCCCACCCCCATTCCTCCGAGGTTTGTCAGTCTGTTCCCCACTTCAATGACTATGGATCTATTTTGATCGACAGCTTATTTTGTTCATGATATTCCTTAAATAAGTGAGATCATGTGGTACTTGTCTTTCTTTGACTGGCTTACTTCGTTTAGCATAATACTCTCCAGGTCCCTCCATGTCATCTCAAAGGGTAACAGATCTTTCTCTCTTACAGGTGCATAGTATTCCATTGTGTAAATGTACCACAGCTTTTTTATCCACTCATCTACTGATGGACACTTGGGTTGTTTCCAGACCTTAGCTATTATAAATAGCACTGCTATGAACATAGGGGTGGAAATATTTTTTCTGATTGGTGTTTCAGGCTCCTTAGGATATTTTCCTAGAAGTGGAATCACTGGGTCAAATGACAGTTCAATTTTTAATTTTTTGAGGAAGCACCATATTGTTTTCCACAGCGGCTGCACCAGTCTGCATTCCCACCAGCAGTGTGCTAGAGTCCCCTTTTCTCCACACCCTTGCCAGCACTTGTTGTTTGATGATGTGCTGATGGCTGCCATTCTGGCAGGTGTGAGGTGATGATATCTCATAGTCGTTTTAATTTGCATCACTCTGATGATTAGAGGTGGTGAACATTGTTTCATATATCTCCTGGCCATTTATATGTCCTGTTTGGAGAAGTGTGTATTCAGGTCCTCTGCCCACTTTTTAATTAGATTGTTTGTCTTCCTTTTGTTGAGTTGTATGAGTACTCTATATAGTTTGAATATTAATCCTTTATCCGATACATCATTGGCAAATATGTTCTCCCAGAGAATGGGTTCCCTTTTCTTTTTGATGCTGGTTTCGTTTGCTGTGCAGAAGCTTTTTAGTTTGATGTAGTCCCATTTATTATTTTTTTCCTTTGTTCTTTTGCTCTAGGTGATGTATCCGTGAATAATGTGCTACATATGATGTCTGAGATTTTTCTGCCTACATTTTCTTCAAGTATTTGTATGGAATTACGTGTCACATTTAAGCCTTTTATCCATTTTGAGTTTATTCTTGTGCATGGTGTAAGTGGTGGTCTAGTTTCATTTTTTTGCATGTAGCTGTCCAATTTTCCCAACACCATTTATTGAAGGACTGTCTTTTCTCCATTGTATGCTCTTCCCTCCTTTGTCGAATATTAATTGTGCATGCTGTCTTGGGTCAGTTTCTGGGTTCTCTGTTCTGTTCCATTGATCTATATGCCGGTTCTTGTGCCAGTGCCAGGTAGTTTTGATGATTTTGTAGTAAAACTTGCTATCTGGTATTGTGATCCCTCCAACTTTGTTCTTTTTCAAGATTGCTGTGGCTATTCGGGGTCTCTTTTGGTTCCATATAAACTTTTGGAGTATTTGTTCTTGATCTGTGAAATATGCCTTTGGTACTTGAATAGGGATTACATTGAATTTGTAGATTGCTTTGGGTAGTATGGACAATTTAATGATGTTGATTCTTCCAATCCATGAACAAGGTATATGTTTCCACTTTTTTATATCTTCCTCTATTTCTTTCTTCAATGTCCTATAGTTTTCTGAGAACAGGTTTTTTACTTCCTTGGTTAAGTTTATTCCTAGGTATTTTTGTTGTTGTTGCGATGTAAATGGGATTGTTTTTGTTTGTTTGATTGTTTCTTTGTTTGTTTTGGTTTCCCTTTCTGAGTGTTCATTATTGGTATATAAGAATGCCATCGATCTCTGGATATTAAATTTGTATCCTGCTACTTTACAAAATTCATTTATTAAATCTAGTAGATTTTTGATGGAGTCCTTAGGGTTTTCTATGTACAATATCATGTCATAGGCAAATAATGACAGTTTCACTTCCTTTCCCATTTGGATGCTTTTTATTTTTTCTTCTTGTCTGATAGCTGTGGCTGAGACTTCTAGTACTATGTTGAATGAAAGTGGTGAAAGTGGATATCCTTGTCTTGTTCCTGTTCTTAAGAGTAATGCTTTTGGTTTTTGCCCATTGAGTATGATGTTGGCTGTAGGTTTTTCATATGTGGTTTTTATTATGTTGAGATATGACCCCTCTATTCCCACTTTGCTGAGCGTTTTTATCAGAAATGGTTGCTGGATTTTGTCAAATGTTTTTTCAGCATCTATTCATATGATCATATGATTTTTATCTTTCATTTTGTACATGTGGTGTATCGCATTTATTGTATTGCAAAAAAATGTACCAGCCTTGCATCCCTGGGATAAATCCCATTTGATTGTGGTAATTTTAAAAATATATTGTTGAATCTGATTTGCTAATATTTTGTTGAGAATTTTGGCATCTATGTTCATCAGGGATATTGGCCTGTAGTTTTCTTTCTTTGTAGTGTCTTTATTTGGTTTTGGAATTAGGATTATGCTGGCCTCATAGAAAGAGCTTGGAACTTTTCCTTCCTCTAGAATTTTTTGGAATATTTGAGCAAAATGGGTGTTAGTTCTTCATTGAATGTTTGGTAAAATTCCCCTGTGAAGCCGTCCAGACCAGGGCTTGGTTTGCTGGGAGTTTATTGATTACAGCTTCAATTTCCTAAGTTGTTATTGGTCTGTTCAAGTTTTCTGACATTTCACTCTCTTGGAAATTTGTCTTCTTTCTTGATATAGTCCTATAATGCTATGAACTTCCCTCTCAGGACTGCATTCACTGTGTCCCATAGATTTTGTGTTGTTGTGTGTTCATTTTCATTGATTTCCAGGAAGTTTTTAATTTCTTCTTTGATCTCCTTGGTAACCCATTCATTGTTTAATAACATGCTATTTAGCATCCATCTATGGGGCCCTTTCAGATAGACCCTCTGGGTGCTGGGCAAACCTGGCTTTGCCCCTGATTCTGCCTTGTAGATGTCCCTTGGTGTCACATCCTGCATCCTGCCATCAGCTCAGCCCTTTCCCTATGCCCAGGCCCAGCTCAGGGACCAAAGACAAGCTGAGACCTGGGACCAATTACTTGCTAACCAAAGGCCCCGGGACAGTTGTCAGGCATACTTCCCACAGAGGAGGGCAGGCAAGAGCCAGGCAGGAGGTCAGCACCGTGCCCAGGAAGCTAGAGTTCAGAGCAGGCTCTAGCCCTGGCTGGGGAATGGCATCTTCTCAGGAGAGCAGGGCCATGGTCTACCCATCACACCAGCTGCTCAAGGGGAAGGCCCAGGGCATCTGGAGAATGTCAGAACATTCCAACTGATGGGTCGCGGACCTGCTGTGTGGTCTGTCCCACCTTGTTCAAGACTGGCTAGACCCCTGGGTGGTGTGCACATGCACAGAGGCCGCTATACGGTATGCTGCACCCTGGAAAGGCCTCCCTGAAGGACCTGGGAGATGCTTGGGATATCCCAGCTGCCACTGCCCTGTGGTCCATAGCCAACTTGTGCGGGCACTGTCAAACACCAGTCAGTTCCTTCCAGGAATGGACATTAGTTGTTCCTACTTTCATCTTGCAGTGCCCCTCAGGGTTCTGGTCCTGGCACTTGTCCCAAGGACACTCATTTCATGATGGGTCCAGGGTTTCAGCTCATCTCCATCTCCATCTGCCCCAAGTTCTTCTGCAGGCCAGCCCAGGGCAGTTCAGATGGGATCTGGCAGGTGCTCCTCCCTCCAAGTCTCCTGGGACTGCTGAACCTCTTTCTAAAATTTATTTAATTTGAATTTATTGGGCTGACCCTGGTTTAAAAAATTATACAGTTTTCAGGTGCACACTTCCACAACACATCATCTGTACACTATATTGCTTGTTCACCACCCCAAGTCTCCTTCCATCACCATTAATCTCCCTAATCCCCCTATACCATCCTCCACCTCCCACATCCTGCCTCCCCCAGGACTCCTCAAACTGTTGTCCATGAAATTTGGAGGATGCTCCTCCCTCCAACTATCGTGGGACTGCTGAGCCTCTTCACAACCTGCATTCCAGGACCCCAAAGCCCTCACCTGTCAGGTCCTTTCCAAATCCTCACTTGACTCTTGGGGTGTCTGGGGCTTAGGGGAGAATCCTGGTGACCACCGCTGCTACCTGCTACAGGCTTTCGTCTGCTCAAGTTGCCTATTTGGAATATCAAGGACCCAACTTGTTTTGTGCGTGACTGACAAGACACCCCTGCCACCCTCTCTGCCTCAGCCTCACACAGCAACATCCCATAATCACCTGAACAAGGCCACCAGTTTAATCTAGCATTTGGGCGTTAGAAAGGAAATTATTTGAAGATAACTTATAGTCACAGTGATTAGTCACACACTCACGTGACAATAATTATTATTTATCAATCACTAGGAAACTCACCACGGAGATACATCACATCCTTCCAGCTCTGCCTGAACCACAATGGCTGAAAGGGGATATTCTTCTGGGTGCTGTCATGTGAAGATAATCACATGTGAACTTCATTACCAAGGACTGAACGGTTAAATGGGGACACAGGCATCGCAAAGCCCCAAGCTGTGCAGACTGTGGCCAGGGTGGAGGAGGAGAGGGCTGTGTAAGCAGCAGTGATGGTGGGGGCAACTGGTCTCCACGGGTCTGAGAACAGGGCAAACTAGACACTGTAAAATTCCTTCCTTTTGGGGTCCGGGAACCTTCACACTTTCCACTCTCTCAGTTGGTCCTTGTCTTGAGATCTGGCAGATCCTGGGCCTCCTTTCTATGCTGATCCTATGTGGCCCCCTCTGCTGCCCTGAATTGCCCCTCAAGCCTCACCGTCCTGAGTGGCCAAGGCAGAGGGAAGGCTGCACCACCTGAGGCTACCCCTGCCTGGGGACTTTAGGGATGACAGAAGCAGGACTGATTTCGGTGGCAGCCCTTTGTCTGCAGTGCAAGTCCCCTCCTTGACATCTAGAGATCCACATTTCCTCCTGGCAGGGCCAAGATCCATCCCTTCTTCTAACCTGAGGATGAATCCTGCAGGTCAAGGCCACCCTCTGCTGTCCTGAAGCCACTATCCTCAGATCAAGGCCTTCACCTCCTGAAGACCCCTGAGATTCCCATGTCATGTGGTAATCCTGCTCTAGAGCCCATAGAGACCAAGTGCAGGACCGCAGAACCCATTTTGGCTTTGGGAGTTTGAGACCTCAGTCCTCACACAAAGACCTTACCTTGATTCTTTAGAGAACCTGGGACCTCCCCTCTGGCAATCTGAGGCCCTGATCCTTATACCAAGTCCCAGTTGCTCTCAGACCCATATAGGGGATGTCAAGAAATGTTGCATGTGGGTAATCCCACTAAGGGGTCTTCCAGGGCTGACAGCAGGGGTGGGTTTCTGAGGGGTCACTTCTGTTCTGGGGTCCACGGTGCCTTCAATCCAAACTGAGGTTTCTCACTTTGACTCCCATTAAGGACCTGTGCCCTCCTCTCTTTGAACCCAAGGTCCTGTGTCTTTACAACAAACCCCAGACTCTCTCAGATCCAGTTGTGCAAGTCAGGAGATGCCACATGTGATCATCCCACCATAGAGCCTCCCATATCTGACAGAATGGGCAGGCTTCAGTGGAGTCCCTTTGTCTTCCCTTATAGTTCTCCCCTTTATCCCTGGAAGGTCCTGGGATCCTTCCTCTGCTAACCTGAGGCTGGTTCCCAGAGACCAAAGACCACACTGCCCTAAGATGCCCAGGGAAAGCCTATGAACTAACATAGTTAGGAGGTGATCGAACACTGTGAGCTCCTGCTCAGCCACGGCTGGGTGGGGTTGGGCACGCGGGGTCAGGCACTCGCAGGCCATCTCTGCCTCCACAGGTGATGGGAAAGGCACTAGGAGGGAGCTGGTGGACATTCAGTTAAGGCACCGTGCAATACTCACTTTGTCTGCTTCTCCTCAGGCCCCTCTCACCCGTCTCACTCCCCTCACGGCCGCTCCCGCCTTCCTGGCCCCTCAGGCCGTCTCCCCTCAGCATCCCAACGGGCCACCACTGGCCCATCCCCTCGGCCAGCCGGGTCTCCTTCTCCCACTTCACTCCGGACCTCCAGGATCACCCCCTCCTGTCCGCCCCATTGCCTGGCCTAGGTCCGTCCCCCGGGCCACCGGGCCACTCCTCAAATAGGATAAAGCTGGAAAAGTTGTCTTCTTGGCCTTCTGGCTCTGGGCACCGGCAAGGCATCTCCGTTGGGCCCGGGAGCATCGAGGGACCCTGCGACCCGTGGCGCTGCCCCGGCTGCGGCACCCACCTCTCCCGGGCCGCCTCTTCCGGGGCCCTCCTGCGGGCTCCAGGGCCCTCGGAGCTGCCAGGGTCACCCGCACTGCCCTGGCCTTCGGCATCTTCGGCCACACCGCCGGCGCCTCGGTCTTCAGCCTGCATGGCTCTCAGCCTTTACTCCAGACTTCCCAGAGCAGGCTGAGCCTCGGAGGGGTGGGCGTTCCCTCAGGAAGCCCCGCCCTTGGCCCTGACGTCACTCGAACGCCACAAAGCGCCTGCGCAATCAGTGTGGCGCCACTTCTCGGAACCCTTTTGTGAGGCTCTTGGCCACGTGACTCTTTCCCGCCAAGCCCGCGGGGGTCTCGCCTGCGGGTGAGCCTCGAAGCCTGTGCCGCTGCCGGCCCAGCTAAGCGCACGTGCCACCTGCATGATGACTGCCTGTCCCCTGTGCTCGAGGTCTGGGAGTGAGCCCGGTGCCTCTGGGCCAGTCCTCGTCTGTCCTACACTCTGGGCTGCACTTGCGGCCCTAGTTTCTACGTGGGCTGGGGGATTCCCAGCAAGAGTCACCTCTGGGCCTTGCCTGCCCTCGGGCACCCCAGCTCAGTCCCTGGGGGAGCCAGGATGGATGGGCCTTGCTCCCTCAGCACCATTTCTCACTCTGGGCACCATCACTCCGTGGTGTCTGCCGGCCTGGGGGGGAAGCGGTAGCTGCCAGCCCCACAGCTTCTCCCCTGGGACTCCCCGGATCCAGGCACACAGGCTGCCATGTCTCTAGGCCTCAGGCTCTTGCGGGCTGGGCCCAGGTGCTCAGGAGGGACCAGCTGAACACAAGGGCTGCAGGAATGGAGCACCAACGCTGGGACAGCTCCCAGTTGCCTTGCCCTCAGTTGGCACAGCCCTCATGGGGGCTCTCTCTCCCCAAGAATAAAGTCTTGCCCCTGGGTAGCAGGAAGTGTCTGGGTGGCTGGAGGTTGGCAGGTGCCAGTGCCCTCAAGTGTGAGGTGACCCTGTGTCTGTTGGTCTGCTGAGTGATTGTTTACTTCTGTGTCTGGAAGGGGGTCAAGTTAACAGGAAAGTACAGGGGGAGGCAGGCAGGGCCAGGGGTGATAGTAGGGCTAGGAGGCAGCATTGCCTAGAGGGATGTTTCTGTGCCCACAATGCCCCTCTTCCTACCAGTGTTTGAAATGAGGAGATGTGGTTTTCTGTAGCTGGGATTGGGACAGCTCTTCTAGCTGGGCATAACTGCAGGGAGCTAAGGTGGGCACCAGCCAAGGACAAATCCGGCCTTGGCTCCCACCTGTTTGCTTAAGGCTGATGCAATTTCCATGTCTCAAAACTGCCACGTAGCAACTTTGCTTAACCCACACTGTGCCACATCCAATCTCGAGACAGCTGAATGGAATCTAGGAAGACTTTTCCCACCCCGTGAGATCAGCTGGGTGTGAGGTGTGGGGGGGTGGACATGGAAGCAGTGGGGGCATTCTTACTCTGCTAAAAGCCTCTGCAAACATAACAAAAGAAATATTTTACAAAGCTGGCTCCTGCTCCACCTGTGCTTTTCTTGGGGTGGTGGTGAGTGGAATGGGACTGGAGGTACAGGGGAGGCCTCCCCACCTCCAACATCTTCCTGAGGCAAGTATTTGTTCTGGGACACTCTGTGCCCTGCACTGTTCCAGGAACTGGAAATTATACCTCAAGGGAAGGAAGACTGCAGAAAGCCTTTTCCCCTTGGAGCTGAATTCCTTGGGGAGAAAGCATAATAGCATGCTAAAGAGGAACACTCCAAGCAAGATGGTGGGTGAAGGGATTCCAGAGAAAACACAGGAAATAGTGGTTAGGACATCAAAACCATAGATTTCAGGAAGGACTGGATATGGAGGATGAAGAGGTGTGGTAGAAAGGAAGACCTCCAGGTGTTGGCATAACTGGGTCATACTAACATGGGGTCATGGAGGGAAAAAACTTTCTGGGCAGGTGACCAGTGAAGAGCTCTGCTTTGACCTGCTAATGAGCTCCTTCGTGTGCTGTCTACATATCTGTGAAATCTCTTGCTGCTCACTATCACCTGAAGGCTGCCTATTCCTGCTGAGACTCTGGGTCCCTGCACCCCCTCATGGCCTCTGACGCCACGCTGTTGCGTTGGACTTCTCTGTACCCAGTTCCCGTGCTCCCTGCATGTCCTCCTTTTCCTGCCTCCATACAGCCTGTGCACAGGGAGGGTCTGGGGGAGCAGGGGAGTTTGCACACCTGGACACAGCTCTCTGCCCATGCAGCCAAGACTCACGTGATAAATCCATTAGAGGGACAATTCTGAGGTGCAAGTGACTGTTGAATGAATGAATAAGAGTGGACAAATGAACACTGACAACTTAAGCTTTTGTTGCATATCTCACTGAAACATGGGAGCAAAGTATCTGTAGGAATACACTCACATTTATGCTACTTGTTTGCATAGTATATGAATTGTTTATAAGGAGAAGGTAGTTATGTATTTTACACACAATGAAAGTAACATAAAAATAGTAGAAGAAAATTTATATGAACTTGGATTTTTGGACAGAGAAAGCCTAGTAACAACGGAACAGTAATAAGCAATAATATGGCCCTCATAGGGTGGCTCAGGAGTTTGGAATATCATCCATTGCACCAAAAGTTTGCGGGTTTGATTCTTGGTCAGGGCACACACCTAGGTGGAAATGATCCCCTGGTCAGGGCTCGTGGGGAGGCCACCTATCCATGTTTCTCCCTCTCTCTTTCCCTCTAAAAATTAATAAGAACATATACTTGGGTGAGAATTCACAAAAAACCAATAACATGGATTGAGTAGGAACCATGCTCCAGTCAACTTTCTACATAATAAACATGGAGCTCATTTCATCCTGAAATACACCAACATTTCCATTGTGGTTATCTTTAGAAATGAGATGATAGTAATAATTTTCTGTTCAAATTTTTTTCTATTTTTGACAGTGAGCCTGGATTACTTTTTGAAACAGAAAAATATAAGAAAGTTATTCAGCAATTGTTGTTCAGAAAAACTTCTAATTACTTCCCAAATGAACTACTTTGCTGAAGTTTGAATTATCCTGTTCTACTCATTGGAGGCTATCTTTCTTTTGAAAGTGCTTCTACTTGTCACCTTTTCTTGATGCAATTAGGAGGACTGTGATGATGTCCCTGAAGTCACCGAGCCTGGGGACCCAGACTAATGACTGCGGGGCCAGTGACAGACAGGCCTGATGTCTTCATGACATTGAGCTCTTCCCAAAAGCAATCCTTTCTACACTGCACACATAATGCTCATCCTACATGGAACGTTATTTCTCTAGAGGGCAACTGATAGTTTGCTTTCATCAGCATTTCATCCATATTACACAACATAAAATTTTGCTCTTCTAATCCTTCCAAGTACTCCAGTATATGTACACGTGTGCGCATGAACAAAAAATATGTGCACACACAGCTAGATAGTCAGGAGGCGCTCAACACATCACAGCCTCTCCTCTACATAGCGCCAGTTTTAGCCAAAGCACATCTGGCTGCATAGCGGTTAAAGCCTTCCCATTGCTGAATCAAAGAAGAATTTTTCAGAATGTAGTAAATATACTTAAAAATATACAAGGCATAATGTGTAATGACCAAGGCTAAGAGGTGCCAGGGCCAAGGCATAAAAATTCAAGGAAAGTGATGGTTGAATCGACAAGGATCTTTTTCCAGTTGTGAGATTCTCAACATCTTTCTTGAATTCCTGAGCTTCAAATCAGTATAGCCCCCAGAACTTGGATGTCCTGCAGGTATCTGAAACCCAACTATCGCCAAAATGACCTCATGTTTTCCCTACTCCCCAAATACTTCCCTCTCCTTCATTTACCCTCTTGGTGACAGGTATTTCCACAGCCTCCCACTTTCTCTTCTTACCTCCCATCTAATCAATCCCCCTAAATATGTCCTAGCCACCCTCCCTAGTCGACCTACAGCCTGGTTGGCATCATCTCTTCCCTTAAAAATTTGTAAACAGTAATACAAATGGAGCCACTTTAAAATAGAACCAGAACTGCCATTCCAGAGGAGCTGCCTTGCATGTCTTATGCCTCAAACCCTTGGAAAGGTAAAACAGTGCAAGATAAACTTTGGACTGGGCATAAGGCAACCTTGTGTCCCAAGGAACGGTTTGCAAACATAACAAGAAAGAAGATATTATGACTACTGGACCGAAAATTAAAAACATTGCTTGGCGTAAACATCACTATGTTATGTCCCCTGCAACAATAGAAATGCCTTCCTTCTATGGATGCAATTGTTCCCTTTCTCTTTCTCATAAATACCCAATGCCTCTATCTCGTCATTGGAACACTATTTTGGCTTCTGCCTGAATTAATAATACCCTAATAGCTATTATTATTGATCTCAAATAAATGTTTATTTGTCTCATACTTTGAAAGGCCTTTTTATTTGTAGGTTAAAAGTTCCTTGGGCACCTTCTTTCTGAAAACCCCCTAATGCAATGGAAGGTAGTGAGTTATCTTACTTTACTTCTGCACCCAGCACCCATTACACTCTCAGTAGCCCTTGGCATAGGGCTGGACCCATGCCTTGTCTTGCTACACCTGAAAGGGGGGGGTCTGCCTTCTCCCTGGGGTACACTATGCTGCCAGACTCTTATCACACTGCCCGGGAGTGATAGGACTCAATGTCTTTGCCCCTCCCCCAAGGTTACACTTGCTGTGTTCATGTGTGTGTACATCTGGTTAGGGACATTCCCACTAGACTTGCCTAAGGTAGGAACTAGAGCAATGCTCTAATCAAAAAAGGGTGGTGAACTAAATGGCATTTGAGCTGTGCCTTAAGGGAGGAGTGAAGGTTAGATAAATGGCAAAAAGATGGGAGAGGGCATTCTAAGCAAGGGAGCTGCTTGGGCAAAGTAGACCTCCGTACCTTTGCCTTTTAAAACTCTTTACTCTGGAAATTACACATCTACACACAAGGAGAGAGAACTCTATTTAAAATACACACCTACCCTTTACCCAGCTTCAACATTTGTCAGTATTTCCCCAGTTTATTTTGAAAGAAGTGAAGGATTTAGGGGTGAGAGCAGTGGGAGCTAATATTTCTTGAAGTAATAAAAGAAGAACCACCCAGTTAAGCATATCCAAATAGAGGGGTGCCCATGAACCCCTTTGTGAGGGCATCATATGGCCCAGAAGCACAGAACCCTCGTGGGGCTGCAGTGAGCTATTGTGGGCAATAAATAGCTACTGTTTTGGTCCCTGTCTGTCTCACTCTCACTCCCATTCTGTCTCTCCTTAGCCCTAGGGATTTAATTTAGCCTTCACCACATCTTCCCTTTGCTCTACCTGGAGTCATCATCTGAATTTCCTGCAGGACCTCCAAATGGCATCCCCCCAAACACACACACTTCCAGACTGCAACCTTTCCCAGCTCTGAGGGCTCCATAGGAAGTGCAGCCTGAGGGGGAGAGAGCAACATGGGAGGGCCCAGTATCCATAAACTGGCTCATCCTTGCTGCCATTGTTCAGCACCCTGTATGACAGGGGCTGGGCCAGGCATCACTTTCCGTGCTTTGTCATGCAATCCTCACCACAATCCCAGGAGCTGTGGGATAGTGTTGCCCCACTGGGTAGCAACAGGAGCCTATCTTTTGGCATAGCATCCATAGCACTGGACTGTCTCCAGGAATTTGCTGGTCTGTAAGCTCCTGGGCAGAGCCCCTAGTGGATTGATTCTTCTGTTGTCACCATCTTCTCTCAGTGACTTGCTGTGGCCTCAGCACTGACCAAAGAGCTAGTAGGGTTGGGCACTAGGGAAAATGATCTACACGATTCCCGTTCTCCAAGATCTGCTACTCCCATTGCGGAGTGCCCCTCCGGTGGCTCCGAGGGCCTCTTTGCTATAGTAGGTGGGGTCATCGCCTAGGCTTGATGAGGTAGGTAGCTGCAAATTGAGGAGACCAGGCAAGGTTGGGAATAGCTGATGCTCACAGTGTCTTTCTGTGTGTCGGTAATGAGGAGACAAAGGCAATGGGTATTTATGAGAATGGGAAGGGGAACATGTCCATCTAGAAAAGGGAGGCCTTTCTATTGGTACAGATAACATAACATAGTGAAGTTTCTGCTAAATGTTATTTTTACTTTTCAGTCCAGTAGTCATAATATCTGCTTTCTTGTTATCTTTGCAAACAGTTTTTTGGGACATAAGATTGCCCTAGTCCCTGTCCAAAGGTTATTTTGCCTTGTTTTCACATTCCAAAGGTGTGAGGCAAAGGAGAGTCAAGGCGGCTCCATTTTTTTTTTTAATTAAAAATTTTTTTTTCCTTTATTGATTTTAGAGAGAAAGGAAGTGAGAGGGAGAGAGAGAAAGAAACATCGATGAGAGAACATCGATTGTCCGCCTCCTGCATGCCCCCTACTGGTGATTTGGCCCACTCCTGGGCATGTACCCTGACCAGGAATCGAACCGGCGACCTCTTGGTGCATGGGTCAATGCTCAACCACTGAGCCACACCGGCCGGACAAGGCGGCTCCATTTTAAAGTAGCTCCATTGATCTTATTTTTGACACCTGTACAACCCTTCACAGAAGAACTTTCCAACCCTGCCTATTGACTATTTGCATCCTCTGATTATTTGCATAGCAGGTTGTTAGTGTCCTTTGGGAATACAGACTTTCAGTTATTTTCTGGCCTAGAATGCTTCACATTCATCCCTATATTTAGTCCTCACAAGCCCAGGAGGTACGGGCTGCTGTTTGAAGTTCTGGAGATGGGAAACTGAGGCTCAGAGGCAAAGGCACCAGAAAAGGTGGGGCCAGAGCTTTGGAACTTGGAACTCAGCTCCCCTCCCCCCACAATCACCTCTTCAATGGCTCATCTCCCTGCAACCTGGCTGGCACCCTTGGCCATCACTGGTGGGAGTCCTCAAAGGGCTGGCCGTGTTGTGCACACTGATTGGAGGGCTGTGGTGCTGTGCACACTGCTGTTAGGTTTATAAAGCTCTGAACCCACCACTGAAGGTTTCATGTTCTGGAGGCAGTGAGGTCCAGGTCTTACCTACTCAGCTGCCAAAATCTCTGCAGACATGAGCTCCCTCACAATGATAAGGTGTCTACTCAGGAGAGCGTCTTGGACCAGGCCATAGGGAGAGCAGTGGTGTGGATGAGGGCATCCTATATGGGGGTTTTCAAGGAGTGGAAGGGGTGAACACCTTGAGTGTGGGGAGTCCTGGGGTGTTGGAGGTGATGGCTGGCTGGCTGAATGGGGTTCCCATGGGGTGGCAGAAGTAATGGCAGCCTGGTGGAGAGTGGGCTGGATGAAGGGACTGCAGGATGGTGAGGGTAGTGTGGCCTGGGTGGGGAGAGGTTAAGTTGTCTCCTGGAAGGGTAGGGGTGAGCAGGCCTGGCTGAGGGGCCTGGAAAAGGTCGGCACTGGCGAAACTAAAAGAGAGTGACTAAAATGGATTAGAATATGAATGTGGATCACCAGGGGTCCACTTCACCCAAACTGCCACACTCAGACCAGCAACCCTCAGACCTGTCATCATATGAGTTCCCTGAGACACAGCTCAAGATGGTAAGCATTTTCTTCAGAGAAGGAAGTCAAGGCAAGTCCAGTGGCTTCAAGGATTCTGGAGACACGTCCAGACAGGACGTCCTTGGTGGGCCGGGTGCTTTGCTGTCCCCTGTTCCTCGCACATTAGCTACAGACATACAAAGGGAGTTTGCCGGAGAAGTGGTTATCTCTTCTCCCAACAAGTCATCAGCTAATAAAATGCCATGTATGATCAACGAAAAGAGAGCGGACAGGCCCAGTCACTTGCCTTGGGCCACATCTAGGAAGAAGGAGCCTCAGGAGAAGAAATCTCTACCTGGTCGTGTCTCAAAAGTTGTCCTGGGGAGAAAATCTCAGGCCTATATTTCTGGAGATTCCCCTGGCACCAGCAACCTTTCATCCCATCTCTGGCCGTCCAGTGCTTGGGATTGCTGAGAAATGTTCCTTGGTCCCTTCGGGGCCCAAACAACCCAAGCACAACTCCAGGGAGAAACCAGTGCTGAGTAGGATGAGGAAGTCCAAACTGGTGGGCCTAGAAGATACCAACCCAAATAAAGAGCCAGACACAAACAGCCAAGTGAGCAGTCCATTTTCTTCTTTCCCTTACCCATCCGTACCCCCAACAAAAACAGCTTTTCACGTGCTCTTTCTGTCTTTGAGGTTCTCATTAAGATGCCAAGTTGGGGTCATTTTAATAGGATCAAGTGCTTAATATGAGTCAGGTGCTGTTTGGGGCCTCTTCCCCAAATGTTGGGAGCGGTGTCACTGGAACAGCGACCACCACGGTTTGATATAGTCACGGGTGAGCTCCATGGTTTGACATAGTCCCTGGAGTTGTGGATTCACTGCGTGGCAGGAATCACGAAGAACAGTGACTGAAGATATAAAGTAATGGGAAAATAAAAATGTAGGATGGCAACTGAAGGAGACTAATCTTTGCTTTCTCCGTCTATCTGTTAGCTGTCGGTTAGGAATCACTATAGAAGTAACACGTAGATGATTAATGATGTAGATGTTAGAAAAGACTGCAGAAAGAAAAGGCAAGAAAGCAATAAAGATTTAAGAAAAGAGTGTAAAACCTTAAAAGGATCTTAGATAAGAAGAAAAGTCAGGAGTCTTAGAGGAAACCAACAGAAACTGAATTAGAGGGTGTAGAGTAGAAGGTAGTTAAATAAGACAGTGTCTGGAAGGTTGCTGATAACAAATCATGTTGTGTAAGCAATGATCTTAAAGGTTAAGAGACCGAGAGGCAACAATGAGATGTCTGGGTGAAGGATTAAAATAGTTGTTAGTTAACCATGTAATATACCTAAGAGTTGAGTAAACAAAAAAGGAATGTCTGTACTTACTTGCCTAAAGATTTAGGGGAAACAATAAGAAGGAAATTGCTATGTAACCTGAAAATATAAAAATAAAAGTTCTGCTAGCCTTAAGCAGCAGAGGTGTTTAAGATCTCTGACTCACATGTCTCTTTCTCGAGGACTCCGTCCACACCTAAGGGATACCCTGGACTGCCGAGGCTGGACCCCGGCAAGTGGTGCCCGAACAGGGACCTGGAGGTAAGGTATTAGCTCGGGATGGATAGGACTCCACCGTGGGTGCCCAGGACCCCCTGCATAAGATAGGTAGGTAAGGGTGGAAAGTTAAAGAACTAAAGAAGTTAAAGAACTAAAGAAGCTAAGAAATGGGTCAGACAGAGTCGAAAGAAAGACGACTCTTGAATAATCTACTAAGATGTACTTTACAGACACAAGGCATGAAGGTCTCTGCCTCACGAACTGCAAGATTTTTAAATTTTATTCAGGAGGTTTGTCCACGATTTCCAGAAGAAAGGTCAGTAGACACGGAGACATGGAAAAGGGTTGGAAAACAGATTAAAGATTTTTAGTCTGTTCATGGCCCTGAGAAGGTTCCAGTTGATGCCTTTCAGCTTTGGGGCTCTAACAGGGACACTTTAGCTCATGAACAGGAGGATGGGGCTACTGCTCCTCTGACATCCCTGGAATCTCTAGCATGTGTGGCACAGAATAAGAGGGAGGAGGAGAGAGAAGAAGAGGAATGATCAGAGAAGGATGATAAACTAACTCCTGAAGAACAAAGGGGGCTAGATGAGGCCGCTGCAGAATACCATAGGGACGGTCCCTGGGGTTTCCCCTTAACTCGAGAAGAAAAGGGGCCTCCCCCGTTTTGGAAGCCGCCTTGAAAGCCCACTAGAAAGTTGCAGGGCCCGCCTCTGCCTCGGGATAAGCCAAGCACTAAGCCAGGTTCTAGTTTCCAACAGGCAGTAAAGGAAGCAGAGGCTGCAGGAGACTTTGATTTTTCTCTCTGTTGTCCTGTAATGTTTGAGAGAGATTCAGAGAACGATGAATATCCGGTTTGGGAACCTTTGTCTTTCAAAATTTTGAAAGAATTTAAAGACGCCTGTCAGAATTATGGTCCTTTGGCTCCTTATCCTTTGACTTTGGTTGAGGCTGTTGCTTCTAAATGGATGACTCCTCATGATTGGTTTCAAATTTGTAAGGATTGCTTAGGTGGGGGAGATTATTTGTTATGGAAAACAGAAAGCTGTTACCACGCCCTGCTGCATTGGTATCTACAGATGGGTCTTCTAATGGAAATGCAGCAATTATAGTAGATTCAAAGCAAAAGCAATGGAGAACAACGGAGACATCAGCACAGAGAATGGAATTATTGTCCATTATTCGTGTTTGTTTTTTTTCAGTTCTTAATAACAGAACATTTAATTTGCACACAGATTCTCAATATGTAGTCAGATTATTTCCTCATATTGAAACAGCTCAAATTCCAGAAAATAGAACAAAAATATTCATCTTATTACAAGAGTTACAAAACCTGATTCAAAAAAGATATTTGGCATATTTTATAGGGCATATACGGGGGCTCACTCAGGGTTGCCTGGCCCGCTAACAGGGGTAATGCATTAGCTGATGTGCTAATGCATAAAAGAAGTTATGACTGTAACTGTTCCCTCTACTATTGAACAAGCAAGAAATTCGCATGCTGTGCATCATCAAAATGCGGCTGCTCTCAGATGGCAATTTAAAATAACAAGAGAAGCAGCGCGAGAAATAGTAAAGGCTTGTGCCCACTGTCCTCAGTATAGTAACAGTCTCCCTATGGGGATAAATCCTCGAGGAATTAAGCCTAATGATCTTTGGCAAATGGATGTGACTCATATGTCCTCCTTTGGAAAATTGTTTTGTGCATGTTTGTGTGGACACCTATTCACATGTAATTATGGCCACTGCAAGAACAGGAGAGGCATTTAAAGTCATGGCACAACATTTGTTTGCATGTTTTGCTTATATGGGTTGGCCAAAAAATATAAAAACAGACAATGGCCCTGCCTATACTTCTAAAGCATTTGCAGAATTTGTACAGAAGTTTAACATTACTCATGCTACAGGTATTGCATATAATCCTCAAGGGCAGGCAATTATTGAAAGAGCTGATCAAACATTAAAAACTCAAATAAGCAAATTGCAAAAGGCAAAATTTAAATACAGTTCGCCTCATCAGATACCACAGCATGCTCTTTATGTAATAAATATTCTGAATCTGAATATAGAAGAAAGTTCTGCCATGTCCAGACATTGGGCTCCAACTCCAGCAAAGCCAGCGACTTATGTTAAATGGAAGGATTTGCTATCAGGACAATGGAAAGGGCCTGATATACTGCTAACCAATGGGCGAGGGTATGCTTGTATATTTCCACAGGACGCTGGAAGCCCTCTCTGGATTCTGGAGAGATTAATTCTGCCCTACCATGAGCCGCCTGCCACCTCCTAGAGCGCCTTGGACACCTCCTCTAGGAAGGAACCATCGAGATTATGAGGACAATTCTTTCTCCACTCTTTTCTTCCATTACCAGCCTGCCCCACTCCCTTGTTAGGGTGGGACATTCTATCTAAACTCCATGCTACTTTAACCTGTACTCCTTCTCTCCCCACCAACCACTCTCATTCTTTACTTTGTCTCCTCCAAGAATCAGCTTCCTCTCCTAACAAAAGCCCCTGATGACCCCCCTCCCTGCCCCTTGTGGACCACCGCTGAAATACCACTACTCTTACAGGTTTTTCAGTGACCAGGGGAGGGGGGGTGGAGAGCCCTGAGGGGCTCTCGCTTCTGGAACCAAGTGCTCAGCTGCACCAGCTGGGCGTGGCCTGCTCTGGGAAAAATGTTAGGTAGGAATTTGACTGGGGCGGTACACCTGTCAATCAATAACGCAGGTGTCCTAAGGCATCTCGGGGAGGACAGATACCTCCTTCGGAGAAGAAAAAGCTGGGGGATGTACAGACTGCAGATGGATTGAGCAAGCTCTCAGATTAATGTCAGGGAAAGGACTAGGAAAGTCACAGAAGGATTGTGTAAGTCATAGAGGGTCTGTGCAAGTTGAAGAAGGATTGTGTAAGTCGCAGAGGGTCTGTGTAAGTTAAAGAAGGATTATAGAGAAGGGAAGAAATAAAAAGAGGAGGATTATGCAGAGGAAATAAAATGATAAAAAGAAAAGGATAAAAAAAGGGACATACATATTACAGGAAGACAGGACATTGGAGGAATACTCAAGAAGGGACACTGAGAGAGGGAGAGCTTGCCCCTAGTAATGGAATAACAGTCTAGGATGTAGTCTGCTCCCCCTCGCCCTCTTACAGTTCTTGCAGGCCCTGCAGTCCGTCCAGAAAGCTGGCCATAAACATGTCTGCAACGCCCTGCCTGTGCCCACCTCAGACACTGTGCACCCTTTCCAGCCCGGGGACTCGATGTGGGTAAAGAAGTTCACCACCCAGGGACTAACTCCGGCCTGGAAGGGACTGTACACTGCATCCTGCCTACACCAACGGCTATCAAGGTCAACGGCATCCCGATCTGGCAGCACCATTCCCGGCTGAGGGAAAAAGCAAAATGGACGGTTCAGGCCTCTCCAGGTAAGACTCTTGCGTTTATCGGGACTTTGATTTTTCTGGTTACCGTCGGGGTCACAAAGGTCCCTGATGTATAATATTCATTGTGCACAATGTGTGTTAACCACTTGCCTAGATTCAAGTATGTCTATAGAACATGTGCTTATTGTAAAGCAACCTCCTTACATTTTCTTACCAGTAAAGTTAACAGAGCCATGGTATGATGATCCAGGCCTTCAAGCTTTGCAAATAATTACTTCCTCCTTATCCAGACCTAAGAGATTTGTAGCAGCACTAACTTTAGGGATTTCTGCATTGATAGCTGTAATCGGATCGGTTACAGTCCCAACTACAGCACTGATTAAAGAAACTCATACAGCTCAGCATGTAGATCAATTGGCTAAAAATACTTCAGTATCACTTACTACCCAGGAACTAATTGACAAGAAATTAGAAGCTAAGGTAGATGCATTAGAGGAAGCTTTAATAGCCATAGGGAATGAGATATTGACATTGAAAGTTAGGGCTTCATTTAGGTGTCACTCAGAATATAGATGGATTTGTGTTACTCCTTTAAAGGTAAATCAGTCAGCAATAAAATTACAGAATATTCTAAATCATCTACAAGGAATTTGGAACAATAGTGATATAAGTTTAGATTTACTACAGCTGCATAAGCAAAATAGAGAGTTGAGTATTCAGTCAGAAACTATGTCTCCTAATGAAGTAGCAGAAGGGTTTGCTCAAGCGTTTAATTCACTTCTGTCTCTACCACATATGCTACCTTCATTAACTCGTATAGGACTTTTCTTATTCATTCTCTTAATAATTCTCTGTCTCTTTCCAGTCTTCTTTAAACTCTTAAGTAATTCCATCCAAGAGGTTGCCGTCCAAATGCATAAGCTTCATTTAAAAAATAAAAAAAGGGGGAGATGTTGGGAGCGGTGTCACTGTAAAGCGACCACCACGGTTTGACATAGTCACGGGTGGGCTCCATGGTTTGACATAGTCCCTGGAGTTATGAAGGCCTCCACGGGTTGACATATTCCCTGGAGATACGAAGACCTCCATGGTTTGTCATAGTCCCTGGAGAAGTGGATTCACTGTGTGGCAGGAATCACGAAGAACAGTGACTGAAGATATAAAGTAATGGGAAAATAAAAATGCAGGATGGCAACTGAAG
Organism: Tadarida brasiliensis; assembly: GCA_030848825.1. Classification (NCBI taxonomy): domain Eukaryota; kingdom Metazoa; phylum Chordata; class Mammalia; order Chiroptera; family Molossidae; genus Tadarida; species Tadarida brasiliensis. The sequence goes on from CM061280.1 coordinate 86,586,082, forward strand.
GAGACTAATCTTTGCTTTCTCTGTCTATCTGTTAGCTGTCTGTTAGGAATCACTATAGAAGTAACACGTAGATGATTAATGATGTAGATGTTAGAAAAGACTGCAGAAAGAAAAGGCAAGAAAGCAATAAAGATTTAAGAAAAGAGTGTAAAACCTTAAAAGGATCTTAGATAAGAAGAAAAGTCAGGAGTCTTAGAGGAAACCAACAGAAACTGAATTAGAGGGTGTAGAGTAGAAGGTAGTTAAATAAGACAGTGTCTGGAAGGTTGCTGATAACAAATCATGTTGTGTAAGCAATGATCTTAAAGGTTAAGAGACCGAGAGGCAACAATGAGATGTCTGGGTGAAGGATTAAAATAGTTGTTAGTTAACCATGTAATATACCTAAGAGTTGGGTAAACAAAAAAGGAATGTCTGTACTTACTTGCCTAAAGATTTAGGGGAAACAATAAGAAGGAAATTGCTATGTAACCTGAAAATATAAAAATAAAAGTTCTGCTAGCCTTAAGCAGCAGAGGTGTTCAAGATCTCTGACTCACGTGTCTCTTTCTCGAGGACCCCATCCACACCTAAGGGATACACTGGACTGCCAAGGCTGGACCCCGGCACCCAGAGAGGGGCTTGAAAGGAGGGGTGGGTTGAGAAGGACGGGGGTGGGCATGAGTGGGGGTGGGAAGAAGGGGGTCTCAGATTAGGATTTTACTTCTCATCTATCCCCTGCCTCACCCCACCACTGCACGCGCGCGCACACACACACCACACACACACACACACACACCTCATCAGTCAGAAATGTGTGTTTTCGCTTCCAGCAAACAGTCTAGGGCCATCACTGCCACCACCAATCTGGACCCAGGCCCCACCCTGTCACACCATCAGAGCCCCATGTTACCCATGAGTGCCCAACGAATGGCAGTCATGCTGCCCACTGTCTCTGTGGCTGTGGCCCTGGGCCCCCATCTCTGCGTGCTGACACCAGTATATCTCCTTGACCCACACACTTGCTCTGTTTTCCCATCAGACTTCACTTATAACAAAAGCTCCAGCCCTGGCCAGTTTGGCTCAGTGGTTAGAGCGTTGGCCTGCGGTCCAGAGACACCCGGGTTCGGTTCCCGCTAAGGGCACATTCCTCGGTTGCCAGTTTGTCCCCGGCCCTGGTTGGGTCATGCGGGGGACGGCCACTCGATGTGTCCCTTTCACATTGATGTTTCTCTCTCTCTCTCTTCCTCTCTCTCCCTCCCACTCTATCTGAACAAAAAATGGAAAAATGTCCTCAGGTGAGGATAAAAAAATTTTTTTTAAATATTTTTAAAAATATTTTTAGATATAAAATGATTATTTCAAATATCAAATGATTAAGAATTTCAGACAGCAACAGCAGAGCATTGCTCTAAGCACAAGGTGGGGAATCGGCCTCTGGTACCAGGCAAAGGTTGCACATGCAGGAAGCCAGCCCTGGTCACACCTATGTACAGAGACTTGATTCCTTGATGTTATATACAGAGAACTTGTTTTTATTTAGGTTATCTGTCTTTCTCTTAATAATTCTGCTTGATTTCCATTACCTTGAATACTTTGTCAGAGCTGAACAGTAGATTCTTTCTACTATTTCGCACACAGGAAAAATATCTTCATACATTTTTAAAAACTTTAAAAAACCTGATTTAAACCAATTTTCAGAAGGGAAATGTGCAGCTTACGGTTCATTAGGGGCAACAAGATTGTCTTTCATGGAAAATAACAGCATGGCTAACTGGGATGAGGGCATACCACACCCAGGAAACAAAAATAGCTGGAATATTGGATCCCATATGGAGGCGGAGTAGGGGGAAGCTACAACCACCTCCTCCCAGGACCAAACTGGAATTACAACTAAAATATAGAGCAAGCTTACTGAATAACCAACTGAAGGCTAGCTGAAGAGAAGTCTTGTAGCCAAGGATTCGCAGCAGAAGCCACATCGAGTCTGGTGGGAAGTGCGGAGACAAGAAAAGGGCTGGCCTCACTCCCCTGGGCCGAGCCTTAGCTGAGGTTCTGAAGGGATATCTCAGCTGCGGGGGTTTCCCCCTGGTAAGCCTGGGATCTCAAGCCCAAGCCAGGCTCCCAAGCCCAGAGCACCAGAGCCTACAAGAGTCACCCACATAACATCTGGCTGTGAAAAACAACGGGGTTTCTGTCCACTAGGGAGAGACCTGAGTCCCCTAGAAAGTCAGGCACTCTCTTAAAGGGCCAACACACAAAATCTCTTTCACAGCCACTCACCCTGGATTCTGGCAGAGGGAGGGCAGAACACACTAGAGTTGTGCTACAAGAACTGGCATTTGTGGCTCTGGGGAGAAAGGTGAGGAGACAACCACAGTGACCACGTGTGCTGAGTCACTCTACCACCCTGTAGACACCATCTTTCTTGGGTGGAGCACACCCTTTTTTGTGGCATCAGCCTGGCAGAAAGCAACTGCCCGACCCTCTGGTCTCACTGTGGACCCACGCTGTGGTGCTTCGACCTTGCTAAGGAGTCAGTGGCCTGGGCCAGGGTGTGGAAGTGTGGGCAGACTCAAGGGGTGTCAGTGACTGAGTTGTGGGGCTCAGGGGCAGGGGCTATTTCCCCCACTTTGCCATGATCCTGACTGGTGCCTCTCCTTCACGGTAGATTTGATAGTCCTACTCTCCAAACTCCAGGTGGCCCCACTCTCTTGATTCTCCTTGGCTCCACCCTGCCTAGGTGGGGCAGAATCCAGAATAGTCTGAGTTGTGTGGCTCTGAGGAAGGGGCCACTGCCCTCCGATTTCCCTCAAACCTGATGGGCAACTCTCCCTCTCTCGACTCCCAAAGTTTCCCTTGCTGAGATTGGGACATTATGGAGCTCATAGGCTGTTGAGGTGCACAGAGAAATAATCAAAGAATTACAGGACTCAGTAGTGAGTAACATGGCTGGGGAAGCCTGCAGTGCTGATAATACCTAAGGGAGGAACTAACTCAGCTTAAGCGTCAAAGCAGGTGTCTGGAAGGACATGAAACATAAGCCGGGGCCTCCCTGCAACTGAGGAGCACTGAAACAAGAGAGGCAGCAACTATTGCTGTTACACTCCTTCCTCTCTGGGCATTGTGTCCACAGCCCTTCGGATGCAGAAGACCTGGGACTTTGGGGAGTGATGGTGCTAATGGATGGACAATATAGTCAATGCACAAAGTCAAAAGTGTGTTTAACATCAACATGCCAGACCTCGTATCCTACAGGAATTCCCTATAAGTTCAGCGATCCTGTAGGGCCTGTCCCCTCTATTGAAACCTATTTTGTAACGTAAATCTCAGGGCCTCTGCACCCACACAACTCTGGAAAATGTAGGCAGAAAGACTATCCATATGGTCTATGAACAAAAACTCCATGTGTGGGATTTACTTACCTTGGTTCATTTTTGTAACAATTCATCAGGTGAACTAAGGTGACATCACAATGAGCAGTGCTTTATTCAGTGAGCAGAGGGCAGATGTCAAGAAGTTCATAGATAGTAGACCAGGGCCAAGAGTGACAAAGTGGATTGCAGGCCTTGGAGAGATGGCTATGCTCCCATCTGTGGAAAGGGCTCCAGAGTCTCCCACAACTTGAAAAATTGCTAGAAAACCATCTTTTCCAGCCCAGAAGTTCTACAGAGGGGAATATGGAATGGCCCCACTGTAGAAAAAGCACACCTTAAGCTCTGAGTTTACTATCTTGGCTTTTGGGGATATGGCCAAACTGCAAATCTTCTTTTTTGGACTCTTTTTAATCATGCATCTTGTCACCCTAGCAGGACACACAACCATTGAGGTCCTCACCCTTACTAACTCCTGCCTCCAGACCCCCATGCATTTATTTCTTTGCAATCTGTCCACCATAGAAATTTGCTGTATATTGGTCATTGTCCCCAGCACGCTGGCCAATATCCTGTCCAGGAGCCAGCGAATGCCCACATCATACTCCCCTTACCCTTTTGTGTGTCCCATGAGATCAATCATTTCTTCTGTGACATCCTTGCTGTGCTACTCCTGGCCTGCTCACACACGTGAGCCAATGAGATTGCAGTCTTCCTGGTCTGCATGCTCATCTGTTGATTCTCTTCTTGCTGATACTGCTTTCCCTCAGATTCATATTTGCTGCCATCCTCAGAATCCACTCAGCCAAGGGTAGAAGCAAAGCCTTCTCCACCTGTGCTGGCCACCTGCAGGTCTCTCTTCTGCACTATGGCTGCACACTGTTCATCTACATTCGCCCCCATTCATGCTACACCCGGGAACAGGACAAAATCATGTCCTTTGTCTACACAAATGTAACTCTCAGGCTCTACCCCATGATCTACAGCCTCAGGAACTAGGAATTGAAGGATGCCCTCAGGAGACTCCTGGAGAGCCACAGCCAGATGAGGTCGCAACCTGATGCCAGGTGAAGTGCAAAGTGGAGTCCACCAGGACTAACCTGCCCCCCTTACAAGAATTCAGTCGGTCATCTCACTACACACCCTGTGGCTCCACTCCTCCCTCTGAGGGCTGCTCCATGGTTCTGCACGCACCTGAACCTTACCATCCATTTTTCTACAGTCAGCTAGAAGGAAGAATCCTAAGGCTTTCCAAAATACAGCAGTTCTTGGGCATTTTGCTGTCCTTTTGTGGACAGTTACATTCATCATCTGGAACACAGTCAGAGACATGGACACTGACAGGTGAAGGTCATGGCATGACCCAAGAAAAACATTAAGGCAGCCAATTCTCTGGCCAAAAAGTTAGGGAGGATAAAAAAAAAAGGAGCTCCCAAGTCCAAATTAGGTATAGTGAAGAAGTGGAAAGGCAGAGCCACCCAGAAACTGAATCCTGCATCACAACAAAATGACCTAGAGATCATTTGAGATACAACAGTGAAACCAAAGCAGCAGCACCGCTGTGGGCCTGTGACCTGCTCCACTCCCATCCCACTCACCATCTGCACTAAGACATGGCACTATCCGCCCCAGGCCTGCCTCTGGACCAAGTGACTCCTCCTCCTTTTATTGGTTAAAGGGCCGCTTGCTCCTGGTAGCCTGTGCAGATTGCCCTTCCTCCAACCTGACCTGCTGTGCCTCTCCACTGTGGCCCCATGTGCTTACTCATCACCCAGTACTGCAATGATTTGTCCTTGCCTCTGACTGACCTGGGGGCTTCGTGAAGGCAAGAAGTAAAATTAATCTCTGTTACCAGAGGACCTGGCACATAACAGGTACCCAATAAAGAGTAATCGTGCTGTGAGCCCCCATGAGCTTTGGCATATCTTCAGAAGCTGGTTACTAATGGAATGAAAGCCTTCAATACCCTGCAGAGCTGAGGCCTCTGTGATTCAGGGATTCGTGTCAGATGTGAAGATATAACAGAAGTAAGAAGTCCCCACATTTGGCAGCACCTGTCCAGGGCTTAGAGTGGTCACCGAGGGACAATGGGTGGCTGTATTGTTGGGTTCCACATGTCCTGGTGTGAAGGGTCTCCTCAGTCCTCATCATGACTCCTGCCGGGGCCTGGGTTCCTGCCTCAGCTGGCCTGAGTCCAGACCCTCAGACCAAGGCCCTGACCCTCCCTGGGTCCATGGATCTGAAAATGGCGAGGGACTCAGCCTGACATCCCTGCCCAGGGTTTCCAGGACTGACAATAGAGACAGGACAGATTTCTTTGTTCTGATGCTTGGGGTACACTCACTCCTCCCTAGGGTCCTCACCTTGACTCTTGGCAGGACCTGGGACTCTGCTCTCTGTTGAACAGGAGTACTTCTTCCAATGACCTGAGGTCATCCCCTCAGACCAAGGTCCTCACCTCCCAAAGAGACTACAGAGCGAAGTGAGGACGCTTCATATCCGTGCCCAAAACCACCCCGACCCCTGCCAACATCACAAAAGTCTGGCAGCAGAGACAGGGCTCCCTGTCCTGGTTGGGTTCCCTAGTTCCCCTGTGGGTTGTTCATTTTTACTCCTGCCAGGGTCTGCCCTTCTTCCAGGCACCCGACCCAGAAAGTTGACTTTTCCCACCTAGACCAAGACTTTACCTCCCTGGTTACTCCCCACGGTCCTGCCCATGGTAGAAAGGAGCAGCCACTAAGGGACAACGTGCTTCCTTTCAGGTCTGAGAACAGGGGACACCTGGACTTTGTGTCGTCCTTCATTTGCTGAGAAGAGGGTGCACATTCAGGCTTCACAAAGGGTGGGTGAGCACGTTGTCACCTGGGAGATCCTGGGACTCTTCCCTCGGCTGACCTCCCATTTCTCTCAGACCATGGTCTTCACATCCCCAAGATCCCCCATCCTCCAACAACATGGCAGTAGTGGGAGCTTGCCACACCCAGCCTTCCCTGCTGGGGTCCTCCTGGGTCTGAGAACTGGGCAAGCTGGGCTCTTTGTGGCACCGTCACTTTTATGGTGGGTGAACCTTCATATTTTCCACCCTCCCAGGTGGTCCTTTTCTGGAGATCTGGCAGATTCTGGGACTATGCTCTCTGCTGACCAGATGTGGCCACCCCTACTGACCTGAAGTTGATGCTCAGAAAAAAGCCTCACCTCCCTCAGTGCTGAGGGTGCATCCCCCGCGGGACTTCAGGGGTGACAAGGATGGCCAGGGGCCCACATTATGGGGTCCCTCTGTCTGTGGTGGGAGGCCCCTCAGTGACATTAAGGTATCCAAAATTACGCCTGGCAGGGCCTAGATCTATCCTTCCTCCTAACCTGAGAATGCATCCTGCAGGCCAAGGCCACCCTCTGCTGACCTGAAGCCACACTCCTCAGTCTGAGGCCTACACCTCCAGAGGACCTCCCACCCCTTGACTCAGGCAGAAGTCAAGAAATATCTTATCTAGAGACCAAGTGCATTGGCACTGGATCCATCTCTGCTTTGGAGTCCTAAGTCCTCTGTCCTCCCTCAGGGTCCTCACCCTGATTCCTTGCAGAACCTGGGCCGTCCGCTCTAGTCAACTGAACAGCTTTTCCTTATACACATTTCCCAGTCTCTCCCAGACCAGGAAGCAAAAGTCAGCAAATGCCCCTTGTGATTAATACCCCCAAGGGGTCTTACGAGGATCAGAGGAGGGGCAGGTTTCTGTTGGGACACTTCTCTTCTGGGGTCTAGGGTCTCTGCAACCCCCCCTCAGGTACCTCAACTTGACTCCCAGCAGGACCATGGTCCCCCCTCTGCCGACTTGAGTCCTTACTCCTTATGCCAAGTCTTAAGTATAAGACCCAGTTGAATATCAGGAGATGCTCATGTGGTCATTCTTCCCAGGGGTCTCCCAGGGCTGAAAGCAGGGTGGGGATATGAAAAGATTCTTCTGTCCACCTTCATAGTCCGAGGACCTTGGGTCCTGCCAGGTCCTGAGAATCTGCTCCTGTTGTTCCGAGGCCATGTCCCTCAGATAAAGGCCTTCATTGCCCAGTGACCCCCAGGTGAAGTCAATGGGCATCACTTAGGGCCACCAACCCCGGGAAATCCCAGGGCTCCAGGTAGGGGACTGAAAGAGATTCTATGAAATCACCTCAGCCCTCCTTCTGGTCCTCACCTTGATTCCAGGCAAAGTCTGTGTCCTGCCTGCTGCTGACCTGAGATTGCTCCCCTGAGACCTTGTCCTGGACTCCCAAGTTCTCCCAGGAGGCGGGGGCGGGTGGGTTGAGGGAAATAGTACTCAGGTAGACAACCCACTCCGGGGAACTCTCAGTGCTGACAGCAGGGGCAAACCTGGATTTTGTGGGGGCCCTCAGTCCTCCTTCAAGGTGATACCTTGAGCCTCTAAAGGACTGGGATCCTTCGCAATAATGATGTGATTCCCGCCTCCCAGACGCAACGCTCACCTCCCTCCGAGAAGTCCCCTTCCCATGGCTTTTCTGCACCACAGCCGCTGACACATTGGAAACTGTGTAGTAAAGGTCAGTAACTACTGAAGACGCTGAGCAGCAGCAGGGATTTGGGGGGAGGTGTGGAGGGTTTGTGGTCGTCTATCTACATTTCCCGTGTCCAATGCAGGTATTTTCACTTTTGAATTCTCATTCATAGTAAGACTTCTTCTCTGCCCCTCCCCCAAGCCCTGGTCTCCGCAGCGCCCCCTCTAGCATCTGTCCTGGTACTGCAGCGATCTCTGCGAGGGTTGTGAGGACCCTTCCGGGCGAGGTCTGGGGGCTCCACCCGCCTCAGAACAGAGTGCACTACACAATCCCACTCCTGGTGTCACTGGCGGCTCTACGGGACCCTGGGTCGGGCCCTCAGGCTGAGCAGTGGCCCCTGCCTCCACCTGCCAGGGGAAACCTGGAGGAGTCGGAGCCTTGGTCTGAGGGGCCCAGACTGAGGTCCGCAGAGGGCGGGGTCCCAGGTCTTGGCACATCCAGGTGGGGAACAGAGTCAGGACTTCCAGTCCCCTGGATCCGAACTCCACCCATGCTGTGGGTCCTGGGTGGCCCCAGAAACCCTGTCCTGATGTGCCGCCCACTGACTTCTGCCTTGGATGTCTAAGAGAGATAAACGCCCTCTCTGGGAAACCGGCTTCGGGTCCCTGGAAAGAAGGAGCCCAGTCCTTCACAGATTCAAGGTATGACCCTAAGGGAGGACTTGGTACCCCCACAGAATCCAAGTACCCCTGCTGTCAACACTGAGAGTCCGGAGTGCTGGGCTGTCTAGCTGAGTACTATTTTACGGAATCCACCGGCCTCTATAACCTCAGAATATTCGGGAGTCAGGGACAAGGTCTGAGGGGAGAAACCTGAGGTTTCAGAGGGCAGGGCCCAGACATTGCCTGAAATCAAGGTGAGGACGAGAAGGAGGGCTGAGGGACCCCGTGGAATCTATTTCAACCCCTGCCAAGAGCCCTGGGAATCCCCAGGCTGGGCTCCCTGAAGTGATGTCCACAGACTTCACCTGGGGTCTCGGCATTTGTTGGCCACGGTCTGGGGCCCAGCTTCCCAGTTAACAGAGGGAGGTTCCCAGGACCGGCCCGGGCTCATGGTGAGGCCCATAGGGGTAGACATAGTGACTCTGAACCCTAGAGCAGTCAGTCCTGGGATGCCCACAAGTGGTGATTACTGACTGACCTCTGCATCTTCTGGGCATGAGACAGAGTCTCAGGTCAGAGAGGGTCCTGAACCTTCCCAGATCAATGTGAGGAACCTGAGGGAGATTGAGGAACCCTGGACCCCCAAACAGCCTCAATCTTGCAGGCCTCATGGGGGTGGGGTAGGGAAATGAACACCCAGGTTGTTTTCGGATTTCTGCATTGGGTCTGTGAGACACTGGGGTTTTGGTATAAGGAGCAGGGCTTCAGACAACAGAAGGGAGGACCCCAGTTCCTGCTACAGTCCAGTGGAGGACACTGAGGGAGAAGTAGGCGACCCTGGGCACCAGAATAGTCAGTCCAGGGAGGACAAGAGGGTGCGGCGACCACAGGTGGCATTTCCTGACCTCTGAATCCAGATCTGAGAGACTCTGGGGTTTGGTGTAAGGAGCAGAGCTATAGCTTGGCTGAGGGAGGACTGAGGGAACCCTGGGCCCCACAACCCCATAAAAGCCCACCCCTGCTATCAGCTAAGGGATGCTCCATGGTAAAAGACCAAGTGCAATATTTCCTGACTTTTGTATCCAGGACTGGGTGAGACTCGGGACTTGGTAAAAAAAAATGTAAGGACTCAGGTCCACAAAGGGGAGGGCAGAGGTGCTACTCAGGGTCAAGCGGCATTTCATGCCTTCACATCCGGATCCGTGATACTCTGGATTTCAGGGTAAGGATCATGACCTCAGGTCCACAGAGGTAGGACCCAAGACCTGCCAGAGTCAATGTGAGGAACCTGAGGGAAGACTGAGGGAAGACTGAGGGAATCCAGGAACCCCCAACCAAGAGGCCCCACAAAAGCCCACTCTTGCTCTCAGCCATGGTACGAGCCACAAATGCTTTTTACATATAACATTCAGTGACTTCCATCTGAGAATTCTGAGAGAGGTGAGGGCCAATTCTGGGAGGATGTTTACTGGTCCAAAGAGAGAAGGATCCCAGTCCTGCAGAGAATCAAGGTATGACCCTGAGGGAAGACTGAAGGCCCCATAGAATCCAGTTTTTCATCGGTTGTCAGCACCCATATTCCCGGGGACTGGGTTGTCTGGCTGAGTACTACTTCCTGTAACACACCTCCCCACCTTCTCAGAGAACTTGGGAGTCAAGGACAAGATCTGAGGGGAGCAAACTCAGGTCGTCAGAGGGCGGGACCTAGAATTTGCCTGGAATCAAGGTGAGGACCAGAGGGAGCACTGAGAGACCCAGGGCAGGGTGGTGAGGCTGTGTCCCTCCCCAGCTTCCTCAATGGAGGACCCAGCTCCTAACAGTTTGGGTTTAAGGGGAGCAGACTCAATTTGACGAAAGGAAGTGTACAGGTTCTTCGTGGCATGTGTGTCAGGATACTGAGAGAGAATTGTAGGGTCTGACCCTCAATTAGAGGAGAACCAACAAAATCCAGCTCTGTCCCTACTGACATCCCTGGGAGCCCATGGATAGGTTGGCTGCACATGGCATCCATTGAAAACTGCCAAGAGCCCGGCCGGAGTGGCTCAGTGGTTGAGCGTCGACCCATGCACCAAGAGGTCACCGGTTTGATTCCTGGTCAGGGCACAAGCCCAGGTTGTGGGCCAAATCACCAGTGGGGGCATGCAGGAGGTGGCCAATCGATGTTTCTATCTCTCTCTCTCCCTCTCACTTCCTCTCTCTCTAAAATCAATAAAGAAAGAAAAAAAAGAAAACTGCCATGGGGTCAGAGAGAGATTAGGCTTTTAATATGAGGTGAGAAGAGCAAAGCTAAGTGGCAGGGGTCAGTGGCCAGGTTCTTCTGGGACTCAAGTTGAGGACCAGATGGAGGGCCAAGGAGCCATGAAATTCAACTTCGCTCCTCCTATCAGCCCTAATAATCCCAGGCTTTAGTGGTCAATGTGGCATCCATAGGCTTTCGCTGGGCATCTTAGGGCAGTGAGGTCTTTGGTCTCTGGGAACCAGCCTCAGGTTAGCAGAGGAAGGATCCCAGGACCTTCCAGGGATAAAGGGGAGAACTATAAGGGAAGACAAAGGGACTCCACTGAAGCCTGCCCATTCTGTCAGATATGGGAGGCTCTGTGGTGGGATGATCACATGTGGCATCTCCTGACTTGCACAACTGGGTCTGAGAGAGTCTGGGGTTTGTTGTAAAGACACAGGACCTTGGGTTCAAAGAGAGGAGGGCACAGGTCCTTAATGGGAGTCAAAGTGAGAAACCTCAGTTTGGATTGAAGGCACCGTGGACCCCAGAACAAGAGTGACCCCTCAGAAACCCACCCCTGCTGTCAGCCCTGGAAGACCCTTTAGTGGGATTACCCACATACAACATTTCTTGATATCTCCTATATGGGTCTGAGAGCAACTGGGACTTGGTATAAGGATCAGGGCCTCAGATTGCCAGAGGGGAGGTCCCAGGTTCTCTAAAGAATCAAGGTAAGGTCTTTGTGTGAGGACTGAGGTCTCAAACTCCCAAAGCCAAAATGGGTTCTGCGGTCCTGCACTTGGTCTCTATGGGCTCTAGAGCAGGATTACCACATGACATGGGAATCTCAGGGGTCTTCAGGAGGTGAAGGCCTTGATCTGAGGATAGTGGCTTCAGGACAGCAGAGGGTGGCCTTGACCTGCAGGATTCATCCTCAGGTTAGAAGAAGGGATGGATCTTGGCCCTGCCAGGAGGAAATGTGGATCTCTAGATGTCAAGGAGGGGACTTGCACTGCAGACAAAGGGCTGCCACCAAAATCAGTCCTGCTTCTGTCATCCCTAAAGTCCCCAGGCAGGGGTAGCCTCAGGTGGTGCAGCCTTCCTTCTGCCTTGGCCACTCAGGACGGTGAGGCTTGAGGGGCAATTCAGGTCAGTAGAGGGGGCCACATCGGATCAGCATAGAAAGGAGGCCCAGGATCTGCCAGATCTCAAGACAAGGACCAACTGAGAGAGTGGAAAGTGTGAAGGTTCCCGGACCCCAAAAGGAAGGAATTTTACAGTGTCTAGTTTGCCCTGTTCTCAGACCCGTGGAGACCAGTTGCCCCCACCATCACTGCTGCTTACACAGCCCTCTCCTCCTCCACCCTGGCCACAGTCTGCACAGCTTGGGGCTTTGCGATGCCTGTGTCCCCATTTAACCGTTCAGTCCTTGGTAATGAAGTTCACATGTGATTATCTTCACATGACAGCACCCAGAAGAATATCCCCTTTCAGCCATTGTGGTTCAGGCAGAGCTGGAAGGATGTGATGTATCTCCGTGGTGAGTTTCCTAGTGATTGAAAAATAATAATTATTGTCACGTGAGTGTGTGACTAATCACTGTGACTATAAGTTATCTTCAAATAATTTCCTTTCTAGCGCCCAAATGCTAGATTAAACTGGTGGCCTTGTTCAGGTGATTATGGGATGTTGCTGTGTGAGGCTGAGGCAGAGAGGGTGGCAGGGGTGTCTTGTCAGTCACGCACAAAACAAGTTGGGTCCTTGATATTCCAAATAGGCAACTTGAGCAGACGAAAGCCTGTAGCAGGTAGCAGGGGTAGTCACCAGGATTCTCCCCTAAGCCCCAGACACCCCAAGAGTCAAGTGAGGATTTGGAAAGGACCTGACAGGTGAGGGCTTTGGGGTCCTGGAATGCAGGTTGTGAAGAGGCTCAGCAGTCCCACGAGAGTTGGAGGGAGGAGCATCCTCCAAATTTCATGGACAACAGTTTGAGGAGTCCTGGGGGAGGCAGGATGTGGGAGGTGGAGGATGGTATAGGGGGATTAGGGAGATTAATGGTGATGGAAGGAGACTTGGGGTGGTGAAAAAGCAATATAGTGTACAGATGATGTGTTGTGGAAGTGTGCACCTGAAAACTGTATAATTTTTTAAACCAGGGTCAGCCCAATAAATTCAAATTAAATAAATTTTAGAAAGAGGTTCAGCAGTCCCAGGAGACTTGGAGGGAGGAGCACCTGCCAGATCCCATCTGAACTGCCCTGGGCTGGCCTGCAGAAGAACTTGGGGCAGATGGAGATGGAGATGAGCTGAAACCCTGGACCCATCATGAAATGAGTGTCCTTGGGACAAGTGCCAGGACCAGAACCCTGAGGGGCACTGCAAGATGAAAGTAGGAACAACTAATGTCCATTCCTGGAAGGAACTGACTGGTGTGAGACAGTGCCCGCACAAGTTGGCTATGGACCACAGGGCAGTGGCAGCTGGGATGTCCCAAGCATCTCCCAGGTCCTTCAGGGAGGCCTTTCCAGGGTGCAGCATACCGTATAGCGGCCTCTGTGCATGTGCACACCACCCAGGGGTCTAGCCAGTCTTGAACAAGGTGGGACAGACCACACAGCAGGTCCGCGACCCATCAGTTGGAATGTTCTGACATTCTCCAGATGCCCTGGGCCTTCCCCTTGAGCAGCTGGTGTGATGGGTAGACCATGGCCCTGCTCTCCTGAGAAGATGCCATTCCCCAGCCAGGGCTAGAGCCTGCTCTGAACTCTAGCTTCCTGGGCACGGTGCTGACCTCCTGCCTGGCTCTTGCCTGCCCTCCTCTGTGGGAAGTATGCCTGACAACTGTCCCGGGGCCTTTGGTTAGCAAGTAATTGGTCCCAGGTCTCAGCTTGTCTTTGGTCCCTGAGCTGGGCCTGGGCATAGGGAAAGGGCTGAGCTGATGGCAGGATGCAGGATGTGACACCAAGGGACATCTACAAGGCAGAATCAGGGGCAAAGCCAGGTTTGCCCAGCACCCAGAGGGTCTATCTGAAAGGGCCTCATAGATGGATGCTAAATAGCATGTTATTAAACAATGAATGGGTTACCAAGGAGATCAAAGAAGAAATTAAAAACTTCCTGGAAATCAATGAAAATGAACACACAACAACACAAAATCTATGGGACACAGTGAATGCAGTCCTGAGAGGGAAGTTCATAGCATTATAGGCCTATATCAAGAAAGAAGACAAATTTCCAAGATACTGAAAAGTCAGAAAACTTGAACAGACCAGTAACAACTTAGGTAATTGAAGCTGTAATCAATAAACTCCCAACAAACCAAGCCCTGGTCTGGACGGCTTCACAGGGGAGTTTTACCAAACATTCAATGAAGAACTAACACCCATTCTGCTCAAACTATTCCAAAAAATTCTAGAGGAAGGAAAAGTTCCAAACTCTTTCTATGAGGCCAGCATAATCCTAATTACAAAACCAGATAGAGACACTACAAAGAAAGAACACTACAGGCCAATATCCCTGATGAACATAGATGCCAAAATCCTCAACAAAATAGTAGCAAATCAGATCCAACAATATATTTTAAAAATTACCACAATCAAGTGGGATTCATCCCAGGGATGCAAGGCTGGTGCAATATTTACAAATCAATAAATGCGATACACCACATGAACAAAATGGAAGGTAAAAATCATATGATCATATCAATAGATGCTGAAAAAACATTTGACAAAATCCAGCACCCATTTCTGATAAAAACACTCAGCAAAGTGGGAATAGAGGGGTCATACCTCAACATAATAAAAACCACATATGAAAAACCTACATCCAACATCATACTCAATGGGCAAAAACCAAAAGCATTGCCCTTAAGAACAGGAACAAGACAAGGATGTCCACTTTCACCACTTTCATTCAACATAGTACTGGAAGTCTCAGCCACAGCTATCAGACAAGAAGAAAAAATAAAAGGCATCTAAATGGGAAAGGAAGTGAAACTGTCATTATTTGCAGATGACATGATATTGTACGTAGAAAACCCTAAAGACTCCATCAAAAATCTACTAGATTTAATAAATGAATTTTGCAAAGTAGCAGGATACAAATTTAATATCCAGAGATCGATGGCATTCTTATATACCAATAATGAACACTCAGAAAGGGAAACCAAAACAAACAAAGAAACAATCAAACAAACAAAAACAATCCCATTTACATCGCAACAACAACAAAAATACCTAGGAATAAACTTAACCAAGGAGGTAAAAGACCTGTTCTCAGAAAACTATAGGACATTGAAAAAAGAAATAGAGGAAGATATAAAAAAGTGGAAACATATACCTTGTTCATGGATTGGAAGAATCAACATCATTAAAATGTCCATACTACCCAAAGCAATCTACAAATTCAATGTAATCCCTATTCAAGTATCAACGGCATATTTCACAGATCAAGAACAAATACTCCAAAAGTTTATATGGAACCAAAAGAGACCCCGAATAGCCACAGCAATCTTGAAAAAGAACAAAGTTGGAGGGATCACAATACCAGATAACAAGTTTTACTACAAAATCATCAAAACAACATGGCACTGGCACAAGAACCGGCATATAGATCAATGGAACAGAACAGAGAACCCAGAAACTGACCCAAGACAGCATGCACAATTAATATTCGACAAAAGAGGGAAGAGCATACAATGGAGAAAAGACAGTCCTTCAATAAATGGTGTTGGGAAAATTGGACAGCTACATGCAAAAAAAATGAAACTAGACCACCACTTACACCATACACAAGAATAAACTCAAAATGGATAAAAGGCTTAAATGTGACACGTAATTCCATACAAATACTTGAAGAAAATGTAGGCAGAAAAATCTCAGACATCATATGTAGCAGATTATGCACGGATACATCATCTAGAACAAAAGAACAAAGGAAAAAATTAATAAATGGGACTACATCAAACTAAAAAGCTTCTGCACGGCAAACAAAACCAGCATCAAAAAGAAAAGGGAACCCACTCTCTGGGAGAACATATTTGCCAATGATGTATCGGATAAAGGATTAATATTCAAACTATATAGAGTACTCATACAACTCAACAAAAGGAAGACAAACAATCTAATTAAAAAGTGGGCAGAGGACCTGAATACACACTTCTCCAAACAGGACATATAAATGGCCAGGAAATATATGAAACAATGTTCAACACCTCTAATCATCAGAGCGATGCAAATTAAAACGACTATGAGATATCATCATCTCACACCTGCCAGAATGGCAGCCATCAGCACATCATCAAACAACAAGTGCTGGCAAGGGTGTGGAGAAAAGGGGACTCTAGCACACTGCTGGTGGGAATGCAGACTGGTGCAGCCGCTGTGGAAAACAATATGGTGTTTCCTCAAAACATTAAAAATTGAACTGTCATTTGACCCAGTGATTCCACTTCTAGGAAAATATCCTAAGGAGCCTGAAACACCAATCAGAAAAAATATGTCCACCCCTATGTTCATAGCAGTGCTATTTACAATATCTAAGGTCTGGAAACAACCCAAGTGTCCATCAGTAGATGAGTGGATAAAAAAGCTGTGGTACATTTACACAATGGAATACTATGCAGCTGTAAGAAAGAAAGATCTGTTACCCTTTGAGATGACATGGAGGGACCTGGAGAGTATTATGCTGAACGAAGTAAGCCCGTCAAAGAGAGACAAGTACCACAAGATCTCACTTATTTAAGGAATATCATGAACAAAATAAGCTGTCGATCAAAATAGATCCAGAGTCATTGAAATGGGGAACAGACTGACAAACCTCGGAGGAATGGGGGTGGGAGGGGTGGGAAGAGATAAACCAAAGAACTGATATGCACATAAACACAACCAATGAACACAGACATTCGGTTGGGGAAAGCAGGAGGCCGGGGGGGGGGGGGGGTAAGGGTGGAGGGACTGGAGCATGGAGGAGGGGATCAATGGGAGAAAAGGTGGGACATCTGTAACTCTTTCAACAACAAAAAATAAAAATAAAAAAATAAAAGTGATTTTAAGAAAAAAACAAACAAAATAAAACTAAAAATAAATGAATGAAAGGGCCCTATAGAGACCCACGTGTAGATTCATGAGAGTCACTGATCCTGTTGATGGTATGCTGTGTACTGCTGGCTGGAGGTATGCCTGACGTCCAGCCTGCCCAGGGGATTGAGCTCACAGGACCAGACTGGGCCATCAGCCTAGCTAGAAGAGAAGGGGACCCGACTGGGCAGGCCAATGGGAGAGCATTCTGAACCGTAGGTATCCTCAATCCGTGTGTACTTTGATTGATGCAGTTTTCTTTCCCTCTGTCAGTCTGGAATCCAGGAATATTCATCTCACACCTCAGAACTGTGCAAACGTGGTATCAGTTGCTCCAGACCCAGCTGGGATGATGGTCAGGATACCTGTACTTAGGCAGGGAGAACACCTTGGGTGGTGGGACTTGGTCCCAGGGGAGGCATCCAGACCTCCTGCAGGCCCACTTCCCCCTCCGAACCCCACACCCCAAAGTTCTGCAAGGAACGGTACCTGGAGGTACACTGAATGACAAGGGAAACACTCGGCATCAGGCCTGCTCCCTGGTCTCCCCGGTGCATGTCTCCTGGGAGGCCTGCGGCCACATTCCACATTCTCCCTGGCACAGCTTGTGGTTGGAGGGCCTGCCCTGCACGTGGTTATTTTGAAACTATTCTTGCCCACACAAATTCTTTCCAGGTGCGAAACATCTTGCGTTTCTCATCGCCAACCCTAAAGCTCAATTTGTCTATAATATTACAATTTGCTATTTTGCAGTCCCTCCTAGAAAGCAGTCAGGACAGGGATTATGTCCCCAAGGCCTTGATTTTGCACACATACTAGGCTAGAAGCTACTTCTGGATGCTTTGAGTAAGATCCTAAAAAGTTAGTCAGCCTGACTGTGCCTTTTCCCAGCTCGAACCTTATTGATTCCCAGGTGTTGTGAGGTCACTCGATGATGTCACTTGACAGACTGAGACAGCATCAGTGCTCCAATAACCTGGGAGAATCTGTCAGGAACATGGGAGTATGGGTGCCCACGGATAACTACTGCAGCTACTAGGAACGCAGGAAGGAAAGGTCAATGTTCGGGCAGATGTGGGGGCCAGGTCTGAGGCATGGAAGTAGGGAGAACTGCTTGTTTGAAGGGCCCTGGGGAGGTCTGAATCCTGCATTCATTTTATGAGCACTCCTTGAGCACTGAGGGTATGCCAGGCTGCAGGAATGCAGGGAGGTAGTGGGTAGCTCCTGAGCCTCCTGAGCTGGGTCCTGGGGTGAGAGAGGATCTAGCAGATCACCTGCCTAATTGCAAGTAGGCCAGCGCAGGGCGGGGCTGCAGGTCTGTGTAGCTGGTGCCACAGGGCCTTAGTGGCCAAGCCTGGGCATCGTGGTGCTCTTCCCCTGTGGGTGACACTGAATGACACTGTGCAGAGGAAGGACACCATCACACTTCTGTTCTGGGAAGGCCACTTGGGAGACTGCCAGTGCAGGGCTGCAACTGCAGGCAGGCCCATAGTGGGTTCCTGTCACTGTCCTCACAGGAATTGTGAGGCTGGATTAGTCCTTGTCCTGGGGCTGGAGAGGAGGATCAGATTCCAGGGATGTTAACCAAGAGGAATAGGCCTGGTTTGTGGAGGAATCCAGCTTGGAGGCTCAGGGAGACCAAAGAGCTGAAGTTCATTCAGGAAGGCTTGGCTTCATGATGCCTGGCTCTGTGTCCTTATGTTTGCATTATATTCTGCTTCTTTAAGCACATCCATCACCATGCAAGGTCCTCTTCCATCCTTATGAATGTAAAAATTTCAGGGGACTCATGTTGAACAGTTTTATATTTACGGAACATTGGCAAACCATTTACAGAGAGTCCCTGTGTACCCCAAACCCAGTTGCCTTGTTATTAACAAGTCACACTTGTGTGCTGCCTGTGTTACAGCTCATGAGCCAATATCTCATAATGTGTTATCCTCAGCATCAGTCCATTCATTATTCATATTTCCTGGATTTTTAACTTTCCCCCTGATGTCCTCTTTCCTGTTCCAGCATCGCATCTGGGATCCCACATTGCACTGAGCTGTCCTGTCTTGTGAAGACTCCCATCAGCCCTGAGAGTTTCTGACTCTTTTTGATGACCTTGACCGTTTTGAGCAGTCCTGGTCAGGTGCATATAGGATGTCCCTGGACTGGGATTTGTCTGATGTGTTTCTCAAGCTTGGACTGGGGCTCCGGGTTTATGGAAGGAGGACCAGGGAGTTAAAGACCATACACATCACATCACATGACGGGCACGTAGACATTATGAACATGCTCTTTCACTGTTGATGCTGACCTTGATCAGGTAACACACGTAGAGTGTGTCAGGTTTCCCTGCTGTAAAGTGACTCTTTATTGGCCCTTTCCACATTGTCCTCGTTGGAAGGAAGTCACTCTGTGCAGCCCACTCACACTTCAGGGGTGAGGGGTTATGCTCACCCTCCTTGAAGGAAGAGTATGTACTTCAGTGGTTTGGAATGCTAATGCAGGAGAAGTCTGTGTACTCTCGGGTATTTGGTTCTTCATCATTCAGTCATTTGTTTATCTCAGTAAATGTCTCAAGCCTCCTTCTGTATCGATGTCTAATATCCTTCCTCTTTATGCAGAGAACACAGTTTACATGATTTCAATCCTTTCGCTTGAATCCTTGTGAATTTATTGAGGGATGTTTTGTGGTCAAATTTGTGGAATATCCTGGAGAAAGTTACTGGTACACTTGAGAAGCACATTTATGCTGTTGTTGCGGGGTGGGGGGGTTGTTTTCTATAGAAGTCTTTCACTTCAGATGTTGTTTTTTTTTTTTTTATGGTGTTCAATTCTTTCATTCTGTTATTGAGCTTCTTTCTATTTGTTCTATCCATTATTGCCAGTGGTGTGTGTTAGTCTACTAGGGTTGCCATAACAAAGTTCCACAGACTGGGTTGCTCACACAGCAGAACTCTATTGTCTCACACCATTCCGAAGGCTACAAGTCCAAGATCAAGGTGTTGGAAAATCTGGTTTCCAGTGAGGGAGAGGCTCTCTTCCTGGCTTGAAGACAGCTGTGGTGTAGCCATGTCCCTATCATGGCTTTCTCTGTGCACAGGTGGAGAGAGAGAGAGAGAGAGAGAGAGAGAGAGAGAGAGAGATCCAGTTTTTCTTTCTCTTCTTCTCAGCACACTCATTCTTTGAGCCTTAGTTTTATCCCTAAAAGCCCTGTCTGAAAATACAGTCACATGAAAGGTTGGGGTTGCAACATATGATTTTGTGGAGTGGGATGGGGCATAATTCATTCCATTAAGAAGGGTATTGAGTTCTCCAACTTCTATTGTAAGTCAGTCTGTTTCTTCCTTCAGTTCTGTCCATTTGTGCATCATTCATTGGGGTTTTTAGTTTGGTTCCTCAAGATATCCCTGACCTCTACTAGGTATTAGATAGTGACCTACAGGAGTGGGAGATGTGACCACCCGTTACCAGCGGTGACCCGGAGGTCCTCTGTCTGGTGGTGGTTGTAGCCTCCCTTGTACCTCAGCTGAACTCTCCCACTCCTTCCCCAGCAGTGTTTGTGAATGGCACTCACTGTCACCATACCCATGGCTGAGCCCATGAGTCCCCACAGAGTCTTCCCCTTCCCCTACGCACTAGAGGGACAGCATGTTGTTAGCTGTGGCTGTACACTCTCCTTCAGTGCTGTTTAAACCTCCCCGTGCACTGTTTCTGCTGCTCACTGTCCTCATGGATCAGGCAGTCTTAGGACTGTCCCCCTCAGCTGGGATCCAGCTCCTTTCCAGAATGTAAGAGGTAGATCAGTTCACAACAGGTCAATCAAGTCTGTGTAGATGTGGTACTGAGTGCTCAGGAGCCTTGCTGCCTCTTGTATAAGAACAGTCATCCACCAAAGGGAGTGTGCCAGGAGCTGATGGAAATGCCCAGCACCTAGGCTGAACTTTGGAGTGACATGCTAACATGTCTCAGTGGCTGCTGAGGGTGTCACTGAACTGTCATCGCCCTAAACAGACCGAGGATTTGTTGTGAGGGTGCCAGGTCATCAAGGAGCCAGTACGTGGTGATCAAACGCTCCCATGTATGACAGCAAGGTATGGAAACATTTCAGAAAAGAGCCCCTGCAAAAGGTAAACATGACAAGTTTCAGCTGTTATAGGCTTTAGCCTCAGTGATCCTAGGGAATACTCACCCCTGCCTTACCTAGGAATACCAATAAAGTGGTGCATTATTTGTCCATCCACTGAGGAGCAAAGAGGCTGGCAGTATCAGCTTCATTGTGCTGGAAAAAAGCCTCCCCTTCAGCGTGGAGAGCCAGTGACAACAGAAGCACTTGTGAAGGGTGTCAGAACCAAGTTCTTGCATTGTCCCAGGGCCCAGTAGGGCTTCAGCGCAGGCTTCCAGTTCCATAGTCTGGAAAACTGCTTCATGTCTTGTGACCCTGGGACATGACATTTGCCTAACTTGTGCTCCTCACACTCAATAAGGGGGTAGGCCATGGTGACTAATATGTGACAAGGTAGTCAGTGGGAAGGATGAGAAGGTAGGGAATCGAGACTCACCTAAACCTCAGTCTGAGAGAACACCCTATGCCCTGGGCCTTGAGGGCTTTGAGTGATCTCTGACTGTCACTGCACATGGGAACAAGAAAGTAGTGGTACCCAGGGGCTTTCCCTAATTGTGCAGAGGCTAATTGCCTGGCCCTGTATGTACATAATGACGTGAAGTGGTCTCAAAATACAAGGACACATGAGTGTCCCCATGCTTGGTCCCTGTTGATCTAACTCTGTGTCCAGAAGGCGAGAAGCCCAGGAGGTGGGCACGTGTCTAGCTAATGAGTTGTGAATGTGAGTGATGTGTGTCCTTTTCCGAGGACAGCAGTGGTTAATCACTGGTGTGAGACCCCTCCCACTTTCCCTTTCCCCTGCTGCAAAGATTGGAGAAGCACATGTCAGCTTGTCCCTGAGCGCCTACAATAAGCAGAAGTTTCCCTGATGACCTGCATTGGACACACGGTGTGAGAAGGAAATGAAAGTGTTTCTGAGTTAAGTCACTGGGATTTCGGGATCGTCACCACAGCAACACCCACTTAAGCTCTTCTGACTATTATCCTGTTACAAATTGGGCATTCCATGGTTAGCCATGTCTAGTGGTGTGATGTGGAAGAAACCTTTGTACTCACTGGAGAGGAAGGTAGGGATCTCTCTTCCCTTAACAAAGCATCCGAATATTCCTGCAGGGAGAGAGTGTCAGGAAAGGGACTGTCCTAGAGCCTTGGACGACGCCAAACCGCAACCCAGTAACAGAAGAGGGCCTTTGGTTAGGTGCAAAATTGCATGTCAAAGAGGTCGACCAACATTAACAAAGGAAAGGTACAGTTGTGTTGTGTCCATGGAGGTGTGCCATTCATATCTCCAGCCAAAGAACCTATGGGAGGGGGCAGGGTTGCTTCAGCTGCAGCTGCGTTTGCAATGAGGCCACACTCTACCCGGGCTGCTCCCATGCAATGATCCAGCAGGAGAGGGATAATAATGCGGGCCTGTTCCAGGCCGAGCAGGACCAGAACGCTCAAGTAGTGACAGGAGCAGATGGCTCAGACCCCATACCACCCACTATACTTGTTCCAGTGCCCCTGTCCCAGCTTGCACCTAGGACCATATGGCCTTCCTTTAGGCCCGGCTGGTTGAAGCATGGGCTGGTTCAGTATGTGGGTACCAGCTCAAAATAAATGCCACTTGGGGTGGTCTTGAGGGAAATTCTTTCTAAGGGGTGGAGCTTTCAGTGGTGTGCCAAGCCTGGCGTGAGAATGGGCTGGCTAGTTGGTCAGGGGCTGGGCAACTGGGCCCCAAAATGAACAGGGTCTTGCCCAAGAGACACAGGGTATTTCCTGCAGAAGTGGGGGCTGGGGTTCACTATCTCCCATAAATGTTTCACCTCCAGAGACTAGGAAGCCCTCCTTCAAGAATGGCAGACACTGTCATTGATGAATGGCAGCATTTTGGAATTTTAATGTATGTTACTAACTCATGTGTCAAAGTTGAAGCTGAGAAGTCTACATCAAAAGGAGCCCATGGGTACCTCTGAGTGGAAGAAGAGCATTTCTGGGTCCCTCAGGGCGGACAGGAACAGTGGAGATGGGTTCCGTGGGGGTTGCAGTACTCCCTCTGGTCCTTGACTTGATCCTGCAGGACCTGAGACCCTTCTCAATGCCGACCTCAATCTGTGACCAAGGCTGTGACATCTCCCTCTCCCCATTCCTTGAGGAAATCATCAGTCTTCCCACGTGATGATGTCTGGGGAGGTGAGATTGTTCTCCTCTTAGATACGGAGGTCTGCTGGGGTATAAGAACACGACCCACTTGCAAGAAATGATTTTCTGTGCTGCTGGCTGGGCCATCATGTGGTCCCTGACCAGGTAGGGGAGGAGAGAGCCACTGCCGTCATTAGAAGAACCAAACCCGGAGTGAGGGGCCACGTGTGTTTCCCATCAGTGGGAACCTCCTCGGTCCTGCTGCTTTCCAATCCCTGCTGAGTAGACGCCTGTTCTACTATGTCAGCCAACATTGCTGGCTTGTCCCTAATGACCTTGTCTCATTATCTCTCTTGTCCTCATGCAGGTTGGATTCCAAGGATTTGCAATCAGCAGCCCTGGGAGAGGGGCCA
The DNA here is from genome assembly GCA_030848825.1 of Tadarida brasiliensis. Classification (NCBI taxonomy): domain Eukaryota; kingdom Metazoa; phylum Chordata; class Mammalia; order Chiroptera; family Molossidae; genus Tadarida; species Tadarida brasiliensis. Next base: position 86,609,552 of record CM061280.1, read on the forward strand.
GGATGCTCGTAGATCTGCAGCACCTTGGGGGTGGCAAGGCCAGGGAGCTGATAGTGTTGGGGTGGGTGAGAGGGAGGAGAGGAACCAAAGGCCAGGATGGTCTGTGCTGGGAGAGGACTAGAACCACCCCATCCCGTGTGAAGCCAAAGGGCCCCCGTCCTCCCTCTGTGCTCCCTTGGCCTTAGTGACCTCCTTTGTAGAACTGACCACATCCCGTGCTGACTGCCTTTCTGTAGCTGTCCCCACCCTCTTCCTTGATTTCCCAGACTCCGTCTGAGGATTGAGACATCCCCATTGGCATGAGTTTCCACTGGGCCTGGCAGCTGTCTGCCTGGTGACAGGAAGAAGGAGCCTACACTCTGCTCTGCCACCAAGCTGTCAGTGGGGTTCATGGGCCCCCAGGGGACGTTGGGGAGAGGTCAGCCCACGGGCCAAGAGCTTGGAGAGCCGGTGCACGATGCTTATTGACATCCACGCTTCCACAGGCCACGTGATGCCTACAGGTCTCTGGGGAGATGAAGTTCTGCTGCCTCTCCTTATGTAGGTGTTGTCTTAAACGGGGTCAAGACTCTGGAGACTCACTGGCGTTTCTTGCTGAGGAGACACCGGCACTGTACCATCGCCATCCACATTGCTCACAGGGACTGGGAAGACGCCAACAGCAGGGGGCTGCTGCTGGAGAGGCTGGGGTGGAACCCTGTGCAGATTCAGTCCTTGCTTGGGGAACAGAACAAGTATGGCCTTGGAGTGATAGCTGGCTAGTGCCGACACCCTGAATGCTGCTCACACATCTGCAAATGTACCCCCTGGACCTTGCTCAGGAGTTCTGGGCTTGTTTTCTTTTGCTCCTGTTGAGGTGGGGCCGTGGTTTCTGTAAGCAGCACACCTTCAAGGGGGCAGCCTGAGGCCCTGGGCTGGGGTTCCGTGGGCCGAGTTTCCATGACCTTGGGTGAACCCTTCCGTCCACTCGGGTCCTCAGTTCCCATTGTTGATGTGAGGGGCAGGGACAGGTCCAAGTGTGCATGTGGTGTTGCCTGTGTGTACGCATGTGTGTCTATGTGTATACACACATGTGTGCGTGTGACAGACCAGGAGAGGCTGCACAGCACACAGAGAGGGTCGGGTGTCCCCCAGACTCAGGCTCTCTGCCTGACCTCACACACCTGCCCCACGCCCACTGCCCATGGATTCCTGAGCAGGTTGCCTCAGCCCTCAGTGGTTGAGGTCCTGCACCAGCTCCTTTCACCTGGTGAAGTGCTTGGGATCTGATTGCCTGTGGGTCCCCCACAGCAGCCGGGGCCCTTCTGACCTGTACGTGCTGCCTTCAGCAGTCTGGCTGGGACCGCGAGGAAAGACCTTCCTGTTTCGAGATGCATGAGTAATGTAAGGTGATTCTCCCAAGGTCAAGAGCCAGGCAGCTCTGTCTCCTGACCAGCAGGCAAGGCTCAGAGGACCATATCTTCCTGGGCTGGCCTCAGACCTCCCTAACCAGATCCTTGGCTGAGTGTGTGTGAAAGAGGAAATGGGGACAAAAGGCTGTCTTGGGCCTGGATTTCTAGCCACCGCGAGTTCGTCTGATGAGGTGTGTAGCACGGAAACAGAAGGACACGGAGTCACAATTCTCATTGGAGTGTTTATTTACCACCATGGAGTTTGCCTTTCTTTATTAAAACCAAAATTGGATTAGTGGTGATTGTTTTTTGTCACCTGTGAGCTTAGGGACCTGCATTGTCCTTCAACTGCTTACAGAGTGCACCCTTGTAATCTGAGGAACCCTCCTCCTCCTTGTCCTCTTCAGGGTACTCTGATGAGGCCATGGCTGCAAAGTCAGCCATCAGGACGGAATAACAGATGTCGTACAAAGACATCACTGAACCAGGTAGTGGGGAATTAGGGGGGCTGATGGGCAGATGCCCTGTGCCGACGGTTTCGGCAGTAGCCCTGGGCACAAACATGACATTCCCCGATGTGCCCTCCCCACCTGGACCACCTGGTTCACTTGGGCACGGGACTTCCATGGCACTGCCCATGGACCGCCCACCTGAGAACTTGAGTGACCAGGTGCCACTGGGTCCCCGAGCATTCGGGGCTTTCCTCTGGGCCTTTTGGTTGGCTTCCCTGGTGCCTTCCTTGTGGTGAATCCGTGGGGAGCGTCTTGTAGGGGCTAGCGGCTTCTTTTTCTTGGAAGGTGTTGCATTGGTCTTTGGACGAGCAGGAGTCACCTGGCTGCCTTTTGTCTTAATGTTCTCCAGGAGCCTAGGCTTGTCTCTCCGGAAGTTCGAGTTACGGTAGATCTAAAACAAAATTAATCGTTTTAGTCATTCTGGGAGAAAATATACCTATTTGACACTAACTGGCCTCTCAGAGTCTTTGGTCATCCCTGCAGGTTATCTCTAAAGGGGTTCTAGTTCCCTCTGAAAATCTATACTTTCTCATCTTTTGTTAAATACTGCCTCATGTGAAAAAGAGTTATGCCCCGAAATGAAACCCATTCAGTATATCGTTCTTCTTGGTCTACTAGGAAGAGGGTCGGGTAACAGAGAACGTGGGAAATGGGAGACTTTCTACTTTACCATCATCCTGTTCCCTGGAGAGCAAACTGAAGAGTGGCCTGGGCGTATTTTGCTGAATCCATATCGGTTCAGCAGGCGGACGAAAGTCTTCAGGCTGTCCGAGTCAAAGATTTTCTCCTCGCCCCTCCGGCAAAGCACCTCCCCCTGGAAAAGGTCTTGTTCGATGATGACGGTGTCTCCGTCGTCACTCCAGCGCACGGACCTGAAGGTGTCGTCCTCCACGATCCTCCAAAGCTTTCTTGGGAAGGACAGCCCAAGGGGAACGCTGTTACCGTCCACGTTGGCGGCACCTTCGTTTGGGTCCTGTGGTTGCGGGTTGTCTTGGGGCTTTGGGTCTTGGCTCCTGACTGGGTTCCCCTGCCTCTCCAAAGCCTCCCTGGGGTCCATATGTGGATCCGAGGGTGCATCATGTTGGACCATTATTCGTGGCTGTCCATCCTCTGACGGGGCCAGCTTGGCTTCCTGCATCTCCTCAGTACCCTGACTAGCCATGAAGAGGCTCTACATCAAAAAGCATTTGCTACCCGGGATCCTATCACTGAACTCTGGGGTCAGAAATGCCTTTGGTCACAGCAGGGATGCCCCATATATACTGTCTCAAAATTCTAGAGTGTCGGTCGTGGGGCAACCAGCTGCTTAAGTCACAGTGTTCTTTACTGGTCACGTGATGTCACAAAGATGGCTCACGGCTGGTCTGGAGAGTGGGCCTTGGCCAAGTGTGGGGGACTGGGCATGTGTAGTGTCCCCAGCTTCTCTCTTTTCAGAAAGTACAGAAAAATAGGGTTCAGGTGACCAGAAAGTGCTCTCATCTGCTGCCAAGCACATTATTTCCTGTTGCTAGGCACAGGATGAGTTAAGAAGTCATGGTCCTCTCTCCATGCCCACCCCTCCAAATGGTGGAGGCCTGTTGATGCCTTCTTAAGCTGCTCAAGGGCAAGGCCCTGGTTAGACTGCCTGGGTCAGATGGGCCCCTGGGGGACTGTACCTCCCACAAGATGCTGGTTGCCCAGTCTCAGTTAGTAGTCCCCCTCTCCAACCCCCTGCCCCACACCAGCTTCCTGCTTTGGTCGCTTCCAGCTGCTCCTGCTGGTTGGCGGGTCCTGCTCAGATGGATCCAAAGTCAGAATCCTGTTTTCTTACCCCTGGGTCAAGTTGTCCCTAGAGTAGGGCTGTGCTCCAGCACAGGTGGGAGCACTCCTCTTGTTCCTCAACCTCAGTGCTGCCTTAAGCACCTCAGACACACTGTTACCCGTGGTGTTCACTGTGCGTACGAGCAAGGGGACAGCCATTCCTCTACTGTGCTGGGGGCCCCCTCTTGGGCTCTGCTTGCCCCCAAATCTCCCCTCTCACGTCACAAAGGGATTGGCTTTAGTTTCGATTTCTTCCCCATAGGAACTCTTCCCATTACCCAAGGTGGGCTCACTTTGGAATCCCTGCATTTGCCTTCTCAAACCACCCTCCCAGACCCTCGGAATCAGCCTCCCTTGGGGCTTCCTCTACACCCCATTTCCTTTCTTCAGTGAGGTGGGTGTGTTTTTGCTTTCTCACATTTATGGCCTCCCACTTCCAAATTGGATCTCCTTTGGTACTTTCCCTTTTCATTGCTGATTTGTGGGTTAAATGTGTATTCATCTCTGTGGAAACAAAGTATTCCACTGACTCACTCCCATGCCAGCCCTGTTCTCCTAGCCAGAAGCCCACCACTCCCCCATCTGTGTGTCCCTCTCCTGCCATTGCCTTGAAGATTGGTACATTGAATCATTTTGTTTGCTCTTGGGTTAGATCCTTTTGAAAGTCCCCACTTTACACAAACACTACCAAGGAAAATTATGATCTGTTTAGCTCGCCGTGACCAAAGGAAACTGACATGAAGAAAATCATAAATATGTACTTGAACACAGATGAGAGTGTGTACGTGAGATGGGACAGAAGCCAATTTCAAGTCATCTTCACCCTAGAGGAGAGGATACCGCAGTGGTTTTGGTGATCCATGATCTCTAGCAGTGGTGGACAACTTTGGTGTTAATACTCACTCTGTGCAGGGAGATAGAGTGCTACCGTGGAAAGGTCCCACCTGCACGGGTCCTAGGTCCTTGTCCCAGCTCTGCCACGAAATGGGGTCCTTTGTCCTCTCTGAGTATCAATCCTTTGTTTCTGAAAGGGGAGTGCATAGGCGTTTGGGAAGAGAAACCCCCAAGGTGCCCCTCAGCCTAAGGTCTGCATCCTTAATGGGGCTTCAGGGTCTAGAGTGGGGCTCAGTCCATGGTCTTTGTGCTTGTAAACATTCTTACAAAGCATTCATTCAAGAAGTCAGTTTGTTCTGGGAGGACGTGCCCGAGAGGCTAAGAATGGAAGGGAAGTCCATTGGTGGCTTTTCCACGGGAACTCCTAGTGTCTCCGGTTATGCAGCCAGTTCTCTTCAGTTGCCTACCAAAGTGTGGTTTCTTAAGCAAGTTCTTTAAAGGCTGAAAAAGAGATTTCCTTGTGGCCTCTGCCAGCTCATGACTCTGCTGATTACTTATTCAAAGGGATTTGCCCATTTTATGGGAGGACATTTGGAGAGAAGTTTCTGGAAACCACAGTCTGCCATTTTGTGGAGAACAAGTGCTAATTTGGTATGATTTAGGCACTCTTGCATCCCAAGTCTTCTGTAGGACCATTGCCTAATGTTCTTTGATGCAAACGCCGCCAGATTTCCACCACGGTGAAGAATCTAAGACCACAGGCTCATCTTGTCCTCTGAAGAGGAAATATTCACAATGCTGACTTTAGTAGAGTTGAAGAAAGGTATTACGGAAATGGCTTCCTTGAACTAAGCCTACTGAGTCCCAGTAATGAAACCCTGGGTACCTGGGCCCAGCCTGCAAGAGCCTGAGGCCTGGAGACATGGCAGCCTGTGTGCCTGGATCCCGGGAGTCCCAGGGGAGAAGCTGTGGGGCTGGCAGCTACCGCCTCCTGGAGGCCGGCACACACGACGGAGTGATGGTGCCCAGAGTGAGAAATGGTGCTGAGGGAGCAAGGCTCATCCATCCTGCTCATCCATGCAGGGACTGAGCTGGGGGTGCCCGAGGGCAGGCAAGGCCCAGAGGTGAATCCTGCTGGGAATCCCCCAGCCCAGGTAGAAACTAGGGCGGCAAGTGCAGCCCAGAGTGTAGGACAGACGAGGACTGGCCCAGAGGCACCGGGCTCACTCCCAGACCCCGAGCACAGGGCACAGGCAGTCATCATGCAGGTGGCACGTGCGCTTAGCTGGGCCGGCAGCGGCACAGGCTTCGAGGCTCACCCGCCAGCGTGACCCCCGCGGGCTTGGCGGGAAAGAGTCACGTGGCCAAGAGCCTCACAAAAGGGTTCCGAGAAGTGGTGCCACACTGATTGCGCAGGCGCTTTGTGGCGTTCCAGTGACGTCAGGGCCAAGGGCGGGGCTTCCTGAGGGAACGCCCACCCCTCCCAGGCTCAGCCTGCTGTGGGAAGTCTGGAGTAAAGGCTGAGAGCCATGCAGGCTGAAGACCGAGGCGCCGGCGGTGTGGCCGAAGATGCCGAAGGCCAGGGCAGTGCGGGTGACCCTGGCAGCTCCGAGGGCCCTGGAGGCCGCGAGGGCCCCGGAAGAGGCGGCCCGGGAGAGGTGGGTGCCGCAGCCGGGGCAGCGCCAAGGGTCGCAGGGTCCCTCGATGCTCCCGGGCCCGACGGAGATGCCTAGCCGGTGCCGAGAGCCAGAAGGACAAGAAGACAACTTTTCCAGTTGTATCCTATTTGAGGAGTGGCCGGGTGGCCCGGGTGACGGACCTAGGCCAGGCAAAGGGACGGGCGGAGGGGGTGATCCAGGGGGTCCGGAGTGAAGGGGGAGAGGGGGACCCGGGTGGCCGAGGGGATGGGCCAGTGGTGGCCCGTTGGGATGCTGAGGGGAGAAGGCCTGAGGGGCCAGGAAGGCGGGTGCGGCCGTGAGGGGAGTGAGACGGGTGAGAGGGGCCTGAGGGGAAGCAAACAAAGTGAGTATTTCAGGGTGCCTTAACTGAATGTCCACCAGCTCCCTCCTAGTGCCTTTCCCATCACCCGTGGAGGCAGAGATGGCCTGCGAGTGCCTGACCCCGCGTGCCCAACCCCAGCCAGCCGCGGTTGAGCAGGAGCTCACAGTGTCCGATCACCTCCTAACTATGTTAGTTCTGTAAAGGGCCAGGGTGGGGGACGTGGAGGGGGCAGGTGGCTAAGGGCGTTCTCTGAGGGTCATTATAAGAGGGAATTGGTGACTCCCAAAAAGCCAGGTGTAAGGAGGTACTGGCGGTGTACTGGGCCTGTCGACACCTGAGGGGACAGAGAGCGCTAGGTGCAGTTATCACATTTAATATGATTTTCTTTCTCCCTCATTTAGCCGACTGACCGCTGAAGACCTTGGCCAGCTCCAAATTTCTATCTTTTCCTGTCTCCATGAGCTTTGCCTGTTGATTCGGATCATGCAGCGCATTTTGCCCCCATTTTTTTTTCCGTGAACCCTAGACCGGAAAAAGGGGGCCAAGACAAACCTACAGTCCCTGCCTAAGCAGTGCAGCCTTTCCTGGGGCATGGATTCCTCCAGGGGCTGAGGCTCTGTTAGGAGGATCTAACTGTTTGCTTATATTGGCCCTTCAGCACTCTCAACCCTATTGTTTCCCTGTTGCTGGAGGATGGGGTTCTTAATTGTTTCTTAGAGCAGAAAATAAAAGTGAACTGCTGCTATTTTCTGAGTTTATTTTCAGTTACCCGTGCCTCCACATTTTCTTGCCTTTGTCCCTGGTTTGGAGGAGAGGTGTGGGATTCAGCTATTCTAGTCCTTTGAAAACATTTTATGAAATGGAAAAAATGAAAATGAATTGTGTCATGCCATTCAGCATTAGCTGCTGTCAGTATTTTGGAATATTAGTTTTAGAGTTGCATTTATATATTAAATGCACAACAATAACATACTATGTATAATTTTTGGAAGTTCGGGCTTAAATTTTTTCTGGACTGTTGTCATTTGACATATGAGTTTTCCTCTAAGAAAAACTTTAAATACATGTTATTAGATTCATAAACGAAATAATATAATATTATTGTCGAACATTTAATGTTTTTCTGTTCCTCTTATTATAATTATTCGATGGAATTCTTCTATATGGTTTTGCATATATTGTTATTTCCTCAAGATAAATTTCAAAAGGTAGAATTAATTAGTTAAAGATCTGTGTTTCTATTTATTTTTTAGGACTCTTAGCCTACAGCACACAACTGCTCTCCAGAGTGTGTAACCTATGACTAGAATCACCAGAATTCTAGTTTGGACACATTTTTTGGTTTTGTTTTGTTTTGTGTTACCAGTAGGTCAGAATCCTGCCAAAATTAGGAAAACTAATTAGTTTGCATGGGAAGAGAAAATAACCCAGAAATACTGGAATTAGAATTTTTTGGCTTATTAACGTTTCAGATCAGTAAAGAAAAGTCTTCAGAGGATTGGTTAAGTGTTTTGGGGGAGGAGTTAGCTCCCTCTGAAATATCTTGTTTCCTGGAAACTTGCCAAACTCGCTTCTAGTTTTACCACTTCTTCTGAGGATTACATCAGATTTTCTACGTAGATGATCAGGTTGTCTGCGGATTCAACAGTTTTATTTTGTCCTTTCCAATCTGGATGCCCATTTGTGATTGATTTTTCTCCTCATAATAGAATTGAACTTTGCATACTTGGTAATTTTAGATCGGAAGTCGGACATTGTGATATTTTACCTTGAGTGATGTCTGTGTTCCCAAATGCACTCTTGAGCTTTGTTCTAGCATTCTGTTAAGTTACTGGGAAACTGTTTGGCTCTATTAGATTAAGAAATAATCTTTCCTAGTCTTCTTCTTTTAAGACATTGAAAATGGATTTTAGATTTGATGACATGTCTGCACTCCTGTAGAAGACATCTGTTGGTTCTGTCACCCAGCAGCCATTCCGTTTCTCCTGGTACCAGTATCCTTATTTCCTCCCAGATGTGCCCATTACACTTCCCTGACCAATCAGAGCACAGCTTTCCTCCAGCCATGGTGATCCCATCTAACCAGTGACACTTCTGGGATTGCAGGGGTGCAGGCAAGCACTGAACAGAAGGGAAGTTGGAGTACGAAAGGCAAATCTCAGAGAAACAAATTTTGGATCCAGCCATGCCTGAAGCCAGGAACTATCCCTTAACTTTTCAGTTACATAGATCCAGAAATTCTCTCTTTGGCTCAAGCCAATGTGGATATTTTTTGTTTTGTCTCATTTTTTTTTTTCACTTGCAGTAAGAACATCTTAACTATTATTGAATTGAAGAAGCATAGCTTTATTTACAATTTAACTTATTATTTTGATCTGAGAGCTTGGCCCTCCTTCACTGCAAGGGAGAAATAAGGATTTTTTTCTTGCTTGGGTTTGGCTCCTTGCTGATCAGGCCATGTTATGGTACAAGGGGAGACAAATGTACCACTTGTGGGTCCAAAGAAGGTAGGGAGGGACTGTCACGAGCAGCTGAAGGAAAGGTTCGAGGAGAAGGACCATACCATTCCACATAGTGCTCTCATATTTGGCTCAAAAATGGTCCATACAGTAGAGATGGAGAAGCCTATGCCTTCCACATTATTTTTAATGGCTGTGTAATATTCTGCCGCATGTATATACCATGGCTATTTTAACCAGTCTCATATACAGGCCTTTGGGTTGTTTCTAATTTTTTGGTATTATAAACAATGCTGAAATGAATATTTTGGTATGTTTGTTTTTGTGTAACACATTTTGTGCAATAGATTTTTAGAAGGGGGATTGTTGGGTCAAAGAATAAGCCCTTTTACAAATGTTTGATACATATTACAAAATTGCCTTCCAAAAAGGTTGCACAGATTTAACTCCAACCAATTGTGTATGAAGATGTCCATTTTCTTGCTTCTCACCCTGTACAGGCATACCTCATTTTATTGCACTTCATAGATACTGCATTTCCATCAAAATCAAGGCAAGACCCTCCACCAGCAAAAAGATTATGACTCACTGAAGGCTCAGATGATGGTTAGCAGTTTTAGCAATAAAGTATTTTTAAATTAAGGTATGCACATTGTTTTTATTAGACAAAATGCTTTTTCACACTTAATAAACTACAGTATAGTATAAACATAACTTTTATACTCACTGGGAAAACCAAAAATGTGTGACTCACTTCATTGCAATACTTCATTTATTTGTGGTGGTCTGGAACCAAACCTGCATTCTCTCTAATGTAAACCTCTATGTGTGTGCTCAGGCTGCCATAACAAAATACCAGACAGTAGGTAGCTTAAACAACAGACATATATTTTCTCACAGTTCTGGAAACTCAAAGTTTCAGATCATGGTACCAGTGGGGTTGGTTTCTGGTGAGGCCTCCGCCTTGAGTTACAGACAGCTACCTTCCCACTCTGTCCTTACATGGCATTTCCTCTGTGTGTATGGGGAAAGAAAGAGGGAGCACCCTGGTGTCTGTTCCTCTTTTGATGGCAGGCACCGGATCTATTGGATTACGGGCTCACACTTAACGATTTGATGTAACCTTAATTACCTCCTTAAAGTCCCTGTCTCCAAATACAACAGTCACATTACGATTTCAAAATATGACTTGGGGTGGAGGACAATTCAGCCCATAACATATCCCAAACAAACATTTTCAATCCTTTAAATCTTTGCCTATGTAGTAACCAAAATCATATATCAATATCATTTCACTTTCTTTTGATTTCAAATGTGGCTTAACAACAACGCATATGACATTTGTCCAGTGGTATCTCTTTTCTGAGAAATTTCCATTCATATCCTTTGTCTGTTTTTTAATTGGAATGGTCATATTTTACTTATCGATTAGTGAGTGCTCTTTATACGTTAAAGAAACCAAATCTTTGTCATAATTTGAAAATATTTTCTTTCCTCATTGCTTCATTTTTATCTCTGTTAATATGTTCTTTATATATAGACAGTTTTTAAAAATTTAAATGTTATTTAAGTGATCAATTTTTATGATTTCTGCAGTTTATGTCCAATGGAAAGCCACACCCACTATAAAATAAAATTTGACACTCATAACATCTAGTACTTTAATATTTTAATCCACTAAGAATTTATTTTGGTGTGAAAAGCAACATAGATGTAGTTTATGTCCCCTGCCAAAGTTAGTCAGGTGTCTCAACATCATTTACTGAATAATCTATATTTCTCCAATGAGTTGAAATGCTGTCTTCACCAAATTCTAAACTCCCATCTTTGTTTGTTCTTGCAGCTTGGGTTGCATTCCCAAGGGTGCAGGGGGAAACATGAGGATAAGAAGCAGATGACACAGAGAAGGTTGGGGCATGAATGGATTAGAGGACTGCTGCCTTGTGTATACTTGAGCATTGGGTTTTTAAATATTTTTTCACTATTACAAGTGATGCTGCAATGAATATTTTGTTTTAAAAAGGTTGTACACACATATTTATGTAAATATAAACAGTCCTAGTTTTAGTGGTGAGAGAGAGTTTTCAGGTTATTGAGCTCATAATTTTGCAGGTACTGTAATTCCCTCATGACATATTTAGCCAGATCTCTGTAATTTCAGTACATTACCTGGTTAGAGAATGAGGGAACATTACTCTACCGTGTAGTAGAGCGAAGGATGGGGAGAAAGGCCAGGATATGTGGTTGCAAAGTTGATGTCCAAAATAAAAAAACAGTGCCATTTCCTCATGGGAAGATAGGGTTTATCAGCCAGGACACAAGCAGTTGTGTCCTAAGGGACTAAGCCTGATATGTGACTAAAGTAAAGAGTCAGTAGCCAGAATCCAAGCAAAGAGTACATAAAGAACAAGGGTGAAATTATTCAAGTCAGATGAAAAAGAAAGCTGGTCATGACTTTGTTTTTTAGAGAAAGGAAATTTCCAAAAGAATCAAAGTTTAAATGGGGACACAATGAAAGCATATAATTAAGTGGAAAATGCAAAACTAAAAGATAAAAGGAGAAACAATGATGAAGAAATGTATGCATGATACAAAACCCAGAAGGCATGTATGAATAAAAATGAATCAATGTCTGAATACAAAGAAATGTTAAGTGTATTTATAGCAGAAAACACCACAAAAGCATCAAATTGGGAATCTATTGGGAAAACTATTTATCAGTCCAATAGTAAACAAAGCAGGATACAAAACGCAGAAAACAAAACAAAAAATAAATAAAATTAATGTCTGATTGCACAAAGTCTTAAATTCTATCTTGGAAGAAAACATCAAAAACAAAGTGAAAAAAAACAATTTAGAAAAAAAATCACTAATCCAAATAGTAAACAAAAGTTAGTATCTGTAAAATGAAAATGCCTTATAGAAATCAATACATCAAAAGACAAACAACCCAGAAGAAAATTGTACAAATGACAGGAACATAGAATTCATGAAATACGAATTATAGACAGCCAACTTGGATGAGATATGATCCTATTTATGTAAAAAAAAAATATTATATTCAAAATGCAGGTTAATATATCCTAAGAAAAAATTGGGGAGAAAACACGTAAAACTGCTTATAGTGGTTAATGCAGAGACTCAGATTACGACAAATGTTTACTTTGTAAAAACACACATTTGTATAAAGCATGAATGATATTATATAAGCATATATTACAGTTGAAAAAATTAAAATATCAAAGCACACAGAAATGTAAATACATTCTGATTCCACTTGTGCTTCCCTGCTCTAAATAAACAAGGGCATACATTTGTACTTCAAACAGAAATGTGAAGAAAATCACCAAAATGTTCACAGTGGCTCTCTCTGGATGGCCAGATTCTGGAGCATATTTTTTTCATCATTTTAGGAGTTTCTGTGAGTGCACAACTTACGCAATGACCTTGTTTTACTTCCATCAATGAAAAACATGTTTTAGAATGAAAACTATGCAACAAAATATTTGAGCTTTGCTGGAATGAGGGTAAACCTGGCACACAAAATAGGATTCTCCAAATGTACCATTTACATTAAATTCCAAGCTCCTATTTTATTGAACTCACCCCTAAAGCATCAAGCACGTGCCAGCCTCACTGCGGAGAAGGGGTGTGACCTTGATCTGAAGTGCTTAGGAGGCACTTTCTTTCCCAAGGACCTTAAACAAGGCCCTCTTCACCTCTTTGTTCCACATGCTGTAGCTGATGGATTGAGTGAGTACCATGCTCCAGTCAATATTCTACATTATAAACATGAAGGAGGTCATTTCATCCTGAAGTGCACCAACATTGTCATTGTAGTTATCTTTAGATGATCGGTAATTATTTTCTGTTCAAAATTTGCCCATATTTTTTCCTGTTTTTGACAGTGAGCATGGATTACATTTGTAAACAGAAAAAAATAAGAAAGTTATTTAGCAATTGTGGATCAGAATAATTTCTAATTAGTTCCCAAGTAAGCTACTTTGCTGAAGTTTGAATTATCCTGTTCTATTCATTGGAGGCTACCTTTCCTTTGAAAGTGCTTCTACTTGTCACCTTTTCTTGATGCAATTAGGAGGACTGTGATGAAGTCCCTGAAGTCACCAAGCCTTGGGTCCCAGACTAATGACTGTGGGCCAGTGACACACAGCCCTGTTGTCTTCACAACTTTGAGCTGCTTCCCCAAAGCAGTTCTTTCTAATTTCCACACATGATTGTCATCCTACATGGAAAGTTATTCCTCTAGAGGACAAATGATAGTTTGCTTTCATCAGCATTTCATTCATATTACACAAGATAATCATTTGCTCCCCTAATCCTTCCAAGTACTCCAGTACATGTACACATGTGTGCATGAACAAAAAAATACATGCACGTACAGCTAAACAATTCTGACTGCATAACAGTTAAGGCCTTCGCGTTGCTGAATCAAAGAAGACTTGTTTGGAATGTAGTAAATATATTTAAAAACACATTATGCATAATATGTATTGTCTAAGGCTAAGAGGTGACGGTGCCAGGGCATATAAATTCAAGGAAGGTGATGGTTAAATAGACAAGGATACTCAACATCTTTCTTGATTCCTGAGCTTCAATTCAGTATGGACAACTGAACTTGGATGTCTTGTAGGCACCTGGAACCCAACTAGCTCTGATATGACCTCATGCTCTCTGTGCCCCCAAATGCTTCCCTTTCCTTCATTTACTGTCTTGGTAACAGGTATTTACATAGGCTCCCACTCTCTCATCTCACCTCCTATCTAATCAGTCCCCCTAAATGTGTCCTAGCCACCCTCCCTAGTCCACCTACAGCCAGGTAGGCATCATTTCTTACCTTACAGATTTGTAAACAATAATATAAATGGAACCACTTTAAAATGGAGCCAGAGCTGCCGTGCTAGACAAGCTGCTTTGCATGTCTTATGCCTCAAGCCTTTGGAAAGTTAAAACAGGGCAAGATAAACTTTCGACTGGGCCTAGGGCAACCTTGTGTCCCAAGGAACAGTTTACAGACATAAAAAAAAAAAAAGCAGATATTATGACCACTGGACTGAAACCTTTTTTAGCATAAACATCACTATGTTGTGTAATCTGCACTAACACAAATGCCTTCCTTCTATGGATGTAATTGTTCCCCTTCTCTTTCTCATAAATACCCAATGCCTCTCTCTCCTCATTGGAACACTATTTGGGCTTCTGCCTGAATTAATAATATCCTAATAGCTGTTATTATTGATCTCAAATAAATGTTTATTTGTCTCACACTTTGAAAGGCCTTTTTATTTGTAAGTTAAGATATTCTTGGGCCCCTTCCCTCTGATCCCCAACCCCCTAATGCTGGGAGGTTAGTGGGTCATTTTTACTTCACTTCTGTACCCAGCACCCCTCACACTCACAGAGGCCCTGGGCATAGGGCTGGACCCATGCCTTGTCTTACTCTACCTGAAAGGGAGGGTCTGCCTTTTCCTGGGGCACCCTATGCAGCCGGACTCCTTTGCCTCTCCCCCAAGGTTATATTTGCTATGTGCATGCGTGTGTAAATCGGGTCAGGGACATTCCCACTAGACTTGCCTTAGGTGGGAACTGGAGCAATGCAGTAATTAAAAGGGGTGGTGAACTAAATGGCATTTGAGCTGTGCCTTAAAGGAGGAGTGAAGGTTAGATGAATGGTGAAGAGATGGGAGAGGGCATTCTAAACAAGGGAGCTGCGTGGGCAAAGAAGACCTCTGTACCTTTGCCTTTTAAAACTCTTTACTCTGGAAATTACACATCTACACACAAGAAGAGAGAATAGTACTTAAAATACACCCCTACCTTTCATCCAGCCTCAACATTTCACTACTTTATTTTGAAACAAAGGAAAGATTTAGGGTGAGAGCAATGGGAGCTAATATTTCCTGAAACAAACAAACGAACGCACCCACTATAGTTTGTTAAAAAAAAAAAAGGGGGGTGGTTCTCAAGCATCCCTTTGTAAGGGCATCATATGGCCCTGAGACACAGAGCCCCCGTGGGGCTGCAGTGGGCTATTGTGAACAAAAAGCAGCTACTGTTTTGGTCCCTGTCTGTCTCACTCGTACTCCCCTTCTATCTCTCCATAGCCCTAGGGATTTAATTTAGTCTTCACCACACCTTCCCTTTGCTCTACCTGGAGTCTTCATCCGAGTTTCCGGCAGGACCTCTAAATGGTGTCCCACTTAAACACACATCCTTCCAGACTGCAACCTTTCCCAGCTCTGAGGGCACTGTAGGAAGTGCAGCCTGAGGGGGAGAGAGCAACATGGGAGGGCCCAGTATCCATAAACTGGCTCATCCTTGCTGCCATTGTTCAGCACCCTGTATGACAGGCGCTGGGCCAGGCATCACTTTCCGCGCTTTGTCATGCAATCCTCACCACAATCCCAGGAGCTGTGGGATAGTGTTGCCCCACTGGGTAGCAACAGGAGCCTATCTTTTGGCATAGCATCCATAACACTGGACTGTCTCCAGGAATTTGCTGGTCTGTAAGCTCCTGGGCAGAGCCCCTAGTCGATTCTTGTGTTGTCACCATCTTCTCTCAGTGACTTGCTGTGGCCTCAGCACTGACTAAAAATCAAGTATGGCTGGGCACTAGGAAAATGATGTACATGGTTCCCGTTCTCCATGATCTGCCACTCCCATTGAGGAGTGCCCCTCTGGTGGCTCTGAGTGTCTCTTTACTGTAGTAGGTGGGGGTCATCGCCTAGGCATGATGAAGTAGGTAGGAGGAACTCTCAACCGAGGACAGCAGGCAAGGTTGGAAATAGCTGATGCTCATAGTGTTTTTCTGTGTGTCAGTAAGGAATGCTTTTTGGGCTTAAACTATGAGGAAATCTATTATTGACTAAATGTGAAGTCCAGAGGGAGATGTCATCACGCTGGTTTAGTTGTCCACAGAAGAGTCTTCAAGGACCCAGTTCCCCCTTCCTGACCCATTTAACAGACTGTGGGTATTCCTAGGTTTGGTGTTGGGACATATCACCCTTTCCTATGAATAGCTCATAACAATTGTGTTAAATAAAGTTGTTTGGGTGCCTAACTCCCAGGTTAGTTTGGGAGCTCCTGGAGGGCAAGGACTGTGTTGTTTTCTGTATACCCAGTGCTATGCCCAGTGCCTGGTATACACAAGGTGCTCATTCATTCATGTATTCATTCAATAATTATTTCTTGCTAAGTACTATAATGGAGGAAAATTCAGGGATCCATGGCACCTAGCCCAGCCTGTGGGCTAAAAGTAGGGTCAGCAAACACTCTCTTGAGATCTTTACATCTGACATGAGTCTCTGAATCACAGAGGCCTGAGCTCAGCAGGGTGTTGAAGGCTTTCATTCCATTAGCAGCTAGGTTCTGAAGATACACCAAAGCTCATGGGTGCTCACAGCATGATTACTCCTTATTGGGTGCCTGTTATGTGCCAGGTCCTCTGGTAACAGAGATTAATCTTACTTCTTGCCTTCAAGAAGACTCCAGGCCAGTCATGGACAAGGACAAATCATTGCAGTACTGGGTGATGAGTAAGCACATGGGGCCATGGTGGAGAGGAACCTCCCCAAGCACAGCAGGTCAGGTTGGAGGAAGGGCAGTCTGCACAGGCTACCAGGAGCAAGCGGCCCTTTAACCAATAAAAGGAGGAGGAGTCACCTGGTCCAGAGGCAGGCCTGGGGTAGATCGTGAAAAGCTTTAGTGATGGTGGTGAGCGGGATGGGAGTGGAGCAGGTCACAGGCCCACAGCGGTGCTGCTGCTTTGGTTTCACTGTTGTATCTCAAGTGATCTCTAGGTCATTTTGTTGTGATGCAGGATTCAGTTTCTGGGTGGCTCTGCCTTTCCACTTCTTCATTTTACCTAGTTTGGACTCGGGAGCTCCTTGTATTTTATCCTCACTAACTCTTTGGCCAGAGAATTGGTTGTCTTAATGTTTTGTTTGGGTCATGTCATGACCTTCTTCTTGTCAGTATCCACGACAATGTCCAGCTGTCCCCTGCTGTCCCCTGTCCTCAGCCCTGAAAGGAACAACAATGGACCGAACTGGCTTGCTCCTTTCTATCATGGGTGGGAAAGCAGTGAGTCCTCGGCCAGGTGAGTTCTTTGTCTTAGGGGGAGAGGTCAAATGTCCCAGGTGGGCAAGGCATGGAGATAAGGCAGACCCTGGCAGGAGTAAGATGAACAACCTACAGGGGGTCTGGGGAACGCAACCAGGCCAGAGGGCCCAGACCCTGCTGCCAGCATTTTGTGATGTTGGCAGGGATTGGTGGGGGGGGGGGGTGGAGTTTCTGCAATGTGGTGCGTCCTAACCTGTCTCTTGGGACTCTCACATAGGTGAGGACCTTGGTCTGAGTGAACAAAATTAGGTCATCTGAGGAAGCGTATCTGCTCAACAGTGAGAAGAGTCCCGGGTCTTGTCAAAGTGAAGGTGAGAACCCTGAGGGAGGAATGACATACCTCAAACTCTGGGACAAAGAGGGGACCCCACAGAAATCCAGCTAGCCCCTACTCTCAGCCCTGGACACCCTGAGCAAGGCTGTCAGGCTAAGCCCTTCCGCCCATTTCCAGGTTGGTGGTCTCGGGAAGGGGGGGCCCTTTGTCTGAGGGTCTGGACACAGGTCCGCTGAGGCAGGATATCACGTGATAGCAGGGTGGTCACAAACGAGGAATGAGGGGACCCCCGACACCAGGACACGGGGAGTCCGGGCCTGCCGAGCCTTTTTTGTCAGGAATGGGGAGACCTGAAATCTGTGGGTGTATTGGCTCCTCTCTCTTCCTCTTCTGGTATCTTCTGGAGATGAGGCCTTTCCTTTAGGAGGGTGGCCTCACGTCAACAGATGGAGTTGTTTCAGAGATACCACAGTGAGCAGTTCTTTATTCTCAGTGAGGAGAGGGCAGAATTCAAGAAGCTCATAGAACGCAGACCAGGGCCAAGTGTGGCAAAGTGGGTTGGAGGCCCTGGAGAGGTGGCAACGCTCCCATCCGTGGAAAGGGCTCCAGAGTCTCCTACAACTTGGAGAATTGTTATTAAATTGCCTTTTCCGGCCCAGAGTTCTACAGAGCGGAATATAGGATGGCCCCACTGCAAGAAATCTACACCTTAAGCTCTGAGATTAGTATCATGGCCTTTGGGGACCTGGCCAAACTGCAAATCTTCTTTTTTGGACTCTTTAATCCTGTATCTAGTCACTCTAGCAGGACACACAACCATTGTGCTTATCACCCTCGTTGGCTCCTGCCTCCAGATCACCATGTGTTTCTTTCTTGGCGATCTGTCCACCATAGAAATTTGCTATATATTGGTCATTGTCCCCGACATGCTGGCCAGTTTCCTGTCCAGAAGCCAGCTGATGCCCATCCTGGGCTGTGCTTTGCAAGTGCACCTCTTTGCTCTAGGAGGAGCAGAGTGTTTCCTCCTAGCTGTGATGGCCTACGACTGCTCTGTATCCATCTACAAGCCCCTGCGCTACACACTCCTCACCACCAGGGCCCTCTGTCTGCAGATGCTGGCTCTGGCATGCCTCAGTGGCTTTGCACTCTCACTCACCCTTACCACACCAATATTCACTTTGCCCTTTTGTGGGTCCCATGAGGTCAATGATTTCTTCTGAGACATCCCTGCTGTGCTATTCGTGGCCTGCTCAGACACACGAGCCAATGAGATTGCAGTCTTTCTGGTCTGCATGCTTATCCTCTTGATTCCCTTCTTGCTGATACTACTCTCCCACAGATTCATATTCGCTGCCATCCTCAACATCCACTCAGCCAAGGGCAGGAGCAAAGCCTTCTCCACCTGTGCTGGGCACATGCTGGTCTCTTTTCTGCACTATGACTGCTCAGTGTTCATCTACATTTGCCCTAACTCATGCTACACCCCGGAACAGGACAAAATCATGTCCTTAGTCTACACCAATGTAACTCCCATGTTCTACCCCACGATCTACAGCCCCAGGCACAAGTAAGTCAAGGGTACCCTCAAGAGACTCCTGGAGAGACACAACCAGATGAAGTGGCAGCCAGACGCCAATGAAAGGCATAATGGAGCCCACCAGGACTAACCTGGCCATCTTACAAGAACCCAGTCGGTCATCTCACTGCACACCCTGTGGCCCCACACCTCCTTGTGAGGGCTGCTCCATGGTTCTTTGTGCACCTGAACCTTATCTCTCCCTTTCCTACTGTCAGAGAGATGGAACAAATCCTAAGGCTTTCCATAATGCGGCAGTTCTGGGGTGTTTTGCTGTCCCTTCGTGGACAGTTATATTCATTATCTGGAATAGTCAGAGACATAGCAGCTCTCAGAACTCTGAAGCTAAGTCTGAGAACCATGCAGGCTGAAGACCAAGGTGCTGGCAGTGTGGTGGAAGATGCAGAAAGACAGGGCAGTCCGGGTGACCCTGGCAGCTCAGATGGACTTGGAGGCCACAGAGGGCCCTGGTACAGGTGGCAAGGGAGAGGCCAGTGCTACAGCTAGCGGAGCTCCACAGGTCGTGTGGGCACTCAACGCTCTCAGGCTGTGCATAGATGCCTTGCCAGCGTCCGGTGGGCATGCTGAGAGGCCAGGAAAACATTGGCTCTAGCAGTATCCTATCTGAGGAGGGGCCAGGAGAGGCAATGGGATGGGGAGTAGGGAGTCTGCCTGGGGGTAGGGAGTGAAGAGTGTAGAGGGGGAGCCGGGAGGCTGAGGGGGTGGGCCAGTGGTATCCAGTTGACATACTGGAGGTTGATGGCCTGAGGGACCAGGAAGGAGGGAGCAGCGGCCTGTAGGGAAATAAAGTCAGTATTGTATGGTGTCTTAACTGAATCTCTACCAGCTCCTCCTGGTGCCTTTCCCATCACCCATGGAGGCAGGGAAGGTCTTCCAGGCCTTGGCCTGCCATTCCCAACCCCTCCCAAGGGCCGTTAGGAAGGAGCTCATAGCGTCCGCAAAATTCTAACTATGCTAGTTCTAAAAAGGGCCAAGTGGGGAGTGGTGGCAGGTGTCTAGGGTGGTTCTCTGGAGTGTCATTCTAATAGTGAGCTGGAGACACCCAAAAAAGTCATCTAAGGAGGTACTCGTGTTGTCCCGGGCCTGTCACCACCAGAGATTGCCGAGAGAGCTAGGTGCAGAGTTATCACATAAAACTTGCCTTTCTAGCCCCTCATCAGGCCAAGTGATGGATGAAGACCCTGATCAAATGCGAATTTCTTTGTTCTCTTGTCACATATTTGGTTGCGAGTTCAATTCCCAGTGGGGGCTCAAAGGGAGGTAACTGAATGATACTCCTCTCACACATCAATGTTTCTCTCTCTCTCTTTCTCTCCATTCCTCCCTCTCTAAAAAATCAGTAGAACATATCTTTGGATGAAGATTAAAATAATAATAATAACAAATATATAAATTTTAAAACATGATGTTACCACCACTGCTACCACCTTCCCAGAATTTAGAAACTGTATTATGTCTGCATCAGAATAATTAATAAAGATGTTTGAACTTTGACACAACAAACAGAAACAATCAGAAGTTCTGGGGAAAATAGTGATTTGAGGACATGGATCTAAGTACTCTCTCCAGAATGCTCCTGAAACCACAAATACAATTCAAATTACAAGGGATGAGGGGCAAGTTCAGCAGCGAACAGCAGCATTTTTTTCCAGAAACTCCTAGGAGCTGCTGCCAGCTGTTGTTTACAGTAGTGCTTTTCAACTCTTTTTGAAGAACGACCTTTCTTGTTCTTTCTTTCTAAAAAATATTTCCAGTCTATAATGGGTTGGTGTTTTTGTAGAATACAATAGAATCAGTAGTAAAATTAGCTGGAAGAAGACATACCAACTATTATTAGATTCAACAGACAGGAACTCTGTCTGCACATGCCCTCTGTCGATTCCTGTACTTACCACAGGCCTGGAACAGTGTGCGGAGCATCATCAAATTGGAAACTGCATTATTTCCTAAGACTGCTGCAGGCTCCTGGTAGACATGAATTTTGAGGGCGTATAATTCAACCCCCTGCATGGACCATCATTGTTTTGTAAACCTCATTTTCAGGACTTCTCATGTAGAGGGTACATGATTATTTTAAAAGCAGAGTCCTCCTTAGCTTCCTGCATAGGAAAGCAGAGCACCTTGGGTAATTGTACCAACTAACTGAGAAGGGCCAGGGTTGGAGGTAAGGTTGGGTTATGTGGCAGCTGGAGGGAGGAGACACATCTGGCCCCACCAGCTCCTCTGGAAGCCCAGCCTTCTAATAAGTCCATCAGAGTCTTTATTCCCGCCTGATACTGACTGCATTTGACAATGCCAGGGAAAGGGCTGGACACAGCCATGGAGTGGCTTCCTGAGGGGAAATGTGCCCACCTACCTATTGGCTGCCACACTAGGATAGTGAGAGAACCTCTGTGCTGCCACCTTCTTGGGCTCCAGCCTCACCTCCCTCACTTTGGAGGAGAGACTGCTCCATAATGAGATTGGTTCCTGCAAACCCCATTTGGAGCATTTTCACAGAAGCCTGTACCCCTCCCTTACCTCCCACTATGTGCTGGTTCCTGGAACAGGCCACTGTCCCGACCTGATCAAGCGTGTGCTTTCCATATCTGGTAGCATTCACGTACTAGTATCTGTGACTCTCCTTGCTTTAACCCACGTGATTCGTTGCTGCCTGTCAAGCGGTGTAAGGATTCATATTGTCTTAGCGCTGCCCAAAACGTACCTCATGTGAAGTTTCCCTTAACAAACTCGATTATCGCAGTGGAGTGGCCAGCCTCTTTCTTTGGTCTTTCCCTGCTCCCTGAATACCGAGGTAGATTTTCAGTCCTGGGATCTTTCCCTAGGTCAGTGTGTCCTAACAGGTGGTGAGTCATTCAGGAGACCAAAGAAATGGGTTTTGGGAAAGGGGCATATGTGGGGGAAATCCTGAGTTGGTCATCTAATTCTACGTGGGGACCAGTGGCCTGCGTGCCGGATGCACGTGGACGACTGTGTGAGTGTGGGGACACCCCCAAAATGTTGGCTGGTCTCAAGCACTTGGTTGTGGAACTACGCATTGCACATTGCAGCAAGGAAGGAAAGCACATGGCTGCAGCTCGGAGGTGGCTCCTCTTATGGGCGATTCAGCCCCTGAATGGTGGCAAACATGACAACCAACAGCTCTCAAATTTATAGGTGATAGTTCAGGTGTGGGATAACTTCAAAACCCTCCTGCTATAAAACAACCTCAGAATTCTCTGCCTGTCTTAAATCTCCACCAACAGGGCAGAAAAGCTGGCCACTGAGAATGGTAGGAGGAGATGTTGGGAATATGGATGTCAGCCAGATAATGCAAAGCATAAGCTCATGTGCAGGACATTGACATCAAGGCAGCAGGCAATGAAGACCTAGGTCTGTCTGACTCCTCACTTTCCCTTACCCTATAGTGTATCTAGTAGTGACAGTTGTCTCATTACCACTACACCCTCATGCCAGGTCACATCCCAGGCCACCATTAGGAGAAATGGGAAGGGAGGGTCATGGCATGCAAAAGCACTTCAATAGTAAGGCAATTACCTATTCAAAGCTGACCAACAAACATATACTATCTTTCGTCCTCTTCTTTCCATATTTCCTCTCTAGACCATAAACTCTCTATCTGGAATGAGCATTTATTGAGTATTCCTCTGTCTCCCCCTAGTGGCTGCCCTGGGAGTCTGCAATCAAGCACATCATTCAGTCATTGAATGAGTTATGCTAAGCAAAACAAGCCAAGCAGAGAAAGACAAATATCACATGATCTCACTTATTTGTGGAATATAATGAACTAAACAAACTGATGAACAAAATTGACCCAGAGACATAGAGGTAGGGTACAGACTGACAACCCTTAGAAGAGGGGGTGGGGGGGGAGGGAAGAGATAAACCACAGAACTTATATGCATGTATGCATAACCAATGGACATAGACAACAAAGCTGAGGAAGGGGCGGGAGGGATGGGGAGGAGGGTGTCAATGGGGGAAAAAGGAGAAACATCTGTAACAAAAACAAATTAATGAAAATAATTAAAAGAAAGAAAGAAAGAAAGCAAAGGGTGCTAACATGGCCTTGAGATTGGAGGACTGTCTTTCAGAACTGAGTGCCTATCTCCAGGAAAGGATTTCCAAACAGAACGGACGCTGATCACGGGTTTGAGAGAGGTTCGAAAGCATCTTCAGGTTCCCTGCTGCTTGGGCTGTTCCACAGTCTTCACATGTTCTCTCTGCAGTGTACTGGGGAGGCCAACAGGAAGTCCTTCACCTGAGACATCAAAATAGCATCCCAGGAGGCCTACCTGCCTTTTTCTTTCCTTGAGTACTTTCTCCCCTGGCCATCTGGACCCTCTCTGCCTCCCCCTGTTGAGCTAGGTGTGCACATTTTAAATTGGAACAATGTTGCCAACTGCCTTCCAGAGACGCTGCTCCAATACACGGTGTGGTCAACAGCATATAACGGTGATTCTAGCCTCACTCAAACTGATATAGATTGTTCAAATTTTTGCCAATGTAACGGACACAAATACCTCTTCGTTATAATTTTTCTTTTAAAAATATGTTTTTGTTGATTTTATAGAGAGAGAGAAAGGGAGAGAGAGATAGAAACATCCATGTGAGAGAGAAACATCAATCGGCTGCCCACTGCACGCCCCCTGCTGGGGATTGAGCCGGAAACCCAGGCATGTGCCCTGACCAGGAGTTAGAGCAGGACCTCTCAGTCCATGGGACTATGCTCAATCCACTGAGCCACACTGGCCTGGCCTAATTTGTCTTTTAGAAAACTATTAGCGAGGTTGGGCATCGTTTTCTTTGTCTATTTGCCTTTGTATTTCTTTTCTTATTACTTCCATGTTCACATTCATAGATTCATAGTTTACTGTTATATTGTGCTATTTGCTTTGTCTAAAAAAATTCTTTGTTAATGAAATTAGCCCCTTCAAATTGAGATGAGTATTTTCCCATTTGTCTTTTGCTTCATACATTTTAAATTTTATGTTGCCACTTTATTGTTTTTCTCCTGTGGGGTTTCTGAGCTCAGACTATTTTCAACACTCTGAGAAGATGAAATATCCACCTGTGTGGTTTTCTAGCAGTTTTAGTGTTTCATTTTTCTGTGTTTACTCAGTAAGAGTGAGATAAGCATCCACCTGTGTGTGTGTGTGTGTGTGTGTGTGTGTGTGTGCATGGAAAGCCAATTGTCTAACGAGCCATTTATTCATGCTGGGAAAATTGGAAAGCCACAAGCAAAAGAATGAAACTAGACTGCTATTTAACACCATACACAATAATTAACTTGAAATGGATTAAAGATTTAAATATAAGATATTAAACGATAAAATACATAGAAGAAAATATAGCTACCAAACTTGAGATCCATGGTCTCAGAGGCAAGGGAAGTAAAGCAAACATCAATGAATAGGACTACATCAAACCAAAAAGCTTCTGCACAGTAAAGGAAACCATCAACAAAACAAAAAGGACACCAACAGAATGGGAGAAGATATTTGCAAACAATACTTCCGATAAGGGGTTAATATCCAAAATATATAAAGAACTCATACAAGTCAACAACAAAAAACAAACAGTACAATAAAAAAAAAAAATGGACCGAGGACCTGAACAGTCACTTTTCCCAAAAAGACACAAATAGCCAACACTTATGTGAAAAGATGCTCAACTTCAGTCGCTGTAAGGGAAACACAAATGAAAACCACAATGTGGTGCCACTTCATACATATTAGAATGGCTATTATCAGTAAGACAAGAAATAACAAGTGATAGAGAAGATGAGGAGAAAAAGGAACCCTCATACACTGCTGGTGGGAATGTAGACTGGTACAGCCACTATGGAAAACAGTATGGAGGTTCCTTTAAAAATTAAGAATAGAGTTAGCTGACTAATTTGAAAACATTTATTCATAAAGATGTATGTACCCCCATGTTCATTACAGCTTTATTCACATTAGCCAAGACATGGAAACAACCTAAGTGTCCTGATGGATGAGTTGATACCGATTTAATATATTTATAAAATGAAATATTACTCAGCCATAAGAAAGGATGAAATACTGCCATTTGCAACAACATGGATGAACCTTGAGAATAGCATGCTAAGCGAAATATGTCAGATGGAAAAGGACAAAAACTGCATGATTTCACACATATTTGGAATATAAAACAGAAAGCAACAAGTGAGCAAACAAACTCATAGGCACAGACAAAAGTATGGTGGTTACCAGAGGGGAAGGGAGGTGGGAGGAGGACAACTGGGTAAAGGGGGTCAAGTGTATGATGACGGAAGGAGACTAGAATTTGGGTAGTGAGCACACATTGCAATATATAGATGATGTATTACAGACTTGAACAGTTGAAACATGTTATTAACCAATGTCACCCCAATAAATTTAATTAAAAATGTTTCACCCAGATGTGGGATATAAAACTGAAAGCAACAGATGAGCACACAAGAAAAATAAACAAGCAATAACTCATAGACACAGACAACAGTATGGTGGTTAACAGATGGAAGGGGGTGAGGGGGTAGTAAAGGATAGAGGGGGTCAAATGTATAGTGATGGAAGATGCTTTGATGAAATATACGATCATGTATTATAGAAATGTACACCTGAAACCTATATAATCTATTTACCAATGTCACCCCAATAAATTTAATAAAAATAAAAATTTTTCTTTGAAATTTTAAGTGCTGTTTATCATTGCCTTTATCATTAAATTTCTTCTTTATCGTGTACTAAACTTCCATATGGATTTTTTTCATTGTTGAAAGTATTACAGATGTCCCCCCTTTTCCCCCATTGACCCCTCCTCCCCACTCCCACACGCCTCCTGCTTTCCCCAAACTAATGTCTGTGTCTATTGGTTGTGCATATATGCATATAAGCTCTTTGGTTTATCTCTTCCCACCCCCACAACTCCTATCCCTCTGAGGTTTATTAGTCTGTTCCTTACTTCCATGACTCCGCATCGCTTTTGATCGAGAGCTTATTTTGTTCATGATGTTCCATAAATAAGTGAGATCATGTGGTACCTGTGACTGGCTTATTTTGCTCAGTATAATACTCTCCAGGTCCCTCCTTGTTGTCTCAAAAGGTAAGAGATCTTTCTTTCTTACAACTGCAAAGTATTCCATTGTGTAAATGTACCAGAGCTTTTTTATCCACTCATCTACTGATGAACAATTGGGTTGTTTCCAGATCTTAGCTATTGTAAATAGCACTGCTATGAACATAAAGGTACATATATTCTTTCTGATTGGTGTTTCAGGCTTCTGAGCATATATTCCTAGAAGTGGAATCACTGGGTCAAATGGCAGTTCCATTTTTAATTTTTTAAAGAACACCATATTGTTTTCCATAATGGCTGCACCAGTCTGCATTCCCACCAGCAGTGTGCTAGAATCCCCTTTTCTCCACATCCTTGCCAGCACTTGTTGTTTGAGGACTTGTTGATGGCAGCCATTCTGGCAAGTGTGAGGTGATATCTTATATTCATCTTAATTTGCATCTCTCTGATGATTAGAGATGTTGAACATTTTTTTCATATGTCTCCTGGCCATTTGTATGTCCTGTTTGGAGAAGTGTCTAGTCAGGTCCTCTGTTCATTTTTTAATTGGATTGTTTGTCTTCCTTTTGTTGTGTTGTTTGAGTACTCTATATATTTTGTAAAATAACCCCTTAGCTGATGTATTATTGGCAAATATATTCTCCCATCTTTTCTGGACTCTTAATTGCGTTTCATTGATTAGCCTTCCTATTTAATTATTATTTTTTATTAGAACTCTGGAAGCTGGATGTGTTGTTGTTGTTGTTGTTGTTGTTTAATTATTTTTATTAATTCATTTTTGTTACAGATGTTTCTCCTTTTCCCCCCATTGACCCCCCCTTCTTGCTCCTGCCCCCCTCCTCCCTTCTTCACACTATTGTCTGTGTCCACTGGTTATGCATATATGCATATATGTTCTTTGGTTTATCTCTTCCTGCCCCCTTCCCCCTTTCCTTTGATGTTCATCAGTCTAAACCAATATGTACTTCTTAATCCCTTCATCTTTTTCATCCATCCTCCAACTGCCCTCCCATCTAGCAACCAACAAAAAGTTCTCTGTATCTATGAGTCTGTTTCTGTTCTGCTTGCTCATCTTGTTGCAGATTCAATTGTTGATATATATGTATTTATTGCCATCTTATTGTTCGTATTTTTGGTCTTCGTCTTCAAAAAGACCCTATAACATTTCATATAATACTGGTTTGGTGGTGATGAACTCTTTTAGCTTTTTCCTGTCTGGGAAACTCTTTATATGTCTATCGATTCTAAATGATAGCTTTGCAGGATAGAGTAATCATGGTTGTAGGTCCTTGCTTTTCAACACTTTGAATATTTCTGGACACTCCCTTCTGGCTTGCAAAGATTCTTTTGAGAAATCAGCTGACAGTCTTATGGGAGCTTCCTTGTAGGTAACTAACTGCTTTTCTCTTGCTGCTTTTAAGATTCTCTCTTTGTCTTTAACCTTTTACATTTTAATTATGATGTGTCTTGGTATGGGCCGCTGTGGCTTCATCTTGTTTGGGACTCTCTATGCTCCCTGGACTTGTATGTCTGTTTCCTTTACCAAGTTAGGGACATTTTCTGTCATTATTTTTAAAATAGGTTTTCAATTTCTTGTTCTTTCTCTTCTCCTTCTGGCACTCTCATGATGTGAATGTTGATATGCTTGAAGTTGTCCCAGAGGCTCCTTACACTATCTTCATTTTTTTTGTGTTCTTTTTTCTTTTTGTTGTTCTGATTGGGTGTTTTTTGCTTCCTTATATTCCAAATCGATGGTTTGCTTCTTGACTTCACCTACTCTACTATTGTTTCCCTGTAAATTGTTCTTTATTTCAGTTAGTACATCCTTCATTTCTGAATGGTCCTTTTTTATGTTGTTGATGTTCTCACTATGTTCCTTGAAATTCTCATTCAGTTACTTGAGCAACCTTATAACCAGTGTTTTAAACTCTACATCTGTTAGATTGCTTATTTTCATTTTGTTTAGTTCTTTTCCTGGAGTTTTGTTCTGTTCTTTCATTTGGGACATGTTTCTTTATCTCCTAATTTTGGCTGCTTCCCTGTGTTTGTTTTTATGTATTAGGCAGAGTTGTTATGTCTCCTAGGCTTCTTAGGGTGGCCTTTTGTAGTAGATGTCTTGTAGGGTCCAGTGGCACACCCTGCCTGGTCACTCCAGCTGTCCATTAAGTGTGCTGGCTTTGGGGCCTCTGAGGAAGCAGAGGCCAATGCCTGTGTTCTACCCAGGGCCACCAAGCATAAGCTACAAAGCAATCTGCAGATGGGCTTCTTGTCCTGGGCTTGGAGGTGCCCAGGCGAGGCCAAGCTATGAACCAAGGCTGACTGTTGCTAGTGATGGGCCTGGGGCCACTTAGTGAGAGGTATAGGGCTCACTTAGGCCAGATGCTGCTTGTTTGAGAGATTTTATGAAAATTGGAAGCATGAGCCTAGGCAGGCCATTTTGTGGTAAAACCACTGGAAACAGCTTGGGTGAGCCCAAAAGTTGTGTAGGACAGGGCCTCAGGGAATCACCAGGGTGGGGCAAATAGTGTGAAACAGGCTACTGGAATCCCAGATATGGCATCTGACTGCCTGCCCCATGTGGGAAGGAATCACCAAAGGAACAACGGCCTCCACCAGCACGTCTATCCAGGAGAAAGCTGCCCCTCCATCTCTCCCCCAGATTCTAAACATCTGCCTCTCCTGTGCTGGAGCCCAGAGGTGGTTGTGGGAGGAGGCAAGAACCTCAATTTACCTATTCTCCTGTACTATTTTTGATATAAAAATACAATACTACAGCCCTGGCCGGTTTGGCTCAGCGGTTAGAGCGTCGGCCTGCGGACCAGAGAGTCCCGGGTTCGGTTCCCGCTAAGGGCACGTGCCTCGGTTGCGGTTTGTCCCCTGCCCCGGTTGGGGTGGTGTGGGTGGCGGCCACTTGATGTGTCTCTCTCACGTCGATATTTCTCTCTCTCTCTTCCCCCTTCTCTCCCTCCCGCTCTATCTGAAGATAAATGCAGAGAGTGTCCTCGGGTGAGGATTAAAAAAAAAAAAATACAATACAATAAAATACTACAGATACCAATTCTTGCTAATTTAATTGATAAACTCATCACAGTCTCAATTAAAATACGACCATAATGATACTAATGTCCAAATGGAAAATGTATATGGAGAATAGGCAGGAAAATATTGCCTAAGTTCCGTCATTATGTGGAATAAGTCTTAGAAAATACAAATGAACAGACTTCCGGTCAAGATGGTGGCACAGGTAAACTCGGTACTCGCTTCCTTTCACAACCACATGAAAATTACAACTAAACTACAAAACAACCATCATTCAAACTGCCTGAAACAGAGCTTAATGGAAGTCCTACAACTAGGAAATTAAAGAAGCAGCTACATCCAGACTGGTAGGAGAGGCGGAGGCGTGGACAGGCTGGTCCCACACCCATGTGTGGCAGATAAAAATCAGGAGGAAATCTCGGCTGTGAAGGTCTTCCCTAAGGAGTGAAAGGTCCTTGTGTACACCAGGCCCACCAGCTCAGGGTTCCAGTGCCAGAAAGAGAAGTCTCCATAACTTCTGGCTGTAAAAAACAGAGGAATTGAAGCTGAGGGAGGCTGAGGCAGCAGGAGTCCCAGGCAGTTCCTCTTAAAGGCCTGTGCACAGACTTACTTGAATTCCCTCCTGCCAGGCTGAAGCTTGGGGAGGCAGTTTGAAAAGCACCAGAGAAATATGGGGAAGAACTGAGTTGTTTGGAATTGGAGCAAAAGCTGGAGAGGCACCTTTCTCCCAAAGAGACTTGCTAGCGAAGACCCTTGTTCCTTTGGTGATCCCTTCTCCCATGGGGCAGACAGATAGGCACAATATCTGAGACTCCAGCAACCTGGCTCACAGTGTTTTCCCCACCCTGGTGATTCCCTTAGGCCTTGCCCCTCCCAACTTTTGGGCCAATGCAAGCTGTTTCCAGTGGCTTTACCTCAGGATTGGCGTTCTTGTCTCCTGCTTCAGATTTTCCTAAATTCTCTCAAACAAGCAGTATCTGCCCTCAGTGAGCCCCATACCACTCGCTAAGTGGCCCCAGGCCTGGCACTAGAAGCCGCCAGCCTTGGTTCACAGCTTGACTTTGCTTGGGCACCTCCAAGACCAGCACAAGAAGCAGCCATCTGTAGATCGCTTTGTAGCTTATTCCTGGTGGCCCCAGGCAGAACACAGGCAGTGGCTGACTGTGCCCCAGATCTAGCACACCCAGTGGACAGCTTCAGACCACACTGAAGCACCACCACCCAACCATCTCCACAAACGACACGCTGAATGAATGGACTCAGTGGGTACCAGAGCCCTGCTGAAGTAAGTCTTGCTCTGTGTGGTGGGCCCCTGCTTAGCTGGTCCTCCAAGGTGGTCAGAGGTCAGTGGTCATTGGGCACAGCCGGTCCTTGCAGCTAATCAGCCTGAGTAAATCCCTTCCATTGACATGCCGACAACAATCAAGATTCAATTACAACAGAAGTGTGTACAGTCCACATGGGGGGGGGCACCTTGAGTGCACTGCTGGAGTGACAAGGGAGGGTGTGCCACTAGACCTTACAGGACACCTACTAAAACAGGCCACCCTAGGAAGCCTAGGAGATGTAGCAGCTCTACCTAATACATAGAAACAAACACAGGGAGGCAGCCAACATGTTGAAACAAAGAAACTTGTCCCAAATGAAAGAACAGAACAAAACTCTAAAAAAAAAAGAACTAAACAAAATGGAGACAAGCAATCTACTAGATGCAGAGTTCAAAACACAGGTTATAAGGATGCTCAAGGAACTTAGTTGGGACCTCAAGAACATAAAAAAAGGATCAGTCAGAAATGAAGGATACACTAACTAAAATAAAGAATAATTTACAGGCATTCAATAATAGAGTAGGTGAAGCTGAGAAGCAAACCATTGATTTGGAATAGAAGGAAGGGAGAAACACCCAATCAGAACAGCAAAAAAAAAAAAAAAAAAAGAATTCAAAAAAATTAGAATAGTGCAAGGAGCCTCTGGAACAACTTCAAGCATACCAACATTCCCATCATGAGTGTGCTGAGAGGAGATAGAGAGAGCAAGAAATTGAAAACCTATTTGTAAAAATAGTGACAGAAAAGTTTCTTAACTTGTTGAAGAAAACAGATATACAAGTCCAGGAAGCACAAGAGTCCCAAACAAGATGAACCCACACCAAGACACATCATAATTAAAATGTAAAAGGTTAAAGACAAAGAGAGAATCTTAAAAGCAGTTAGTTACCTACAAGGGATCTCCCATAAGACTGTCAGCTGATTTCTCAAAAGAATCTTTGCAAGCCCGAAGGGAGTGGCCAGAAATATTCAAAGTGATGAAAAGCAAGGACCTACAACCAAGATTATTCTATCCTGCAAAGCTATCATTTAGAATTGATAGACATATAAAGAGCTTCCCAGGAAAATAAAGACAAATCGTCGGGAAAAAGCAACAGAAAAGCAGCGGGAGAGGGCCATACAACCAGGGACAATGAATGAGCCTGGTAGGATCTGCGGAGGCACGTGAGGGTGGCAGGCTGGGAGCCCACGGAGAGCAGCGGCCTTAGCTGTGAGCAGTGGCGGCACCCGCCCTCGGGGATAAGACCCCAAGCTGCTCCACAGCGCAGAGGGCTGGGACAGAGCACTAAATAGCTACAGCCACTCACCTGGGGCTCTGGCAGAGGAAGGGCGAACTGGACTGGAACTCTGTGGGGAGACCTGTGGGTTCCCGGACCTGTGGCAGCCCCTCCCTTGGAGATTTCCAGGTAAGCTAAAGTAATGCAAATTGAGGCTCATTAACAACCAGCATCGGCCCCACACTCGGGAAATCCTCTTACACTATAAACACCTGAGGGAGTTTCTCATTCAACTGAGATCCTAAGGCTTTTCAAGTAACTGAGGCTAATAGCCTCCAGGCAAAAAGCTAGAGGATAACTGAACCTTTCCCGAGCTTGCAAATCTACCCAGGAAAGTGAGACTTGACAGTGGTGTTTAAGGAGGGCCCTCCACGCTCATCCAAACCCAGTAGAGGGAGCCACAAATAGCTGAACACCAACACCCACAGGGAAAATTTGGCAGGCTCTAAAACCCACTGAGATAGCAAAAATGGTGAAACAAAGAAAAAGATCCCAAATGAAACAACAAGAGAACTCTACCGAAGATGAGATAAATGAAATGCAGCTAAGCAAATTATCAGAGGTAGAGTTCAGAGCCATGATCTTGAGGAAACTAAACAGCATGAGTAAGGACATCAACACCATGAGTAAAGATATAGAAACACTGAAAACCAACCAAGTGGAAATGAAGAATGACATAGAAGAAATAAAGAACACATTGGAAGGACTGACCAGCAGAGTAGAGGAAGCGGAGGGCCAGATCAGTAAATTAGAAGACAGAGTAGAAAAAATCAATCAATCAGAAAACCAAAAGGAAAAAACAATGAAAAAACAGGAAGATAGCTTAAGAGAACTGTGGGACAACTGGAAACATAATAACATTCGCATCATAGGAGTCCCCGAAGGAGAAGAAAATGAACATGGGTTAGAGAATATATTTGAAGAAATAGTGACAGAAAACTTTCCTAACCTGGTGAAGGAAGAAGGCATTCAAGTTCAAGAAGCACAGAGGTCCCCAAGTAAGAAGAACCCAAACAGGCCCACACCAAGACACAGAGTAATTAAAATGCCAAAAATTAAAGACAAAGAGAGAATCCTAAAGGCAGCAAGAAATAAGCAACAGGTTACCTGCAAAGGAACCCCCATAAGACTATCATCTGACTTCTCAACAGAAACACTACAGGCCAGAAGGGAATGGCATGAAGTAATCAAGGTCATGAAAAACAAGGATCTGAATCCAAGACTACTCTATCCAGCAAGGCTATCATTCAAAATAGAAGGTCAAATAAAGAGCTTCCCAGACAAAAAAAAAAAAGGCTAAGGGAATATATTAGCACCAAACCAGCACTGCAAGAAATGTTAAAAGGACTGCTGTAATTAGTAGAAGATATAGGAAGAAAAATATAACCACACTGAACAAAAACGGCAATAAGTAAGTACATATCAATAATCAACATAAATGTAAATGGACTGAATGCTCCGATAAAAAGACACAGAGTAGCTGACTGGAGAAGAAAGCATGATTCACATATATGTTGTTTACAAGAGACACACCTCACAACAAAAGACTCACATAGGTTGAAAGTAAAGGAATGGAAAAAAATCTTCCAAGCAAACGGAAAGGAAAAAAAAGCTGGGGTAGCAATACTCATATCTGATGAATTAGATTTCAAATTGAAGACCATAACTAGAGACAAAGAAGGTCACTACATAATATTGAAAGGATCTATCCAACAGGAAGATATAACCTTGGTAAACATATATGCACCCAATATAGGAGCACCAAAATATATTAAAAATCTTCTGGAGGACTTCAAAGGAGAAATAGACAGCAATACAATCATAGCAGGAGACTTCAACACCCCACTGACATCACTGGATAGATCATCTAGACAAAAAATTAACAAGGAAACAGAAATTCTAAATGAAGCACTAGCTCAAATGGATTTAATAGATATATACAGAGAATTACACCCCAAAACTGGAGAATTCACATTCTTCTCAAGTGCACGTGGGACATTCTCAAAGATAGACCACATGATAGGACACAAACTAAGTCTCTACAAGTTCAAGAAAACTGAAATCATATCAAGCATCTTCTCAGATCACAATGGCATGAAACTAGAAATCAATTGCAACAAAAACAGGCAAAGACATTTGAAGACATGGAGGCTAAATAGCATGTTATTGAACAATGAATGGGTTACCATGGAGATCAAGGAAGAAATTAAAAACTTCCTGGAAACTAATGAAAATGAACGCACAATACAAAATCTATGGGATGCAGCGAAAGCAGTTCTGAGAGGGAAGTTCATAGTACTACAGGCCCACCTCAAGAATTAAGAAAAATTTCTAATTGACTACCTAACCTCACAACTTAAAGAACTAGAAAGTAAACAAAAAGAAAACCCTAGAGCAAGTAGAAGGAAGGAAATAGTAAAGATCAGAGCAGAAATAAACGACATGGAGACCGAAAAAACAATTCAAAGGATCAATGAAACAAAGAGCTGGTTTTTTGAAAAGATAAACAAGATTGATGGACTCTTAGCTAGACTCACCAAGAAACAAAGAGAGAGAACCCAAATACACAAAATCAGAAATGAAAGAGGAGAAATAACAAGTGACACCACAGAAATACAAAGGATCGTTAACAAATACTATGAACATTTATATGGCAACAAATTCGACAATCTAAGCGAAATGGACACATTTCTAGAAACACATAGTCGCCCAAAACTGAATCGGGAAGAGATAGAAAACTTGAACAGGCCAATAACAACGAAGGAAATTGAAAATGTAATCAAGACCCTCCCAGTAAACAAAAGCCCAGGCCCTGACGGCTTCACGGGCGAGTTTTACCGAACATTCAAAGAAGAACTAACACCCATTCTCCTCAAACTATTCCAAAAAATTCAAGAAGAAGGAAGACTTCCAAACTCGTTTTATGAAGCCAGCATAATTCTAATTCCAAAACCAGAAAAAGACACTACAAAGAAAGAAAACTACAGGCCAATATCCCTGATGAACATAGATGCCAAAATCCTTGACAAAATACTAGCAAATCAGATCCAGCAATACATCAAAAAAATTATTCACCATGACCAAGTGGGATTCATCCCAGGGATGCAAGGCTGGTACAATATACGCAAATCAATAAATGTGATACATCACATAAACAAAATGAAAGATAAAAACCATATGATCATATCAATAGATGCTGAAAAAGCATTTGACAAAATCCAACACACATTTCTGATAAAAACGCTCAGAAATTTGGGAATAGAGGGATCATATCTCAACATTATAAAGGCCATATATGAAAGACCTACAGCCAACATCATACTCAATGGACAAAAACTAAAAGCATTTCCCTTAAGAACAGGAACAAGACAAGGATGCCCACTTTCACCACTCTTATTTAACATAGTACTGGAAGTCTTAGCCACAGCAATCAGACATGAAGAAAAAATAAAAGGGATTGAAATTGGAAAGGAGGAAGTGAAACTGTCATTACTCGCAGATGACATCATATTATACCTAGAAAACCCTAAAGACTCCATCAAAAATCTACTAGACTTAATTAATGAATTTGGCAAAGTAGCAGTATACAAAATTAACGTCAAGAAATCGACGGCATTCTTATACACCAATGATGAACTCACAGAAAGAGAAACTAAAAAAACAATCCCATTTACCATTGCGGCAAAAAATTTAAGATACCTAGGAATAAACTTAACCAAAGAAGTAAAGGACCTATTTGCAGAAAACTACAGGACATTGAAAAAAGAAATAGAGGAAGATATAAAAAAGTGGAAGCACATACCTTGTTCATGGATTGGATGAATTAACATCATTAAAATGTCCATACTACCCAAAGCAATCTATAGATTTAACGCAACCCCATCAAAATACCAACGACATATTTCACAGAACTAGAACAAATACTTCAGAAGTTCATATGGAACCAAAAAAGACCCCGAATAGCCACAGCAATCTTGAAAAAGAAGGACAAAGTAGGTGGGATCACAATACCGGATATCAGGTTATACTACAAAGCTACTGTAATCAAAACAGCCTGGTACTGGCACAAGAACAGGCACATAGATCAATGAAATAGAACAAAGAACCCAGAAATTGACCCAAAACATTATGCTCAATTAATATTCGACAAAGGTGGTAAGAGCATACAATGGAGTCAAGACAGCCTCTTCAATAAATGGTGTTGGGAAAATTGGACAGCTACATGCAAAAAAATGAAACTAGATCATCAGCTTACACCATACACAAGAATAAACTCAAAATGGATAAAAGACTTAAATGTGACTCATGAATCCATAAAAATCCTAGAAGAAAATGTAGGCAACAAAATTTCAGACATCATACGCAGCAAAATTTTCACTGATATATCACCTAAGGCAACAGAAACAAAGGAAAAAATGAACACATGGGACTACATCAAACTCAAAAGCTTCTGCACAGCAAAAGAAACAACCATCAAAGTGGAAAGGCAACCCACTGTATGGGAGAGCATAATTGCCTATGATATATCAGATAAGGGACTAATTTCCAAAATATATAGAGTGCTCATACATCTCAACAAAAGGAAGACAAAGAACCCAATTAAAAAATGGGCAGAGGAACTAAATAGACACCTCTCCAAACAGGACATACAAATGGCCAAGAGACATATAAAGAAATGCTCAACTTCACTAATCATCAGAGAGATGCAAATTAAAACAACAATGAGGTATCACCTCACACCTGTCAGAATAGCTGCCATCAACAAAGCATCAAACAACAAGTGTGGGAGAGGGTGTGGAGAAAAGGGGACTCTAGTACACTGCTGGTGGGAGTGCAGACTGGTGCAGCCACTATGGAAAACACTATGGTGTTACCTCAAAAAATTAAAAATTGAATTACCATTTGACCCAGTGATCCCACTCCTAGGAATATACCCTAAGAAGCCTGAAACACCAATCAGAAAGAATACATATACCCCCATGTTCGTAGCAGCGCTATTTACAATAGCTAAGATCTGGAAACAGCCCAAGTGTCCATCAGTAGATGAATGGATAAAAAAGCTGTGGTACATATACACAATGGAGTATTATGCAGCTGTAAGAAAGTACGATCTCTTATCCTTTGCGTCGACATGGGAGGACCTGGAAACTATTATCCTAAGTGAAACAAGCCAAGCAGAGAAAGACAAATATCATATGATCTCACTTATTTCTGGAATATAATGAACATAACAGTGTGAGGAGCAGGGTAGTCCCAGGGACGTGGAAGTGGGGTACAGACTGACATTTGCCAGAAGAGGGGGTGGGGGAGGGGAGCAATGAACACAGAACTTGTACGCATGTACTCATAACCAATGGACATGGACAACAAAAATGGGGACGGGGCAGGGAGGGAGAGGGAGGAGGGTGTCAATGGGGGATAAAAGGAGAAACATCTGTAACAAAAGTAAATTAATAATAAATAAATAAAAGAAAAGTCAAATAAACAATTTTGCACAATAAATTTAACACATTCTGCACATATCTTCACTTTCTTGTCATCATTTCTACAAACTCTTCATAGTTTACTTGACCATCACCATGAATATCTGCTTCCCTGATCATTTCATCAATATCTTCATCTGTTAACTTCTCTCCAAAGTTTGTCATCACATGTCGAAGCTCTGCTGCACTAATATAGCCTTTACCATCCTTATCAAGCACACGGAATGCTTCTCTAATTTCTTCACTGTCTGCGTTTTTCATTATTCCCACCATCATTGTCAGAAATTTGGGAAGTCAATTGTGCCATTACCATCAGCATCCACTTCATTATTCATGTCCGGTAACTCTGTTTCTGCGCTTTTCTGCCCAAGAGACCTCATTACAGTTCCCAATTCCTTTGTCGTTACAGTTCCATCACCATCCTTGTCAAATAGTGAAAAAGCTCTATACTTATAATTTACATGTCAGTTTATGTGAAGCCTCTCCTTGAGAGGGCACCACATAAGGTACAAAATGAAACGTGCTTATTTGTGGTTGTGATTCTCAGGACTCATCACTTCACTGATGAAAACTTTATATATACAATCACAAAAGTCCAGGTGACTTGAAACTGGAACTTTTACTATTAAAACTCATAGGAGTACATCTGGAACAATAAAGGACATCAAATCCACCCCGTACCTTGCTCAATGCCACCAAAGCCATCGATTTCACAGTACTCGGTCAGGGACTAGATTTTAGACAATGACATTCAAGTAGATTGTGAAAGATTTAGTTAATTGTGAAGGAAAAACATTTCATAAAACAGGACCGAACATTTATGGAATGCCTTACAAATACTGTTTTGGTGCATCCTCAAAAGTCTTTGTAGGAAAGAGAGGAAATTGGCTAATCCAAATAAAAATATGTGCCAAATAACAATGATGTAAAGTAGGCATGAATTACTGCAGTCCTCATTTCTGCAGTTATACATACAGCCATAGGCTTGGTCTTTTTTACTTGATGGTTGCTCAGGTACAGCCACAAGAGGGGATACAGGAAAGGCACAGGCAACAACAACAACATCAAAAACAAAAACAAAAAACAGAAAAAACCTTGATTATACTCACAGTTTCCAGAGAGACAGAGTGACTGCACTGCATGCCAAGAGGGGGTTACATGGGGTAGAATAGCAAGGGTGTGGCCTCAACCAATCCTTTGGGGAACAGAGAGGAAGTGAGGACTAGTTGGCAAGCAATTTTACTGGGAGTCAGGGTTGAGTACACAACAAAAAGCTCAAAAGAATTTCATTGGTGTGTTTGAATGTTACTAGGTGACGTGAGGTAAGGGGTAGGTAGAAAGGGGAACTTATGACCGGCCAATCTTTTTTTAAAAAAGTTAAATTTATTGTTCAATTACAGTTGACTTGCAATATTATTTTATATTAGTTTCAGGTGTACAGCATAGTGATTAGACAATTATGTAATTTATCAAGTGATACCCCAAGAAGTTAGTACACATCTGGCACCATACATGGTTATTACAATATTATTGATTATATTTTCTATGTTGTACTTTGCATCCCTGTGACTACCAATTTGCACTGCTTAATCCCTTTACCTTTTTCACCCATCCCCACACTCCCTCCCATCTGGTAATCATTAGTTAGTTCTCTGTATCTATGAGTCTGTTTTTGTTTTGTTTGTTCATTTATTTTGTTATTTAAATTTATTAAATATAAATTTATTTTTATAATGTTTTATTTTTCCATTACAGTTCACATACAATATTATATTAGTTTCGGATGTAAAATCTAGTTATTAGACATATAACTTACCATGTGATCATCCCGATAAATCCAGAAACCATCCGACACCACAATAGTTACCACACTATTATTGACTATATTCTTCATGCTGCACTTCACATCCCCACGACCATTCTGCAACTATTAATTTGTACTTCTTAATCCCTTCACACCCCTCACCCATTCCCCCAACACCCCTCCTATCTGGCAACCATCAAAATGTTCTTTGTATTCACAAGTCTTCCACCATTATCCTTGTTCAATTATTTTGTTTTTGTTTTTTAGATTCCATTTTTAATAAATGTGTATTTATTGCCACTTTATTATTCATATTTTCAATGTTTTTTTCTTCTTAAAGAAGACCTTTTAACATTTTATGTAATAAATACTGATCGGTGGTGATAAACTCCTTTAGCTTTTTCTTGTCTGAGAAGCCCTTTATATGTTCTAATATTCTAAATGACACTATTGCTGTGTAGAGTACTCTTGGTTGTAGGTCCTTGCTATTCATCACTTTGTATATTTCTTGCCAAACCCTTCTGGCCTGAAAAGTTTCTGTTGAGATATTGGCTGACAGTCTACTGAGAGCTCCTTTGTACGTAACTAACTGCTTTCTCTTGCTGCTTTTAAGATTCTCTTTGTCTTTAACCTTTTCTTTATTAATTAAGATGTGTCTTGGTGTGCGCCTCTTTGGGTTCACCTTGTTTGGGACTCTCTGTGCTTCCTGGACTGGTATGTCTATTTCCTTCACCAGGTTAGGGAAATAACCTGTCATTTTTTTCAAATAGTTCCTCTTAGGGAATCCTCTCCACCCAGAAGCCAAGATATCCCTCCTAGCCCTGACTGGTTTGCTCAGCGGTTAGAGCGTCTGCCGGCAGACCAATGAGTTGCAATTTTCAATTCTGGTCAAGGGCAGGTACCTCCTTTGCGGTTAGTCCCTGGCCCTGGTCGGTCGTGGGGGAGGCAGCCAGCCAATGTGTCTCTCTCACATTGATGTTTCTCTTCCTTCCTCCTTCCCAATTCTCAGGTGAGGATTAAAAAAAAGATACCCCTGCTCACCTTTGGCCTGCTGCTGGTGGAAGCTGGGACAGACCCTCTCACAACCCTGCCCTTCCTGCCAGTCTTGAGGTGATTTCTATCATTTCTTTTTAAAACTCTCCTTATCAGCTAATTTTCTGTTGGCTGGGTGAATGTTCCCTGATGTAGTTTTATTTTCACTGTGGTTCTGGGAGGAGGTGCAAGAAAGATCTACCTACCTCACCTCCATCTTGAAACCCCCATGTATCAAACATTTTATTATTTTTTTTTTATTATTTTTTATTAATTTTTTATTTTTTATATATACGGAGTGATGGTGCCCAGAGTGAGAAATGGTGCTGAAGGAGCAAGGCCCATCCATCCTGGCTCCCCCAGGGACTGAGCTGGGGGTGCCCGAGGGCAGGCAAGGCCCAGAGGTGACTCTTGCTGGGAAGCCCCCAGCCCACGTAGAAACTAGGGCGGCAAGTGCAGCCCAGAGTGTAGGCCAGACGAGGACCGGCCCAGAGGCACCGGGCTCACTCCCAGACCTCGAGCACAGGGGACAGGCAGTCATCATGCAGGTGGCACGTGCGCTTAGCTGGGCCGGCAGCGGCACAGGCTTCGAGGCTCACCCGCCAGCGTGACCACCGAGGGCTTGGCGGGCTTGGCGGGAAAGAGTCACGTGCCCAAGGGCCTCACAAAAGGGTTCCCAGAAGTGGCGCCACACTGATTGCGCAGGCGCTTTGTGGCGTTCGAGTGACGTCAGGGCCAAGGGCGGAGCTTCCTGAGGGAACGCCCACCCCTCCCAGGCTCAGCCTGCTCTGGGAAGTCTGGAGTAAAGGCTGAGAGCCATGCAGGCTGAAGACCGAGGCGCCGGCGGTGTGGCCGAAGATGCCGAAGGCCAGGGCAGTGCGGGTGACCCTGGCAGCTCCGAGGGCCCTGGAGGCCGCG
Source organism: Tadarida brasiliensis (assembly GCA_030848825.1). Lineage (NCBI taxonomy): Eukaryota > Metazoa > Chordata > Mammalia > Chiroptera > Molossidae > Tadarida > Tadarida brasiliensis. The sequence continues at coordinate 86,650,520 of CM061280.1, forward strand.
AGGGCCCCGGAAGAGGCGGCCCGGGAGACGCGGGTGCCGCAGCCGGGGCAGCGCCAAGGGTCGCAGGGTCCCTCGATGCTCCCGGGCCCGACGGAGATGCCTTGCCGGTGCCCAGAGCCAGAAGGCCAAGAAGACAACTTTTCCAGTTGTATCCTATTTGAGGAGTGGCTGGGTGGCCCGGGGGACAGACCTAGGCCAGGGGGTCAGCCTGGGGGTCCGGAGTGAAGGGGGAGAGGGGGACCCGGGTGGCCGAGGGGATGGGCCAGTGGTGGCCCTTGGGATGCTGAGGGGAGAAGGCCTGAGGGGCCAGGAAGGCGGGTGCGGCCGTGAGGGGAGTGAGACGGGTGAGAGGGGCCTGAGGGGAAGCAGACAAAGTGAGTATTGCACGGTGCCTTAACTGAATGTCCACCAGCTCCCTCCTAGTGCCTTTCCCATCACCCGTGGAGGCAGAGATGGCCTGCGAGTGCCTGACCCCGCGTGCCCAACCCCAGCCAGCCGCGGTTGAGCAGGAGCTCACAGTGTCCGATCACCTCCTAACTATGTTAGTTCTGTAAAGGGCCAGGGTGGGGGACGTGGAGGGGGCAGGTGGCTAAGGTCGTTCTCTGAGGGTCATTATAAGAGGGAATTGGTGACCCCCAAAAAGCCAGGTGTAAGGAGGTACTGGCAGTGTACTGGGCCTGTCAACACCTGAGGGGACAGAGAGCGCTAGGTGCAGAGTTATCGAATTTAATATGATTTTCTTTCTTTTCTCCCTCATTTAGCCGACTGACTGCTGAAGACCTTGGCCAACTCCAACTTTCTATCTTTTCCTGTCTCCATGAGCTTTGCCTCTTGATTCAGACCATGCAGTGCATTTTGCCCCCATTTTTTTTCGTGAACCCTAGACCGGAAAAAGGGGGCTAAGACAAACCAACAGTCCCTGCCTAAGCAGTGCAGCCTTTCCTGGGGCATGGATTCCTTCTGGAGCTGCCAATTTATTATGGGGGCCCAATTGTTTGTTTATATTAGTCCTTCAAGCACTCTCAACTCTATTGTTTCCCTTTTGCTGGATGATGGGATTCTTAATTGTTTCTTACAGCAGAAAATAAAAGTGAACTGCTACTATTTGTTGAGTTTATTTTCAGTTACCCGTGCCTCCACATTTTCTTGCCTTTGTCACTGGTTTGGAGGGGAGGTGTGGGATTCAGCTCTTCTAGTCAATTGAATTCATTTTACAAAATGGAAAAAAAATGAAAATGAATTGTGTCATGCCATTCAGCATTACCTGCTGTCAGTATTTTGGAATATTAGTTTTTTAGTTGCATTTCTATTGTAACTGCACAACAATAAATATAATGTATAATTTTTGCAAGTTCAGCATTCAATTTTTTCTGAACTATTTTCATTTAACATATGAGGTTTTTCTCTCTCTGAAAAAAATTTTAAATGCATGTCATTGGATGCATAAAAGAAGTACCATAATATACCTGTTGAACATTTAATATTTACATTTTTCCTTATTATAAAGATTCAATGCAATTCTTCTATATGATTTTGCCTGAAAGGTTATTTCCTCAAGATAGATTCCAAAAGATAGAATTATTGAGTTAAACATTTATATTTCTCTTTATTTTTAAGGCTGTTAGTCTACAGCCCACAAGTGCTATCCAGAAAGTGTGCCCTAACACCAGAATTCTGATTTGCCTACATCCTTATACCAGAAGGTCTCATTCCTGCCAAAAACACCACCACCAACAACAACAAAAAAATACTTAGTTTGAATGAGAAGATAAAACAATACAGAAACACTAGAATTGGAATTTTGTGGCTTACTAATGTTTCAGATCAGTGATGAAGTGTTGAAACGATGAGTTAAGCATTTGAGAGGAGGAGTTAGCTCCTTTTAATATACATTGTTTCCCTCAATCTCTCCGAACTTGCGTATAGTTTTTATAGCTCTTCTGAGGATTACATAAGATTTTCATCAAAATGATCAGGTTTTCTGCAGATAAAGCAGTTTGATTTTTTCCTTTCCAATCTGTATGCCTGTGTGTGATTGGGAAGTTTTACCTTGGATGATATTTGTGTTCCCAAACATATTCTTGAACTTTGTTCTGGGATTCTATTAAGTTACTTGGAAACAGCTTGGCTCTATTAAATTAAGAAATCTTTCCTAGTATTTTTCTTTTGAAACATCACAAATGGATTTTAAATTTGATGAAATGAAATATATCCTCATTTCTTCCCAAATATGCACATTACACTTCCCAGACCAATCAGAGCACTGCTTTCCTCCAGACGTAGTGATCTCATCCAACCAGTGACACTTTTGGGGTTTTAGGGGTGCGGGCAGACACTGAACAGAAAGGACATTGGAGCAAGAAAGGCAAATTTTAGAGAACCCAATCTTTGATACAGCCATGCCTGAAGCCAGGAACTATCCATTAACCTTTCAGTTACATAGACCCAGAAATCCTCCCTTTGGCTCAAGCCAATGTGGATATTTTTTATGGTTTTGACTCTTTTTCTCACTTGTAATAGAAAAGGCTTGACTAATTGAATTGAGGGACCATAGTTTTATTTATTATTTAATCTATTACTGGGATCTGAGAATTTGGCTCTCTTGTACTTCAAAGGAGAAATGCGCCCTTTTTCTTGCTAAAGGATTGGCTCCTTGCTGAACAAGCCATGTTATGGTAGAAGAGGAGACAAATGTGTCTTTTGTGGGTAAGGACTAACAGGGGCAGCTGCATGAAAGGGACAAGGAGAAGGACCACCCCATTCCAGATAGTGCTCCCAAATTTGGCACAGAAATGGAGATGGAGAAGCCTATGGAGGTGGAGAAGCTTATGCCTTCCATGTTATCTTTAATGGCTGTGTAATATTTTACAATATGTTTATAACATGGTTATATTTTAACCAGTCTCAGATATAGGCCTTTAGGTTGCTTCTAATTTTTTGGATTATAATCAATGCTGAAATAAATATCCGAGTACATTTACTTTTGTGTAACACATTTTGTACAATAGATTTTTAGAAGGGTAATAGTTGGGTCAAAGAATATGCACTTTAAAAATGTTTGATACAGGGGCATTTCAAGATGGCGGCAGATCTTTTTTGCACTCTTCCCAGAACCACAGTAGAAATAAAACTAAATTGGGGAACATTCACCCTGAATTACCAATTAAATATTAGCTGTAGAGGAGACTTTTAACAAGAAAAGGCAGAAACCACCTCAAGAATGGCAGGAAGAGTGGGGTGGCGAGAGGGGCTGACCCAGGTTACACAAGCGGCAGGCCAAGGGTGAGGAGGGTTACCTCAGCTGCTGGGTGGGGAGTATTTCCTAAGTGGATCGAGGCCCGGACCTCAGGCTGTTTCCCAGCCCAGAGCACCAGAGTGAGAACAGTGTCCCACGTAACCTCCAGCTGTTAAAATGGCCAGCCTTCTATCCACCAGGGAGAGAAGGAGTCTGCCATCGATAAACCCACAAAAATAAACCAGAGCACAGTTTTTTTGTTTGCAGCCACTCACCTGAGGCTTTTGTGGAGGGAGGTCTGTGTGGACGTGAGTTGCCTGAGGAGAGGTTGGAGTGGGAGGCATTGGGGAAGACGTGGAAAAGCGGCAGATGAGAGACCGGTGCTCAGTCATCTCCCCCATACTGCATCAGCCACTTTGCCTGAGGCACAAGCCTCTCACTGCAGCAACCGCCTGCAGAAAGGCAAATACCCTACCCTAAGGGATACTGCTTGCCCCACCCTCAGAAAACCAGCTTGCCACACCCTCCATGTCCATGTCTGCTGAGGAGGCAGCAGCAGATGCCAAGACTAGGGTCTCCATAGTCTGGGTGGGGGGGCGGGGGCTGTGACTGGCTTTGGGTTGGGGGTCATTCCCTTCAGTGTCCCAGGAACATGACTGTTGCTTCCTCCTCACAGGAGAACTGATAGACACTCCTGGCTCCCACTAGACTACACCAGACTGCATACTAGGGACTATGCTGTGCCAAAGTCAGGGAAATATTCTAGAATGTACTCAGATGTGTGGCTCTGGGAGAACACAGCTACCATCTTCCCTGAAATCTGAACGGCACCATCTCCTCACAGGAGACCCAAAGGTCTCATCCTCCGGATTCTGCCAAAAGCCCTTTCAGAAACAGCCTTTTCAGTGACTAAGTTTGGCAGCTGGCCAGCAGGCAGAGGTGGGGGGAGGCAGATCGAAGGTGCCTTGGTACATTTGTTGTCCCCCCCTTGGGCCCCATGCTGCTAACAAACCAGCCCTAGAGTGCAGCTTGGACCATCTGCAAGCAGTCAAGCCCTGTGTAGGCAGCCACAAACTGTGGATGGCTTGAGATTTCGAACAGGTTGCCAAGAAGGAAATGTGAACAGCTTCTGGCAGTGGTTAGCACCAAAGTACTTCCTAGGAAGCCCAGTATGTGGTTAGCACCAAAGTACTTCCTAGGAAGCCCAGAAACAGAATACAAAATTCAGCCTCAGTCAACATAAAACCACGATCAAAAGGGATCGCTCAGGAGGGACTGCACTCTGTTGAGACAAACTCAACATCGCTTGTATGGTTTTGTATTTTGCATTATTTTCTTTATTTTTTTCTATTTTATTGCTTGTTATTATTTTTGTCTCTTTTGTCCTTCATATCTCTAATTTTTCTCTTTCATTTTCTTACTATATTTTCTTGTCTTTTCTCCATTGTATTCTTTTTTAATTTTTTTATGTTTTTCTATTTCTTCCTTTTTTTCCTTTTCATAATTTTCCTTCCTCTTTCCTGTTATATCGTTTTCTTTTTCTTATTCCTTATTTTTAGTTCTCTCCCTCTTTTCCTTTCAAATACTTTTTTCTTTCCATTTTCCTTCTCATATTTTTTTCTTTTCTTTTCTTTCATTATTTTTGTTCTCTTTTATCTTTACTAATTCTCTTTACTTTTGTGGTTGTTTTTGTAGTTGTAGTAGGGGTATTGTGTATGTTTTTGTTTTGTTTCTTGTTTCATTGTGTTGTGTTTTGTTTTGTTCTCTCAGGACCTGCACAACAGCTCACATGATGTGGTTGGGGTGTAGCCTCAGACTCAGCCAGCCTGAGGGGAAATGCCACCCATGAATTGGGCAACAACAAAGACTCAATTACAACAGGAGAGCCCAAATAACCCACACAACTGAAATTCCTAGAGTCTCCATCTCAGGAAATCAAAGACACTGCATCACTGTGTCCCACGGGACACTTACTACGTAAGACCACACCACGAAGACTGGGGCACAGAAAAAACAGTTCTGAAAGGGAAATTCATAGCATTGCAGACCTATTTCAAGAAATAAGAAAAAGCTCAAATAAATAATCTAACTCTACAACAAAAAGAATTAGAAAGGGAACAACAAGAAAACTCCAGAGTAGGTAGAAGAAAGGAAATAATAAAGATCAGAGCATAAATAAATGATGTAGAGAATAAAAATCAATACAAAAGATCTATGAAACCAAGAGTTAGTTTATCTTTCAAAAGGTAAACAATATTGATGAAACTTTAGCCAGACTTTTCAAAAAACAAAGAGAGATGATGCAAATAAATAAATTCAGAAATGAAAGAGGCATAGTAACAGATACCACAGAAATATAAAGGATTTCAAGAAAATACTATGAACAACTATATGCAAAAAACTGGACAAGCTGGATGAAATGGGCAAAGCCTTAGAAATACACAATCTTCTAAAACTCAATCAGGAAGAATTAGAAAACCTGAATAAACCCATAACAACTCATGATATTGAAGCATTAAAAAAATAAAAATAAAAAAACTGCCAGCAAACAAAAGTCCTGGACTGGATGGCTTCACAGTTGAGGTTTATCATACATTCAAAGAAAAATTAAAGCTTAGCCTCCTCAAACTAGTCCAAAAAATTCAAGAAGATAGATTTCCAAGCTCTTTTTACAAGACCAACATTATCCTATTTCCAAAAACAGATAAAAACACTACAAAGAAAAAAATTACAGGCCAATAACCTTGATGAAAATATATGTTAAAATCCTCAACAAAATATTAGCAAATCAGATCCAGTAATACATTTAAAATATCATACACCATGACCCAGTTGAATTTATTCTGGGAATTTAAGGCTGGTACAATATTTACAAATTAATAAATGTGATACATCACATAAACAAAATGAAGGATAAAAATCACATGATCATATCAATCGACAGAGAAATCATTCAACAAAATTCAGCACTCATTTATGATAAAAACTGTCAGAAAAGTAGGAATAGAGGCATCACACCTCAACATAATAAAGGTCATATATGACAAACCCACAGCCAACATCATACTCAATGGGCAAAACTAAAAGTGTTTCCCTTAAGGTAAAGAACAAGAGAGGGATGTCCGCTTTCACCACTCTTATTCAACATAGTACTGGAAGTCCTAGTCACAGTGATCAGACAAAAAGAAAAAAGAAAAAGCATCCAAATTGGAAAAGGGGAAGTAAAACTGTTATTTGCAGATGACATGATACTGCACATAGAAAACCCTAAAGACTCCACCAAAAGATTTTTACATTTAATAAATGAATTTGGAAAAGTAGCAAGATACAAAATTAATATCCAGAAATAAGTGGCATTTTTATACACCAATAATGAACTCTCAGAAAGAGAAACTAAGAAAAACAATCCCATTTACTATTTCAAAAAAGAAAAATAAGGTACCTAGGAATAAATTAACAAAGGAGGTAAAGGTCTTGTACTCACAAAACCATAGCACACTAAAGAAAGAAACTGAGGAAGGTACAAACAAGTGGAAGCATATACCATGTCACGGATTGGAAGAATTAACATCATTAAAATGTGCATACTACTGAAAGCAATCTATAGATTCATTGCAGTTCCTATTAAAATAAAAATGGCATAGCCCTGGCCAGTTTGGCTCAGCAGTTAGAGTGTCAGCCCGCTGTCCACAGAGACCCAGGTTCGGTTCCAGCTAAGGGCATGTACCTTAGTTGCAGTTTGTCCCCAGCCCTGGTTGGGGTCATGTGGGTGACAACCAGTCGATGTGTCTCTCTCACATCGATGTTTCTCTCTCTCTCTTCCCCCCTCTCTCCCTCCCACTCTGTCTGAAGATAAATACAAAAAAGTGTCCTCGGGTGAGGATAAAAAAAAATAAATAAAACAAAAAAAATGCCATATTTCACAGATCTAGAACAAATATTCCAAAAATTAATATGGAACAAAAAAAGACCCCAAATAGCCTCAGCAACTTTTAGAGAGAACAAAGTTGGAGGAATCACAATACCAGATATCAAACTATACTAAAAAGTGATTGTAATCAAAACAGCACGGAGAATGGCACAAGAACTGGCATATAGATCAATGGAACAGAATAGAAAACGCAGAAATCAACCCACGCCTTTCTGGTAAGTTAATATTTTCTAGAGAAGGCAAGTACATACAATCAAGTAAAAACGGTCTCTACAATAAATGGCGTTGGGATGTTGGACAGGAACATGCAAAGAAATGAAACTAGACCACCAACTTACAGCATACACAAGAATAAACTCAAAATGCATGAAAGATTAAATGTAAGTCGTGAAAACATGAAAATACTAGAAGAAAACATAGGCAGTAAAATCGCAGACATATTGCGTAACAATATTTTTGATGATATATCTCCTAGGGCAAAGGAAACAAAGAAAAAAATAAACAAATGGAGTTACATTAAACTAAAACGCTTCTGCACAGCAATAGAAATGATGAACAAAATGAAAAGGGCACCGACTGTATGGGAGAACATACTTGCCAATGATATATGAAATAAGGGATTGATTTCCAAAATATATAAAGAACTTATACAACTCAACACCAGGAAGACAAGCAATCCAATTACAAAATAGGCAAAGGACCTGAATAGACACTTCTCCAAACAGGACATACAGATTCCCAAATAGACAGCTGAAAAAATACTCAGAATCACTAATCATCAGAGAGATGCAAATTGAAACTACAATGGGGTATCATCTCACACCTACCTGAATGGATAACATCCATAAAGCAAAAAACAGCAAGTTCTGGTAAGGATGTGGAGAAAAGGGAACCACAGTGCACTTTTGGTGGGAATGAGCACAGGTGCAGACACTGTGGAAGACAGTATGGAATTTCCACACAATATTTATTGTTTGTTTGTTTTATTTTTATTTTTTATTAATTTATTTTTGTTACAGATGTTTCTCCTTTTTACCCCACTGACACCCTCCTCCAGATGCCCCCCCCCCGCACGCCACATCCCCAGCATTGTTGTCTATGTCCACTGGTTATACATACATGCATATAAGTGCTGTGGTTTATCTCTTCCCTCACCCCCTCACTCCCTCTTCTCAGGTTTGTCAGTCTGTACCCTACTTCTATGTCTCTGGGTCTATTCTATTCATCAGCTTGTTTTGTTCATTATATTTCACAAATAAGTGAGGTCATGTGATATTTGTCTTTCTCTGCTTGGCTTGTTTTGCTTACAATAATACTCTCCAGGTCTCTCCATGTTGTCTCAAAGGATAAGAGCTCTTTCTTTCTTACAGCTGCATATATTCCATTGTGTATAAGTACCACAGCTTTTTTATCCACTCATCTATTTTTTTAATTAATTAATTTATTTTTGTTACAGATGTTTCTCCTTTTTCCCCCATTGACACCCTCCTCCCACCCATTCACTGCCCGGTCCCCAGCTTTGTTGTCCATGTTCATTGGTTATGTGTACATGCACATAAGTTCTGTGGTTTATTTCTCCCCCCCTACCCACCTCCTCTTATGGGGATTGTTAGTCTGTACCCTACTTCCACGTCTCTGGGGCTACCCTGTTCCTCAGACTGTTATGTTCATTATATTCCACAAATAAGTGAGATCATGTGATATTAATCTTTCTCTGCTTGGCTTGTTTCACTTAGGATAATACTCTCCAGGTCCCTCCATGTCGTCTCAAAGGATAAGAGATCTTTCTTTCTTACAGTTGCATAGTACTCCATTGTGTATATGAACCACAGCTTTTTTATCCATTCGTCTACTGATGGACACTTGGGCTATTTCCAGATCTTAGCTATTGTAAATAGTGCTGCTATGAACATGGGGGTACATATATTCTTTCTGATTGGTGTTTCAGGCTTCTTAGGGTATATTCCTAGAAGTGGAATCACTGGGTCAAATGGCAATTCAATTTTTAATTTTTTGAGGTAACACCATAGTGTTTTCCATAGTGGCTGCACCAGTCTGCATTCCTACCAGCAGTATACTAGAGTCCCCTTTTTGCCACACCCTCACCAACACTTGTTGTTTGATGTTTTGTTGATGGTGGCCATTCTAACAGGTGTGAGGTGATACCTATTAGTTGTTTTAATTTGCATCGCTCTGATGATTAGTGACATTGAGCATTTTGTCATATGTCTCCTGGCCATTTGTATATCCTGTTTAGAGAGGTGTCTATTTAGCTCCTCTGCCCATTTTTTAATTGGGTTCTTTGTCTTCCTTTTGTTGAGATGTATGAGCACTCTATATATTTTGGAAATTAACCCCTTATCTGATGCATCATTGGTGATTATGGTCTCCCATATAGTGGGATCCTTTTCCGTTTTGATGGTTGTTTCTTTTGCTGTGCAGAAGCTTTTTAGTTGGATGTAGTCACATGTGTTCATTTTTTCCATTGTTTCTCTTGCCTTAGGTGTTGAATCAGTGAAGATTCTGCTGTGTATGGTGTCTGAAATTTTGTTGCCTGCATTTTCTTCTAGAATTTTTATGGATTCACGAGTTACATTTAAGTCTTTTATCCATTTTGAGTTTACTCTCGTGTATGGTGTAAGTTGGTGTTCTAGATTCATTTTTTGCAAGTAGCTGTCCAATTTTCCCGACACCATTAATTGAAGAGATTGTCTTGACTCCACTGTATGCTCTTGCCACCTTTGTCAAATATTAATTGAGCGTATTGTCTTGGGTCAATTTCTGGGTTCTCTATTCTGTTCCATTGATCTATCTGCCTGGTCTTGTGGCAGTACCAGGCTGTTTTGATTACAATGGCTTCATAGTATAATCTGAAATCTGGTAATGTAATCCCTCCTACTTTGTTCTTCTTTTTCAAGATTGCTGTAGCTGTTCGGGGTCTTTTTTGGTTCCATATAAACTTTTGGAGTGTTTGTACTAGTTCTGTGAAATATGTCGTTGGTATTTTGATGGGGATTGCATTGAATCTATAGATTGCTTTGGGTAGTAAGGACATTTTAATGATGTTAATTCTTCCAATTCATGAACAAGGTATATGTTTCCACTTTTTTATATCTTTCTCTATTTCTTTTTTCAGTGACCTGTAGTTTTCTGTGAAGAGGTCCTTTACTTCTTTGGTTAAGTTTATCCCTAGGCATCCTAATATTTTTTGCTGCGATGGTAAAAGGGATTGTTTTTTTAGTTTCTCTTTCTGTGATTTCATCATTGGTGTATAAGAATGCCAGTGATTTCTTGACGTTGATTTTGTATCCTGCTACTTTGCCAAATTCAATTATTAAGTCTAGTAGATTTTTGATGGAGTCTTTAGGGTTTTCTATGTACAATATCATGACATCTGCAAATAATGAGAGTTTAACTTCCTCCTTTCCTATTTGGATCCCCTTCATTTTTTCTTCATGTCTAATTGCTGTGGCTAAGACTTCCAGTACTATGTTAAATAAGAGTGGCAAAAGTGGGCATCCCTGTCTTGTTCCTGTTCTTAAGGGGAATGCTTTTAGTTTTTGCCCATTGAGAATGATGTTGGCTGTAGGTTTTTCATATATGGCCTTTACTAGGTTGAGATATGGTCCCTCTATTCCCACATTGCTGAGTGTTTATATCAGAAATGGGTGCTGGATTTTGTCGAATGCTTTTTCAGCATCTATTGATATGATCATATGGTTTTTATCTTTCATTTTGTTTATGTGGTGTATCACATTTATTGATTTGCGAATATTGTACCATCCTTGCATGCCTGGGATGAAACCCACTTGGTCATGATGAATAATTATTTTGATGTATTGCTAGATCCAATATGCTAATATTTTGTTAAGGATTTTGGTATCTGTGTTTATCAGGGATATTGGCCTGTAGTTTTCTTTCTTTGTAGTGTTTTTATCCAGTTTTGGAATTAGGATTATGCTGGCCTCATAAAATGAGATTGGAAGTGTTCCATCTTCTTGGATTTTTTGGAATAGTTTGAGGAGAATGAGTATTAGATCTTCTTTGAATGTTCGGTAAAACTCCCCCGTGAAGCCATCTGGGCCTGGGCTTTTGTTTGCTGGGAGTTTCTTAATTACATCTTCAATTTCCTTCGTTGTTATTGGTCTGTACAAGTTTCCTATCTCTTCCTTGTTCAGTTTTGGGAGGCTGTGTGCTTCTAGAAATTTGTCCATTTCTCCTAGGTTGTCCAATTTATTGGTGTATAATTGTTCATAGTATGTTTCAATGATCCTTTGAATTTCTCTGGTGTCAGTTGTTTCTTCTCCTCTTTCATTTCTGAGTTTGTTTATTTGGTTTCTCTCTTTTTGTTTCTTGGTGAGTCTGGCTAAAGGTCCATTGATCTTGTTTATCTTTTCAAAGAACCAGCCTTTTGTTTCATTGATCTTTTGAATTGTTTTTTTAGTCTCTATGTCGTTTATTTCTGCTCTGACCTTTACTATTTCCTTCCCCTACTAGCTCTGGGTTTTTCTTTTTGTTTACTTTCTAGTTCTTTAAGTTGTAGGGTTAGAAAGTCAATTAGGAATTTTTCTTGTTTCTTGAAGAAGGCCTGTAGTGCTATGAACTACCCTCTCAGGACTACTTTCGCTGTGTCCCGTAGATTTTGTGTTGTTGTGTGTTCATTGCCATTGGTTTCCAGGAATTTTTTAATTTCTTCCTTGATCTCGTTAGTAACCCATTCGTTGTTTAATAGCATGCTATTTACCTTCCAAGTGTTTGAATGTTTTTGTGTGTTTTTACTGTAATTGAGTTCTAGTTTCATGCCACTGTGATCTGAGAAGATGCTTGACATGATTTCAATTTTCTTGAATTTGTACAGACTTGTTTTGTGTCCTAACACATGGTCTATCTTTGAGAATATCCCATGTGCACTTGAGAAGAATGTATATTCTGCAGCTTTGGGGTGAAATGTTCTGTAAATATCAATGAAGTCCAACTGATCTAGTTTGTCTTGTAAAGACTCTATGTCCTTGTTAATTTTTTGTCTAAAAGATTTATCCAGTGGTGTCAGTGGCGTGTTAAAGTCACCCAATATGATCGTGTTGCTATTGATCTCTCCCTTGAAATCCTCCAGAAGTTTTTTTAATATATTTTGGTGCTCCCGTGTTTGGTGCGGATATGTTTACCAGGGTTATATCCTCTTGTTGGATTGATCCTTTTAATATTATGTAGTGACCTTTTCTATCTCTTATTATGGCCCTTGTTTTGAAGTCTATCTTGTCAGATATGAGTATTGCTACACCAGTGTTTTTTTTCATTTCCATTTGCTTAGAAAATTGTTTTCCATCCCTTCAATTTCATCCTGTGTGAGTCTTTTGTTGTGAGTTGGGTCTCTTGTAGACAGCATATATATGGGTCAAGTTTTCTTATCCAATCAGCCACTCTATGTCTTTTGATTGGAGCATTTAAGCCATTTACATTTAAGGTAATTATTGATAGATAGTTATTAGTTGCCATTTTAATTGTATGCCTATGTTCCTCTCTCTCTCTCTCTGTTTCTTCTTCTTCTTACAACAGTCCCTTCAGCATTTCTTGCAGTGCTGGTTTGGTGGTGGTAAATTCTTTTAGTTTTGTTTTGTTTTGTTTTGTTTTGTTTGTTGTTGTTGTTTGTTTTTGTTGTTTTTTTTTTTTGTCTGTGAAGTTCTTTATTTCTCCTTCAATTTTGAATGATAGCCTTGCTGGATGGAGTAGTCTTGGATTCAGACCCTTGCCTTGCATTATTTTATACACTTCATGCCACTCCCTTCTGGCCTGCATCGTTTCTATTGAGAAATCAGCTGACAGTCTAATGGGAGCTCCCTTGTAGGTAACTTTCTGTCTCTCTCTTGCTTCCTTTAAGATTCTTTCTTTGTCTTTAATATTTGCCATTTTTATTATGATGTTTCTAGCTGTGGGTCTTCTGGGGTTCATCTTGCTTTGGACTCTCTGTGTTTCCTGGACTTGTGTGACTTTTTCCTTCACCAGTTTAGGGAAGTTTTTTGCCATTATTTCTTCAAACAGGTTCTCTATTCCTTTCTCTGATTCTTCTCCTTCCGGTATCCCTATAAAGCGAATGTTGTTACATTTTGTACTGTCCCACAGCTCCCTTAAACTTTCCTCCTGCTTTTTAATTTTTTTTTCCATTTGCTGCTCTATTTGGGTATTTTTCTTTACCTTGTCTTCTAAGTCACTGATTTGGTCTTCAGCTTCTTCTAATCTACTATTGAACCCTTCTAAGGTATTTTTCATAACAGCTATGTCATTCTTTATTTCCTCTTGATTTTTATGCATAGCTTCTACCTCTTTATGTGTAGCTTCTACCTCTTTTTTTAAGCTGAAGTAGTTGCCAGTGAGCTCTTCATAATTCTATTTAAGTTGCTTGTAGTTCTCACCAAACTGTTTGAGCACCCTTTAAATCATTGCCTTGAATTCTTTATCTGACAAGTTGCTGTTTTCCATTTCCTATAGTTCCTTTTCTAGTGATTCCTCTTTTTCTTTCCTTTGGGTGTTGTTTCTTTGTCTCCTCATTTTAGCCATCTTGTAGCTCTAGACCCAGTGAGGGATGTTTGGATGTGTAGGCAGCTCACTGTATATCAAATAAGGCTACTGTGCCTCACAGACTGTTTTGTTGCATGTAGTCTCTTGCCTGCTGTGGATCCTGGAGGATTGACTACTGGGGGCTGGTATTGGTGTGTCCTGGTAAGTGCTGCTGCTGGATCACATGGGCCTCTCTGGAGCTGTGTTCCCAGCTGGTCACTGCTGCCACCTGTAGCTGTATAGCTCAGGCACTGTTGGAGCCATGCTCCCTGCCCGTACTGTGGGCAGCTGTGTTGCACAGGCCTCACTGGAGCCCTGGCTCCCCGCCAATCTTGTGGGCAGCTGGATTGCATAGACCTTTTGGAGACCCGCCTCCATGCCTATCTTGTGGGCAGCTGGGTCACACAGGCCTCTCTAGTGCCCCAGCACCCCACAGGTCCTGTGGGAGGCTGGATCGCACAGACCCTTTGGAGACCCGTCTCCACGCCTATCTTGCGGGCAGCTGGGTCACGCAGGCTTCTCTGGTGCCCCAGCACCCCGCAGGTCCCGCTGGCAGTTGGATCGCACTGGTCCGTCCTGAGCCTTGGCTTCCCACAGCTCTTGTGGGCCGCAGGGTCGCACAGGTCACTGTGGAGCCACAGGTCCCGCTGCTGGCAGCTGGGGAGTGCTGCTGCCCCATGGGGCTCAGTTCCTGCTCAGCCTTTGCTGTAGTTTTTGGGGATGGGTCTCTGTTGCTGATCTGTGCTTCTATTGCCTGGGAATGGATGTCTGCTCCCCAGCCTCTGTTGCTGGGGGTATATCTCAACTCTGATCCGGCTGCTATTGTGGGGGATGGTGCTGGGCTCCCGGCCATTTGCGGCTTCCGCAACCGGCACCTAGGCAGCTCTGCTACTGTGCACTGGTCTGTGTTGACACAGGGTGTCCACTGGTCCGATGGTGCCAAGTGCACTGGTGGGCTCAGGTTGCTGGGCCCTAGCAGCTACCACTGCCTCCTCCCAGGGAAGACCTGAGATCTTCCAAAATATGTGGGACCTTCCTGTGGCACAGGGAGAAGAGCCCTGAAGGGTCACTTAGCGCCAGTAGCCGGCTGCTCCCTGTCCACAGCACAGGAAACTGCAGCTCCCCATCTCTGCACTGCACAAGTTTGGTCGTCCACCTTCATGTCCACTCACACTAGCTCACTCTTTCACACACTCACGCTTCCTCCGGTCCTGCCCACTGCCATCTTTTTTTTTCAAGAGTGTTTGTATGCTGTTTTTTACCATAGGCAGCTAGGAGTTGGAGCTAAGTTATTTAAAGTAGGGGGAATGTGCCCAGCTTGTGTGGCTCAGTGGTTGAGCGTCGACCCATGCACCAAGATGTCTTAATTTGTTTTTGTTACAGATGTTTCTCCGTTTTCCCCCATTGACACCCTCGTCCCCCTCCCTCCCCGTCCCATCCCCAGTTTTTTTGTCCATTTCCATTGGTTATGAGTACATGCGTACAAGTTCTGTGGTTCATCGCTCCCCTCCCCGACCCCCTCTTCTGGCAATTGTCAGTCTGTATCCTACTTTTACGTCTCTGGGACTACCCTGTTCCTCAGACTGTTGTGTTCATTATATTCCAGAAATAAGTGAGATCATATGATATTTGTCTTTCTCTGCTTGGCTTGTTTTGCTTAGGATAATAGTTTCCAGTTCCTCCCATGTCGTCTCAAAAAAATAAGAGATCTTTCTTTCTTACAGCTATATAGTACTACATTGTGTATATGTACCATCGCTTTTTTATCCATTCGTCCACTGATGGACATTTGGGTTGTTTCCAGATTTTAGCTATTGTAAATAGCGCTGCTATGAACATGGGGGTACATATATTCTTTCTGATTGGAGTTTCAGGCTTCTTAGGGTATATTCCTAGGAGGGGGGATCACTGGATCAAATAGTAATTCAATTTTTAATTTTCTGAGGTAACACCATAGTGTTTTCCACAGTGGCTGAACCAGTCTGCATTCCCACCAGCAGTGTACTAGAGTCCCCTTTCTCCACACCCTCGCCAACACTTGTTGTTTGATGCTTTGTTGATGGCGGCTATTCTGACAGGTGTGAGGTGATACCTCATTGTTATTTTAATTTGCATCTCTCTAATGATTAGTGATGTTGAGCATTTCTTCATACCTCTCTTGGCTATTTGTATGTCCTGTTTGGAGAGGTGTCTATTTATTCCTCTGCCCATTTTTTAATTGGGTTCTTTGTCTTCCTTTTGTTGAGATGTATGAGAACACTATTTATTTTGGAAATTAATCCCTTATCTGATATATCATTGGCAATTATGCTCTCCCATACAGTGGGTTGCCTTTCCACTTTGATGGTTGTTTCTTTTGCTGTGCAGAAACTTTTGAGTTTGATGTAGTTCCATGTGTTCATTTTTCCTTTGTTTCTGTTGCCTTAGGTGATATATCAGTGAAAATTTTGCTGCATATGATGTCTGAAATTTCGTTGCCTACATTTTCTTCTAAAATTTTTATGGATTCATGAGTCATATTTAAGTATTTTATCCATTTTGAGTCTATTCTTGTGTATGGTATAAGATGGTGGTCTGGTTTCATTTTTTTGCATGTAGCTGTCCAATTTTCCCAACACCATTTATTAAAGAGGCTGTCTTGACTCCATTGTATGCTCTTGCCACCTTTGTCGAATATTAATTGAGCATAATGTTTTGGGGCAATTTCTGGGTTCTCTGTTCTATTCCATTGATCTATGTGCCTGTTCTTGTGCCAGTACCAGGCTGTTTTGATTACAGTAGCTTTGTAGTATGACCTGATGTCCGGTATTGTGATCCCGTCTACTTTGTTCTTCTTTTTCAAGATTGCTGTAGCTATTCGGGGTCTTTTTTGGTTCCATATGAACTTCTGAAGTATTTGTTCTAGTTCTGTGAAATATGTCGTTGGTAATTTCATGGGGATTGCATTAAATCTGTAGATTGCTTTGGGTAGTATGGACATTTTAATGATGTTAATTCTTCCAATCCATGAACAAGGTATGTGCTTCCACTTTTTTATATCTTCCTCTATTTCTTTTTTTTTTTTTAATCCTCACTTGAAGACAGTTTTTCATTTTTTGTTCAGATAGAGTGGGAGGGAGAGAGAGAGAAAGAAACATCGACGTGAAAGGGACACATCGAGTGGCTGCCACCCGCACAACCAACCAGGGCCGGGGACAAACTGCAACCGAATTACATGCCCTTAGTGGGAACCGAACCCGGGTCTCTCTGGACCACAGGCCGACGCTCTAACCGCTGAGCCAAACCGGCCAGGGCTCTATTTCTTTTTTCAATGTCCTGTAGTTTTCTGCAAATAGGTCCTTTACTTCTTTGGTTAAGTTTATTCCTAGGTATCTTAATTTTTTGCCGCAATGGTAAATGGGATTGTTTTTTTAGTTTCTCTTTCTGTGAGTTCATCATTGGTGTATAAGAATGCCGTCGATTTCTTGATGTTAATTTTATATCCTGCTACTTTGCCAAATTCATTTATTAAGTCTAGTAGATTTTTGATGGAGTCTTTAGGGTTTTCTATGTATAATATCATGTCGTCTTCAAATAATGACAGTTTCACTTCCTCCTTTCCAATTTGGATCCCTTTTATTTTTTCTTCATGTCTGATTGCTGTGGCTAAGACTTCCAGTACTATGTTAAATAAGAGTTTTAAAAGTGTGCATCCTTGTCTTGTTCCTGTTCTTAAGGGAAATGCTTTTAGTTTTTGTCCATTGAGTATGATGTTAGCTGTAGGTCTTTCATATATGGCCTTTATAATGTTGAGATATGATCCCTCTATTCCAAAATTTCTGAGTGTTTTTATCAGAAATGGTGCTGGATTTTGTCAAATGCTTTTTCAGCATCTATTGATATGATCATGTGGTTTTTATCTTTCATTTTGTTTATGTGATGTATCACATCTATTGGTTTGCGAATATTGTATCAGCTTTGCATCCCTGGAATGAATCCCACTTGGTCATGGTGAATAATTTTTTTTTGATGTATTGCTGGATCCGATTTGCTAGTATTTTTTTCAGGATTTTGGCATCCATGTTCATCAGGGATATTGGCCTGTAGTTTTCTTTCTTTGTAATGTCTTTTTCTGGTTTTGGAATTAGAATTATGCTGGCTTCATAAAACGAGTTTGGAAGTCTTCCTTCTCTTGAATTTTTTGAAATAGTTTGAGGAGAGTGGGTGTTAGTTCTTCTTTGAATGTTCGGTAAAACTCGCCCGTGAAGCCGTCAGGGCCTGGGCTTTTGTTTGCTGGGAGGGTCTTGATTACATCTTCAATTTCCTTCTTTGTTATTGGTGTGTTCAAGTTTTCTATCTCTTCCAGGTTCAGTTTTGGGAAACTATGTGTTTCTAGAAATGTGTTCATTTCGCTTAGATTGTCGAATTTGTTGCCATATAAATGTTCATAGTATTTGCTAATGATCCTTTGTATTTCTGTGGTGTCAGTTGTTACTTCTCCTCTTTCATTTCTGATTTTGTGTATTTGGGTTCTCTCTCTTTGTTTCTTGGTGAGTCTAGCTAAGGGTCCATCAATCTTGTTTATCTTTTCAAAAAACCAGCTCTTTGTTTCATTGATCCTTCGATTTGTTTTTGTTTTTTTTCTCCATGTCGTTTATTTCTGCTCTGATATTTACTATTTCATTCCTTCTACTTGCTCTAGTGTTTTCTTTTTGTTTGTTTTCTAGTCTTTAAGTTGTGAGGTTAGGTAGTCAATTAAATATTTTTCTTCTTTCTTTTTTATTTTTTTATCCTCACCTGAGGACATTTTTTCATTTTTTGTTCAGACAGAGTAGGAGGGAGAGAGAGGAAGAGAGAGAGAGAGAAACATCGACGTGAAAGGGCCACATCGAGTGGCTGCCACCTGCACGACCAACCAGGGCTGGGGACAAACTGCAACCGAGGTACATGCCCTTAGCGGGAACCGAACCCGGTTCTCTCCAGACCGCAGGCCGACGCTCTAACCGCTGAGCCAAACCGGCCAGGGCTTCTTCTTTCTTGAGGTGGGCCTGTAGTGCTATGAACTTCCCTGTCAGAACTGCTTTCGCTGCATCCCATAGATTTTGTGTTGTTGTGTGTTCATTTTCATTAGTTTCCAGGAAGTTTTTAATTTCTTCCTTGATCTCCATGGTAACCCATTCATTGTTCAATAACATGCCATTTAGCTTCCAAGTGTTCAAATGTCTTTGCATGTTCTTGTTGCAATTGATTTCTAGTTTCATGTCATTGTGATCTGAGAAAATGCTTGATATGATTTCAATCTTCTTGAACTTGTAGAGACTTAGTTTGTGTCCTATCATGTGGTCTATCTTTGAGAATGTCCCATGTGCACTTTAGAAGAATGTGAATTCTGCAGTTTTGGGGTGTAATTCTCTGTATATATCTATTAAGTCCATTTGATCTAGTGCTTCATTTAGAATTTCTGTTTCCTTGTTAATTTTTTGTCTAGATGATCTATCCAGTGATGTCAGTGGGGTGTTGAAGTCTCCTGCTATGATTGTATTGCTGTCGATTTCTCCTTTGAAGTCCTCCAGATTTTTAATATATTTTGGTGCTCCTATATTGGGTGCATATATGTTTACCAAGGTTATATCTTCCTGTTGGATAGACCCTTTCAATATTATGTATTGACCGTCTTTGTCTCTAGTTACGGTCTTCAATTTGAAATCTAATTTATCAGATATGAGTATTGCTACCCCAGCTTTTTTTTCCTTTCTGTTTGCTTGGAAGATATTTTTCCATCCCTTTACTTTAAACCTATGTGAGTCTTTTGTTGTGAGGTGGGTCTCTTGTAAACAACATATATGTGAATCATGCTTTCTTCTCCAGTAGCTACTCTGTGTCTTTTTATCGGACCATTCAATCGATTTACATTTAAGTTGATTATTGATATGTACTTATTATTGCCATTTTTGTTTAGTGTGGTTATATTTTTCTTTCTAATTCTTCTACTAATTACAGCAGTCCTTTAGCATTTCTTGCAGTGTTGGTTTGGTGCTAGTATATTCCCTTAGCCTTTTTTTTTTGTCTGGGAAGCTCTTTATTTGACCTTCTATTTTGAATGATACCTTGCTGGATAGAGTAGTTTTGGATTCAGATCCTTGTTTTTCATGACCTTGATTACTTCATGCCATTCCCTTCCGGCCTGTAGTGTTTCTTTTGAGAAATCACCTGATAGCCTTATGGGGATTATTTGTAGGTAACCTGTCGCTTATCTCTTGCTGCCTTTAGGATTCTCTCTTTGTCTTTAATTTTTGGCATTTCAATTATTGTGTGTCTTGGTGTGGGTCTCTTTTGCTTCTTCTTAGTTGAGGCTCTCTGTGCTTCTTGAACTTGAATGCCTTCTTCCTTCACCAAGTTAGGAAAGTTTTCTGTCACTATTTCTTCAAATATATTCTCTAACCCTTGCGCACTTTCTTCTTCTTCAAGGACTCCTACGATGCGAATGTTGTTACGTTTCCAGTTGTCCCACAGTTCTCTTAAGCTGTCTTCCTGTTTTTTAATTATTTTTTCCTTTTGGTTTTCTGATTGGTTGATTTTTTTTTCTACCCTGTCTTCTAATTCACTGATCCAGTCCTCAGCTTCCTCTACTCTGCTGGTTAGTCCTTCCAATATTTTCTTTATTTCTGCTATGTCATTCTTCCTTTTCACTTGGTTGGTTTTCAATGTTTCTATATCATTACTCATGGTGTTGATATCCTTACTCATGCTGCTGAGCTTCCTCAAGATCATGGCTCTGAACTCTCCCTCTGATATCTGGCTTAACAGCATGTCATTCATCTTATCTTCGGTAGAGTTCTCTTGTTCTTTCATTTGGGATTTGTTTCTTTGTTTCACCATTTTGGCTATCTCAGTGGGTTTTGTAGCCTGCCAAATTTTCCCTGTGGGTGTTGGTGTTCTGCTGTTGGTGGCTACCTCTGCTGGGTTTGGAAGAGCATGGCAGGACCTACGTTAAACCCTACTGTCAAGTCTTCCTTTCCTGGGTAGATTTGCAAGGCCAGGAAAAGTTCAGTTATCCTCTAGCTTTTTGCCTGGAGGCGATTAGTCTCAGTTACTCAGGGCCTTGGTATGTAGCCCTCTGGTGTTCGGTGTAAGAGGATTTCCAGAGGGTGGGACAGATGCTGGTTGTTAATGAGACTTAATTTGCATTTGTTTGGCTCACCTGGAGGGGGCTGAATCTCTGAGGGATGAGCTGCTCTTTCTCCCCATAGATCCAGGAAGGAGCAAGCTGGCCACCATCCTTTGTGGCTGTGACTCAGCAAAAACTCTGAGCACCCTCCAAATCTTGGGTTTCCCCACAGAGTTCCAGTCCAGTCCACCTTCCTTCCGCCGGAGCCCTAGGTGAGTGGCTGTAGCCAATATAGTGCTCTCTCCTGGCCCTCTGCACTGTGGAGCCTGCTTGGGACTCTATCCCCGAGGGTGCTGCTCACAGCTAAGTCTGCTTCTGTCCGTGGGCTCCCAGCCTGCCACCCTCTTGCACCTCTGCAGATCCTACCAGTGTCCCTAGTTATATGGTCCTTTCACACTGCTTTTCTGTTACTTTTTTCCTATGATTTTTTTTATTTTAGTTGTAATTCCCGTTTGGTCCTGAGAGATCATCTGTGTAGCTTCCATTCACTCCGCCGCCATTTTTTCCCCTCCACTCATCTTGATGGACACTTGGGCTGTTTCCAGATCTTAGCGATTATAAACAGTGCTGCTATGAACCTAGGGGTACATATATTCTTTCTGATTGGTGTTTCAGGCCTCTTAAGATATATTCTGAGAAGTGGGAATACTGGGTCAAATGGCAGTTCAGTTTTTAACTTTTTGAGGTAACACCATAGTGCTTTCCATGGTGTTGGGAAAATTGGACAGCTACATGCAAAAAAATGAAGATAGACCACCAACTTACACCATACACAAGAATAAACTCAAAATGGATAAAAGACTTAAATGTGACTTGTGAATCCACAAAAATCTTAAAAGAAAATGTAGGCAACAAACTTTCAGACATCACTCACAGCAGAATTTTCACTACTACAACACCTAAGGCAAGAGAAACAAAAGAAAAAATTAATACATAGGACTATATCAAACTAAAAAGCTTCTGCACAGCAAAAGAAACAAGCCTCAAAATGGAAAGGGAACCCACTATATGGGAGAACATAATTACCAATGATGCATCAGATAAGGGTTTAATTTCTGAAATATATAGAGTACTTATACAACTCAACAAAAGGAAGACAAAGAACTCAATTAAAAAATGGTCAGAGGACCTAAATGGATACTTCTCCAAAGAGAACATACAAATGTCCAAGAGATATATGAAAAAATGCTCAACATCACTAATCATCAGAGAGATGCAAACTAAAACAACAATGATGTACCACCCCACACCTTCCAGGATAGCTGCCATCAACAAATCATCAAACTATAAGTGCTGGTGAGGGTGTGGAGAAAAGGGGACTCTAGTACACTATTGGTGGGAATGCAGACAGCCACTATGGAAATCAATTTGGTGTTTCCTCAAAAAATTAAAACTTGAACTGCCATTTGACCCCGTGATCCCACTTCTCAGAATATATCCTAAGAAGCTTGAAATACCCATTGGAAAGAATATATGTATCCCTATGTTCATAGCAGTACTATTTATAATTGCTAAGATCAGGAAACAGCCCAAGTGTCCATCTATTTTTTTTTATTTTTTATTTTTTTTTACCCTCACCGAGGGCATTTTTCCATTTTTTGTTCAGATAGAGTGGGAGGGAGAAAGAGGAAGAGAGAGAGATAAACATTGACGTGAAAGGGACACATCGAGTGGCTGCCTGTCGCACAACCAACCAGGGCCGGGGACAAATTGCAGCCGAGGTACGTGCCCCTAGCGGGAACCAAACCCGAGTCTCTCTGGACTGCAGGCCGACACTCTAACCGCTGAGCCAAACCAGCCAGGGCCCAAGTGTCCATCTAGATGAGTGGTTAGAAAAGCTGTGGTATATATACACAATGGAACACTATGAAACTGTAAGAAATAAAGATCTCGTATCATTTGAGATGACATGGGAGGACCTGGAGAGTATTATGCTAAGCGAAATAAGCCAGTCAGAGAAAGACAAATACCACGTGATTTCACTTATTTGTGGAATATAATGAACAAAAAAAGCTGAGATACAGAAAGGAGTATTGTTCAGACTGACATACTTCAAAGGAGGGGGGCAGGTGGGAGGGATGAGATGAACCAAAGAACTTATGTCCATGTGTGCGTAACCAATGGACATAGACAACCACACTTGTGGATGGGGTTGGGATGGGTGGGATAGGAAGGAGGATGTCTGGTGGGAAAAAGTAGAAACATCTGTAACAATAATAAATTATTTAATTCAAAACATAAATAAATAAGTGGGGAAAAAATATCAGGAAGGCTACTTTGGCTGTGAAGTTTCTCCCTGAGGAGTGAAGGGTCCCTGTCCCACACCAGGCCCCCAGCTCAGGGTTCCAGTGCCAGGGAGAGAACTCTCCATGACTTCTGGCTGTGAAAACCAGCTGGAACTGAGGCTGAGGGAGGCTGAGGCTTCTGGAGCCCCAGGCAATTCCTCTTAAAGGGTCTGTGCATGGAATTACTTGGACTTGTTCCCTCTGAGTTCCAGCGCAGAGGGGAGGAGGGGAGGCAGCTTGAAAAGCACCAGAGACATACTGGGAAGAACTGAATTGTTTGGCATTGGGGTGAGAGCTGGAGAGGTAGCTTTCTCCTGGACAGACGTGTTGGTGGAGGCCTATGTTCCTTTGGTGAGCCTTACCCCCATGAGGCCAGCAAAAGGGTGCCATATATGGGACTCCAGCAACCTGGGTTACACTGTTTGCCCCGCCCTGATGATTCCCTGAGGCCCTGCCCCACCCAAGCTCTTTTCTGTGGCTTTACCATAGAATTGGCCTACTTTGGCTCCTGCTTCAGATTTTCCTAAATTCTCTCAAACAAGCAGCATCTGGCCACAGCGAGCCCCATACCTCTCACTAAGTGGCCAAAGGCCTGGCACTAGAAGCAGCCAGCTTTGATTCACAGCTGGGCTTTGCCTGTGCACCTCCAAGCCCAGCACAGGAAGCAGCCATCTGCAGATTGCTTTGTAACTTATGCCTGGTGGCTCCAGGTAGTACACAGGCAATGGCTGACCTTGCCCTAGAGCCTGCACACCCAGTGGACAGCTTCAGACCATGTGGAAGCACCACCACCCAACCACCTCCACAAGTGACACACTCAAGGAATGTACTCAGTGTGTACCAGAGCCCTGCTGAAATAAGTCTTCCTCTGTATGATGGGCCCCTGCACAGCTGATAATCCAAGGTAGTCAGAGGTCAGTGGTTAGTAGGCACAGTGAGTCCTTACAGCTGATAAGCCTGAGTAAAACCCTCCTATTGATATGCCAACAGCAATCAAGACTCAATTACAACAGAAGGGTATAAAGTCCACAAGAAGGGTATACCTCGAGGGCCCAGCTGGGTTGATCAGGGAGGCTGTGCCACTGGACCCTACAGGACACCTACTACAACAGGCCACCCTAGGAAGCCTAGGAGACATAGAAACTCTACGTAATACATGGAAACAAACACAGGGAGGCAGCCAAAATGAGGAGACAAAGAAACATGTCCCAAATGAAAGAACAGAACAAAACTCCAGGAAAAGAACTAAATGAAACAGAGATAAGCAATCTAACAGAAGCAGAGTTCAAAACACTGCTTATAAGGACACTCAATGAACTTGGTGAGAATTTCAAAGAATTTCGTAAGGACCTCAAGAGCATAATAAAGGACCAGTCAGAAATGAAGGATGCAGTAACTGAAATAAAGAATAATTTACAAGGAATCAATAGTAGAGTAGGTGAAGCCAAGAAGCAAACCATCGATTTGGAATATAAGGAAGCAAAAAACACCCAATCAGAACAGCAAAAAGAAAAAAGAAAAAAAAAAATGAGGATAGTGTAAGGAGCCCATGGGACAACTTCAAGCGTACCAACACTCGCATCATGGGAGTGCCAGAAGGAGAAGAGAGAGAGCAAGAAATTGAAAACTTATTTGAAAAAATAATGACAGAGAACTTCCTTAAGTTGGTAAAGGAAACAGACATACAAGTCCAGGAAGCACACAGAGTCCCAAACAAGGTGAATCCAAAGAAGTCCACACCAAGACACATCATCATCAAAATGCAAAAGGTTAAAGACAAAGAGAGAATCTTAAAAGCAGCAAAAGAAAAGCAGTTCATTACCTACAATGGAGCTTACATAAGGCTGTCAGCCAATTTCTCTAAAGAAACTTTGCAGGCCAGAAGGGAGTGGCAAGAAACATTTAAAGTGATGAAAAGCAAGGACCTACATCCAAGATTATTCTATCCTGCAAAGCTATCATTTAGAATCAATGGACATATCAAGAGTTTCCCAGACAAGAAAAAGCTAAAGGAGTTCATCACCACCAAACCAGTATTTTATGAAATGTTGACTGGTCTTCTTGAAGAAGAAGAAGGAGGAGGACGAAGAGGAGGAGGAGAAAAAATATGAACAGTAAAATGGTAATAAATACATATCTATCAACAATTGAATCCACAAACAAAATGGGCAAGCAGAACAGAAACAGACTCATAGATACAGAGAACTTTTTGTTGATTGCCAGAAGGGAGGGGTGTTGGGTGAAAAAGATGAAGGGATTAAGAAGTACAAATTGGTTGTTAGACTGATGAACCTCAAAGGGAAGCAGGGAGGTGGGGTGGGGAGAGAGAAACCAAAGAACTTATATGCATGTGTGCATAACGAATAGACACAGACAGTAGTGTGGGAAAGGCAGGAGGGGGGTGGGAGTGGGGAGGGGGGTGTCAAGGGCAGGGGAGAAAGAGGGACATCTGTAATACATACATTCAACAATAAAGATAAGTTTTGAAAAAGGAAAAAAACTCATGCAGAATCTAATCTAACAAAATTAGATAAACATATACAAGCAAACAACTATATCCATTATTTAATCTATTCCACACCCTACCATTGAATTCTTCTGAGGCCTTACATACATCTCTTCATGTTTTTTATACTTGTTTCTTTGAGTACAAAAAAAAAATTGTAAGACTGACTACCAATGAGAATAGCAAAATAAATGAGCTACACACACACACACATTTAAGGTATGGTCAGAGAGAGTGGTGTCAGCATCATGGCATAGTGAGAAGACCTTTTTGTATCTCCCCTTAAATTTACAACTCAGACAACTATAATTCAACAAGGTTCCTCTGCTTAACATAAAAATATGCCCACGAGATCCATGCATTGCTACATCTGAACACGAGTGTATTGGAACCAGTAGTGGAGACGAGATTGGGGGAAGGATAGGGTTGGTGTCCACAGACACAGTTCAGCACTTGCTGTGGCCTCAGCTGACATGGTAGTGGTGGAGGAGTTGAACTGCAGACCTCACACAATAGCCTGGATGGAAAAGGGGGCAAAAACAGAACCCCTGCTTCACAAGCTGACTCCTATGCCCCCTCCCCCATTGTGGCAGAACCCAGTAGCAACAGCAGCTGAGACTTGTTAAACAGCACAGTGGTACCTGCAGCCATTACTAACAAGGAAGAAGCTCTGTGGATGTGTGACCCTGCCTCCATTCCCCCACCCACTGAGGCAGAACAGAGTAGAGGCAGTAGAGATGTGTCCAACAAAACAGTGGGGCTGGGACTGACGGCCATTAGGAACAAGGAGGCAGTGCTGGGAGCTCACAAGCTCAGTTCCCCACCACCCATCACATACCCCCACCATGGTGGTGGTGCCCCAAGACCCAGGGAACCTGGAAACAGAGGGGGCAACAACCACCCCAATGGGTACACAACAATTTCTACAACTAAAGCCAAGTCACTGCACCAGGATCACAGAGGCACAAGTAGCACAGGTAAGAAAACAAAACTCACACTGTATCCCCATCTACTGGAAAACAAAAGAAAGATTTCTACTTATCAATCTGATTAACTGTGAAGACCAAACACTAAACAACAGTTAATTACCTCATATTCACCGGCAGAGAAATGATTCCTCAGGGACTATGAATAATCAAGTTGACATGGTAGCACAAAAAGAAAATAAGTCTCCAGAAACCAAGCTCAAAGTCACAGAAGACTGTGATTTCAATGACAGAGAATTCCAGGTGGTAGTTATGAAGGAACTCAACGAGATACAAGAAAATTCAGGAAGGCAGCTCAGTGAGCTCAGGAACAAAATGAATGAACAAAAGGAGTACTTTACCAAAGAGATTGAAACTATAAAAAAGAATCAAACAGAAATTGCAGAACTGAGGAGCTCAATAAATGAGATGAAGTGTTAGAAAGCATTGGAAATCAAGCAGACCACATGGAAGAGAGAATTAGTGAGCTTGAAGACAGAAATCTAGAAATGATTCAGGTGGAAGAGAGAGAGAACTAATTTTTTTTTTAAATGAACAAATGCTATGAAAACCATCGGACTCCATTAGAAAGAGCAACACAAACATAAAGGGTATCCCAGAGGGAGAAGGGAACAGAGAGCCCAATCAAAGAAACAAAAATGAGAAATTCCCAAGCACACAGAAGGAGCTGAACATTCAAATACAAGAAGCTAACAGCACACCTAATGATCTCAACACAAAAAGACCTTCCCCAAGACACGTGATATTAAAACTGTCAAAAGTTAATGGCTAAGAAATAATTCTCAAGGCAGCTAGAAAGAAAAGACAGTAACCTACCAGGGAAACCCCATTAGATTATCATCAGAATTTTCAGTATAAACCCTACAAGGCCAGGGAAAATGGAATATTAGATTTAAAATATTGGAAGAGAGAAACCACCAGCCAAGAATAATATATCCAGCTAAGTTATCCTTTAGATGAGAAAAGGAAATAAAGGCTTTCCCTGACAAACAAAAGCTGAGGGAATTTACTGACCTTGCATTATAAGAATTGTTGAAAGGGGCTCTTCTATCTAAAACAAAAAGACAGTAGTATACAATACTGTGAGTAGGATGACGACAGAAGCAGGAAATAGCAACTCCATCTGAGAATAGTGTATTAAACACTTAATTATGACATAAAAGTTAAAGAAAGGGGAAAAGGCAATGAAAATAACTATAATTACTGAAGATTGGTAATGAATGCACAACATAAAAAGGGATCATTTGTGATAACAAAACCATAAAAGAGGAGGAGGAAAAGAACTGAACTTGTGTAGGTGAATGAATATAAGAAGCAAACAGAAAAAAGAAGAGTATTGTATTTATGAGACATTTTATACAGACCTAATGGTAACTGTAAAACAAAAATCCAGAGCTGAGACATAAAATAGTTTTTAAAAAGCGAAAGCAGAAACAAACAAACAAACATTGAAAATCGCAAGACCTAAAAGCAGAAACATGAAGGGGAAAAAAAAAATGGAGATGCAGAGCAATCAGAAAACAAAAGATATAATGACTGTAGTAAGTCCTCATATACCAATAATCACCCTAAATGTAAATGGACTGAACTCACCAATCGAAAGGCACAGAGTAGCAGGATGGATTAAAAAACAAGACCCAACTATATGCAGCCTTCAGGAGACCCATCTCAGTTCCAAAAACATACATAGGCTCAAAGTGAAGGGGTGGAAGATGATACTCCAAACAAATGGCATCCAGAGAAAATTTGGTTTAGTCGTGCTTATATCAGATAAAATAGATTTGGAGACAAAGATGGACATTTTATAATGAAAAAGGGGACAATCCATCAAGAATATTAATATATATGCACCCAACCTGGGGGCACCAAAATATACAAAGCAATCATCACTAGACCTAAAGGGAGAAATTGACAATAATACAATAATAGGGGGAGACTTTCAGACTCTACTTACAGCTATGGAGAGATCATTCAGACAGAAAGTAACAAGGAAATATCTGTCTGAAATGTCACATTTGACCAGATGGACTTGATATTTATAGAACTTTTCATCAAATAACAAGAGATGGAAAGAACATCAATCACCCTATTGGACTTTGAGTCTCTGGTGTTGAGACAGTAGGTGTGTTTTCATTTGTTTGGAGGACGGTTTCATCATGGCAGACAGGAGATTGTCATTGCTATTACTGTCTGAAAACTTACGTGATGAATTAATACATGTAAAGCACTTGAAACAATATCTGGAACGTAGTAAGTGTTAGTTATTACTGCATATTAAAAGCATACATATTGATGTTGAGTAGCCAAAGTGAAGACTGTGGTGGATTCTGTGGCTAGGCTCCTCACCAACTTTTGTCTGGTGAGAGCCTTCTTCAGCTGCACATGTTAGAGAAATAAAAATTGCACTTCCCTGGCTCCTTTTGGAACTAGCATTCTGCATGTGCTACAGATTTGTCCAGCTAGCTGCACTTGCATAACCAATGGACATAGACAACAATGCTGGGGTGGGGGGGACGGGAGGAGGGTGCCAATGGGGGAAAAAGGAGAAACATCTGTAACAAAAATAAATTAATTAGTAGCTCTGTGCTAGGGACTGAATGTTTGAGTCCTGCCCTCCGCAAAATTCATGTATATTGAAGCCCTGACCTCCAAAAGATGGTATTTGGAAATGGGGCCTTTGGGAGGTAATAGGACTTACATGAGGTCATGAAGGCGGGACATACACGAGGGGATGAGTGCCCAGCTCTGAAGACACGCCTCACTACTAACCTCCCCATTTCAGGGAGACTCCTTTTTTTGGAAGTCACATGCTTCTCCTGATGTTTCTGTTCCATCTTTGGTTTTTTGTGGGGGAGGTTGGGAGGGGTTGTTGGGGTGAGGCGGTAGCCCTTATTGCCTTCCTGGATCAGCATGGTTTGGGAGCTGCTGTCAAGGCCTCAGGAGTGGAAAGCTCTAGTTAATCTCTTGGGGGTGTCTCCATGGGCACTTGAGCGCTTTCCCAGCCCGTCCTCAAGGGAATTGTTTCTGGGTTGGCCCGAGGGAACTGGCTGCTTGTGGGCAAGGAGCCCATTAGGACGTTTTCCTGAATACTGTTGATTCTCAGCACTCTAATACTGTGAGGCTGGCAGAGCCTTTTTAATATGACCCAGTTTCTCGCAACGTGCCACCCACCCCTCGCCATTTACCGATGGACACAGAGTGCTCGCGGGGACATGGACCATTTCTTTCCCTCAGGGCACGCCTCTCCAGGTCCTGGCCATGGTGTCCTTGAAAGGCTAAGTAGGCCATGTCTTGACCCTGTTTCCCCTGCCACAGTCTCCCCATCTTTCTTCTTGCCTTCGTCTGGACTCGCTCCACCACCCAGCGCCCCCGGCCTTTCACTCCATTCTCTCTTCCAGCAGGGGCAGGGCCTGTGGGGCCTCTGCGCAGAGGGGCGGGGCTTCGTGAGGAGCCCAGGGTCTCCCTGGCAGTGGGGTCTCCCCAAAGGGCAGCGTGTGGGAGGCAAGGCTGGTTCTCTTGGCGGGAACCAATCCCATGCCAGGAGCCTCCCCCAGGTCTGTGTGCACAGGCACAGCCTGCGGGGGCGGGGCTTCGTGGGAGGGCAGGTCTCTCAGCGGGGAGCAAAAAGGGTGTTCCTGTTTGTGGTGGGCCGCGCAGCCATGCAGGCCCCCGACGACCACGACAGCATGGGCAGTGGGTGGGTGGTGCTGGATCACCCACTGGCCTAGGGGGCCCCATGGGCCCTGGAAAAGGGGGCAGCACCAGAGCGGTAAGCGCTGCCGCTGAGGGAGCTCCCCAGGTTGAGGGGGCATCGCTGGACTCAGGACAGGCTGGAGAGGCCTCTGCCTCCCACAGTGACCTGGGAGGCCAAGTGCTGGAGTTGTATGTTTTTCGAGGAGCCCCTCCCCCATGGAAGTAAAGAGTGAGGGCATGGGCAGGAAGTGGGGGGTTGCAGGACGATGGGCAGGATAGGCTTCCAGGGCTCATGGGAGCGGGATTCCTTCTTGGAGGACAGAAGGGGGTTGGGGGACCCAAGGTGGCGGGGGAACAGCCGCGGTGGCCTGAGGACATGGGGAGTGGCCTGAGGAGGCTGTGGTGCCGAGTTCCTTGGAGGGTCATCCGAGAGGGCCTTGGGCGGCCAGAGGGGTGGCCTGGGGGAAGACCAGCCTCTGACAGGCAAGGGGGCCTGAACCATCAAGTCCGTGTGGACGGTGCCTCAACTCCACCAGCGCCCTCACGGTGCCTTTCCCGTCCTACGAGGATGCGGAGGTGGCCCGCAGGTACCTGATCCCAGGTACTGAACCCTACCAAGGGACGGTTCATTGGGAGCTCACGGTGAAGGGCAGTGACCTGGTTATGTGAGTTCTAGAAGGGGCTGGGTGGGAATAGCAGCAGGACGTGAGGCCAATCGCTGCTTGAGGGGTGCTCTGTGAGAGATGTGGACACATCAAATGTTGGTCTAAGGAGGGCCGTGCCTGTCTGTCGCACCTGAGCGCCTCTCTAATGAAGGAGTAGGTGTAATTGCCACCTGCGGGGAGGGTTTGGAGTGAGGAAGGCTAGGAGATGCCGCCTCTAGTGATTTTCTTTTCCCCTCTACTCTTAGCCGATTAACTGCTGAAGATTCTGACCTCCTGCAAATTTCCACAGCCTCCTTGCTCAACCGACTTTCCACAGTGGTGCAGACCATGCAGCACTTTGTGCCCCCGTTTTCTGCTAAGTTCCAGCCCGATAAAGGGGGTTGAGGCCACAAGAGTGCTCCGTCCTAGGCAGTGCATCCTTCCCTAGGGCCATGATTTTTGCAGTCTTTGCCACTATATTTGGGGGTGGGGAGCTCATTGTTTACCTGTACTGGCCCTTGGGCACTCTCTGCCCTCCTGTTTAATTGGTGCTTAAATATTGCCCACTGCAGATTATAAAACTGAGCTAATATTTTGTATCTGGGTTTCTTTTCAGCATCCAGATTTTCTTGCCTTTGTCCTTGGGTTGGAGGGGTGGTTCTGGGGTTCAATTATTCAAGTTGTGCAGGCAATTGAAGACGATCAGGAAATGAAAGAAAATGAAAATGAAAATTGCTTGGGTCTTGTCATTCTGCATTAACTACTGTCAGCAGTTTGGAATACTTTTATAGTTTTAGAGTTGTAGGTCTACACTGAATGTATCAGAGTCATATAAACCAGTAAGATTTTTCAAGGTTATCATTCATATTTTTTTCCCGAAATTTTCTCATCCAACATTGGAGCCTTACATCTGTCTAAAATTTGTTCCAAAACACTTATCTAATGGATGCATACAAGATGCATTATAATATCATTGTTCAACACTCAAACCATTCTCATTTTCCCTATTATACATAGTGTTTTAATGGAATTATTGTATATAAGTCTACATGAATGGCTATTTTCTTAAGATAGATTCCAAGAGGTAGATATGAAATACAAAATTGCTTTCCAGAAAACATGCCCACCTCCACCAGAATGCTGGTTTCCCCACATCCCTGTCACTGCTGGATTAGTTTCCTGCCACAAAAACAACTCAGCTTGCATGAAAAGAGCATAGAATCCAGAAAACCTAGAATAATACTTTTGTGCATCACTCTCTTTGTTTCAGATCTGAGAAGAAAAGTGCTGGGACAACTGGTTAAAAGTTTGGGGGAGAGAGAGGAGGCAGTGCAGTGTAGTCTTGAGAAAATATAATTAAAAACAGAACCATCCATATGCAGGCACTATGCTATGTACTTTACTTGCATTATTATATATAATTCTCACAGAAACCTAGTGAGCTAGGTATTGTTATACCTTTTGTAGGTGATGAATTGAGGCTCAGAGAAGCTAAGTAACTTTCTCAAGGTCACTCAGCTAGCAAGTGGAAAAGGCTGCATTTGAATCCTTATCTTTTTGTTTCAAGCACCCACTCCCTTAGCCACAGTATTATACCAACCTCAGCACTGCCACGTGAAACCACCAGGAGGCTGGAATAGTGCTTTACCTCCCGATGGCTCCAGGGATCATCCAGGTGATTAATGAAAAATGCAGGAATGGACAAATACAGGAAAAGTAGAATAGAAAAGAAGGTCGGTAAGAAACCCCACCCTGGATTTCCTATAGGTTTCCTATACTCCCAGGTCCATTTTTTTTTATCCTCACCCGAGGACACTTTTTGCATTTATCTTCAGATAGAGCAGAAGGGAGAGATGGAGGAAGAGAGAGGGAAACATCGACGTGAGAAAGACACACCAACTGGCTGCCACCTGCACAACCCCAACCGGGGCCAGGGATAGACCACAACTGAGGTACGTGCCCTTAGTGGGAACCGAACCCGGGATTCTCTGGTCCGTGGGCCGATGCTCTAACCACTGAGCAAAACCGGCCAGGGCTACTCCCAGGTCCTTTTATATCTTAAAACCTTATTTGATCCTCTTTGAAATGGGTGTACAATGGTGATACCTGTTTCCTTGCCCCCTGCTCTCTCTCCTCATCTTTTCAGAGGGCTCTTTTCAGGTACTTTTAGTAGTTAATATATAAAAAATAGAACTAAACCTTCTGCAAACCCAGAAAATGTATTTGCAAAGGAGAAGAAACCAGTGTTATTATTGTGTAACCACTGCATCTGAATGTGATATACATCACAATCTGTAAGAGATTCCAAAGACAGAAATTGTATAGCCAAACAGATATAACTCATTACATACAAGTTCTCAAGGTATACATGACTGGTCCTGAAATAAGAGGACATAACACCACCAGGTCTCACACACAGTTCATCTTAAATTTACCTGCTAACTGTGGTGACCATATGTATTAGTACACTGGTGTTTTGGACTGAATGTTTGTGTTTTTCCCACACCTCAAAATCATATATTGAAACCCTAACCCCCTGTGTGGCTGTATTGGGAGATATTGCCTTTTAGGAAGTAACTAAGGTTAAATGAGGTCCTATAAGATGAATGGCCTTGTAAGAAGATACCAGAGGTCATCTGCGAGTTCTCTGTTTCTTCTTCTCTTTTCTTCCTCTTGTTCTTCTCCTCCTCCTCTCCCTCCCTCCCTCCTTCCCTTCATCCCTTCCCTCTCTCTAAAATCTATAGGCATATTTTTGGGTGAGAATTAAAAATGAAAACATAGTCCAGCCGATGTGGCTCAGTGGTTGAGCATTGACCCATGCACCAAGAGGTCGCCGGTTCGATTA
Organism: Tadarida brasiliensis; assembly: GCA_030848825.1. Taxonomy (NCBI): domain Eukaryota; kingdom Metazoa; phylum Chordata; class Mammalia; order Chiroptera; family Molossidae; genus Tadarida; species Tadarida brasiliensis. The sequence continues at coordinate 86,684,347 of CM061280.1, forward strand.
CTAGTCAGGACACATGCCCAGGTTGTGGGCCTGATCCCCAGTGGGGAGCATGCAGGAGGTGGCCAATTGATGTTCTCTCTCATCAATGTTTCTATCTCTCTCTTGCTCTCACTTCTTCTCTCTCTAAAATCAATAAAGGAAAAAAATTTTTTAATGAAAACATAAAATATATAAAACTGATTTCCTGAAGGGAGGGTGGAGGCATTGACAGACTGAGTCTGCTTGCCCCCCATCTCACCACTCAAGTGGAGACTGGTCTTCTTGTTAGATTGCCCATGCACTTGTTGCAGAAACAGCCAAGGCCCTGGCACCGGAGGATGCTGAAGGAGGAAGACACGAAGGCAGGACAGCCCTGAAAGATTGAGCTTCTTAATCCTGAAACAGGCCAGAGAAATGCAAATTGAGGCTCATTAAGAGCTAGAGACTGCCAACAAGCATATGCCCACCCACTGGAAATCCTCTTATCCTGAACACCTGAGGGAGTTTTTCATTCAGTTGAGGGCTACAACCCAAGGCTCATCAAGTAAGTGAGACTAATAGATAGCAGGCAAAAGCTAGAGGAAAACTTAACCTTTGATTGGCCTGCAAATCTACCCAGGAAAGTAAGACTTTACAGTGGTGTGTGACATGGGTTCTCCCACACTCACCCAAACCCAGTAGAGGGAGCCAAAATCAGTGGAACGCCAACACCCACAGGGAAGATTTGGCAGGCTCCAAAACACACTGAGACAGCCAAAATGGTGAAATATAGAAACAAATCCCAAATGAAAGAACAAGAGAATTTTGCAGAAGAAGAGATAAATGAAATGCAATTAAGCAAGTTATCAGAGGTAAAGTTCAGAGTAATTATAATGAGGAAGCTCAACAGCATGAGTTAAGAGCTCAACAGCATGAGTAAAGATAGAGACACTGAAAATAAACCAATTGTAAATGAAAAACCACCATGAAGAAATGAGGAATGACATAACAGAAATAAAGAACACATTGGAAGGAATAACAAGCAGAGTAAAGGAAGCCATGAATTAGAACACAGGGTAGAAAAAATATCACCAAATCAGAGAACCAAAATAAAATAAAATAAAATAAAATAAAATAAAATAAAATAAAATAAAAAAACAGGAAGACAGCTTAAGAGAACTGTGGGACAACATGAAATGTAACAACATTCACATCATGGGAAATCCAGAAGAAGAAGAAAATGAGCAAGGGTTAAAGAATACATTTGAAGAAATAGTGGAAGCAAAGAGAGCCCCAAGTAAGAAGAAGCCAAACAGGCCCAAACCAAGACACATAATAATTAAAATGCCAAAAATTAAAGACAAACAGAGACTCTTAAAGGCAGCAAGAGATAAGCAACAAGAAGATTCCAAAATTGCAGCAGAGAGAATGGAAGCTACACAGACCATCTCCCAGGACCAAACTGGAATTACAACTAAAATGAAGATAAATTGTCAGGGAGAAGCAACAGAAAAGCAGCTGGAGAGGACCCATATAACCAGGGACAGGAAAAAAGAACACCAAATCCAACCTGGTAGGTCTGCAGAGGTGTGAGAGGGTGGGCTGGGAGCCCATGGACAGCAGCTGTTTTAGCTGTGAACAGCTCCCTCGGGGTTAAAATTCCAAGCTGGCTCCACAGTGCAGAGGGCCAGGACAGAGCACTGAATTAGCTACAGCCACTCACCTTGGGCTCTGGCAGAGGGAGGGCAGACTGGACTGGAACTGTGTGAGGACCCTCAGGATTTGGAGGGTGCTCAGAGTTTTTGCTGAGTCACGGCCACAGAGGACATTGGCCATCTTGCTCCTTCCTGGAGCTCTGGGGAGAAGCAGCAGCCCCTCTCTCAGAAATTTAACCCCACCCAGCTGGGCCAGAGAAATGCAAACTGAGGCTCATTAACAATCAGCATTTGCCTCTCCCTCTGGAAATCCTCTTACGCTGAACACCTAAGGGAGTTTTTCATTCAGCTGAGAGCTACAACCCAAGGCTCATCAAGTAACTGACACTAATAGCCTCCAGGCAAGAAGCTAGAGGATAACTAAACCTTTCCTGGGCTTGCAAACCTACTCAGGAAAGTAAGACGTGACAGTGGTGTTTAACGTGGGTCCTCCAACACTCATCCAAACCGAGTAGAGAGAGCCACAAACAGCAGAACACCAACATCCACAAGGAAAATTTGGCAGGCTCCAAAACCCACTGGGATAGCCAAAATGGTGAAACAAACCCCAAATGAAAAAACAAGAGAACTCTACTGAAGATGAGATAACTGAAATGCAGTTAAGCAAGATATCAGAGGTAGAGTTCAGATCCATGACCTTGAGTAAGCTCAACAACATGAGTAAGGACCTCAACAACATGAGTAAAGATATAGAAACACTGAAAACCAATCAAGTGGAAATGAAGAATGATATAGCAGAAATAAAGAACACATTGGAAGGAATAACCAGCAGAGTAGATGAAGCTGAGGACTGGATCAGTGAATTAGAAGACAGGGTAGAAAAAAATCAACCAATCAAAAAACCAAAAGGAAAAAACAATTAAAAAACTGGAAGACAGCTTAAAAGAAACATGGGACAACTGGAAGCGTAACAACATTCGCATCATAGGAGTCCCCGAAGAAGAAGAAAATGAGCAAGGGTTAGAGAATTATTTGAAGAAATAGTGACAGAAAACTTTCCTAAATTGGTGAAGGAAGAAGGCATTCGAGTTCAGGAAGCACAGAGAGCCCCAAGTAAGAAGAACCCAAACAGGCCCACACCAAGACACATAGTAATCAAAATGCCAAAAATTAAAGACAAAGAGAAGATCCTAAAGGCACCAAGAGATAAGCAACAGGTTACCTACAAAGGAATCCCCATAAGGACATCAGCTGACTTTACAACAGAAACACTACAGGCCAGAAGGGAATGGCATGAAGTAATCAAGGTCATGAAAAACAAGGATCTGAATCCAAGACTACTCTATCCAGCAAGGCCATCATTCAAAATAAAAGGTCAAATAAAGAGCTTCCCAGACCAAAAAAAAAAAAAAAAAAAAAAAGGCTAAGGGAATATATTAGCACCAAACCAGCACTGCAAGAAATGTTAAAAGGACTGCTGTAATTAGCAGAAGAAATAGGAAGAAAAATAGAACCACAATAAACAAAAATGGCAATAAATAAGTATATATCAATAATCACTTTAAATGTAAATGGATTGAACACTCTGATCAAAAAACAGAGTAGTTAATTGGATAAGAAAGCATGACCCATATATGTGTTGTTTACAAGAGACCCACCTCACAACAAAAGACTCACATAGGTTGAAAGTGAAGGGATGGAAAAAAGCCTTACAAGCAAATGGAAAGGAAAAAAGCTGGGGTAGAAATACTCATATCTGATCAAATAGATTTCAAAATGAAGGACACAACTAGAGACAAAGAAGGCTACTACATAATATTGAAAGGATCTATCCAACAGGAAGATATAACCTTGGTAAACACATATGCACCCAATATACGAGCAACAAAATATATTAAAAATCTTCTGGAGGACTTCAAAGGAGAAATCGACAGCAATACAATCATAGCGGGGGACTTCAACACCCCATTGACATCACTGGATAGATCCTCTAGACAAAAAATTAACAAGGAAACAGAGACTCTAAATGAAGCACTAGATCAAATGGATTTAATAGATATTTACAGAGAATTACACCCCAAAACTATAGAATTCACATTCTTCTCAAGTACACATGGGACATTCTCAAAGATAGACCACATGTTAGGACACAAACGAAGTCTCTACAAGTTCAAGAAGATTGAAATCATATCAAGCATCTTCTCAGATCATAATGCCATGAAACTAGAAATCAATTGCAACAAGAACATGCAAAAACATATGAACACATGGAGGCTAAATAGCATGTTACTGAACAATGAATGGGTTACCATGGGGATCAAGGAAGAATTTAAAAACTTCCTGGAAACCAATGAAAATCAACACACAACAACGCAAAATCTATGGGATACAGTGAAAGCAGTTCTGAGAGGGAAGTTCATAGCACTACAGGCCCACCTTAAGAAAGAGGAAAAATTTCTAATTGACTACCTAACCTCACAACTTAAAGAACTGGAAAGCAAACAAAAAGAAAACCCTAGAGCAGGTAGAAGGAAGGAAATAGTAAAGATCAGAGCAGAAATAAACTATATGGAGACCAAAAAAACAATTCAAAGGATCAATAAAACAAAGAGGTGGTTTTTTGAAAAGATAAACAAGATTGATGGACCCTTAGCTAGACTCACCAAGAAACAAAGAGAGAGAACCCAAATACACAAAATCAGAAATGAAAGAGGAGAAGTAACAACTGACACCACAGAAATACAAAGGATCATTAGCAAATACTATGAACATTTATATGGCAACAAATTCGACAATCTAAGCGAAATGGACACATTTCTAGAAACACATAGTCTCCCAAAACTGAATCGGAAAGAGATAGAAAACTTGAACAGGCCAATAACAATGAAGGAAATTGAAGATGTAATCAAGACGCTCCCAGCAAACAAAAGCCCAGGCCCTGACGGCTTCACGGGCGAGTTTTACCGAACATTCAAAGAAGAACTAACACCCATTCTCCTCAAACTATTCCAAAAAATTCAAGAAGAAGGAAGACTTCCAAACTCGTTTTATGAGGCCAGCATAATTCTAATTCCAAAACCAGAAGAAGACACTACAAAGAAAGAAAACTACAGGCCAATATCCCTGATGAACATAGATGCCAAAATCCTGAACAAAACACTAGCAAATCGGATCCAGCAATACATCAAAAAAATTATTCACCATGACCAAGTGGGATTCATCCCAGGGATGCAAGGCTGGTACAATATATGCAAATCAATAAATGTGATACATCACATAAAATGAAAGATAAAAACCATATGATCATATCAATAGATGCTGAAAAAGCATTTGACAAAATCCAGCACCCATTTCTGATAAAAACGCTCAGAAATTTGGGAATAGAGGGATCATATCTCAACATTATAAAGGCCATATATGAAAGACCTACAGCCAACATCATACTCAATGGACAAAAACTAAAAGCATTTCCCTTAAGAACAGGAAAAAGACAAGGATGCCCTCCTTCACCACTCTTATTTAACATAGTACTGGAAGTCTTAGCCGCAGCGATCAGACATGAAGAAAAAATAAAAGGGATCCAAATTGGAACGGAGGAAGTGAAACTGTCATTATTCACAGATGACATGATATTATGCATAGAAAACCCTAAAGACTCCATCAAAAATCTACTAGACTTAATTAATGAATTTGGCAAAGTAGCAGGATACAAAATTAACGTCAAGAAATCGACGGAATTCTTATACACCAATGATGAACTCACAGAAAGAGAAACTAAAAAAACAATCCCATTACCATCGCGGCAAAAAAATTAAGATACCTAGGAATAAACTTAACCAAAGAAGTAAAGGACCTATTAGCAGAAAACTACAGGACATTGAAAAAAGAAATAGAGGAAGATATAAAAAAGTGGAAGCACATACCTTGTTCATGGATTGGAAGAATTAACATCATTAAAATGTCCATACTACCCAAAGCAATCTATAGATTTAACGCAATCCTCATCAAAATACCAATGACATATTTCACAGAACTAGAACAAATACGATCTCTTATCCTTTGCGTCGACATGGGAGGACCCGGAAACTATTATCCTAAGTGAAACAAGCCAAGCAGAGAAAGACAAATATCATAGGATCTCACTTATTTCTGGAATATAATGAACATAACAGTGTGAGGAACAGGGTAGTCCCAGAGACGTGGAAGTAGGGTACAGACTGACATTTGCCAGAAGAGAGGGTGGGGGAGGGGAGCGATGAACACAGAACTTGTACGCATGTACTCATAACCAATGGACATGGACAACAAAAATGGGGACGGGGCAGGGAGGGAGGGGAAGGAGGGTGTCAATGGGGGGAAAAAGGAGTAACATCTGTAACAAAAGTAAATTAATAAAAAATAATAATAAAAATAAATAAATAAAATAAAAATCAATAAAGAAAAAAAATTTTTTAATAAAAAATAAAATAAAAAGAAAAAAACAATAAAATAAAATAAAATAAAATATTTTTAAATTTTTTTATTTTTATTAAATATATTGGGGTGACATTGGTAAATAAGATTATATAGGTTTCAGGTGTACATTTCTATAATACATGATCGTATATTGCATTGTGTCAAAGGATCTTCCATCACCATACATGTGACCCCCTCTATCCTTTACTACTCCCTCACCCCCTTCCTTCTGTTAACCACCATACTGTTGTCTGTGTCTGAGTTATTGCTTGTTTATTTTTCTTGTGTGCTCATCTGTTGCTTTCAGTTTTATATCCCACATATGAGTGAAACATTTTTAATTAAATGTATTGGGGTGACATTGGTTAATAATATATGTTTCAACTGTTCAAGTGTATAATACAATTTCTATATATTGCATTGTGTGCTCACCACCCAAATTCTAGTCTCCTTCCGTCATCATACAATCGATCCCCTTTACCCATTTGTCCTCCTCCCACCTCCCTTCCCCTCTGGTAACCACCATACTGTTGTCTTTGTCTATGAGTTTGGTTGCTCACCTGTTGCTTTCTGTTTTATATCCCAAATATGTGTGAAATCATATGATTTTTGTCCTTTTCCATCTGACTTATTTCACTTAGCATGATATTCTCAAGGTTCATCCATGTTGTCGCAAATGGCAGTATTTCATCCTTTCTTATGGCTAAGTAATATTCCATTGTATAAATGTATCAAATATGTATCCAGTCATCCATCAAAGGACACTTAGGTTGTTTCCATGTCTTGGCTACTGTGAATAACACTATAATAAACATGGGGGTACATACATTTTTATGAATAAATGTTTTCAAATTAGTCAGGTAGCTCTATTCTTAATTTTTTTAAGGAACCTCCATACTGTTTTCCACAGTGGCTGTACCAATCTACATTCCCACCAGCAGTGTATTAGCATTCCCTTTTCTACACATCCTCGTCAGCACTTGTTATTTCTTGTCGTACTGATAATAGCCATTCTAACAGGTGAGGTGGTATCTCACTGTGGTTTTCATTTGTATTTCCCTTACAGCTAGTGAAGTTGAGCCTTTTTTCACATATCTGTTAGCCATTTGTGTGTCTTTTTGGGAAAAGTGACTGTTCAGGTCCTCTGTCCATTTTTTAATTGCATTGTTCGTTTTTTGTTGTTGACTTGTATGAGTTATTTATATATTTTGGATATTAGCACCCTATTGGAGGTACTGTTTGCAAATATCTTCTCCCATTCTGTTGGTGGCATTTTTGTTGTTTTTGTTGTTGATGATGGTTTCTTTTGCTGTGCAGAAGATTTTTGGTTTAATGTAGTCCCATTCATTTATGTTTGCTTTACTTTCCTTGCCTTTGGGGTCAAGTTTACAAAAGCCTCTCTGAGATCATAGATCTTAAGTTTGGTAGCTATGTTTTCTTCTATGTATTTTATTGTTTAAGGTCTTATATTTAAATCTTTAATCCATTTGAAGTTAATTTTTGTTTATGTTGCTAAATAGCAGTGTAGGTTCATTCTTTTGCATGTGGCTTTCCAATTCTCCCAGCATGAATAAATGGCAATTTATACAATTGGTTTTCCATGCACACACACACAAAGGTGGATCCCCATCTCACTCCTTAATTCAGAGAGTAAACACAGAAAAATGAAACACTAAAACTGCTAGAAAAACACACAGGTGGATAGCTTATCTTCTGACAGTGTTGAAAACAGTCTGAGCTCAGAAAACGCAGAGGAGAAAAACAATAAATTGGCCACATAGAGAGGAATTCCAAAATGGTGGCGGAGTGAATGGAAGCTATACAGACCATCTCCCAGAACCAAACTGGAAATACAACTAAAATAAAGACAAATCGTCAGGAAAAAGCAGCTTGCGAGGACCATACAACCAGGAACACTGAATCGATCCTGGTAGGATTGCAGAGGCACGAGAGGGGTCTGGGAGCCCACAGACAGCAGCAGTCTTAGCTGTGAGCACCGCCCTCAGGATGAAAGCACAAACCGGCTCCACAGTCCAGAGGGCTGGGGCAGAGCGCTAAAATAGCCACAGCCACTCACTTTGGGCTCCGGCAGAGGGAGAGTGGACTGGACTGGACCTGTGTGGGGACACTCGGGATTTGGAGGGTGCTCAGAGCTTTTGCTGAGTTGCGGCCACACAGGACAGTGGCCATCTTACTCCTTCCCAAGGCTCTGGAAAGAGGCGGCAGCCCCTCCCTCAGAGATTCAGCCACACCCAGTTGGGCCATTGAAATGCAAATTGAGGCTCATTAAGTACCAGCATCTGCCCCACCCTCTGGAAAGCCTCTCATGCTGAACACCTGAAGGAGGTCTTCATTCAACTGAAACCCAAGGCTCTTCAACTAACCAGGACTAATAGCCTCTAGGCAAAAAGCTAGAGGATAACTGAACCTTTTCCAGGCTTGCAAATCTACCCAGGAAAGTAAGACTCAACAGTGGTGTATAACGTGGGTCCTCCCACGCTCATCCAAACCCAGTACAGGGAGCCACAAACAGCAGAACACCAACATCCACAGGGAAAATTTGGCAGGCTCCAAAAACCACTGAGATAGCCAAAATGGTGAAACAAAGAAACAGATCCCAAATGAAACAACAAGAGACCTCCACCGAAGATGAGATAAATGAAATGGAGTTAAGCAAGTTAACAGAACTAGAATTCAGAGCCATGATCTTGAGGAAGCTCAACAGCATGTGTAAGGACATCAAAACCATGAGCAAACACATAAAAATATTGAAAATAAACCAATTGGAAATGAAGAATGACATAGCAGAAATGAAGAACACATTGGAAGGACTAAACAGCAGAGTAGAAGAAGCTGAGGACTGGATCAGTGAATTAGAAGACAGGGTAGAAAAAAATCAACCAATCAGAAAACCAAAAGGAAAAAACAATGAAAAAACAGGAAGACAGCTTAAGAGTACTGTGGGACAACTGGAAACGGAATAATATTCGCATCATAGAAGTCTCCAAAGAAGAAGAAAATGAGAAAGGGTTAGAGAATATATTTGAAGAAATAGTGACAGAAAATTCCCTAATTTGGTGAAGGAAGAAGGCATTCAAGTTCAAGAAGCACAGAGTCCCAAGTAAGAAGAACCCAAACAGGCCCACACCAAGACACATAGTAATTAAAATGCCAAAAATTAAAGACAAAGAGAGAATCCTAAAGGCAGCAAGAGATAAGCAACAGGTTACCTACAAAGGAACCCCCATAATGCTATCAGCTGACTTCTAAATAGCAACACTACAGGCCAGAAGGGAATGGCATGAAATAATCAAGATCATGAAAAACAAGGATCTGGGCATCTCTGGTTATCTCACCGTCAGGTTATAACATTTGGAGGCCCCAGCAAGATCCCTGGTGTTTTGCTACACCAAGGGCTAGACGACTAGGATGGGCAGCCTCTCCCGATCCGGCCGCCGGACCCCTATAGGTCTGAGGGGAAGGCGCCACCTGAGTTCCAGGTCCCCAAAGGATCCTACTTGGGTTTCCGACGAGTGCCCGGGAGAAGCCAAGACATCCCCCCAAGGAATATTAAAGGAGACCTGGTAAAGTCTCCGGAGCAGTTTCCGAAAAACCAGAAAATGGCGGCGGAGTGAATGGAAGCTACACAGACCATCTCCCAGGACCAAACTGGAATTACAACTAAAATAAAGACAAATAGTCAGGAAAAAGCAACAGAAAAGCAGCTTGCGAGGACCATACAACCAGGGACACTGAATCAATCCTGGTAGGATTGCGGAGGTGCGAGAGGGGGGCTGGGAGCCCATGGAGAACAGCGGCCTTAGCCGTGAGCAGCGCACCGCCCTCGGGTTAAAGCCCGAGCCGACTCCACAGCGCAGAGCTGGACAGAGAGCTAAAATAGCCACAGCCACTCACCTGGGCTCCGGCAGAGGGAGGGCGGACTGGACTGGAACTGTGTGGGGACACTCGGGATTTGGAGGGCGCTCAGAGCTTTTGCTGAGTTGCGGCCATGAAGGACTGTGGCCTGGTCCTCTCACTCCATCCCAAGGCTCTGGGGAGAGGCGGCAGCCACTCCCTCGGAGATCCAGCCACACCCTAGTGAGCCATTGAAAAGCAAACTGAGGCGCATTAACTACTAGCATCTGCCCTACCCTCTGGAAATCCTCTCACACTGAACACCTGAGGGAGGTTTTCATTCAACTGAAATCCCAAGGCTCTTCAAGTAACCACAACTAAGAGCCTCTAGGCAAAAAGCTAGAGGATAACTTAACCTTTGCTGGGCTTGCAAATATACCCTGGAAAGTAAGACTCCACGGTAGTGTTTAACGTGGATCCTCCCACGCTCATCCAAACCCAGTACAGGGAGCCACAAACAACAGAACACCAACATCCACAGGAAAATTTGGCAGGCTCCAAAAACCACTGAGATAGCCAAAATGGTGAAACAAAGAAACAGATCCAAAATGAAAGAACAAGAGACCTCTACCGAAGATGAGATAAATGAAATAGAGTTAAGCAAGTTAACAGAGCTAGAATTCAGAGCCATGATCTTGAGGAAGCTCAACAGCATGAGCAAGGACATCAACACCATAAGCAAAGAAATAGGAACATTGAAAATCAACCATTTGGAAATGAAGAAGAAGCAAGAAGAAATGAAGAACACATTGGAAGGACTAAACAGCAGAGTAGAGGAAGCTGAGGACTGGATCAGTGAATTAGAAGACAGGGTAGAAAAAATGAACCAATCAGAAAACCAAAAGGAAAAAACAATGAAAAAACAGGAAGATAGATTAAGAGAACTGTGGGACAACTGGAAACATAATAATATTTGCATCATTGGAGTCCCTGAAGAAAAAGAAAATGAGCACGGGATAGAGAATATATTTGAAGAAATAGTGACAGAAAACTTCCCTAATTTGGTGAAGAAAGAAGGCTTTCAAGTTCAAGAAGCACAAAGAGTCCCAAGTAAGAAGAACCCAAACAGGCCCACACCAAGACACATAGTAATTAAAATGCCAAAAATTAAACACAATGAGAGAATCCTAAAGGCGGCAAGAGATAAGCAACAGGTTACCTACAAAGGAACCCCCATAAGGCAATCAGCTGACTTCTCAACAGAAACACTACAGGCCAGAAGGGAATGGCATGAAGTAATCAAGGTCATGAAAAACAAGGATCTGAATCCAAGACTACTCTACCCAGCAAGGCTGTCATTCAAAATAGAACGTCAAATAAAGAGCTTCTCAGACAAAAAAAGGCAAAGGGAATACATTAGCACCAAACCAGCACTGCAAGAAATGTTAAAAGGACTGCTGTAATTAGTAGAAGAAATACGAAGGAAAGTAGAACCACACTAAACAAAAATGGCAATAAATAAGTACATATCAATAATCACCTTAAATGTAAATGGATTGAATGCTCTGATAAAAAGACACAGAGTAGAGGATTGGATAAGAAAGAATGACCCATATATATGTTGTTTAAAAGAGACCCACCTCACAACAAAAGACTCACAAAGACTGAAAGTGAAGGGATGGGGAAAAAATCTTCCAAGCAAATGGAAAGGAAAAAAAAGCTGGGGTAGCAGTACTCATATCGGATAAAATAGATTTCAAAATGAAGGCCATAACTAGAGACAAAGATCGTCACTACAAAATATTGAAAGGATCTATCCAACAGGAAGATATAACCTTGGTAAACATATATGCACCCAATATAGGAGCACCAAAATATATTAAAAATCTTCTGGAGGACTTCAAAGGAGAAAGCGACAGCAATACAATCATAGCAGGAGATTTCAACACCCCGCTGACATCACTGGATAGATCCTCTAGACAAAAAATTAACAAGAAAACAGAGACTCTAAACAAAGCACTAGACCAAATGGATTTAATAGATATTTACAGAGAATTACACACCAAAACTACAGAATTCACATTCTTCTCAAGTGCACATGGGACATTCTCAAAGATAGACCACATGTTAGGACACAAATGAAGTCTCTACAAGTTCAAGAAGATTGAAATCATATCAAGCATCTTCTCAGATCACAATGGCATGAAACTAGAAATCAATTGCAACAAGAACATGCAAAGACATATGAACACATGGAGGCTAAATAGCAAGTTATTAAACAATGAATGGGTTACCGAGGAGATCAAGGAAGAAATTAAAAACTTCCTGGAAACCAATGAAAATGAATACACAACAACACAAAATCTATGGGATGCAGCAAAAGCAGTTCTGAGAGGGAAGATCACAGCACTACAGGCCTACCTCAAGAAACAAGAAAAATTTCTAATAGACTATCTAACCTCACAACTTAAAGAACTAGAAAGTAAACAAAAAGAAAACGCCAGAGCAAGTAGAAGGAAAGAAATGGTAAAGATCAGAGCAGAAATAAATGACATAGACACCAGAAAAACAATTCAAAGGATCAATGAAACAAAGAGCTGGTTTTTTGAAAAGATAAACAAGATTGAGGGACCCTTAGCTAGACTCACCAAGAAACAAAGAGAGAGAACCCAAATACACAAAATCAGAAACAAAAGAGAAGTAACAACTGACACCACAGAAATACAAAGGATCGTTAACAAATACTATGAACATTGATATGGCAACAAATTCGACAATCTAAGCGAAATGGACGAATTTCTAGAAACACATAGTCTCCCAAAACTGGACCAGGAAGAGATAGAAACTTGAACAGACCTATAACAATGAAGGAAATTGAAGATGTAATCAAGACTCTCCCAGCAAACAAAAGCCCAGGCCCGGATGGCTTCACGGGGGAGTTTTACCGAACATTCAAAGAAGAACTAACACCCATTCTCCTCAAACTATTTCGAAAAATTCAAGAAGAAGGAAGACTTCCAAACTCATTTTATGAGGCCAGCATAATCCTAATTCCAAAACCAGAAAAAGACACTACAAAGAAAGAAATCTACAGGCCAATATCCCTGATGAACGTAGATGCCAAAATCCTGAACAAAATACTAGCAAATAGAATCCAGCAATACATCAAAAAAATTATTCACCATGACCAAGTGGGATTCATCCCAGGGATGCAAGGCTGGTTCAATATTCGCAAATCAATAAATGTGATACACGACATAAACAAAATGAAAGATAAAAACCACATGATCATATCAATAGATGCTGAAAAAGCATTCGACAAAGTCCAGCACCCATTTCTGATAAAAATGCTCAACAATTTGGGAATAGAGGGATCATATCTTCATATAATAAAGGCCATATATGAAAGACCTACAGCCAACATCATACTCAATGGGCAAAAACTAAAAGCATTTCCCTTAAGAACAGGAAAAAGACAAGGATGCCCACTTTTGCCACTCTTATTTAACATAGTACTGGAAGTCTTAGCCACAGCAATCAGACGTGAAGAAAAAATAAAAGGAATCCAAATTGGAAAGGAGGAAGTGAAACTGTCATTATTCGCAGACGATATGATATTATATATAGAAAACCCTAAGGACTCCATCAAAAATCTACTAGACTTAATTAATGAATTTGGCAAAGTAGCAAGATACAAAATTAACGTCAAGAAATCAATGGCATTCTTATACACCAATGATGAACTCACAGAAAGAGAAACTAAAAAAACAATTCCATGTACCATCGCGGCAAAAAAATTAAGATACCTAGGAATAAACTTAACCGAAGAAGTAAAGGACCTATTTACAGAAAACTACAGGACATTGAAGAAAGAAATAGAGGAAGATATAAAAAAGTGGAAGCACATACCTTGTTCATGGATTGGAAGAATTAACATCATTAAAATGTCCATATTACCCAAAGCAATCTATAGATTCAATACAATCCTCATCAAAATACCAGTGACATATTTCACAGAACTAGAACAAATACTTCAAAAGTTCATATGGAACCAAAAAAGACCCCGAATAGCCACAGCAATCTTGAAAAAGTAGGTGGAATCACAATACCGGATATCCGGTTATACTACAAAGCTACTGTAATCAAAACAGCCTGGTACTGGCACAAGAACAGGCATATAGACCAGTGGAACAGAACAGAGAATCCGGAAATTGACCCAAGACATTATGCTCAATTAATATTTGACAGAGGTGGCAAGAGCATACAATGGAGTAAAGACAGCCTCTTTAATAAATGGTGTTGGGAAAATTGGACAGCTACATGCAAAAAAAAATGATACTAGACCATCAGCTTATATCATACACAAGAATAAACTCAAAATGGGTAAAAGACTTAAATGTGACTCGTGAATCCATAAAAATTTTAGAAGAAAATGTAGGCAACAAAATTTTGGACATCATACACAGCAGAATCTTCACTGATACATCACCTAAGGCAACAGAAACAAAGGAAAAAATGAACACATGGGACTGTATCAAACTCAAAAGCTTCTGCACAGCAAAAGAGACAACCATCAAAATGGAAAGGGAACCCACTGTATGGAAGAGCATAATTGCAATGATACATCAGATAAGGGGTTAATCTCCAAAATATAGAGTGTGCTCATACAACTCAACAAAAGGAAGACAAAGAACTCAATTAAAAAATGGGCAGAGGACTAAATAGACACCTCTCCAAACAGGACATATTAATGGCTAAGAGACATATGAAGAAATGCTCAACTTCACTAATCATCAGAGAGATGCAAATTAAAACAACAATGAGGTATCACCTCACACCTGTCAGAATAGCCACCATCAACAAAGCATCAAACAAAGTGTTGGCGAGGGTGTGGAGAAAAGGGGACTCTAGTATACTGCTGGTGGGAATGCAGACTGGTGCAGCCGCTGTGGAAAACACTATGGTGTTACCTCAAAAAATTAAAAATGGAATTGTCATTTGACCCAGTGATCCCACTTCTAGGAATATACCCTAAGAAACCTGAAACACCAATCAGAAAGAATACATGTACTCCCATGTTCATAGCAGCACTATTTACAATAGCTAAGATCTGGAAACAGCCCAAGTGCCCGTCAGTGGATGACTGGATAAAAAAGGTGTGATACATATACACAATGGAGTACTATGCAGCTGTAAGAAAGAAAGATCTCTTATCCTTTAAGATGACATGGAGGGACCTCGAGAGTATTATCCTAAGCGAAACAAGCCAAGCAGAGAAAGACAAATATCACATGATCTCACTCATTTGTGGAATAGAATAAACATAACAGTCTGGGGAACAGGGTAGACCCAGAGATGTGAAAGTAGGTACAGACTGACAACCCTCAGAAGAGGGGGTGGGGGGGAAGGGAAGAGATAAACCACAGAACTTACACGCATGTATGCATAACTGATGGACATGGACAACAAAGCTGGGGAAGGGGTGGAGGGTCGGGGAGGAGGGTGTCAATGGGGAAAAAAGGAGAAACATCTGTAACAAAAATAAATTAATAAAAAATAAAAAATAAATAAAAAATAATAAATTGGCCACATAAAATTTAAAATGTGTGAAGGAAAAGACAAATGGGAAAATGCTCATCTCAATTTGAAGGGCCTTATTTGATTAACAAATAATTTTTTTAGACAAAGCAAACAGCCCAATATAAAAATAGGCTATGAAGCCCAGCCAGTATGGCTCAGTGGTTGAGCGTCGATCCATGCACCAAGAGGTCACCAGTTTGATTCCTAGTCAGGGCACATGGCCAGGTTGTGAGCCAAATCCCCAGTGGGGAGCATGTGGAAGGTGGCCAATTGATATTTTCTCTCATTGATGTTTCCATCTCTCTCTCTCCCTCTCCCTTCCTCTCTCTCTCAAATCAATAAAGAAAAAAAATTGTTTTAATAGGCTATGAATCTACGAATGTGAAGATGGAGGTCATAAGAAAAGAAATACAAAGGCAAATAAATAAAGAAAACAATGCTCAGCTTCACTAATAATTTTTTTTAAAGACAAATTGAAACAAAGAGGTATTTGTGCCCATTAGATTGGCAAAATCTTTAACAATCTGCATCAGTTTGAGTGAGGCTGGAATCACTGTTACATGCTGTTGACCACCATGTATATTGGAGCAGTGTCTCTGGAGGACAGTTGGCAACATTGTTCCCACTTAAACTGTGCACACCTAGCTCAACAACGGGGAGGCAGTGAAGGCCAGATGGCCAGGGGAGAAGGTACTCAAGGAAAGAAAAAGACAGGTAGGCGTCCTGGGATGCCATTTCTGTGTCTCAGGTGAAGGGCTTCCTGTTGGCTTCCCCAGTACACTGCAGAGAGAACAAGTGAAGACTGTGGAACAGCCCAAGCAGCAGGGAACCCGAAGATGCTTTCAACCCTCTCTCAAACCCGTGCTCAGCGTCCATCCTGTTTAGAAATCCTTTCCTAGATATAGCCGCTCAGGTCTGGAAGATACAGTCGGTTAATCTCAAGGCCATGTTAGCGCCCTTTGCTTTCTTTACTCATTCAATGACTGAATGATGTGCTTGATTGCAGATTCCCAAGGTAGCCACTAGGGGGAGACAGAGGTATACTCTATAAATGCTCATTCCATATTGAGAGCTCATGGTCTAGAGAGGAAATATGGAAAGAGAAAGTGGTAAAAAGATAGTATATGTTTGCTGGTCAACTTTGAATAGGTAATTCCCTTACTCTTGAGCTGCTTTTGCATGCCATGACCCTCTCTTCCCATTTCTCCTAATGGTGGCCTGGGATATGACCTGGCATGAGAGTGTGGTAGTAATTAGGCAGTTTTCACCACTAGATGACAATATAGGGCAAGGGGAAGTGAGAAGTCAGACAGACCTAAGTCTTCACTGACTGCTGTCTTGACATCAATGTCTTCCACTTGAGCTTATGCTTTGCATTATCTGGCTGATATCCAAATTCCCAACATCTCTTCCTACTATTCTCAGTATCCAGCTCTTCTGGCCTTAGTGTAGATTCGACACAGGCAGAGAATCCTAAGGTTGTTTTGTAGCAAGAGGGTTTTGAAGTTATCCCACACCTGAACTATTACCTGTGAATATGGGAGCTATTGATAGTCATGTTTTCCAACATTCCGGAGCTGAATCCCATAAGAGGGGCCACCCCAGAGCTGCAGCCATGTGCTTTCCTTCCTTGCTGCAATGTGCAATGTGTAGTTCCACAACCAAGTGCTTGAGATCAGCCAACATTTTGGGGGTGTCCCCACACTCACACAGTTGTCAACATGAATCTAGCATGCAGGCCACTCTTCCCCACATGGAATTAGATGGCCAACTCAATATTTCATCCACATATGCCTCTTCCCCAAGACCCATTTCTTTGGTCTCCTGGATGGCTCGCCAACTGTTAGGTCACATAGACCCAGGGAAAGATCCCAGGACTGAAAATCTACCTCGGTACTCGGAGGACAGGGGAAGACCAAAGGAAGAGGCTGGTCACTCTACTATGGTAATTGAGATTATTAGCAGAAACTTCATATGAGGTGGGTTTTGAGTAGCTGCAAGACAAAATGAATCCTTACACCACTTGACAGGCAGCAACGAATCATGTGGGTTAAAGCAAGGAGAGTCACAGATACTAGTACGTGAATGCTACCAGATATGGAAAGCACATGCTTGATCAGGTCAGGACAGTGGCCTGTTCCAGGAACCAGCACATAGTGGGAGGTAAGGGAGGGATACAGGCTTCTGTGAAAATGCTCCAAATGGGGTTTGCAGGAACTAATCTCATTATGGAGCAGTCTCTCCTCCAAAGTGAGGGAGGTGAGGCTGGAGCCCAAGAAGGTGGCAGCACAGAGGTTCTTTCACTATCCTAGTGTGGCAGCCAATAGGTAGGTGGGCACATTTCCCCTCAGGAAGCCACTCCATGGCTGTGTCCAGCCCTTTCCCTGGCATTGTCAAATGCAGTCAGTATCAGGCAGGAATAAAGACTCTGATGGACTTATTAGAAGGCTGGGCTTCCAGAGGAGCTGGTGGAGCCAGATGTGTCTCCTCCCTCCAGCTGCCACATAACCCAACCTTACCTCCAACCCTGGCCCTTCTCAGTTAGTTGGTACAATTACCCAAGGTGCTCTGCTTTCCTATGCAGGAGGCTACAGATGGACTCTGCCTTTAAAATAGGCGTGTACCCTCTACATGAGAAGTACTGAAAATAAGGTTTATGAAACAATGATGGTCCATGCAGGGGGTTGAATTATGCCCCCTCAAAATTCATGTCCACCTGGAACCTGCAGCAGTCCTAGGAAATAATGCAGTTTCCAATTTGATGATGCTCCGCACACTGTTCCGGGCCTGTGGTAAGTATAGGAATCGAGGGCATGTGCAGACAGAGTTCATGTCTGTTGAATCTAATAATAGTTGGTATGTCTTTTTCCAGCTAATTTTACTACTAACTCCATTGTATTTTACAAAAACATTAACCCATTCTATATTGGAAATATTTTTTCCCATACTCTAAATGCGACTACCTTTATTAGAAAAATATATTGGGGAATATTTTTTAGAAAGAAAGAATAAGAAAGGTCCTTCTCCAAAAAGAGTTGAAAAGCATTACTGTAAACAACAGCTGGCAGCAGCTCCTAGGAGTTTCTGGAAAGAAACTGCTGCTGTTTGCTGCTGAACCTGCCCCCCACCCCCCATAATTTGAATTTTACTTGTGGTTTCAGGAGCATTCTGGAGAGAGTACTTAGATCCATGTCCTAAAATCACTATTTTCCCCAGAATTTCTAATTGTTATTCTGTTAGTTGTGTCAGAGTTCAAACATCTTTATTAATTATATTGATACAAAAGTAATGCAATTTCTAGATTCTAGGACGGTGGCAGCAGTGGTGGTAACAACATGTTTTAAATTTTATATATTTATTATCATTATTATTTTAATCCTCAACTGAGGATATGTTCTACTGATTTTTCAGAGAGAGGGGAGAGGGGAGAGAGAATAAGAGAAAGAGAGAGAGAGAAACATCGATGTATTAGATAAATATCGATCAGTTGCCTACTGTAAGGACTCCCATCAGGAATCGAACCCACAACCCAGGTGTGTGCTCTGACCAGGAATCAAACCAGTGACCCTTCAGTGCATGGGACTATGCTCTAACCAAGTAAACCACCCAGCCAGGGCAGTAACATCATTTTTTAATGTTCTCAACCTTCATCCCCACTCTAACCCATAAAACAGAGACAAAGAGAAAAAATAGGAAAGCAAAACAAACACCCCAGGGAAATATCCGCAAACAAAACTAAGTGACAAAGTACCTTCTAAACTCTAAGACATGTGCTGGCTGAGACCAAACCACCTCTAGCCCCTAGATCTGTGCAATCTTAGCAACTGAAGAAAGAACGTAGACAGAAGGAAATGTGGGGCTGCCTGGTGGACTTAGAATGATATTACTTGCCCACCTTTAGAGAATTTCAATTATGGATTTCTTTGTGGTTCACCAAATAAATATAACGCAAGAAAATAAAGAGAACCAATCCATCTAGCTAACCTTTTAAAACATAAAGAGAGAGAGGAGAAAATGGCGGTGGAGTGAAGGGAAGCTAAACAGACGATCTCGCAGGACCAAACGGGAATTACAACTAAAATAAAGACAAATCATTGGGAAAAAGCAACAGAAAAGCAGCGGGAGAGACCATACAACCAGGGACACTGAATGAGCCTGGTAGGATCTGTGGAGGCGCATGAGGGTGGCGGGCTAGGAGCCCACGGACAGCAGCGCCCTTAGCTGTGAACAGCGGTGGCACCCGCCCTTGGGGTTGAGAGCCCAAGCTGCTACACAGCGCAGAGGGCTGGTACAGAGGGCTAAATAGCTACTGCCACTCACCTGGGGCTCTGGCAGAGGGAGGTTGGACTGGACTGGAACTCTGTGGGGACACCTGGAATTTGGAGGGCGCTCAGAGTTTGTGCTGAGGTGCAGCCACAAAGGACAGTGGTGGCCAGCCTGCTCCTTCCCGGTTACACAGAACGGCAGCAAAGTTTACTCCTTCCCGGAGCTGTGGCAGCCCCTCCCTCGGAGATTTCCAGGTGAGGCAAAGAAATGCAAATTGAGGCTCATTAACAACCAGCACCAGCCCCACCCTCGGGAAATCCTCTTACACTATATACACCTGAGGGAGTTTCTCATTCAACAGAAATCCTAAGGCTTTTCAAGTAACTGAGGCTAATAGCCTCCAGGGAAAAAGCTAGAGCATAGCTGAAACTTTTCTGAGCTTGCAAATCTACCCAGGAAAGTGAGACTTGACAGTGGTGTTTAAGGAGGACCCTCCACGCTCATCCAAACCCAGTAGAGGGAGCCACAAATAGCAGAACACCAACACCCACAGGGAAAATTTGGCAGGCTCCAAAACCCACTGAGATAGCAAAAATGGTGAAACAAAGAAAAAGATCCCAAATGAAACAACAAGAGAACTCTACCGAAGATGAGATAAATGAAATACAGCTAAGCAAATTATCAGAGGTAGAGTTCAGAGCCATGATCTTGAGGAAACTAAACAGCATGAGTAAGGACATCAACACCATGAGTAAAGATATAGAAACACTGAAAACCAACCAAGTGGAAATGAAGAATGACATAGAAGAAATAAAGAACACATTGGAAGGACTGACCAGCAGAGTAGAGGAAGCGGAGGGCCAGATCAGTAAATTAGAAGACAGAGTAGAAAAAATCAATCAATCAGAAAACCAAAAGGAAAAAACAATGAAAAAACAGGAAGATAGCTTAAGAGAACTGTGGGACAACTGGAAACGTAATAACATTCACATCATAGGAGTCCCAAAAGTAGAAGAAAATGAGCAAGGGTTAGAGAATTATTTGAAGAAATAGTGACAGAAAGCTTTCCTAACCTAGTGAAGGAAGAAGGCATTCAAGTTCAAGAAGCACAGAGAGCCCCAAGTAAGAAGAACCCAAACAGGCCCACACCAAGACACAGAGTAATTAAAATGCCAAAAATTAAAGACAAAGAGAAAATCCTAAAGACAGCAAGAGATAAGCAACAGGTTACCTACAAAGGAACCCCCATAAGGCTATCAGCTGACTTCTCAACAGAAACACTACAAGCCAGAAGGGAATGGCATGAAGTAATCAAGGTCATGAAAAACAAGGATCTGAATCCAAGATTACTCTATCCAGCAATGCCATCATTCAAAATAGAAGGACAAATAAAGAGCTTCCCAGACAAAAAAAGGCTAAGGGAATACATTAGCACCAAACCAGCACTGCAAGAAATGTTAAAAGGACTGCTGTAATTAGTAGAAGAAATAGGAAGGAAAATAGAACCACACTAAACAAAAATGGCAATAAATAAGTAGATATCAATAATCACCTTAAATGTAAATGGATTGAATGCTCGGATAAAAGGACACAGAGTAGCGGATTGGATAAGAAAGCATGATTCACATATATGTTGTTTACAAGAGACCCACCTCACAACAAATGACTCACATAGGTTGAAAGTGAAGGGATGGGAAAAAATCTTCCAAGCAAACAGAAAGGAAAAAAAAAAAGCTGGGGTAGCAATACTCATATCTGATAAAATAGATTTCAAATTGAAAACCATAACTAGAGACAAAGGAGGCCACTACATAATATTAAAAGGGTCTATCCAACAGGAAGATATAACCTTGGTAAACATACATGCACCCAATATAGGAGCACCAAAATATATTAAAAATCTTCTGGAGGACTTCAAAGGAGAAATCGACAGCAATACAATCATAGCAGGAGACTTCAACACCCCACTGACATCACTGGATAGATCATCAGACAAAAAATTAACAAGGAAACAGAAATTCTAAATGAAGCACTAGATCAAATGGATTTAACAGATATATACAGAGAATTACACCCCAAAACTACAGAATTCACATTCTTCTCAAGTGCACATGGGACATTCTCAAAGATAGACCATATGTTAGGGCACAAACTAAGTCTCTACAAGTTCTAGAAGATTGTAATCATATCAAGCATCTTCTCAGATCACAATGGCATGAAACAAGAAATCAATTGCAACAAGAACATGCAAAGACATTTGAACACATGGAGGCCAAATACCATGTTACTGAACAATTAATGGGTTACCATGGAGATCAACTGACACCACAGAAATACAAAGGATCGTTAACAAATACTATGAACATTTATATGGCAACAAATTCGACAATCTAAGCGAAATGGACACATTTCTAGAAATACATAGTCTCCCAAAACTGAACCAGGAAGAGATAGAAAACTTGAACAGACCAATAACAATGAAGGAAATTGAAGATGTAATCAAGACCCTCGCAGCAAACAAAAAGCCCAGGCCCTGATGGCTTCACGGGGAGTTTTACAAAGAAAGAAAACTACAGGCCAATATCGCTGATGAACACAGATGCCAAAATCCTTAACAAAATATTAGAAAATCGGATCCAGCAATACATCCAAAAAATTATTGATAATCACTAAGTGGGATTCATCCCAGGGAGGCAAGGCTGGTATAATATTTGCAAATCAATAAAAGTGATACACCACATAAACAAAATGAAAGATAAAAACCATATGATCATATCAATAGATGCTGAAAAAGCATTTGACAAAATCCAGCACCCATTTCTGATTAAAAAAAGCTCAGCAATGTGGGAATAGAGGGATCATATCTTCATATAATAAAGGCCATATATGAAAGACCTACAGCCAACATCATACTCAATGAGCAAAAACTAAAAGCATTTCCCTTAAACAGGAACAAGACAGGGATGCCCACTTTCGCCACTCCTATTTAACATAATACTGGAAGTCTTAGCCACAGCAATCAGACGTGAAGAAAAAATAAAAGGAATGCAAATTGGAAAGGAGAAAGTGAAACTGTCATTATTCGCAGTTGACATGATATTATACATAGAAAACCCTAAAGACTCCATCAAAAATCCACTAAACCTAATAAATGAATTTGGCAAAGTAGCAGGATACAAAATTAATGTCAAGAAATCAATGGCATTCTTATACACCAATGATGAAATCACAGAAAGAGAAACTAAAAAAACAAATCCATTTACCATCGTGGCAAAAAAATTAAGACACCTAGGAATAAACTTAACCGAAGAAGTAAAGGATCTGTTTGCAGAAAACTACAGGACATTGAAAAAAGAAATAGAGGAAGATATAAAAAAGTGGAAGCACATACCTTGTTCATGGATTGGAAGAATTAACATCATTAAAATGTCCATATTACCCAAAGCAATCTATAGATTCAATGCAATCCCCATCAAAATACCAGTGACATATTTCACAGAACTAGAACAAATACTTCAAAAGTTCATATGGGGGGACTTCCGGTCAAGATGGCGGCGTAGGTAGACACAGTATCGCATCCTCCCACAACCACATCAAAGTTACAACTAAACTACAGAACAACCATCATTCAAAACCACCTGAAATCAAGCTGAATGGAAGTCTGACAACTACAAAATTAAAGAAGAAGCTGCATCGAGACTGGTAGGAGGGCGGAGACATGACGAGCTGGTCCCACACCCACTTGTGGCGGATAAAAATTAGGAGGGCACCTCAGCTAGGAAGGTCCTCCCTGAGGACTGAGGGGTCCCCGTCCCACACCAGGCGCCCAGCTGAGGGCTCCAGTGCCAGGAAGAGAAGCCCCCAGAACTTCTGGCTGGAGAAACCAGCGGGAACTGAGGCTGAGGCGGCTGGAGCCCCCGGCAGCTCCTCTTAAAGGGCCTGTGCACAGACTTACTCGGACTCGCACCCTCTGGGCTCCAGCACGGGGGAGGCAGCCTGAAAGGCACCAGAATCATATGGGGAAAAACTGAGCTGTTTGGCATTGGCGGCAGGGCTGGAGAGGCAGCTTTCTCCTGGACAGACGTGCTATCAGAGGCGTTTGTTCCTTTGGTGAGCCCTTCCCTGGGGTGGTAGACGCTGCCATTTCTGGGACTCCAGCAACCTGGCTAACACTGTTGGCCCCGCCCTGGTGATTCCCTGAGGCTCCGCCCCACCCAACTTCCAGGCCCACCCAAGCTGTTGCCAGTTGCTTTACCATAGGATTGGCCTGTCTTGGAGCCTGCTTCAGCTTTTCCTAAATTCTTTCAAACAAGCAGCATCTGGTCTCAGCTAGCCCCACACCTCTCACTAAGTAATACATACAAACAAACACAGGGAGGCAGCCAAAATGAGGAGACAAAGAAACAGGTCCCAAATGAAAGAACAGACAAAACTCCAGGAAAAGAACTAAGTGAAATGGAGTTAAGCAACCTAACAGATCCAGAGTTCAAAATACTGCTTATAAGGATGCTCAATGGACTTAGTGAGAACCTCAGTGAACTTAGTGAGGGCCTCAAGAGCATAAAAAGGGACCAGTCAGAAATGATGGATACACAGTTAGAAATGAAGGAGGCACTAACTGAAATAAAGAATAGTTTAGGACCTCCAGTCAAGATGGCGGCCTAGGTGGACGTGGAACAGCGTCCTCCCACAACCACATCAAAGTTACAACTAAATCACAGAATAACTATCACTTAAAGACCGCATGAAATCAAGCTGAATGGGAGCCCTGCAACTACGAAATTAAAGAAGCAGCAGAATGGAGACGGCATACTGCCCTCCAGGACCCTCCTTGTTGCCTGAAAGGAAACGTGATCCTGCAGCCAGGGGCGCCTGTGGAAGCTGAGCGACCCCCCCACCAAGGAGGAACCCAGGAGCGAGGGAGCTGGGCGACCCCCCACCACGGAGGAACCCAGGAGCGAGGGAACCGGGTGAGCCCCCCCCGCCACGGGGGAACCCAGGCGGAGCGGGGGAGCCGGGAGACGCCCCCACCGCGGGGGAGCCCAGGCGGAGTGCGGGAGCCGGGAGACGCCCCCCACCACGGGGGAACCCAGGCAGAGCGGGGGAGCCGGGAGACGCCCCCACCGCGGGGGAGCCCAGGCGAAGCGGGGGAGCCAGGAGACGCCCCCACTGCGGGGGAACCCAGGCGGAGTGGGGGAGCCGGGCGACCCCCCCACCAACAGAGGAAGCCAGCAACACACAGGAGAACTGAGCAAACTGAACAACGAAATTGACCCAGAGACATGGAGGGTGGAGTACGGGATGACGGGCCTCAGAGGAGGGGGGGAGGCGGGGGAAAGAGATAAATCACAGAGCCTATGTGCATGGGTGCATAACCAATGGACATGGACAACAGGGATGGGGAGGAGGATAAGGGGAGGGGGAGGAGGGTGTCAATGGGGGAAAAAAAGGAAAAACATCTGTAACAAAAACAAATTAATAATAAAATAAATTATAAAAAAAAAAAGTTCATATGGAACCAATAAAGACATCAAATAGCCACAACAATTTTTGAAAAGAAGGACAAAGTAGGAGGGATCACAATACCGGATATCAGGTTATACTACAAAGCTACTATAATCAAAACAGCCTGGCACTGGCACAAGAACAGGCATACAGACCAGCGGAACAGAACATAGAATCCGGAAATCGACCCAAGACATTATGTTCAATTAATATTTGACAAAGGTGGCAAGAGCATACAATGGAGCAAAGACAGCTTATTTAACAAATGGTGTTGGTAAAATTGGACAGCAACATGCAAAAACATGAAACTAGACCATCAACTTACACCATACACAAGAATAAACTCAAAATGGATAGAAGACTTAAATGTGACTCGTGAACCATAAAAATTTTAGAAGAAAATGTAGGCAACAAAATTTTGGACATCATACGCAGCAGAATCTTCACTGATACATCACCTAAGGCAACAGAAACAAAGAAAAAAATGAACACATGGGACTACATCAAACTCCAAAGTTTCCTCACTGCAAAAGAAACAACCATCAAAACGGAAAGGGAATCCACTGTATGGGATAGCATAATTGCCATGATACATCAGATAAGGGGTTAATCTCCAAAATATAGAGAGTGTTCATACAACTCAACAAAAGAAAGACAAAGAACCCATTTAAAAAATGGGCAGAGGGGAGATTCCAAAATGGCGGCAGAGTGAATGGAAGCTACAAAGACCATCTCCCAGGACCAAACTGGAATTACAACTAAAATAAAGACAAATAGTCGGGGAAAAGCAACAGAAAAGCAGCTTGCGAGGACCATAAAACCAGAGACACTGAATCGATCCTGGTAGGATTGCGGAGGCGCGAGAGGGGGGCTGGGAGCCCACGGACTGCAGCAGTCTTAGCCTTGAGCAGCGCTTCGCCCACGGGGTTAAAGCCCAAGCCCGCTCCACAGCACAGAGGGCCGGGACAGAGCACTAAAATAGCCACAGCCACTCACTTGGGCTCCGGCAGAGGGAGGGCAGAATGGACTGGAACTGTGTGGGGACACTCGGGATTTGGAGGGCGCTCAGAGACTTTGCAGAGTTTCGCCCCGCAGGACTGTGGCCTGGCCCTCTTACTCCATCCCAGGGCTCTGGGGAGAGGTGGCAGCCCCTCCCTCGGAGATTCAGCCACACCCTAGTGGGCCATTGAAATGCAAACTGAGGCTCATTAACTACTAGCATCTGCCCTACCCTCTGGAAATCCTCTCACACTGAACACCTGAGGGAGGTTTTCATTCAACTGAAAACCAAAGGCTCTACAAGCAACCACGACTAATAGCCTCTAGACAAAAAGCTAAAGGATAACTTAACCTTTGCTGGGCTTGCAAATCTACCCAGGAAAGTAAGACTTGGCATTGGTGTTTAACCTGGGTCCTCCCACACTCAACCAAACCCAATAGAGGGAGCCACAAACAACAGAACACTAACATCCACAGGAAAATTTGGCAGGCTCCAAAAACCACTGAGATAGCCAAAATGGTGAAACAAAGAAACAGATCCTAAATGAAACAACAAGAGACCTCTACCGAAGATGAGATAAATGAAATAGAGTTAAGCAAGTTAACAGAGCTGGAATTCAGAGCCATGATCTTGAGGAAGCTCAACAGCATGAGTAAGGACATCAACACCTTGAGTAAAGACATCAAAACCATGAGCAATGACATAGAAACACTGAAA
This sequence comes from Tadarida brasiliensis, assembly GCA_030848825.1. NCBI lineage: Eukaryota > Metazoa > Chordata > Mammalia > Chiroptera > Molossidae > Tadarida > Tadarida brasiliensis. The sequence goes on from CM061280.1 coordinate 86,711,338, forward strand.
ACCAACCAAGTGGAAATTAAGAAGCAGCAAGAAGAAATGAAGAATGATATAGCAGAAATGGAGAACACATTGGAAGGACTAAACAGCAGAGTAGAGGAAGCTGAGGACCGGATCAGTGAATTAGAAGACAGGGTAGGAAAAAATCAACCAATCAGAAAACCAAAAGGAAAAAACAATGAAAAAAACAGAAACACAGCTTAAGAGAACTGTGGGACAACTGGAAACGGAATAATATTCGCCTCATTGGAGTCCCTGAAGAAGAAGAAAATGAGCAAGTGTTAGAGAATATATTTGAAGAAATAGTGACAGAAAACTTCCCTAATTTGGTGAAGAAAGAAGGCATTCAAGTTCAAGAAGCACAGAGAGTCCCAAGTAAGAAGAACCCAAACAAGTCCACAGCAAGACACATAGTAATTAAAATGCCAAAAATTAAGACAAAGAGAGAATCCTAAAGGCAGCAAGAGATAAGCAACAGGTTACCTATAAAGGAAGCCCCATAAGGCTATGAGCTGACTTCTCAACAGAAACACTACAGGCCAGAAGGGAATGGCATGAAGTAATCAAGGTCGTGAAAAACAAGGATCTGAATCCAAGACTACTCTACCCAGCAAGGCTGTCATTCAAAATAGAACGTCAAATAAAGAGCTTCTCAGACAAAAAAAGGCTAAGGGAATACATTAGCACCAAACCAGCACTGCAAGAAATGTTAAAAGGACTGCTACACTTACTAGAAGAAATAGGAAGAAAAATAGAACCACAATAAACAAAAATGGCAATAAATAAGTACATATCAATAATCACTTTAGGTGTAAATGGATTGAATGCTCCGATAAAAAGACACAGAGTAGCGGATTGGATAAGAAAGCATGACCCATATATATGTTGTTTACAAGAGACCCACCTCACAACAAAAGACTCACATAGGCTGAAAGTGAAGGGATGGAAAAAAATCTTCCAAGCAAATGGAAAGGAAAAAAAAAAAGCTGGGGTAGCAATACTCATATCTGATAAAACAGATTTCAAAATGAAACCCATAACTAGAGACAAAGAATGTCACTACATAATATTGAAAGGATCTATCCAACAGGAAGATATAACCTTGGTAAACATATATGCACCCAATAAAGGAGCACCAAAATATATTAAAAATCTTCTAGAGGACTACAAAGGAGAAAGCGACAGCAATACAATCAAAGCAGGGGACTTCAACACCCCACTGACATCACTGGACAGATCCTCTAGACAAAAAATTAACAAGAAAACAGAGACTCTAAACAAAGCACTAGACCAAATGGATTTAATAGATATTTACAGAGAATTACACACCAAAACTACAGAATTCACATTCTCCTCAAGTGCACATGGGACATTCTCAAAGATAGACCACATGTTAGGACACAAACGAAGTCTCTACAAGTTCAAGAAGATTGAAATCATATCAAGCATCTTCTCAGATCACAATGGCTTGAAACTAGAAATCAATTGCAACAAGACCATACAAAGACATTTCAATACATGGAGGCTAAATAGCATGTTATTAAACAATGAATGGGTTACCGAGGAGATCAAGGAAGAAATTAAAAACTTCCTGGAAACCAATGAAAATGAACACAGAACAACACAAAATCTATGGGATGCAGCAAAAGCAGTTCCGAGAGGGAAGTTCATAGCACTACAGGGCTACCTAAAGAAACTTGAAAAATTTCTAATTAACTATCTAACCTCACAACTTAAAGAAATAGAAAGAAAGAAAAAAAAAAAAACCCAGAGCAAGTAGAAGGAAGGAAATATTAAAGATCAGAGCAGAAATGAATGACATAGAGACCAGAAAAACAATTCAAAGGATCAATGAAACAAAGAGCTGGTTTTTTGAAAAGATAAACAAGATTGATGGACCCTTAGCTAGACTCACCAAGAAACAAAGAGAGAGAACCCAAATACACAAAATCAGAAATGAAAGAGGAGAAGTAACAACTGACACCACAGAAATACTAAGGATCGTTAGCAAATACTATGAACATTTATATGGAAATAAATTCGACAATCTAAGCGAAATGGACACATTTGTAGAAACACAAAGTATCCCAAAACTGAACCAGGAAGAGATAGAAAACTTGAACAGGCCAATAACAGCTAAGGAAATTGAAGATGTAATCAAGACCCTCCCAGCAAACAAAAGCCCAGGCCCTGACGGCTTCACGGGGGAGTTTTATTGAACATTCAAAGAAGATCTAATGCCCACTCTCCTCAAACTATTCCAAAAAATTCAAGAAGAATGAAGACTTCCAAACTCTTTTTATGAGGCCAGCATAATTCTAATTCCAAAACCAGAAAAAGACACTACAAAGAATGAAAACTACAGGCCAATATCCCTGATGAACATAGATGCCAAAATCCTGAACAAAATACTAGCAAATCGGATCCAGCAATACATCAAAAAAATTATTCACCATGACCAAGTGGGATTCATCCCAGGCATGCAAGGCTGGTTCAATATTCGCAAATCAATAAATGTGATACATCACATAAACAAAATGAAAGATAAAAACCACATGATCATATCAATGGATGCTGAAAAAGCATTTGACTAAATCCAGCACCCATTTCTGATATAAACACTCAGCAATTTGGGAACAGAGGGATCATTTCTCAACATTATAAAGGCTATATATGAAAGACCTACAGCCAAAATCATACTCAATGGACAAAAACTAAAAGCATTTCCCTTAAGAACAGGAACAAGACAAGGATGCCCACTTTCACCACTCTTATTTAACATAGTAATGGAAGTCTTAGCCACAGCAATCAGACGTGAGGAAAAAATAAAAGGGATCTAAATTGGAAAGGAGAAAGTGAAACTGTCATTATTCGCAGATGACATGATATTATACATAGAAAATCCTAAAGCCTCCATCAAAAATCTACTAGACTTAATAAATGAATTTGGCATAGTAGAAGGATACAAAATTAACGTCAAGAAATCAACGGCATTCTTATACACCCATGATGAACTCACAGAGAGAGAATCTAAAAAACAATCCCATTTACCATCGCAGCAAAAAAATTAAGACACCTAGGAATAAAATTAACCAAAGAACTAAAGGACCTATTTGCAGAAAACTACTGGACATTGAAAAAAGAAATAGAAGAAGATATAAAAAAGTGAAAGAACATACCTTGCTCATGGATTGGAAGAATTAACATCATTTAAATGTCCATACTACCCAAAGCAATCTATAGATTTAATGCAATCCCCATCAAAATACCAATGACATATTTCATAGAACAAGAGCAAATGCTTCAGAATTTCATATGGAACCAAAAAAGACCCTGAATAGCTACAGCAATCTTGAAAAAGAAGGACAAAGTAGGTAGGATCACAATACCGACATCAGGTTATACTACAAAGCTACTGTAATCAAAACAGCCTGGTACTGGCACAAGAACAGGCACATAGATCAATGGAATAGAACAGAGAACCCAGAAATTGACCCAAAACGTTATACTGAATTACTATGCAACAAACGTCGCAAGAGCATGCAATGGAGTAAAGACAGCCTCTTTAATAAAGGGTGTTGGGAAAATTGGACAGCTACATGCAAAAAAATGAAACTAGACCATCATGTTACACCATACACAAGAATAAACTCTAAATGGATAAAAGACTTAAATGTGACTCATGAATCCATAAAAATCCTAGAAGAAAATGTAGGCAACAAAATTTCCGACATCATACGCAGCAGAATCTTCACTGATATATCACCTAAGGCAACAGAAACAAAGGAAAAATGAACACATGGGACTACATAAAACTCAAAAGCTTCTGCACAGCAAAAGAAACCACCATCAAAGTGGAAAGGCAACCCACTGTATGGGAGAGCATAATTGCCAATGATATATCAGATAAGGGATTAATTTCCAAAATATATAAGTGCTCATACAACTCAACAAAAGGAAGACAAAGAACCCAATTAAAAAATGGGCAGAGGAACTAAATAGACACCTCTCCAAACAGGACATACAAATGGCCAAGAGACATATGAAGAAATGCTCAACATCACTAATCATCAGAGAGATGCAAATTAAAACAACAATGAGGTATTACCTCACACCTGTCAGAATGGCCGCCATCAACAAAGCATCAAACAACAAGTGTTGGTGAGGGTGTGGAGAAAAGGGGACTCTAGTACACTGCTGGCGGGAATGCAGACCGGTGCAGCCACTATGGAAAACACTATGATGTTACCTCAAAAAATTAAAAATCGAATTACCATTTGACCCAGTGATCCCACTCCTAAGAATATACCCTAAGAAGCCTGAAACACCATTCAGAAAGAATATATGTACCTCCATGTTCATAGCAGCGCTATTTACAATAGCTAAGATCTGGAAACAGCCCAAGTGTCCATCAGTAGACGAATGGATAAAAAAGCTGTGGTACATATACACAATGGAGTACTATGCAGCTGTAAGAAAGATCTCTTATCCTTTGCGACGACATGGGAGGACCTGGAAACTATTATCCTAAGTGAAACAAGCCAAGCAGAGAAAGACAAATATCATATGATCTCACTTATTTCTGGAATATAATAAACATAACAGTCTGAGGAACAGGGTAGTCCCAGAGACGTGGAAGTAGGGTACAGCCTGACAATTGCCAGAAGAAGGGGTGGGGGAGGGGAGCGATGAACCACAGAACTTGTACGCATGTACTCATAACCAATGACATGGACAACAAAAATGGGCACGGGGCAGGGAGGGAGAGGGAGGAGAGTGACAATGGGTGAAAAGGAGAAACATCTGTAACAAAAATAAATAAAATAAAAATAATAAAAAACATAAAAAATAATAATAATAAAATAAAATAAAATGTCCATACTGCCCAAAGCAATCTATAGATTCAGTGCAATACTCATTAAAATACCAATGACATATTTCAGGGAACTAAAACAAATACTCCAAAAGTCTATATGGAACCAAAAAAGACCCTGAATAGCCACAGCAATCTTGAAAAAGAAGAACAAAGTAGGAGGGATCACAATACCGGATATCAGGCCATACTACAAAGCCATTGTAATCAAAGCAGCCTGGTACTGGCAAAAGAACAGGCATATAGATCAATGGAAGAGAACAGAGAACCCAGAAATTGACCCAAGACATTATGCTCAATTAATATTCGACAAAGGTCGCAAGAGCATACAATGGAGTCAAGACAGCCTCTTTAATAAATGATGTTGAAAAAATTGGACAGCTACATACTAAAAATAAAACTAGACCACCAACTTACACCATGCACAAGAATAAACTCAAAATGGATAAAAGACTTAAATGTGATTCCTGAGTCCATAAAAATCCTAGAAGAAATTGTAGGCAACAAAATTTCAGACGTCACACGCAGCAGAATTTTCACTGATACAACACCTAAGGCAAGAGAAACAAAGGAAAACTGAACACATGGGACTACATCAAACTCAAAAGCTTCTGCACAGCCAAAGAAATAAGCATCAAAATGAAAAGGGAACCCACTATATGGGAGAGCATAATTGCCTATGATACATCAGATAAGGGGTTAATTTCCAAAATATATAGGGTACTCATACAACTCAACAAAAGGAAGACAAAGAATCCAATTAAAAAATGGGCAGAGGGACCTAAATAAACACCTCACCAAACAGGACATACAAATGGCCAAGAGACCTATGAAAAAATACTCAGCATCACTAATCATTAGAGAGATGCAAATTAAAACAACAATGAGGTATCACCTCACACCTGTCAGAATGGCTGCCATCAACAAATCATCAAACAACAAGTGTTGGCGAGGGTGTGGACAAAAGGGGACTCTAGTACACTGTTGGTGGGAATGCAGATTGTTGCAACCACTATGGAAAACAATATGGCGTTTCCTCAAAAAATTAAAAATTGATCTGCCATTTGACCCAATGATCCCACTTCTAGGAATTTATCCTAAGAAGCTTGAAACACCAATCAGAAAGAATATATGTACACCTAGGTTCATAGCAGCACTATTTACAATTGCTAAAATCTGGAAACAGCCCAAGTGTCCACGAGTAGATGAGTGTATAAAAAAGCTGTGGTACATATACACAGTGAAATATTATGCAGCTGTAAGAAGGAAAGATCTCTTATCCTTTGAGATGACATGGAGAGACCTGGAGAGTATTATGTTAATCAAAATAAGCCAATCAGAGAAAAACAAATACCACATGATCTCACTTATTTGTGGAATATAATGAACAAAATAAGCTAATGAACGAATAGACCCAGAAACATAGAAGTAGGGTACAGGCTGACAAACCTCAGTAGGGTACAGGCTGGGGGGAGGAAAGAGATAAACCAAAGATCTTGTATGCATGTATGCATAACCAATGGACATAGACAACAATGCCGGGGGGGGGGGTGCAGGATTGGAAGAAGGGTGTCAATTGAGGAAAAAGGAGAAACATCTGTAACAAAAATCATTTAATAAAAAAATAAAAATAAATATTATATAAAAAATAATTATAATAAATAAAATTAACCCAAGACCCAGTCACATGCTGGTGATTGCACAATGGAGGTTTTAGTTTCAGCAGATCTGAGTTAAATCACATTGTCAAGACCTACTGTATTTTTTTTTTGTCTTTATACCAAAATATCTTTATTGCCTTACATATCATAAATATTTTTTTTCCTTTTTAACTTATCTTTATTGTTGAATGTATTACAGATGTTCCTCATTTTTCTCCCATTAACCCCCTCCTCCCCATTCCCGCCCCCCTCCTGCTTTTCCCCACACTGTTGTCTGTGTCCATTGGTTATGCATATATACATATAAGTTCTTTGGTTTATCTCTTCTCACCCCCCAACCCCCGTTCCCTTTGAGGTTTGTCAGTCTAACAACCAATCTGTACTTCTTAATCCCTTCACCTTTTTCACCCATCCCCCCAGGCCCCACCCATCTGGTACCCAACAAAAGTTCTCCATATCTATGAGAATGTTTCTGTTCTGCTTGTTCATTTTGTTTGTAGATTCAATTGTTGATAGATATGTATTTATTGCCATTTTGTTTGTTCATATTTTTTTATCTTTTTCTTCAAGAAGACCCTTCAACATTTCATATAATAATGGTTTGGTGGTGATGAACTCCTTTAGCTTTTCCTTGTCTGGGAAACTCTTTATATGGCCATCGATTCTAAATGGCAGCTTTGCAGGATAGAGTAATCTTGGTGGTAGGTTCTTGCTTTTCATCACTCTGAATATTTCTTGCCACTCCCTTCTGGCCTGCAAAGTTTCTTTTGAGAAATCAGCTGACAGTCTGATGGGAACTCCCTTGTAGATAACTAACTGCTTTTCTCTTGCTGCTTTTAAGATTCTCTCTTTGTCTTGAACCTTTTGCATTTTGATGATGATGTGTCTTGGTGTGGGCCTCTTGGGGTTCATCTTGTTTGGCACTCTCTGTGCTTCCTGGACTTGTATGTCTGTTTCCTTCACCAAGTTCGGGAAGTTTTCTGCCATTATTGTTTCAAATAGGTTTTCGATTTCTTGTTCTCTCTCTTCTCTTTCTGGCACCCCCAAGATGCGAATGTTGGCATGCTTGAAGTTGACCCAGAGGCTCCTTACACTATTCTCATTTCTTTGGATTCTTTTTTCTTTTTGCTGTTCTGATTGGGTGTTTTTTGCTTCCTTATACTCCAAATCGATGGTTTGCTTCTTGGGTTTACCTACTTTACTATTGAATCTGTGTAAACTATTCTTTATTTCAGTTAGTGCCTCCTTCATTTCTGACTGGTCCTTTTTTATTCTCTTGAGGCCCTCACTAAGTTCACTGAGGTTCTCACTAAGTCCATTGAGCATCTTTATAAGCAGTATTTTGAACTCAGCATCTGTTAGGTTGCTTAACTCCATTTCACTTAACTCCATTTCCAGTTCTTTTCCTGGAGTTTTGTTCTGTTCTTTCATTTGGGACTTGTTTCTTTGTCTCCTCATTTTGGCTGCCTCTCTGTGTTGGTTTCTATGTATTACTTAACAAGAGGTAGGTGCTAGCTGAGACCAGATGCTGCTTGTTTGAAAGAATTTAGGAAAAGCTGAAGCAGGATCCAAGACAGGCCAATCCTATGGTAAAGCAACTGGCAACAGCTTGGGTGGGCCTGGAAGTTGGGTGGGACAGGGCCCCAGGGAATCACCAGGGTGGGGCAAGCAGTGTGAGCCAGGTTGCTGGAGTCCCAGATATGGCGGCGTCTGCCGGCCCAGAGAAGGGCTCACCAAAGGAACAAAAGCCTCTGATAGCACGTCTGCCCAGGAGAAAGCTGCCTCTCCAGCCCTCGCTCCAATGCCAAACAGCTCAGTTCTTCCGCATATGACTCTGGTGCCTTTCAAGCTGCCTCCCCCACGCTGGAGCCTGGAGGGAGCGAGTCCGAGTAAGTCCGTGCGCGGGCCCTTTAAGAGGAGCTGCCGGGGGCTCCAGCCGCCTCAGCCTCAGTTCCCGCTGGTTTTTCCAGCCAGAAGTTATGGGGACTTCTCTTCCTGGCACTGGAACCCTCAGCTGGGTGCCTGGTATGAGACGGGGACCCCTCAGTCCTCAGGGAGGACCTTCCCAGACGAGGTATCCTCCTAATTTTTATCCGCCACACGTGGGTGTGGGACCAGCCCATCGCGCCTCCGCCCTCCTACCAGTCTCGATGCGGCTTCTTCTTTAATTTCATAGTTTTAGGACTTCCTTTCAGCTTGATTTCAGGCGGTTTTGAATGATGGTTGTTCTGTAGTTTAGTTGTAACTTTGATGTGGTTGTGGGAGGACGCGATACCGCGTTTACCTACGCCGCCATCTTGACTGAAGTCCCATTGTATTTTTTGACAGTATGGCTCTGTTCATGTAAAGTCTATGAACAAACAAATTCAATCAAAGGTGGTGATAATTAAGAGAGTGCTTAATTCTGGTGTTAGAGGTATGGTACTGGCTAGTAGAGGGGCATTAGAGAACATTCTAAAGTGCTGGAAATGTTCCATATACATTTTAAAGAAACTTTTTTATTTGTAAATTACAGTTGACATTAGATATTATTTTATATTTGTCTCAGGTGTACAGCATAGTGGTTATACATTTATATAATTTACGAAGTGATCCCCTGATAAGTCTAGTATAAACCAAGTATGATACGTAGTTATTACAATATTATTGACTATATTCCCTATGCTATACTTTACATCCTTGTGATTATTTTATAACTACCAATTTGTACTTCTTAATCCTTTCACTTTAATCACCCAGTCCCGCAACCCCCTACCCTCTGGCAACCATCAGTTTACTCTCTGTATCCATGAGTCTGTTTCTGTTTTGTTTGTTCATTTATTTTGTTCTCTAGGTTCCACATATAAGTAAAATCATATGGTATTTGTCTTTCTCTGTCTCACTTATTTTACTGAGCATAATTCCCTCTAAATCCATCCATGTTGTCACAAATGGTAAGATTTCATTGTATGTGTGTTTTTATGGCTGAGTAATAGTCCGTTGTATATATATACCACATTTTCTTTATCCAATCTTCTGTTGTTGAGCACTTAGGTTGCTTCCAAATCTTGGTTATTGTAAATAATTCTGCAATGAACATAAAGGTGCATATGTCTTTTGAAATTAGTATTTTGGATTTCTTTGGGTAAATATCCAGAAGTGTAATTGCTGGATCATAAGTTAGTTCTATTTTTTATTGTTTTAAAATATGTTTTCATTGATTTTTTTAGAGAGAGAGGGAGAGAGAGATAGAAACATCAATGTGAGAGAAACATCAATCGGCTATCTTCTGCACAACCCCTACTGGCGATCGAGCCCGCAACCTGGGCATGTGCCCTGAGTGGGAATGAAACCAGGATCTCTCAGTCCATGGGATGATGCTCAATCCACTAAGCCACACCAGCTGGGCTATTTTTAATTTTTTAAGGAAACTCCATACTGCTTTCTATAAAGATTGCACCAATTTACAATCCCACCAACAGTGTATGAGGGTTCCCTTTTCTATACATCCTCCCAACACTTGTTGTTTGTTGATTTATTGATGGTAGTCATTCTGAGAGGTGTGAGATGATGTCTCCTTGTGATTTGAATTTGCATTTCTCTGATGATTAGTGACATTGAGTATCTCTTCATATATCTATTGGCTATCTTTAGGTCCTCTTTAGAGATATGCCTATTTAGGTCCTCTGCCCATTTTTATTTATTTATTTTTTTTATTTTTTTTTAATCCTCACCTGAGGATATTTTTCCATTGATCTTCAGATAGAGTGGGAGGAGGGGAGAGAGAGAGAGAGAGAGAGAGAGAGAGAGAGAGAGAGAGAGAGGAACATCCATGCGAGAGAGACATATCTATTGATTGCCTCCTGCATGACACCGACCAGGGCCGAGGACTGAACCACAACAGAGGTAGGTGCCCTTGACCAGAATCGAGCCTGAGACTCTTTGGTCTGCAGGCCAACATTATAACTGCTGAGCCAAACTGGCCAGGGCCCTCTGCCCATTTTTAAATGGGATTGTTTGGGGTGGGGTGATGTTCATTATAGATTATAATATGAGTTCAGTATAAATTTTGGATACTAACCCCTTATTGGATATATCGTTGATGAATATATTCTCCCAGTCAGAAGGTTGTCTTTGCGTTTTGTTGATGGTTTCCTTTGCTATGCAAAACTTTTTAGTTTGATGTAGTCCCATTTGTTTATTTTTTATTTGTTTCCCTTGTCTGAGGAGATACATCAGAAAATGTATTACTAAGAGCAATGTCAGAGAGTATACTGCCTATATTTTCTTCTAAGAGTTTTATGGTTTGGGGTCTTACATTTGAGTCTTTAATCCATTTTGAGTTTACTCTTAAACATGGTATAAGAAGTGCTCTAGTTTTATTTTTACTGTATTTGTTGCAAAGGAAATGTAAGTGATTGGGTTTGAGCTAAGTGACCTGGGGAAGGCACTCTCCTTGGTGGGGTGGACCACAGGGATGGCCTCCTTCTTGACCTCTCCTCTGGGACTTCTGGAGTTCTGCCTTCACCTCTATTTAACATGAGTGACAGAACGTAGCAACTCCTCTGAGGACACTCCCATCAGGCAATACTTTTGAGGGCTGCTCCCTGTGGTCCAGACATTCAGGAAAGCCACCTTCTGGGCTCTGGGAAGTTGTGCCACCAGGTTCAGGCCATTTGGCCCCACCGCTGCTATCACAAAGATGGGCTGTTCCTCATTCTTGGGCTTCTCACTAACAGCAGATGGTAACAGAAGATTCTCTGCCAGGGCTTCTCCCCAGATTTCCACTTCATGACTCTTCCACTCATCTGCCCCTTCCAGGTAACAGCAAGTCTGTTATCCAGGGCTGTTCAAGGGACTTGAGAAAAGAGCAGGGAGGACACACTAGCCATATTCCCAGAGGGGCAGCTGCCCTACATACTACCTGAGGAGGTACGGTGTACCATGGAGTGTGATAAACACCGAAAAATCACTTCAATGCCAGAGTAATGAAAGACTGATTAAATTATCATGTATTTTGATTTTCTATTTACTTTTGTTTATAGACTTTGTTATTATTTATTTGTTATTATTTAATTATAATTAAACACTTTATCATGCATCCATACTGTACAATGCAGCAGTTAAAAAGAGTGAAGTAAACCAATATTCACTGGCTGGAAACCTCTCCACTGGCTGAGTTAGGTTGCTATGGATCCCTGAATTTTATTCCATCATAGCACTTAGCAGGAAATAATTATTGAATGAATGACTGAGCACCTTGTGTATACCAGGCACTGGGCATAGCACTGGGGATGCAGAAAACAACACAGTCCCTGCCCTCCAGGAGCTCACAAACTGGCCTGAGGGTTAGATAAACAACTTTATTTAACACAATTCTTATGAGCTATTCATAGGAAGGGGTGATTTGTCCCAACACTAAACCTAGGAATATTCACAGTCTGTTAAAAGGGTCAGGAAGGGGGAACTGGGTCCTTGAAGACTCTTCTTTGGACAACTGAACCAGCGTGATGACATCTCCCTCTGGACTTCACATTTAGTCAGTAATAGATTTCCTCATAGTTTAAGCCCAAAAAGCATTCCTTACTGACACACAGAAAAACACTATGAGCATCAGCTATTTCCAACCTTGCCTGCTTTCCTTGGTTGATAGTTCCTCCTACCTACTTCATCATGCCTAGGCGATGACCCCCACCTACTACAGTAAAGAGACCCTCAGAGCCACCAGAGGGGCACTCCTCAATGGGAGTGGCAGATCATGGAGAACGGGAACCATGTACACCATTTTCCTAGTGCCCAGCTCTTTGGTTAGTGCCGAGGCCACAGCAAATCACTGAGAGAAGACAGTGACAACAGAAGAATCCACTAGGGGCTCTGCCCAGGAGCTTACAGACCAGCAAATTCCTGGAGACAGTCCAGTGCTATGGATGCTATGCCAAAAGATAGGCTCCTGTTGCTAACCAGTGGGGCAACACTATCCCACAACTCCTGGGATTGTGGTGAGGATTGCATGACAAAGCACGGAAAGTGATGCCTGGCCCAGCCCCTGTCATACAGGGTGCTGAACAATGGCAGCAAGGATGAGCCAGTTTATGGAGTATTGGGCCCTCCCATGTTGCTCTCTCCGCCTCAGGCTGCACTTCCTACGGACCCCTCAGAGCTGGGAAAGGTTGCAGTCTGGAAGGATGTGTGTTTAGGTGGGACACCATTTAGAGGTCCTGCAGGAAATTCAGATGATGACTCTAGGTAGAGCAAAGGGAAGGTGTGGTGAAAGCTAAATTAAATCCCTATGGCTATGGAGAGACAGAACGGGAGTGAGAGTGAGACAGACAGGGACCAAAACATTAGCCGTTTATTGTCCAAAATAGCTCACTGCAGCCCCACGGGGGCTCTGTGTCTCAGGGCCATATGATGCCCTTACAAAGGGGTGCTTGGACACCTCTCTATTTGACAAGCTTAATTGGGTGCTTCTTCTTTTATTGCTTCAAGAAATATTAGCTCCCACTGCTCTCACCCCTAAATCCTTCCCTTCTTTCAAAATAAACTAGTGAAATATTGGCAAATGTTGAAGATGGTTGAAGGGTAGGTGTGTATTTTAAATACTATTCTCTCTCCTTGTGTGTAGATGTGTAATTTTCAGAGTAAAGAGTTTTAAAAGACAAAGGTACAGAGGTCTTCTTTGCCCTCGCAGCTCCCTTGCTTAGAATGCTCTCTTCCATCTTTTTGCCAGTTATTTAACGTTCACTCCTCCCTTAAGGCACAGCTCAAATGCCATTTAGTTCACCACCCCTTTTTGATTACTGCATTGCTCCAGTTCCCACCTAAGGGAAGTCTAGTGGGAACGTCCCTGACCCGACTTACACACGCATGCACACAGCAAGTATAACCTTGAGGGAGGGACAAAGACAGGGAGTCCTGTCACTCCCAAACAGTGTGATAGGAGTCTGGCAGCATAGGGTGCCCCAGGAAAAGGCAGACCACCCCTTTCAGGTGGAGCAAGACAAGGCATGGGTCCAGCCTTATGCTCAGGGCCCCTGTGAATGTGAGGGGTGCAGGGTGCAAAAGTGAAGTAAACACAACCCAGTACCCTCCCCAACATTCATGGAGGGGAGTTTCAGAGGGAAGTGGCCCAAGGATCTGTTAACCTACAAATAAAAAGGCCTTTCAAAGTGTGAGACAAGTGAGCATTTATTTGAAATCAATAATAATAGCTATTAGGGTATTGTTAATTCATGCAGAAGCCCAAATAGTGTTCCAATAAGACAGAGCAATCAGTATTTGTGGGGAAGAGAAGGGGAACAATTACATCCATAGAAGGAAGTATTTCTATTGGTGCAGGTAACATAACATAGTGATGTTTATGCTAAACAATGTTTTTAATTTTCAGTCCAGTAGTCAAAATATCTGCTCTCTTATGTTTGTAAACCATTCCTTGGGACACAAGGTTGCCCTAGGCCTGGTCCAAAGTTTATCTTGCCCTGTGTTTTCTTTCCAAAGTTTTGAGGCATAAGACATGCAAGGGAGCTCCTCTGGAATGGCAGTTCTGGCTCCATTTTAAAGTGACTCCATTTATATTATTGTTTACAAATCTATACCATAAGAGATGATGCTAACCTGGCCATAGGTGGACTAGGGAGGGTGGCTAGGACATATTTAGGGGGGTTGATTAGATGGGAGGTTAGATGAGAGAATGGGAGGCTGTGGAAATACCATTCACCAAGAGAGTAAATGAAGGAGAGGGAAGCACATGGGGGTACAGAGAACATGAGGTCATTGAGGAACTAGTTGGGTTTCAGGTGCCTAAAGGACATCCACGTTCGGGTGGCTATACTGATTTGAAGTCAGAAATCAAGAAGATGTTGAGTATCTTGCAAGTGGTAAAAAGATCCTTGTTGATTTAACCATTACCTTCCTTGAATTTATATGCCCTGGCACTGTCACCTCTTAGCCTTAGACAATACCTATTATGTGTAATGTGTTTTTAAATATATTTACTACATTCCAAACAAGTCTTCTTTGATTCAGCTTTGTGAAGGCCTTAACTACTACGCAGCCAAAACTGTTTAGGCTAGAACTGGCGCTATGGAGAAGAGAGGCTGTGATGTACCGAGTGCCTCTAGCTGTATGTGCATGTATTTTTTGTTCATGCACACATGTGTACACATACTCCAGTACTGGAGTACTTGGAAGGATTAGAAGAGCAAAATATTATCTTGTATAATACGGATGAAATGCTGATGAAAGCAAACTTTCAGTTGCCCTCTAGAGGAATAACTTTCCATGTAGGATGACAATTATGTGTGGAGTTTAAAAAGGAGTGCTTTTGGGAAGAGCTCAAAGTCATGAAGACAGCAGGGATGTGCCTCACTGGCCCAGCAGTCATTAGTCTGTGTCCCCACGCTTGGTGGCTTCAGGGACTTCATCACAGTCCTCCTAATTGCATCAAGAAAAGGTGACAAGTAGAAGCACTTTCAAAGGAAAGATAGCCTCCAATGAATGGAACAGGATAATTCAAACTTCAGCAAAGTAGTTCACTTGGGAACTAATTAGAAGCTTTTCTGAGCAACAATTGCTAAATAACTTTCTTATTTTTTTTTCTGTTTACAAATGTAATCCACGCTCACTGTCAAAAATAGAAAAAATGTGGGCAAATTTTGAAAAGAAAATAGCTACCTATCAACTCACTACTAAAGATAACCAGAATTAAAATGGTGTATTTCAGGATGAAATTACCTCCTTCATGTTTATAATGTAAAACATTGACTGGAACATGGTAATCACTCGATCCATGTTATTGGTTTTTTGTTAATTCTCACCCAAGAGTATGTTCTTCTTAATTTTTAGAGGGAGAGGGAGACAAAGATCAATTGAGAGAGAAAAATGTGGATCAGTTGCCTCCTGATGAGCCCTGACCAGGGAAAAATTTTTAAATACATGTCATTGGATGCATAAAAGAAGTCCTCCTATTATATAATGATTCGATGGAATTCTTCTATATGGTTTTGTGTGAGTGGTTATTTCCTCGAGATAGATTCCAAAAGGTAGAATTACTGAGTTAAAGATGTATGTTTCTATTTATTTTTTAAGTCTCTTAGTCTACAGCACACATTTGCTATTCAAAGCATGCCCTCCCACTAGAATTCTATTTGTCCACATTCTTATACCAGTAGGCCAGCAGATACAGGGTTACCTCCCAGTTGAGGGCCCTGGCACCTCAGTTACTTCTAGCTTCCCCACCTCACTTGCCCCACCCCACCCCCACCACGGAGCAGCAAGACTTTGCTCCTAGTGGGAGGGAGAGACCATGAGGGCTGTGCCAGCAGAGGGAAACGCAATTAGGAGCTGTCACAGCTGTTTCCCCCTGAGCACCTGGGCGGGACTGGCCCAAGCCTGAGGCCTGGAGACATGGCAGCCTGTGTGCCTGGATCCCAGGAGCCCCAGGACAGAGCCTGTAGATCCCACAACTACCCCCGTCCCAGGGTGGAAGGCACTACTGAGTGCTGACAGAGTCCTGAGTGAAGAATTGTGCTGAAGGAGCAAGGCCCATCCATCCTGGCTCCCCCAGGGACTGAGCTGGGGTGCCGGAGGGCAGGCAAGGCCCAGAGGTGACTCTTGCTGGGAATCCCCCAGCCCACGTAGAAACTAGGGCCGCAAGTGCAGCCCAGAGTGTAGGACAGACGAGGACTGGCCCAGAGGCACCGGGCTCACTCCCAGACCTCGAGCACAGGGGACAGGCAGTCATCATGCAGGTGGCACGTGCGCTTAGCTGGGCCGGCAGCGGCACAGGCTTCGAGGCTCACCCGCAGGCGAGACCCCCGCGGGCTTGGCGGGAAAGAGTCACGTGGCCAAGGGCCTCACAAAAGGGTTCCGAGAAGTGGCGCCACACTGATTGCGCAGGCGCTTTGTGGCGTTCGAGTGACGTCATGGCCAAGGGCGGGGCTTCCTGAGGGAACGCCCACCCCTCCCAGGCTCAGCCTGCTCTGGGAAGTCTGGAGTAAAGGCTGAGAGCCATGCAGGCTGAAGACCGAGGCGCCGGCGGTGTGGCCGAAGATGCCGAAGGCCAGGGCAGTGCGGGTGACCCTGGCAGCTCCGAGGGCCCTGGAGGCCCCGAGGGCCCTGGAGGCCGCGAGGGCCCCGGAAGAGGCGGCCCGGGAGAGGCGGGTGCCGCAGCCGGGGCAGCGCCAAGGGTCGCAGGGTCCCTCGATGCTCCCGGGCCCGACGGAGATGCCTAGCCGGTGCCCAGAGCCAGAAGGACAAGAAGACAACTTTTCCAGTTGTATCCTATTTGAGGAGTGGCCGGGTGACCCGGGGGACGGACCTAGGCCAGGCAATGGGACGGGGAGGAGGGGGTCAGCCTGGGGGTCCGGAGTGAAGGGGGAGAGGGGGACCCGGGTGGCCAAGGGGATGGGCCAGTGGTGGCCCGTTGGGATGCTGAGGGGAGAAGGCCTGAGGGGCCAGGAAGGCGGGAGCGGCCGTGAGGGGAGTGAGACGGGTGAGAGGGGCCTGAGGGGAAGCAGACAAAGTGAGTATTGCAGGGTGCCTTAACTGAATGTCCACCAGCTCCCTCCTAGTGCCTTTCCCATCACCCGTGGAGGCAGAGATGGCCTGCGAGTGCCTGACCCCGCGTGCCCAACCCCAGCCAGCCGCGGTTGAGCAGGAGCTCACAGTGTCCGATCACCTCCTAACTATGTAAGTTTGTAAAGGGCCAGGGTGGGGGACGTGGAGGGGGCAGGTGGCTAAGGTCGTTCTCTGAGGGTCATTATAAGAGGGAATTGGTGACCCCAAAAATGCCAGGTGTAAGGAGGTACTGGCGGTGTACTGGGCCTGTCAACACCTGAGGGGACAGACAGCGCTAGGTGCTGAGTTATCACAAATAACTTGACTTTCTTTCCCCTCTTTTAGCCGAGTGACTGCTGAAGACCCTGACCAAACGCAAATTTCTATGTTCTCCTGTCTCTGCGAGCTTTGCCTGTTGATTCGGACCATGCAACGCATTTTGCCCCCATTTGTTAAAAGGGACTAAGAAAAACCTATAGTCCCTCCCTAGGCATGCATCCTTCCCAGGAGTATTGATTCCTACAAAAGTTGCCTCTTCATTAGTGGGGATCTGTTTGACTGTATTTGCCCTTTGGAACTCTCAACATTATTGTTTCCCTGTTGCTGGAGGATGGGGTTCTAAATTGTTTGTTACAGCAAAAAATAAAAGTGAACTGCTACTACTGTCTGAGTTTATTTTCAGTTACCCATGCCTGCATATTTTCTTGCCTTTGTCCCTGGTTTAGAGGGGAGGTGCGGGATTCAGTTATTCTAGTCCATTGAACACAATTTAGGAAATGGAAGAAAATAAAAATGAATTGTGTCATGCCATTTAGCATTAACTGCTGTCAGTATTTTGGAATATTTTATTAGTTTTATAGTTGCATTTTTATATTAAATGCAGAAACATAACATACAGTGTAAATTTTTGCAAATTTGGGATTAAATTTTTTCTTAACTATTTTCATTTAACATGAGCTTTTCCTCTAACAAAAACTTTAAAAACATGTCATTGGATGCATAAAAGAAATACGATAATATAATTGTCAAACATTTACTTTATTTTTTTATCCTCACCTGAGGACATTTTTGCATTTATCTTCAGATAGAGTGGGAGGGTGAGAGGGGGGAAGAGAGAGAGAGAAACATCAATGTGAGAGAGACACATCGAGTGGCTGCCACCCACACGACCCCAACTGGGGCCGGGGACAAACTGCAACCGAGGTACGTGCCCCTAGCGGGAACCGAACCCGGGACTCTCTGGTCCGCAGGCCAACGCTCTAACCACTGAGCCAAACCGGCCAGGGTTAATTGTCAAACATTTAATGTTTCTGCATTCCTCCTATTATAATGATGCAATGGAATTCTTCTATGTGATTTTGAGTGAATGATAATTTCCTCAAGATAGATTCCAAAAGGTAGAATTACTGAGTTCAATACTTAAGTTTCTATTAATTTTTTTAAGGCTCTTAATCTTCAGCACACAATTGCTATCCAGAAAGTGTGCTCTCCCACTAGAATTCTAGTTTGCCCAAGTTTCTTTTTACCAGTAAGTCTGATACCTGCCAAAATTTAAAGCACAAAAAAATAACTTAGTTTGCATGAGAAGTTAAAACAACCCAGAAGTACTACAGAATTAGGATTCTGTCACTTTCCAACGTTTCTGATTAGTGAAGAAATGTGTTCAGAGGATTAATTAAACATTTTCTGCTAGGAGGTTGCTCCCTCTGATATACCTAGTTTCCTGCAAACTTGCCAAACTTGCTTATAATTTTATTAGATCTTCTGAGGATTACATCAGATTTTCTATGTAGATGATCAGGTTGTCTGCGATTCAGCAGTTTTATTTTGTCCTTTCCAATCTGGATGCCCAGTTGTTGATTTCTCTCTTCAAAATGGGATTGAATTTTGCTGCTTCTTTGCATACCTAGTAATTTTATTTTATTTTTGTTAATCCTCACCCGAGGATACTTTTTTCCCATTGACTTTTAGATCGAGTGGAAGGGACGGAGGAAGAGAGGGCACTGTATTGGAGGTATAGGCAGTGTCCAGCACTGACAGGTTGGCTAAGAAGAAGTTGACTAAGACAAGTTGGGAGTGTGGAGTCGGGAGTCCATTACGATAAGGCTGACAGTGCCCAGGTTCCCAATCACAGCCACTATGTAGACCAGCAGAAAGATGGCAAAGAGCAAGGGCCTCAACTCCTCTGTGTCAGTCAACCCTTCCAGAAGAAACTGGGTCACTAGGGTCCCATTTTCTAGCTGCATGGAACCACGCACAGAAACCTGCACCTGTAGAGTCCAACTCTCAGTCAGAGGAGGGTCAAAGTTTGGAGTGCCAGTGTACAGAAGGGAATGCAGGGGTGGGGGGAGGATGGTCCAGAGACAAAGAGGACAGGTTTCAAGCTCACAGGAATAAGACTCAGAATTACAGGAATGAGGGTGGGCTCAAGAGGCCAGTGGTAAGTAGAGGCCAGGAGAATGGAAAGAGTAACCCCGGCAGCTCCCACACCAAGAGGAGCGGCACAGACCTTGAAGTCACAGTGCATGCAGCTCCTTTAAGGATATCAAAGTCAATCCCTCAGAAACTTCTCCCTGAATGAATGACCCTGGACCTTGTAAT
Source organism: Tadarida brasiliensis (assembly GCA_030848825.1). Lineage (NCBI taxonomy): Eukaryota > Metazoa > Chordata > Mammalia > Chiroptera > Molossidae > Tadarida > Tadarida brasiliensis. Next base: position 86,731,006 of record CM061280.1, read on the forward strand.
TATCTGAAATGGCCCCATTATTTCACCATCACCAGCACAGCAGAATCCCCATTCAGGATCACTGAAAATACATCAGTCAGGTCCCTCCTTCTCCTCTGAACCTTTCAGGGCCTCCCATATCACTCAAAGTCAAAGCCAACATCTCCCCACAGCCTGCCAGGCCCTCTGTGATACGCCCTCTCCTCTCCTCTCTGATCATCAGGCAAGAGGTCTGTCAGCTCCTTGCTCCATATTGCATCTTCAGACTTATTCTTAGCAGCCAACATCCTTGCCTATTTCTTACCCTGGTGGGAGAGGGCTCTGCTTTCCTATCCAAGGCTAATTTTTCTAGGTGCCGTCTTGATCTCAATTCCTGGAAATTCTTTTACAATTGAAAGTACTAAATGCCACTGAATTGTTTGCTTTCAAATGGTTACTTTCATGTTAGGTCAATTTTACCTCAATAAAAAAGAAAGCAAAATAAAGACTTTGTCAGACATATAATAGCAAAGATAATTTTTTGTCAGCAGAAAACCTGCACTATAAGAAATATTAAAGACAATACATGAGAAACGATGATAGCAAATGGAAACTTGGATCTACATGAAGGAATGAAGAGTCCTAGAAATAGAAAATATGTAGGTAAATATAAAATAATTTTTCCATTTTTAAAGTTCTTTAAGTCATAGGAAACCGTTTAAAGCAAAAATATTAACAATATAGTATGGGATTTATAACCTCTGTAGAAGTAAAAGGTATGGCAACAATAGTACAAAGCACTAAAGTGGGTTATTGGAAGTATATTGATGCAATGTTCTTACATTATATCTGAAATGATTTTAAATTATTTGAAGGTAGTCTATAATAAAATACATATTAGAAACATTAGTTCTAAATATATATTGGAGGTAAAGTAGAATTCTAAAAATTACTCAATCTAAAAGAAGTCATGAAAAGGTAGAAAGAGGAACACAAAACGCATGGGAGAAATATTTTTAAAAATAGCAGGATGATAGCTTTAAACTCAACCATATCACTAATTACATTAATTGTAAATGGTCCAAATGCTGCAATTGAAAAGCAGAGATAATCAGACTGGAATCAAGGGCAAAACAAAACTATATTCTAAGCATAAGAAATCTACTTTAAAAATAAAGTCATAAAGCATGGCTGGTGTGGCTCAATGAACTGAATGTCATCCCATGGACTGAGAGATCCTTGTTCGATTCCTGGTCAAGGCACATGCCTGGGTTGCAGGCTCAATCCCCAGTAGGGGGCATGCAAGAGGCAGCTGATCAATGTTTCTCTCTCACATCGATTTTTCTATCTCTCTCTCTCCAAAAAAAAATCAATAAAATCATATTTAAAAATGAAAAATTAAGTCATAGATATGATAAAAGAAAGAAGATAGATAAAGGCTTGCCATGCAAACTATACCCATAAGAAAGTTTGAGTGGTTATATTAATAGCAGGCCAAGTAGATTTCAGGACAAGGGATATGATGGGATGGAGGACATTTACCAATGATAAAAGGGTCAGTTCGTGAAGAAGACAAAACAACTCTAAATATATATGCATTACAAAAAACAGAGCTTGAAAATACATGAAACAGATCTCAGCGAAAAGAAATGAGAAAGAGATAAATCCACAATCAGAGGTAAACATGTTAACACTCCTCTTCAAGTAACTGATAAAACAATATTGCAGAAAATCAAACATAGAAGAGCAAATTAAAATCTAAATATGTAGTAGGAAAGAAATAATGAAGAGAAGATATGAATCAAATGTAAAATGCACAAATGATAGAGAAAAATACATCAAACTGAAAGATTTAATACCAATAAAACTGATAAAAAGTGTAACCAGACAATATTAAGAACAATATTTGGAACAAATTTGCTAACATAGAGAAAATGGACAAATTCCTTGAATGACCCAATTTACCAAAACTGACTCAAGAAAAATTAGAAAACCTGAATATCCCAAAATCTATGGAAAAAAAAAATGGAACAGAAAACTCTAGTCTCACATGGCTTTATTAGTGAACATTATCAAATACTTAAAGAAGTAATATTACCAGTTCTGTACAAATCCTTTCCAAAAGTAGAGGAGGGAAAACACTTCCCAAATCATTTTATGAGTCCAGCATTACATAATACCCAAACCAGATGAAGATATTGCAAGGAAAGAAAACTACTCCTTCATGAAGTTACACACACACACAAAAGAATTAAATACTGGCAAATTTAATCTAGAATACATAAGAGGATGATACATCATGACCAAGTGAGATTTAGCTCAAGAATAAAACATTGGGGTGTCAATGGGGAAAAAAGGAGAAACATCTGTAACAAAAATAAATTAATAAAAAAAAAATAAAACATTGGCCTCATATTAAAAAATAAATCAGTGTCATCATATTAAGAAAATAAAGGACAAAATACAGTCATTTCAACAGATGGCAGGAAAAGCATCTGACAATATTCAATGACCACTCATGATAAAAACTCTCAGAAAAACAACTAGAGGGAAACTTTCTTAATTTAATCATGATACTTCATGGTAAAAGACTAAATTCTGTTCAACATTGTCCTAGGCAGTGCCCTATAAAAGAAAGATAAATAAAAGTCATACAAATTGAAAAAAATGAAATAGAATTATCTTTATTCAGAGATTATATGTTTGTGTATGCAGAAAATCCTATCTACAAAAAATAAGTGAAATTTTAAAAAGCACTATCATTTATAATGGTTTGCCAAAACATGAAATACTTAGTGATGTACTTAATAAAATGTGCTAAATATTTACACTGAAAACAGTTGATAAGAGAAATTAAAGAAAACCTACATAAGTGGAGAAACATGTCATATTCATGGATTGGAAGACACAGTATTTGTAAATTGTATGTTCTCACCACACTATTTCTATAAATTTGATGTAAACCTAATAAAAATCCTGACTTTGCAGAAATTGACAAACTGCTTCCAAAATGTATGTGGAAATAAATGTGAAGAACCTAGAGTAGGAACATCAAACTTGCAAAAGAAGAATAAAGTTGAAAGATATAAGTATGACTAAAAGAGAATACAGACAAAATGAAAAGCTCATACTTAGCTGGTGGAAATGTAAGGTGGTATAATCATATTGAAAAGCAGTTCTTCAGTTTCTTACAAAGTTAAACTTACATTTACTGTATGACCCAGCAAGGCCACTTCTGCTATTTACCTAATAATTAAAACCATATGTCAACACAAAGACATGTACATATTTTTTGTATCAACCCTATTAAAAATAACCCCAACTTGGAAACAACTCAAGTGTCCATCAACAGGTGAATAGTTAAACAAATTAGGATACATCTGTGCAATGGAATACCACTCAGCAATAAAGAAGGATGGACCAGTGACTCCTGCTGGAAATGGCCCCAGGGCTAGGCCTCACCCTGGCCCCCGAAGGATTCAGATTCCACAGCGAGTGGAGTACAGACAGAAGGACAGGCCAGGACTAGCCTAGAGGCTCCAGAGTCACTCCCAGAAGTCGATGACAGGGGACCAGGGGTCAGCAAGCTTGTCTCACCTGAGGCTGGCCAGATTGGTGCTGGCACTGGCTTTGAGGCTCACCTGCAAGCTTGGGGCGCGACCAGATAAGCGGGAATCAGTCACCTTCCCATCAGCCCCGGCACTGAATCCCAGAGCATGGCTCTCTTGCCAGGAAACAACCAAGGGTCTCTGTTCGCACAGGCGCACTAGGGTTACATAGCGTTCTATGGGGCGGAGCTTCATACGGGAGTCTTCATTGGCTAAGCATACTCTGGGGTCTATGGGTCACAACGGCAGGAGCCAGTCGCACTCCCTGGGACTCAAAAGCAGTCGTTTTGTTGCGCAGGCACCCCGGAAATGCCCGATGGTCTTGCACCTGAAAGGGTAGAACTTCCTGAGAAGGCCCGAGTCCCTTGTTCATAGGCTGAAAGAGCCGTCAGCTTCAAGTTGGACTCTGAGGGGAACAGGGGATTTACAGCAGCCATGCAGGCTGCAGACGAAGCTGCAGGTGGTATGGCTGATGCAGGGAGTAGCCTCGGCGGCTCTGAAGACCAGGGTGGCACTGGAGGCCCTAACAGCCACGGTCCCCTCGGGGTTCTGGAAGGCCAGTGTGGTCCTGGGGGCCCTAGTAGTGCTGACTCCCACAGTGGTCCTTGTAGCTCTCCTGGCCAGGGTGGCCCTGGTGGCCTGGGTGGTCCTGGAGACAAGGAAACGAAGGGATCAGCAGCTATAGGTGCTTCCACTGTCGCACGAGGAGCACTTGCGTCTGAGCCAGGTAGAGATGTGACATCAGTGGTTGTAGGAGCAGGAAACCGAAAGATGGTCTTGTATCCTTTCAGACGAGCCCCTAAGGCCTGGTGGCCAAGGGATGGATCAGGGACATCCTGCAAGGCTAGGGCTGGCTTTTGGGGACAGGGCACAGGACAGCCAGGGGGAGACAAAAATGGCAGCAGGGAAGAGAACCTGGGGTAGCCGGGGGGGGGGGGGGGGGTGGGAGTCGACACCTGAGGAGGATGGAGGGTAGCGAAGCAGGCTTGAGAGAGCTGCGGAGGTGGGACAGGATGAACCGAGTGAGGAGGGAGGCGGGCCAAGGTGACCTCAGCTTGCAGGACTTGGTGGTTGTGTGTGTGTGTGGCGGGGACGGGGGGTGGGGGGGATGAGTTGCGGGTGGCCAGCCTCTGAGGTATAAGGAATCCTGAGGCACTGGCAAATTCAGCTGCGGAACGTTCCTTAACCGTGTCTCCTGCAGCAAGCTCACTGTGCCTTTCCGGTGCCCCCTGGAGGCAGAGATGGCCCGCAGTTCCATGGACCGAGATGACCAACACCACCTGCAGGCGGTTCGAAAGGAGTTCAAAGTGAAGGGCAGCATCTTGACTGTGTCAGTTGTAGAAGGAGCCAAGATGGGGGTGGGGGCAAGTGCTCAGGATCTAAAAGCCAATCTTAGCCTGAGAAGGGCCCTGCAATGGACACAAGGAGAAACCAAGTGTTAGGTCTCAGGAGCGGGGGTGGTGTGCTGGGTACAAGAGAGAGTCATCACCTTTAACTTAATTTTTACCCCTCACTTTTAGCAAATGGACTGCCGAAGACCCTGGTCTCCTCCGTGTTTCCGTCAACGCCTTCCTGGAAAAGCTTTCCGTGGTGATGCAAAACATTCAGCGCATTTGGCCCCTATTTCCACCAAGTGTAGACCGGGAAAAGGGAACTGGGACCCAACGTTGTCACCCCTACTAGGCACTGCACAGGGAATTGATTCCTGTAGTAGTGCCACTCTCTTACTGGGGCCTTATTGTTTGCCCATATTGGCATTTGGCTCTCTAACCCACTTGTTTTGTTCCCCTGTTGCTTGAAGAATGGGATGATTAAATGTTTGCTACTGCAGAAAGCAAAACTGAGCTAGTATTCTGTGTCTGACTTTCTTTTCAGTTACTGTGCCTGCACATTTTCTTGCATTGTTCCTCAGGTAGTAGGGCAGGTAGGTTCTGGGATTCAGATAGTAGTACAAAGCAATTGAAGCAATTAGGAAATGGAAGAAAATGAAAATCACTTCTGTCCTGACGTTCAGCATTAAGTACTGTTAACATTTTGAAATACTTTTCTAGTTTTATACTTGTACTTATACATTACATGAATAAATATAATATAAATGTATAAGATTATTAGTTACAAGTTTGTTTTTGCAAGTTTAGCATTAATTTCTCCTGAAAATATTTCATTGAACATATGAACATTACTTCTTTTTAAAAAATGTTTTTCCCAGGGAGACTGTTTAGTGAGGTCTGGGGACAAGGCACAGCCCTGTAAAAATCACCAAACTTTTATGGGGGAGGCGGGGCAGGGAAGACAGGAAAACAGGGAAGCAGACTTGCAAAGACAGGGTGGTTGACTTTTCAGTTGGCCAGGGGAGGGAGTGAAATGTTCCCAGAGCCCTCCCAAGGGCAGAGGAGGAGGCCTCAGCATGGGGACATGAGTGTGGGGATGGGTCCCAGCATTGGAGGGGTGAACCCCAGTAAGAGAGGGTGGATGGAAGGAAGCTGAGGGTGGATCCCAGGGGTTAGAGGGAGGATACCTGGGACCTGGGGATGGACTCCAACAGATGCAGGAGCGTGTATGCCTGGGGCTGGAGAGTGGACCCCAGAAGCAGGGGGATAGACCCCAGATGTTGGTGGGTCAACCACTGGTCTGTAGGTTGGACCCCCAGGAGCTGGAGAGTGGACCCTACATGTTGGTGGGTGGATCAATGGTGCCGGCAGGTGCACCCTGAGGGTTAGACGGGGCAGCTGGAGAGGGCTCAGGATCCCTTAGAGTGCAGACTCATTGGGTGGCATGGGGGGCAGAGGCAGGCTTCCTGGCAGGGGTGGAGACAAAGACTCAGGCATTGGTGCCACCTTGCGGGCCAACCATTTCACAATGGGGGTGGTAGCCGCTTCACCCCAGTAGGCCCTGGGGGGAGGCTCAGCAAGGCGGTGGCTTCTCCATCTTAAAGTGGAAATAAAGGAAGAACGGCTTGGTTTTCTAGTACCAGTGAGTGCAAAAGTTGCCCTTGGCCTTGTCAATCTCCCTACTCAGCACCTTGAAAGCAATGGTGCCATAGGGTACAGCAGCCATCAGCAGGTACTGCCAGCACCTGTCTGGGGAATTGATCTTCTGCCAGTAGGCAGACAGGAAGCGGTAGTGCAGCATGATACCCTCGGCGATCTCGGGGTAGTAGATCTGGAAGAGTAGGCTCTGCTGGCCCTCTCTGTGTCCTTCTGCTTGGTCACTTTGTTGTCTGGGCAGCAAATCTTCACAAATTTCTCCACCTCCCTCTTGATCTTCTCCAGCGTCACCTGGGCCAAGGGTAGGGTTGGGGGTAGGGGTGGGTGGGGCCCAGTGCCTTAGCCTCCTTGGCTGCTCACTGGATCAAGTTGGTTTGGTGCTTTTCCCCCTGGGTGTGTGTGAGGTAGCTCCCCTCATTCTCATAGAGCTTTAGGCACAGCTTGTATTCATAGGAACCCAGGTCCAGAATCAGTTCACTGCCTTGGCCCCATGGATGGACTGCTAAAGCTTCTGGCGGTTTTAACACTTAGGTCAGATCACAGAACTCCTCTTCCAAACCTGCTCTGGGATCCCGTCTCACCCAGAGACAGCAAAAGCCTTTACAGTAGCCTACAAAGCCCTATGTGATACTGCCCGCACCCTCTCTGGCCTCCTCCCCTCCCCTCTCCACCTTGCCCACTCTGATCCAGGCACACTGGCCTCCTCCCCTTTGAGACACACTGGGCCCACTCCCGCCTCAGGGCCTTTGCACTGGCTCTTTCCTATCTGGAACTGTCTTCCCCCAGGGATCCTCCTGGCTTACTCCCTGACCTTCCTCAGGTACTTCTCAGATGTCACCTGCTCAGAGAGGCTTTTCTGATCACCTCACTAAAATTGCATTCCACTTCTCCCACCCTCTGCATTACTTACTACCACATGAAGTATCCCCAGCTCTGAGAACACTCTTTGCCTGGCACAGAGTAGCCCAAGACACACTTGATCTTCAATCAGACCATGGCCTCTCTCACCCTAGTCTCATCAAAAGCCATTCTCTTGGCCTAGAACACTCCTGGCCTGCCCTTGCTCCCCAATTTTGCCCTGTGTTATTGGGAGGGGGAGGGGAGAAGAGGTTGGTAGGTTCACCGTGATGGACACACAACAGAGACTGGAAGGAGTTGCCAGATTTTAAGGAATTTGGATGCATTTAAGCCACCAGGGGTGAGGTTGAACACAGTGATGACATAATCTGCCTTTTGTTTTAGCAGGTTTTCTAGGCTGTATTGAACATAGCCTGAGGGAGGTCAGGGCAGAAGGCCAGTGATAGGTTGGCTACGTATCCAGGGGGTATTTGCAGATAGAGATGGTGAGGTGGAGATAAACAAATAGGTGGTTGGGGGTATAAATAGCAAGGAGGGCAGGGGCTGTCACAACACAGGGGAACAAGGGCAGGATGCTGGGGGTATTGCTCTTGCTGGGGTGTGGGTCTTGCTCCTGTCATCCCCTTCTCACCTGCATGGCCCAAAACAAAGCACTGATATAGCAGGCCCAGGTGTGCCTGGGGCATATTGGCCAGGTGACCTTACTTGTGCCACCCAATCCTGGGCTCAACCCATGGATCCAGGAATGAGGCCCACCCCCCTCAATGAAAGAATGGCCCAGGACTGAGAAGCGCCCCCCTCATTGGTTCTGGCACTCTTAATTGTAGCTGGACATGAGGCTGATGATATGCTCCAGCTTTTGGTGCAATTTAGGTGAAGCAGACAAATTCTTTGAAAGACATAAACTACTAAAACTAAGACAAGAAGAAAAAATAATATCTGAGCAACTCTACATCAAATAAGGAAAATGGGTTCATAATTAAAACCTCCCATTAATAAAACTCCAGGCCAGGAGTTTTATTTTTTCTTTACTTCTCTTTTGTTAATCCTCACCCAAGGATATTTTTCCATTGATCTTTCAATAGAGTGGAAGTGAGGGAGAGAGGGAGGGAGAGAAACATCAATGTGAGAGAGGCACAGCGATTGACTGCCTCCCACAGGACCCCGACCGGGACTAGGGATCAAACCTGCAATCCAATCATGTACCCTTGACTGGGAATCGAACCTGCAACCCTTTGGTCTGCAGGCCAATGCTCTAAATACTGAACCAAACTGGTCAGGGCTATATTTATTATTTCTATCAAATATTTAAGGAAAAAAATTGTGCTAGTCTCATACATATTTTTCAGAAAATAGAAGAATAGGAACAGTATTACCATGAAACAAAAACCAGACAAAATTATAAGCAAGTAGATAACTACAGACCAATATCCCCTATGAGCACTGATGCAAGAAAATTAACAGAAATTATATATCAAATTCAACAATATATTAAAAGACGAATGCACCATGATCAAGTGTGGTTTATCCTAGAAATGCAAGCTTAAAGGACTAGCATAGCCTACTTTCAAGACTTACTTGAAATGTACAGTAATCAAGATGGTGTGGAACTGCTGCCAAGGTAGACACATAGATCCAAGGGACAGATTGAAAGTCCAGAAGCAGACCCACACATGTACGGTCAATTGATTTTTGACAAAGGTGTCCAAGATAATTCAGTGTGGGAAGGATAACCTTTTGAACAAATGGTTCTGGACTATCCATATGGGAATAACACACCTCAACCTTCCTGGGTACCTGCCTCCTGTCATGCCCAAAGATTAAGTTAAAATGGTCGTAGCTCTACATGTAAAGGCTAAAACTATAAAAATTTGAGGAATCATAGGAGAAAAATCTTTGTGACCTTTTGGTAGACAAATATTTCACAAGTGAAATCAATATCAATAAGCATGAAGACTATATCACTACTCTGTTCATAATTGTATGAGTTTCCTAGAGCTGCCAGAACAAAGTACCATCAAGCACTGCATAACGACGTTTCAGTCAATGACAGACCACATATATGAGACTGGTCCCATAAGATTATAATGGAGCTGAAAAAGTACTATCTCCCAGTGACGCCGTAGCTGTCCTGACATCATAGCACAATGAATTCTGTGTTTGTGGTGATGCTGGTGTAAACAAACTTACTGAGCTGCCAGTTGTATAAAAGTAAAGGCCTGGGGTGGGGCAGGAACCAGATAGAGGGGGGGCAATGGGGGAAAATGGAGGACATCTGTAACAATAAATATACATTTTAAAAGATACTTGATAATGATCATAAAGACAATGTTACTGGTTTATGTATTTATTACACTTTTCATCATTCTTTTACAGTGTACTCTCTCTACTTATTAAAAAATTGCTGTAAAACAGCAAGCCCTGTTATGTCAGCAGCAGCCTCATACATCTCTTGTTTACAGTCTCTGGACTGCATCATTTCCTCTTGTGCTTGATTTAATCTATGCTGTATTATAAATTTAGTGTAACCTAAGCATAAAGTGTTTATAAAGTCTACAGTAGTGTACAGTAATGTCCTAGGCCTTCACATTCACTCACCACTCACTCAAAGAGCAACTTCCAGTCCTGCAAGCTCTATTCATGGTAAGTGCCCTATACAGGTGTACCACTTTCTTTCTTTTTTTGTTGTTGCTGTTAATCCTCACCCGAGGAAATTTTTTCGATTGATTCTTTTTAAAGAGTGAAAGGAAGGGCAGGAGAGGGGCAGGAGAAGGGGAGAGAAAGAGGGAAATATTGATGTGAGAGAGACACATCGATTGGTTACCTCTCGCATGCATGCCCAGACCGGGATCAAGGAGCCCAGGTACATGCCCTTGACTGGAAATTGAACCCATGACCTTCGGTGCGAGAGATGATGCTCTAATCACTGAGCCATACCAGCCAGGGCCACTTTTTATCTTTTATACTGTATTTTTACTGTACCTTTTCTATATTTAGGTACAGAAATACTTACCGTTGTGTTAAAATTGCCTACAATATTCAGTACAGTAACATGCTCTACAGGTTTGTATCCTAGGAACAATACGCTATACCATCTAGGTTTATGTAAGCACACTCTGTGATGTTCACACAATAACAAAATCATGTAAAAATACATTTTTCAGAATGTATTCTCATCATTAGTGGCACATAACTTGGTGCCTTAAAACAACAGAAATTCATTCTCGCACAGCTCAGGAGGGCAGGTGTCTAAAATTACAATGTTGGCAGGGTTGATTCTTTTTGGAGGCTCTGAGGCAGAATCAGTTCTATGCCTCCCTCCTAATTTCTGGTGGTTACCTGTAAGGCTTGGCATTCTTTGGTTTGTAGACTCATCACTCCAACCCTTCCTCTGTCTTCACATGGCCTTCTCCTCACTCTGTCTGTGTGTTCACATGACTTTCTTATATAAAGAAATCAGTCACTGGAGTAGGGCCACCCTAACCCAGTATGATGTCATCTTAAATAATTACATTTGCAAAGACCCTATTTCCAAATAAGATCATATTCATAGGCACTGGGGTTAGGACTTCAACGTACTCTTTAGAGGACACAATCTAACCCATAACAATCCTCCATTATTTCCCATTTAACACAGAGCACACGCCTTTAGTATGACCTCTGAGGCCCTACCATCTGGTCCCTGTCCACCCTCCAACTCCTCTCCTGCTACTGTCTTCTTCACTCACTCTGCTCCAGCCTCACAGGTCTCCTCCCTCTCCCCCACCACCTTCAAATCTTTTCTCCAATCTCACCCTCACAGTGAAGCCTGCCCCAACCACCCCTTTTAAAATTGAAAACCACTTGTCCCAGTATTCCTTATCCTCTCCCCCTGCTTCATTTCATGCCATAAGACTCACCACCTTCCCATACACTACATGATGTAGTTATTTGTTTTGTTTCTTGACTGTCTCTCCCCATTAGTATAGAACCTCCATGGAGACCGGGAACAGTGTCTAGCAATAAATGTGCCTTGAATTATGGAATAAATAAAGTTAATACAGAAAATTTAAGAAAACATCCTTGTGACCTAAGAGTAAGGAAGAACTTCTTAAATATTATGTAAAACCAGTAAGGGATTAATATCAGGAATATATTTTAAATGGAGGGGAATATGGTGGCCGTATAAGTAGACCCTTCTTACATCTCCTCCCTGGGCCAGACTGGAAATAAAACTAAATTAGGAAACATTCACTCAGAATTACCAACAGAGGTCCAGCTGAAGAGGAGACAGAGAAGGGAAGGACAGAAACCACCTGGAGCTGGTAGGAGGGTCAAGATCCCAAGAGGTTCTGGCCCACTTCTACTGGAGGCAGGCAGAAGCAGAGAGAGAGAGAGAGAGAGAGAGAGAGAGAGAGAGAGAGAGAGAGAATCTCTTGGCTGTGGGCTGGGGGTAGTTTCCCTGAGAGGAGCGAGGCCTGGTCCCCAGGCTGGGCTCCCCAGTTTGGAGCACCAGAGTCTAAAACAGCAGCCCATGAAGGGCCAACAGGGGTTTCTAGCCACTGAGGAGACCAGAGCTGGACAGAGATAAAGCCACAGGTTTCCTTTCTAATTTTTTTGTTTATTTGTTTGAAAAAAGCAAAAACCCAGAGCACAGGATTTTTGTCTACATCTACTCACCTGAGATTTCAGTGGAGAGAGGGTGATGAGGACTGGAGGGGCCTGAGGAGAGGCTGGGGTGGAAGGTATTGGGGACGGATGTGGAAAGATGGGCAGCCGTGTGACCTGAATCTGGCTGTGCCTCCCCAAACCAAAACAGCCATTTCTCCTGAGAGGCACTGGCCCCTCCCAGAAGCCACAGCTCAGGTAACAGATAAAACCTTGCCCTGGGGGATACAGCTTGCCCCATCCACAAGAACACTGCTTGTCACACCCTGCATCTCAAACAGAGGAGACAGCAGCAGGGGGCCAAGCCTATGGTTTAGTTTGAACAATCTCAGGGAGTATCAGGGACTGGTTTGGGGTAGGGCTGTCCACCCCACTGCCCCAGGAACCTGGCTGGGACTTTGCCCGCAAGGGAGAGCTGATTGAAAATCCCGGTTTCCAGCTGATCCCACTGGACTGTGTAGGAGGACCTCTGCCCAGCCGAGGGTAGGGAAATATTCTGGATCACTCTCAGAGGAGCTCAGGCTGTGGGGCAGAGAAACACACCCACCACATTCCTTGAAAACTGAACAGCACCTCCTCTTCACAAGAGACCCAGAGGTTTGATACCCCTGTCCCTGCATAAAGACCTTTCAGAAACAGACTTTTCAGTGACTAAGATTGACAGCTGGCCGGCAGGTGAAGGTGGATAGAGGCAGAACCTGAGGAACCTGGGGGAAGTCTGCTGATCCACCCCTGGGCCCCAAGCTGAGGACAAACTGACTTTAGAGTGCAGCTTGGCCTCTCCCTTGCACAGCCAAGTTCTGTAGAGACAAACACAAACTGTGGATAGCTTGAAGCTCCAAACACGTTGATAAGAGCCAAAGGAGGACACTTTCTGACTGTGGCTAGCACCTACGTAAAGCAGGATCCAAAGGGAGCTCCCAGGAGGCACTAAAACTCTGCTGAGACCAACACCACTTCACTTTTTTTTTTTTTTTTGAGAAAAATGCCACTTCATTTTTTTATTTTTTTTTGCATCATCTTTATCTTTATCTTTTATTGATTTGGTATTAGTTTAGTCAGTCTCTGTTTTCTTTCCTTTTATTTTTTATTTATTTATTTTGTTAAATTATTTTTCTTTATTGATTTTAGAGAGAGAGGAAAGGAGAGGGAGAGAGAAACATCGATGAGAGAGAACAGCGATTGGCTACCTCCTGCATGCCCCCCACTGGGGTTAGGCCCACAACCTGGGCATGTGCCCTGACCAGGAATTGAAACAGTGACCTCTTGGTGCATGGACTGATGCTCAGCCACTGAGCCACACTGGCCGGGCTGTCTTCTTTCCTTTTCTTACTCTAGTTTTCTTCTTTCTCCTGCTTAAACTTCTTTTTTCCTTTTCTAATATTCTGTCTTTCTGCTTTCTCTTCTATTTTCCTTTTCATAACTTTTTCTTCCTCTTTTCTTTTATATCATTTTCATTCCCCTATTCTCTGTTCTTATTACATTTCTTTCACCTCTGCCCTTTCATAATACTTTTTCTTCCCCCTTTTCTTCTATCCTAGTATTTTTTTTCTTTTCTTCTATTATTCTTGTTCTCTTCTCTCTTTCCTAATTCTCTCTTCTTTTCTGGTCACTTTTGTTGTGGTTGTAGGGGTCTTTTGTGTGTTTTTGTTATGTTGTGTTGTGTTTAGTTTTATTGTCAGCACCTGCAAAACATCTGGCATGATGTGACTGGGAGTGAGCCACAATCAGCCAGCCTGAGAGGAGATCCCAGCCACAAATGGGACAACAACAGTCAAGACCCAATTATAACAGGAGAGGCCAAATAAATCACATAAGGGTCATTATGAGAGCACTCAGCTCAAGAGATCTAAGAGACTGCACCACTGGGTCCCACAAAACACTTACTACATAAGGCCACACCATGAAGACTGGGAATCATAGCAGTTTGATCTAATACATAGAAACAATTACAAAGAGTCAGAAAAAATGGTGAGACAAAGAAGCAACCCCCAAATGAAACAAAAGGAGGAAACTCCAGAAAAAGAACTAAATGAAATGGAGGCAAGCAATTAATCAGATATAGACTTCAAAGTAATGGTTATAAGGATTCTCAAGGAACTTAATGAGAATTTCAAGAAACTTAGTGGAAACTACAACAGCATGAAACAAGAAATTGAAAACATAAATAAGAATCAGGCAAAAATGAAGAATAACATATCTGACATCAAGAACACATTGGAAGGATTCAAAAGTAGACTGAATGAGACAGAAGACCAAATCAGTGATTTGGAAGACAAGGTAGAAAAAAGCACCCAATTAGAGTGGCAAAAAGAAAAAAAGATAAAAAGCAGGAGGCTAGTTTAAGGGAACTTTGGGGCAATATGAAACATAACAACATCTGCATCATAGTGGTACCAGCAGGAGAAGAAAGTGAGCAAGGAATAGAGAACCCATTTAAGGAAATAATAACAGAAAACATCCCCAACCTGGTGAAGGAAAAAGATACACAAGTTCTGTAAGCACAGAGAGATCCAATCAAGATTAATGCAAAGAGACCCACTCCAAGGCACATCATAATCAAAATGACAAACATTAAAGACTAAGAAAGAATTTTAAAGGCAGCAAGAGAGAGACAGAAAGTAACCTATAAGAGAGTATCCATTAGAATGTCAGCTGATTGCTCAACAAAAACATTTCAGGCCAGAAAAGAGTGGCATGAAGTATTCAAAGTAATGAAAAATAAGGACCTAAACTCAAGACTACTCTATCCAGCAAGGCTACCACTTAAAATTGAAGGTGAGAGAAAGAGCTTCTCAGACAAAAGAAAAAAGAAAAAAAAAAAAAGGTTAAAGGAATACATAACCACCAAAGCAGCATTGCAGGAAATGTTCAAAGGAGCACGTTAAAAGGAGAAGAAATCAAGAGAGAGGGGAACATAGTTATAAAGGAAAAAATGTCAGTAAATAAGTACCTATCATTAATAACGTTAAATGTAAATGGACTAAATGCTCCAATCAAAGGACGTAGGGTCGCTGAATGGATAAGAAAACATGACCCATGTATATGCTGTCTACAAGAGACCCACCTCAGAACAAAAGACTCACAAAGACTGAAAGTGAAGGTATATTAAAAAAAAACCTCTTGATGGACTTTAAGGGAGATCTATAACAATACAGTCATAGTAGGGGACTTTAACACCCCACTGACATCACTGGATAGATCTTCTAGACAAAAAATTACCAAGGAAACAGAGACCCTTAATGATGCACTAAATCAGATGGATGTAATTGATATCTATAAAACATTTCACCCCAAAGCTGCAGAACATACATTCTGCTCAAGTGCATATGGGACATTTTCAAAGATAGACCACATATTAGGACACAAACTAAGTCTCTACAAGTTCAAGAACATTGAAATCATATCAAGCATCTTCTCATATCACAATTGCATAAAACTAGGAATCAATTACAATAAAAACATTCAAACACATGGAGGCTAAATAGCATGTTACTAAACAATGAATGGGTTACCAATGAGATCAAGGAAAGAATCAAAAACTTCCTGGAAACTAAAGAAAATGAACATACAACAACACAAAATCTATGGGACACAGGAAAAGTAGTCTTGAGAGGGAAGTTCATAGCATTACAGGCATACCTCAAGAAACAAGAAAAACGTATAATAAACTATCTAGCCCTACAACTTAAAGAATTAGAAAAAGAACAAAAGAAAAATTCAAAGTAGAAGGAAGGAAATAATAAAGACCACAGCAGAAATAAATGACAGAGACCAAAAAAACAATACAAAAGATCAATGAAACCAAGAGCTTGTTCTATGAAAAGATAAGCAAGATTGATCAACCTTTAGCCAGACTCACCAAGAAACAAAGTGAGAGGACTCAAATAGTTAAAATCAGAGATGAAAGTGGTAACATAAAAAAATGACACCACAGAAATACAAAGGATTGTAAATAAATACTATGAACAATTATATGCCAAAAAAAAAAAAATCGGACAACCTAGGCAAAATGGACAAATTCCTAGAATCAAACAATCTTCCAAAACTCAACAAGGAAGAGTCAGAAAACCTGAACAGACCAATAACAACTAAGGAAAATGAAGCAGCAATCAATAAACTGCCAGCAAACAAAAGCCATGGTCTGGATGACTTCACAAGGGAGTTTTACCAAACATTCAAAGAACTAACACCCATTCTCCTCAATCTATGCCAAAAAATTCAAGAGGAAGGAAGAATTCCAAGCTCTTTCTATGTGGCCAGCATGATCCTAATTCCAAGCCAGATAAAGACACTACAAAAAAAGAAAACTGCAGGACAATATCCCTAATGAACATAGACACCAAAATCCTCAACAAAATCTTAGCAAATCGGATCCAGCAATACATTAAAAAAATTATTCACCATGACCAAGTGGGATTCATCCCAGGGATGCAAGGCTGGTAAAAAATTCACAAATCAATAAATGTGATACATCACATAAATAAAATGAAAAATAAAAAATCATATGATCATATCAATAGATGCTGAAAAGCATTTGACAAAATAAAGCACCCATTTCTGATAAAAACTCTCAGGAAAGTGGAAACAGAAGAGTTATACCTCAACATAATAAAAGCCACATATGACAAACCTACTGCCAACATCATACTCAATGGGCAAAAACTAAAAACATTTCCCTTCAGTACAGGAACAAGACAGGGATGTCTGCTTTCACCACTCTTTTTCAACATAGTACTGGAAGTCTTAGCCACAGCAAACAATCAGACAAGAAAAAAAAATAAAAGGGATCCAAATTGGAAAGGAGAAAGTGAAACTGTCATTATTTGCAGATGACATGATATTGTACATAGAAAACCCTAAAGACTGCACCAAAAAACTACTATATTTAATAAATGAATTTGGCAGATTAGCAGGATACAAAATTAACATCCAAAAATTGTTGGCATTCTTATACACCAATAATGAACACTCAGAAAGAGAAACTAAAAAAAAAAAAAAAATCCCCTTCACCATTGTAACCAAAAAAAATTCAGATACCTGGGAATAAACTTAACCAAGGAGATAAAAGACCAGTTCTCAGAAAACTATAGGACATTGAAAAAAGAAATAGAGGAAGATATAAAAAAGTGGAAGGATATACCATGTTCATGGATTGGAAGAATCAATGTTATTGAAATGTCCATACTACCCAAAGCTATCTGTAGATTCAATGCAATCCCTATTAAAATACCAGTGGCATATTTCTTTTTTTTTATTTTATTTTTATTTTTTTTTAATTTATTTTTGTTACAGATGTTTCTCCTTTTTTCCCCATTGACACCCTCCTCCCCATCCCCCCACCCCGTCCCCAGCTTTGTTGTCCATGTCCATCAGTTATGCATATATGCACTTAAGTTCTGTGATTTATCTCTTCCCTCCCCTCCCCACCCCCTCTTCTGAGGGGTGTCAGTCTATACCCTACTTCCACATCTCTGGGTCTACCCTGTTCCTCAGACTGTTATGTTCATTATATTCCACAAATAAGTGAGATCATATGATATTTGTCTTTCTCTGCTTGGCTTGTTTCGCTTAGGATAATACTCTCCAGGTCCCTCCATGTCATCTCAAAGGATAAGAGATCTTTCTTTCTTACAGCTGCATAGTACTCCATTGTGTATATGTACCACAGCTTTTTTATCCATTCATCCACTGATGGACACTTGGGCTGTTTCCAGATCTTAGCTATTGTAAACAGTGCTGCTGGGAACATGGGGGTAATGTATTCTTTCTGATTGGTGTTTCAGGCTTCTTAGGGTATATTCCTAAAAGTGGGATCACTGGGTCAAATGGCAATTCAATTTTTAATTTTTTGAGGTAACACCATAATGTTTTCCACAGTGGCTGCACCAGTCTGCATTCCCACCAGCAGTGTACTAGAGTCCCCTATTCTCCACACCCTCACCAATACTTGTTGTTTGATGATTTGTTGATGGCAGCCATTCTGACAGGTGTGAGGTGATACCTCATTGTTGTTTTAATTTGCATCTCTCTGATGATTAGTGATGTTGAGCATTTCTTCATATGTCTCTTAGCCATTTGTATGTCCTGTTTGGAGAGGTGTCTATTTAGTTCCTCTGCCCATTTCTTAATTGGGTTCTTTGTCTTACTTTGTTGAGTTGTATGAGCACTCTATATATTTTGGAGATTAACTCCTTATCTGATGTATCATTGGCAGTTATGCTCTCCCATACAGTGGGATCCCTTTCTGTTTTGATGGTTGTTTCTTTTGCTGTGCAGAGGCTTTTGAGTTTGATGTAGTCCCATGTGTTCATTTTTTCCTTTGTTCCTGTTGCCTTAGGTGATGTATCAGTGAAGATTCTGCTGCGTATGATGTCCGAAATTTTGTTGCCTACATTTTCTTCTAGGATTTTTATGGATTCACGAGTCACATTTAAGTCTTTTACCCATTTTGAGTTTATTCTTGTGTATGGTGTAAGTTGATGGTCTAGTTTCATTTTTTTGCATGTAGCTGTCCAATTTTCCCCACACCATTTATTAAAGAGGCTGTCTTTACTCCATTGTATGCTCTTGCCACCTTTGTCAAATATTAATTGAGCATAATGTCTTGGGTCAATTTCCGGATTTTCTGTTCTGTTCCAGTGGTCTATATGCCTGTTCTTGTGCCAGTGCCAGGCTGTTTTGATTACAGTAGCTTTGTAGTATAACCTGATACCCGGTATTGTGATCCCACCTACTTTATCCTTCTTTTTCAAGATTGCTGTTGCTATTTGGGGTCTTTTTTGGTTCCATATGAACTTTTGAAGTATTTGTTCTAGTTCTGTGAAATATGTCACTGGTATTTTGATGGGGATTGCATTGAATCTATAGATTGCTTTGGGTAATATGGACATTTTAATGATGTTAATTCTTCCAATCCATGAACAAGGTATGTGCTTCCACTTTTTTATATCTTCCTCTATTTCTTTTTTCAATGTCGTGTAGTTTTCTGCAAATAGGTCCGTTACTTCTTTGGTTAAGTTTATTCCTAGGTATCTTAATTTTTTTGCCGCGATGGTAAATGGATTTGTTTTTTAGTTTCTCTTTCTGTGAGTTCATCATTGGTGTATAAGAATGCCGCTGATTTCTTGACATTAATTTTGTATCCTGCTACTAAAAATATGGAACGCTTCACGAATTTGCATGTCATCCATGCTCAGGGGCCATGCTAATCTTCTCTGTATCGTTCCAATTTTATTATATGTGCTGCCGAAGCGAGCACCCAGTGGCATATTTCATAGATCTAGAACAAGTACTCCAAAAGTTTATATGGAAAAAAAGACCCCCAAATAGCCACAGCAATCTTGAAAAAGAAGAACAAAGCTGTAGGGATCACAATTCCAGATATCAGGTTATACTACAAAGCCATTATAATCAAAACTGCCTGGTACTGGCACAAGAACAGGCATACATATCAATGGAAGAAAACAGAGAACCCATAAATTGACCCAAGACAATTTGCTCAACTAATATTTGACAAAGGAGGCAAGAGCACACAATGGAGTAAAGACAGTCTCTTCAATAAATGATGTTGGGAAAATTGGACAGCTACATGTAAAAAAATGAAACTAGACCACCAACTTACACCATACACAAGAACAAACTCAAAATGGATAAAAGAGTTAAATGTAACTCATGAAACCAAAAAAATTCTCGAAGAAAATGTAGGCAGCAAAATCTCAGACATCACACACAGCAGAATTTTACTGATACATTGCCTAGGGCAAGAGAAACAAAGGAAAAAATTAATACATGAGACTACATCAAACTAAAAAGTTTCTGCACAGCGAAAGGAACAACCATCAAAATGAAAAGGGAAACCACTGTATGGGAGAACATAATTGCTAATGATACATCAGATAAGGGGTTAATTTCCAAAATATATAGAGTACTCATACAACTCAACAAAAGGAAGACAAACAATCCAATTAAAACATGGGCAGAGGACCTGAATAGACACTTCTCCATACAGGACCTACAAATGGCCAAGAGATATATGAAAAAATATTCAACGTCTGATCATCAGAGAGATGCAAACTAAAACCACTATTAGGTATCACCTCACTCCTGCCAGAATGGCTGCCATCAACAAATCATCAAACAAGTGCTGACGAGGATATGGAGAAAAAAGCACTCTAGTACACTGCTGATGCGAATGCAGACCGGTGTGGTCACTATGATAAACAATATGGTGTTTCCTCAAAAAACTTAAAAATTGAACTGCCATTTGACGCAGTGATCCCACTTCTAGGAATATATCCTAAGAAGCCTGAAACACCAATCAGAAAGAGTATATGCACTTCTATGTTCATAGCAGCACTATGTACAATAGCTAAGATCTGGGAACAGCCAAATGTCCATCAGTAGATGAGTAGATAATAAAGCTGTGGTATATTAGCACAATGGAATACCATGCAGCTGTAAGAAAGAAAGATCTCTTACCATTTGAAATGACATGTAGGGACCTGAAGAGTATTATGCTAAGTGAAATACGCCAGTCAGAGAAAGACAAATATCACATGATCTCACTTATTTGTGGAATATAATGAACAAAATAAGCTGATGAACAAAATAGATCCAGAGACATGGAAGTAAGGAACAGACTAACAAACCTCAGAGGGAAGGGGGGGTGGAGGGGTGGGAAGAGATAAATCAAAGAACTTATATGCATATATGCATAACCAATCAACACAGACAACAGTACGGTGAAGGTACTGTGGGAGCAGGGAGGAGTGTCAATGGAGGAAAAAAGGAGGGACATCTGTAATACTTTCAACAATAAAGAAAAATAAATGAATGAATAAATAAATAAATAGGAATTTTTTTTTTAAATATCATCCTGGTCATTGAGAAGATAACAGCAATCCCAAGGTTTTTAAATGGGTGAAGGATATGAAAGGTATAGTTACAGAAGAGGTAACCCCCAAAGTTCCCAAGGATATAGTGGGAGTGTCGGTGGGCACAGTCATAGCAGAGAGCAACCTGACACAGCTGAGTCAAATAAAGTATGCCCATCCCTTAAACCCATCAATTCTGCTCTTGGGACATTCTCACCTACTCCCTTATGGAGTATGTATGAGGATGCTCATCATAGCATTGTTTGTGAAGGTGGAAGTCAGAACCACCTAGATGTCCAAATGACTTTCAGGTCTGCCCTTTTTTTAGACAGTTAGGTGTGTCTGGTTAATTCATGATCTTCTTGCCATGTGAACATTAGCAGAAGCCAAAACTAGACTATTGCTCAGTATGTTCTTTGGCGTTTCCTTCATGTATCTGACCACACTATCCATGCCTACTTTATACCCACCCATGGGGATCCAGTTCTGTACTGAGTTTTTGTTTGTTTGTTTGTTTTTCCCAGTGATGATGATTAAAAACTATTTGTTAAACATAAAACTAAAAATTACAAACTCTGTTCAATGCTCCACCTTTGTAGCTCCCACAAAAGAAACCAAAACAGATAACTCATTTCTAAGATTATCTTAGATTGACTGCGAGACTTTAAGTTCCATATATCTCTCATACAAGAACATGTCTCAGCTACATGTAAAAAAATGAAACTAGATCATCAACTTACACCACACACAAGAATAAACTCAAAATGGATAAAAGACTTAAATGTGACTCGTGAATCCATAAAAATCCTAGAAGAAAATGTAGGCAACAAAATTTCGGACATCATACGCAGTAGAATCTTCACTGATACATCACCTAAGGCAACAGAAACAAAGGGAAAAATGAACACATGGGACTACATCAAACTCAAAAGCTTCTGCACAGCAAAAGAAACAACCATCAAAACAGATAGGGAACCCACTCCATGGGAGAGCATAATTGCCAATGACACATCAGATAAGGGGTTAATTTCCAAAATATACAGAGTGCTCATACAACTCAACAAAAGGAAGACAAAGAACCCAATTAAAAAATGGGCAGAGGAACTAAATAGACACCTCTCCAAAAAGGACATACAAATGGCTAAGAGACATATGAAGAAATGCTCAACATCATTAATCATCAGAGAGATGCAAATTAAAACAACAATGAGGTATCACCTCACACCTGTCAGAATGGCCGCCATCAACAAATCATTAAACAACAAGTGTTGGCGAGGGTGTGGAGAAAAGGGGACTCTAGTACACTGCTGGTGGGAATGCAGACTGGTGCAGCCACTGTGGAAAACACTATGGTGTTACCTCAAAAAATTAAAAATTGAATTGCCATTTGACCCAGTGATCCCACTTCTAGGAATATACCCTAAGAAGCCTGAAACACCAATCAGAAAAAATACATGTACCCCCATGTTCATAGCAGCACTATTTACAATAGCTAAGATCTGGAAACAGCCCAAGTGTCCATCAGTGGATGAATGGATAAAAAAGCTGTGGTACATATACACAATGGAGTACTATGCAGCTGTAAGAAAGAAAGATCTCTTATCCTTTGAGACGACGTGGAGGGACCTCGAGAGTATTATCCTAAGCGAAACAAGCCAAGCAGAGAAAGACAAATATCACATGATCTCACTTATTTGTGGAATATAATGAACATAGCAGTCTGAGGAACAGGGTAGACCCAGAGACGTGGAAGTAGGGTATAAACTGACACCCCTCAGGAGAGGGGGTGGGGGGGAGGGAGGAGATGAACCACAGAACTTATGCACATGTATGCATAAGTGATGGACATGGACAACAAGGCTGGGGACAGGGTGGGGGGATGGGGAGGAGGGTGTCAATGGGGAAAAAAAGGAGAAACTTCTGTAACAAAAATAAATTAATAAAAAAAAAAAAAAAGCCATGGTACATAATACACAAGGAGTACTATGCAGCTGTAAGAAAGAAAGATCTCTTATCCTTTGAGACGACATGGAGGGACCTGGAGAAAATTATCCTAAGCGAAACAAGCCAAGCAGAGAAAGACAAATATCACATGATCTCACTTATTTGTGGAATATAATGAACATAACAGTCTGAGGAACAAGGTAGACCCAGAGATGTGGAAGTAGTGTACAGACTGACAACCTGCAGAAGAGTGGGTGGAGAGGGACGGAAGAGATAAACCACAGAACTTATATGCATGTGCGCATAGCTGATGGACATGGACGACAATGCTGGGGATGGGCGGGGGGTCTGGGGAGGAGCGTGTCGGTGGGGGGAAAAGGAGAAACATTTGTAACAAAAACAAATTATTAAAAATAATAATAATAAAAAAAAAAAAAAAACAAGAACATGTCTCAGCCTCCCTCGTCCTGCTCTTCCTTGCTCATTACTCAGAGAATCAACTGGCCTGCTCTCCTTAATCATGTTTATCTCTGGAATGAATATGCATCATTTTTGTAACCTTTGCTTTCCCCTGAAAAAATATTTGGCTTTTCAATTTGAACAATCTGAATCATTTGCTCTCTAAGGAGTTAGTTCACTGACACCATCCACTCATGCCTGCTGATTGTTCTTTTCTCACCACATTCAAATAGGTTTAGTTTACTGTCTGCAACCTTGGACATGTGTTTCAGTCTTAATATTATCTTTATTTGTGATAAAAGTGATTGTGAAGAACGTGGCTTAGGTGGGAGAGCCAAGTGAACTTGCTAACTTCCCTCTGGCCAGCCTAGACCTTGGGACAGCCCGCCTAAGAAAAACATTAGGGCTTGGGACCAATGTACTACAACACAACTCTGATGCTAACTACCTGGAGTTAGGGCAAATGTCACATGTTGAAACCACAGTCCTCCACAAGACTCTCCTCACTTCAGACAACAGTTGTACTCTCTGGGATTCTCAGACCACCCACTGTTCTGACCAATCGCTAAAAATTTGGGGTTTCCCACTACTCCATCAGATTCAATAATTCACTAGAACATCTTATAGGACTCAGGAAAACACTATACTTACTGTTACAATTTTATTATAAAAGCTGAAAATGAGGATGTCAATGAAGAGATGTCAGGTATAGGAGAGTTCAAAACACAAAGCTTCCATGTCCTCAGGATGTGTCACTCTTTCAGCATATCAATGTATATCATCAACTAGGGAAGCTCTCCCGAGCTTCAGTGTCGACAGTGTTTTACTGGGGTTTCATTATGTAGACATGATTAACTGAATCATTGACTATGTGATTGAATTCAATCTCCAGGTGCCCTTTCCTTCTTGGAGGTCACACTGATATTACCTGGTTTAAAGCCCCAACTCTGTAACCACATAGTTGGTCTTTCTGGCATGGTCAGCTCCCTTTCTAAAACTATCTTAGGGGCCCATCATGACTCACCTCATTTAGCATAAACAGATGTGGTCCAAGAGGCCAACCATGAATAACAAGGCACTCCAAATATTTAGGAACATCCAAGAATCTAGAGATTACCTATCAATATTAGGGCAAAGTCCAGCCAAATGCTTTGTTATACAACACATATGTACCCAGGTTGCTGCTTGCCAGTGGTGCTGGTAGAGATGGAGGGAGAATGACACCGAATTCTCTGCATCCAGCACTATAGGAGATGCTGGAGGAAGTTCTTCAGAATGAAGGGAAATGACACCAGGAAGAGGCAATGACCAAAAACAGGTGGGAAGAAAGCAGCTCAAATGTTAATGACTGGATCAGGTTCAAGAGACTTGTACCAAGAGGAAGCAGAAACATCACACACATACAACTCTTTCAAGTTTTGTTATAAAAGAAAGGAGAGAAATAGTGTCATAGCTGTGAGAAAACAATTAAAAATTGGGTAGATCCATGTCACATGATCAAAACAGCTGCAGGGGAGGCTGGGAATGTGAATATTAGTTTTTACATGCTCTCATATGGAGGTGGGCAAGGGAAAGAGAGATGGATGCTGGATTAGCCTTTAGGGTGTGCTACAGTGAGTTTAGTTCTTGATTTTCAGCTTTCTGGACCAGGTACCATGAAATCTGGCTATCCTTTATTTTCCTTTATGATAAATAGTCTTTTAGCAGAGCTGTTTATATAGGTTTATATTTTTATATATGAGAGAGAGAGAGGCACAGCTAGGTGGCTCTCCAAACTGTCCTATCTCAAAGCTGCAGGAGTTTTCACCGAAGAGGTGGGAGTCATGCCTGGAAGTACCAATGGGAAACAAGAAGAATGACAACCTTATCTCCTCACCCTGAAGGACATGAGCAGCTTCTTTCCCCAGTGATACACTCAGGAGATGTCTGGGTTTCAGTCAAAGCCAGAGATGGATGAAAGCTGGGAAAAGTCGCTGAGATTTGGGAGAGCTTGTTGATTATGGAAAGGGATGGTTGGAACTAAATGAACTTACTCTATTTCAGCCCAAGGTACAGAACAAAAAACCAAGAGAAAGATCAATGTCACGAAGACCTTCAGTCACAGATGGTGGGAATATTTAGCAAGACTCGTGGTAGAAGAAACTGAAGCCTCAGATGAGGTATTCTTAATGGCTCCTTCTAGCCCTAGTATTCTATCATTCTAAGTGAAGTTCTTAAGAATCAACTTAACTTCTGTCTTCTCAAATAAGTAGAATGATTGCCATCCATGGTTAAAGGAATTTGACTCATGGTGAAATGGGGAGGCCTGGGCAAAACTGGTCAGCAGTACAGCATGTGCCCACTAAGAGACTCAGTTTGGTCATCATGCCCCAGGGTCTGGTCCTCAGCTGGGCCAGTTCAGAAGTCCAGCTGCATCACAGCTGTAACAGCCCAAACAACTTTCATCAGACTGACCAACTGACTCATGCAACCAAGTTCAGGGGCACTGATAGCAAATATTAACAACTATGACAACAATAACTGTCAGGTAGACCTGCTGGTCAACCCACTGTGGTAGAAATGTTACAGGGGCTTCAGGAAGGCCTTTGGAGTGACTCAGTTCCCTGTCTCCAGAGGGTGGCCTTTCCTTAACTTGAGCTTTTTGTTTACTTCCTAACTTAGAATCTAAATCACCACTTGTCTGAAATATTGAATTCACCTGGGACGTGGGCCCTACTTCACCTGCTATACTCACCTATCATCTAAGGACTCATTTAGCTACGTTCCCAGAGCTTCCTCCTTTGTTTGGCTTTTTCTTGCATCATCCTTCCCCAAAGTGTTTCTCCAATTTATGATGCTGCTGCTTTCTTCCCTAGAGTCACGTCAAGGGTCCTTGAGGCAAAGACAAAGGGAAAGTCATCTCCCTGAGGTCGGGAGGAGAGATGAGGTAGATTATCATTCTTCTGCCTTCCCTTGAAAGCCCTTATTTAACACTGAAATGGGCTGCTTACAAAACACCAGAGTAGCCAAAAGGGGGAATGAGCGAGACCCCAGTGCAAGTACCTGGAGAGGTGAGTCTCTGAGATGGAGAGAGAGGAGGAATAAAGCATTGCCCTGAGGGAGAATCTGCACTGTTTGCAGAGAGAAACTGAGCTGTGTAAAAGTCTGTGACTATATGTTTTTTAATTTGTACCTGTCTATATGTCTATAAATAGGTCTCCCTGAAGAAATCAGAAAAATAAAGGCAAATCTGTCATGTGTGTGAGAAAGGTATGGAAGCTACAGAGTGATCAGTGTCTAGAATAGCTTGTGGCTTGAGGAAGCATTTCATTGAGCAAAGTCACCAGAGTACCAGCCTGGGGCTCAAACTGACTGACTGTCGTGTTTTCTGACACTTTCTACTGCTCAGGCAGCTATAATCTCTTAAGCTGGTGGGAGGGACCTACAGCCAGAGAACAAGGATGTTTCAACATATGCAAATCTCTGCGATACACCACATTAATAGAATGAAAGATTTAAAAAAATCATATGATCATCTCCATAGATGCAGAAAAAGCATTTGACAAAATACAACATCCTTTCATGATAAAAACCCTCAACAAAGTGGGTATAGCGAAAACATACCTCAA
Source organism: Tadarida brasiliensis (assembly GCA_030848825.1). Taxonomy (NCBI): domain Eukaryota; kingdom Metazoa; phylum Chordata; class Mammalia; order Chiroptera; family Molossidae; genus Tadarida; species Tadarida brasiliensis. The sequence continues at coordinate 86,757,951 of CM061280.1, forward strand.
TATAATAAAGGCAAGCCATATATGACAAACTCCACAGCTAACATCATACTCAACAGTAAAAGATTGAAAGCTTTTCCTCTAAAATCAGAAACAAGACAAGGCTTGTCAGAATGCATACTCTGTTTTCAATCCCTAAAATATTAAATTCACTGAGAATTGGGTTTTTGGCCCAGCAAATGTTTTATCCTGGTGAACCTAACCTTTGTACTTGAAAAGAGTTTGTGGTCTACACAGATCTAAAACTTAGATTTCATGTTTAATGTCCTAAACATAGCAATTTAATGGAGGTACTTGATAATATTGTTAAGATCTTCTGTGTCAGGGACCAACAAACTTTTAATGTAAAAGACCAGATAGTAAAATTCTTAAGTTTTTAAGTCATATTGGGTCTCTATTGCTGTTGCTGCAGCTCATTCTTCTCCTTTCTCCCCATTTTCTTCCTCCCCCTCCTTTTCTACCCCTCTCCCAATCCCTCCACTCTTCCCCCACCTTCTTCACTACCCATAAAAAGTGAAAAAACATTCTTTGCTCCTGGGCTATTCAAAAACTGCCCATGAACTACATTTGGTCAGGGGACTGTAGTTTGCCAATTCCTGTTCTCTGTCTTAACAGATTGTGTTGTCTCCTTTTCACACTTACTGAGAGAGAATGTTAAAAATCTCAAACTGTGATTTTCAACCTGTCCCTTTCACCTATGAATCCTATCAATTCTTGCTTCATGTATTTTGAAGATATATTATTGGGTTTATATATATTTAAGATTGTTTTATCTTCCAGATGGATTCATTGCTACTTATACTATTTTGGAATGTATCTCTTTATCTTTGGTAGTACAGTTTTTCCTTAAAGACTAATTTATCTAATATTGATATAACTACATCAGCCTTCTTTGCTTACTATTTACTTTTGTAAGTCGTTTTCCATCCTCTTACTTCCAACCTATTTGTGTCTTTATATTTTAACTGTGACTCATGTAGACAGCCTGCAGTGCGGCCTTTTAAAAAATCCTAATAATGTCTGGTTTTACATTGTTTTATTTGGCAAATTTACATTTAATATACTATTGATATCGTTGGATTTAAATCTACCATTTTGCTATTCGTTTTTTTTCATCCTTTCTCTTTTTTTATTTTGCTCAACTTAGTTGAGACAAAATGTACATATGAAACCATGCACACATTTTAATTATACAATTGTATGAATTATGACAAAGGCACATACAACAAAAGTCAAGATACAGAACATTTCCATCATCATCGCTTCTCGGCCTTTTGGCTAAGATCAAAGTGGAACATTTCCACCATTCTCACAATTCACCTCGTGCCTCCTTACAGTCGATCCCTTCTACATCCTGCCTCTAGACAACAAATATAGATTAGGTTTGTCTTTCCTAGAATTTCATTTGAACAAAATTATACAGTATGTACTCTTTTGAGTCCACCATTTTTTACTTAACATAGTTATTTTGAGATTCATCCAAGTTGTTGAGTGTTTCAGTAGTTCCTCCCTCTTTATTGCTGAGTGGTATTCCACTGCACAGATGTACCATTTTGTTTAACCATTCACCTGTTGATGGACATTTAGGTTGTTTCCAAATTGGCATTATTATTAATAAAGTTGATGGGAAAAGTTATGTACAAGTCTTTGTATGGACATATGGTTTTAATTATTAGGTAAATAGCAGAAGTGGCTTTGCTGGGTCTGGGTCATATAGTAAGTGTAAGTTTAACTCTGTAAGAAACTGAAGAACTGCTTTTCAATATGATTATACCACCTTACATTTCCACCAGCTAAGTATGAGCTTTTCATTTTGTCTGTATTCTCTTTTAGTCATATTTATCTTTTTCAACTTTATTCTTCTTTTGCAAGTTTGATGTTCCTATTCTAGGTTCTTCACATTTATTTTCACATACATTTTGGAATCAGTTTGTCAATTTCTGCAAAGTCAGGATTTTTATTAGGTTTACATCAAATTTATAGAAATAGTGTGGTGAGAACATACAACTTACAAATACTGTGTCTTCCAATCCATAAATATGACATGTTTCTCTACTTATGTAGGTTTTCTTTAATTTCTCTTATCAACAGTTTTCAATTTTCATTGTAAATATTTTGCACATTTTATTAAGTATATCACGTTTTGGCAAACCATTATAAATGATAGTGATTTTTAAAATTTCAATTTTCTTGCCCAACTGGTGTGGCTCAGTAGATTGAGTGTCGTCCCATGGACAGAGGTCTTGGTTCGATTCCTGGTCAGGGCACATACCCGGGTTTTGGGCTTGATCCCCAGTAGAGGTTGTGCAGGAGGCAGCCAATTGATGTTTCTCTCTCACATCGGTGTTCCTCTCTCTCTCTAAAAAATCAATATAAACATATTAAAATAAAAAATTAAAAATTAAATTTCACTTTTCTTTTTTGTAGAGAGAATTTTGTACATACACAAACATATCATCTCTGAATAAAGATAATTCTATTTCATTTTTTTCTATTTGTATGACTTTTATTTCTCTTTCTTTCATAGGGCACTGCCTAGGAAAATGTTGAACAGAATTCAGTCTTTTACCATGACGTATCATGTTAGCTGTAGGATTTTTGTAGATTCCTTTGATCAGATTAAGAAAATTTCCTTCTAGTTGTAGTTTTTTGAGAGTTTTTATCATGAGTGGTCATTGAATATTGTCAAATGCTTTTCCTGCATCTGTCAAAATGACCGAATTTTATCCTTTATTTTCTTAATATGATGAATGATTTATTTATTTATTTATTTATTTATTTATTTATTTATTTACTTATTTATTTATTTATTTATTTATTTTTTGGTACGTGCCCCTAGCAGGAACCGAACCCGGGACTCTCTGGTCCACAGGCCGACGCTCCAACCGCTGAGCCAAACCGGCCAGGGCATGATTTATTTTTTTTAATATGAGACCAATGTTTTATTCTTGAGCTAAATCTCACTTGGTCATGATGTATCATCCTCTTTGTGTTTTGCTAGGTTAGATTTGCTAATATTTAATTCAATTTTTTTTGTGTGTGTAACTTCTTGAAGGATATTGGTCTGTGGTTTTCTTTCTTTGCAATGTCTTCATCTGGTTTGGGTATTATGTAATGCTGTCCTCATAAAATGATTTGGGAAGTGTTTCCTCTCTTCTACTTTCTGAAAGAATTTGTATAGAACTGGTAATATCTACTTTAAGTATTTGATAGTATTCACTAATAAAGCCATGTGAGCCTGGAGTTTTCTGTTTCATTTATTTCATAGATTTAAGGATATTTAGTTTTTTTTTTATTTTTATATAAGTCAGTTTTGGTAAATTGGGTCATTCAAGAAATTTGTCCATTTCATCTAAATTAGCAAATTTGTTCACAAATATTGTTCCTAATATTGTCTGGTTACACGTTTTAACAGTTTTATTTGTATTAAAAAGGCTTTCAGTTTGATGTATTTTTCTCTATCATTTGTCCATTTTACATTTTATTCATATCTGCTCTTCATTATTTCTTTCCTATTATGTAATTAGATTTTAATTTGCTCTTCCATGTCTGATTTTCTGAAATATGGTTTTATCAGTTACTAAATGAAGAGTGTTAAAATATTTACCTCTGATTGTAGATTTCTATTTCTCATTTCTTTTCTGTGAGCTTTGTTTCATGTATTTTGAAGCTCTGTTATTTGTGGTGCATATATATTTAGAGATTTTATGTCTTCTTCACGAACTAACTCCTTTATCATTGGCAAATGTCCTCCATTCCATCATATCCCTTGTCTGAAGTCTACGTGGCCTGCTATTAATATAACCACTCAAACATTCTCATGGTTATAGTTTGCATGGCACATCTTTATTGATCTTATTACTTTTATTGTATCTATGTTTTTATATTTAAAGTGGATTTCTTATGCTTAGCATATAGTTTTGTTTTGCTTTTGTATCCAGTCTATCTCTGCTTTTTAATTGAAGCATTTGGACCATTTACAATTAATGTAATTAGAAAAATGATTGTGTTTAAACCTATCATTCTGCTATTTTTTTAAATATTTCTCCTATGTGTTTTGTTTTCCACTTTCTACCTTTTCATGACTTCTTTTAGATTGAATAGTTTTTAGAATTCTACTTTACCTCCAATATATATTAAGAACTAGTATGTCTAATATGTATTTTATTATAGACTACCTTCAAATAATTTAAAGTATTTTCACATTTGATGTGATATCATTACAATAATAAACTTCCAATTGCCCACTTCCAATTGTCATACATTATATTTCTACAGAGGTTATAAACCCCATTCTATGTTGTTAATGTTTTTGCTTTAAACAGTTTGCTATGATTTAAAGAAAATTTAAAATGAGAAAAATTACTTTATATTTACCAACGTATTTTCTATTTCTAGGACTCTTCATTCCTTCATGTAGATCCACGTTTCTATTTGGTATCATCCTTCCTCATGAAGAACTTGTCTTTAACATTTCTTATAGTGCAGGTTTCTGCTGGCAACAAATTATTTCTGCTTTTATATGTCTGACAGAGTCTTTATTTTGCTTTCTTTTTTATTGAGGTAAAATTGACATAACATGAAATAGACCATTGTAAAACAAACTATTCAGTGGCATTTAGTACTTTCACATGTAGAAGTATCTCCAAGCATTGAGATCAAGAGGGCAATGAGAGCCTGGCCGGTGTGGCTCAGTGGTTGAGCGTCGACCCATGCACCAAGAAGTCACCAGTTCGATTTCAGGTCAGGGCACATGCCCAGGTTGTGGGCCAAATCCCCAGTGGGGGCATGCAGGAGGTGGCCAATCGATGTTCTCTCTCATTGATGTTTCCATCTCTCTCTCTCCCTTCCTCTCTCTCTAAAATCAATAAAGAAAAAATAATTTTTTTAAAAAGAGGGCAATGAGAGAAATTAGCCTTGGATAGGAGGGCAGAGCCCTCTTCCACCAGGGCCAAAAATAGGCAAGGATGTTGGCTGCTGTGAATAAGTCTGAAGATGCAATATGGGTCAAGGAGCTGACAGACATCTTGCCTGATGATCAGAGAGGAGAGGAGAGGGCATATCACAGAGGGCCTGGCAGGCTGTGAGGAGGACTTTGGCTTTGACTTTGAGTGATATGGGAGGCCCTGAAAGGTTCAGAGGAGAAGGAGGGACCTGACTGATGTATTTTCAGTGATCCTGAATGGGGATTCTGCTGTGCTGGTGATGGTGAAATAATCGGGCCATTTCAGATAATTACAAGGTCCAGGGTCATTCATTCAGGGAGAAGTTTCTGAGGGATTGACTTCGATATCCTTAGAGGAGCTGCATGCACTGTGATTTCAAGGTCTATGCCTCTCCTCTTAGTGTGGGAGTTGATGGGCTTACCATTTCCATTCTCCTGGCCTCTACCTTACCACTGGCCTCTTGAGCCCAACCTCATTCCTGTAATTCTGAGTCTTATTCCTGTGAGCTTGAAACCTGTCCTCTTTGTCTCTGGACCATCCTCCCCCCACCCCCGCACTCCCTTCTGTACACTGGCACTCCAAACTTTGACCCTCCTCTGACTCAGAGTTGGACTCTACAGGTGCAGGTTCCTGTGCGTGGTTCTATGCAGCTGGAAAATAGGACCCTAGTGACCCAGTTTCTTCTGGAAGGGTTGACTGACACAGAGGAGTTGAGGCCCTTGCTCTTTGCCATCTTTCTGCTGGTCTACATAGTGGCTGTGATTGGGAACCTGGGCATTGTCAGCCTTATCGTAATGGACTCCCGACTCCACACTCCCATGTACTTCTTCTTAGCCAACCTGTCAGTGCTGGACACTGCCTATATCTCCAACACGGTGCCTCAGGTGCTGGTGCATCTGCTGGCACCAGTGCGGACCATGCCCTATCGTGCTTGTCTTACCCAGATATTCTTTCTCCACTTCCTGGCACCTTGGGAGTGCTTCCTGCTCACAGCCATGTCCTATGACCGCTATGCAGCCATCTGCCAGCCACTACAGTACCTAATCCTCATGGGCCGAAGAACCCAGACAGGACTTGCTTCAATCTCTTGCCTTCTTGCCTTGGCCAATGCACTCACCCACACCATCCTTGCAGCTCTACTCAAGTTCTGCGGGCCTCGCCTCATCACCCACTTCTTCTGTGACCTCCCTCCACTGCTCAAACTCTCTTGCTCCAGCACGCAGGCAAATGAACTTGCCCTGTTCTTCTTTAGTTTTCTGGTGGCTCTTGCACCCTGCACCCTGGTTGTCATCTCCTATATACATGTTGTAGCTGCTGTTCTCAGGATTCACTCTGCCGAGGGCCGAAGAAAAGCCTTTTCCACTTGTGGTGCTCACATCACTGTGGTCTGTATTTTCTATATCACTTCAGTCCTCTGCTACATCCTTCCCAGCTCTGCATACTCTGGCTTGCGAGACCGGGTGCTCTCTGTGCTGTATGTGGTTCTCACTCCCATGCTCAACCCCATCATCTACAGCATGCGAAACAAGGAGGTGAAGAGGGCTTTGTTTAAGGTCCTTGGGAAAGAAAGTGCCTGCTAGGCACTAGTCACATCAAAGCAAGGCCACACTCCTCCACAGTGAGGCTGGCACATGCCTGATGCTTTGAGGTGAGTCCAGTAACATGGGAGCTTGGAAATTAATATAGATGGTACATTTGGAGAATCCTATTTTGTGTGCCAGGTTTCCCCCCATTCCAGCAAAGCTCAAATATCTCTGTTGCATAGTTTTTATTCTAAAACATGTTTTTCATTCATGGAAGTAAAACATGGTCATTGGATAAGTTGTGCAGTTATAGAAACTTATAAAATGATGAAAAAATATGCTCCAGAATCTTGCCACCCAGAGAGAGCCACTGTGAACATTTCGGTGGTTTCCTTCACATTTCTTTTTGAACTACAAATGTACGCCCATGTTTATTTAGAGCAGGGAAAAACAGTTGGAATCAGAATGTATTTGTAGTTCTGGATGCTTAGATATTTTTAATTTTTTTCAACTGTAATATATGCTTATTATAACATAATTCATGCTTTATACAAAGTTGTGTTCTTAGAATGTAAATATTTCTCATAATCTGAGTCTCTGCACTAACCACTATGAACAGTTTTATGTGTTTTCTTCCCAATTTTTTCTTAGGATATATTAACCTGCATTTTTAACATAATATTTTTTACATAAATAGGGTCATACCACATCTAAATTGGCTGTCTATAATTCTTATTCCATGAATTCCATATTCCTGTCATTTGTACAATTTTCTTCTGGGTTGTCTTTTTATATATTGATTTCTAAAAGATATTTTCATTTTAAAGATACTAACTTTTGTTTACTATTTGGGTTAGTAATTTTTTCCTAAATTGTTTGTCTTTTCACTTTCTTTTTGATGTTTTCTTCCAAAACAGAATTTCAGACGTTTGTGCAATTAGACATTGATTTTATTTTATTTTTTGTTTTCTGGATTTTGTACCCTGCTTTGTTTACTATTTGCCTGAAATAGTTTTCCCAATTGATTCCCAATTTGATGCTTTTGTGGTGTTTTCTGCTATAAATACACTTAACATTTCTTTGTATTCAGACATTGATTCATTTTTATTCATACATGCTTTCTGGGTTTTGTATCATGCACTAATTTCTTCATTAATAGTTCTCCTTTTATTTTTTAGTTTTACATTTTTGACTTAACTATATGCTTTCATTTTCTCCTCATTTAATCTTTGATTCTTTTGGAAATTTACTTTCTCTAAAAAACAAAGTCATGACCAGCTTTCTTTTTCGTCTGATTTGAATAATTTCACCCTTGTTCTTTATGTACTCTTTGCTTGTACTCTCGCTACTGACTCTTTACTTTAGTCACATATCAGGCTTAGTCCCTTAGGACACAACTGCTTGTGTCCTGGCTAATAAACCCTATCTTCCCATGAGGAAATGGCACTGTTTTTTTTATTTTGGACATCAACTTTGCAACCACATATCCTTGCCTTTCTCCCCATCCTTCACTCTACTACATGGTAGAGTAATGTTCCCTCATTCTCTAACCAGGTAATGTACTGAAATTACAGAGATCTGGCTAAATATGTCATGAGGGAATTACAGTACCTGCAAAATTATGAGCTCAATAACCTGAAAACTCTCTCACCACTAAAACTAGGACTGTTTATATTTACATAAATATGTGTGTACAACCTTGTCAAAACAAAATATTCATTGCAGCATCACTTGTAATAGTGAAAAAATATTTAAAAACCCAATGCTCAAGTATACACAAGGCAACAGTCCTCTAATCCATTCATGCCCCAACCTTCTCTGTGTCATTTGCTTCTTATCCTCATGTTTCCCCCTGCACCCTTGGGAATGCAACCCAAGCTGCAAGAACAAACAAAGATAGGAGTTTAGGATTTGGTGAGGACAGCATTTCAACTCATTGGAGAAATATAGATTATTCAGTAAATGATGTTGAGACACCTAACTTTGGTGGGAGACATAAACTATATCTATGTGCTTTTGACACCAAAATAAATTCTTAGTGGATTAAAATATTAAAGTGCTAGATATTATGAGTGTCAAATTTCATAATTTTATAGTGAGTGAGGCTTTCCATTGGACATAAACTGCAGAAATCATAATAAAATTTGTTCCCTTAAATAACATTTAATTTTTTAAACTTTATATATATAAAGGAATTATGATCAGAGATAAAAATGAAGCAATGAGGAAAGAAAATATTTTCAAATTATGACAAAGATTTCATTTCTTTAACATATAAAGCACTCACCAATCAATAAGTAAAATATGACTATTCCAATTGAAAAACAAAGGATATGAATGGAGAGTTCTCAGAAGAAGAGATACCACTGGCCAAATGTCATTTGAATTGTTAAGCCACATTAGAAATCAAAAGAAAGTGAAACAATATTGAGATATGATTTTGGTTACTATATAGGCAAAGATTTAAGGGATTGAAAATGTTTTGTTTGGGATATGTTATGGGCTGAATTGTCTTCCACCCCAAGTCATATGTTGAAATCCTAACATGACTATTGTATTTGGAGGCAGGGACTTTAAGGAGGTAATTAAGGTTCAATAAAATCATAAGTGTGAGCCCATAATCCAGTAGGACTGGTGTCATCAAAAGAGGAACAGACACCGGGGCGCTCCCTCTTTCTTTCCCCATACACACAGAGGAAATGCCACAGTGAGAAAGTAGCTGTATGTAACTCAAGGCGGAGGCCTCACCAGAAAACAACCCCACTGGTACCATGATCTGAAACTTTGAGTTTCCAGAACTGTGAGAAAATATATGTCTGTTGTTTAAGCCACCTACTGTCTGACATTTTGTTATGGCAGCCTGAGCTCACAAATAGAGGCTTACATCAGAGAGAATGCAGGTTTGGTTCCAGACCACCACAAATAAATGGAGTATTGCAATGAAGTGAGTCACACAAATTTTTTGTTTTCCCAGTATGTATAAAAGTTACCTTTACACTATAGTGTAGTTTATTAAGTATGGAAAAGCACTTTATCTAATAAAAACAATTGTATTTTGAGACAGGGACTATAAGGAGGTAGTTAAAGGAGGTACATATCTTAATTTAAAAATACTTTATTGCCAAAAATGCTAACCATCATCTGAGCCTTCAATGAGCCCTAATCTTTTTGCTGGTGGAGGGTCTTACCTTGGTTTTGATGGAAATGCAATATCTATAAAGTGTAATAAAATGAGGTATACCTGTACAGGGTGGGAAGCAAGAAAATGGACATCTTCATACACAATTGGTTAGAGTTAAATTGGTGCAAACTTTTTGGAAGGCAATTTGGTAATATGTATCAAACATTTGTCAAAGGCCTTATTTCTCCCTTGTAGAGAAGGAAGGCCAAGTTCTCAGATCAAAATAATAGATTAAATTATAAATAAAACTATGCTTCCTCAATTCAATAATAGTCAAGACTTTCTTATTGCAAATGGAAAAAAAAAATGAGACAAAACAAAAATATCCACATTGGCTTGAGCCAAAGAGAGAATTTCTGGAGCTATGTAACTGAAAAGTTAAGGGGTAGTTCCTGGCTTCAGGCATGGCTGGATCCAAAATTTGTTTCTCTGAGATTTGCCTTTCTTACTCCAACTTCTGTTCAGCGTTTGCCTGCACCCCTGCATCCCCAGAAGTGTCACTGGTTAGATGGGATCACCATGGCTGGAGGAAAGTTGTGCTCTGATTGGTCAGGGAAGTGTAATGGGCATGTCTGGGAGGAAATAAGGATACTGGTACCAGGAGAAACGGAATGGCTGCTGGGTGACAGAACCAACAGATGTCTTCTACAGGCCTGCAGACATGTCATCAAATCCAAAATCCATTTTCAATGTTTTAAAAGAACAAGACTAGGAAAGATTATTTCTTAATCTAATAGAGGCAAACTATTTCCAAATAACTTAACAGAATCCCAGAACAAAGCTCAAGAGTATACTTGGGAACACAAGTATCACCCAAGGTAAAATTTCACAATGTCTGGCATCCAATCTAAAATAACCAGGTATGCAAAGAAGCAGGAAAATTATCCCATTATGAAGAAAGAAATCAACCACAAATGGAGATCCAGATTGGAAAGGGCAAAATAAAACTGCCAAATCTGCAGACAAACTAATCATCTACATAGAAAATCTGATGTAATCCTTAGAAGAGCTGGTAAAACTATAAGAAAGTTTAGCAAGGTTGCAGGAAACAAGGTATATCAGAAGGAGCTAACTCCTCCCCGAAAATGCTTAACTAATCCTCTCAAGACTTTTCTTCACTGATCAGAAATGTTAGAAAATGACAAAATTCTACTTCTATTACTTATTGGATCTTTTATCTTCTCATGCAAACTAAGTGTTTTTTGTTTTATTTTTTAATTTTGGCAGGAATCAGACCTACTGGTAAAAAGAATAGGCAAACTAAAACTCTGGTGGGAGCGCACACTTTCTGGATAGCAATTGTGTATTGTATACTAACGGTATTAAAAACTAAATAGAAATTTAAATTTCTAACTCAGTAATTCTACCTTTTGGAATCTATATTGAGGAAATAATCACTCAGGAAAAAGTATATAGAAGAATTCCATTGAATCATTATTTATGATAAGGAAAATATGAAAACATTAAATGTTCGACAATTACATTATTATACTTCTTTTATATATCCAATGACATGTATTTAAAGTTTTTCTTAGAAAGAGGAAAAACTCATATATTAAATGAAAATAGTTCAGAAAAAAATTAATTCTGAACTTGCAAAAATTATACATTGTGTGTTATTTTTGTGCATTTAATATATAAATGAAATTATAAAACTAAGAAAATATTTCAAAAAGGGGCAGCGGTTAATGCTGAATGACATGACAGAGTTTATTTTTATTTTCTCCCATTTCTTTTTTTAAATATGTTTTTATAGAGAGAGGAAGGGAGAGGGAGAGAGATAGAAACATCAATGAGAAAGAAACATCAATCAGCTGCCTCCCGTACAATCTGGGATCGAGCCCACAACCCGGATATGTGCCCTGACCAGGAATCGAACCTGTGATTTCTTGGTCCATGGGATGATGCTCAACCAACTAAGCCACACCAGCCGAGCATATTTTCTTCCATTTCTTAAATTGTCTTCAATGACTAGAATAACTGAATCCTACACCTCCGATCTAAACTAGAGACAAAGGCAAGAAAATGTGGAGGCAAGGGGAACTGAAAATAAACTCAGACAGTAGTAGCGGTTCACTTTTATTTTCTGCTATAACAAATAATTAAGAACGCCATCCTCCAGCAACAGGGAAACAATAGAGTTGAGAGTGTGAAAGGACCAATACAAGCAATTAGGCCCCCATAATAAAGTGTCAACTTCTGTAGGAATCAATGCCCCAGGGAAGGATGTACTGCCTAGGCAGGAACTGTAGGTTTGTCTTAGCCTCCTTTTCCCAGTGTAGGCTCAAGGAAAAAACATGGGGGCAAAACCAACAGGGAAAGCTGATCAAGACAGGAGGTGACAGAATTTCGGATTTCAATAGGATCTTCACCAGTCAGTCCGCTAAATGAAGGGAAAAGAAAATCATGTTAAATGTGATAACTCTGCACCTAGTGCTCTCTGTCCCCTCAGGTGTTGACAGGCCCAGTACACCGCGGCCAGTATGTCCTTAGACCTGACTTTTTTGGGGTGTCTCCAATTCACTATTATAATGACCCTCCTGAGAACCACTCTAACCACCTGCCAGCACTCCCCACTTGGCCCTTTTTAAAACTAACATAGTTAGAAGATTGCCAGATATTGTGAGCTCCTTCACACCCACCCCTCCGTGGGTTTGGACATAAGGGGTCAGGAACTCGCAGGCCATCTCTGCCTCCATGGGTGATGGGAAAGGCACTATGAGGGAGCTGGTGGACATTCAGTTAAGGCACCGTGCAATACTCACTTTGTCTGCTTCCCCTCAGGCCCCTCTCACCCGTCTCACTCCCCTCACAGCCGTTCCCGCCTTCCTGGCCCCTCAGGCCTTCTCCCCTCAGCATCCCAACGGGCCACCACTGGCCCATCCCCTCGGCCACCCGGGTCCCCCTCTCCCCCTTCACTCCGGACCCCCAGGCTGACCCCCTCCTCCCCGTCCCATTGCCTGGCCTAGGTCCGTCCCCCGGGCCACCCGGCCACTCCTCAAATAGGATACAGCTGGAAAAGTTGTCTTCTTGTCCTTCTGGCTCTGGGCACCGGCAAGGCATCCCCGTCGGGCCCGGGAGCATCGAGGGACCCTGCGACCTGTGGCGCTGCCCCGGCTGCGGCACCCGCCTCTCCTGTGCCGCCTCTTCCGGGGCCCTCGCGGCCTCCAGGGCCCTCGGAGCTGCCAGGGTCACCCGCACTGCCCTGGCCTTCGGCATCTTCGGCCACACCGCCGGCGCCTCGGTCTTCAGCCTGCATGGCTCTCAGCCTTTACTCCAGACTTCCCAGAGCAGGCTGAGCCTCGGAGGGGTGGGCGTTCCCTCAGGAAGCTCCGCCCTTGGCCCTGACGTCACTCGAACGCCACAAAGCGCCTGCGCAATCAGTGTGGCGCCACTTCTCGGAACCCTTTTGTGAGGCCCTTGGCCACGTGACTCTTTCCCGCCAAGCCCGCGGGGGTCTCGCCTGCGGGTGAGCCTCGAAGCCTGTGCCGCTGCCGGCCCAGCTAAGCGCACGTGCCTCCTGCATGATGACTGCCTGTCCCCTGTGCTCGGGGTCTGGGAGTGAGCCCGGTGCCTCTGGGCCGGTCCTCGTCCATCCTACACTCTGGGCTGCACTTGCGGCCCTAGTTTCTACGTGGGCTGGGGGATTCCCAGCAAGAGTCACCTCTGGGCCTTGCCTGCCCTCAGACACCCCCAGCTCAGTCCCTGGGGGAGCCAGGATGGATGGGCCTTGCTCCTTCAGCACTATTTCTCACTCTGGGCACCATCACTCCGTGGTGTGTGCCGGCCTCCAGGAGGCGGTAGCTGCCAGCCCCACAGCTTCTCCCCTGGGACTCCCGGGATCCAGGCACACAGGCTGCCATGTCTGCAGGCCTCAGGCTTGGGCGGGCTGGGCCCAGGTGCTCAGGAGGGACCAGCAGGACACGAGGGCTGCAGGAGTGGAGCACCAACCCTGGGACAGCTCCCAGTAGCTTTTTACTGTGTTCACACAGCTCTCGTGAGCTATTCCTCCCCCAGGAACAAAGTCTTGCAGCTTTCCGTGGGGCTGGGGGTGCCTGGGACCTCAACTGGGAGGTGACCCTTTTGCTGCTGGCCTGCTTGGTGCTGGTCTACTGTGTCTGGAAGGGGGTCAAATCAACAGGAAAGGTACAGCTGGAGGAAGGCAGGGCTGGAAGTAGGCAGGGCTTGGGGGCAGCATTGACTGGGGGCATCTCTGCCTGGAACTGCTGTTGCAACAGGAGGTGACTGGGCCTGGGCCTGGGCCTGGGCCTGGGCCTGGGCCAGATCCCGGGCCTGAGGAGGAGGCAGGTACTTCAATCCAGGCCATTTGAATCCCACTCTGTGGCTGAGTAGTCCTCCCCACTCTCCAAATCTAGGTCTAACAGCCTTCCCTCTTGAGGGGGAGAGGCCCGGGCAGCAGCTGCCCATCCCCTGTGTTGGGCATCCCTGTCCCCTCCCTCCTTCCTCATTTCCCTCTATTCCTCACTCACTATCTGAGTCTGTTTGGACAGTCTGGGTGGACCTGCCCTATGACACTCTCTCTCTCTCTCTCTCTCTCTTGCCGCCTGTCTTGGCCCAGAGGGGAGTCTAGATCATGCCTTCTCCAGAAGCTCTCTCAGATTTGGGAGACAAATATGTGAAGACAGATGCACAATAAGACAGTGTGCAGAGGGACGTAGCCAGGTCCCTGGCAGGGCTGGCTCATTCCCCAGCAGGATCCAAAGAGCAGCTGCTTCCTGTGGTAGCAGCCCAGTTTGGACTAGAGGCAGAGGCTTTTGCCACCTTTTTCAGTCTTGTCTGTCTCTGGCTGGCCCAGTTTTTTAAAAAAATTTTTCTTAACTTTTTTTTTTTTATTTTTTTTTATTTTTTGGTACGTGCCCCTAGCGGGAACCGAACCCGGGATTCTCTGGTCCACAGGCCGACGTTCCAACCGCTGAGCCAAACCGGCCAGGGCTTCTTAACTTTTTTCGATTACAGTTTACATTCATACTGTTTTCCATAGTGACTATATCAATTTACATCTCCTTGACTATTTTGTACCTACCAATCTGTATGACTCTGGCTGACCCACTTCTAATCCCAGCTACCAAAGACCCTGCTTCTCTGCAGAGGATGACCTGGAATCAGGGGCACAGGATGCATAGGACCTACCTCCAGGCTGCTGTTCCACTTTCTGCCTGGGGAGGTCCCTGCCTCTCCCCTCCCTCAGCAACCAACTTGTGCTTGTTGTGGGGCCGCTAATGCCCCAGCCAAGCACCTGGCTTCCTTTGGAAGGAGCCATGGCTCTGAGGAGTATAAGGGGAGGCTGCTGGCTGGCTCATTCCTTACCTCTGAACACAATATCCAGTGGCGGGGGGCCATGGCCTGCGCTGCTCAGGCTGGGGGCCTCTAAGGGGGAGGTGGGTGCTGCAGGGCCCCTGTGAGCAGCCTGGCCCCCAGATTGTGTACTTCACTGCTACGTTCCCCTACATGGTCCTTGTTGTGCTGCTGGTGCGTGGAGTGCTGCTGCCTGGCGCCTTGGATGGCATCATCTACTATCTCAAGCCTGACTAGTCAAAGCTGAGGTCCCCTCAGGTGAAGTGGACGTGTCAGGGGGGAAGGACAGCCCAGCAGGGTCCCTACACCTACTCTTCCCTGGCCCATGTCCAGGTATGGATAGATGCCGGATCCAGATTTTCTTTTCAAAACAAATGCAGGATTTTGCAAATACAGGGTGATATTTAGTTAACAGAACAATGATTACTTCACTGAGGCTGCATCAAATGCATGTGAACCAGAAAAACCTGCCATCTTCAGAGACCAAGATCCTCCTATACCTTTCCAGGCCAGGTTAAGCCCCCCTGGACTAATGGCTAATGAACACTGCATGAAAGGACAAAACTGCCTAAAGACACATACAATAGGGTATTGAGTATACAAGAACAGTCTAAACTGAAAAACAAATCTAGCCTAGTGAATTTCCTTTTTTAAAAATTTTAGAAGTAGCAAGATTTGTAATGTGCATTAAAAACTGTAATTATTATCCTTATCTTCAGCCTCCTCTTTATTTTCATTACCACTTTGTCTACTCTTTCTTTGTTTTCTTGCTTTTTCAGAGTTTACAGCTCAATATATTTTTATTCTATTTAAAAATTTCAATTACAGTTTACTTTCAACATTATTTTGTATTGGTTTTAGGTGTGCAGCACAGTGGTTAGACAATCATATACTTTACAAAGTGTTCCTCCAATATTTCTAGTACCCAAACGGCACCATACATAGTTATTACAATATTATTGACTATATTCCCTGTGCTCTACCTTACACCCTAGTGACAATTCTGTAACTACCAAGTTGTACTTCTTAATCCTTTCACCTCTTTCTACTTCCCCAAAGCCTCCCTAATCTGGCACCCACCAGTCCACTCTCTGTGTCTATGAATCTGTTTCAATTTTGTTTGTTTCTTTGTTTTGTTCTTTAGATCCCACATATAAGTGAAATCATATGGTATTTGTATTTCTCTGTCTGACTTATTTCACTGAGTATTATATCCTCTAGGTCCATCCACGCTGTCGCAAATGGTAAGATTTCATTCTTTTTATGGCCAAGTAATATTCCATTGCATGTATGGACCACAGCTTCTTTATCCACTCGTCTATTGATGGGCACTTGGGTTGCTTCCATATCTTAGCTATTGTAAATAACACTGTAATGAACATAGGGGTGCATATATTCTCTTGAATTAATGTTTTGGGTTTCTTTGGATATATACTCAAAAGTGGAATTCCTGGGTCATAGGGCAATTTCATTTTTATTTTTTGAGGATCCTCATTATTGTTTCCACAGTGACTGTGTCAATCTGCTTTCCTACCAATAGGCCAAAAGGATTCCCTTTTCTCCACATCCTCATCAACACTTGTTTGTTGATTTATTGACAGTAGCCATTCCGACAAGTCTGAGGTGATATCTCATTGTGGTTTTAACTTGCATTTCTCTGATGATTAGTGATGTTGAGCATCTTTTCATATGACTATTGGCCATCCATATGTCCTTTTTGGAGAAGTGCCCATTCAGGTCCTCTGCCCATTTTTAAATTGAATTGTTTGTGGGTGTTTTTTTTGTTTGTTTGTTTGTTTTTGGTGTTAAATTGTATGAGTTCTTCACATATTTTGGATATTGATCCCTTATCATATGTATCATTGGCAAATATGTTCTCACATGCAGTAGGTTGCCTTTTCATTTTGTTGATGGTTTCCTTTGCTATGCAAAAGCTTTTCAGTTTGGTGTAGTCCCATTTATTATTTTTCTTTTGTTTCCCTTGCCCAAAGAGATATGCCAGAAAAAAATATTGCTAAGGAAAATGTCACAGAGTTTACTCTCTGTGTTTTCTTCTAGGAGTTTTATGGTTTTGAGTCATATTTACGTGTTTAATCCATTTTGAGTTTATTCTTGTATATGGCATAAGAAGGTGATCTAATTTCATTTTTTTGCACATACTTGTCTGATTTTTCCAACACCATCTATTGAATAGACTATTTTTATTCCATTGTATGTTCTTGCCTCCTTTGCCATATTTTTATTTATTTATCTTTATTGTTGAAAGTATTACAGTGTCCCTCCTTTTTTCCCCATTGATTGTCCATATAGGCATAGATTTATTTGGGGGATCTTTATTCTGTTCCATTGATCTATGTGTCTGATTTTGTGCCAGTACTGTGCTGTTTTGATTACTATAGCCTTGTAGTATAGTTTGATGTCACATAACATGATACCACCAACTTTGTTCTTCTTCCTCAAGATTGCTGTGGCTATTCGGGGTCTTATGTGGTTCCATATAAATTTTTGGATTATTTGTTTTAGTTCGGTGAAAAACGTCATTGGTATGTGTATATATATATATATATATATATATATATATATATATATGCTTTTTAAATTTTTTATTTTTATTGTTGAAAGTATTACAGATGCCCCATTTCCCCCCCCATTGACTCCCTCCTCCCCGTCCCCCCCCCAACCTTCACCACACTATTGCCGGTGGCCATTTGTTATGCATATATGCATATAAGTTCTTTGGTTTATCTCTTCCCACCCCCTCCTCCTGCCTTCCCTTTGAGGTTTGTCAGTCTGTTCCCTGGTTCCATGTTGCTGGAACTATTTTGTTAGTTTATTTTTGTTCATTAGATTCCACATATAAATGAGATCATGTAATACTTGTCTTTCTCTGACTGGCTTATCTTGCTTAGCATAACACTGTCCAGGTCCCTTCATGCTGTCTCAAAGGGTAAGATCCTTCTTTTTTACAGTTGCATAGTATTCCACCGTGTATATGTACCACAGCTTTTTTTATCTACTCATCTACTGATGGACACTTGGACTGTTCCCAGATCTTCACTATTGTAAATAGTGTTACTATGAACATAGGGGTGTGTATATTCTTTCTAACTGGTGTTTCAGGTTTCTTAGGATATATTCCTGGAACTGGGTCAAATGGCAGTTCAATTTTTAATTTTTTGAGGAAACTCCATAGTGTTTTCCATAGTGGCTGCACCAGTCTGCATTCCCACCAGCAGTGTATTAGAGTCCCCTTTTCTCCACATCCTTGCCAGCACTTGTTTAATTTGTTGATGGCAGCCATTCTGGCAGGTATGAGGTAATACCTAATAGTCATTTTAATTTGCATCTCTCTGATGATTAGTGACACTGGGCATATTTTCATGTCTCTTGGCCATTTGTATGTTCTGTTTAGAGAGGTGTCCATTCAGGTCCTCCTCTCATGTTTTAATTGGATTGTTTGTCTTCCTTTTGTTGAGTTGTATGAGTACTCTATATATTTTGGAAATTAACCCCTTATCTGATGTATCATTGGCAATTATGTTCTACCATACAGTGGGTTCCCTTTTCATTTTGATGCTGGTTTCTTTTGCTGTGCACAGGCTTTTTAATTTGATGTAGTCCCATCTGTTCATTTTTTCCTGTTTCTCTTGCCCTAGGCATAGTATCAGTGAAAATTCTGCTGTGTGTGATGTTGGAAATTTTGTTGCCTACGTTTTCTTCTAGGATTGTTATAGATTCACGAGTCACATTTAAGTCTTTTATCCATATTGAGTTTATTCTTGTGTATGGTGTAAGTTGGTGGTCTAATTTCATTTTTTTGCATGTAGGTGTCTAATTTTCCCAACATCATTTATTAAAGAGGCTGTCTTTACTCCATTGTATGCTCTTGCCACCTTTGTCCAATATTAATTGAGCATAATGTCTTGGTTCTCTGCTCTGTTCCATTGATCTATATGCCTGTTCTTGTGCCAGTACTAGGCTGTTTTGATTATAATGGCTTTGTAGTATAACCTGATATCCAGTATTGTGATCCCTCCTACTTTGTTCTTCTTTTTCAAGATTGCTGTGGCTATTCGGGGTCTTTTATGGTTCCATATAAACTTTTGGAGTGTTTGTTCTAGTTCCGTGAAATATGTCATTGGTATTTTAATGGGGACTGCATTGCATCTATAGATATATTGGGAAGAACTGACATTTTGTCTATATTGAGTCTTCCTATCCACAGACATGGAATTTCTCCATTCATTTACTTTTTGTTTGATTTCTTTCATCAGAATTTTATAGTTTTCTTCATGTAGGTTTTATACATATTTTGTTCATTTTATACCTAAGCATTTCATTTTGGGGGAGCGAATGTAAATGGTTTTCAACTTAATCTAAATAGTTTTTAATCTAATGTTTTTAAGGTGCTTTCCATTTCAACTTCTGTTTGTTAATTGCTGATATATAGGAAAGCAATTAGTTTTTATGTATTAACCTTGTATCCTGCAACCTTGCTATAATCACTTATTAGTTCCAGGAGTTTTGTTTCCTTTTTGTCAATTCTTTTGGATTTTCTGCATTGACTATCATGTCATCAACAAAGACAGGTTTTTTTCTTCCTTTTCAATCTCTATGCCTTTTATTTCTGTTTCTTGTCCTATTGCATTAGCTAGGGTTTGAAAAGAAGTGGTGGGAGGGAAGATTCTTCTAAGTTCTTGATCTTAGCAGGGAAGCTTCTAGTTTCTCATCATTAAGTATGATGTTAGCTCTAGGTTTGTTATAAATGTTCTTTATCAAGTTTAGGAATTTACCTTCTAGTCTTAGTTTGCAGAGAGTTTTTATCATGAATGGGGGTTAGATTTTGTGAAATACTTTTTCTGAATCTTAATATGATCATACGATTTGTCTTCTTTAGCCTGTTGATATAATGGATTAACTGATTTTCAAGTGTTGAGCCATCCTTGCATGCCTAGGATCAATCTTACTTTGTAGTGGTATATACTTCTTTGTATACATTGTTGGATTTTATTATATACTACTTTGTTGAGGATTTTTACATCTATGTTTATGAGAGATATTGGTCTACAGTTTTCTTATACTCTATTTGTCTGGTTTTGGTATTAGTGTAATGCTGGCCTCATAGGATGAGTTACAAAGCATTCTCTGTGCTCCAATACTCTGGAAAACATTATAGATAATTGATATAATTTTAAGAGAGTATATTTGAGCCAGAATTTTGAGGACATGCCTGGAAGCAAGATCTCAACAGATTGAGCCAATGCTCCCATAATTGGTGTAATTTCTTCCTTAAATATTTGGCATAATTTACCAGTAAACCTATCTGGGCCTGGTGTTTTCCGTTTGGGAGGTTTTTAATTATTGATTCAATTTTTAAAATAGATATAGGCCTATGTAGACTGTTCAGGTCTTCTTATGTGAGTTTTGGCAGACTGTATCTTTCAAGAAAATTGTCCATTTCACCTAGGTTATCAAATTTGTGGGCAGAGAATTGTTTGTAGTATTCCATTATTATCTTTTTAATGCCCATGGAATCTGTAGTGATATCCTTTCATTTCTGGTATTAATAATTTGTATCTTCTAACTTTTTTTCATAGTTAGGCTGGTGAGAGGCTTATATATTTTATTGATCTTTTCAAAGAACTAGCTTTCGGTTTTGTTAATCTTCTCTGTTGACTTCCTCATTTCAGTTTTATTGATTTCTGCTCTAATTTTTATAATGTTTTTCTTTTGCTTATTTTATATTTCATTTACTATTATTTTTCTATTTTCCTAAGGAGTGTCAACCTTAAAAATAAAATAGCTGGTTGTGCCCTGGCTGGTGTTGTTCAATGGTTAGAGTGTTGGCTTACAGACCAAAGGGTCTCGGGTTTGATTCCCTGTCCAGGGCACACACCTGGGTTGCAGGTTCAGTCCTTGGCCCCGGTTGGGGCATGTGCTGGAGGCAACCAATATGTCTCTCTCACATTGATGTTTTTTTTTTTCTCTCTCTCTCTCTCTCTCTCTCTCTCTCTCACCCTCCCTCCTACTCTCTCTAAAAATCAATGGAAAAAATATCCTTGGGTAAGGATTTTTAAAAATAGTTTGTTGTTTTATCAGTAAAAATGAGTTTATTCGGAAATAGCAGAGGGATTGCAATTCAGGACATAAAAACTATGGCAAACCATAGGCAAATCTGGAGAACAAAGGAGAGAGGCATTCTTATATAGAGGAACAGAGGAAGTTGGGAAGGGTTACTGCAATATTAATGCAGATTAAATGCACTTAAAATTGTATATTATGCCTGTTACTTCCATTGTGAATAGCATAAAAACTTGAGGAAATGCTTTCCCCCTATTCCAACACTATTTGACTTAGAAAAAAAGTGTTCATGTCAGTGATAAATGTGTCTGCATTGTTTCATTTTTGCTCTACCTACTAACATGAATGAAAATATCAAGCAACATTCATGTCAGGACCATACTCGTTCATCACTTGCAAACACAGATTAGCTACAGATAGAGCTTTCAGTGAGTCATAATCTTTTCCTGGTGGATAGTCTTGCCTTGATGTTGATGGCTGCTAACTGATCAGGGTGGTGGTTGCTGAAGGCTGAGGTGGCTGTGGTAATTTCTTAAAATAAGACAACAGTGAAGTTTGTTGCATCAATAAACTCTTCCTTTCACAAATGATTTTTCTGTAGCATGCAATGCTGTTTGATAGCATTTTACACACAGCAGAACTCTTTCAAAATTGGAGTCAATCCTCTCAAACCCTGCTGCTGCTCTATCAACTAAGTTTGTGTAATATTCTAAATTCTTTGATGTGAGGTCAATACTCTTCACAACATCTTCACCAGGAGATTTCCTCTCAAGAAACCACTTTCTGTGCTTTATTCATAAGAAGCAACTCCTCATCTGTTAAAGTTTTATCATGAGATTGCAGCAATCCAGTCACATTCTCAGGCTCCACTTCTAATTCTAGTTTTCTTGCTATTTCCACCACATCCACAGTTACTTCCTCCACTGAAGTCTTGCACCCCTTCAGAGTCATCTATGAGGGTTGGAAACAACTTCTTCCAAACTCCTCTTATGTTGATTTTCTTTTTATATTTTGACCTCTTCACAAGAAATCACAAATTTACTTTTTTTTTTTTTTTAAATGTTTTTAGTCCGGCTGGTGTGGCTCAGTGGTTGAGCATCGACCCATGCACCAAGAGATCGCCAGTTCGATTCCCAGTCAGGACACATGCCCAGGTTGTGGGCCTAATCCCCAGTGGGGGGCATGCAGGAGGTGGCCAATCGATGTTCTCTCTCATCAGTTTCCATCTCTCTCTCCCTCTCACTTCCTGTCTCTCTAAAATCAATAAAGGAAAAAAAATTTTTAAATGTTTTTATTGATTTCAGAAAGAGGAAGGGGGGAGAGAAATAGAAACATCAATGAGAGAAAAACATCGATCAGTTGCCTCCTGCATGCCCCCTGCTGGGGATTTAGCCCACAACCCAGGCATGTAGGAATCGAACCTGCTGGGAATCGAACCAGCAACCTCCTGGTGCATGGGACGATGCTCAATGAACTGAGCCACACTGGCCGAGCCACAAATGTTCTTAATGGCATCTAGAACCCTTTTAATGTACTTTGCCTAGACCCATCAGAGGAATGACTATCTGTGGCAGCTATAGCATTATGAAATGTATTTCTTAAATAACATAAGACTTGAAAGTCGAAATTACTCCTTGATCTACCGGCTACAGAATAAATGTTGTGTTCACAGGCACAAAAACAACTTTTTGTACGTCTCCATCAGAGCTCTTGGGTGATGAGGTGCATTGTCAATGACCAGTGATATTTTTAAAAGAATCCTTTTTTTTTTCTGAGCAGTAGGTCTCAACAGTGTGCTTAAAAGATTCAGTAAAGAGACATTCTGTCATTCAGTCTTTTTGTTTCATTTACAGAGCACAAGCAGAGTAGATTTAGCATAATCCTTAAGGGTCCTAGGATTTTCAGATGGTAAATGAGCATTGACTTAAAGTCACCAGCTACATTAGCCCTAACAAGAAAGTCACCTGTCCTTTGAAGTTTTGAAGCCAGGCATTGACTGTCTAGCTATGAAAGTCCTAGATGGCATCTTCTAATACAAGAAAGGCTGTTTCATCTACATTGAAAATCTGTTCTTTAGTGTAGCCACCTTCACTCATTATCTTAGCTAGATTTTTCTGGATAATTTGCTGCAGCTTCCACATCAGCTCTTGCTGCTTCACATTGCATTTTGTTATAGAGATGGATTCTTTCTTTAAACCTCATGAACCAACCTCTGCTAGCTTCAAACTTTTCTTCTACAGCTTCCCTACCACTCTCAGCCTTCATAGAACTGAAGAGTTAGGGCTTTGCTCAGGATTAGGTTTTGGCTTAAGGGAACATTGCGGTTGGTTTGATTATCTATCCAGACCACTAAAACTTTCCCGATATCAGCAATAAGGTTGTTCTGCTTTTCTTTTCTTTTCTTTTTTTTTTTATTTGTGTGTTCACTGGAGTAGCACTTTTAATTTTCCTGAAGAACGTTTTCTTTGCATTCACAACTTGGCTAACTGTTTGGTACAAGAGGCCTAGGTTTCAGCAGATCTCAGCTTTTGACATGCCTTCCTCACTAAGCTTAATTTCTAGTTTTGATTTAAAGTGAGAATCGTATGACTCTTCCTTTCACTTGAACACTTACTCGAGGCCACTGTAGGGTTATTAGTTGGCCCAATTTCAGTATTTTTCTGTCTCAGGGAATAGGAAAGCCTGAGGAGAAGGACAGAGATGGGGGAATGGCCAGTTAGTGGAGCAGTCATAACACACACATTTGTCAATTAAATTTGCTGTCTTATGTGGGCATGGTTTGTGGTACCTCCAAAACAATTAAAACTAACATCAAAGATCACTGATCACAGATCATCATAATAAATATAACAATGAAAAATTGGAACTATTTTGAGACATGAAGTGAGCAAATGCTGTTGGAAAAATGATGCTGATCGACTTGCTTAATGCAGGGTTGTCATAAATCTTCAATTTGTAAAAAACACAGTATCTGTGAAGTGCAATAAAGTGAAGCACAATAAAACAAGCTATGTTTGTACCTTAGCACCATCCCTCCCACCCATCCCAGGAGGGCTCTGAGCTTCTCCAAAGGCTTTTCCACTTTCCAAGGGAGGCCTGGAGAGTTGTGGAAAACTCTGGGTTTCTGGCCACTGACCCCCATAAGACTTTTCCACCCACAGTCTTCCCAACCTCTATTTGTGGTGACTGACTCCATTTGTCCAGTTGCTTAGGTCAAAAACACTGGAACTATCCTTGATTCTTCTCTTCCTCTACTGGCATACATCAAATCCCTCAGCAGATTCTGTCATTCTATTCAAACTATCCAGAATTTGACCACTTCTTATCACTTTTACAGCTGCCACCCTGGTCTGAGCTACTATTTTCTCTTGCTTCTCTGAGTGTAATAATTTGCTACCTTGTCTCCCTGATTCTAATCTTAACCCTCTTATAGTCTATTCTCAAAAGAGAAGCTATGGTGATCCTTCCTTTCAAAGTGTAAGTCATATCATGTGCCTCCCCTTCACTAGCGCTATTCTCACTCAGAACATAAGCCAATGGTCCTTACAATGGCCAACAAGGACCCACATTATAATCTGTGAATCCCCCATTGCTACCTTTCTATCTCCTCTGCTATGCTCTCTTGTTCACTCCATGCCAGCCACATTGGCCTCTTGGCTGTGCCCTCAAGATTCCAGGTTTTCTGTTGAATTAGGGCTTTAGCACAGTCTGTTCTCCTTGCCTTGAATGCTTTCTCAAATATAGCTCATGGCCAACTCCATCATCTCTTCAAAGTCTACTCAAATCTCATCTTCTTACCATACATACTCATGCAGTTGAACCCCACAGACCAGTGCACAACCAATCCACCTCATGCTGTTTTTTCTTTTCCACACTACTCACCATCTTATAAAATACAATATAATTTACAAATTTATTGTTTTATTTTTTCCTCTTTACCTATGTCTTTGGTTGGTGGTCTAGTAACTATTGCTATATAACAAACTGTCCCCAAACTTAGTGACTTAATAATAATTTACTTTGTATACATATCTCCAATTTGGGCAGTCACAGAGGGGTAGGGCTCATGGTCTGCTCCATGGGACAATGGCTGGGGTGCCTAAGCTGAGAGCAGTATGAATATGCTTCCAAGAGGTCTTACACAGCTGGCAAGTTTGTGCTGACTGCCAGCTGGGAACTCAGGGGACTATGAGGGCCAAGGACCATGGTTCTTTTCCATGTGGCCTGTGCTTCCTCACAGCATCATGGCTGGGTTCCAAGGGTGCATATCCCATATATAGTCAGGCAGAAGCTGTATCACCTGCATGACCCAGACTAAGGCATCACAGTGTCCTCTCTGCTGTACTCTATTGCAAGGCAGTCACTTTCCAGTCCTACCCAGGTTCTAGAGGAGTAGACATAGACTCCACCTCTTAATGGGGAATGGCTAGATTCTGGAAGAGCAAATGGGATAGCAGATATCTTTGTGACCATTTTTCAAGAATGCAATGTACTACAATTGAGTTCACCAAAGGCTGAGACCAGTATAACCACAGAACCAGGTCAAAGTGGTCCTATTCTGTTTCTAACAAGAACCAAAGTTTAAATTTTGGACACACCACTTAAGAGTAACACTTGCTTTGCCCAGCTGGTGTGGCTCAGTGGATTGAGCATCGTCCCATGGACTGAGAGGTCCTGGTTCGATTCCCGGTCAGGGCATATGCCTGGGTTGTGGGCTCAATCCCCAGTAAGGGGAGTGCAGGAGGCAGCCAATCGATGTTTCTCTCTCCCTCCCTTCTTCTCTCTCTGAAAAATCAATAAAAACTTATTTTAAAAAGAGTAACACCACTCATGAGTAACACTATGGACCCTTAACTGCTCCCCAATCACAGAACCAAAGGACCAGGACATGACCAGAACCTGAAGCTGCAACCCTTTCAGAAGTGAAGGGCCCATTGTCCAGAAAGATCTGGTGCTGTAACCCCTTAAATCTCACCCCAAACCCTGGATTAGGGAGACAGACTTGAGCCTTGCTTTCTGTCTCCTTGCTGACTGACCTCACAACAAAACCTTTTTCCCTTTCTCAAAAGCTGGTGCCATAGTATTGGCTTCCATGTGTGTCGGGCTGTAAGCCCCTGCTCCACAACACCAGGATAGTGGGGAAAGCAGGACAGGGAAGGGGAAGAGTTCAAGTGAGGGGGCAATCTCAGAAGGAGAGATTCTGCCTGATCCCACCAGGGAACTCTGCAGTGTAATTTCTACTTAGACTTTGTCCCAACTTGAGGTAAAGGGGCTAGGATTTTGGAATGCCATTCCAAGGTACTTCCAGCCCTCTGCTCTTCCAGGTTAAGCAGCTCTAGTAACTGCCTGAGGGACTTTTCTCTGAGAGATAGAGTGCCTGGTATGGGCTGTTGGAAGCAAAAGCACATTGAAGCCAGAAAGGGGTATATCATAAGTTAAAGAGATCCTAGAGGATCTGGGCGGAGCACCAACAGTGCCCTCACATCGTGCCAGAACATAGCTTCTTAGGGAAAGGGATCTTTTTCACTCACTCATATATCCACAGCGCCTATTAGAGTATAAGTTACATAGCAGGTAGTCACTAAATATTTGTCGAATTAAATGGAGCTATCAAAGGAAATAAGTATTTTTGTTATTGCTTTTTTGGTGCCTTGCTGCTAAAGAACTTCTACACCCAAGATAATAAAAAGTTTTCCTGTAGTTTTTTCTAATGTTTTTTTTTTCTTTTCTTTTCTTTTTAGAGAGGAAGGGGGAGAGAGAGGAACATCAATGTGAGAGAGAAGCATTGATGAGTTGTCTCCTGGAACTCGCCCTGACTGGGGATCGAACCTGCAACTATTTGGTGTATGGGACTATGCTCCAATCAACTGAGCCACCTAGCCAGGGCTCTAACATGTTTTGGTTTTGAATTTACCTTTATTGTTGAAAGCATTACAGATGTCCCTCCTTTTTTCCCCTATTGACATCCACCTCCCCGCTCCTGCCTCATCCCACCACCACTCCCTCCGCCTTTACCACACTGTTGTCTGTGTCCACTGGTTATGCATATAAGTTCTTTGGTTTATCTCTTCCCCCCACACACCCCCTTTCCCTCTGAAGTTTGACAGTCTGTTCCCTACTTCCATGTCTCTGGATCTATTCTGTTCATTATAGTCCACAAATAAGTGAGGTCATGTGGTACTTGTCTTTCTTTGACTGGCTTATTTCACTTAGGATAATACTCTCAAAGGGTAAGAGATCCTTCTTTTTTATACCTGCATAGTATTCCATTGTGTAAATGTACCACAACTTTTGTATCCACTCATCTACTGATGGACACTTGGGCTGTTTCCAGATCTTAGCAGTGCTATTTACAATAGCTAAGATCTAATATGTTTTATGGTTGTTTCTTACATTAATTCCCCTAGAGTCTTTTTTCCCTTAATGCTAAGTGGTTTGTTGAGGTATAATTTGCATGTAGTAAAGTGAACAAATATTAACTTTATGGATTGCTAAATTTATATATATATATATATATATATATATATATATATATATATATATATATATCTCCATATAACCAGAACCCAGATTAAGATACAGAATATTTGCGTCATTCTAGAGAGTTCGCTTGTTCCCCTTTCCAATCAATAATAATTTCCCCAATAGAGGTAACCACTATTCTGACTTCTATCACCATAAAATATTAAAATGAATTAAAAGTCTCAAATTGAAGAACAAAATAATTGAAATAATTTAAAATTTCAAGACAAGCCTGGCCAGCGTGGCTCAGTGGTTGAGCATCGACCCATGAACCAAGAGGTTGCCGGTTCGATTCCTGGTCGGGGCACATGCCCAGGTTGTGGGCCAGATCCCCAGTGGGGAGCATGCAGGAGGCAGCCAATCGATGTTCTCTCTCATCGATGTTTCTATCTCTCTCTCCCTCTACCTTCCTCTCTCTCTAAAATCAATAAAGAAAAAAAAAATTAAAAAAAAAAATTTCAAGACAAACATAAACAATTAGGTTGTGTTCTTTTACATGAAGCCAAACAAACACTAAAACTCATTAAAATAGATCAAAACAACAATCATGGGTAGAAGCAAAATAGGTCTGATAAAGCAGAGGTGAGCACATCAAAATGATTGCTTTTCCTTCCCCATTGTGGTCCACCTAGAATTAATGTTTGTGCATGGCAGCAGAGTGAGGTCAAGGTTCATTATTGTCCACATGGATTTCTACCCAATGACCCAGCCTCCTTGATTAGAAAGGCCATCATGTCCCCAAGGCTCTTCAGTGTTCTCTGTCATAAATGAAGCGCCTATGTAAGTGGAGGTCTACGTCTCAGCATTGCCTTCTCTCCCACTGGGCCCCCTGGTCCAGCCTGCACCAATGCCACACTCTCTGTTGCAGAAAATAAAAATTAAATTTATAAAACAAATGGCACAATTAAAATAAGGAAATAACAATAAATGCAATTTAAGATCAAGCAAAATAAAGGAGAAATAGGAAGCTGTGAACTTAGGGAGGTGTCTGGTAGAGTACAGGGACCAGGGTATAAAGGGCCTGGGGTTCCAAGACCTTTTAGGTTAGGTTTCACAACCTCTGATTTTCATGGCAGCCTTGCGGGCCAACCTGCTCTTCTTTGGGTCAACGGCTTGGTCTGGAGTGTGTATATCAGGTAAAAGCATTCATGGTGGTCAGCCTCATACTTCACCAAGGTGAGGAATTTCATGTAGCGTCTCCTTTCTCTCAGCCAATTTCCTGGGCCTGTGCTCTCTCTGCCTTTGGCCTGTTTCTCCCAAATCTGAGCCCCCGCTACTCTGGTTGTCTCTGCCTTGCTTCATGCCCTAGAGATGCTGCTGACCCAGCAGCACCCAGGGCAGCTGGGAGCTTCAGCCATGGAAAAAAAGGAGGTGCTGGCACAAGAGACCCCTGCTAGGGAGAGGAAGACTAGGGGCTCTTCCTTTTCGATGTCACTAATGACTCAGGTCACGTTACACATGGTATCAGGGAAGGCCCTTGACTTTACTGCCAATTACTGAAGCTTGTTTCTGATGAAGAAAAAAGATGTCAAGATATGGTTTGGCTGAGCAGAAGCAGTACTCATTACTGCCACCTGCTCAACTGTTTGCAGTGAAATAACATGGATGTAGGTCATTCCGTGTGAGTCAGTTGTTAAGTTTGTTGTAATTGAAAATGGCAATAAAGTCTATTCTCACATACTCAGCTTCCAAAATATGTTCTGTATTTATATTGAATGTCATCACTATAAACAAATAAGAAGGAACTTAAGTCACAATTCCTCCTCATAACACTTTTATTAATGCCAGAAATGAAATAGTAAAAAACACAATGAATTTTTTTTTAAATCAGCATTATTGTGGGTACAAGGATGGTGTGAATGGGGACTTAAAAGGCCTTGAGAGGAGAAAGCCAGGCCTGAGGAGAGCCTTCAGTCTCATCTCAGACCTAAAGACCTCAATTCAGTCAATCCTTGCTCCACAGTGTAGTGGTCTGGAAACTGACTCCCACAGTCTCACTCCACGCCCTTGTAGCCAGGCTGTGTGCTGGGCCTCAGGGTTCATCCCTACTCAAAAACTTAACTCCCAAAGTTCCTGTGGGCTTGTGGGCTTAGGGACTTGTACACTTGAGACCCTTCACAACTCCTGATCTGGAGGAAATTCCTAACAAAATGAGATAGAAGGAAACAAAACAAAAAGGAACTGCACAAAACAATATGGAATTAATTGCTGCGTTGTCCTGTTATGTTGATTCCCAAATATTCTAGGAAGGAGTACCCTGCACAGTGTAGAGAAGACATGCCATGTGCATTTGACTGGCAATGGAATCTGGGATGGTTTCTGTTTCTAAAAAAATCTCAGAACCAAGTCAAAATCATAGCCCTCTGTTACACATGCATTATATCCACTGAAAAACAAGATTTGGCTGACATCGATTTGACTTAGGGTGCCTTTTTCAGGAGCACATGCTGCTGTCAGCTAAAAATCTACCAGTATTTTGTACCCCTGAATCAGTATGCTTTTGAGGAGCCATCCATTAGTAGTTTTAGCTAAGTAGAACGTAACTTGGAAATGAGGGTGAAGTCATCGTTTTTTTTTAAATCCCTAATTAATCACTTCCAAACAAATCATACCACTGAAGTGTGTGTTGCTTCCTACAGTAAATGTGTCCCTGGAAACGTTTTATAGAAACAGATTTTCTCTTTTTGTCAATTAAATGACATCTCACTATCGACATAATTTCAACTATATTTTCTTTTCCATTCTATTTTCAATCTGGTGTGGTTCTTGACATTGGGACATACAATTTTCCTGCACTGGCTTTTACCAAGTACTTGATGGTCTAAACACAGGTGTCCCACACACGAGGGAGCTGCCATCTATGGGAACTGGCAGTCTGCAGCCCTGGATTTTTGCCTGAGGCTCTGTGACTCTTTGCAAGCCACATAAGGAAGAAGGTAGCTCTTTATAGGCTCCAGCTTCTGTGTATGGTGACATGGAGCTGGCCATGGGGTGAGAGGAGCCTTCTTGTTCTGTCTGGGCTCACTAAAGACTCAACTCAGTTAAAGAACTCGACAATTCCCCCCACCCCCGACCTTGTTCCAGGAAGAAAATGATCTTGCTGCTTTTAACATCAAAACTACTTTTTTTATGATCTGAAAAACCAAGACTGGTATTTACTTACCTTCGGGGCATTCTGAAATCCCGAAACCATGCAGCAAAGCCTGCAACTGCCCTGAGTTACCCTGACTCTCATAGACCTGTCTGCCTAGTTGATCCATCCTCACATAAAGGACACAGTGTCAGTGGACATGTTGGAGCAGTAACTGCTTAATTCCAAGTTGTTCAGAGCTGTCTTCTGGGCACAGGTGCTCAGAAGGATGAGTGCAACTTTCGTCTGAGTCCCTTGAACCCCAGTACCCCATAAAGCAGAGGGGAAAATTAGCCAGGAAACCTGAGAATGCAACTTACTGCTTTTTGTTTGTGGTTGTTTCCTAGTTATAACTCTTTATCACTGAAAAGCTTGGGTCCAGCATAAGATAGCCAGGGACAATTTGTGCCTTCCCAAGGTGGCAAAAATTATTCTGCCAGCATTAGCTAGCTCATGGGAAACACACTGCAAGGGGACCATGCAATCCAAGTATGGATTTCACACTAATCATCAAGAGGTATTTCTAATGGTAATTACTGATTACATTAGAGTTCCCCATTTGAACACCACTCAAAGAAACCCTGGCTTGACATGCATACCTTTCAAGTACAAAAGCACCTGCTCAAAATCCTATGAAAGAGAGAGATGATGACTCATCTCATGTCTGCACGTGCTTCCCACATTTCTTCAAGTTTGACCAAACTGATCGATTTCATCAAAATCCTCAGTGTGAGATGGTGGAATGAGCCTGAAATGGGAAGCCTGTCCAACTTTGTTCTAAACCTAACTCTTTGTCTCAGCTCCATGAGTGATCGTGGGCAAAGTGTGCCCTCTTCTGGTTCTGTTTTCTTTTCTTCAAAGCAGGAGCAACTACTTCTGCCAACCCAAGCTTCTGAGGTCTTTTAGAGGAACAGGAGATGATGCATGTGAAAATACGCTGGAAAAAGGCCAACAGCCACGGAATATCCAGCCACAGGTAGCTGCTTAAACCTTGATGTCCTTAGAGCCACTGGTGTCATCTGATATGGTCATCACGGAGCTCAGGAATCATGCCCCATCACTTGAATTGTCTTTCTTTGGGGTATAAAAATGATTTGTCTGCTGGAGTCTATGGAGTAAGGAGTGCAGATTCTCCCATCATCGCTGGGCTTGATCTCTTCAACCGTGTCTTCAGGGG
This sequence comes from Tadarida brasiliensis, assembly GCA_030848825.1. Taxonomy (NCBI): domain Eukaryota; kingdom Metazoa; phylum Chordata; class Mammalia; order Chiroptera; family Molossidae; genus Tadarida; species Tadarida brasiliensis. The sequence goes on from CM061280.1 coordinate 86,789,824, forward strand.
CTAGGACAAGATGGTCTCCAGGGGCTGCTCTGCTAGGAAAATTTATTACTTCAATGGAAGCACAGGAGAGAGGACATTTTCAGGTATTGGAGTCAAATGATGTCTTCCAGTCAGTTAGCAATACTGGCTTCACTCTGCACTCCAAATTCTCCACTGGAGAGATTTTTAACCAAACTCTGGGAAAATATTCTGTTAAAGTCTTGTTATTATTGTTCCTACCCTGTTTGAATGAATGGAGTTTTCTACATCCCAGTCCGTGGCTGTGGAATCCTCCATCTCTGCCTCTTGTGACTGTGGAGCCAACTCTAAGCATCCCTGAGGCTCTGGGCATGGGCAAGTGTGGCCAGAGAAGGAAACTTCTGCGACAGGTGGGGGGTGGGTGCGGGGGCTGGACTCCCTCAGAGCCCCCTCTGGGAGGACACTGCTTCCTTCTTCTCCCCATTTAATGTATACAAATAGGTCCTCTCTCCCAAAGGTCCTTGCCAAGCCCACGGAATTACACATTCTCTCTGGATCTTGACCTGTGTTGAACATCGGTGTGATTCTAGTGAAAAACACTCAAAGCCAGCCCCCCCAAGCTTCCCTGTGTCACACACAGTCCAAGCCCACACCGCTTACACTTTGGATTGCCTCTCATCGGTCCACTCCTGCTTTGTGCTCTGGAGAGCTTGCGTCTTCTGCTCATCCACTTGGACGTAGTCTACTCTTTGCTCTTCTGAAAGGAGAAGTTTCTGAAGGGAAAGAATAAAAAGCTTTTCATTACACTTTATTACAAATTTGGGAAATGTCAGTCTTCCATGGTAGATTATAGTGTTGTTAAGTATTTGCTGCCCCTTCTTTCTGGGTCATTCACTGCAGAAGCATTATTATATTTTGTGTGTAGGTGTATAAATATCTTCACCTCTGCTCCCTTCAACTTTGCTGTAGCCATTTGACTTGCTTTGACCAATATAACGTGAGTGGAAGTGACACGTGCCAATCCTATAGAGAAAAGAGGCATCCTATGATTCTGCAATCTCTCTTTTTCTCCTGCCAGGAGACCAGCATGCCTCAGATGGAGTTGCTCCTTCTGCCTGGGCCCTGGATTGAAGATGACCTGGAACACCAAGGTCCTGGCCTGTAGTGGATTGTCCCATTAGCAACAACTGAAAAGGCTTTTTCTGTTGCAAGACGCCGAGAGTTGGGGGTTGTTTGTCTTGACTAATGCATCAAATCTGACTAATGCACCTTTTTTACTTATTAGTCTCACCTTTCTGACCAGCTTTTCTGGAGTATCAGTTCAGGTTTTTGGAACTAAATTAAAGGTAAAGGAGAAATGGAGTTCAATTAGCAAAAGGAAAGGGAAGACTTCCAGACTTTTTTTCTATACACACACACTGGAATCATGCTATATATCCTGTTCGGCAAGTTGCTTTTCTCATCAAACAACACATTGTTAGGCACAGTTTAGATCATGACCATCCCTTGATCAAAAATATTTAGTGTTGTCTACTGCTTACCATTCATTCATTCCATGGTTTACACTGTTACATGAGCAACACTAGTTAATGGCTAATGTCACTTACATGCATTTATTCATTTAATCCTCACCACAGGCATCGATGTAGGTGTTATTCTTTCTGATCCCCACATTACAGATGAGAATACTACCCAAAAGAATTGAAACTGCCCAACCTGGCCCTTGAGGCCCTTTACTGAAGGGTTCCAATTCTAACTGAGCTCCTGTCACCAATCCTCCATCTAGCGACACTAGACTATGACTTCTTCTCTAAGCAGGCCCTTCAGATGTCTGAAGTGCCCTTTACCTCACTCTCATCTCTGCCAGAGAAAATTTTCTATAAACTTTATGGTCCAAGTTTTAAAGGGCATGAATACTCCATACACTTGTATGTATACAGGCAGACCTTGAATATATTGCAAGTTCAGTTCCTGAACACTGAAATAATGTGAGTCTCGCCATACAGTAGGTTGTAACCTTTTTGCTGGTGGAGGGTCTTGCCTAAAACACAACATCTACGGAACACAATAAAGTGAAGCGCAATGTAACGAGGTATGCCTATACATCCAAAGAACATCCCCTAGAAGGAATACAGCAGGATTTCTGGGAGGCAGAATCAGGGTTGTTTTTAATTTTCTTTTCAAAGAGAACATGCATGGTTGAATCATCAGAAAAATCTAAATATTAATAGAAATAAAATCTTCTGGGAATTCTCAGACACAAAGTCCTACCTACCTGCTGTACAGGGGCTGGTGATGCTGAATTGAAGTCCAGGGCTAAATAATCCAGGCTGAATTTCTTTGTCCACATCATAGCACCACTGCTCAGGGAGTTGGCTGTTCGGTGTTCCTCCTAGAAACCAACATCACAGGCCTCAAGTTAACAATGTCTGGCCAGGCTGCCCAAGGGAAGGAGGGTGAGCCGTGTCTTCACTTGAGCAGCTGCCGTCAGATCATAACAGACTAGTGTGATGAGACCTGCATGTTTGAATGAGAGGAGGCACTTGAAATACAGAATAGCCAATTCAGTCTTCACATGAAACTATACCTTTATTCACCGTGAAAACAGTTGGCCAAAATCTCCCCCAAGAATAATTTGTTTTATGGATCTGACGGGCCCACAATACCTTAGAGATTAAATTCTGAAAAGATCAACAACACTTATTAAAGTTCTAGTAAAGTCACCCCAAATGCACTTAAAGATAATACAGTGATAACATGTGTGTAACATTCACCCAGGACTTACCACCAGCCTCACAAATGGAATACTACCGATACCCATGAAGTGCCTGTTCCCCCTCTACTACCTCCTTCTCTCCCCCCAAGAAGTTAAGCACTATCTTGAATTTGGTGTTTGCCACTTTTTTTCTTTTTAAATATGGTTTTACTAGTGTGTAAGTATCCTTAAATCACATATTATTTAGTTTTGCCTGTTTTGAACTTCTATCAATAGAACCATATGGTATATATTTTTGGTGGCTTCAATTTTTGTTTCATATTACATACTTCACATTCATCCATGCTGTTGCAGTAGCCCTATTTTATTCATTTTCATTGGAATAGATTATTCCATTGCATGATTTATTTAACCGTCACTACCAATGACATTTGAGTTGCTTCCAGTTTGGGGCTCTTATAAGCAATGATGCCATGGGGTCTGTAGCTGAGAATATAATTATTTGCTATTTATATCCAACAAAGTATTAGAAAGCAATTAGGCAGGAAAAAGAAATAAAAAGTATCCAAACTGGAAAAGAAGAAGCAAAATAACCTGTTTGCTGATAACATGGTCTTATACGTAGAAAACTCCAAAGATTCCACTCAAAAAAGTTAATAGACAAAAAATAAACAAAATCAGCAAGGATACAAGATCAACACCCCAAATTTGGTTGCATTTCTACATACTAACAATGAGCAAATCTGAAAAGAAAATTAAGAAAACTATTGATGTTATTGAATTTACAATAACATCAAAAAGAATAAAATATTTAGGAATAAATTTAACCAAGGGGACAAAGACTTATATACCAAAAACTATAAAACATTGCTGAAAGAAAGTAAAGCACATATAAATAAATGGAAAGATACCCTATGTTCATGGATTGGAAGATTTAATTATTGTTAAGATTACAACATTAACCAAAGCAATCCACAGATTCAAAGTATCCTCTACCAAAATCCCAATGGCATTTTTTGCAGAAATAGAAAAACCCATTCTAAAATTCACAAGGAATTTCAAGGAAGCCTGAATAGCCGAATCAATCTTAAAAAGGAAGAACAAAGTTGAGAAGGACTCACATTTCCTGATTTCAAAACTTGCTATAAAGCTGTAGTAATCAAAACTGTCATACTAGGGAGAGGACAGATATATAGACGTATGGAATAGAATAAAGAGCCCAGAAATAACCTTTACATTTATGGTCAATTGATTTTCAATGAAGGTGCCAAGACCAGTGGGGAAAAGGCAGTCTTTCCAACAAGTAATGCTTGGAAAACTGGGTATCTACATGCAAAAGGATGAAGTTGCACCCTAACATTAGAACATATACAAAAATTAACTCAATTTATTAATTATAAACAAAGGTTTTTCTTTACCTTTAATATAATCTGCCTAGAAAACAAAGATTCTAGCCCTGGCTGGTATTGCTCAGTGGCTAGAGAGCTGGCCCTCAGAACAAAGGGTAGCAGATTCAATTCCCTGTCAAGGGCACGTACCTGGGTTGCAGGTTCGATCCCTGGCCCTGGTCGGGGTACATGTGGGAGGCAACCAATCAATGTGTCTCTCTCACATCAATGTTTCTCTCTCTCCCTCCCTCCCTTCCACTCTATCTAAAAATCAATGGAAAAATATCCTCAGGTGAGGATTAAAAGAAAAACAAACAGAAGAAGAAAACAATGATTCTATGTTTTGTCATTATCAGGTCTCTCTGAATACTTAAGAAAAATTAGTTTCTATTAAAAATACTTTTACAACTCTGTAACTTTCTGTATTTGCCTTTGAAATCTTTTAATTGTCCCTTTTATTGGATGGATGATTAAGTATTATTTTACACACAAAAATATTAACTCAGAAAAGACCAAAGACCTCAACATAAGAGCTAAAACTATAAAACTCTTAGAAGAAAACATAAAGGAAAACTTCATGACATTGAATTTGGCAACGATTTATTGGATATAACATGAAGACCACAGGCAATAAAACAATAAATTTGACTTCATCAAGATTAAAAACTTTTGTGCATATAAGGACACTATGAAGAGAGTGAAAAGACAGCCCACAGAATGGGGGAAAATATTTGTAAATCATCTGATAAGAGGTTAATATCCATAATATATATTTTAAAAAACCCTCTACAACTCAACAACAATGAAAACAAACAACCCAATTCAAAAATGGGTAAAGGAGCCCTGGCCAGTGTGGCTCAGTTGGTTGGAGCATCACCCCCGCACACCAAAAGGTCATGGGTTCAATTCCCAGTCAGGGCACATGCCTAGGTTGTGGGTTCGGTCTAGGTTGGGGCAAGTACAAGAGGAAACCAGTCAATGTTTCTCATTTCTGTCTCTCTCTGTCTCACTCTGTTTCTCTCTCTCTCAAATAAATAAACATATCCTGGGGTGAGGATTAACAAAAAAAAAGGGTAAAGAACTTAATTGGACATTTCTCAAAAGAAGATATACAAATGGTCAATAAGCACATGAAAAGATGCTTAGCATCACTAGTTATTAGGGAAATGCAAACGAAAACCACAGTGAGATACCACTTCACACACATTAGGATGGCCATTATACAAAAAAGGGGGGTGGGGGGAATAACAAGTGTTGGTGAGGATGTAGAGAAATTGGAACCATTCTGCATAGCTGTTGGGATTATAAAATGGTTAGGCCACTGGAAAACAGTTTGGTGGTTCCTCAAAAGTTAAACATAAATTGCCATGTGATTCAGCAATTCCACTTCTAGGTATATATCTGAAACAATTGAAAGCAATAATTCAAACAGATATTGTACACCAATATTTACAGCAGCATTATTCATAATAGCCAAGAGGTAGAAACAATCCAGTTGTCCACCAACAGATGAAGAGATAAACAAAAAGTAGTGTGTGCATACAATGGATTATTAGCCTTAAAAAAATGAAATTCTGATACATGTACGATATGGATGAATCTTGAAAACACTATACTAAATGAAAGAAGGCAGATACAAAAGGACAAATTTTGTTTGATTCCACTTACATGAGGTACCTAGAATAGGCAAATTTACAAAGACAGAAAGTAGAACAGAGGTTACCAGGGGCTCACTGGTCTTTCTCACAAGCTCAAAGATCAGAAATGAACTGTTAGTGTCTGGAATGACTGTGCACTTGCTTCTATTACGTTATAGATTCACTTCCCTTTTCTGTTCTCTGGAGACAGAGTCCAGAGCACAGCTGGTCCAGCATCCTTTATAAGAGTGTTTTCTTCTACAAGTTTCCCAAGGGCCATTACTAAGTGTGAAAAACATTGGGAAGATCACAGCAGATTTGTATATGAGTCACTTTCCATCTGCATATGGTTAAGTGCACTTATAGCACAATTTTTGTCAAATAGGCAAAATAAAGCATCTAATTACTGTTTTACTGGAGATCACTGTTCCTAGATTTTGAATTACCTATTATCCTCATGTACAGGAGGGCAGAATTGTCTTTTCAAAAGTATATAGTCATATTGCCTTGAATATTGTCCTTCTAAGATCTCTTTCCAAAATTTCATAGTTCAGAGAGTCTTTCTAGAAAATTATCTCTAGAATTCCCACATTTCACTTTATTTTTTTAAATTTATTTACTGTTGACAGTATTACAGATGCCCCCCATTTCTCCCCTTTGCCTCCCTCCACCCAGCCCCCGCCCCACCCCAGGCCTTCCCCACACTATTATCTGTGTCCGTGGGTTATGCATATATGCATATAAGTTCTTTGGTGAATCTTTTTAAAATTCTAGAATGGGCACAGTTCTGGCTAAAGTGCCTGATCATTACTAGAAGTGTTAAAAGCCCCTTTCTCTCTTCAAAACCTATGCTCTCAAATAGAATCCAAGATAAAGAGAATAGAAGGGATAGGAGAGGGCAGGAAGGAGAGTTTAGGACTAGAACCATAAATGGTTAATCAAAGGACAGAAATGTCAGGTCTCTATCCACTCAGGTCTATAGAAAAACCTTATAATAGGAGTCTTCAGAGAGTAAGACACATCCAAAGCCCAGGGTACTGTACCTCCCCCCCCCCACCCTCAAATGGGACTCTAAGTGATCCATCCTCTGGAAAGGTTTGGAGGCAGTCAAGGAAGGGCAACCAAGTGGTCTGGTGGAAGGAACCATCCAATGTGTGAGTTTTCACAGCTTAGATTCTGGACATCCAGGAAACTACAAACCTATTGGGGTCAAACAGGATATCACAACACTGGTGAAAAAAAATAACATATTTCCATTTTCCTATTACACATGACTGAACCCTGGGTACTTTTGAAATACTGTGGCCTCAAAATGGTACAAAGAACTGAATATTGAACGAAAGAAAACCACCTTCAAATAGATTTGTTTGCAATCTAGAAAACACTGTAACCTGCTATTACAACCAAGTGATTGTGTTAAGATTGTATGGGGCTTTCTGAAGTATATGTTTCCTTCATAATGAACTCATAACAATATATATTGGAGCGAAGAATAAGAAGAGTATGAAAAATATAGGATTACCATTTGGATGTCGCTTTCTTCCTCTTCTCTGGAAATAGAATTGGCAAAAAATCTTGCAGAATTAATACCATTTCTTCCTGGAGAGAGAAAGCTGGTCCGATTGCTAAGAACAAAAATATAGATGAGGTCAAAGCAATGTCTTACAGCTGCTCTGAAAGCCAGCCAGGAACAGACATGGCCCCTGTGGGGTTTCAGCCCTCCCCTTCCAGACACAATTTCCTTCCGGCCAAAGCAATTCTTAAAGCAGTAGAGACTGCCCAGCAGCTTCTGTCCTACTCTGGGGCAAATGACTCCCAATTCACCAAGGCTGCTTTTTTCCAGGCCCTCCTTGTGACACAGCTTTCTAGAAACAGCCAAGGCATCAGATCATTTAGGAAAAAACCCCACTCCTTTGGGACTCTCTTGTTTCCATTCAAAGTAACCAGGAAAAGTAAGGAAGTATGGCCACTCCTCTGATGGGATAAGGACAAGACTGCAAATCAACTTTCTCCCAAGTCAGACGCTGAAATATCGCTCATTGCAGAATTCTGCTTTACAAAGTGACTGTGTCCTGTGGCATTTACAGAGAACCAAGAAACTCCTGAGTGAGGCTCAGAACTCTGAAAATGCAACTTCTAAAAGGTGAGATGAGAGAGTGCAGATACATTTTGGGGGTTGTCTGCCAAGCCCATAAACCATCCCTCTTTCTCTGAGAATGCCCTTCGCCTACTCTGTTCACAAAGTTGAACTTCTGGGAACCATGTCAGTACTACTGGGCCTCCCTTGGGCCATAGCTGCTTCCACTCATGCTGGGGCAATACAATTCCTTCTCCCAAGAACTGTGAATTGGGAATGAAAAAGAGTCTATCTCTGTTGATACTGGAATTATAGCATGTAAATAAGCTCCGGATCGGATCTATAGTATAACTATTTTTGGCCATGAGGATTGTGCAACAAAGAAAAGAGTTCAAAGAAAGAGGAACAAGCAAATGTAAAGAGAGTAGACGTGAGAGATGGAGAGAGATTCCATGGGTTCCCAACAGCATTCTCCTTCCTGATTCCAGTATCCTGGGAGGTTCAGTTATATTCCTTCCTTTATGATCTACAAAACACTTCTGGCTTGTGATGATAAACCCTGTCTCTGCTTTTGCTTAAACTAGATCAAGTGGGCTTCAACTATGTACATTTAATCAAAGAGGCCTAACAAAGACTGGGAGTGTCTGTGCTGAATTAGGCCCCTTTAAGCAATCAGAGACTTACCAAGGCACAGTGTGGGTCCTGGTTAGAGATGCATGTTCACGGATGGTAGAGAGGTTTCTCAGGTCGAGGGGAGGTGGCCGTGCTACAATAACACACAATATCCAGTAGGGTAAATTCTCAGGAGTTCAAGGCCAGAATCTAAAGACTATAAAACTATGACATTCCACTTACCTAGCACATCAAATCCAAATTTACTAATAAGCAGCAATGATGATGAATGTGAATTTCACTGTCCTACTCTTTCCTGCCTCATTGGGAGTAGAAGAGGACAACTACTGAGCAAAAATGGTCACATTACCAGCTGGAGTTAACAATGAGGCAATACATTTAGTCAAGATACAATTATTAACTCATTTGCCCTGGCCAGTGTGTCTCAGTGGTTACAGCATCAGCCCAGGTCACGAGTTCAATTCCTGATCAGGGGTACGTACCTGGGTTGCAGGTTTGATCCTGGCCCCAGTCGGGGCTGTACAGGAGGCAACCAATCGATGTGTCTCTCTCACATTGATGTCTCTCTCTCTCTCTCTCTCCTCCTCTCTCTCCCCCTCCCTCCCTTCAATTCTCTCTAAAATATCAATCAATGGAAAAAATATCCTGGGGTGAGGATTACCAAAAAAAACACACAAAAAACTCATTATATGTCAGGCATGGTTCTAGGTGTTAGAGACACAGTATAAACAAAACAGATGAAAGTCTCTGACTTTATGGAATGCCAACACCTCCCTCACACTTGACATATCCAAAATTGAAACTTTACCCTTCTTACCACCCAAGTTATAGCCTTCGCCAATCCCAGTCCATTGTCTAGCTGATGGGTCTTTCTGTCTAGAATATTCTTCTCCATCTCTCTGCCTGGTTAGTCATCTTTGGATCTCAGCTCAATATCCCCTGCTCAGGAAGGCCTTCTTTGACCTCCAGACAAGATCAGGTTGCATATCATGGGCTCTTATGAGTTCATGTACTTACCCGTTACAACACTCCCCCCCAGTTTGTGATGCTATATTCACCTGTGATTATCTGATTCAGGTCTAAACTTATATGCTCTGAGAGGACAGGGGTTTTTCTGATTTGTTCACTGCAATAGCCTTGGCATCTAGAGAAGCATTTGGCATCTGACCCTTATTCTACCTCAGTGGCCCAACTTGCTGAGTTGGTCACGCATGTATTCCTATATCACTGCTTTGACCAGGTTGCTTTTGTATCTTTCCTCCACTAGACTACATGGGTAGACACTGTTTAACTCCCTTCCATATCACCAGAGCCTAGTACAGTAACTTTCTTGTTGCTCAATCAGTTTCCCAGGAGCCTCAGACCTGGGCAAGGTGGTGATCTGGAAAGGACAGGTTAGTCATATAGTCTCTGGGGAAAAGGTCTCCCCTGGTGCCATGACACAGACTAGCCACCTCCTAGCTTCGCCACCTTCCCTCTCCCCACTGGGCCCCAGGGTCCATCTCTGCATCCACACCTGTCAGAAAACCAGCACCTCCTGGTTTTCCAAATGTGTACCTTCACACCTACCCAATGAATCTCTAATCCCAAGACCATCGGGCATTTTCATGCCTCCGATCGCCAGGTCCTATAGAGCTGCACTGTCCAATATGGTAGCCACAAGCCACATGTGGCTATTTAAATTTAAATTTATTAAAGTTAAATAAAATTTAAAATTCAGTTCCTCAGTCGCCCTAGCCATATTTCAAGTGTTCAATAGCCACATTTCCATCATCACAGAAAGTTCTGTTGGACAGCACTGCTATAGAAAATTAATTGAACAAAAGAATAATATCTACCTCAGAGTTACATGTCCCTGTTAAATAGTTTCTGACCAGTATGACTGGTTATCTCCTCTGAACCTCATAAGACAGGGTCTGTTCTCCTATTTAGTACAGACTTCATAATTCTTCTTCCAGATGTTTTTTATATATCTTCTTTCCTCTCGGACTGAAGAAGCCTCCTTGCTTCCTCATCTTGGTATCCCACCCAGTGCCTAGAACAGCACTGCACACACAGCAAACACACTGTAAATGCGATTTGACTCAAATTGAATGGGTGAACTGGAAGGGACCAGACATGAGTAAGGGATTTAGTTACCAGCTTTGGGCAAGGCCACCCAAAGGAGTGGTTTTTCCAAAGGGCAAAGAAGGGTAAGAATGTATCAGATGTGAGGGTCAGAGATCACATTCATTGTACCAAATATTTCCTTAGAATCACATAGCCCTAACTGGGCAGATGACAGTGGGCAAGAATGAAGTTAGAAAGTTACTTTGACATGCTTTTCCTCTTTCCCTCTTCTCCTTTCTCTCTGTCTATCCATGCTGCTTAGCAGACCAGAGAAGCTGCCTGGGAGCAATGCAGAAGCTTTAGGGAGCTCTGAGCACATAGGAGCCAGACTGCTTATTGCCAAAGTCTTCTCCCACCTGAAACACCTCAGCTGATAGACATGCACAGGGCACTGAATGATAAGTTGCATATGATCAGGTCTGACATTCAGAAATTAGTGTCAGCCCTGGCTGGTGTGGCTCAGTTGGTTAAGTATAATCTCATGTACCAAAAGGCTGCAGGTTTGATTCCCAGTCAGGGCACATGCCTGGGTTGCGAGCTCGGTCCCCAGTGGGGGGCATGCAGGAGGCAACCCACCTATGTTTTCTCTCTCCCTCTATCTCCCTCTCCCTTCCTCTCTCTCTAAAATCAATATAAACTTTTTTTTTAAAGAAATCACTGTCAAAGGTCATTCTTGGCTGCCTAATAGGAAGAGAGCACTGTAATTACATTCAAGTGCTATGTAAATGAAAAGATGCCAGGTAGGTTCCATTCCTGTCCATCATCACTTATTTCTGGGCCTCTGTTAGGGAAGCAGTCAAAGATGAGCCCTCCGGAATAAACTTGGCTTTGTTGGCTGTATCTGCAGGGCTGCTATGTCTGTAAATCCCGACTCTTTTTATCATGATAATTTGAGGCAGCAAGGTTCCGCAACCCTTCCCATTCAATTCCAGCCATTCTCCTCACCCTGAAACTTCCCAGCCCTCTAGGATGGTTTCTCTAGTGCTTCCTTCCCAGAGAGGGCCAGGAAGGAAACTTCCCCACATGGCTGCTCCCCTCTCCTGCACAGCAGGTCTGGTCAAATGGCTTACGTTTCCTCTGAGGCTTGAGATCTCTATTCACTGGGGGAGGTTCCAGGTCTGCAGGTAGCTTAGGCAGTGGGCTGGAGATGCTTCCTGAGCTCATTGGGATGTAGTCATCAGGACTGCAGTGGGGTCCGAGACCAGAGGTGGCAGCCTGGGGACCCATAGGCACGTAGCCGTCTTCAGCACTGGTTGAAGCTGTGGGGTACACTGGGGAGAACCTGCATGGCTGCAAGAGAACAGGTACAGGTTGGGAACCACAGAACAGTCATGGAAACTGCTACCAGTGGACAGCCTCACCTACAGATAGGGTTTCAGATGCAAATTATCCAAGAATAACTCTGAACTTCCTTAGGAAAGTCAGACAAGACTCTTAGTCAAGCTCTGCCTCTGGACTTATTGTGTGAGGTAGGTGATGACTCTCCTAGATCTGATGCTGGAAGACAGAGGGTTATGAATTGATGCAAATGCTTTAAGTATAAAGTGATGCCTTCAGTAGCTACCCCAAGTCTGGCAAGTGTCTGAACCATTAGAACTGGCAGCATCCTTATAGAACACTAAGTCCATTAGTTTTCAAACAAGTTCAAGCCTTAATGGGAGGCTGGAACAGTCCTCAGAGATTCAGAGGGCTGAGTCTCAGAAGACTTCAAGGACTTAAAGAAACTCAAGTGCCAAACTCACCAAATTTAAACTAAGCCGCTTGTCTCGGTGTCTTAAGGTTTGGCCTTCTATGTCAGCTGCAAGAAACAAGATGGGATGGTGAGAAATGCAGGACAACAATTTAAACTAGAGTCCAAGAGCCTATGCACCTCGGGGCCCTGTCCTCAGCTCCGGAGAGGCAGAAAAGCATAACACAGTTTCTATACGCAAGGCTTGCTAGTAAATCTAGTTGGGCAGTCAGAACAGATAGAAATCGGACCACATTTGGAAGTTTCTGTTTGATAGCTTTAGTTTTCTCTGTGAATTAGGAAGAGAAATAGCAAGTAATTAACACATACTTGTTGCATTTATTACATGAATTTTCTAAGCTTAGAGATGGTAGAGACAGAACTGGAAGTTTGAGGAGAGAAGAGAAGGTGTGAGACATTCCTTGTGATGATCAGGAGAATAGGGTGAAAACAGAAGTGATAATATTGCCCAGCAGCATTGAGGGCTCATTTGAGATGTGACCATGAATTGGTGACCGTGACTTTCGGCAGCAATAGCCAGCTACTCAGGTACCGACATGGAGACAGAGGAAAGTTGAATACATACAGGATTAGAAATTTGTCAGATGGGTGTGGCAGTGTGACATAAAACTTTGGAATAATAGTTGAAATGAAAGAGATGTTCATAAAAAAATAAAGTTAGTAATCAACATGGAGTTGCTGACTTTTTATTGTGCTAAGAAAAAACATTAAGAACAAAACCCGAGCCATGGCCGGTGTGGCTCAGTTGGCTGGTCGTCATCCCATGCACCAAAAGGTTGTTGGTTGGATTCCCGGTCAGGGCATATGCCCGGGTTGTGGGCTCGATCCCTAGTAGAGGGTGTGCAGGAAGCAGCCGATCGATGTTTCTCTCCCCTCTCCCCTTCCTCTCTGTCTTAAAAAAAATAAAAATAAAAATAAAATTTTAAATCTTTAAAAATAAAGATTAAAAAAAAAGAACAAAACCCAAACTTATATCCATCACCATTATTTAATAAAAATACATTTTAAATGTTTTGTAACTATAAAAAATAAAAAAGAAAGAGATGTCTAATAAGGCAGCAAAATATGTGGGTCTAGACTCTAATGAGATATACTTTTTGGGAATTAGCAGCTTAAAGATGATAATCAAAACCATAAGAGTAGATAAGATTATCTAAGTTGTAAGTGTTGAGAGAAGTTTAAGTACAAAACCATAGAGAATCCCAATATTCAAAGAGCAGGAAGATGAGCACTGGCTCATCCTGAGGGTGCAACCACAGCACAACGAGGAAAATCAGGGGGCACAGTGCTATTAAGCCTAAGAAAGGAGAGAATAGCCTGGCCAGTGTGGCTCAGTGGTTGAGCATCGACCTGTGTACCAACAGGTCACCAGTTCAATTCCTGGTCAGGGCACATGCCCAGGTTGTGGGCCAAATCCCCAGTAGGGGGCATGCAGGAGGCGGCCAATTGATGTTCTCTCTCATCGATGTTTCTCTCTCTCTCCTTCTCCCTTTCTCTCTCTCTAAAATCAATAAAGAGGGAAAAAAATTGAAAAAAAAAAAAAAAGGACAGAACGGCCAACAATGGTGACTGCTATTGACAAGTGAGGCAAGTGCTTTCAGCACATGGGACCAGAGCAAAGTGTTCCCCGAGAACTTGGAGATGTCAAAAGTCAGGTTGTCTCTGAGAAATAAACTGCAGAGTCAACATCATCTTAAAGTGAGAGAATAACTCCCATCTCAGAAAGATGCGATGGAGATTGATGGAATTAAGAATATGTATTATATATACACATATATGTATGTATGTATGTATGTATGCATCTCAAACTGAACATATTCAAAAAACAACTCCCTGACCCCTACCCCCATCATCTTCCAACCCATCTTCCAACTTGTTCCACTTGTTGCCCATCTCAGTTTCTTAGGCCAAAAACCATGAAGTCAACATTGACACCATTCCTTCCCTGCTGCACATCCCATGAGCGAGGTTCTACCTTCAAGATGTATCAAGCATCTAACCAATTCAAAAAAAACTCAAAAGCTACTATCCAGTCTCAGTTACCATTATAGTTTGACTGGATTACTATTCTCGTCTTCTAACTGCTTTTCCTGCTTCTACACTTGCTTTCCTTCAGTCTAGTCTGAACACAGCAGTGATCCTGTTATAGAAACCAAGACCTATATAAATGGAAGGATATTTCCTGTTCATGAACTGGAAAAGTCAGCATTGTAAGGATGTCAAATCTTCACAAGTTGATCTACAGATATAATGTAATCCTCTTCAATAATGAACCCTGTCCATAGTCTGCCACCACTCATGAACATCGATTCCCAGTGAACCTTAGTGGGGAAGGCAATCACTTTGACATGTTCCCTCTGCTTTATCAGATCCATTTTTGCTTTGAGACTCATTTTCATATTGTATTATTCTACTGGTTTTATTCATTTCATTCTCTAAAATCTGCTTGTCTACTCTTTCAGTTTTCCCTTTTTGTCTGCTGCTCACACATTAGCACATTGAGACCCTTTGGGTAATCAGCATACAGTCATCCCTCGCCACTTCGCGCTTTGACTTTCACGCTTCACTCTATTGTGGTTTTTTCAAATATATTCATTAAAAAGTTGATGAAGACAGTGCAAATGATACAGCGTGCACTCAGTTGTCTGAGTCAGTTATACACCCCTGTATTACAATTAAAATTAAAATTACTGTACGTATGGACTGTAGGCCTATGTACTTGAGCACCCCTGCAAATCCTTCAACGCCAGGTGCAACCACTCGACCATTCCTTGTGTGTGGGTAATAACTTTTTTCCAAAAAATCGGGTGTGGTGAAACCAAGCCAATCAGAGCATGCTGTTCACTGATTGGCTATCCTATCCTCTTCCTATCCTGGCCACTGATTGGCTCAGCCTCATGCAAGTTCGTTTCTCTCATACACGCTTCTACATCGCTACACATCGGAAGCATCTTTGCTCTTGTAAGTGTTTGCGATTTCTGAGAACTTTTACCTAAGCCCCACGATGGCTCTTAAATGTGCTGCTTCTTCTAAGCCTTTTGACGACGAAACTAAGCGCCGGAGGAAGATGCTTACCATCCAGGAGAAGATGAAACTCTTGGATATGATCAATGATGGCAAGAAAATCATGGAGGTTGCCCGCCATTACAACTTGAATGAGTCTACTGTTCACTCCATCCATAAAGATGAAAAGAACATCCGTGCAACGGCTACTGCCTCTTTCAACAAGGAAGCAAAGCTCGTCGTGACAAGTCATAATAAGTTCATAGTGAAAATGGAGTCTGCCCTAGCCATTTGGATCAGCGACAGCCGCAAGAAAAACATTACGTTGAATTCGCTGGTCATCCAGGAGAAGGCCAGGCAGCTCTATCAGTGCTTTACGGCGGACAAACCTCAACCAGGACCCTCTTCTGCAATGTTCATGGATTTCACGGCAAGCAAGAGTTGGTTCGAGAAGTTCCAGAAGAAGTATCATCGGAAGAGTGTCGTTCTCCACAGAGAAGCTGCCTCTGCTGACCAGCCTGCAGCAGAGGACTACGTGAACAACACGTTCCAGAAGATCCTTGAGGAGGGCGAGTATCATCTAGAACATGTGGATGAGCTGCTGGAGACACATTCGGATCCCTTAACTGACAAGGATCTGGTGGAGATGACTAAGTCTGCGAGTGAGGAGGAGGAAGAGCAGCCAGAGGTTCCTGGGGGTCAGGAGGAGGAAGTTGGCCTTACACTTGAGCGTCTCTCGCAAGTCGTGAGAACTATTAAGGTAGTACAGGACATGATTGGCGAATGGGACCCACAAATGATGCGTGCATTGCGGTTCCAGAATGCATCTGATGGAGCGATAGAACCCTACAAAAGCCTCCTCACACATATAAAAAGACAGCGCCAACAACTGCCTATCACGATGTTCTTCAGCCACGCACCCAGACACCCACTGCCTACTCCTAGTGCTCCTTCAGCGGAAGACGACGACGCACCTGCTGAAGATACTGCACCACCTGAAGACTCTCCTACTGAGGTCGTGCCTTCAGAGGAGCAGTAACCTTGCTCTTCTTTGCTGTGCAGTACATCTCTTCATCTTCATCATTTCATCATCGAACAAGTTGCACTATTTTCATAGGTTAGTGGTTGTGTGTAAGAACTGTGTGTGTGTAATTAAATGTACAATAATAATAATATGATATTTGTAATGTCTAATATGTCTTATTTTCTCTTATTTTGTCTAATATATTGGGTAATATGAGTGTAATGGTGACTAAAGGGTGTTATTTCATGTCTAGAGGGCTCTAATAATGTTAAAAAACATACTTAGAAGGTTGTAAACAGGTTTTCCATGCTCTGAGAAAATATTCGATTTATAAATAAAGAATCCTACTTCACAGAAATTCATTTATCGCGATAGAGTCTGAAACTGATTAACCGTGATAAACGAGGACCGACTGTATACTCATTTCATCGAGGTTATCAGAAGGCAGTGATGTGTAACGGTCACATCATTAGGCACATTGGGGGAGGTCTTTGCCAGTGATTCAGTTCCTCAGTCAGAATGAGAAATTTATACAATTTGAAGTGAGTTTGCATTCCTCAAACTTCTACAGTTCCTTTAAAATGTGGCCTTATAGGTATGAGTGTAGGAGTGATTATATTTGGATGGAGACAGAGAAAGACAGAGAGAGGGAGGGAGATTGGTAAAAAGCAGGAGAGGGAGGGAGAGAGAGAGAGTGCGCATGAGCAAGCGAGTGCCCCATGAGAATAAAGAGCTTTACAGAAAAAGGCAAAAGAGGGCTCCAGGAGGGCATGGCAATGGACCAAGCTGATAGGGCTGGCTTAGCATTACATTGATGATGAAAGCATGGTAAAAGCAACATCGCTAGTGTTTAGCTAATTAGAATTTGGAAAAAACATGTCTGCTGGGATGATGAATGAGGTTGATGGGATTGCTGAAAACAGAAGAAAAGAGCTAGTCTATTGTCTCAGAGTTCACTATGCATGTGAGAGGCAAAGAATGGAATCAAGCAGAGCTGATGTAAAATATATCACTTTCTGTACCAAGTGGGTCCCCGAGTGACTCCAAACAAACACCAAGAACTTAGTGGCAGGTGCGGAGGCCATCACATGGGCAGGGGCATGCCTAAGGGACCAGGGCTCTGACTTTTTTCAGCATCTACAGAGACCCAAGGAGTTAAGAGGAGTCAGGCTTCTCTCTGTACCTGAATATTAGCATCCAACACTTACCTTTCCAGGTTCTCACATTATCTAAACCAGAGAGAGAGATTCTTCTTGGTGCCATAGTGCATTCTGGCTTCTTGATGCTGCTGTGTCCACTCCACAGTAGCTGCTCCTCTTGGCGCCGTTCGGAGAGATGGATTGGCTTGGGGGGGCGGGGAGGTGGCGTGCTGGACACAATGTCTAGTTCTTTTACCCCAAAGGGCAAGGAACCTTGGCTTTTATCTACCTGAATGGTGGAATTTAAGGAAGTTTCCAGCAATGGTGAAGAAAAGTGGTCCCTGGATGGCCCATTGTTATCTCTACTCCAGGTCAGGGCAGCCTGAGGCCTTGTGGAAGGTGCCTCCTGAGATCCATTACCAGGGGCTGAGGGGTGGACCAAGTTAATGTAAGACAGCGGCTGCAGGCAGTCAACAAAAACGTCATCGAATGAAGTCTGTTCCAATGAACGGTCTGAGTTTGACCAGCTATCACATCTGGTGGGTAAACTGAGGGAAGAAAAGCATGTAAACTTGACTGAAATGTGGCAGGTCCCTGGCAGCTGTAGTTGGTACCACAACGACACTACTGATACACCCTTGGCAGAAGTCTGAAGAAGAAAGCCATCCACCCACCACAAAACTCATGCTGGCCTCATTCCCATTCCTCGAGTATCACCTTTTATTTTACTTATATAGCTACATTACCTCTACAACCCTTGGTCACACCAATCCCTTGATGCAGGAAAAAAAGTGGTTTGTTGATTTTTTTCATATGAAAATGCAAGGTTAGAAATGAAAGCCACAATGCTAAAATACATAACTCATTTTGTTTAGTATATCGCATGCTTCACCCTTCACAGTGGTTGATAATGATCTGTCCCCACCTTGTCAGTAGCAGGAAGAGAAATGAGGGCAGAAGATGCTAGAAGATGCTACAGCTAAACAGACTGATTTTGTCAGGCACAGTAAGCACATCTCAGTGACAGACCCTGAAAGAGGAGGCAATGGGGGCTCTGCAAACAGAGGAGAGTGTGTAGGAGGACTGGTTCAGAGAGTCTGGCGCATAAGCATACCTGGCATGGTGCAGTCTTCCAGTCTCACAGTTGGACAGAATCAGATAATCAGGAAGGAAGAGAAACTCTGACTCACTTCTGGTTTCTTCAGTGGCTATGGTATTAGAGCTTGGGTCATCTCTTGGCAAGGAGGAGCTGACAGCATGGGCGGTGTGAAGGGAGCTGGCAGGGGATGGCTGGAGGGAGGAGGGCGTGTGAGAGAGGCTCTCCATGGAATCTGCTGGAGAAATCATTTCCCAGGTTAACGTTTAAGAATGGCTATAACACTCACTTGCAATTTCTCAAACAGCATCTAAAGAAGCCAAATAGAAGATGCAAATCACAGCTGGTGTTTGTACTGATGGAGGAGACTATTTCCCCAAGCTATAAACAATGTCTGGGAAAGAAGGCCAATGTTCCAAGAGTGAAGTGTTGAATCAATTAACACATTGTTGACCGCTCACGAGTTAACTCGTGTTTGCACTTGCATTAGCTATTTCAATTTTTGAAACTCAGGGTAATATAGGATTATTGTATTTGTGACTCTTTGCCCTGAGGGTCGAAGTTTGAAAAACAGCACACTGTTCTATATTCTTGAAGTAGCTAGGGAATGGATATCTGCTGGTTCAAACGAGTGCAGCTCAGAACCTAACACTTCTTCTGGTACTTCTAAAAGAGCTCCTTACATTGATTTGCCTTTTAGGCTTTCAGGGCAACTAAAAGATCACATTTTAGAAAAAATAGTCACTGGTATATAAAAAAAATCCAACTAGAACGTGTAAAGTGTGTGCTTCAAAAGGTGATTGCTATACACCAAAAAAATTACTAAAATATATAATATGTATAAAATATAATATGTAGCAGATATGTACAAAGTTTCATTTAAATTCATTATGTATAAATAAAGTATACTGAAGTTTATTTAGATTGTTTCACTTTCATATGCAATTACGAAAAAGTAGCCGGTGACATGAGTTAACTTCTGCGTAAAATTGCCGGTCGACAATGTGTTAAGAGTAAAAAAAAGAAAGCATCCTTGGTATAAAAATCTGCAGTTAGATAGTCTACACACAGCTTCTTTTTAAAAAAAAATTGTATTTACTTTTAGAGAGAGGAAGGGAAAGGGAGAGGGAGAGAGAGATAGAAACATCGAGATCGGCTGCTTCCTGCACGCTCCATATTGGGGATTGAGCCCGCAACCCCGGCATGTGCCCTGACCAGGAGTTGAACCGACACCCTCTTGGTGCACAGGTCGACGCTCAACCGAGTGACACTGGCTGGACTACACACAGCTTCTTTATGACTTTCAACTGCAGGCCTGCATCACTGTTTATTCACTCAACAAATATATTAGTACATATATATTTATGCACATCAAATACATATGTATGTACTTACATAGGCATTTCTGTATATATGTATGTATGCATATATAGATTTCTATTTATGTCTACAGGAAGGGGCAAAAGTGGGTTTACAGATGTGAGTAAACAAAACTCAGTTTATTCTTGTATTATTATTTATTCTTATAGTACATATTTTTCCATACAAACAACTGTAAACTACTTTTGCCCACCCTTGTATATAGGATACCTACTTTGCACCTACTATGTGCCCAGAACTGTTCTAACTCTGCCAATACAGCCAAGACAAAGACTC